>CM035136.1:49216744-51676744 GCA_020205605.1 Panax ginseng | reverse complement strand
ACGATTATGTTTTGTCGTATTGTACCACGAATACAATCATTGTATTAAGAAGTTGTATTTGAATTTTTACCACGTATGTCGACGACCCAAGATGGGTGATGTATACCTAATTTTGGGGGCGCCACAATACCCACGGATCGGTATAAACAAAAACAAAATAAATTTTGATTCAAAGTGGTTAAAAAAACTTTGAATGTAATTTTATATTTAGGGTATTTAATTTGTAAATCGCATTATATTATTTAAGGGTATTTTAATTATTATCATTATTTTAATTATTATTATTATTATTATTTTAAGTATTTAAAATTTATTATTATTAATACAATAATAATTATTTAAATTATTATTATTATTACAATTATTATTATTATTATTACAATTCGTAGTAAAGTGGCAAAAAAATGTATTATCTAATCTTCACATGCATAGAAACGATTTTAGGTGGTTTAAATATTATTGTTACATAAATGCTAGCATGATAGGTAGTTGGTCCAATGGCTTTTGTTGGAATATAAGGTTTCTAGTTTGCAGAGGTTTGGAGTTCGATACTCGTGAGCAACATTTTCTTTAAGTTCTTAAATTCAACAGCCATATATTGAATATATGATTATTTTTATTTTTTAAAAATATTTGATTAAAACATTAATAATATGCTTATAGTTAGTTTCATTTATTATTTAACCTCAATATATATTACTTTATTATATTTTGTTATAATGTAATATTTATAGAGAGTTTCAGCTTATAATATATTGTGTAACTCTTCAAAAGTCTACTAATGAAAATTTTAATTAATTTAACGATATTTTAAACATGAACAAATGAAATGTTACATAAGATTAAAAACTAAATTGTATGTAGTTAATAAGGTTATATATTTATATATATATATAGTTATTCAATACAAATTTCAAATAGAAATACGAATTGAATATATTTAAAGTTTTTCGTTTTTATTGGTATTTTTATTTGTGCATCATAGATTCATTTGTAATAGCTAATCAAATTAATAAACTTACAATAACTTCTCAATTTATAATATAAATTTACGAGAAAAAAAACTAATAATGAAAGAATTATTACTCACTATATACTATTGCTCAGAGGTTTTTTGAGAGAGATAAAATTGGTAACTATTTTGTTCTAAATAAATTTTTTTAGAATTAATTTTGGTGAATATAAATTATAATATAAATAAATTTAATTTTTATAGTAAAAAATATATTTTTAATAATACTTTGTAAGTAACTTACAATATCGACTATTTCTTTAATCAAAGTAAATAAATTTACAATAATTTAAACTTTAAAATTTCATACATTGTCCTTGAAAAAAAATAAAAATAAATAAATAAGGCAAGCTGTGGAATAGACCACAAATTCAAAAAAATTACTCATATATTCTGTAGAAAGAGTTAAGTTTGAGTTTTATTCTTAGTTAATTTATGGTATCCTACAACTAAAATTGTAATGAAATTAATTTTTTAAAATAAATTTTTTTTCTTAATTTATTTTTTAAATAATTTATAATATTAAATATTTTATTAATTAAAATATTAATTTACAATAATTCAAATTTTAAAATATTATAAATTGACAATAAAAAATTATAATAATTAAGACTCTTTTTGTGGAACAAATCACAAATGTGTTAAATTATTACTTTTCTGTTTCACAAAAGAGTTATATTTCAGTTTGTTATTAACTAATTTATGACATCCTAAAATTTAAATCTATTTAAGTTTTTGAAATAATAATTTTATTTACAATATTACTTTTTAAAGAATTTACAATATTAGTTATTTTCATAAAATAAAATCAAACTCTCTTTTTTTGAAACAGTCCCTAATTTAATTTGGAGTTCTGTACTTGGTCTGAAAAAATAGTTAGAAGCAAACAGAGTTTATAAGCCCTAGCTCAACTAACGAATGCATTTTTATTCCCCCTTTTTGCCCAAATTTGTCGCTCGCTCTCTTCCCTCCCACCTGCGATTCCCTTTTCCCTCTCCCTCTTCACCGGCGACTCCCTTTTTCTTCTTCACCAGCAACGATTCCCTCTCTCACTTCCTTTCCCTCTTCCTCTCCATTGCCCACATATACACACAACGAGGAGAAGATAGAGAATTTGGGCGTGAGGAGGTGAATGGAGGAGGCTTGATTTGGGCATGAGGAATCGAACGGAGGAGGCTTAATTTGGTTGTTTGGTAAGTTACTCTTACAACCACTGCTCTTCTCACACACATACACCCACCCACTGATATACACACACAAACACACATTATCACACACAGTATACACACACCCACTGTCAATTAATTATCTGTATGTGTTCGTATGTACATATGGTGAGTCTTTTAGGTCCAAATTCTTGAACATAACTCAGTTTGTCATTTATTGCTTTGAACATAACTCAGTTTCTGGCTTAGTTAACTTATTAGAATTGGACCTGGAATGATGTCCATGGATTCACTGTTGGCTTGTTCAGCTCAAAGGTTTGTTATTAGCTTGTACTCTTTCTGAGTGGTGAGCTTCTTCTGCCATTCGTATGTAAAAGTCATTAATGTATTTGGAAAAATTTTAAGCTTTCCCAAATTTCTTGGGTCTTAATTTTAACTATTGGTCTTGGTTTGTTAGATATTTGTTTGATTGGTAATTTTGTCCCCAAGTATTCATACTGGAACTAGCAACTTGGTAATTTTGTCCCCAAGTCTTGGTAATTTTCTTAGATATATATCACTTTCCCAAGTTTGTTATCGTCTTTGATATCACTTTCCCAAGTTGGGCATCCAAGATTTGATTTTTTCAATTTGATTTGGTCTAAAGTCTGCTTTGCTGTGATATTTGGGTTACAGGTTCATTTCGTATAATCCTTTTTTTTTAACCTGTTTGTTCATCTCAAGAAGTTTAAAGGGATGAAATTGTTGGGTCATTTCGTATATTTGGGTTACCTTTTTTTTGGGATGAAATTGTTGTTCATCTTTTTTTTACATGTTTGGTCATTTGGTATATTTGGGTTACCTTTTTTTTTACCTGTTTGATTTTTTACCTATATTTTTCGATTGGATTTGGTCTAAAGATTTGTTTGTTTACAGACTGAAATTGTCACATAGATTGTGCACATCTTTATAGGAATGAGGTTGAAGTTGGGGAAGCATTAGTCAAAATATGAAAGGTTCATTGAAGAGGGAGGATCTTTTTTTGACCTCTTAAGTTGTATTGTACTATAAATTCTATTGATAAGATTGAAAAATCTGTTAAGAGTATCTCTTAAGAACCTTGGGTATCTTACTTGGTTTTGTATTTGATGCATTGGCCTGAGAGCTTCATGCTTGGGGATGCTACTCATCCTCCTGTATAATCTGGGAGTGAGTGTAGGCAGTTTTTGCACAATCTGCTACTGTTCCTGTTCACAAATCTTCCGCCCCTTGCTCTTTTTTAAGCAAATAAATATTTGTTGAATCCTTACTGTATAAACTTCCTAAATGTTACCCAATAATTGATCAGCTCAAAGATGGTCTCATTGTCATTTATTTGTTCTAGGCAAATAAACATAAACTTTCTCAAATTCAATCGGAAAAATCAAATCTTGTTGTGCAACATATACTTTTAAACCGGTCCTTTATCCAAGTTTGATTCTTTTGTTGTATTTTGACATAAAGAGTTGTTTCACTCATGCAGAATGCATGCTAAAGAAAATCTCGAAAAGGCTGCAAGCTCCTCGCCAAAGTGTAAGAAAATCTATTTGCTGATTTCATTACTCATGCAACCTGACAGTGTGGATTTCAATATTAGATTTGGCTTGTTGAATTATGCTTGTCATGGATCATTATAACACTACACAAATTCTTTTTGTAATATTACATATTAATATATTCGATGGATTTATTCTCGACGCTGATGCTTTGTTGTCCTGGATATTTACAGGTTCCACTAGTGGGGAACAGTTGGCTCTCTGGACGCGCACAAAAGAAGAAAAAGCACATCAAGGGATGGAAATTCTTCAGATACTTGAGAAGGAATTTTACCATCTACAAAGCTTGTGTGAGAGAAAATGTGAGCATGCAAGCTATATGAGGAGGCATTGCACGCAGTTGAGGATATCTGTCTTGAGGAAGGTAAGAGAAGGGATCATGTCACTGATTTTGTTCGCCGAAGTTATGAGTCCATCTTAAGGAAGCGGCGAGAAGAGCTCATAGAAAGTGACAATGATGTAATGTTTATCAGTAATAGGTTTGAGTTGGATGCAATTTCTAATGTTCTAAAAGAAGCAGACTCTTTGAATGTCAACCAGTTTGGATTTGAAGAGAGTTATAGTAGTGTGAATTCCCATCCATATGACTTGGAATCTGGTGAAGATGACTGGAGAACGAAAGACTATCTGCTGCATCAAGTGGACTCTTGCATTGAAGTTGCAATCCAGAGACAGAAAGAGCAGTTGTGTATTGAGGTTTGTATGTCAGTTTGCGTATCCTTTTCCAAAAATTTGTGCACTCTTGTTCCACATTATCTCACTTCTTCAGTAATGCAGCTCAGCAAAATTGATGCCCAAATTATGCGTAATGTTTCTGGGATGCAGCAGCTGGAAGTTGAGCTTGAGCCTGCATCTGCCCACGATTATCAATCAATACTAGTACCCCTAGTAAAGTCATTCATGCGGGTCTGTATTTGCTTGTGTTTATTTGTATGATATATTCCTTCTTGCCTTGACAACTTTTTTTTTGAGTTAATTCTTTTTTTCCATGTTCATCTCCAGGCACGCTTGGAGGATCTAGCTGAAAAAGATGCCACAGAAATCTGACGCTGCTAGAGAAGCATTTTTAGCAGAACTTGCTCTAGACTCTAAAAAGGGTATTGGTGGGGGAACTGATACTTCAAGACATCTCCATGAGAAGTCTAAGGAGAAGAAGAAGAATAAGGACTACAGAAAGACCAAGGAATTTAAAGTATGAAATATATAATCTTACTTTGTCATGTCTTATTTATTGGTAGTTATGTATTGCAGGATTACGTAGTTCTAATTACTATACATCTTTTGCAGGCTACTGGTAGCAATGAGTTGCATATGCTTCACCATGAGACTGTTGAAAATACGTATGCCCACTTGCTCTCAAAATTCACATTCATGTGCACATTCTTGTGACAGTTCTCAATTATAGATGTGGGTATTTCATACCTGTCCAATATTATGTTATTTAATTCTTTGTTGATGTCTATCTTCCTGCAGCTCCTTGGTGGTTGCATTTGATGGAGGCCATCCAGATTCTGGAATTGTTGTTACTGGGAGCGGCCTTGACTTGAATCAACAGGAAGAAGAACTTGGACAAAGGAAGATTGAGCTTGAAGCAGAGGAAAGAAAGCTTGAAGAAACTTTGGAGTATCAGTGACGAATTGAAAATGAGGCCAAACAGAAGCACCTTGCTGAGCAACATAAAAAAACTGCAATAGCAATTTTAGAGAAGAAGGAAGCAGTTGGACTGCCAGATGATTGCTTCCTGCACATCGATAATGATCAAAATGTGTTTGAACAACTGAAACATAGTAGGCAGGTGAGCGTTCGTTGTACTAATTTCTCTTTGTTATTAACAGAATAAATATATTGGTCCGTCTGTTTCTCAAGAACATGAACATATAGGACTTTAGCTCATTACTGTGGTTAGATTATGCAAACAATGATGAAAGAAATTTCATTCAAGTCTGAGTTAACTCACAAACCTGCACTCTAGGAACCGTCAAGTCAGAGCAATGGATTCATGAACGTTTTAGAACTTGTGCCTGGAGACCCTGGAGATGAAGCATCCTGAGGATGGATAAATACCCACACCAATCACCATGATGGAGAAATTAAACAACATAAGTTACTCCCTCCGTTCCCAAAAGGATGAACAAAGACAATTTGGACACATTAAGAAAAGTAAAAGTAGAGAAAAGAGAGTAAAAAAGTTTTAAATTTATTCTTAGTAAAGAAAATAAAAGGAAAAATTAAGGTATTTTATTTAGTCAGTTGAAGGACTCTGGAATCTTTCTATATGCTTAACCATTTAATAGATATTGTGGGTAGTTTGTCGGTTTAATAATATTAGTACCACGTAACAACTCTATTGTCTTTGTGTATTGATTTTGGCATTAAGTGTCTTTGGTGACCTATTTGTTTCATTTTTCTGATTTGCTATTATTTTTAAATATGTGTAGGAAGACTGTTTCTACGACATGCCTTACAATATTGGGTATCAAATTTCTATGTTACGTTTACAGAAGATAAGGGACGAAATTATGAAGTGTACTCTCTCTATATATGTAGATATATACTTTGATTGAAGAACTGAGGTAGCTTTAGATGGTTAATTGTAAAGATAATGAATGATTGTGTAGTGAATGATTTTATTAATTTAATAATATTTTAATTTTTTGTATTTTTGTCATTATTTGTTTTGGGGACATTGAGCCAGTCAGGTATACAAAAAGAATGTCAAATTTTGATTTGGCAACAATATAATTCGTTACCAAAGCATCGAACAAGTTTTAATATAGCAACAATTTTTTAGCAATAACTTTTCGCTTCTTAATGACATTAAAAATATAATATTTGTCAACGAAAAATTAACCTAATAACAATGATTTATGGATATCTTTATTGCTAATACTAACATAAAAGGCAACATTTTTATCGCTAAAATCATATCAACTTTACATTGCACATATAAAGAAACGACAACATATAATGTCGTTGCTAATCGATTTACTTTCGTTGCTATTGAAAAATAACCAAAGAATAAACATTTTCTTCTTGATTCAAAGATAATGTCGCTACAAATAATATATTAAGCAACAAAAATCGCTACTAAAAGTTTACATTCCGCAACGAAAGCAAGCTTAAGCAACAATTTTCATAATTTACTGCAACGAAAAATGTCGTTGCAAAATGGTCTTAATTGCAACGAAAATGCATGGTCGTTGCAAAAAAAAAGAGTTCATTTCGTTGCCGATTAGCAGACTTTTGCAACGAAATAGGGTTTTTAGCAACGACATGTTAATTATTCTGCAACAATACATTTTGTTGCTAAAGGATCGATATCTGTGTACGAAAGTCAAATTTCGTTGCAAAATGTATTACTTTTGGCAACGAAAAAAATGCGTTCGTTGCGGAACATTTAGCAACGCTCATTGCGCAACGAAAGACTCAACGACAGTAAAATCGTTGCCAAAACCCTTTTGCAACGAAATTTGGCACCTTTAGCAACGAAAATTGTTTGTTGCTGAAGCCCCATTTTTTTGTAGTGTGTTAAGGGAGATGATTAAAGAATAAGATCACGACGTGATCTGTTTAAGTTATAAAAGAAAGATGGTCTGTAATGTTTGAATGATTATAGCTTAATGCTATGAAGATGGTGTACTATGAATGTGACAACCCGAGAATTTAGAAAATTTTTAAAATTTTAATTAATTGATTTTAGGTTCAAAATTAGAACCTAGGTAGAAAATTAGTGTATGCGTTTAATATTTTTAAGATGAATTTTGAGGATTTCAAAATTCTGTGAAGGATTTAGGTGAATTATTCAAAATTAAGGGAATAAGCATTTATGTTCTATGTATATGTGTGAATGATGTGGTTAAAAAGAATTCAAGGTTGACGGATAAACGATATCTGTAACAAACCCTAAGTATATATTAAGAACGTCAATGTTCGGTTAGAAAACCCTAGCGATTAACAAGAAACCCTAGAAATCGGTTCTAAAACCCCTAATTTTAGTTCAGGAATTCGAAACCCTAATTCGATGTATGAAACCCTAATCTAGGAACTTAAATGATTATTATATTGTTTAAGTGCTATTAATTATAATATTAATTAGGGTAAAGCTTAATTATTTAGTAAAACCCTAATTTCAAAATTTAAAACCCTAATTTCGGGATAAGAACCTTAATTTATAATTGGGAAAACCTAATTGTTAATTAATAATTGTAATATTAATTAGGAAACCTTAATCCTAATTTTCAAGTTAAGTAATTAGAAAACTCTAATCTAATTACGAAAATTTAATTTCTAAATTAGAAAATTATTTTTTCTATTAGAAACCCTAATTAGTGGTTTATAAACCCTAATGACCATTTTGATCCTAATTGCTTAATTAGCGATTGTAATTAGGAAATGCTAATCCTAATTAGCAAGATTGAATTTATGATTAGAAAATCTTAATTATAATTATAGAATCCTAATTATAATTTAGAAATATTAAATTTCTATTTTTGAAAACCTAAATTAGAAATTTTAGAAAATTAAATTTGTAAACCCTAAGGGTTTCAAACCCTAAACCCAAACCCAAATCCTAAACCCTAAGGGTTTGGGCATTTACTAGAATGCCATTAAAATTAAAATGGAAAAGACTATTTTGCCCTTGTGCATTATTGGATGTTGCTTGTAAATCTTGCCATATATTGGCTAGTTAACCACCCTAGATCAGCCACATGCTAATATCTCCAGCAGATCAGCCCCAACATCAGCCACATTATTGCAATCAATAATACATATAGATTAAAGTAAGAGAAAGCCTTACTTTATTTCTCATTCCATCCAAGTCCCTTCTCTCTCTAACTTTTCGAAATCTAGTGTGAGAGGGAGTGAAAAGGTGAGCCATAATCAGTTTCTAGCAAGCTAACCTCAGAAGACAGAAGACAGAAGACAGAAAACCAAGATCAAAGTTTTAAAGGTATAAAGCTCTAATTCTAGAAATTTCATGATCTGGTGTTAGATGTTAGGATTTGTTGTTTAGATATGTGTTAGAGGGTGTCATTTGATGATCTGGGTTGTCAAAACCTAGATCCATATCATTTTGATGCTCGAAATCAAAGTTTTTAGAACTGATCTATGAACCCTAAAACATGGCCTGACAGCCGAATGTCAGGGCTCATAGATCTTTTCCTGTTAAATGTTTTTGTGTTTTAAGAGTTTGAACTTGTTGTTTGTAGTATGGCCTTTGATCTGGAACTTGAATCAAGTCCAGATCAAGTGTAAATCAAAAGTTATTAAGGGTCAAACAACGTTGAATCGACATCGACTAAAGTTCGGGTAACCTGTGATTTGCCCAACAATGGGTCTGACAATATTTTTTAGCTTCGGATCTTAGTGGTTTTTTGTTAGTTTGGCTATAATGTTGTTTTGATCTTGTATACTGACATGTAGGCTTCATGTTCATACTTATAGAACTCACAGATCATGTATATAATCAAAGATAAGAAGGGTCAAAGTAGGGTTGACCGGCTGTTCTTGAAGATTTCTGGAAAACCCAGAAAACTTCATGTACGATTTTTTTGTCAGAACTTTGACCGTCAAGATCTCATTTAATTGTTGTTGTTATGATGATCGGTTGTTATAGGATTGTACATTGATATATATATATATATATATATATATATATATTACATACTTGAACCTTTATATCACATATACCGAGCCACGAAAGCTAAGATTAAAGGGCTCAAATAAGGAACCTCAACTGTTCTTCAATTTCTAGAAAACCCAGAAATTGAAGAACAGCGTCTGACAAGTTTGTGAAGCTTAAAATCTCTCATTTGTGTTACTGTTTGGTCATGAAATCAAATTGTAGTTATAGTATTACATACATACTATAATATTAAAATGATTACCAGCTCTGATTCAACACGATCATGAACTTAGAACCAGTCAAACATGGTACCCTAGTAACTGGCGATGAAGTTTTGGGTAGCCAAGAACATCAAGAACAGGTCTGACAATGTTTTCTGTAGCTTAGATCTCACAGATTAGTTATGTTTTGGCCATGAAGCTTGATTAAGCTTGTAGTGTGTCGATAATACTACAACATTAGTGGAAAACCGATCCCAAAAATAATCAACTACACTGTTTTAATTGAGGTCAAACTAGGCAACCTGTTAGCAGCTTATGAATATCTGGGTTGGCTGAAGAACACCTATAGCGACAGTTTTGTCACTATAGGTACCTTTAGCGACAGATAAATTAGAAAATAATTATTTTAATTAAATAAATTGAAATACATAGATTTTAATTATTAAAAATACTTAAAAAAATTCCGAAAATTTATTTTAAATTCTGAAAATTTATTTTAAATTCCGAATATAAATGGTATTTAATTTTATAATATTAAATAAATGATTTAAATACATGAAAATCATGAAAAATAATATTATGGTATAATAAAATATTTAAGTTATTTTCAAGGACTTTTAATATTTTAGGATGAATTTCATTAATTAATTAACATTAATGACAATTAGTTTATTTAATAAATATATTAAATAAATTATGAAAAATAGAATTAATGATTTAAAAATCATATAAAAATAATTTAAGTGATATAAATATTTTAAGTTATAACCTATAACTTTTGATATTTTTTATGAAAATATTAATATTTTAATATTAATAGTAATTATCGAGATAATGAATTTAACTATAGATTATTAAAATACTTTGTAATATTATAAATATATTATAATATTATGACATGTATTTCATTAATATTTGATAATAAATAGATATTAATGATAATAGAATATTGTGGTATTTAATTCATTTAAATACGTTATTAAGGATTGAAAAATTATGATAAATGATATTAATTATCTGAAAATTATTTCAAGTCTATGAAAATTATTTGGACTAATATTAAAATTATTTAAGTTAATTGTTAAGTGTTTAGGCAAAGTTTAATTAAACTTAAACTTGTGAATTATCCACTGTAGGCCAGGTTGGGATGTCGGGCTTATGTGGGGTTCAACTTTCGATCGCAATAGTTTGACTTGATACCGAGTCTTATATGTGTTATTGACTGATAGAGTTATGTGTTATGTGTTTAGGTTATTCTATGTATATCTATATATATTATAGTATTATATTGTGATGATATTATTCTAATATTGGAGATCTATATTACTAATATTAGGTTTTCGGATAATGCGTTATAAATTGCGTAGCGCTAATCAACTGTTCAGGCAAGTTTGTATTTACTTAACTCTACTAAGAGTTGTTTTATTCAGATAAGCTTATGGTTAATATTTGCTGGTTGCCATGAATTGTACTCTGTACATATTGCATGTATAAGTCAGGTATGAAAGGCTGATCACCTTCATTACCAGTTGGTTCAGATATATTTGTTCATGTATAATACTTGTTCAGTCATAAATTTGTTCCTGCTAGTTCACAATTATATTGTTGAATTATAGCCAGCTTATTATTCAGACTCTTTCAATCATGATATATCGTTATATTATTGAACTTGAACTTGTTGGGCAATCCTTATGCTCACCATTGCTATATCATGATAAAACATTGCAGATTAAGACGTACGCGTAAGATACAAGGAAAGGTTAAAGACAGTTCCAGCTTAAAGTTAATATGCGCGATTAGTTTTGTAATAGTGTAGTTTGATAATAATGTTATATGTTAGAAAAGTTATGATTTGTGTATAAGTTAAGGTTACTCGACCTTGGGAAAAAGTGTGTAAGTTTAATGTATAAACAATTTATGTTTATATCTTCCGCAAATAGTAATAGTTGTATAGAATGATTGAACCGGATCCGCGGTGATTCAGGACCTCGGATTCGGGGCCCTCACAATGAAATAATACAAGATAACTCATGAGGAGTTATAGATGATGTGATACGACGAATTCGTATCGAGCAAAGAACAAGTTAAGAGCAAGATATAGTTAGAAGGGATTTCAATTGAGGACTCATGTGATGGCTGAGTTGTACAAACCTTTGTATGGGCGAGGGTTTTGTGCTTTTTTTCGCTTTATCACATCGATAATCATTGGAATGTTTGTGTCGCTATTATTTGTTATATGCCCGCTGAAAAGGTGATTCTTTTCTCATGTGTATAACGAGATAGGTAGAGTATAGTTAAAGAATATTATAAGGTTAAGTGCGAGTTCTTAAAACTCATACTTATGGTAGGTTCGTGACTCATAATTATATGGTATGTTTTTGAACCCCTCAGCGAATGGACGCCTATGGTCTGACTACGATAAGTTCTTAAACTCATATGATTGTGGCAAGTTCTTGAACTCATAACGTATGGTAAGTTTGACGAACTGGGTATAGATAAATGTAAATAGAGTATTGAGGATGATAGGAATAGATAGACCTATTAAGCAATGGATCATTATAGAAAGTGGAGTTGATGGTGGAAGTATTGGTATTCTAAATCTACTAGCTATGCTAGACTTTCAAAATTTATTGACTTCGTGCTGATGTTTATATTTTTATTTTCTTGAAAAACATTGGATCAAATGATGGAACCAATGAGGTTTAACAAAAATACTTTATTCGTATGTCTATGCTAATTGCTTCGGCTAGACAAAAATGATTTGAAATATATCAAAATGTATTTTATATCATTAATGCATCATGTAACCCTGATGCAAAGGTGATAAAACGATGGAGTCATCAATGCAAGATTACTTAGTGTTGGATGTGATCTAAGGATCGTCAAATTTCACTACTATGGTATGATGTAGTATGATAAAATCACCAAATGACGGAATCCTCAAATCTGATTTGTAAATATAAGTGCGGTATCATGACGTCATAAAAGATTTTTGAGATTTCTTTAAGATATGAGAATACATATATATGTATGTATATGTATATTTCGGTTGATGTCCGAATTGTTGTAGAGGTCTATGCTATTTGATTCAGTTAGACAAATATTGAAAGATGTTCATGAAATTCAAGAGTTTCTTGAGAAGTTATGCCAAACCAAATTATTTTGGTGCGGATTCGATGTTGAAAAGTCGAGATGAACAACCCTATTATTTAGGGGTCATGCTTTTAGTTTATACTTTCTTACCGAAATGTTTGAGCACAATACATGTATGCAGGATTGATCCCCTAAGTACCTTGGAGTCCTTATAGTCGTATGATATTTAAAGTTAAAGTTGAAAGATTGCATATAATCGTGGACATGGTTAAGTGGTCATTAGACCCTCGCTTGAATGCTTGCACTCTAAATTCTGAGATGAACAACTCTTTTATTAGAGGTTGCACTTAGTTTATACTTTGCGCTGAAATGTTTGTGCACAATACATAGTACGAAGGGCTTAACACCCTAAGTACTGAGCGTAATGCATATAGTCGTTACAAAACATTACGTTGCGGCCCAACGTAGTGGTATAATAGGTTGGCCACCTAGTGTACGAGTGGAGGGTGTTTTCAGTCTTTGTGATTGATAAACATTCTGCCAAAGAGGGTTTAAAGTGTGAAGAACCGGGGGTGAAGCACTATTAAACCTAGAGAAGAGTTCACGGTCTTATGACCCCTCAGCATGATTTGGAATCTTTTAAATTCTTGAGTTATTCATACTACTTCCCAGTTATTGAACAATTGTGGAAGATTCTTGTTATTCTGCAAGATAGAAGTGAAAAAGGAAAGTATTCCTTAGAAAGAAGTGAGTCGTAGAATACGACACTGAATGATGAGTATGTTGAATAAGTGAGAAAAGAAATTTTGAAGTGAGAAGGATATGAGTTATCAAAGAAATTTGTAAAACTTTTAATAGAAAAGTTAATAGTTGTAGAATGATCTTTGTGGAAAGAAAGTGGTTATAGAAACCAATCAATGAATGAAGTAGTGACGTAAAAATCTACTTTGATAGATTAAATGAATAAAGATTAATAAATAAAATTTCGAGGACGAAATTCTTAGAAGAAAGGGTGAATGTAATATCCCGAGTATTTATGATAGCGATCCTTAAGAAAGGAAATGAATGGGTTAAGATAAATAATACTCAGAATATAATTGAGTTCAAGTGAAAGTTATGAAATGAAACCTATAATTTGTTAAAGTAATGAATGTAGTAGAAAATATAAAACTTATATTTAGATAAAATGATGAAAGATTACTCTGAGTTTGTGTCTTCGATTCTGAGGACAAAATCTTTGTATGTAGGGAAGATTGTAACGAATAAGTGGTTTGAGTTGTGATTCTAAGGATAGAATCCTTGTAGGGAGGGAATGATGTAACAATCTAGATTTTTAATTAAATATTTATTAAATTATATAAATATTTAATGGATGTGTTTATCGTTGAATAAATATTTGTTTAATTGATTCGATTTGATTTGACTAATTATTTGTTTAATAAATAATTAATGAGTTAAGGAAAGTAATTATTTTGAAATAGTAATCTAATTTAATTTAATAATTAAGTTAGAAAGTTTATAATGATTTAATAAATTATTATATTATGCAATGAATTGTTATTAGAATTAATTAAATTAAGTATGAAAACTTAATTAATTAGAAGTGTGACAAATAACTATATTATAAGTGGTTATTAAAATAAATTAAAGTGATTTTAATTTAGTTTTACTAAACAAGGCTTAAGTATATTAAGTCTTTAATTTTAAATGGATTTTGCCAAACGGAGCCTTATGGCTTTTGTATTTTAAATTTTGATTTATTAATAAAATAAATTAAATAAATAAAATAATAAATAAAATATAAAATAAACATTTGTAATTGATACGTTATATGTTTTGTAACTGATGCTTTTAATTGGTGTGTTATGGCCATAACAGTTTTGGGTTTTTTTGGGTTACGTATTCTTGTTTTGCTAGATGAGTCTAAGAAGAAAGAAAATGAAAGAAAGATTCGGAGAATATGAGAGAGAGTCTAAGAGAGAAAGCAAGAAGGTTCTCAATTCTTATTCTCAAATGATTAACAACTAATTTGTAAAGCAACATAAGGTATGTGTATATAAAGTATATATGTTTTACGAAAAGTCTCGGTGTTATTGAATTTCAGTCTATAAGGTTTTTACAAAAATTGTCTGTAAACCATGTTTTAGAATTGGTTATGATATTACATGTAATTATAATTGTAATTGTTATAACTAACATATATATATATATATATATATATATATATATATATATATATATATATATATATATATATATTGTATGCTAAAATACGTTTAAAGAGAAAGAAGAATTGGTTTTACAAAGGAAAACGCGTGTATGAACTTTAGTTGTACAAAATCAAAGGTTATAGATACAATCAGATGCTAGTTGTGAAATTAAAAGTTAAAGGTGTGTTAATTGGATATGAACTACTTGAGAATTGAAGTTTAAAAGTAATCAAATTGGTGGTTAGTAGGATTTACAGTATTCACTGTGTTTATCAACTGTCAATAATGGAGTTTTGTTTTAAAAACGGTGTTTCAAAGAATTAAGTTTTCTAAAATGGTTGTTTAGTTGTTGGTAATTGGAATATGGATGATTCCTACCATTAATGAGTAATTTATATATGTTAGCATGTTAATTTAGATGTTAGCAGTGTTAAATAGACAGAAATTAGTTGTTTTGTTCTCCGATGGTTTGGTTTCTCGCAAGTTTGCGTTGCCCAATGTAAATGCGCACTTTCAATGTAAATTAAACCCAACGCTGAAATTAGCACCCCAGTGCCAAATTTTGCGCCCCGACGCCACTGGTTAGCCTAGTTCTCTCATGCTTGCCATATGAATGTAAAATGGGTCGAGACGCTTTGACCTCTTTAGTAAAACGGCCATAACT
Organism: Panax ginseng; assembly: GCA_020205605.1. Classification (NCBI taxonomy): domain Eukaryota; kingdom Viridiplantae; phylum Streptophyta; class Magnoliopsida; order Apiales; family Araliaceae; genus Panax; species Panax ginseng. Next base: position 51,661,178 of record CM035136.1, on the reverse strand, counting down.
TTCTCATACGAACTCCGATTGTGGTGATTCAAGATGATCCGAAACGACGACGAGTAGACCTACAACTTTTGTTCTTTAAGTTTTTCAATTTGAGGTCTGAAACAGTAGTCAAAATGGTCATCTTTAGAACTATTATGTTTTCGGGGGCAATCGGAGGGCGTCGGGCATGCAGATATGCATGTGTAGTGCTCATGACGATAAGAGATGTTATTCTAAGTTATAAAAATTGAATATTAGTAAATATAATGATGCTTAATATTAATAAATAATGTATTAGATACGTTTTAGAAGCATAGTAAGCATACACAAGAGATGCAAATCGGGCGTGTGACGATTGAACGTCGAAACGCCGTGTCAAGTGTTAATGAAGTTAAAAAGAGTTTCAATTCAATTGAAATGAATATTATAAGATATGGAATGGATTTAATATAAAACCAATAAGTAGTCCTAGCAAGACTTAAGCACTTGAATGAACTTCAAATATGAAATACAGTGAGATATAAGTCGAAAAGTTAACACAATCTAATTGAACATTGTGTGCTAATTAATAGGAAAGATTATGAGATGTGGATTAGAGTTTACATTACAATTACTATGTGTTGTTACGTGACTAATAGTTGATGTGTATGATAATATAATTGTGTAGGGCACGTGAAGTGCAGATAACTGTAAGTTGTTAAACTGTTATTGGTAAACAACGATTAAGGCAAGTCTTTCAGTTCCTATTTGTTACGTGGACTTGATGAACTATTTTAAATTGCATGATATGTTATGCATGTTGAAATCATGAAATGTTAAAGTCGATATATGACTGCATTGTTTTGGCTAAGTAATGATGATTAAGTAAGGAACTCAATCTTTATAATTGCTATATGAATTAAAAGCATGTATGCCATGTTACTTTAATGAGATGTATATCGAGCATGTTATTATGTGCTATGTGATGCATGAAAAATGTTAGACTTTGTTGGGTTGTCGAGCTCACTCTTGCAAATAACCACTTTTGCAGGTTAAGATTTTAAAGTAAAGATATGTGCTAAGTGAGTTATAGAGATCTATATTCACGAAGATTACTTATGTTTTATGAGAAATGTATTTCATATTTTGAACGTAACATGTTGTTGAATTGTAAGTTGAGTTATCCAATGTATATGGATATTTAGTTATGATGTAAGACTTTGTATAGTCATTTTGTTGTAACGATTCATGATATAAGATTGAATCAAAGAGATGTAATGTAAAGGTTGCGATTCAGGGCAAGAAAGAAGGAAATGTATAAACGTTTTAAATATTCCGCAATTTTAGTATTTTTAATATCGAATAATGATGTAAAAATTAGAGGTTGAATGTATGGTTAACGACCGAAGTCGAGATTTAAATTGTATGAATTTTGGGGTCGTTACAATGTATAATTAATTTATTAGATTAATGTGGATATGGAAATCCAAATAAATAATGTGTGATTATAAATTATAAACTAAATTATTTATTAAAATAATTTAAATGAGTTTAATTTAGTTTTTACCAAACAAGGCTTAAAATGTCAAGTCTTTAATTTTTAAAGAGTTTTGCCAAACAAAGTCTTATGGCTTTTGATTTTTTAAATTTGTTTTTAAATTTTAATTAATATAAATAAAATAAATAAAATAAATAATTAATAAATAAAATGTAATTATAACCTAAGTGTTATATTTGTAACTGATGTTATAATAAGTATACGCCTATCAATTTATTATGTTGGTGCTGGAGAGTTAGTTGGCTTTACGTGATACTGAGTTAGAGAAGAAATACAGAGAACTTGAGAGGGAGTTGAGAGAGAATTCTTGAGTTTTCCAAAGCAAATTCCTGTGTTTAGCAAGGTTGTGCAAGCTAATTGAAGGTAATTTTCCATAATCTCCACATTATATATATAGGTATATGTATATATTAGTTTACGGTATAAAATTATATGTTTTGTGAATTTCATCTTTTCGAATTGTTGATATATATAATTGGTAATTGTGATTATACATGTTTATGATGTTAAAGTTTGCATTAGATAAGAATTTGTGATGCTAATTACGGTTAAAAAAGGAAGAAAGTGTTTACAGTGAATATTTTTCATGTGGTTTATGTAAGTACAAAATTCATTGGTCATTTTGTATGATAATCTGTGAATTGAGTCTTGTATATGTTAGTTCGGTAAGAAACGAAGATAACGTAGTTTGAATGAAGTAATTTGGTGTAGAACTGAGATTACAGTGATGATTTTTGTAAAGGATGTCAAAAATGGTGTTTTTATATGAAAACATGGAATTTGAGGAATTAAGTTAGTAAAAGTTGTTGTTAAATTGTTCTATGTTGATGAATATGTGAGGAAACATGTTTGTAATAGTTCTATATCAATTGTATGTGTTAATTTCACTATTTTATGGGTGAAATTTGTGTTAGTTAATAAAAAATCTACTACTATTCATCACGCTTCAGTTACGTATGTGCACCAAAGATAGTTGTGTTGGTGCGAAGGCTTAAACGCAAGAATCAAGTGAGTCTCTCGTGTCTTGTGTATGGCAAGCAATTAGCTTATACTGATTTTTAGGACGATTAAACCTTCACTCACTGCGCAGACTTGGGATATCGATGTAACTTGGTCTAATGATGTGTTAATGTAATAAACATGGAACATGGAGGTTAAAACAGAACCGTGTCATGTCATTGATAATTTCAAAGATGTAAAGGATTAGTAAGTTACGAACACATTATGACTTAATGTATACAATGATTAATGAATAAGTCTTGTGATGTTAACACTTATGATTTCTGAAATGAGCACTAAGATATGGAAAGTGATTAATATAAAACCATTGAGTCCTAGGAAGACTTAATACTTGGTTGAACTTCAAGTTCGATTAAGGAGAAGTGTAGTATTGATTAATAAGAGTTCAAAATATGATTTGGATGTTAAAAGTCTTATGTAGGTGTTAGTGAGTTTTCAGATTCGTGTTATGTGGTTTAACATTATGGATAGACCTTAAACTAAAGGTTATAACTTAACTAAGATGAGAAATAAATCTACGAGGTTAATGTATGTAGCTAATTGATGTGATATTCCTAATGGTATGTGTAGGATATTGGAGTACGTGAGTTGTAATTGTATAGCTTACGCAAGAGGCAAGTTCCCTAACCTTTGCTACTTTATTATTCAGCAAGGTTACTTTTCACTGTTATGTTATACTTATGCAAATTCTCTATTTCTAATCTCTTGTTGAGCAATTTATTCTTATGCAAGTTCTTTAACCCTCATTTATTGTTGAGCAAGTTAACTAATCTTTATTTCTTTATTTTAAATGAGATTACTTTGGTTATTCAAGGTCTGTAATTTTGTTGTAAGAAATGTGTTTATTCAGCTACTAATAACTGTTGTTTGATCTTCGTTCTCCACTGTCATTATACTATCTTGCATTATTGTACTAAACTCTAGTTACCTAGCGATTCTTTACCAATTCAACTAATCCTTAGTTGATGAATGTTCTAAACTCTAAATTACCTTGAAGTCAACCAAAACCAAACTTCCTTTGGTTTGCTTATGTACTCACACAATTTTGAAAGCATGTTGTCGATGATAACATTTGTTCAATTTAGAAACTGTTAATACTCTAGCTCTTATTGATTCATCGATATACCTTGTTCATAAAATTATTATAATCAAACTCTTGAATAGTTATTGGTCCCTATCTGATTCAACCAGTATTTGGTTTATGAGCGTTCTAAATATCTAGAACTTCTTTAAAGTTAATTCCCAACCAAACTTTCTTTGGTTCGGAACCTGATAATCTAAGCTGAGATGAACTATGACACCCCCAAATCCGGGTACTTCGATTCCACGGGATCTGGTGTTCACTGTACAAATATCATCTATCTATCTACCCATAATAAATGCAAACCATGCAATAGATAGAATAAAAATCTTCCCCTTAAGGGTTACAACATCTAAATAATAATAATATAATCCCAGGTTAAACTAACCTTTAACATCTGTGCGGAATCATAAACAAATAAGTCTTAAATAACATCATTAACTCCAGTCTTAAACATAAATACATCATCTAATAAAAATAACAAGTCTTCATCACTTGCTAACTTTGCCCTTGCCTTTACTAGTGGAAGGTTCATCGGTTCTTTCATTCTTAACTGCAATGTTATTATTAAGCAAGAGTGAGCACTATTGCCCATAAGTATAATAATGAAATAACAGTATAATAGCATGCGAGTAAATCAAGGACATCTGAATAAAAGCTCAACTTTTGAATCAAGAATGGATAACAAGAATCAAAAGATTTCTGAGGGTCATAAGACCTTGAACTATGTCCTAGGTTATCAAGGGTTATACTTGAAACCTTTAACAGTCATAAGACTATGGACCTTTCTTCTCGTACTTAGGGGGATCAGCCTTTAGTACCATCACATGCACAATATCTTAACGCTAACGCATAAGTAAATCCCTTTTGCAGGGTTGTTCATCTCAGTTTGACATTCGAGTCCGCACCAAAGGAAGTTTGGTTTGGATAATTCATCAAGGGTTCTGAAATTTAGAACGCTCATCAACTATGGACTGGTCGAATCAAGGGTTCGCTAGTCTAATAAGGTTCAATAATAATGACTTTCAAATTGAATAATAATCTCAGGAAGTATACAATAGGGCAATTATTGTATAACTGAATCATGCTTTGAAAAGATAATAAATCTTTAATATAACATTTGAACTTGAATAATAATAATGATGATAATTTACTCGAGGTAAATAATAACTTGAACAATAATGACAAGTAGGGTTAGGAAACTTGCCTCGTGCGTAGATTACACTTTAACTAAGCACGTTCTTTAAATTTAATCCTACATACCATTCACATTCACAATACCAGTTAATTATAACTTAAATAATCATCATAAACTCATTCTCTTTTCTACTTTAATTATTGACTATACTTAGTCAATTTATCACATTTACTGCCACATAATATCACTTCATGAATAATAATCTAATTATGAATTAAATAATTCAATCCTCATGTAATTATGTTATTTACATGTTAAACAACTATTTTATCGTCACATTATACTTCTAACATGTTTACATGTTCATTACATTAATTCACTAACACATTGTTAGACTTAAACATTTTAAAAATCTCATTCTTGAACTTTTTCGGAGAGTGGTATTCCATGCGGTGCATCATTATACATGATCTTCATTTTGCTGCGCATGATGGCGCCATGGGCCGGACATTAGTATACTGCTGCACAAGTAGCTCTAACGACTGAGTCATGGCCATGACACATGAAATATATGTAATATCTGATGTTAGAAGCATTTGGTAGGCGTACAGAACATATGAAAATGGCGATTCATGAAAAATGGCGAGAACATGCCAATTTCTCCCAATTTCTTATTTTCTACTTGAAATTGACATACCCACATGTTATAATTCATGTATAAACACAACCCAACATTTATATACTGACATTAATAAATTTAAACACTTAATAATGGATTTAAAGCATGCAATTTCACTGACTTTGATGTTCATGAAGGTTTAGAAAATAAAACATGAAAATTATCACTACTTATAACACCGAATCTGTTTATTTAAACTTTGGTCTCTTCGTATTAACATGCATAACAGCATACGAGTGTAAAATTTAGGGATAATATATGATCAATACATAAAATATCACGTATAAGGCTATAAGGCCCAAACCCATACTCTGTAATTTTGTAGAAATCATATACGATGTAATATTATGAAACTGATGATATGGAATCATGCAATATATATATAAAACATGCTATACTTCTCGAATTATTACACATATCCTTATAACAACACCAATTCTCAATTCACAAAGATTAACAGAAGTTTTGAAAGCCATTTTTATAAAACTTGAATACGTGAAATAGAAATTTAGGAAGGAGAGATTACCCTGAGAATAAAGTATATATATGTAGACTTAGATTCTTTCTTCAATCACTGAGTTCTCACAAATCCTCTGAACTCTCTCTTGAATTCTCTCTGACTCTCAACTTAGCAAATAATGAAGAATACGTACGTTAACTCGACTGAACCTTTATGCGCAGAGTTGAGGTCAGTTATTCCATTCGTGGTTTAACTGCCCCCAACTCCTCCTAAGGTCACATTTGGCTAGCAAACTAAGTTCAAAGCTCTTTATTTTAATAAAACCTTTTATCAAATAGTTTAATTCATGTCACACTCACTTGCACAATAATTCATATATCTTATTTAATATAAATAAAATATAATAATTTCTCATAAATTCACATAGTTAAATTCTCATTAATAAATAATGTCAAATTATTAAATCTCTAATTAATAATTAAATTAATTAAATAACATCATGCTTAATTAAATATTTCATTTAATTCAATAAGCTCACATAATTACATACTTGAATAATAATTATTCTCACATTAATTTAATAAATGTAACATATAATTAAATTAATCTACCACAATTGCATCAATTAATTATTTAATCCAATAATTAAATCATCGAAAAATATTTATTTAATTCAATAAATATTAAAATTAATTTACAAAATTCTCGTTCGTCACATGAACAACCCTATATTAGGGGATTATTTTAAAACTACGCAATAAAGTTAAAATGTTTTGCTAATATATATAGTATGAAATGTACACCACCACAGAGTACTTAATGATGGTCCATATAATCGTTTACAATCAATAAAAGGTTACAATGAGAAACACCTGTTAACCTAGGACATAGATGATGATTATAGTCTTTTAGACTGTTAAAGGTTAAAGTAGAAATACTTGAAAACCTAGAGTATAGTTCGTGGTCTTGTGACCCCTAGTGTATTCTTTGATGTTGATATCTATTGTTAACTTAAACGTTCATTATTCCTTTAAACTCATAGCTGTTGAATTAAAGTTTATTATTCCAGTAAGAATATTTTACCATTGAAAGCTCAGTTAATTGTCATTCATAAAACGTTATTGTATATTATCCTTCTTGTGGGCAATTGTTTGCTCACTCTTGCACAAAATAATGCAGAGAAAGTTAAGAAGTTTGAAGAGCTTTCTACAAGCAAGGGCAGGGACAAAGTGCTTGATTAGATGACAACGTTTAATTTACCTTTTATTTATGAAGCTTATGTAATAGATTTAATTATGATCATGTTTTAATTTTCCACTGATGATTGTAATAAAGGTTAGATAACCTGGGATTTATTTTAGATTATGTAACCCTTCAATGGGAGATTGATTGTTTAAACGTTTGAGTTTAATTATATCCTTTGTTTATGGGTAGTTAGTTATGATTTAATTGGACAGTGAACACCAAATCTATGGGATTGAGGTGCCCAAATTTGGGGATGTCACAGAATCAATAGTACAATCATGTGACTCAATAGTTCTATACATGTGAAAAAAATAATTACAGTATAGTACCTTCATCTATATCTCTATTTTTAATTTAGTCATACAAATATTATCAATCTTGCACCACCTTCCCTAATAGTACATGCATGTGACTCAATAGTACACATATGTGAACAAATAGTTATAAACATATGAATTAATAGCAATTAATTGCTCATTTATCCGATTAATTACCCGATTGGTCAATATAACCTCCAGACATCAATTATTATCGAAATAAATGTCGATTTCCACCAACACTAATAATCCCAACACAATGGAACTATCAATTTCATCTTTAATTAACACAAACTTATTCATCATTAATATTATAACTCACAATATTTAAAAACCAGATCATTCCCAGGAAAGAGGGGGCTTTCCGATAAGGATTTCTCCCTATTGGTATTATGATTAGGTGACCAAACCTCTCCTTGATAGAACTTTCTAGACATTGTCAATATTGCAAATAATAATATGAATAACTTTGTTGTCTCAATTATTGATTTAATAATAATAAATATTATGCAGATGATACTATGACAATAATTGAATCAATAATATGAGAAATTTTATGCAGTAATTACTGTAGCAATAATTTAGTATAACTGAGTGACTTCTCACATAAACATCAATAATCAATACTGTGTGCTACTATGCAACCACGCGTATTACTGTACTTTTACTACCGGGTAGTTCAATAATTTAACGGTAAAACTTTCGTCGTTATTTTTATAAAAAGATAATTTTGTCATTTTCTAACTCCGATAGGTTATTCCGCATTGGGTGTCCACAATGATGGTGTCGTCAGATTGGATATTCCATGATAAAAAGAATATCCCCCGACCAAACGAATATTCCCCGAAACAACGAATATTTTATATCAACTTGCTTACTTTGAAAAATTTTCAAATATCACCCTTAACTTTAACCTTTTATCAATTTAACCATTTACTAAATAGAATAACAATTATCAAAAAATTGAATACTTTTATTTCGTAAAATTCGGGGTCTTACTCAGGGTTATCTCTGAGGTTGGCTTGACCTCCTGGGGTTATCTCCGGGGTTGGAACTGAGTCTCATGGGGTTGTCTCTAGGGTTGGAACTGACTTTTCTGAGGTTATCTCCGAAACTTGAACTGGATCCCTCGGGGTTATCTCCGAGGTTGAAACTGGATCTACTGGGGTTATCTTCAGGATTGAAACTGAATCTCTCGGAGTTATCTCCAAGATTGAAAACTGGACCTTTCGGGGTTGTCTTTGGGATTGAAACTAATTTGACTTCCAGGGTTATCTATAGAAAACGATTCTGCCCTCCTACATAGTTAGTAACAGGAACACAAAATTTTAAGTGTCTATAGATGCCCCTCTTTATCATATTCATGAGATGTAATGGCATTGATAGGATAAAGAATACTAGACACTTGAAATATGACAAGATAAGAATATGCAAAAATGCAATGCATCATGATGCGATGTTATGCTAAATGTTGTTGTTGGAATGATTTCCAATGGGATGTGATAACTGCCTGCTCCTGCCGCTTCTATTGGGGAATAGAGTTATCAATGATGGCTCTGTTGAACCATTTTGATGTCTACTTGACGAGCTCTTATCACAGGAATCTCCTGATGCTACGCTGGGGTTATCGCCAACGGTTTGAAATGTCCATCAGTGCTATCTGAGCCTGATTTGCTGACAAGTCGCATAGATATCTTTGAAATCCCTGGGGTGGAGGTTTCTCAAGGATTGAGACCACATGATGTTGACATTGGGGTTATCACCGAGGTCCTTAATCCTTTGGAATTGCTTTCCACCGGAGACGTTCTTCTCTTTTGCGAGCGACTCTTGGGGATTGTGTTTTAATTGTAAGGGATCTGTATAACAGATTCCATCATCGGTCCTCCCCGATGAGGATGGTTTTTCGTTGTTTGTATCATCAGGTTTCTCTGACGCTTCGCTGGAGTTATCGCCAATAGTTTGTAATGTCAGGGATGCCTGACCCTCGTTGAAGTAGCTTTCAATGGCTTGCATCATCGGACCATTTCTGATGCTTTGTTGGAGTTATTGCCAACGACTTGTAATATCACGGCTGCCTGATCCTCGTTGACATAGCTTTCAATAGTGTAGGATGTCTTAAATCTCCACTAGGGATGTATTTCTGACGAGATGTATGCTTTTGATTGCAATTACAACCCCTAGTTTAATGGCATCGGACCTTCACGATGCGTTGACAAGGGTCGCTTTCAATAGCTTTTATCATCATCTTTCTAAACCCTGTATCTTGGTGAATACCAATGATTGATATGTAGACCTGCAGTTTCGTCTCTGAAACCAGGATTTCAAGCTTTTCCACTTAATCGCGTAGCATCTTTTTTCTTGATTTGACTTTTCAGCTTCTTGGACCTCCTTTGTAACTTAAATTTGATCGAGCCGGAGGGGTGGGGACCACACAGGGTAGCCGTAGGTAGACCCGCAGCCACCCGTAGGTTATATCTCACCTCCCATCCCTTTCACAAGTCATTTTTAAGTTGAAGCCACACAAAGAATCCGAGATTTCTTCTTTAGATCTACTGAGTTCGGGCTGATTTCTGCAAAATCCGTCACCGTACAATCGTTCTGCACTATCCTGGTAACGTTTACATGTTTTTCCAGTTTTGGCCGTTGGAAAGCGAGATATCATACATAATGCTCCAAAACACATAGCAGTGAATATGCATGCTCATATGACTTGATAAAAATTATTCAACGTAGTAAATGTTAGTATTTTACCACACTGAATGTATTGATGTGAAAAAAATAACTTTTGAAACAGTCAAGTGGCACCCTTTTCTGCTATATTCTTCATCCTATTTGAGGACAAATGAGCAAAGGTTTTGAAGCAAAGTAATCTTGGTAATTAGGCTGCCCTTATGGATATGACTTTGATGTTTTTACATGCATATAAGATGTTTATAACTTTGAGTTGGTGTGTTACTGAATGGCCACCTAGTCTTGCCTACGTGCATGTGGATAGTCCTTTTTACAAAGGAGACTGGCAAAAAAATTTCACGAGTCTAGGCATTGAATGATCATGCATTTTTAACTCTACTGCAGATGTATGTTAAAGTAATGTATGCATGCATATAGCTATGAACTGAATTTAATGAGCTCTAGGTTAGAATTTACCACACCCTTTCTGAGGAGATTTGGAGACTTTTGTCCAGATATATGGATCTAGACCAGCCGAGTAGCTCCCGTAAGAACATTTTCAGGTGTGAGGAGGAGAGCTTCAGATGTGCCTCAGCCTTGCCCAGTCTGACAGCCTCGTCGGTTGACTGAGTCAGTGATTCGTCCTATCCGGGTTGAGAGACCGAATGTTGAGGACGAGTGTAATATCCGAGATTTTTTTTTATGTAATTTAAGAATTATCAATAAACGAATGTATATGAAACTTTTGAGTGATTTCATTTATTAGATGTATATATATTGTACATAAATGTGTTATTTCAAGAGATGTGATGAGATGTATTTAAATGGTTAGTTTAGTTTTATTTAACTATTTAAATTGATTAAGTAGGGAATTGTTCTATTTATTATGTGGGATGGTATTAAATTATGAGCTAAAGTTTGGAACGGAATTTAGAGACGTGGACTGCGTATTCGAGTCCGGAACGTCGAAATTAGTCAGGATAGACTGTAATCACGAAAAAGTGTCACGGTTGACTTTTTGGTCAAAGTCAACTAGTTGACTTTTTCCTAAAAAAAGTCAACTACGAATTTCAGAGGTGAATTTGACTAAACGGATAGTCCCATGACATCCGGAACGTCGACTTTAGTAGGAATCGATATATGGTTTGCAAAGTTTGGTCCCGAAGGGTAAAATAGTCAAATAGCTTATTAATTGATTAAAATAATATATATTTTTATAATAGAAATCAGCTGAACTGATGGGACCCATGAGACTATTAAATTGGGACAAGGGAGGGAGTATACATATATTACATAATAGCTAAGGTGGGAGTACTTTATTTTATTCCTTAAAACCAAAATTCTTTTTATTTTCTAACTCCCACATTCATTTTCTCTAACTCCCACATTCTTCCTATTAATTAACTATATTATTGTATTATTAAGTAGTGTGATTAACTAATCATTAGAGTTGGGGGTTATGGGAGTTGGGGGTTATGGGAATCAAAAGACTCTAACAAGCTATACATATATACAAACACACTTTTCTTTTAAGAAAATTCCACCTAGTGAGTAAACATGGAGAGAAATTGAGAGCGTAAGAGAGTTAGAACGAATTTTGGAGGATTACTGAGGATTTGACAAGCAAAGAGAAGGAGCATCATATTAAACCAAGAAGAAATTCATCAAAAGGTAATTCATGAACCCATTTTATTTTTATCAGAAAAATGAGAAGAAAGTGCATATAGAATTGGTAAATGATTTGTTGTGGCTTTGTGTTGTTATGTTACTGTTGTTTGATGATTATAGATCGTTAACAACAAAAGATATGGGTTAATCATGCATCAAATTCATAGAAAATCAAAGAATTAAGTAATGCGTGCTCTACCTTTGATAAAATGTCTCTAAGGTGCTAAATTAATCAAAAAGGTGGAAATTTGTTGAAGTTTGATGTTGTGAAATGTGAAAACATGTGAGAGCAGATGATCTAGACATTAGGAATAATTTAATTGCATGCTAGAAGCAAAATCATGGATTTTTGTCAAATTAGGTTTAACTAGTAATCTGTGATTTTTGGGGTTTTTCGGAGCCTCGGAATCATGGTATTTATGACTCGATTAGCGTATGTAATAATTTATAAAATAGTATGTAGCATGAGGTACAACCTGTCCAAATTTTATAAGAAAGGGAGTTAAATTGAGCAAGTTATGAAAATCGTAAGCATGCATGTTGCTAATAAAATCTGCAGAATTTTGGAAATTCCAGAATTTTTTCTAAGTATAAAACTAGTGCTGGCACATTTTTCTATGCAGTTAGTTTGTGGTCATAGCATGCTAGTTTCATGAATGTTATATTTTTGTAAAATACCTTGATGTATGAAGTTTATGGTGTCCAAGTATCATGGTCATATCATATGTAGATTAGTGGGAATAAAATCGCAAAAGTGGCTGCAAGAAACAAAAAATTGATGTCTTTCTTGGGACCTGCTTGGATCGGTCTGCTTTGGGGCATTTTAAATCGATTGTGTTGTACTTTAAAAATTCTAGAAAACTTTGAAGTATTAATATAAGAAGATATGAAGGTCCTGTAAAAATTTGAGAATTGTTGGCCATACTGTTTGAGAGTTATGAATTTTATGGTTAAGGACACTTTTTGAGAAGATACCCGAATAACTCTGTGTGTAAGTCCAAAAATTACACAAGTTTTACTGGAAGTACATGTGTATAGCAGGAGTTAACCCTGAAAATTGCAGAATGTTTGGAGCTAATCTCGATTTATGAAAAATCTGAGAATATTTGGCTATTATGGACTATTTAAAAATAGTAGATGAATTTTAAAAATTCCGGGAAAATTATTTGTTCAATGTGGGACTTTATTCTACAAAATCCCAGAAAAGAAATATTTTTAGGACTGATTTGGTATCTTTTTTATAAATGATGCTATAAGGATAAATGAATTTAATTATATATGTGATGTCATAATTATGGAAAATGAGATTTTCCGACTTGAGACTCTTAAGCATATTTTATACAGATTTTTGGTAGAGTTTTGGTTTGAAAAATGTCACAAATTTATGTTACCCAGTTTCTTTTATTTACCCACGTGGCCTATTCATAGCAAATGTTAGGTAATTGAATTGTATAAATAATACGTGTGAGTTTAATCTTTTTATTAAAATAAAAGGGAACCATTACACTTCAAAGTGGTGTTCGAGAACCAAATTACTTAACGTGACACGTGTTAATAGGTTACGTGAAGGGCTAGTAGATAGCAGTAATTGTAGAAGACGTAACATGCAAGTTTCTTACCCTATTTTTTATTATGAATTAATTCAACTCTTATTCAGTTGATTGCAGCGAGGGTAAGTTTGGGCTTGTGATTAATTAATCATTCGTGCAAGCTCTTTTATTGTAAAGTTCTATAACTTCAATTGTGATGCGAAACGTTACTGTTGATTATTCAGTTCCTATTGCAACTGCTATACTTTAAAGTTCGTATTCCTTCAATGAACTATATTCAAGCATGCTTTCTAGTTTTCGTTCCAGCTAGATGTTATTGATGCAAACATAGTATATTGTTTGAAAAATTCAAATCCTTTGAAGCTATTTAATGTTTACCAATCCAAATTGCTTTGGTGAGGTCCCGCATGAATACTAAGATGAACAACCCGAATAATCGGGTAAACAGATGTCGGGCATATAGTCACATTTATGCTTATGCGTTTAAACTTTATACTTGTGCACAATGTAGGCTACGATAGGTTGATCACCTGGAGTACTTGCAGAGACCGTTTACAATCTATTTGATTGTTAAACCGTCTGATGGTTTTTGATGAAACAAAGTAATGTTCAGGGTATCTAACACCCCTTAGTATGCCATTGAGAACTCCAGAACTCTTATCTTGATATTCTAGCTTGTCTCTTGATATTTATTTCAAATGTTGAGGAATATTCATACTAATGCTTTTACTTCTGATGTATGTTCTCAAACTACTTTATATACTTGCTGGACAATTTGTGCTCATTCTTGCTTAAACCTTTCAGTTAAGGCTGATAACGCTGAGGGCTTAGGAAAGGATAAGGGAAAGTCTAAGATGAAATGATTAGAGTTATTTATGTAATAATTATATTTTCGCATATGATGTAATGTAGCGATAAACGCTAAGTTTAAGTTCCAGTTTATTAAAGGTTGTAAAGACTTGGGACTTTATTTTGAATAAGTATGTAATAGTTAATATTATTATTATTATTATTATTATTAGAGTTACTTAGATAGACGATGGTGTATGTTATATCGTGAGCACCAAGTCCTGTAATCGATGTTACACGGATTTGGGGGCGTCACAGGTTGGTATCAAAGCAATAGGTTATAAACCTTAAGTGGGGAACCTTAGACTATAACCTTAGGGAAGTTAGTGGAAAAAATAAGGAGATGAACTCATGTTGAGTTCTAGGGGTTGTGTCAACTCTATTTTTTTTCCCTAAAAACAAAAACATCTATTTTAAAATACTAACCGAGTTATTTTGTCTTATTTGAAGGATGTCAGGAGAAGAGGAGGTTAGAGATATCCACGTTGTGAGTGAGCAGTTAGTGACAATTTGACTGAGCCTATAAATCGAGGCAAGAAATGACTCGCACTCAGAGGAGTATCCTGAAGAGGGAGAGGAGCCCGAGGAGGACTCAGAAGAAGCACCTGAGGATATTTTGTTGGATGAGTTGATGGATAGTATTACGGAGTTGGACGACAAGGTCCATGAGTTGGAAGAGCTATATCAGGGAGAGCAGCAAGCTGCAGCATTGCTTGAGGCATTAGTACACCACCTGATAATTAGGAACGGGGATCTGGTTGACAAGCTGCGGGCATTACACCAGAAGGCAGATAGGCTGGAGAATGAGAAAGAAGCTATTAGGACCCACTTGGGGCATACCATTAATGGGTTAGAGTCGAGGATTCAGAGTCTCCAAACTGACAAGCAGATTATTACTACATTCTGGGGAGATGAGAGGAGAGACCGTATTCAGGAATTCGATTGGTTGGGGAATATTCGTTTTGACAGGGAATATTCGTACGACGACACAATCATTGGTGGACCCCACAACAAAAGTATTATTCGTAGTTAAAAATGATGTAATTATCTTTTATAAAATAACTAACGAAAAGTTTTATCGTTAAACCGCTGAACTACCCTTGGTAAAAGTACAATAATACGATGGTTGCATAAGTAGCACGATATTGATTATTCTTTGCCACGTGAGAAGTCACTCGCTTTATACTCAATTATTTCTACTGAATTGGCCGCATAATATCTTTCATATTATTGATTCAATTATTGCACAGTATCATCTGCATAATATTTTATATTATTAAATCAATAATTGAGACGACAAAGTTATTCATATTATTATTTGCAATATTGACAATGTCTAGAAAGTTCTGTCAAGGAGAGGTTTGGTCACCTAATTGCGCGCCAATAGGGAGAAATCCTTATCGAAAAGCCCCCTCTTTCCTGAGAACGACCTGGTTGTTAAATATTGTGAGTTATAATATTAATAATGAATAAGTTCGTGTTGATTAAAGATGAAATAGATAGCTCCATTGTGTTGGGATTATTAGTGTTAGTAGAAATTGACATCTATTTCGATAATAGTGGATGTCTGGAGGTTATATTGACCAATCGGGTAATTAATCGGATAAATGAGCAATTAATTGCTATTACTTCACATGCTTATAACTATTTGTTCACATGTGTTTACTATTGATTCACATGCATGTACTATTAGGGGAGATGGTGCAAGATTGATAATACTTGCATGACTAAATTTAAAATGGAGGTATAGATGAAGGTACTATACTGTAATTATTTTTTTCACATGATTGAACTATTTATTCACATGATTATACTATTGATTCACAAGATGTACTATTAGGGGAGGTGGTGCAAGGTTGATAATACTTGCAGGACTAAATTAAAAATAAAAAAAAGATGAAGGTATTATACTGTAATATTTCGAGCCCCAAAACGTGCAATTATCAAAACTATATTTTTCTATAAATAGAAGCTCATTCTTCTTTCATTCTCACCAATTCACTAAGACTCACAAGAGCATTTGTGACGCCCCCAAATTTAGGTACTTGAAACCCGAACTCGGTGTTTCATGATACCATTCTATGAGCGGAATAATACTAATAATAATAACAATAATATAAATATCAAACTTAATTTACATATATCAAAGTCTAAATCCCAGGTACATGACCTTTAAACATTCATTACATTATAGAAAATAAATATCATTGTCTTAATAAACTTTAACTATTACATAGAATATTATAAAACTCATTCGAACAACTTTTCTTTCCCCTTGTTCTTGCCTGAACCTTCTGGTTGATCATACTTAGCTGAAAACATTTAAATTTAAAGCAAGAATGAGCATTTGATTGCCCAGCAAGTAATAACAACAATATATATTAGCTGAAAGAATTAAATATTTTCTTTTAAAGACACTTCTACAACGAATCAATAGTTGTGAAGTATGTTGAACCAATAATAACAACATATCGCTTCCATATGAAATTTTTGAAACTACGTATTGACTATAATGGAGACCAATCAACATACTATGAACATTGTTTTCTATTTTTGAAAAGGTTAAACAGAAATTCATCTGTAAACCGTCATAACTTATGGGCACGGGGGGTGATCAGTCCGTTATGCCCTGTATTGATCAATACTACATGCAAGAACAATATTATCGTTCACTCTATCCACCTTAGGTGCACAAAAGTTTTCCCATGTTCGAGATGTTCATACTTAGTCAGGAATCCGAACCAAAACAATCTAGTTGGATACAATAAAGTTCTATCTTGCTCAACAATATTTCTAAATCTATGTCTAGCTGGATCAAGTAGCTTAGATAACTTTTAATTAATGTATACATACCGAAACTCAATAGGTATGTATCAACATGTGATTAAATACTATGGTTATCCAAGTGGGGACACTTGTCTAACCCTTTATAGGAATTAACGAACAGAATAAATATCTGAATTATACAGTAATACTGTGTTAATAAACAATGATCGAATAATTTAAGAACTTGTATGAATATGAATAATTGGATACATAATCAATAAAAATAGAGTTAATAATCTGGCACAATAATATGATTCTGAAACTTTCTTACTCATGTCCATTGCATAAATTAAATACAAAGGTAATATACTTGTCTGAGCTGTTGCTTACAATAACGCAACTTAGATTAATCTTTTATACAGCGACCTATCAGTAATAAGATCATCCGTTCGATTAGAATTTTATATCATATCACATAGTACTGCTATTTGCAGTCTGCACATAACTTAATCACATTGTCACATATGTTAACAGTTATTGATTCACTAACAAACACATATCTAGTCAATTTATCTAAGTCTAGATCAATTTCTGAAATATTTCGGTGTACCGACGGCTTTATTGGGTAAATATCGAGTTTAAGACTCTATCGTGTAGTTCAATATTTGTTTAGATATTTTAAATATCAGTCATATTATTCTTCATAGCCTTATAATAATTTTTAAATAATTATTATACTTTATCATGAATTTTCAAAACACTGAAATCATTATTAAATAATTTAAATATTAACTAATTCTATTATCATTAATATTTAATTAATATTAAACTATTAATGAAACCATTGCCAAAATATTAAAGTTATTTATAATAACTCAAAATATTTTTAAAGTATTAATATTACCCTTAAATGATTTTTAAAATATTTAAAATCATTTTAAATAATTACCATCAATATTATAATATTAATTTATTATTTATCAAAATATTAAAAGTCATTATTTATAACTTAAAATATTTTTAATTCATTTATTTCCTTTTAAATGATTTTAATTCAATAAAACCATTTTAAAACTATTTCGTTAATATAATTTATTAAATAAATCTAATATCCTTAATATTACATTATTATCATTAATATTCAATTATTAATGAAATTATCCTTTAAATATTAAAAGTTATGTTTTATAACTTCAAATATCTTTAAGCACTTTATTTTTTATTTAAAATGATTTTTCTAACAATAAAATCATTTTTACATTACTTTATTTAATATAATTATTAAATAAATCTAATATCCTTAATATTAAAATATTAATATTTTTCATGAAAAAATATCAAAAGTTATATTTTATAACTTCAAATATTTTTATAACCTTTAAATCATTTTTATATAAATTTTAAATCATTTATTCTATTTTTCATCATTTATTTAATAAATCTATTAAATAACTTAATTATCATTAATATTTAATTATTAATGAAATTCATCACAAAATATTAAAATTATAGAAAATAACTTAAAATATCTTCTTATACCATAATATATTTTTAAATGATTTATCATGTATTAAAATTATTTTTAAATAATTTATTTAATATTACACTTAAATAAATTAATTTCCTTTTATATTCTAAAAATATTAAATATTTATGAAATATACTTAAAATAATTAAAAACTAATTTTGGACTTTAAAATAATTTTTAATAATTTATTTGTATTTTTAATAATTAAAAATTAATTTTTTTATTTATTTAATTAAAATAATTAATTTAATAAATAAACTGTCGCTAAATAGACATTAGGTGACAAAACTGTCGCTAATGGTGTTCTTCACCAAACCCAGAACACGCATGTCGTTGAACGAGTGACCGTGTTTGACCACCTAATCATGTCTCGTATCATGCGTTTTACAGGCCAAGTTAAACCTTGATCGAGTACCTGAAGTGTAACACTACAATAACCAACCATCATCAAGGTCATACAATAAACACACAAGGAGATCTGGGCTTACCAACACACTGTCAGTGTAAGACCCCAACTTTTTATAAATGAAATTTAATTTCCTCTATTTATTATTTTGAAATAGTAAGGGTTGAATTGATAAACGTGGTTAGTTATGGGTAAAATGCGCAAATATTTTTAAATAAGCAGGTGGTCATAAAATATTCATTGTTGTCGGGGAATATTCGTTTGGTCGTGGAATATTCTTGCTGTCGAGGAATATTCGCATTTACCAAGCCATTTTTTTGTGGGCCCCATAACTAAAGCGATTGGATGAAGAAAACGACAAGTATAAGTTGTTTATAAATAATCTGGCAGTAGTTATTACCGATTAATCTTGTTGGAATACCCGGTGGTTAAAACACGGTAAAAGCGCGTTGTTGCATAAGTAGACACCAGACATTGCATCAATTATTGATTCTTACGTAAGAAGTCACTACTCAATAATTGTTACAGTAATTACTGTTCAATATTTTATTTTATTGATTCAATAATTGCTACGTTGATATTTTATATTACTATTGTTTCAATAATTGTCACTACACAGTATTTTCTATTATCGGAGCAATAATTCATATTATCTGAATGATATTATTAGACAACATTATTGGCAATGTCTAGAAAGTTCTGTCTTAGGAGAGGTTTGGTCACCTAATTGCGCGCCAGTAAGGAGAAATCCTTATTGGAAAGCCCCCTCTTTCCTGGGAACTGCTTGGTTGTCAATATTGTGATTCTGTAATATTATTTGTGAATAATTAATTATTGATTTATATGATAAGGAAAATATTTTATGTGAATATAGATGGAGAAAATTTTTTAAAGTGACAATTGTTGAAAATCAATATTTTATCTTTTCTGATAAAATAATATTGTATTATATTATTATAATATAATAATGATGATATTTTTATAATGAATGTGGGATATATGAGTATATGAGGAGGAAGATTATTTTTGTTGCAAAGTTGTTTAAAAACATGTTAAACATGTCTCAGGGCCCATTTCTTGACCGAAATTTGATTATAAAGATGTAAATCGCCTGCTTGTGGATTTCTTGGCCAATTTCGCTTGGAATTTGGAAAACCTTTCTTCGCAAAGTTGTAGATAATGAAATTTCCTGAAAAGACATGTGGTTCGAATTTTTCCGACAAAAGGGCTATTTATTATGAATTATTGAAGTTCCAAAATTCTGAATAATTATTTTTTGAGTTTAAAATATTTTTAATAAGAAAACGTTTTTTTTTTTAGGTGAGGTGTGTGTGTCAAGTTGGACCGATTTGTGTGCATAAGAAATTTTGATATATATATTAATATTATATTAAATTTTTTGCTTTGGTGTGTTCTAAGCATTTTCCTATAAATAGGTGCTTAGGTTAGAATTGAAAATCACACCGTAAACCTAAATCTTCTCTCTCTATATTATCGAGTGTATTCTTATGAGTATTTTAGTACTTTGAGTATTGCTATACTACGGCAAGTTCTTTCAAAGACTATATCCATTATTCTAGTCAGAAGTACTATCCTTTTTAGGTAAAGGATGTTATTTTCTTCGTAAGTGATATTATTTCTTCAATATCATTATGCCGAAACATTGGTTGGAACTTTTTATCAAATTTGGAACTTTTTCATGTCGGGGTTACTATTCATGAGTTACTATTCATGAGTTACTATTCACGAGTACTATTCACGAAGCATGATGATTTTTTTTGTGAAATTTCTATCTTATAGTGTCGGAGTTACTATTCACATATACGGCACTATTCACGTATACGGTACTATTCACGAATACGACACTATTCACAGAAAAATTAAATTTTCTTTTCTATGTCCAAGATTGTCTGTTATCATTCCTATCTTTGATTGGATCTATGTTTTGGTCTTCATTCTTGAATTTTACTCCACTCTGGTTATTTATGAAGTATTTTTGAACTTGGATTGTTTAAAGTACGAATCCTTAATATTTGTTCTTTTATTTCAATCGGATTCGCTTTTCTTTAAAATATTTTTCATCATCCTCACCCTAAATGATGATATAATCAATATCTTTGCCCGTAGTGCAAAGATGAATGATTTTGATGAATATCTTTGGCCCGTGAGTGCAGAAGATGAACAGTGTTTAGATGAACACGACCAATCGATGAATATCTTTGGCCCAGTAGTGCAAAGATGAATATTTGATTCCAGATATATATTGATTGATGTTACAAGGATAAAAGATAGACGATGAACTTTTAAATTCATATATAGAAGATAGTAGATTTCATTCTCTACTTAACTCTTCTAATGAATTATTATTTCCGCTGCGAATGGTTATTTCAAACTTATTGTTTATTGTATTCTATTAGATTTTTCCCTGTTGAAGACTAACGATAATTTGTTTTATATTATCTTAGTCATAATGTTCTTTACTGGGCTAGTTGAGCTCACCATTTTCCTTGTTGTTCCATTTTTCTTCTCAGGAGTCGAGAATGTAGCGAGTACTAGTAGGGGTGTGGAATGATGGTTCTAGAAGTGGTTCTAGTAGTCCTCACTATTCTGTAAAATAATGTATTAATAATTATAATGAAGACTTATTTGAGTGTGGATATTGTCTAGATGACAATATTTGTATTTAAACTCACAGTTTAAGTGTTGTTGTATTTTGCACAACAATTATATTAATAAAGTTGTAGTTGTTTCTGTACCATGTATTTGGCGACTCAGAATGGGTGTTGTATACCTATTTTGGGGGCGTCACAGTTGGTATCAAAGATTAGGGATATGGTCTCTGGCGGAGATCGGGAAATAGTACTAGGAGGGGAGAGACGAGTAATCCTTCGCTGGTGTGTTATACCTAAGCTTATTTGTTGGTCAGTCGAAGCATATGGTTAATATGTGATATGATAATTTGTTTAATTAACCCTTGTTTTATGGCAGCATTTAAGAATGGCAGCTGAGAATATTAACGGTGGAGTTAATGAGACCGTGGAAACACCTTTAATCACCACCCAGGGGAACGTGCAATAGGAAGGCAATATTCCTCCTGTAAACAACACCATTGAGCAGACAATGAACGACGGGATGTTTAGGAGCTTCTTGCAGTTCATGCAAAACCAGACGAGGGAGACTCGTGCACAGAATATGGGTGGAAATGATAGCAACGCGCGGCTTGTCACAACCAAGCAGTTTAAAGAGTTGGGACCACCAGAATTTCAGGGAAAGCCAGATCCAATCAAGGCGTAAACGTGGGTCAAGCAAATTACCAAGATATTCGATATCTTGGGATGCACGGAGGAACAGAAGGTTCCATTCGCCACCTTTATGTTTCGTGGAGAGAGGCGGACTCATCGGTGGGAGTCTGTGAAACGCACTGACCCGCTTGCACTCAAAGATGTCTTGGGAAACATTTCGTAAACTTCTTCAACGAAAAATACTTTCCTAAAAGTATTCGCCATATGAAGGAGGTAGAGTTTATTAGACGAGAACAAAACAACATGATTTGTCCCAATACGAGGCTAAGTTCGCAGAGTTATCCAGGTTTGCACCTCATTTGGTAGAGAATGAGGAACGAATGACGAGGATGTTTCTGAGAGGTTTAAAACCCGAGATTCGGCAATATCTTATCTCTTATAAATTTTCTTTATAATCAGATGTTGTCAACAAGGCTCAATTATTAGAGCGAGATAGCGAGTACGCTTCAACCAAGGGACCGCAACTGTGGTCATACCGGTGGCGGCAATTATCGAGCAATGAAAACCAAAGGGAGGAAAACATTCGGATTAAAAGCGGTAAACTCACTCCGTGGTAATCGTGGCCATGAAAATAGAAGAAGCGAGTCGGGGAGATTTTAAAAGAGGAGATTCAACAATGACAATGTGAAGACGTCAAAGACAAAGAATAACCGGTTTTAAGGGAGGAGAACGACCACCGGTCAGATGCTATAAATGTGGAAATGAGGGACATATCAGCCCAAACTGTCCATAACAGTTCAAAGTATGCTATAATTGTGGAAAGGAAGGACATATCGCTCGAGATTGTACTGTAGCAAAACCAAGTCCAGCAGGGATGGTGACTCAAAAGGCTGTCCCAGAAAAATCAAAGTCAACGGTTCCTGGAAGAGCATTTGTCGTGACTGGTCAAAGTGCAAGGAACCCAAACGAGGTGATCACGGGTAAGCTAATCATAAACTCTTGCGAAGTTTATAACTTATTAGATACCGGTTCTACCCATTCATTTATCTCTCCTACTTGTGCTCAACGTTTAAATTTGACTCCGGAGAAATTAGACTTTGACCTATCTGTGGAAACTCCGTTAGGAGAAACTTTCATCACATCCACTATTTATAAATCTTGTTTGATCTAAGTTGGCACCATCACATTACCTTTTGACCTTATCTCTTTAAAGATACTTGCTTTTGAGTGATTTTAGGGATTGATTGGTTAACTACTGATCATGCCAAAATTGATTGTTTTCATAAGGTTGTTAGTTTTTATATTCCTAAACAACCTGTTGTTCGAATTCAAGCAACTAAACCATTAAAATCAATCACTGTTATATCAAGACATAAAGCCATTCGTTTATTAAAAAATGGATGTCAAGCTTTCTTAACCCATGTTATGGATTTGAATAAAGACACGTCAGATTTGAATAATATTCCTGTTGTTATTGACTTTCCGACGTATTTCCTCGAAGAACTTCCTGGCCTACCCCTAAACGTGAAGTTTAATTCTTTATTGATCTTGAACCTGGTACAAAGCCCATTTCTAAAACCCCATATCGAATGGCTCCTATTGAACTTCAGGAGTTAAAGGTTCAACTACAAGAGTTGTTGGACATCGGTTTCATTCGTCCTAGTACATCTCCTTGGGGTGCTCCTATGTTATTCGTAAAGAAGAAAGACGGGATTATGCGACTTTGTATTGACTACCGGGAATTGAATCATGTCACTATCAAGAATAGGTATCCGCTACCTCGCATTGATGACCTGTTTGACCAGTTGTAAGGAGCACAATTCTTTTCAAAGATCGATCTTCGTTTTGGATATCATCAGCTGAAGGTTAAAACTGAGGATATTCCAAAGACCGCTTTCGTAACTCCTACGACGGCATTATGAATTCTTAGTCATGTCTTTTAGATTGACTAATGCTCCTGCTGCTTTCATGGATATGATGAACCGAGTATTCAAAGAATATTTGGATCAGTTCGTTGTTGTCTTTATTGATGACATCCTCATCTATTCCAAAAGCCGTGAAGATCATGAGCGCCATTTGAAGTTGGTACTGCAAAGGCTTCGTGATAACAAGTTATATGCCGTCAAGAAATACGAGTTCGCGGCTTGAGGAAGTAGCATTCCTTGGGCACATGGTGTCAAAACATGGAGTGTCTGTTGACCCGTCGAAGATTGAAGCAATACAAACTTGGGAACAACCGAAGACGGTGACTGAAGTACGTAGCTTTCTGGGCTTAGCTGGTTATTATCGAAGATTCGTGGAAGGATTTTCTCGAATCGCTACTCCGTTAACTCAGCTGACTCGTAAAGATACAAAATTCATATGGAGCAAGGAATGTGAGAAGAGTTTCCAAGATCTCAAGAGGAGACTCATTTCGGCACCTGTTTTGACAATACCATTTGGTTCGAATGGATTTGTTACCTACAGCGATGCTTCAGGCAAAGGGTTAGGGTGTGTTCTCATGCAACGTGGGAAAGTCATAGCCTATGCCTCACAACAACTTAAAGAATATGAGAGGAATTATCCTACTCATGATCTAGAGTTGGCAGTAGTCATTTTTCGCGCTAAAGATCTGGAGGCACTATCTATATGGAGAGAAAGTGGAGATATATTCAGACCATAAAAGCCTCAAATATTTCTTCACCCAAAAGGAACTCAACATGCGGCAACGATGTTGGCTCAAGCTGTTGAAAGACTACGACCACACCATTCAATACCATCCTGGAAAACCGAACGTGGTAGCTGACGCGTTGAGTAGAAGGTCATATGCGGGAATGAGGGCGATGTTGTTAAAACAAAGGCCTATTTTATGTGATTTACAAAAGATGAAGATAGAATTCAAGACTCCGGGGACCCATGCAATAATTTCAAGTATACGTATAGAACCAACTTTAATCGAAAAAGTTAAAGTTGCTCAAGCCACGTAATCTTGAAAAGTGATGCTGTATGAAGAAGAAAGTGCAAGAAGGTGTTATTCCAGAAGCAAGAATCGATGAAGAAGGAATATGTAAGACCCCGAATTTTATGAAATAAAAGTATTCAATTTTTCTATTTAGTAAATGGTTAAATTGATAAAAAGTTAAAAATAAGGGTGATATATGAATTTTTTTTCAAAATACGCAAGTGGTTATAAAATATTCAATGTTGTCGGGGAATATTCGTTTGGTCATGGAATATTCTTTACAATCAGGGAATATTCAATGCGACCAGTGCAAACCTTGTGTGGGCTCCATAACTGAAAGCGATTGGATGAAGAAAAGCGACAAAAGGAGTTTTTATAAATAACGGCGTAGTTATTTACCCATAACTAATTGTTGGAATACCCGTGGTTAAAATACAATAATACAGCGTTGTTGCACAAGAAGACACGATGTTGCACCAATTATTGATTCTTACGTGAAGAAGGCACTACTCAATAATTGTTACATGAATTCTTGTTGATTTTTATTGATTCAATACTTGCTGCGTTGATATTTTATATTACTGTTGTTTTAATTGTCACTACACAATATTTTCCATTATCGAAGCAATAATTCATATTATCGGAATAATATTATTAGATAACATTATTCGCAATGTCTAGAAAGTTCTGCTCTAAGGAGAGGTTTGGTCACCTAATTGCAAGCCAAAGAAGAAGGAGAAATTCTTATTGAAAGCCCCCTTTCCTGTGAAGGCGCCTCGGTTGTCAATATTGTGATTCTGTAACATTATTTGTGAATAATTAATTATTGATTTATATGATGAGGAAAATATTGATTTTATGTGCATATAGATGGAGAAAATTTTTTAAAGTGACAATTGTTAAAAATTGATATTTTATCTTTTCTGATAAAATAATATTTTATTATATTATTATAATATAATAATTATGATATTTTTACAATGAATGTGGGATATATGAGTATATGAGGAGGAAGAGTATTTTTGTTACAAAAGTTGTTTAAAACATGTTAAACATGTTGGTGGACCCATTTCTTGACCCGAAATTTGATTATAGCACAGAAAATCGTTCAGTATGTGGATTTACATCAATTTTGTTTGGAATTTGGAAAAACTTTCTTACAGAAAGTTGTAGAGAATTGAATTTCCTATAACAAGTCGCGAGATTCGAATTTTCTGATAAAAGGGCTATTTATTATGAATTATTGAAGTTTCGGAATAATTGATTTTTGAAGTTTTAAATAATTTTTAAAAGAAAAACGTTTTTAACAAGTGGGTGGGCCCCACTTGCACATGTTAGATGCTGAATTCAAATTTCTTGGGTGTGCGTAAGAAAATTTTATAATTATATTATTAATTTATTAAATTTTCTGCTTTGGTGTTCTAAGCATTTTCTTATAAATAGGGTACTTAAGTTAGAATTGAAAATCAACCCAGAAACTACAGATTTCTCTCTCTTTCTCTCTCTATATATCGAGCGTATTTTTGTGAGTATTTGAGTACTTCGAGTATTTGAGTCAGAAGTACTATTCTTTCTGAGGTAAGGGAGGTTATTTTCTTCCAAAATGATATTATTTCTTCAATATCATTATGCCAAAAATGTTAGTTGGAAATTTTTATCAAATTTGAAACTTTTTCATGTCGGGGTTACTATTCACGAGTTACTATTCATGAGTTACTATTCAAGAGTTACTATTCAAGAGTTACTATTCATGAGTTACTATTCACAAGTTACTATTCACGAGTACTATTCACGAAGCGTGATGATGTTTTTTGTGAAATTTCTATCTTTTGGTGTCAGAGTTACTATTCACGTATACGGCACTATTCACGAATACGACACTATTCACAGAAAAATTAAATTTTCTTTTCTGTGTCTAAGATTGTCTGTTATGATTCCTATCTTTGATTGGATCTATGTTTTGGTCTTCATTCTTGAATTTTACTCCACTTTGGTTATTTATGAAGTATTTTTGAATGAGAATTGTTTAAAGTACGAATCCTTAATATTTTTTCTTTTGTTTCACTGGATTCGTTTTCTTTAAAATATTTTTCATCATCCTCAGTCCGAAATGATGATATAACTGAATATGTTTGGCCTGTAGTGCAAAGATGAATGATTTCTGATGAATGTCTTTGGCCCGTAGTGCAAAGATGAACAGGTGTTTAGATGAACATGACCAACTGATGAATATCTTTGGCCTGTAGTGCAAAGATGACTTGTTGATGAATATCTTTGGCCCGTAGTGCAAAGATAAATTTATTAGTAGGATTATGAACATGAACTGTGATTTGGTATAACCATAATCTTTGATGTTTCAGGTGATGAAAATTATCTTTGTCCTGGATGAGGAAAGGAATTTAGAACTACAATTACGATTATGAGTTATACATGTGATTGTGGATGAGAATTGTTGATTGATGTTCTGAGGATAAAACATTGTTGGTGGACTTTTAACATGGAGAAGATAATAGATTTTATGGTCTATTTGACTCTTCTAGTGGATTGCTCGTTCCGCTGCAATTATGGTTGAAAAGTTTTATCATCTACCATATGTTCTAATATCTGATTTATTACTATTGAAGGCTATTGATAATTTATTTATCTTTAGTCATGATATTCTTTATTTGAGCTAGTTGTGCTCGGACTTTTGCTTCTACAATTCCTTTCGTGTAATAAAAGTGTAGTTGGGTCGGCGAGGATAACAAGGAATAGAATCGGTGGTCTATAGATGTTTGAGGTGAGGTGAATTTAACTTGAAAGGTGTTTTGCCACTATCATATAAGATGTCTAATGACATACAACCTCGTGTCATCATAAGACAGGGTTGTGCTCATCCACTTGCTGAGTATATTTACAAGCACTACCTATATAATCTTGGTGTTTGTTTGGAGTATAATACCCAATTAGAGACAGTGGAGATAATGATATGTCAAGAGAAGACTCACCATTGGGAAGAATATGATAGTAATCTTCTCGTTTTTCTTTGGGGTCTATTGGGTCAACCAAGGATAATTCTGTGGCCATATGATATCTATCATAACCTAGACGCATGGCCTCCCATGTACGAAGGTTTCCTTGAGCACTTCCCAAATGTTTTAATTTCTAAAACAGGTTTTTATTAATACCTTTATGTAAGGTGTCATGGTGACGTGCTATCCAAGTTGGTGTCCAGAGTCACAGTTGGTATATTTTAGTATCAAAACTCACAACATATGTGTTGTTATATTTTGCAAGACAATTATTGTAATAAAGTTGTAGTTGTTTTCTATACCATATTTTTGGCGAATCAGAATGGGTTGGTTGGATTGGACCTATTTTGGGGGCGTTACAGAATACTTCGAGTCCACTCCAGACTTTGTGTTCCTAACGATTCTGATTTGAAGTACAAAATCATGATGGAGGCACATAATACACCGTTTGCAATCCATCCTGGAAGTACCAAAATGTATCGTGATCTTCGACATACATTTTGGTGGAACAATATGAAGAGAGAGATTGCAAAGTTTATCTCGAGGTGTTTAACTTGTCAACGTGTAAAGGCAGACCATCAAGTGCCTAAGGGTCCATTGCAACCACTTGAATTCCGAAATGGAAGTGGGAACACATTACCATGGATTTTGTTACGGGTCTTCCCACGGTTTCTCAAGGCATAAATGCTATTTGGGTTATTGTTGATAGATTAACCAAGTCTGCTCATTTCTTGCCGATACGGGAGACTTATTCCCTTCAACGTCTTGCTCAAATGTATGTAATGAGATTATGAGATTGCATGGCATGCCAGTATCCAAAGTTTCAGATCGTGACCCAAGATTCACTTCAAGATTTTGGGTTAGCTTGCAAAAAGCTATGGGGATGGATTTACAATTTAGTTCGGCATACCATCCTCAAACGGACGTCAATCGAGAGAGGACTATTCAAACTCTTGAAGATCTATTAAGACTCGTGTCCTGAACTTCAAAGGGAGTTGGGATAAGTATTTACCATTGGTGGAATTCTCCTACAACAACAGCTTATTAGGCAAGTATAGGTGTGGCTCCATTCAAGCATTGTATGGACGAAAGTGTCGCTTCTCAATATGTTGGGATGAGGTGGGTGAAGCAACATTGTTGGGACCCGAGTTCGTACGTATGACTACGGAAAAGATCCAAATGATTCGACAACGTATACAAACGGCACAGGATCGACAAAAGATTTATGCGGATCTTCATCGAAAAGACGTAGAATTTAGTATTGGGGATCATGTATTGTTGCGTGTGGCTCCATGTATGGGAGTTACAAGATTCGGGAAGAGAGGAAAGCTCAATCCATGATTTATTGGTCCATTTCAGATTCTTGAACGAGTAGGAAATGTGGCCTATAGACTAGCGTTACCTCCAAGCATGTCTCGTGTTCATAAAGTTTTTCACATATCTGTGCTTCGTAAATATGTGAAGGACCCGAACCACATTATTGAGTTAGAACCATACGAGATAGCCGAAGATTTAACGTACGAGGAGGTACCTGTCAAGATCTTGGATAGGAAAGAGCATGTCCTATGCACTAAGGTTATACCACAAGTTAAGGTTTTGTGGAGAAACCATGCTATTGAAGAAATGACCTGGGAGTTAGAATCAGAAATGAAAAGGAGGTATCCTCGCCTTTTCAAAACACAAGGTACGTACGTCAATTTCGAGGACGAAATTTCATAAAAAGGGAAGGTTGTAAGACCCCAACTTTTTATAAATGAAATTTAATTTCCTCTATTTATTATTTTGAAATAGTAAGGGTTGAATTGATAAACGTGGTTAGCTATGGGTAAAATACGCAAATATTTTTAAATAAGCAGGTGGTTATAAAATATTCACTGTTGTCGGGGAATATTCGTTTGGTCGTGGAATATTCTTGTTGTCGGGGAATATTCGTACGACGGCGCAGTCTTTTGTGGGCCCCATAACGGAAAGCGATTGGAGGAAGAAAATGACAAGTATAAGTTGTTTATAAATAACGGCATAGTTATTACCGTTAATACTGTTGGAATACCCTGTGGTTAAAACATAGTAAAACGCGTTGTTGCACAGTAGCACACGGTATTGCACCAATTATTGATTCTTACGTAAGAAGGCACTACTCAATAATTGTTACAGTAATTACTGTTCAATATTTTATTTTATTGATTCAATAATTGCTATGTTGATATTTTATATTACTATTATTTCAATAATTGTCACTACACAGTATTTTCCATTATCAGAGCAATAATTCATATTATCTGAATAATATTATTAGATAACATTATTGGCAATGTCTAGAAATTTCGTCTAAGGAGAGGTTTGGTCACCTAATTCTTGCTGCCATGAAGAGAAATCCTTATTGAAAGCCCTCTCTTCCAGGAACCTGCTTGGTTGTCAATATTGTGATTCTGTAATATTATTTGTGAATAATTAATTATTGATTTATATGATAAGGAAAATATTTTGTGTGGATATAGATGGAGAAAATTTTTTAAAGTGACAATTGTTGAAAATCGATATTTTATCTTTTCTGATAAAATAATATTTTATTATATTATTATAATATAATAATGATGATATTTTTACAATGAATGTGGGATATATGAGTATATGAGGAGGAAGAGTATTTTTGTTGCAAAAGTTATTTAAAACATGTTAAACATGTCTGTGGGCCCATTTCTTGACTAAAATTTGATTATAGCCTGTAGAATCGCCCGTTTGTGGATTTAGGTCAATTTCTGTTTGGAATTTGGAAAAACTTTCTTCTGTAAAGTTGTAGATAATGAAATTTCCTATGAAAAAAACATGTGGTTTGAATTTTTCTGACAAAAGGGCTATTTATTATGAATTATTGAAGTTCCAAAATTCCTGAATAACTGATTTTTTGGAGTTTAAAATATTTTTTTAATAAGAACAACATTTTTTTTTCTTTTGGTTAGGTGTGTGTGGCTGATGTTGGACCAGATTTGTGTGCGTAGGAAATTTTGATATATATATTAATATTAAATTTAATTTTCTGCTTTGGTGTTCTAAGCATTTTCCTATAAATAGGGTGCTTAGGTTAGAATTAAAAATCACACCAGAAACTGAAATCTTCTCTCTCTTTCTCTCTCTATATTATCGAGCGTATTTTTGTGAGTATTTTAGTACTTTGAGTATTGCTATACGGTGCAAGTTCTTTCAGCACTATATCCAGTATTCCAGTCAGAAGTACTATCCTTTTTAGGTAAGGGATGTTATTTTCTTCGTAAGTGATATTATTTCTTCAATATCATTATGCCGAAACATTGGTTGGAACTTTTTATCAAATTTGGAACTTTTTCATGTCAGGGTTACTATTCATGAGTTACTATTCATGAGTTATTATTTACGAGTTAATATTCATGAGTTACTATTCATGAGTACTATTCACGAAGCATGATGATTTTTTTTATGAAATTTCTATCTTTTAGTGTCGGAGTTACTATTTACGTATACGGCACTATTCACGAATAAGACACTATTCACAGAAAAAATAAATTTTCTTTTCTATGTCCAAGATTGTCTGTTATGATTTCTATCTTTGATTGGATCTATGTTTTGGTCTTCATTCTTGAATTTTACTCCACTCTGGTTATTTATGAAGTATTTTTGAACTTGGATTGTTTAAAGGTACGAATCCTTAATATTTGTTCTTTTGTTTCACTGGAGATTTATACAGATCATAAAAGCCTCAAATATTTCTTTACCCAAATGGAACTCAACATGCGGCAACGACGTTGGCTTGAACTATTGAAATATTACGATCACACTATTCAATATCATCCTGGAAAAGCGAACGTAGTAGCTGACGCATTGAGTAGAAGATCATATGTGAGTACGAGTGCAATGTTGTTAACACAAAGGTCCATTTTGTATAACTTACAAAGGATAGAGATAGAGATGAAGGCTCCAAGTACCCACGTGATGATATCAAACATACGAGTAGAACCGACTTTAATCGATAAAGTTAAAGCTGCTCAAGCTACGGTGGAGCTGATGCGTATAAAGAAGAAAGTGCAAGAAGGTGCTATTCCAGAAGCAAGAATCAATGAAGAAGGAATACTTTGAGTCAACTCCAGACTTTGTGTTCCTAACGATTCTAACTTGAAGCATTGAATCATGATGGAGGCACACAACACACCGTTTGTAATCCATCCTGGGAGTACCAAAATGTATCATGATATTCGACATACATTTTGGTGGAGCAATATGAAAAGAGAGACCGCGGAGGTTATCTCGAGGTGTTTAACTTGTCAACGTGTAAAGGCGGAGCATCAAATGCCAAAGGGTCCATTACAACCACTTGAGATTCCGAAATGGAAGTGGGAACACATTACTATGGATTTCGTTACGGGTCTTCCCAAGGTTTCTCAAGGCATAGATGCGATTTGGGTTACTGTTGATAGATTAACCAAGTCTGACCATTTCTTGCCTATACGTGAGACTTATTCCCTTGAACGTCTTGCTAGTATGTACGTGAATGAGATTGTGAGATTGCATGGCATGCCAGTATCCATAGTTTCAAATCGTGACCCAAGATTCACTTCACAATTTTGGAGATCATGTATTGTTACGTGTTGCACCATGGAAGGGAGTTACACGATTTGGGAAGAGAGGAAAGCTCAATCCACGATTTGTTGGTCCATTTGAAATTCTTGACCGAATAGGAAATGTGGCCTATAGACTCGCATTACCTCCAAGCATGTCTCGTGTTCATAATGTTTTTCACATATCTATGCTTCATAAATATATTAAAGACCCGAACCACATTATTGAGTTAGAACCAGACGAGATAGCCGAAGATTTAACGTATGAGGAGGTACCTGTTAAGATCTTGGATAGAAAAGAGCATGTCCTACGCACGAAGGTTATACCACAAGTTAAGGTTTTGTGGAGAAACCATGCTATTGAAGAGATGACACAGGGAGTTGGAATCGAAATGAAAGCGAGGTATCCTCACCTTTTTGAAACACACAGTATCGTCGTCAATTTCGAGGACTAAATTTCATAAGGAGGGGAGGTTGTAAGACCCCAACTTATTAATGAATAAAATCAAATTTCCTCTAATTATTATTGTGAATAATAAGGTATTAATTTGATATAATACTTTGGTTATGGGTGAAATGTGCAAAATTTTCAAAATAAGCAAGTGGTTATAAAATATTCATTTTTGTCGGGGAATATTCGTTTGGTCGTGGAATATTCTTTCTGTCGGGAATATTCTTACGACGGCGCAACCATTTGTGGGCCCCATAATGGATAACGATTGGGATGAAGAAAACGACAAAATTGAATAACTGGCGTAGTTATTATCAAATTAACACTTTGTTGGAATACCCGGTGGTTAAAATACGATGTCTGGTGGTTGCTGGAAGACACCTGCGGTATTACAAGATATTGTTAAATTATTGATTCTTACGTAATAAGGCACTACTCAATAATTGTTACAGTAATTACTGTTCAATATTTTATTTTATTGATTCAATAATTGTTGCGTTGATATTTTATATTATTGTTGCTCAATAATTCACTGCACAGTATTTCCCATTATCAGATCAATAATTCATATTATTTGAATAATATTATTAGATAACATTATTGGCAATGTCTAGAAAGTTCTGTCAAGGAGAGGTTTGGTCACCTAATTGCGCCCAGAGATGAAAAAATTCTTATTGAAAGCCCCTCTTTCTCGGGAGCGGCACCGTTGTCATAATTGTGATTCTGTAATATTATTTGTGAATAATTAATTATTGATTTATATGATAAGGAAATATTTATTTTATGTGGATATAAATGATGGATTTATTTTATGTGGTTAAAAATGAAGGAATTAATGCTGAGGTGTTTTATCAGTATTTTGTGGGATTGAAAGTATTAAAAATCATCCGTTTTTGGATTTCGGGTATTTTCTGATTGGAATTTGGAAAAGTTTCTTCTACAAAGTTGTAGAGAATTAAA
Source organism: Panax ginseng (assembly GCA_020205605.1). Classification (NCBI taxonomy): domain Eukaryota; kingdom Viridiplantae; phylum Streptophyta; class Magnoliopsida; order Apiales; family Araliaceae; genus Panax; species Panax ginseng. The sequence goes on along the minus strand of CM035136.1, from coordinate 51,627,091 downwards.
TTTCCTATGGAAACACGCAAGTTTCGTATTTTTCTGATAAAAGGGCTATTTATTATGAATTACTGAAGTTTCAAAAAATAAAATGATTTTTTTATTAAATTATGGGTGGGACCCACTTGTGTTGAATACACATGGGCTGCTAAAATTTTCAGCATTGAGGGGCTGGTCTTGAGTCTTGATTAGCATGCGTAGAGAATTGGTTAAGTAATAATATATTTTATTATTTTAGTCTCCTATGGCGTTCTAGCATTTTCCTATAAATAGACGCTTAGGTTAGAATTGAAAATCACACCATAAACAAGTTTTTTTCTCTCTATATTATCGAGCGTATTTTAGTAAGTATTTTGATACTTTGAGAGTTGTTATTCAGTGCAAGTTTCTGTCAGCACTATATCCGAAATTCAGTCAGAAATACGGTTATTTTGAGGTAAAGGATGTTATTTTCTTCTTAAAATGATATTTTCTTTAATATCATTATCTCGGAAATATTGGTATAAACTTTTATCAAATTTAGAACTTTTTGTGCTCTGGGGTTACTATTCACGATACTGCAAGACTTATTCACGATATATGCACTATTCACCTAAAAATAAAATTTTCTTCTTTTTGTCCAAGATGTCTATTATGGTTACTATCTTTGATTGTATCCATGTTTTGATCTTTATTTTTGAATTATGCTTCAAAATTGGTTATTATGAAGTATTATTGATCTTGATAAACCGTGATACTGAATCCCTAAAATTTGTCCTCTCCGTCTCACCGGATTCGTTTTCTTTAATATTTTCATCATCTTCGGTCCTAAATGATGATATCATTTGAATATCTTTGGCTTTTGTAGTGCAAAGATGAATGATTACCTAATGAATATCTTTGGCCGTAGTGCGAAGATGAGCAGTGTTGAGATGAACATGACTAATTCGGTGATATGAATGAATATCTTTGACTTGTAGCAAAAGATAAATATTTGATTCAAGATGTATATTGATTGATGTTACAGAGATAAAATATTGATGATGGACTTTTAAATCTTAGAAGATAGTAGAATTCTTTCTCTAGTTGACTCTTCTAATGGATTGGTGTTTCCGCTGCAGTTGTTGATCTAAATCTTGTTGTCTATTATATTTTATTAGATTTTCCCTGTTGAAGACTAATGATAATTTGTTGTATATTATCTTAGTCATAATATTCTTACTGGGCTAGCTGAGCTCACCCTTTTCCTTTTTATTCCATTTTTCTTCTCAGGAGGAGAGAATTTAGCAGGAACTAGCCGAGGTATGGAGTGATGATTCAAGATAGTTGTTTAGCAGTCCTCACTATTTTTGTAAAATAGTGTATCAATAATTGTAATGAGGACTCCTTTTGAGTTTGTATATTCTCTAGTATACAATATTTGTATTCAAACTCACAGTATATGTGTTGTCTTATTTTGCACGGCAATTATATTACTGAAGTTGTATTTGTTTCTGTACCATGTATCTGGCGACTCAAGATGGGTGATGTATACCTGTTTTGGGGGCGTCACATTTGGCCAGTAGTGCAAAGATGAATATTTGATTCCAGTTATATATTGATTGATGTTACAGGGATAAAAGATAGACGATAAACTTTTAAATTCATATATAGAAGATAGTAGATTTCATTCTCTACTTAACTCTTCTAATGATTTATTTTTTCCGCTGCGAATATTAATTTTCTACTTATTGTCTATTGTATTCTATTAGATTTTTCCCTGTAGAAGACTAATGATAATTTGTTTTATATTATCTTAGTCATAATATAATAATGATGATATTTTTACAATGAATGTGGGATATATGAGTATATGAGGAGGAAGAGTATTTTTGTTGCAAAAGTTGTTTAAAACATGTTAAACATGTCTGTGGACCCATTTCTTGACTGAAATTTGATTATAGCCTGTAGAATCAACTGTTTGTGGATTTCGGTCAATTTCTGTTTGGAATTTGAAAAAACTTTCTTCTGCAAAGTTGTAGATAATGAAATTTCCTGTGAAAAAGACATGTGGTTCGAATTTTTCTGACAAAAGGGCTATTTATTATGAATTATTGAAGTTCCAAAATTCCTGAATAACTGATTTTTGGAGTTTAAAATATTTTTTAATAAGAAAAACGTTTTTTTTTCTTTAGGTGAGGTGTGTGTGGCTGAAGTTGGACCAGATTTGTGTGCATAAGAAATTTTGATATATATATTAATATTATATTAAATTTTTTGCTTTGGTGTTCTAAGCATTTTCCTATAAATAGGGTGCTTAGGTTAGAATTGAAAATCACACCAGAAACTGAAATCTTCTCTCTCTTTCTCTCTCTATATTATCGAGCGTATTCTTATGAGTATTTTAGTACTTTGAGTATTGCTATACGGTGCAAGTTCTTTCAGCACTATATCCAGTATTCTAGTCAGAAGTACTATCCTTTTTAGGTAAAGGATGTTATTTTCTTCGTAAGTGATATTATTTCTTCAATATCATTATGCCGAAACATTGGTTGGAACTTTTTATCAAATTTGGAACTTTTTCATGTTGGGGTTACTATTCATGAGTTACTATTCACGAGTTACTATTCATGAGTTACTATTCACGAGTTAACTTTCCAGAAATACTATTCATGAAGCATGATGATTTTTTTGTGAAATTTCTATCTTTTAGTGTCGGAGTTACTATTCACGTATACGACACTATTCACGTATACGACACTATGCACGAATACGACATTATTCACAAAAAAATTAAATTTTCTTTTCTTTGTCCAAGATTGTCTGTTATGATTCCTATCTTTGATTGGATCTATGTTTTGGTCTTCATTCTTGAATTTTACTCTACTCTGGTTATTTATGAAGTATTTTTGAACTTGGATTGTTTAAAGTACGAATCCTTTATATTTGTTCTTTTGTTTCACTGGATTCGTTTTCTTTAAAATATTTTTCATCATCCTCAGTCCTAAATGATGATATAACTGAATATCTTTGGCCTGTAGTGCAAAGATGAATGATTTTTTATGAATATCTTTGGCCCGTAGTGCAAAGATGAACAGGTGTTTAGATGAACATGACCAACTGATGAATATCTTTTTGGCCTGTAGTGCAAAGATGAATATTTGATTCCAGTTATATATTGATTGATGTTACAGGGATAAAAGATAGATGATGAACTTTTAAATTCATATATAGAAGATAGTAGATTTCATTCTCTACTTAAATCTTCTAATGAATTATTATTTCCGCTGCGAATATTGATTTCAAACTTATTGTCTATTGTATTCTATTAGATTTTTCCCTATTGAAGACTAACGATAATTTGTTTTATATTATCTTAGTCATAATATTCTTCACTGGGCTAGTTGAGCTCACCCTTTTCCTTGTTGTTCCATTTTTTTTCTCAGGAGGCGAGAATGTAGTGAGTACTAGTCGGGGTGTGGAATGATGGTTCTAGAAGTGGTTCTAGTAGTCCTCACTATTCTATAAAATAGTGTATTAATAATTGTAATGAGGACTTATTTGAGTGTGGATATTGTCTAGATGACAATATTTGTATTTAAACTCACAGTTTAAGTGTTGTCGTATTTTGCACGATAATTGTATTAATAAAGTTGTAGTTGTTTCTGTACCATGTATTTGACGACTCAGAATCAGTGTTGTATACCTATTTTGGGGGCATCACAGTCAGAGTGTTTCTGGGTTTTCCTAGAAACCTAGAAGTTCGAGTTCCTAGTTTCATGCTCGATTTAATTTAGGTTCCAGCCTTGTTTCATGTGATATAATGGTTCATACGTATAGAGTATAAAGGCTTTAGCATATAGTCTTCATGTCAGTATACAACTACAAAAAAACAACATGGCAAAAAACATAAACATAGCAAGATCCAACCTCTGCAAAAACAACATCCGAGGAGGTTTACAAGGCGAGAATATAGGTTTCAAGAATCTGGCCGGTTCGATGCTTTGGCCAACCCACTTTGACCATAAATAACTTTTAATATACAACAGATATGGACCTGATTCAAGTTGCATATTAAAGATCTCCTAACAGAATACAAGTACAATTTTTCAAAACACAAAAACACAAAACAGATCGAGATCTATGGGACCTGACATTCACTGTCGGACCCTTATTTTCAAAAATTTCCAGATTTGGAAAATCATCAAATCTGAGCCTCTAGATGTTATGGGTTTAACATCTAGCAACCCAGATCATTGATTAACACCCCATACAACATATTTAACACACAAAAATTTACATCTATCAAAAGTCAAATTTCTAGATAAGGGACCTCTTTATGATCCAATTCTGATTTCTATGCTTCTGATTTGATGTTGGTGTTCATGGGGCTTGATTTGTGACTGATCTAACACTAGAATTTTGTGGGTTTGAGTTTGAGAGAATATGGCTAAGTGTAAGTGATCAAATTAGGCTAAATGTGCACTTTCTCTCTCTTGAATCTAGCAAATGAATTGATGCAATGAACTTGTATGCTAGTAGCTAATCATGTGCTGGTGATGTAGCTCACAACTAGGTAGTGTAGGGTGGCTGGCCAAGATTTGAAAAGATTTGGCTAGCAATAATACACCAAATGGGACAAAAAGGGCACTTTGGTAATTTAATTTTAAGGGCATTCTTGTCCAAGGTGCTTGAATCTAGGATTTATTCACTAGATTTTACATCTTAAAGTTTCCCAAATAATTACTAGGGTTTGAAAATTTAAAATTAAAGTGTAATAAAATTTTAATTTTAAACACACTAATTAAATTAGGGGTTTTTTTAATAGAAATTAGGGTTTTAAATAATTAGGGTTCCTTAACATCATTAGGGTTCCCAAATTAATAATTAGGGTTTCCCAATTAACATTATAATTTACTAAAATAATAATTAGGGTTTCTAATTTTAGCAAATTAGGGTTTTCAAATAATAATTAGGGTTCCTCCTAATTATAGAAATTCTATAATACGCAATAAAATTTATATAACACAATTACTACTCAGTCTTAAACTCATAACTGAGTTTAACAATTAGGGTTTAATAACACGATATAAGGGTTATGACATAATTTACCATAATTAACCAACCATTATCAGTCTACACATTTACAGTACATATTTATAGCACTGAAAAATTAAAATATAATTAATATTATATTATTATTCTCATCCCTTGATCAATACCCAAATTTAGGATTTGGATTTCATATCTGATTTATTTTTCATATATAACATTATTAATTAAGTTAAAATAATTAACTTAATAATCTGAACTAAAATTCATATAATAAAATAGTAATTATAATAATTCTAATAATCATTTCATATATTATTTAAATCATATAAAATCATATTTTCATAGAAAATAAATAATAAAGACATTTATACTATAAAATTAATTATTATAAGTATATACTTTATAATGATCAATAATTCTAAAATAAAACTATTTGAAATTATTCATGTAATAAATAAATTTTATTTATCACATATTTACATACACATTACTTCGCACATATTCCCATCTTTAAATATAAAAAAAAATTATATGCAAAATTTCTTATTTATTTACATAGAAAATATCGGGTTATTACAGCATTTATAGAGAAAGAAGCTTTAGAGAGAAAGTAGAAGAGAAGTCTGCTACCTCACTATTCCAGTATCCAGTCTTCTTCTGAGGTCAGGGATATTATTTTGTTCAGTATTCATAGGAATAATATTTTCTTCTATACTCTGTAGTATGTGAGTAATATTATTTCGTCTCGTATTCCTGATTATACCATCATTCGGTTAAAGTATTGCTTCTATATTCTGTGAAATTAGTAGAATATCCTTGAAATTTGCGCTTCATCTAGTATCGCTTCACAAGGATATTTTATGCACATTCTTGTTAAATTTTAAGTTTTTCATGCCGGAGTATTGTCTATGAGTACTATTAATTTATATGGTACTATTCACAAAAGTACTATTCACGGGTACTATTCACAAAGTATTATGCACGAGTACTATTCATAAAGTACTATTCATGGAGTACTATTCCTGAAGTACTATTTACGGGGTACTATTCACTCAGTTACTATTCACCCGGAGTACTATTCATAACAAAAATTAATTTCTTTTCGATCCATATCATTTTTGATACATTATCATTCTTGAATTTTACTCCACAAAGCAGTATCATGTTGACAATTTGGACAATATTGAATTCTGGACAAATTAAATTATAAATCTTTAAAAATTTATCCTTGAACTTGTTTTATTGAATTCTTACATCATTGTCATCATCCTCATGTTTATATTATGTTGAAAGTCATCCATGGCATGTAGTGCATAGATGGACTTGGTATGATTATGACCAGGGATTATTCGGTATAATCATGATCGTAATATTACAAATGATGTGGTAAAATTCATCATTGGCCCGTAGTGCATTGATGGACAGTTGTTGGCATGATCATGACCATTGATGAATACACGAATATCCTTGGCCCGTAGTGTATGCATGAATAATTTGTGGTCGTGATACTAAAGAATATCCTTGGCAGTAGTCTGAGGGTGATTCGATGATGTGGATTATTTATTAAGATGAGTCTCAGCGATAAAAGTGATGAAAAACCTTTTAAATCATAGAAGATAGTAGATTTTATGCTCTACTTGACTCTTCTAATGGATTGCTTGTTCCGTTGCAGTTAAAATTGATGTTTGTTATTATATTTTATCGGTTTAACAACAACTGTTGAAGGCTAACGATAAATTATTCGCATTATCTTAGTCATAATATTTCTTCTTTGGGCTAGTTGAGCTCACCTTTTGCTTTCATTGTTCTCTTTAAGAAATGAGAACGTAGCTAGAACTAGTCGGGGAATGGAGTGATTTACCGGATGATAGCATTAGTAGTCCTCACTATTCTATGAAATAGTGTGATAATAAATGTATTGAGGACTCCATTTGAGTTGAATACATCTGAAGACAATATTCGTATTAAAACTCTCGATTTATGTTTTTTTCGTATTTTACACGACAGTTGTATTATTAAGTTGTATTTGAATTTTGTACCATGTATTTTGCGACTCAAGATGGGTGATGTATACCTATTTTGGGGGCGTCACGGGCAGGGACCTTTACCGGAGACTGTGCAGGCTTAGGAACTGTAGGTGGAGATAATCGCCGTGTGGCTGAAGCTGAAGGAATATGTTTGTACTTATGAGGATTCCTGCGACTGGAACTAGCAGTATAGCCTAGTCCGGATGTCTCTATTTGACTGGGAACTTGAATGGGGAGCTTGATGCCCTGATTGTCTTTGCCTAACCCTTATCCAGGTTGATAACCTAATGACATCATTTCTTGAGTGGCCGACATTACTTCGGCAGAAATTTGGGGAATAAGAGGTGGCGCCCCAACGGGATGGTAGTGAGTGTTGTTCACCTCCAGGGCATGAAAACTGACCGACTCAACTTCTGAATTAAAGCTGATGAGTGTTATGTCACCTGGCTCAGGACATTTTGGCTCAGCATCGACAGTGACTAGGCTATTGTTGATAATGTATTTAAGTTGCTAATAAAGGGTGGAGGGGACTGCCCCGACCATATGAATCCATGGTCTTCCCAAGATCATGTTGTTTCTTGTATCTATTTTGAGCACGTGGAAAGATATGCAGAATGTATGTGGACTAATCTCCACTGGCAGTTCAATCTCCCCGACAAAGTTTCGTCGAGATCCGTCGAAAGCTTTAATAACTTTATGGCTACTTCAAATCCGATTGAGATTGATGTTCATCTTCACCAGAGTAGCATAAGGACAGATATTCAGAGACGAACCTCCATCTATCAAGACTCCTCCCACCATATATCCGGAGGACAAAACCGCAATATGCAACGGCTTGCAATGACCAGTCCTTTCGGGAGGTATATCGTCATCAGTAAAAGATATCACATTGTTATTAAAAATGTAATCCACCAGATGCTGGAATTTCTCAACATCTATTGACTTAGGCAGTTGGGCTTCTTCTAAAACCCTGAGTAATACCTTCATGTGATCTTCAGAGGAGAAAATCAAGTCCAGTATAGAAATTTGATGTGGAGTTTCTCTTAAGCTTAAAACAACCTTGGCTTCATTATGGCCCATAGTACGGAGAAATTCTTCCACCTTTTCCATGGGAATCTTCCCCTTTGACTTGATGGTAGGCTTCATCACCCGTTGGGGAAGATACAGTGGATTATCCTTCGACACTGCATCAGTCATATGAGATGTCGATCCTTCAACCCCTCCATAATTCCATGGAACTTTTCCCAGGCTGACAACATGATATTGTGGTCTATATGGCAAGATAATTGGCTCTGGCGCAGCCACTTTCAAAGGATTATCAATACCTTTGAGCTGAATGGGTTGGATTGTATGTGAGGGTGTAGCTTTATCTGCCTCAAAAAAAATGACTGCTATGACCTCCTTCCACTTTATAGGAAACGCGTCCCCACCCTCTAGTATCACAGCATCATCGTCTGCCATCTGCAGGACACCGCTGTCAATTAAATTCTGAATAAGGTGGCGGAGTGCCCAAAGATTCTTCCAGTTTGTGGACCATGAGATTGGGAGTAATATCGCACACCCATTGAAATCAAACCGTCTTGAACGTGGGCTGATTGGAGGTAGCAGAGCTGTGATTCTTCCTTCATGCATCAGCATCTGCAGTATTTCTTTCATCGGTTGGCCTAGGTATGTAAATTCCCTTTTGTTGGCAAAATCCTGACGAGCGTTGGCATTTACTCTTTTGGCAATTTTATCCTCCAGTGTTTCCTTTTCTGGAGTACGCGGTGGAGTGTTGGTAACAAGAGGAAGGAGATTGGCATGCTCCTGACTAAATAATTGGCGTGTGACCTGGTGCTGATGGACCACCAGTTCTGCCAATTGGTTAAGTTGCTCACGCAGAGCATTCATTTTCTGTTCCATTGTAAACTGGAACTTTTCATAGTCCCACTTATCAGCATTATCCTTGCTGGTCTGGGAAGATCCACCATTAAAATTAGAACTATGTCCACTGCTCCAATTAATCATATTAACCTCCTTTTCTTTATGTTGAGGAAGAGGGTTTTCTTGCACATGGGGTTGATCGGGTTTGGTGACCACGATCTCACCGATATCTATTAAATCTTGGGTCTTGTGTTTCAAGGCCCAGAAATCCTAAGTATCATGTTCCAGAGCCCCGGCATGATAAGCACACTTCCGAGTAGCATTGAAACCTCTCCCATTCGGGTTTGCTGGTGGAAGAAGATGCGTAATTTTCTTCTGAGTGGTCAGAAGATTGAGAATGTTCTCAAGTAAGTCCCCTAAGGGCGTGAACACTTGAGTGCGTTTGACTTCTCCACCCTTAGGCAATGGAGGGTTTAAAGACTGTGCTTGAAAGGGAGTGTAATTTCTCCTTTGGATATGTATATTCTGACTGCCTTTCTGACCTTGTAGTATCAAGGAAACATCCTCCTCTTTCTTTTTATGGACCCCCCAGGGGTTGTTTCCATAATTTCTGGACTGGATGTGCTCAGCAACAACTTTAAGGGCAACTAGGTCTTGAATCTTTCTTGACTTCAATCCCATCTCAGCCATCTCCCCATGTTTAATCATTTCAGAGAATGGTTTGCCAATACCAGCTAAGACTCTCTCATAGAAAGGAGCTTCTTGTATATCTATGAAGGTCATCACCATCTCTGACTCATTCATAGAGGGAACAACTTGAGCAGCAAGACGCCTCCACCTTTGAGCATACTCTCTAAAAGATTCATTGGTTTGTTTCCTGACTTTAGTAATATGGTACCGGTCAAGGGAAATTTAATACTGGAAGCTGTACTGAGTGAGGAAGGCATGAGCTAGCTCCTCCCAGCTATGGATCTTTGAATTGTCTAATCTGGTGTACCACGATCGGGCTTCTCCAATCAGACTTTTCTGGAACAGCTGCATTCTGAGCTTCTTATCCTCGGCATAAGATCTGAGTTCTCCAATGAATACCTTCAAGTGTGTGTAAGGGTCTCCTAACCCGTCATACTTTTCAAAGTCAGGAGTTTTGAACTTCTCTGGATAATGCACACTAGGGGATATACAAAGGTCAGCATATGAAACACTCCCACGTGCTCCAATTCCTTTGATAGAACGGATGTTCTCTTCCATTTGAAGGACCTTCTTTCTGATATCACTGGTGTCTAGATCTTCTTTGAGATAGGTGGTATCATGAATTTTGTTGGTTAGATCCAACTAAAGCTCAGGTACTGCAATGGCTTTATCCGGACCTTGGGTTCCTCCTTGTACAGAGGATTCAACATGTACGGGTATCCTTGTACCCTGAGTAGATTGGTGTAGTTCCTTAAGTAGAATAGCAAAATCTGTGATTTATTTACTTAATCCATCGAATTCTTCGCGAGAGACTAGATTAAGATTAGTCTGGTCAAATGAAGACATAATTGGTTGTAGGCTCGTGGCCTTTTTGGATTTTGAACGTGTAATAGGTCTGATTGTTTCCCTGCGAAAAACTGACATAGTTTAGTTTTAGGGAATGTATAAATGTTTATATGCTATATGATGTATCCGTTTTATGAGTATTATCCTACAAAACGGACGTTAGCTATTTGTAAAACAGGATAACATGTAAATATGCATGTACACATATTTCTTCATATTTCTCATTACATGGAGATGAATATGGAATGAAATTACAAGTAATTGACTTTACAAGTATTTGAAATGAGAAAGCATGAAGAGACTTTCCTCCGCGTTTGGTTTATCAGAGGTTGACCTATCTTAGGCTACTCTCGCAGCTTTTTTGGCATGAAGGTTTCCAAATCATCGCAATTAACTCGATGGGAAGTTAATCCAATCTTTCAACTGGAGCGAATTTGGGTGGTGCCTTTCTTAAGCCTCGTTGGAATTAGTCTTCCTACGAGTCCAGTAATCAAACACCGACAGGATGGCCTCCTGATGGAGGAACCACATAACATACATTCACATACAACGTGTCTCACCGTTTATGAAAATGATGACATGTGCGAAGCACTAATATCACAAGCAGATATAGTGTAAAGCATTAAGTACAGTAAGTAATGCATTCATACACATCCATCAAATGTAAATGCAACATCCACACACAAGCATATAACAGTTTTGAAAAGCTTGTAATAGCGGCTTAAGTCCTCTTACTAGAGTCGCCACCTGTCGACGTCGGGATTTTTATTTGTCCCTTTTCTGTTATTCTCTTTTGGTGTTCTCATGTTAGGTGAGATTTGTTTGAAAAAACAAGTTGTGAAAAGGTCCGACATTTATATGTCCACGATTGGACTGTAAGAGTCGCCAGTTGGTTTTTTAAATGGTTGTACTAACACAACCGAGAAAAGATTTGCACATTAACCTAGTGATGTGACACTGCTTAACGGGTTTGTGAAACCAAGATTCATTAGTGTCCGGGGACTTGCTTATGCGAGGTGAAGGTGTTAGGCACCCCCCGACATTCGTGTTACCACGGTGACCGCCACTTTTCAATTAAACTGTTATATGAATATGTGTGTGTGTGTGGATCAATGTGCAATTATTTGGAAGTAGTGTTATGTCTCGTTTACACCTATATACAAAGGGTTTGAATTTGTGTAAAAATTCAGTTTTAAACAAGATATAACATTGACGTTTTGTAAAAAGAGGTTTTTCAAACCCTTATGCTCCATAGTAATTGAGGCCTTTGATACTTCCATTTTTATTATGTTCGGCTTGATTGCTTTTATTTTTGAGATGTGAAGCAGCTTCGAGAAAATAATATACATAACAGTATCGCATAATTTACAAGCCGTGTAGAGCTGAAAATGTCCATCACGAGAACCGAATCTAGATTCAGTAGACTGAATCTGTGATCACATGATTCCTAGGCTCATATGACGTAGCAATTTATATGAAAGCTGTAAATAGTTATATATATAAAAGCTGTAAATATATATATATACAGACATGATCAACTACCACGAAGCACCTCCATGGGGGATCGGAAATGTAAATATATAAAAGCGATAAATATATATATATAGACATGATCAACCACCACGAAGCACCTCCATGGGGGATCAAAAATGTAAATAAAACCGTAAAAGCGATCAACCGCCACGAAGTAAACTCTAGGCGAGACTAAATGTATAGAAAGTTATAAAAGGCCACAAAGTAAACTCCAGGCCTGACAATAATGTAAATATATATATATATATATATATATATATATATATATATATATATATATATATATATATATAAATAAGCAATAAACGCACAGGATATATATTGATCTCTCGCCTCTGGTTTTATCATTTCGACAATTTGTCATTATATATATATATATATATATATATATATATATATATATATATATATATATATATATATATATATATATGTGTGACGCCCCAAAATAGGTATACATCACCCATCTTGAGTCGCCAGATACATGGTACGTAAAAAAATACAACTTCAGTAATATAATTGCCGTGCAAAATACGACAACACATATATATCGTGAGTTTGAATACAAACTCAAAAGGAGTCCTCAAAAGGAGTCATCATTACATTATTGATACACTATTTTACAAAATAGTGAGGACTACTAAAACAACTATCATGAACCATCACTCCAAACCCCACTAGTTCTCGCTAAATTCTCACCTCCCCGAGAAGAAAAATGGAATAAAAAGGAAAAGGGTGAGCTCAACTAGCCCAGTAAGAAAATATCATGACTAAGATAATATACAACAAATTATCATTAGTCTTCAACAGGAATAATCGATAAAATATAATAGACAACAAGTTTTAGATCAACAATCGCAATGAAAATATCAATCCATTAGAAGAGTCAAGTAGAGAAAGAATTCTACTATCTTCTAAGATTTAAAAGTCCATCATCAATATTTTATCCTCAGAACATCAATCAATATACATCTTGAATCAAATATTCATCTTTGCACTACAGCCAAAGATATTCATTTGTATCACCAATTGGTCATGTTCATCTCAACACTGCTCATCTTTGCACTACGCCAAAGATATTCATTAGGTAATCATTCATCTTTGCACTACAAAGCAAAGATATTCAAGAATATCATCATTTAGGACCGAGGATGATGAAAATATATTTAAAGAAAACGAATCCAAAGGAGATGTAAAGACAAATATTAGGGATTCAGATCACGCTTTATCCAAGATCAATAATACTCCATAATAACCAATTTTGAAGCATAATTCAAAAATAAAGATCAAAACATGGATACAATCAAAGATAGTAACCATAATAGACATCTTGGACAAAAGGAAGAAAATTTCATTTTTCGGTGAATAGTGTCGTATTCGTGAATAGTGACGTATACGTGAATAGTGCCGTATACGTGAATAGTAACCCTGACACAAAAAGTTTCAAATTTGATAAAAAGTTCATACCAACATTTTGGAATAATGATATTGAAGAAAATAATATCATTTAAGAAGAAAATAACATCCCTTACCTCAAAATAACCGTATTTCTGACTGAATTTAGGATATAGTGCTGACAGAAACTTGCACTGAATAACAACTCTCAAAGTATCAAAATACTTATTAAAATACGCTCGACAATATAGAGAGAAAGAAAACTTGTTTATGGTGTGATTTTCAATTCTAACCTAAGCGCCTATTTATAGAAAAATGCTGTAAACGCCATAGAGAACTAAAATAATAAAATATATTATTACTTAACCAATTCTCTACGCATGCTAATCAAGACTCAAGACCAAATTTCAATGCTTTGAAAAATTTTAGCAAATTTATGTGTATTCAACACAAGTGGGTCCCACCCATAATTTAATAAAAAAATCATTTTATTTTCCGAAACTTCAGTAATTCATAATAAATAGCCCTTTTATCAGAAAAATATGAAACTCACGTGTTTCCATAGGAAATTTAATTCTCTACAACTTTGTAGAAGAAACTTTTTCCAAATTCCAATCAGAAAATACCCGAAATCCACAAACGGATGATTTTTAATACTTTCAATCCGACAAATTACTGATAAAACACCTCAAAGATTAATTCCTTCATTTTAACCACATAAAATAAATCCATCATTTATATCCACATAAAATAAATATTTTATTATCATATAAATCAATAATTAATTATTCACAAATAATATTACGTAATCACAATTATGACAACCAGTAGCTCCCAGTGAAAGAGGGGCTTTCCAATAAGAATTTCTCCTTATCGCCAGCAATTAGGTGACCAAACCTCTCCTCGATGTAACTTTCTAGACATTGCCAATAATGCTATCTAATAATATTATTCAAATAATATGAATTATTGATCCGATAATGGAAATATCAGCAAAGACAATTATCAAAAACAATAATATAAAATATCAACGCAACAATTATTGAATCAATAAAATAAAATATTGAATAAGAATTATCGTAATAATTATTGAGTAGTGCCTTCACGTAAGAATCAATAATTCAACAATATCGCATAATACTGCGCCTATCGTGGAAACCACGCCAGACATCAGATTTTAACCACCGGGTATTCCAACAAAGTTAAATTGTAAATAACTACGCCGTTATTCAATTTTGTCGCTTTTTTCTTCATCCCACCATATCCGTTATGGGGCCCACAAAATGGTCATATTGCCGTATTTAATATTCCCCGACAGAAAGAATATTCCACGACCAAACGAATATTCCCCGACAACAATGAATATTTTATAACCACTTGCTTATTTTAAAATTTTTGCACATTTCACCCATAACCAAAGTATTATATCAAATTAATACCTTATTATTCACAATAATAATTAGAGGAAATTTGATTTTATTCATTAATAAGTTGGGGTCTTACAACCTCCCCTCCTTATGAAATTTCATCCTCGAAATTGACGTACGTACCTGGTGTTTTGAAAAGGTGAGGATACCTCGCTTTCATTTCTAATTCCAACTCCCAGGTCATCTCTTCAATAGCATGGTTTCTCCACAAAACCTTAACTTGTGGTATAACCTTCGTGCGTAGGACATGCTCTTTTCTATCCAAGATCTTAATAGGTACACCTCTCATATCGTTAAATCTTCTGGCTATCTCGTCCGGTTCTAACTCAATAATGTGGTTCGGTCTTTTAATATATTTACGAAGCATAGATATGTGAAAAACATTATGAACACGAGACATACTTGAGGTAATGCGAGTCTATAGCCACATTTCCTATTCTATTAAGAATTTCAAATGGACCAACAAATCGTGGATTGAGCTTTCCTCTTTCCCAAATCTTGTAACTCCTTCCATGGTGCAACACGTAACAATACATGATCCCCAATATTAAATTCCACGCCCTTCCGATGAAGATCCGCATAACCCTTTTGTCGATCCTGTGCCGCTTTGTATACGCTTGTCGAATCGTTTGGATCTTCTCTCGTAGTCATTCGTATCAACTCGTCCCAACAATGTTGCTTCACCCACCTCGCCCCAAAGATACTAGAGAGAACGACATTTTCTTCCATACAACGCCTCAAATGGAGCCACACCTATACTTGCTTGCTCGATAACTGTTGTTGTAGGAGAATTCCACCAATGGTAGGTACTTATCCCAACTTCCTTTGAAATCTAGGACACAGTAGTCTTAATAGATCTTCAAGAGTTTGAATAGTCCTCTCGATTGTCCGTCCGCTTTGAGGATGGTATGCCGAATCAATCAGAAATCCGCGCTCATAGCTTTCAGCAAGCTAACCCAAAATCGTGAAGTGAATCTTGGGTCACGATCCGAAACTATGGATACTGGCATGCCATGCAATCTCACAATCTCATTCACATACATACTAGCAAGACGTTCAAGGGAATAAGTCTCACGTATAGGCAAGAAATGGGCAGACTTGGTTAATCTATCAACAATAACCCAAATCGCATCTACGCCTTGAGAAACCTTGGGAAGACCCGTAACGAAATCCATAGTAATGTGTTCCCACTTCCATTTCGGAATCTCAAGTGGTTGTAATGGACCCTTTGGCATTTGATGCTCCGCCTTTACACGTTGACAAGTTAAACACCTCGAGATAAACTCCGCGATCTCTCTTTTCATATTGCTCCACCAAAATGTATATCAAGATCATGATACATTTTGGTACTCCCAGATGGATTGCAAACGCAGTGTTGTGTGCCTCCATCATGATTCTATGCTTCAAGTCGTAATCGTTAGAAACACAAAGTCCGGAGTTGACTCAAAGTATTCCTTCTTCATCGATTCTTGCTTCGAATAAAGACCTTCTTGCACTTTCTTCTTCATACACGATCACCCATGTCCGTAGCTTGAGCAAATTTTAACTTTATCGATTAAAGCCGGCTCTACTCAGATGTTTGATATCATCACGCGGGTACTTGGAGCCTTCATCTCTATCTCCATCCTTTGCAAGTCATACAAAATGGACCTTTGTGTTAACAACATTGCACTCAGACTCAAGATATGATCTTCTACTCAATGCGCCACCACTACGCTCACTTTTCCAGATGATATTGATGGTGTGATCGTAATCTTTCAATAGTTCAAGCCAACGCCATTGCCGCATGTTGAGTTCCTTTTGGGTGAAGAAATATTTGAGGCTTTTATGATCTATATAGATCTCCACTTTCTCCCCATACAGTAGTGTCTCCGGATCTTCAACGCGAAACGATCACCGCTAACTCCAAATCATGAGTAGATAATTTCTCTCATATTCTTTTGAGTTGTCGCGAGGCATAGGCTATGACTTTCCCATGTTGCATGAGAACACATCCTAACCCTTTGCCCAAGCATCATCAGAGATAACAAATCCATCCGAACCGTATGGTATTGTCGTAACAAAATGCAAATGAGTCTTCTCGAGTTCTTGAAAACTCTTCTCACAATTCTTCGCCCAACCGAATTTTATATCTTTACGAGTCACCGAGTTAATCTGAGTAGCGATTCGAGAAAATCCTTCCACGAATCTCCGATAATAACCAAATTTAAGCCTGTAGTAAGCTACGTATTTTGGCCACCGACTTTTGGTTGCTCCTAACTTTGTATGGCTTCAATCTTCACCGTCGACAGATACTCCATGTTTTAACACCACATGCCCAAGGAATGCTACTTCCTCAAGCCGTAACTCGTGATTTCTTCAAAGCTTGGCATATAGCTTGTTATCACGAAGCCTTTGTAGTACCAAATTTCTTCAATGGTGCTCATGATCTTCACGGCTTTTGGAATAGATGAGGATGTCATCAATAAAGACAACAACGAACCGATCCAAATATTCCTTGAATACACGGCTCATCATATCCATGAAAGCAAAGAGGAGCATTAGTCAATCCAAAAGACATGACTAAGAATTCATAATGCCCGCATCGAAGTTCTCAAGGCGCTTTTGAATATCCTCGCTTTTAATCTTCAAATGATGATATCCGTAATCTAAGATCGATCTTTGAAAAGAATTGTGCTCCTTGCAATCGGGTCAAACAGTCATCAATGCGAGGTAGCGGATACCTATTCTTGATAGTGACATGATTCAATTCCTAGAGAGTCAATACAAAGTCGCATACTCCCGCCTTTCTTCTTTACGAATAACACAGAGCACCCCAAGGAGATGTACTAGATCGAATAAAACCGATGTCCAACAACTCCTCGTAGTTGGACCTTTAACTCCTCAAGTTCAATAGAGCCATTCGATATGGGGTTTTAGAAATGGGCTTTGTACCAAAGTTCAAGATCAATAAAGAATTCAACTTCACGCTCGGGGTAGACCGGAAGTTCTTCAGAAATACGCCAGAAATTCACTAACAACGGAAATTGTATTCAAATCGACGTGTTTTTGTTCAAGTCCGTGATATGGGCTAAGAAAGCTTGACATCCATTTTTCAATAAACGAATAGCTTTTATGGCTTGATATGACAAAGGATTGACTTTAATGGTTTGGTTGTTTGAATTCGCATAATAGGTTGGTTAGAATATGAAAACTAACAACCTTATGAAAATAATCAATTTTAGCATGATGCGTGGTTAACCAATCAATCCCTAAAATCACATCAAATGCAAGAATTTTCAACGAAATAAGGCTCACAGTAATGTGATGGTACCGACTTGAATCAAGCAAGATTTATAGATGAGATGTAATAAAAGTTTCTCCTAACTGAGTCTCAACAGATAAGTCAAGGTCTAATTTCTCCGAGTCAAGTTTAAACGCTGAGCACAAGTAGGAGAGATAAAAGAATGGGTAGAACCGATATCTAATAAGGTATAAACTTCGCAAGAGTTTATGATTAGCTTACCCGTGATCACCTCGCTTGGGTTCCTCGCGTTTTGTGCAAAATACGACAAACGCCTTCCAGAACCATCGACTTTGACTTGTCCGGATGTACCTTTGAGTCACCATCCTCGTTGAACTTGGTTTCAACTAGACAATCTCTAGCTATATGACCTTCCTTTCCACAGCTATAACACACCTTGGATTGTTGTGGGCGCTTAATGATGTGTCCTCTTTCCGCATTTGTAACAAACGACCCAAGGATCGCTCTCCTCCCCTAAAAAGCATTGATGTTTGTGATGACGCCTTCACGCTATCATTGTTGTACCTTCTCTCTTGAAATCTCCTCCCACTCGCCTCCTTTCTATTATCACGGCCACGATTACCACTCAGAGTGGTTACCGCTTTTGTCCAAATGCTTTCTCCCCTCCGTTTTTCATTGCTTCGATGGTCGCCGCCACCTAGATAACCTCGTCAGGGTCCCTCGCTTGCACATACTCATTATCTCGCCTAATAATTGAGCCCTCGCTTACAACATCCTAATATAAAGAAAATTTATGAGATATAAGATATTGTCAATCTCTGCTTTAGACCTCTCGTAAACATCCTCGTCATTCGCTCCTCATTTTCGACCAAACGAGGTGCAAACTCGATAACTCTCGCAAACTTCGCCTCGACCGGGACACCGCCATGTTGTTTTGTTTCTAGTCCGATAAACTCCACCTCCTTCATATGACGAATACTTTCGTGAAAGTACTTGTCATTGAATAGTTTCAAATGTTTCCCAAGACATGCCGAAAAGGTCACCGGTACGCTTCATAGACTCCCACCAAGAGTCTCGCCTTCACCGCGGAACATAAAGGTGGCGAATGGAACCTTCTATTCTCCGTCCGCATCCCAAGACATCGAATATCTTGGTAATTTGCTTGACCCACGCTTCCACCATGATCGGATCCGGCTTTTCCTTAAATTCGTGGTCCCAACTTTTTGAACTGCTTGGTCGTGATAAGTCGCATGATTGCTAGCATTTCCACCAGTATTTTGTGCACGAAGTCTCCTCGTTCGGGTTTTGCATGAACTGCAAAAAAAAACTTCTAAACATCCCATCATTCATCATTTGTTCTAGAGTGTTGTTTACAAGAGGAATATTGCCTTCCCTGTTGCATCGCGCCTCGGGTGGTGATCAAAGGTGTCTCCACTATCCCCGATTTACTCCATTATTAACGCTTCTCACCGCCATTCTTAAATACCGCCATAAAACAAGGGTTAATAGTCATGTCATATATTATCCCTATACTCGACCGACCAAATAAACACCAAATAAACTTAGTCAGTCATACTAGCGAAGGAATTCCCCGCCTCCCTCCTAGTTCTTGTCTCACATCTCACCAGGATCATATCCCTAAGCTTTGATACCAACCGTGACGCCCCCAAAATAGTATATACATCACCCATCTTGAGTCGCCAGATACATGGTATGTAAACAAATACAACTTCAAGAATATAATTGTCGTGCAAAAAATACGACAACACACATATATCGTGAGTTTGAATACAAATATTGTATACTAGAGAGTATACAAACTCAAAAGGAGTCCTCATTACAATTATTGATACACTATTTTACAAAAATAGTGAGGATCGCTAAACAACTATCTTGAATCATCACTCCATACCCCTTGCTTAGTTCTCGCTAAATTCTCTCCTCCCGAGAAGAACAATGGAACAAAAAGGAAAAGGGTGAGCTCAACTAGCCCAAGAAAGAATATTATGACTAAGATAATATACAACAAATTATCATTAGTCTTCAACAGGAAAATCTGATAAAATATAATAGACAACAAGTTTTAGATCAACAACTCGCAAATGAAAACAACAAACCATTGTAAGAGTCAAGTAGAGAAAGAATTCTACTATCTTCTAAGATTTAAAAGTCCATCATCAATATTTTATCCTCAGAACATCAATCAATATACATCTTGAATCAAATATTCATCTTTGCACTTACAGCCAAAGATATTCATTTGTATCACCAAATGGTCATGTTCATCTCAACACTGCTCATCTTTACACTACGCCAAAGATATTCATTAGGTAATCATTCATCTTTGCACTATGTGCCAAAGATATTCAAGAATATCATCATTTAGGACCGAGGATGATGAAAAATATTTTAAAGAAAACGAATCCAAAGGAGATGTAAGACAAATATTAGGGATTCAGATCACAATTTATCCAAGATCAATAATACTCCATAATAACCAATTTTGAAGCATAATTCAAAAATAAATATCAAAATATGGATACAATCAAAGATAGTAACCATAATAGACATCTTGGACAAAAAGAAGAAAATTTTATTTTTCTATGAATAAAGTCAGATTCGTGAATAAGGTCAGATACGTCGTATATACGTGAATAAGAACCCCGACACAAAAAGTTCTAAATTTGATAAAAAGTTTATACCAATATTTCGGCATAATGATATTAAAGAAAATATCATTTTAAGAAGAAAATAACATCCTTTACCGCAAAATAACCACCGATTTCCGATCGAATTTCTGATATAGTGTCGATGTAAACTTGCACTGAATAACAACTCTCAAAGTATCAAAATACTTACTAAAATACGCTCGATAATATAGAGAGAAGAAAACTTGTTTATGGTGTGATTTTCAATTCTAACCTAAGCGCCTATTTATAGGAAAATGCTAGAACGCCCATAGAGACTAAAATAATAAAATATATTATTACTTAACCAATTTTCTCGCATGCTAATCAAGACTCAAGACCACATTTCTCAATGTCTGAAAATTTTAGCGACCCACGTGTATTATTCAACACAAGTGGGTCCCACCCATAATTTAATAAAAAATCATTTTATTTTTTCAAACTTCAAGAATTCATAATAAATAGCCCTTTTATCGAAAAATACGAAACTCATGTGTTTCCATAGGAAATTTAATTTCTACAACTTTGTAGAAGAAAGTTTTTCCAAATTCCAATCGTAAAATACCCAAATCCACAAACTGATGATTTTAATACTTCCAATCCCACAAAATAATCGATAAAACACCTCAAAGATTAATTCCTTCATTTTTAACCACATAAAATAAATCCATCATTTATATCCACATAAAATAAATATTTCCTTATCATATAAATCAATAATTAATTATTCACAAATAATATTACGTAATCACAATTATGACAACCAGCCGCTCCTCAGAAAGAGGGGCTTTCCAATAAGATTTCTCCTCATCAAGCGCGCGCAATTAGGTGACCAAACCTCTCCTCGATGTAACTTTCTAGACATTGCCAATAATGTTATCTAATAATATTATTCAAATAATATGAATTATCGATCCGATAATGGAAATATCAGCAAAGTTGAATTATCGAAAGCAACAATAATATAAAATATCAACGCAACAATTATTGAATCAATAAAATAAAATATTGAATAATAATTATCGTAACAATTATCGAGTAGTGCCTTCTTACGTAAGAATCAATAATTCAACAATACTGCATAAATACCGCAAAGCTATCGCAACCACGCCAGACATCAGATTTTAACCACCGGTATTCCAATAAAGTGTTAACCAGTAATAACTACGCTGTTATTATTCAATTTTGTCGCTTTCTTCATCCGATCGCTTATCCGTTATAGGGCCCATAAATGGTTTAGCTACGTCATATAATATTCTCCCACGTAAAGAATATTCCACGACCAAAACGAATATTCCCTAACAAAATGAATATTTTATAACCACTTGCTTATTTTGAAAATTTTTGCACATTTCACCCATAACCAAAGTATTATATCAAATTAATACCTTATTATTCACAATAATAATTAGAGGAAATTTGATTTTATTCATTAATAAGTTTGGGGTCTTATAAAGGCATTAAAGTGTGTAAGAAGGCTTACGGGATGGGCCAAAAGAAGACTTCAATAACTTCAAAGGATAAACACTCAGCTCCCCACGGTAAAAATATAGCAATATATAAGCTCACAAGTGTTTAAAATGAGAAAGCACTCGATTTATAGTGTGTATGAGCAAATTGGATGAGGGCTTCCTCGCCTTTTCTCTATGCAAAATGGCTGCCCCAAGCCCTCTATTTATAGAGGGGGGAGCCGCAGGTGCACCTGTGGCTGCTTGGGGTGCCCTGGGTTTCACGGGTCCCGCCGTCTCAAAGTATTTGCACGCATGCAACATGTTGTTCGCTCAAACTTTCAGAACATCAATCCGGGCATCTGATCGAGGTGTACAAGACCTTTTATGGCATGATGTTGTCGAGAGCTACACAATGACATGTGATTAGAGGTTGTACAAAGTCAGGAAGATGGGACCATGCACTAGGTCTTCAAGTTTCAAATTCTATCTAGTGTGTTGTCTTGTGTAGTAGTCACTCGGGATTGGCACTCTTTGGTTCTTGTAGGACATTGATGTGTAGAATGTATGTATGTTGTTGTTGAGATTACACGATGTGGGTTTGGGATGGCAAAATGATGATTCTGCCCTTCACCGGGGTTATCTCCGGTTTGAGTTGATTTAGCGGTCGTTGCTCAGGGTTATCTCTGAGATTGGACTGCTGCAGGTGTTGACCATCCTCAGTGTTATTTCTAAGATGTGCCTGACTTCCCGGGGTTATCTCCGGGCTTGGGGAATGAGTGCCTCGGGGCCATTGCCAAGTGTTTGAAGCTGTTTGCATGGGTTTGAAATAACCATTTTCGGGGTTATCTCCAGAACTGCAACTGTATGCCGCGGGGTTATCTCAGAGGTTGATACTATCTTTCCCGGTGGTATTTTAGGGAGTGAGACTGAGTATCTCGGGGTTATCTCCGAGATGAGAATGTCTTCTTCGGTGTGATTTTTGGTATTTGAACTGCATTCCTCGGGGTTATCTCCGAGGTTAAAAACTGAAACTCCCAGTGTTGTTTCCGGAACTGAAGTTGAAACTTCCAGTGGTATTTTCAGGACTGAGTTGGAAATCTCGGGGTTATCTCCGTGATGGTAATACTAAATATCCCAGGGTTGTCTCCGGGATTGAACTGAGCTGTCTTCCAGGGTTATCTCTGAAAGACAATTCTGCCCTCTTACAATGTTAGTAACAGGGATGCAGAAAATTTCGAGTGTCTATAATAAGCAAGTGGTTATAAAATATTCATTGTTGTCGGAGAATATTCGTTTGATCATAGAATATTCTTGCTGTCAGGGAATATTCGTACGATGGCGCAGCCATTTGTGGGCCCTAGAAAATGGTCGGATGAAGAAAATGACAAGTTTGAGTTTTTACAAATAATGGCGTAGTTGTTACCGTTAACACTGTTAGAATACCCGATGGTTAAAATACAGTAATACACGTGGTTGCACAGTAGCACACGGTATTGCACAGTATTTTTGAATTATTAATTCTTACGTAAGAAGGCACTTCTCAACAATTGTTACAATACTTACTGTTCAATATTTTATTTTATTGATTCAATAATTGCTACGTTGATATTTCATATTATTGTTGTTTTAACAATTGTAACTGCACATTATTTCCCATTATCAGATCAATAATTCATATTATTTGAATAATATTATTAGATAGAATTATTGGCAATGTCTAAGGAAGTTCTATCTAGGAAAGGGGTTTGGTCACTTAATTGTGCGCCAATAAGGAGAAATCCTTATCGGAAAGCCCCCTCTTTCCTGAGAACGATCTGGTTGTCATAATTGTGATTCTGTAATATTATTTGTGAATAATTAATTATTAATTTATATGATAAAGAAATATTTATTTTTATGTGGATATAAATGAAGGAATTAATGTTGAGCTATTTTATCAGTATTTTGTCAGAATAGAGGTGTTAAAAATCATCCGTATGTGGATTTCAGACATTTTCTGATTAGAATTTGGAAAAACTTTCTTCTACAAAGTTGTAGAAAATTAAATTTCCTATGGAATAGATATGAGATTTGAATTTTTCTGTTAAAAGAGCTATTTATTATGAATTATTGAAGTTTTAGAAATAAATATTTTTTTAATTAAAAACATGGGTGGGCCCCACTTTTGGTTGGTGAGAAATGTGCTGAAATTTTATTTCAAAAGTGGTGGGCGTGAATCGTAGCAGGAAAATCCATCAGATAGCAGGTTAGTCTGCTTTGGCGTTCTAAGCATTTTTCTATAAATAGGGTGCTTAGTTAGAAATGAAAATTACACCAGAATCATAAGCTTTCTCTGTATATATTATCGAGCATATTTTTTGAGTATTTAGATGCTTTGAGAGTTGCTATTCGGTACAAGTTTCCTTCAACACTATATCCGATATTCCAGTCAGAAGTACTGTTCTTTTGAGGTAAGAGATGTTATTTTTTCATAAATGATGTTATTTGGTTCAATATCACTATGCTAAAATATTGGTATGAATTCTATTATGAAATTTCTACCTTTTTGTGCCGGGGTTACTATTCACGTATACAACATTATTCACGTATACGGCACTATTCACAAATACGATACTATTCACGAGTACTATTCATGAAGTATGATTTTTCTTGTGGAATCTCTACCTTTTTGTGTCGGGATTACTATTCACGTATACGGCACTATTTACAAATACGACACTATTCACAGAAAAAAATAAATTTTCTTTCCTTTGTTCAAGATGTCTATTATGGTTACTATTTTTGATTGTATCCATGTTTTGATCTTCATTCTTGAATTTTGCTCCACAATTGATTATTATGGGGTATTTTTGAACTTGGATAAACTAAAGTATGAATCCCTAATATTTGATCTTTTATCTCACTAGATTCATTTTCTTTAAGATATTTTTCATCATCCTCAGTCCTAAATGATGATATTAATGAATATCTTTGGCCTGTAGTGCAAAGATGAATGATTACTTGATGAATATCTTTGGTCCGTAGTGCAAAGATGAACAGGTGTTAAGATGAACATGACCAACTGGTCATACAAATGAATATCTTTGGCCCGTAGTGCAAAGATAAATATTTGATTTAAGATGTATATTGATTGATGTTACAGGGATAAAATATTGATGATGGACTTTTAAATTCATAGATGATAGTAGATTTCATTCTCTACTTAACTCTTCTAATGAATTATTATTTTCGCTGCGAATATTGATCTAAAACTTGTTGTCCATTATATTTTATCTGATTTATTGAAGGTTAACGATAATTTGTTGTTCATTATCTTAGTCATAATATTCTTTACTGGGCTAGTTGAGCTCACCTTTTTCCTTTTTGTTCCATTTTTCTTCTCAGGAGGTGAGAACATAGCAGGAACTAGCCGGGGTATGGAGTGATGGTTCAGGATAGTTGTTTTAGTAGTCCTCACTATTTTATAAAATAGTGTATCAATAATTTTAATGAGGACTTATTTGACTTTGAATACTGTCTAGAAGATAATATTTGTATTTAAACTCACAGTATATGTGTTGTCATATTTTGCACGACAATTGTAATAATGAAGTTGTAGTTGTTTCTATATCATGTATTTGGCGACTCAGAATAGGTGATGTATACCTATTTTGGGGGCGTCACAACTTCTGTGTAGCATGTAGGTTGAAATGTTGTTGAGACGGCGTGAATGTGGGATCGAGGTGGCAAAATGATGATTTTGCCCCTCACCGGGGTTATCTCCGGTTCTGGGCTGATTTAATAGTCGTTGCTCAGGGTTATCTCTGAGATTGGGCTGCTGTAAGTACTGAAGGTCCTCAGAATTGTCTTTGAGGTGTGACTAACCTCCCGGGGTTATCTCCAGGTTTGGGACTGAGTGCCTCATGGCTATCACCGAGGTTGAAGCTGATTGTTGGGGATTGAAACGAGCTTTTCCGGGGTTATCTCCGGAACTGCAACTGCATGCCTCGACGTTGTCTCCGAGGTTGGAACTGAAACTCCCGGAGTTGTCTCCAGGGTTGGAACTGAATTTCTCGGGGTTGTCTCCGAGATGGAACTGACTTCTCCAATGTTCTCCGGAACTGAAATTGCACTCCTTAAATTTTCGAGTGTCTATAGTGGTATATATGTGACGCCCCCAAAATAGGTATACATCACACATTCTGAGTCGCCAAATACATGGTATAGAATACAAATACAAACTTTAATATACAACATGAACTGTGAGTTTTAATACAAATATTGTTTTCTAGACTGTATTCAAACTCAAAATAAGTCCTCAATACATTTATTATCACACTATTTCACATAATAGTGAGGACTAATAATGCAAACATCTAGACCGTCACTCCTTTCCCCGACTAGTCCCAGCTATATTCTCATTTCCTTGAAAAGAAGAGTATTCCAACTGGTATAGCAAGGATATTCTTGAAGAAAACTTTCACTATTTTCTAAACTCAAAACTTTCTAAAACTCGAAAGAAATACGCTCAATACTATAGAAGAAGAATTCTCTCATTCTGGTGTGATTTTCAATTCTAACTAAGCATCCTATTTATAGGAGAATGGAAAGGATACTATTTGGATGCATAGTAAAAGTAAAGTCACGGGCGACGTTCGGCCGAATTTTCTGAAAAATTTTGATTTTACTATGTTGTACTATGCAATAAAATATTCTAATAAAATGAAAAATTTTAAATAAAATATAATATTATACATATATATAACATATGCTTAAAAAAGTAACGGGAATTCATCTCGTGAACCCCGATTTCTTCCCCCAATATATATATATATATATATATATATATATATATATATATATATATATATATATATATATATAACCATCCGTGACCAAAATTGCATTCCTTCCCGACATTCATTTTTCAACACATGTGGGCCCCACATGTGGCCCCCACTTTTATTATATGAATAACTTTCTACCGCTTATTTTGAAAAACGAGTAAATGGAGGTCCATAAAATAAACAAAATTTACATCAAATACTTCATAAAAATCCCCTCAATATTTTTACCAACATTTATCATCATTATTATAATTTGCAATATTTAACAACTAAGTCGTTCCCAGGAAAGAGAGGGCTTTTTGATAAGGATTTCTCCTTATCAAGCCGCATTTGATTAGGTGACCAAACCTCTCCTCGATGTAACTTCTAGACATTGTCAATATTACAAATAATAATATGAATAATTTTGTTGTCTCAATTATTGATTTAATAATATAAAATATTATGCGAGATGATCTTGTGACAATAATTGAATCAATAATATGAGATATATGATGCAATAATTACTTTGTAGAATAATAATTGGGTATAACTGAGTGACTTTTCACGTAAGCATCAATAATCAATACTGTGTGCTACTATGCAACCACGCGTATTACTGTACTTTTAACACCGTTTATTTCAACAATTAACGGTAAAACTTCCGCCGTTATTTTTATAAAAAGATATTTCTATCGTTTTCTCATTCCGACAATAATTACGTTGTGGGGTCCACCAATGATTGTGTCGTCGTACGAATATTCCCTGTTAAAACGAATATTTCCCAACTAATCGAATATAATATAACAACTTGCGTACTTTGCAAAATTTATAAATATTACTCACAACTATAACATTGTATTAAATTCACTCCTTAATATTCAAAAATGATATTTATAGAAAATTCATCTTTATTCATAAAAGTTAGGGTCTTACAACATATATATATATATATATATATATATATATATATATATATAGAGAGAGAGAGAGAGAGAGAGAGAGAGAGAGAAACTGCAGGGATAAGCTGGTGATACACTACATCCGAGAAAATTATTTGATATCAAAATAATTGTGGATGACCACTTGAATGCTAGAGATTATTAATATATATATTTTATTCTCCTCTCAATTTATTTTATCTATCATTTTACAACAAAGAGGATGTTTTTGACCTATTTTTAGTACAACCTCTTTTTATCAAGGAAAATGATATTTCTATAATATTTTCTGATATTTTGAATTTAGGGTTCACCATTTAATATTAAAAAATAGGCCCCACTATTTTGATATTTCTGCAACACTTTTTATCCATATGTGGGGCCCATTTTTAAACCAAAATGTTGGACCCCGCATGCAGAAATATCAAAAAAACCACGAAAATATCAGTTCTCTTCTATTAATTATGTTATGAAAACTGATATTTTGAGAAGGTTTACTGTAGGGTTATGTTTGTTTGCAAAGATTGTACTTGGGACATGACTATTAATTTCAAGTGTCTTGTTTGTTTTTAAATTTAGACTTGTGACTATTAGTTCATGGATTATAAAATGGCTTAATATGGGGGACTATTTAATATCATGCTCAACTAGTTATTATAATCCTCACCATTTGAGATTAAAAATTTCTAGACAAAAGTATCCTCAACCTTTTTTTGAAATGACCATAATATCATATTCTATCTATTTATCAATTTTTTTTTTTCTAAAATGACCATAATATGCGTGAACAATTGCCAAGTGGAGATTCTAAATGATAATTTATTAACCTTTTTCTAAATTGTGTACAACGTTTTGTAAGTATATATGTCAAATTAAATATTCTTCTTCTTTCACGAACAAAAAGAAAGTCATATATATTAAATTTACAAATTGTGTAGGAATATATTTTGTCACAGGTTTATTCATAGTTTTTTAAATAATATATTTTACTAGACATTTCAAATTTATTGGTAAGATTATAACAGTATAAATGATATTTTTTAATCTAATTCTTTAATTAATCCTGAAAAAAATAAACATAACGTAAGATTATTTTAAGTTATCCATAAATAATCCCATAAAAAACAAACATGTGACTTTACTATTTAATTTTATAATTAATAGTCATGCTATTATAATCCCATGGATTATAATTTTTACAAACAAACATGGCCTAGATGAATAACCCATATTTTCGACGTTGTGTAATTAATTTTTATAGTTTCTTTTAGTTAATATATAAGTAGTTATGATTTTTTTAAAATACAATAAATTAATTTTTCATATTATCTTTATATTAAATATTATTTTTTTATATATTTTTCTAATAAATTTTAAAACGATAAAATTTAACTATTCCATCTTCTCACTGAGAACACAGATCTTCTGTCCCTATTTTCCCTATTTCCCTTGTGTCCCCCACTTAAATTTTGACACTTGGGAGTGTTTGATAAAAACTGAATAAATCTGAATCTGAATTAACTGAATCTGAATGAAAAAAGCTATTTGATAATTGACATGTCTGAAACATCTGAATGACAAAACTTTATTATTTTACTCCTCTGAAAAAATTCAAAATTATTGTAAATTTATTTAATATTACTTAATATAATAGTTAATATTTTTTTAAAATTTTAAAATTTTAAATTTTTTTTTACTTCATTCAGCTGCTCATTCAGCCATTCAGCGTCATTTAGCTCATCCATCTTACCGATTCAGTCATTCAGACCAAAACAAATGCATTGACCGATTCAGCTATTCAGATTCAGCTCCATTCAGCTCTAAACAAAAAATCCCTAGTCACCAAAGGCACATGAAAAATGGGGAAAACTCCTTCTCTCTTCCCTCGACTCTGCTTGAAACCTTAGCCTCTCCCCTTGAGTAGTTAATTTTGCAAGGTGGGTTAAAAGAGTTAAGGTTTGTACCATTGGCACTTTCATTGAGAGACCTACTTGCAAGTCGGGACTCGTAAACGGGGCGACCTATGAAAAAGGCTATCTACAGGTCTTATTAAAATATTGATAGGTGCAAAAAAGCGTCGGGTTAGTGGAAAAGGGCGAAGAGACCGGATTAAAATACTGATAGGTGCAAAAGGCGTCGGGTCAGTGTTACTAGGATGAAAGCCACCATAGCTGGGTAGATGGGCCGATTTGGGACGTCGAACTTTGCAAGACAGTATGTATTGATCTTGAACTCTATACTGTAGACTAGTAAAAAATAGTCGCATCCGTTACAAATGACTTGGATTGATATAATCCTTAGCACTGCTCCCTCCATTTTTATTAACCTTAAACCTTGTAGGCCAACAATCGAAACCCTGCATCTTCTCTCCCTCTCTCTCTCTAAATTCAATGTCTCTCGACCCAGGCACATTCGAAACTCTAATCCCATCTCGATTCATCACATTCACATTACCAAATCCTACCGTCTCTCACCATTTCCACACTCCTCTCCTCCGAATCGCTGTCCTCGACTCACCCATCCAACCCTCCGCCGATTTCCCGAGTAGCCGCCATGATCGTCCCAAGCCGCCGTGAAACCGACTGGACCTTCTCCACCGAACCCGGCCACCTCCAGCTCCTCCTCAACTC
The DNA here is from genome assembly GCA_020205605.1 of Panax ginseng. NCBI lineage: Eukaryota > Viridiplantae > Streptophyta > Magnoliopsida > Apiales > Araliaceae > Panax > Panax ginseng. Next base: position 51,596,548 of record CM035136.1, on the reverse strand, counting down.
CCCACAGTTCTCCCGCCTCATCCTCATAGGTAACATCCCCATTTCTCCCCAACCAGCAATTTCATATACCGGATCTAAGCAGTTAATTGACCCGATTGATTTGGAGATTGTTGAACAGAAATTGACCCCTTTGTTGTTTGCTTTGTCACCCAAATCGTGTTTCTTAAAGGGTTTACCGGAAATTCCTTTTTTAAGCTATGAGGATGAAGTGATACATAGTGTTATTGTTGAGCTGTGTGTTGGGTCTTTCGTTGGTGAAATGTTAGTTGAAGATGTTGAACTAGAAGGGTTTGAGGGTAGAGAGTTTAGGAGGAGATTGAGGTTTAAAAGAATGCCCAATTTGATTCAAACCCAGATCAGAATTTATCCAATAACAGGGAATGGTTTTGTGGGTTTAGGGAAAACTGAGTTTTGCCATGACTTCAGGGTTTTAGTTCATCCGTACTTGACTCCGATGGTGGCGGGTGTTTCGTTGATCGGTTCGTATCTTGATGAGAGAATTCGATGTGGTTTTAGGCCAAAAGCTATGTGTTTGGGTGTTGGCGGTGGGGCTTTACTTGGTTTCTTGAATGCCCAATTGGGTTTCGAGGTTCTTGGTGTGGAGGCTGATGAGGTTGTTTTGAGAGTTGCAAGGCAGCATTTTGGGTTAAAAGATTGTGATAAATTGATTCGAGTTTGTTTGGGAGATGGAATAGAATTAATAGAGAAATTTGCAAGTAAAGAGAAAACTTCATAGATTGATTTCTTAGGTGATCATAACAGTGATGGGTTTCATGGTAAATTTGATGTCATCACGGTCGATTTGGATTCAAGTGATGCTAAAATAGGTATAAGTGCTCCACCATTGGAGTTTATAAGGAAGTCTGTTCTTTTGCAGGCTAGAATGGTTCTTCGTGAGCAAGGTATTCTTATTATCAATGTAATTCCTCCTGCTGTGTCGTTTTATGAGACATTGATCCATAAATTTCAGGAGGTTTTTGAAGAATTATACGAAATAGATGTTGGAAACGGAGAGAATTATGTTATTATTGCTACTACATCAGTTGGGACTGTTTCTATTAACTGTGAGAATTCCTTTCTGTCAAAGTTGAGAGGGGCTATTCAAGGATTGTTCATTGATTCCATCAGGAAAATTTGATGTTTTGGTGGTCGGTAAGTATAAGGAAGCCACCCAAATCATTAGAGAAGCTGTTCCTGATCAAGGGAGATTCAAGAGCCATAAGCACCAACCTTAGGGAAAACGAAGCGGTCAGTACATTTGTTATAGCTTTCCATGGCTTGCAATATTCATAGAACTATAAAATTGATAAGGGCATACACATTCAGTATTTCAAGCCTAATTGTTCTTTATCTTAATATTGGTGGTACTAAATGGTGGCTGTGGCATGACAAGAGGAGACCTTGATCAAGGTGTCATGCATGTATAGCTCTCCATGTTCTCGAAGTTCATTTAAGTTTGTTTTCTGCTTCGTATGTCATATTCTTTTCCCATATGATAAAGTTATACATCAAGATTAGGAATTTGAGTTGGTATATAAGAAGTTCCAAACCAGTTTTACTGATTGGACAGGTAATGGGATTTAGTTGTACCACATAATTTCCGCACAAATTAGAGAAAATGGAGGAAAGGTTTGACCGATTGACATTTTGTGTTATGCAAATTTAAAGATTAACTTTTGGAGGGGATTCACAATTGTGAAATCCAATGAAACTGTTGGAAATAGGGAGTCTTAGATTCCCATAGCACCTAAAAAGTCGATAGTCAAACGGGAAGAGGAAATTGACAGGAATTTCTTGGAATTTACAAGTTTCTGCAAAATTTGATGAATTATGGAGCATTTCAAACTTCCAATCCAACTGCGCTAACGGGCCTCAATAGAGGAAATAATTTTGGAAACGTTGCTTGTGCAGAATTTTTGTATTGATATTGTAGCTAGGGATAACATTCTAATAGAAGAATTACTGGGAATCAAGAATGCAGAACTTGTTGCTTCTGCATACAGAACGTGGAGAAAAAGCATTTCATGTATTGATTAGGCCCACAATTCCAGTTTATACTCTCGAAGTGGCAAGCAACTGGATGGTGCCCAAGGATACTTGTGAAACAAAATCATATCTTGGTTTTGAATAAAAGGCTAATAATTCAAGTTTAACGCAGTTTCCTAATGGTGAGTGATTTAAACTGTCATCTCTTTACTCTGTTATGAGCACTGGCTGCACTGCAAGTGTGTTATGCTACAATAGCTTGTTTTTCTGCTTCCACATGTAAATACATTGAAAATGGAATAAGAAAATCCAAAACGACTTAAAGGTGCTTTGAAACCAAATGGAATATTGGAATATAATTTTTAACTCAGTTGTATGGATTAGCCCAAATTAATATCTAATTGTATTACACCGCCACGCTGAATTTTATTATTTTTACATATTTATAAATTTTTTGAGTATAAATGAAGTAATGAACTATTTGTTTCCATTTCACGTAACACCCATAGGACATCATTATGAATGGGCAAGGTCAAAGCATTTATATTGTATGTAGCGCCCCAAATTTGGGTATTAATCACCACGAATTTGGTACACCAATTCTATAACTTTTGTGGAAGATATAAACATAAATTATTTATACAATAACTTTTACACATAACTCACAAGATCGATAACCTTAACTTAATACACATTCATATACTAGAGGACTTATAATGTTATTTGTCTCCAATACTATTACAATTTTAACCGTACCATATCCTAATTTTGGACTTTATCTTTATCTTTGCTTGTATCCGAAGTTTCGTCTTAATCTAAAATGTTTATCATGATATAGCAAAGGTGAGCAACAAGTTTGCCCAACAAATTTAAGTTCAAAGAAAGATATATCATGATTGAAAAGAATAATAAGCTGACAAGCTTTCAACAATATAACAATTGTGAAAGAATATGAATCAATTTTCATAACTGCATGACGAGTCAATAATGATGAATGACCAACAATGAACACGAACAAATTTAACTGAACCAAATGGTAAGGAAGGTGATCAGCCTTTCATACCTGATGAATACATACAACATGCACAACGTGCGAATCAACAATTCATAGATGTGGTATAATCAACAATAATTATCCACTATTGTGCTTGAAAAATAATAACTCAGGTTTGAGTTAGAGAACTTGCTTAATTAAAAGTATAGTTCGAGAACTTGCATGTACTGTCTATTACTGTTACACAATCTAATTTTAGCTTTAGTTGAAAGATATATTATTGATAATATCGATTCTCAATTAGAATAATATCATCACATACACTACTGTTAATTACAGTTATTATATAACTTAAACACTAATCACATAATCAAATATTAGATTACTCCTTAAAACATCATAATTATTATCATCCTTTGATAATTCTTTAATCACTATATCATATACATTATGATTTAACACTTTAATCTTATATATACAAGTTCTTCTTTAAAATCTAATAAGTCGAATACTAATCCAGCAACCTGGATTATCCAAACATACCAATCCAGCAACTCCAATTGCAATCCAACAAACTGGATTCCAAATTCAGCAAATTGGATTCCAAATCCAGCAACCAAATGACCAATCCAACAAACCAAATTGCAATCCAGCAAACTGGATTCCAATTCCAGCAACCAGATTGCAATCCAGCAAGCTGGATTCAACAGATTTTCAATAAATTGATTTCCAATCCAGCAAACTGGATTCAACTGATGTTCAATTCAACAAGCTTGGATTCATTAATTTTTTTAATCCAGCAAGCTGGATTCATTATCCTTTTCACGAAAATACCAAATCAACTTATTATTTTTCTATCCTTTGTCCAAACATATATACATATATTTCATACACAAAAAGTATTTTTTCATAATTTTTTAACTTCCTTTAGTATTTTTCAAAAATTATTTTTAGTTCGTAGCTTAAGAAATTAGCCCTATCATGCTCAACTCCATAAATTTTCATCTCTTGACACAATCTTATACGTGTTAATGTGAGCCTCCAGTTTAAATTTCGTGGCCATCGGAGTTATAGAACTCTGATTATAGCCGTTTTCGTCAGAAAATCCTAAAAATTGAAATGACCATAACTTGGTCATTTTAATTCAGAATGAGCTCATTTTTGGACAGGAGCTACATTATATCATATATTTTCATGTCTCAAAAGGCCGGAATTTATTTCACAAATTAAGTTGCTGAAACTGCCCTTGCAAAATCTGGAACAGTAGCTTTTTCAAAATTTTCACTTTTTTCTACTTTGCTAAAAATAGTCCATACGGAAATGTACAACTCCTTTTTTCATTGATTCCAATTGGAAATGTTAGAAAACGCATCATATTATCATCCCAAATTTTTCCAGAATTTTTGAATGTCAAAAAAAATGACGAAACTACCCTTGACACTGATTGGACCAAAATAATATGTTTTCCTTTTTAACAACGAAACTGTTTTTTGCTAAAACAGTCACTACGGCTTGTGTACTCAACATTTTTGAGTGCTACCACTTGGGTTTAGTAGTTAACTTACATATCTAGCATCTCTCTTTGACGGATCTCAAAAAGGTGTAGATAAAAAACGGTGGAAATCAAAAGTACATAAAAAATTATGGTTTATAAACTAAAAAAAATCACTTTTCTTTTCTTTTGATTTCCAACGCAATCAACACCCAATATGGGTATATCTAAACATAAAACACTTATTATCATGTAAATCTAGAGTTTTGAAGTTTAGAAACATATGTTAGTTCCCAAAGGCACAATAGTTATCTAGAAGGGGGGTTGAATAGATATTTTAAAAATTATATTCGAAATTCTTTGTTAGATATTGTTAATCAAGTTCAGCGGAATATGTTATTTGTTTGTTCCCCTTTAAGATAAATAGAGTTAATAGTTAATAGGCAGTTATATCAAGTATAACAGTTAAAGCAAGAATATAAGAGAAACAAAGAATTTAAGTGGTTCAGAGCATTTAAAGCTCTTAGTCCACTCTTCTACTCCTTGAGTAGGAAATCCACTAAAGATGTTTCTACAATCTTCGAATCACTTAGATTCCTTCAAGACCAGCAGTTTTGGAACTTCTTAGTTCACTTAGAACTCTTCAAGTCCAGCAGACTTGGAACTTTTTAGTTCACTTAGAACTCTTCAAGTCCAACAGACTTGGTACTTCTTACTTCACTTAATGATAGTTGAGTTCTTAAATAGTGCTACTCAGTTGTCGTTAAGCTTGTGTTCGAAAGAACTGAATAGCTGAGCAAGCTATCTTTACAGATCGTAGAGTTGAGCGTTGAGTGTTCTTCAGCATTTTGTTGTATGCTTGCTTAATTCTTACTTTTGCATCTGATTTGCATATAAGGTGCCTTTGAAATGTATTCGTTTGAAGGTGTATGTTGAAGCATTAATTGTATTTGACCTGTCTGAGCACTAATGGTGACTTTATGCAAATCTTCTGTTTAACCGTCTGGCCCCATTGACACAGCAGACTGCTATCTCACCTAACACTTGAAAATGTGTTTTCTGCTGACCCATAGTACTTTCCTTAGCTTCTTCAATACGTTTCTTTATACTATACTAAGGATGAGTGTTGTCATTGGGATTCCAGATAGTCTCAACGTCTATAATCCATTCCACATTTGTTGACTTTTATTCTTAAATAAATGGACAAGGCTCGATGCTTCTGATGCAGACTGATGATACACTACGATCATGATCGTGGTGTCTTGCCACATTGATGCTTGATCCAATACTGATAGAAGAGAACACTATAATTTCTCTTAAGCACTGGTAGACTACGATCTTTGCTTGCTTGATTTTACGACTCTACGCTTCCAAGAGCACACTACGATTTTTGAGTTGGCTCGACAAGCGTTTGGACCACTCTACGATTCTTGGAGAGGCCCTCAAAAGCAGACATAGTGCGATTTTTGATGCTCTACGATTCTGCCTTGGCTTCTGCAATCTCTTGACTGGATCGACAGACTACGATTCTATTGAAGCCTATCTATTACATTTCAAGACATAAATCAACCTAACAACTTTGATCTTTTCTTCTATACATTTATTTACAGAATAATAAACATTAAAGCTCAGATCAACCTAACAAGTTTGATCTACCGCTAAGTCTTTGTACATGTATTCCTAGAAGGACTTTATATATAATCATGAATATTTACTTTCAACATCAAATTTAAATATGCAATTTCTCAACCATCTTCCCCTATTTGATGTTGACATAACCAAGGAGATTTGCAACGCCCGGGAAAATCGGATCTTTATGCGAATTAATTTTTATTTGATTATTTGAATTAAATGAATTTAATTGATTATTTATGTGAGTAAGCTTTTTGAAGGTCGTTCTGTGACCTAGAATATGCGGATGTGGTTAGTATTCTGGCTATGTGCTAGGATTAATTGTTTTGAATTTCCAAGACAAAAATAAAGGTTTTTTTGAGAAATTTCTGTAAAAATAATATTCATTCGTTTCTGCTCGGAGATTATGTTTGAATTTCTGAGAAATGCGTAATGATAGAATACTAAGACGTGATGGAATATTCAATAATATTTCAGTTATGGCAAACGAAGTTTTTAGTTGCGGACTTAAAACTTAAGGGTTAGGAAAAGTGAGTTCTGAGAATTTAATGGCTACGTATAATGATTAGGGTTATTATACGTGAGGAATACGAGTATGATACTAGTAATTATACGAGTATAGTACGAAGATTATTACGACGTATAATGCGAATATCGTACGAACTATATACGAAGAGAATACGAGAATTGTACGAGTAGAATACGATTAGACTTAGCGGACTTTGAGTTTATGGACTTTGTATAATCCAATTGGACTTGGATTATGTCAAGCCCAATGCATTATAAATCAAGCCCAAGATAGACCCAATACGAATTAATTCTAAGGCCCAAACCAAGAAAAATCAAATCGCAGATCGAACCGATGGGTCACCGGATGGGTAAAACCCATGGGGCAACCCATGGGGGGACCCATGGACCATGTGGGCCGGCCACTTGGAAGCCAAGTAAAGTGGTTTTACTTGGTGGCTAAGCAATGAATAGTAAGGAGGTTGAAATGTTGACCAAATTGCCCTCCATTAGATATTTTTATAAAAAGAAACTTAGGTTGTTCATTTGGTTGTTTCACCAACTTGACCAATATATTGAGAGAGAGAGAAAAGAGCTTTAACAAGTAATCAAGAGCAAACCAAGCAAAACACTCAAGCTTTATTCAAGAACGCGAAGAACGTTAAAGTTATATTACGTAAACCTAAGTCTTCGATCCTTTTCTATTTATTTTTTTCTTAGAGAATTATGAATTGGTGGAGAATGTCTCTTCCGGAGTAATAAGGATGGCTAATAGTGGATTAAAATATTATAAGTCATGTATGATTAGGAATCATAAGCATTTGAGTGAGTTTTAATCAAAGAAAATCATTAAGCGTTTATTTGGTTGTTGATGGACAAATTGAAAACCATTATAGGGTATGTGCATATTGTTTGGTTAGGATGTAGATAATGAATCAATGGAGTTGTTCCATTTGATTTGGCGTATAGAACTCGAGTAACGAAGTTATGGCAAAATTTACGAGATTAGGTGTTAAACGTTGAAATCGTAGAATTTCCATCTTAGTAGTCAAAAGTTGCCGTTTAACTTGGAAACCTTGGTTTTCTATGGCATATCATAGAACAACGTATTTGAGAGTCGTGGACTCAAGAATCGTAGAATTTTGACTTAGAACGAAGAAACGAGCTATGAACGCTCACGAACGTTAAACGAACACGTAATACAACGTTAAATATTGAATTCATTGTTAACGAATTAAAAAAAATACTTTTATCCGAATAAAATCGAAGTACATGAGTTATGTGAGATAATGGCTTTTAAACGAGCCAATTCTGACTTATAACGACCAAGTTAGGAGTCCGGGAAGAATTGAACAGAAAAAGACTTAGAAATTCCAGGGCTTAGGGTTGGTGGCCTTGTTATTTCATGTTCCTATGCATGCAATGCAATGTCGTAGAGAGGAGTGAACATCGTAAGTCGTCGTGTGACACCACTCAAATGGCAGTCTCGCATTGCAATGTAGAACAATGGTTTAGCTACTATTAGTTGGCACCGCAACGCCAATAATGTACTGGGAGATGGTGCCGCAGCGCCGAGACAGGGGAAAAGAATGATAAGTTATATTTTTGAACCCAATGTTGTAAGACCATTATGGGGAAAGTGTATATACTTAATGTACATGTTAAGACCATTCTTATGTCACATATATAATGATGACCTTAGGAATTGAACGTGGTTTATTAGTAATGAAACGATGAACGTTAATAAGCCGTAAAGGAGTTTTATTAATGAAATAAATTCGGTTAAGTTATAGAAGAAAAAGAAGTTGGTAAAAACAATGTGATTAGATTATTTGGTAGCTAATTATAGTGTGCTATGTGAATATATCATGTAGAGACTATAAAGACCAAGAATTGTTGAATATTTATTTGAAGACACTTGAAGGCAAGTTTTCTTTACGCTTGTCTAACCTTCGTGTTAGCCAAGTTTTCTATGATTCATGATATGAGATGCATGAATTGTTTTACGAAAGGGTCGATGCCAGTTTTAACTCGGCTAGACTAATCTTAAGAGTTTGATTGATTTGTTTGCAATTCTTTCGATATAGAATTGATAACGTTATCCTACGCCAATTGTTTGGTACGGATTTAAAGGTAAGCCTGAGTATGAATAAACAAATGTATTTTACATCGATTATTCGATGAGCACACGAGGTTGCCAAAACTTAAACGTAAATACGTTTAACGGATGAATGTTGATCAACATAGAGTACTATAGGCTGATCACCTAGAAGTGCTCGTAAGATATATCAGACTTACAGACTCAGTGTCGGGTTGTCCTTTTTCATGAATGAAAACTAAAGAGAATATTCATGGTCTTTTGACCTACTTAGAATTCCTAAGTTACTATAAGTACTTCGGAATTGATTTACGAGAATGAAAAGTGCTATTCAATATTTCATAGTACTTCATAGATATTTATTCAGTTATTGAAGAATAATCATATGATTCTCGATGTGGTATTTATATAATATGTTGCTAGACTTGCTGAGCTAGTTATGCTCACTTCTTGCTTGAATTATATGATTGCAGCTAAGGCCGAACGAACTGAGGGTTCTAAAAAAGATAAAGGCAAGACTAAGATGGATAATTAGTTATCCTGTAATAGACTAGTATGTTTGTATGAACTATACTTATGATAAATGAAAAATGTATTCGGTTACAGAACCTGGGAAATGATTTATTATTATTGTAATAAGAATGTAGTAAATACACTCATTTTGATGTTGTTTCAATGGATTGCATATATAGGTATTAGTACCGTGTATCACAATATCCGTGGGTTGAAAGTACCCAGATTTGGTGGCATGACAGGTTGGTATCAAAGCATTAGGTTATAAAACTTAAGGGGGGAAGAACCTTAGGCTAATAACCTCGTTAGTAAAGGAGAAGTAGAAGCGAATGAACTATAGTAAGAACGAGTTAATTAAGTATTGAGGAAACTCAGTACCGAAAGATTTAAAAGATGGAAATTAACCTAAATTAAAATTTTAAAGCAATTTCAAACCCCAAAACAGATCCATGCGAAAATCAATTAATTCAGAGGTTTAGAGATTATACCAGATATAAAAAAAAAATTGAGAATCAAACCGATCACGGAGAATCAATCTCCAACGCAATACAAACCGATTGCGCCTTCTACTAGATTCACATTTAACGCCGCATCTAACCGTCGAAACGATTCTCGCAATAAGAAGGACTTCATGACTAGCCACCAAAAGGAATGGATTTTCTGAAATCTGCTTTCTCTCTAGTCTCTCTCTAAGAGCTAGCTAGGTTTTTCAATTATGATATCTTACCCTAAGTAGTCATATATATATATATATAGTAGTTAAAAGGAATTAATCAAATCAAAACCTAATTTTATAAAATCCTAATTTATATATATATATATATATATATATATATATCTTAATTAAGTCTTACTTAATTAATATATATATAAATTATCCTTTTAATTTAAATTGTGATTTAAATACTATTAATCATATTAATATATTTAAATCTTAAAATTTAAATTAATTCCCTTTAAATAACGCTCTATGTGTGTGACCCTATAGGTTATTATTACGCTGGCAATAATTTTAAAATCATATTATAAAATTATAAACAAAGGAGCGACATCTAGTAATGCATCACCGCTACCCAAGTAATAATAAGATCGATGATTCGATGCAACCTTTTCGTGACCAATGTTTCAATGTAATTTAATCCTTTTAACCTTAATATCCTAGATTAAACTCTTAGTCATGGAATGTGTCATACTCTTCATAATTTAATCTGAGTTTTCTTGATCAATGAGTAGACTATATGAAACAAATCACTATTTGAGCATGGCTATGCATTTCATAGTCCTACTCAATCAAGAGGCCTATGGATATCACCCATAATATATAGGATGGTTAAATTCCATCTAGATCACTCATATTTCTCACACGATTAATGATGAACCCAATAATCACCTTTATAGTCCACCCTATTAAAGGTGACATTTGATGATATCAAAGTACATAAATTCTCGTAGTAGTAATATAGCGATTTCAGCCTGAGGACCATTACATCATTGTCACTATGAGAATTGCTAATGACACTTCGCATAATGCTCCATATAGAATTCTCATGGTGGGTCCGCCCAAAGACATCGCTTCTTCTAATATGTACCTATGCATCGACTTAATATCTCATATATTTATGACCAATGAGATTTGGTCATCAATATCCACATATTAGTCTCTCAATGCATCATTGTTGTCCCATCAACAATGATACTCGATTAGTGGACATTTAAGAACACCGATACTAATGGTAATATATAATCTCATGTTCAAGTCACATACTTGAAACTATATAATTTGTATCACTATTCTAAGGAATTTTATTATGTTAACAATTATATTACGCAAAGAAATAAAACCATAATAAAATCATATATTTATTCAATCAAATATAATATCAAAACGTTAAGCAATTATATCAAATAATCGGCCTCTAGGGCATAAACTCTAATAGCCTCCCACTTGCACTAGAGCCAATCACTCATGTATCTAATACCCATGGAACTAGTGTGACCGCTGTGCTTCACGTCATGACAAAGCCTCGTTAGTGGATCTCGCAACATTATCATCCGTCAGCACTCTTCCTATATGTACATCTCCTCTATCAATGATTTCACTGATGAGATGGTACCGCCTAAGTATATGCTTGATCACAGAGATCCGGGTTCCTTAGCTCGCGTAATGGCTCCATTATTATCACAAAGATAGAGCAACCGATCAACAATGGTTGAACAACACCAAGTTCAAAGATGAACTTTTTAATCCATACAAATTCTCCTCGGTCGCACTAGAAGCAAAGAATATACTCACCTTCTCAGTAGAATCACCATCGCCTCTTTGCTTCAAACTTTTCCAAATAACAAAGACCACCATTAAGGCAAAACACAAAACCCGATCGAGACTTATAGTCATCATTGTCACCGAAACTAGCATCCGTGGTAACCCTTTACCGCTAGTTCGCTTTCACTCCATATACCAAGAATGAATCCTTAGTCCTTTTCGTGTACTTGAGGATATTCTCGATCATTGTCCAAAGACCTTCACCGATTCGATCGTATCTCGCCATCATGCTCAAAGCATACGAGACATCCGACGACGAGTACATATCATTGCATACATGATAGATCCAATTGTCAAGCATAAGGGATCTTTCTCATACGCCCTCATCATCTTGTGATTTAGGACATTGGGCCTTAGAGATCTTTACACCATGAGTCACGGTAAGTTTCTTTTCGCCTTTCATGCATGTCAAACTGCTTCAACACTTTATCAATATATGTACTTTGACTTAGGCCGAGCATTTTTCTTGATCTATCTCTATAGATCTTGATACCTAAAATGTAGGCAAAGATCGATCGCTCAAATCTTTCATGGAGAAACATTTTCCTAACCATGTTTTTACAAAATTGTAAAGGAAGGAATGTCATTCCCAATAATTAATATGTCATCAACATATAATACTAGGAATACAATGTGACTCCCACTAACCTTCTTATATACACAAGGTTCATCTTCATTTTTAATAAAGCCAAATTCTTTGATCGCTTCATCAAATCAAGATTCCAACTCCGAGAGGCTTGCTTCAATCCATAAATGGATCGCCGCAGCTACATACCTTTCCAAGATCCTTTGAGTGACAAAACCCTCAAAGTTGTGTCATATACACATCCTCAAGGAGATTTCCGCTAAGGAAAGCAGCTTTTGACATCCATCCGCCAGATTTCGTAATCATAAAAAGTCGCAATAATAAGCAAGTAAGATCCTCGATGGATTTAACCATTGCCACCGGAGAGAAGGTTTCATCATAGTCAACACCTTGAATTTGTTTGAAACCTTTTGCTACCAAATGGCCTTTATAGGTTTGTACATTACCATCCATGCTCGCTTTTCTTCTTAAAAACCCACTTGCACCCGATTGGTTTTACTCTTCTTCTGTGGATCAACCAGTAGTCCATACTTGGTTAGTATACATGGAGTCCATCTCGCATTTCATGGCTTCAAGCCATTTCTCGAATCGTCCATTCATAGCTTCTTGGTAGAAGCAGTGCTCATCTTGATCTATGAGCATCACATCGCCGCTTTTGAGTCACAAGATATCCATAATATCTCTCGTGCTCTTGGCGTGTCCTACCAGATCTACGAATGACTTGTGTAATTTGAGCAGTGTTCACTTTCCACAATTTCTTGTGGTTCCCGCCATGTTCCAACTCAGTTCAATGATATTTTGTGGTTCTCGAATTTCTTCGAGTTCTACTTTCCTCCCACTGCTTCCTTTAGAGACAAATTCTCTTCTAGAAAAATACCAGCCGAGCAACAACCACTTTGTTCTCGTAAGGTTTGTAGAAATAATACCCTTTTGTTTCCTTTGGGTATCCCACAAAATTACATTTGTCGATTTGGGTCCGAGCTTGTCGTAATTCGTACGCTTTACTTAACGCCTCGCAACCCCAAATCTTCATGAACGACATATACTAGGACGCTTCCAAATTCACATTTCATATGGTGTCTTCAACCGCCTTTGTAGGAACACTGCTATGTGAATGCAAATTGCCTCTAGGGCATGACCCCGTGCTTATCGAAGATCTGCATGACTCATCATTGATCGTATTATGTCCAACAAGGTTCGATTCTCCTCTCGATACACCATTCCATTGCGGTGTTCCAGTGGAGTGAGTCGTGATATAATACCACACCCCTTTTAGAAGGTCATCAAAGTCTTGGCTTAAGTATTCACCTCCTCGACGGATCAAGGGCTTTTATGCTTTTGCCAAATTGGTTTTGAACTTCATTCTTGAATTCCTTGAACTTTTCAAAGGATTCGGATTTGTGTCTCATAAGATACACATATCCATATCTACTAAAGTCATCAAGAAATGTAATGAAGTAATAAAACCTACCTCTTGCTAATCTAACTCATGGGTCCACATACATCACTATGTATAAGTCCCAATACATCGCTAGCCTGCTCACCGTGTCCAAAGAAAGGGGCTTTAGTCATCTTGCCTAATAAACAAGACTCAGATTTCATATATGATTCAAAATCAAATGAATCCAAGAACCCATCTTTATGGAGTTTGATATGCTTTTCATTTATATGGCCTAAACGACAAAGCTGCCGTAGATATGCTCTGATTTGAATCATTTGATTTAAATCGCTTTTGTATTTATGTTATAGATAGGCATTTCTAAATCAAGAATATAGAGACCGCTAAACAATTGTGCAACACCATAACAAATATCATTTAAGTAAAACAAACAACGATTGTTCTTTATTATAAATGAAAACCTTTCTTGTCCAAACAAGAAATGTAAATAATGTTTTTGCTTATAGCAGTACAAAATAACAATCTTCTAATTCTAAACTAGCCCAAAGGGCAAAAGATAAATGATAAGTTCCCTACTACCAAAGGCAAAAGAACTTTTGCTCTATTTCCAACTCAGAGGTCAACCTCTCCTTTCGCTTAAAGTTCTACTCCTTCTGAGTCCCTCGCACATTAACACAAATGTGAGAACCACATCCAAAGATCCAATACCCATGATGTAGAAGTAGATAAGTTGACTTCTATAACATATATACCGAATCAAGTCGATTTCCTTTCTTTTCTTCACTTCTTCCAGATAAGCATGACAATTCCTTTTCCAAAGGTCCAAAGTTTTCCATGTATGACATTCACCTTCTTTAGCCACCCCACCTTTAGGTTTTAAAGCCTCGCTTGGTTTTGGAATCGGGTTTGGCAAAAGATTTAGATCCTATCTTCTTCTTGCTTTTCCACTTTCCCTTAGCATTCCCTTTGCACACATCATTATGGGAGCGGGTCCCGCTTTTTTTTCATGTTGTTCTCAGCTTCTAACATGCTCAACAACTCAAGTAGGGGTTTCTCAATTTCATTCATAAGATAGTTCAAACAAATTGAGAGTAGTCATTGTTCAAAGATTGCAAAACAAGGTCATTTTTTGGGCTTCCTGAGTGATTGGAAAACCCAACCTATCAAGGTACTCAATATACCCAATCATTTTCAAAGACATGTGGACCAACCGGATCACGCTCACCCATTTTGCAAAGTTGATACAACGCCTTGCTTGTATCATACCTCTCCCCGCCGAGCATGCCCTTCGAATAATTTCTCGAGATGCTCGATCATCTCATAAGCATCCATCAACTCATGTTGCTTCAAGCTCAAAATTCATGGTTGCTAGCATGACACAACTCACATCCAGAGCATCATCTTGATGCTTCTTGTAAGCATTATGCTCCGACGCAGTGCAAAGGATAAACCGGTGCCGCAGAATGGGCCCATCAAGGATATATAGCTTACGCCTTGTTTGAGGACAATCCTCAAGTTCCTATGCCACCAAGGAAATTAATTCCACTTAGCTTGTCCTTTTCAAGGACCGATCGTAATGAAAGACTATTTGTGTTGTTGTTGTTTTTGCCATTTGATATCTACAATTTATAAGTGCAACAATAATAAGTCAAATTACGAGTTGATATTATATAATTGATAATAGTACATTCAAAATATACCTCCCACTATTTTATTCAAATTAATAGCCCTCACCATTAATTCGAAAGCATTTTCTATTAAATCTTTCTAGTGAGCCAAGATCCATATTTCATTATGCCTTAAGTTAGCTTTGGCTATTCTCTCAAAAACATAATTATTTAGGTAGACAACCCTTTGTCAATTATATCATATATAACTCCCGGATAGTTTGGTAAACAACATTTGTTTCTAGTCCATCTAATGGTACCAACCAAACTCTATGCCTCTAAGTCCACAATCCTATCGAGATAACTTAGTTAAGTCGGCCCAATGATTTTAATAGTTTGATATCACAATTATCCTATCGCATCTTACCTAGATAAATAGGGTACTTTGCTTTGGCAAACCTACATCTATCGATCAAGGTCTTGATGAGTGTTATTCATCGAAGGCATCCGATTTAGACTTAATAATTTAATGAGGGATTTTATTAATTTAGATCTCACCAATTTTAATCTTGTTAAGCATGCACATTATTAATCATATCATATCACATACAAGCATAAATAAAGTGCAAAATTAAATGTGTCATGCTTATGGCCCAATCCACCGCCAATCTTTTTCAAGCTTAATGAAAGATCAAGGTCAATCTAAGGTGGTAAAAGATCTTAAAATAAATAACTTCCTCGATCTTCCTCTCAGTACGCGCCTCCTCCATCATCATCTTTCCATTGTGTTCTCCATCTTGACATCTTCATCAATTACGATTATTACATGATATAAAAGAAACCTCGAGTTACATTCGAGGGGATTTAGATGAGAAGAGAATATTACATTAGAATTTATAGAAAGGCACGACACGCAAGCCGTATTTCAAAACCAAAACCACTAACCTATGGGTCAAAAGGCCATAATCAGGCACCATGCATATCACAATAAGCACATAACAATTTATATATAATTAAAGAAAACTATATATAAAATATAGGGGACACGACCATCGTATGCCATTTACGGGGGTCCATGGGGGTCCAATCAAGGGGGTCATTCATACACCTAATTTCCATACGTATATGTCCAAACAATTTAATTTAATCATATTTTAATCCACAAAACACCCATAATTTAAATCATATATATTCCAGCTTTATTTAATCATATTAAAACGAATAACAAGACACCTGCATTTATCATATATTTCAGCTTCATTAATCATATTAAAACGATTCTTCATGCTTCTAATCCGATTAGAATAGTTATATTGTTATTCCACCGATTAAAGATACGATTAATGTGATTATCATATATATTACCGTATACACATACAACTAATATCATATATTCAATTTTATATCTAGAACATGCATCATCATATATCATATATATCGAATACAATTAAAACACGTAATCAATTAATCTTTTCGCAAGTAGCTCGATACCACCGCTGGGCTTTAAGATTTAAAACGCACAAATGAAATTAAAATTTTAAAGCAATTTCAAACCCTAAAACAGATCCATGCGAAAAATCAATTAATTCAGAGGTTTAGAGATTATACCGTATATAAAAAAAAAATCGAGAATCAAACCGATCAAGGCCAATCTCCAACGCAATACAAACCGATTGCGCCTCTACTACCATTCCACATCGAACGCCGCATTTAACCGTCGAACGATTCTCGCAATAAGAAGGACTTCATGATTAGCCACCAAAAGGAATGGATTTTTGAAACTGCTTTCTCTCTAGTCTCTCTCTAAGAGCGGCTAGGGTTTTTCAATTATGATATCTTACCCTAAGTAGTCGCTATATATCATATATATAGTAGTTAAAAGGAATTAATCAAATCAAAACCTAATTTTATAAAATCCGAATTTATATATATATATATATATATATTATATATATCTTAATTAAGTCTTACTTAATTAATATACATATATATATAATTATCCTTTTAATTTAAATTGCGATTTAAATACTATTAATCATATTAATATATTTAAATCCTTAAAATTTAAATTAATTCCCTTTTAAATAACGCTCTATGTGTGTGACCTTATAGGTTATTATTACGCTGGCAATAATTTTAAAATCATATTATAAAATTATAAATGCGAGCGCATCTAGTAATGCATCATCGCTACCCAAGTAATAATAAGATCGATGATTCGATGCAACCTTTTCGTGACCAATGTTTCAATGTAATTTAATCCTTTTAACCTTAATATCCTAGATTAAACTCGAGTCATGGAATGTGTCATACTTTCATAATTTAATCTGAAGTTTTCTTGATCAATGAGTAGACTATATGAAACAAATCACTATTTGAGCATGGCTATGCATTTCATAGTCCTACTCAATCAAGAGGCCTATGGATATCACCCATAATATATAGGATGGTTAAATTCCATCTAGATCACTCATATTTCTCACACGATTAATGATGAACCCAATAATCACCTTTATAGTCCAATTCTATTAAAGGTGACATTTGATGATATCAAAGTACATAAATTCTCGTGTAGTAATATAGCGATTTCGTGCCTGAGGACCATTACATCATTGTCACTATGAGAATTGCTAATGACACTTCGCATAATGCTCCATATAGAATTCTCATGGTGGGTCCGCCCAAAGACATCGCTCTCAACATGTACCTATGCATCGACTTAATATCTCATATATTTATGACCAATGAGATTTGGTCATCAACATCCACATACTAGTCTCAATGCATCATTGTTGTCCCATCAACAATGATACTCGATCTAGTGGACATTTAAGAACACCGATACTAATGGTAATATATAATCTCATGTTCAAGTCACATACTTGAAACTATATAATTTGTATCACTATTCTAAGGAATTTTATTATGTTAACAATTATATTACGCAAAGAATAAAACCATAATAAAATCATATATTTATTCAATCAAATATAATATCAAAACGTTAAGCAATTATATCAAATAATTGGCCTCTAGGGCATAAACTCTAACAAGTACTAGGAGAGAGGAACCAAAAAATAGTACAAATGCCATAAATCCATGATAGTACTCATGAGGATTTCAAGCTGAAAATTTCTTGTTATTCCATTGAGTCGGGACAAACTCGAAATACTATTAGTCGGGATATTGTGTCAATTCTGGAAAATGAGAAACATGAGAATGCTGTTATGCAATATTAGAAGTCTAGAGCGGTAAATATTTTTGTGTAGTGACATAAAACCCTCTTTTGTATAGTTAAAGGGTAGTCTTTTTGTAAATCCCAACTTTTGAGAAGTTCAATTGCGGTATAGGAATGTGATAGCTTTGGCTATGGAAACAAATTATAAATAGTATCAAACTATGAAGAAGCATATGAATATAATGAAGTTTTTATTAAATGTGCTTTGTTGTGTATGAGTTATTGTTTGGCGAATAATAACTAAGTAAGCAAATAGATAATAATGAAACTTTATTTAATCAGAAAAATGCCGCCAAGAAGAAGACAACGTAATCAGGAGGCTGAATCCCATAACGATAACCAAGGGGGTCTGAACAACCCTATGCAAAAGTTCATTAATTTATTAACGGTTGCATTTAACCAAACTGGGGGTAGAGCACCCACAGTACCTAGGGTAGCCAGAACTACTACCTTTAAAGAATTTAAAAGTGTAGGTCCGCTGGAGTTCAAGGGAACCACGGACCTAATAGAGGTCAGAACATGGGTAAAGGAAATAGAGAAGGCGTTTGTTATTACAAACGTAGGGGAGGCACAAAAGACTTCTTTTGCGACCTACATGATGAAAGGGGAAGCCAACTTTTGGTGGGAGGCTCACTAGGGTGGGGCTAGAACTGATGCTGTCACGTGGGAACAGTTTAAGAAGGTTTTCTTCGAGAACTATTTTCCTATAAGCATGCAGGGGAGAATGGAGATTAAGTTCTTAGAACTTAAACAAGGGGACATGACGGTTCCCCAGTATGCGGCCAAATTCAATGAATTGGCAAGGTTTGCTCCACACCAAGTGGACACTGAGGAGAGGAATGCTCGTAGGTTTGAGTAGGGACTGAAACCCTGGCTCTATAGTAAAATTTATGTGTTTTAAAGTACTTCCTATGGGACCATTCTGGAGAACGCAATTATTGCGGAGGGTGGTAGTGAGACTTTGAGCCAATACCACAAAGAGAGAAAGAATAAGAGCAAGGGAGAGGGAGGATCCAAGACGAAAGGAGCTAGTGACAGTGGAAACATGCCCAAGAGGAAGAGTTTTAACTCCGAGAATATTGGGGGTGAAACAAGGGGATCCTAAGCGTAGGATCGAGGCATGCAAGACATACGGAAAATGTAAGACCCCAACTTTTATGAATAAAGATTAATTTTTCTCGAAATATATTTTTGAATATTATGGTGTGGATTTGATATAATGTTATAGTTGTGGGTATTATTTACAAATTTTGCAAAGTAAGCAAGTGGTTATATAATATTCGATTTGTCGGGGAATATTAATTTTAACAGGGAATATTTGTACGATGACGATGGCTTGAGCTATTGAAAGATTACGATCATACCATTCAATACCATCTTGGAAAAGCGAACGTAGTAGCTGACGCATTGAGTAGAAGATCATATGCGGGTACGAGTGAGATATTGTCAACGCAAATGCCCATTTTGTATGACTTACAAAGGATGGAGATAGAGTTAAAGACTCCAGGGAC
Organism: Panax ginseng; assembly: GCA_020205605.1. Classification (NCBI taxonomy): domain Eukaryota; kingdom Viridiplantae; phylum Streptophyta; class Magnoliopsida; order Apiales; family Araliaceae; genus Panax; species Panax ginseng. The sequence goes on along the minus strand of CM035136.1, from coordinate 51,576,662 downwards.
CCCTGTGATGATGGCGAATATACGAGTAGAACCGACTTTTAATCGATAAAGTTAAAGCCGCTCAAGCTACGCACTGGAGCCGATGCGTATGAGGAAGAAAGTACAAGAAGGTGCTATTCTGGAAGCAAGAATCGATGAAGAAGGAATACTTTGAGTCAACTCCAGACTTTGTGTTCCTAACGATTCTGACTTGAAGTATAAAATCATGATGGAGGCGTACAACACACCATTTGCAATCCATCCTGGGAGTACCAAAATGTATCGTGATCTTCGACATACATTTTGGTGGAGCAATATGAAAAGAGAGATAGCGGGGTTTATCAAGGTGTCTAACTTGTCAACGAGTCAAGGCGGAGCATCAAGTGCCAAAAGGTCCATTGCAACCACTTGAAATTCCAGAATGGAAGTGGGAGCACATTACCATGGATTTCGTTACTGGTCTTCCAAAGGGTTTTCAAGGCATAGATGCGATTTGGGTCATTGTTGATAGATTAACCAAGTCTGCTCATTTCTTATCGATACAAGAAACTTATACACTTGAACGTTTTGCTCGTATGTACATAAACGAGATTGTAAGATTGCATGGTATGCCAGTATCCATAGTTTCTGATCGAGACCCAAGATTCACCTCACGATTTTGGGTTAGTTTGCAAAAAGCTATGGGCACGGAATACGATTTAGTTTGGCATATCATCCTCAAACGGATGGGCAGTCGGAGAGGACTATTCAAACTCTTGAAGATTTATTAAGACTCTATGTCCTTGACTTCAAAGGAAGTTGGGACAAGTTCTTACCATTGGTGGATTTTTCCTACAACAACAGTTATCAAGCAAGTATTGGCATGGCTCCATTTGAGGCGTTGTATGGAAAAAAGTGTCATTCTCCAGTATGCTAGGATGAGGTGGGTGAAGCAACATTGTTAGGACCGGAGTTGGTACGTATGACTACTGAAAAGATTCAAACGATCCGACAACGTATAAAAACCTCACAAGATCGACAAAAGAGTTATGCTGATCTTCATCGAAAGGATGTGGAATTCAATATTGGGGATCATGTGTTGTTACGTGTTACTCCATGGAAAGGAGTTACGAGATTTAAAAAGAGAGGATAACTCAATCCTCGATTCATTGGCCCATTTTTAATCCTCGATCAAGTAGGAACTGTGGCCTATAGACTCGCCTTACCGCCAAGTATGTCTCGTGTTCATAACGTTTTTCACATATTTATGTTACGTAAATATGTGAAAGACCCGAACCACATTATTGAATTAGAACCAGACGAGATAGCGGAAGATTTAACATATGAGGAGGTACTTGTTAAAATCTTGGATAAGAAGGATCATATTCTACACTCCAAGGTTATACCTTAAGTCAAAGTTTTGTGGAGAAACCACGGTGTTGAGGAAATGACCTGGGAGTTAGAATCTGAAATGAAGTCAAGGTATCCTCACCTCTTCGACATACCAAGGACACACCCTAATTTTGTGGACAAAATTTCATAAGAAGGGGAGGTTGTAAGACCCCAACTGTAACACCCCAGTCCCACATCGAAAGATAGGGGGAAAATTTGTCTGTATATGAGGAATTAAGTAACTACTAATAGTACCTTAAAGTCATGACCTTTTGGGAGCTTGTGGTGGGCTAAGATGACCCAAGAAGATACTATTGGGCCAGTAGTTTGAGGCTTTATTTTGATGGATTTGATTCGATTCGGACTTGGGATTTGACCCGAGATTTATTCCAGACTCGGGATTTGACACGAGTTATTTCGTATGGTATCAAAGACGACTCTCGAAAGCTCGGGTCGGGTCATCCGATCGGGTTGCTAGAGGTGGGGACACGAAGGCTGGTGGTATTATCCCACAATGGAGATATGGAGGTCCGGAGGTGGGGGCACGAAGCCAGCCGGTATTATCCCACAATGGCTAGAGAGGCAAAGATCTTTGGGCCCGTGTGTGTGATCGGTTCTGACGGGGACGTCAGAAATTTAAGTGGGGGAGTTTGGAACACCCCAGTCCCACATCGAAAGATAGTGGGAAAATTTGTCTGTATATGAGGAATTAAGTAACTACCAATAGTACCTTCAAGTCATGACCTTTTGGGAGCCTGTGGTGGGCTAAGATGACCCATGAAGATACTATTGTATCAGTAGTTTGAGGCCTTATTTTGATGGATTTGATTCGATTCGGACTTGAGATTTGACCCGAGATTTATTCCAGACTCGGGATTTGACCCGAGTTGTTTCACCAACTTTTATGAATAAAGATTAATTTTCTCGAAATATATTTTTGAATATTATGGCGTGGATTTGATATAATGTTATAGTTGTGGGTATTTTTTACAAATTTTGCAACGTAAACAAGTGGTTATATAATATTCGATTGGTCGGGGAATATTAATTTTAACAGGGAATATTTGTACGACGTCACAATCATTGGTGGACCCCACAACAAAAGTATTGTCGTAGTTAGAAAATGAAAGAATTATCTTTTTATGAAAATAACGACGAAAGTTCTACTGTTAAACTGTTGAACTACCCGGTGGTAAAAGTACAATAATACGCGTGGTTACATAGTAGCACACTGTATTGATTATTGATGCTTACATGAGAAGTCACTCAGTTATACTCAATTATTGCTACAGTAATTGCTGCATAATATCTTTCATATTATTGATTCAATAATTGTCACAGTATCATCTGCATAATATTTTATATTATTAAATCAATAATTGAGACGGCAAAGTTATTCATATTATTATTTGCAATATTGACAATGTCTAGAAGTTTTGTCAAGTAGAGGTTTGGTCACCTAATTGTGCGCCAATAAGGAGAAATCCTTATCGGAAAGCCCCCTCTTTCTTGGGAACGACCTGGTTGTTAAATATTATGAGTTATAATATTAATAATGAATACGTTCGTGTTTATTAAAGATGAAATAGATAGCTCTATTGTGTTAGGATTATTAGTGTTAGTAGAAATCGACTTCTATTTCGATAATAATGGATGTCTGGAGGTTATATTGACCAATCGGGTAATTAATCAGATAAATGAGCAATTAATTGCTATTAGTTCACATGTTTATAACTATTTGTTCACATGTGTGTACTATTGATTCACATGCATATACTATTAGGGGAGATGGTGCAAGATTGATAATACTTGCATGACTAAATTAAAAATAGAGGTATAGGTGAAAGTACTATACTGTAATTATTTTTTTCACATGATTGTACTATTGATTCACAAGATGTACTATTAGGGGAGGTGGTGCAAGTTTGATAATACTTGCAGGACTAAATTAAAAATGAAGAAAAAGATGAAGGTATTATACTGTAATATTTTGAGCCCCAAAACGTGCAATTATCGAAACTATATTTTCTTATAAATAGAAGCTCATTCTTCTTTCATTCTCACAAATTCACTAAGACTCACAAGAGCATTTATAGAGAGAAAAGCTTTAGAGAGAAAGTAGAAGAGAAGTTTGCTACCTCACTATTCTAGTATCCAGTCTTCTTCTGAGGTAAGGGATATTATTTTGTTCAGTATTCATAGGAATAATATTTTCTTCCATACTCTATAGTATGTGAGTAATATTATTTCGTCTCGTATTCCTGATTATACCATCATTCGGTTAAAGTATTGCTTCTATATTCCGTGAAATTAGTAGAATATCCTTGAAATTTGCGCTTCATCTAGTATTGCTTCACAAGGATATTTTCTACACATTCTTGTTAAATTTTAAGTTTTTCATGCCGGAGTACTGTCCATGAGTACTATTCATTTATACGGTACTATTCACAAAAGTACTATTCACAGGTACTATTCATAAAGTACTATTTATAAAGTACTATTCATGAGTACTATTCACAAAGTACTATTCATGGAGTACTATTTCCAAAGTACTATTCACGGGGTACTATTCACTCATGTACTATTCACCTGGAGTACTATTCATAACAAAAATTGATTTTTTTTCGATCCAAATCATTTTTGATACATTATCATTCTTGAATTTTACTCCACAAAGCAGTATCATGTTGACAATTTGGACAATATTGAATTCTGGATAAATTAAATTAGAAATCTTTAAAAATTTATCCTTGAACTTGTTTTATTGAATTCTTATATCATTGTCATCATCTTCATGTTTATATTATGTTGAAAGTCATCCGTGGCATGTAGTGCATAGATGGACTATAATCATGACCGTAATGTTACAAATGATGTGGTAAAAGTCCTCATTGGCCCGTAGTGCATTGATGGACAGTTGTTGGCATGATCATGACCATTGATGAATACACGAATATCCTTGGCCCGTAGTGCATGGATAATTTGTGGTTGTGATACTAAATAATATCCTTGGCCGTAGTGTAGGGGTGATTCGATGATGTGGATTATTTATTAAACTGAGTCTTAGCGATAAAAGTGATGAAAAACCTTTTAAATCATAGAAGATAGTAGATTTTATGCTCTATTTGACTCTTCTAATGGATTGCTTATTCCGCTGCAGTTAAACTTGATGTTTGTTATATTTTATCAGTTTAACACTGTTGAAGGCTAATGATAAATTATTCTGCATTATCTTAGTCATAATATTTTTTACTGGGCTAGTTGAGCTCACCCTTTTGCTTTCATTGTTCTCTTCAGAAAATGAGAACGTAGCTGGGACTAGTTGGGGAACGGAGTGACGGTACAGATGATAGCATTAGTAGTCCTCACTATTCTATGAAATAATGTGATAATAAATGTATTGAGGACTCCATTTGAGTTGAATACTGTCTAGAAGACAATATTCGTATTAAAACTCTCAGTTTATGTTTTGTCGTATTTTACACGATAGTTGTATTTGAATTTTGTACCATGTATTTGGCGACTCAAGATGGGTGATGTATACCTATTTTGGGGGCGTCACAGAAAGACTCATCTAGGAGTCTATCTGAAAGGGAAGTTAGCTTGTTATAACTGTTGGCAGGAGGGTCATATATCACCCAATTGTCCTAATCTTAAGAAGAACCAGGGCTATTTTGTTTGTGGGTCGATGGACCACATGGCAAGAAATTTCCCTAAGAAGGGATCAGAGGGTAATAAGGGTACTAATAGTGGTAAGTTAGCCATTACTGGACCAACACCATCGGGTAGACCCACGACCCATACTTTTAATATGACTGTTGAAGATGCGGTTGCATCAGCGGATGTAGTAGCAGGTATCATTCCAGTCAATGAAATAAATTCTTGTGTGTTGTTTGATTCGGGTGCTACTTGTTCTTTTATAGCATGTGAATTTGCTAAGTGACTAAGTTTATTCCTGGAAAGATTAGAAATACCTTTAGACATTAAGGTAGCGAACGAAGAAATAATTTTTGTTGAACACATTCATAGGATTTGTTGCGTAGATATTAGAGGTAACAAACTATCGGTAGATCTTTTACCGATACGATTGAGAGAATTTGATGTAATTCTCGGTACGGATTGGTTGATTAACCATAGAGCAATACTAGATTGTCATAAGAAAAGTGTGAACCTTCAGCTTTCTAAGAAACCCAAGGTAGTGTTTTACGGTAATAAATCACTGGGACGTTCTTGTTGTCTAACCATGACACAAGCTAGGAAAATGTTGAGGAAGGGGTGTATAGGATACATGTGCCATGTTGTGGATACCTAGAGAATGGAAGCATCATTGGAACAGATATCTATAGTACAAATGTTCGCGGATGTATTTCCGGAGGAGTTACCAGGTATTCTACCGGATAGAGAAGTTGAATTTGTGATTGACTTGTTACCGGGCACGACACCAGTTTCTAAGGCATCTTATAGAATGGCGCCGATAGAGATGAAGGAGCTAATGGTTCAATTATAAGAACTATTAGATAGGAAGTACATTCAACCAAGTGTGTCTCCGTGGGGAGCACCAATGTTGTTTGTAAAGAAGAAAGATAGGTCGTTACGACTTTATATCGACTATCGGGAGTTGAATACGTTAACGATTAAGAATAAATACCCATTGCCCAGGATCAATGATCTATTTGATCAGTTGAAAGGGGCAAAGTATTTTTCTAAGATAGATTTGCGTACGGGATACCATCAGTTAAAAGTAAAGAATGAGGATATACCTAAGACGGCGTTCAGAACTTGTTATGGTCATTACGAGTTTCTTGTGATGTCGTTTGGGTTGACTAATGCGCCAGCCGCATTTATGGATATGATGAACAGAGTGTTCAAACAATATTTGGACAAGTTTGTCGTAGTATTCATTGATGATATTCTAGTCTATTCTAAGACGCCAGAAGATCATGCTGAACATTTGAGGATAGTGTTGAAAACACTACGGAGGGAGAAGTTGTATGTGAAATTCACTAAGTGTAAATTTTGGCTTGAAAGAGTACAGTTTCTAGGACATGTTATTGATAAAGATGACATTTCTATGGATCTAGTGAAGGTAGAAGTAGTTAATAATTGGGAACAACCAAAAACACCAACCGAGGTTAGGAGTTTTCTGGGGTTAGCGGGATACTATAAGAGGTTCATCCAGAACTTTTCTAAAATAGCTACTCCGTTGACGAATTTGACTAGGAAGTCAGTAAAGTATGTATGGACTGAGAAGTGTGAGAATAGTTTTCAGGAACTAAAAAGGAGGTTAAGTGAGGCACCTGTATTATCTTTACCAGATGATACGAGAAATTTTGTAGTTTATAGCGATTGTAACATTCCAAAATTTTATTTATAATATTAAATATTTATTGAGTTATATAAATATTTAATGGATGTGTTTATCATTGAATAAATATTTGTTTAATTGATTTGATTTTATTTGATTAATTATTTGTTAAATAAATAATTAATGAGTTAAGAAAATTATTATTATGTTGATATTTCAAATTGATAGGTAATTATTTGTATTGAGTTATGTGATTAAATGATTTATTTAATTAATTGTTATTTGAATTAATTAAAATAAATATGAAAGCTTGATTAAATAAAGTGTGACAAATAACTATATTATAAGGAGTTACTAAAATAAATTAAAGTAGTTTTAATTTAGTTTTACCCAAACAAGGTTCAAGGATATTAAGTGTTTAATTTTTAAATGGTTTTTGCCAAACAAGGCCCTATGGCTTTTAAAATTCTTTTAATTTTGAATTATATAAATAAAATATAATTAAAATAAATAAATATAATATATTTATAGTATATACGTTTCTTTTAGTAACTGATATTAGTTATTAGGATTATTAAGGTTATTAGTTTTTTTTTTAATTTACGCTTAAGTTAGTCTATATTGGCTACACTGAGAAGAGAGAAGAAAAGAGTCTGAGAATTGATAGGCCTTGATAGAGTGAAACTTGAGGGAGATTGAGAGGAAGCTTAAGGATTTCAAAGCTAATTCAGTGGTGTTTGCAAGGAATTATCACGCTAATTGAAGGTATTTTCCCTAATTATATATGAATATGCACATATGAGTTTTTACGGCATTAACCTTATAACATTCAAGAATTTTAATTGTAATATTAAATATTTATTGAATTATATAAATATTTAATGGATGTGTTTATCGTTGAATAAATATTTGTTTAATTGATTTAATTTTATTTGATTAATTATTTGTTAAATAAATAATTAATGAATTAAGAAAATTATTATTATATTGATATTTCAATTTAATGGTTAATTATTTGTGTTGAGTTATGTGATTAAATGATTTAATTAATTAATTGTTATTTGGATTAATTAAATTAAATATGAAAACTTAATTAAATATAGTGTGACAAATAACTATATTATAAGGAGTTATTAAATTAAATTAAAGTAATTTTAATTTAGTTTTATCCAAACAAGGTTCAAGGATGTTAATTTTTTAAATTTAAAGGGGTTTTGCCAAACAAGCCTTATGGCTTTTAAATTTCTAGTTTTTGAATTTAAATAATATAAAAAAATAATAAATATAATATAAATATAATATATACGTTATTTTGATAACTGATGATAGCTATTAAGGCCATATCAGTTTTGTATTTTATTATTACGCATACTGGCTATCAGAGTTTCATTCTAGTTTTGCTAGCCTAGAGACAATAGAGAGAATTGAGTGAATTTGAGAGTGAACGTGATCATATTACAGTGATCGTAGCAGAAATTACACGCTAATTGAAGGTATGTTTACATAACCTTTGTATATACATATATACATATATGAGTTTTACGACAATAATTTTCATACTCTGTGAATTTTATATGTTTAGAATTGATGTTCTCGAATTAGTTATGATGATTACATGTGTTTATGATGATTAGAAAGTATGTTTAAACAATAATTGCATGCTAATTTCGATTTACAGTAGAAGAAAATTTCGACAGTGTATGTTTATGTGTATTTTTTCATATGGCTCATGTGTACCAATTTTGATGGCCAATTCATATGTTAAACTATAAATTGACGCTTGCATATGGTAGTTCATTAAGAAACGAGCATAACGTAATTCGAATGAAGTGATTTGGCCAAGTATAAAGATTATAATGGTGAATTTTGTAAAGGATGTCAAGAAAATTGAGTTTTTTATGAAAACTTGAAATTTGAGAAATTAAAATAGTTTTATTTGTTGTTAAATTGTGCTAAGTAGTTGAATTTGTGAGCAATCATGTTTATGATAGTTGTATATTTATTTTACGTGTTAATTTCACTGTTTGGTGGGTGAAATTTGTGTTTGTTGGGCTAAAGTCGGCTACTGTTCATAAGCCTTCTCCGCGTCTGTTTGTGCACCAGTATAAGCACTTGCTACCGTGCTAAGGCAAAATGGCACACCGCTACTTGCCGGTCCAAGATTTTGTATGGCGCAAGCTGCTACCATACCCCAGTTTGAGATTCTCCTTCATTACATTACTACGCACTTGGGGAACATCATAGCATGGTCTGAAATTATGTTAGCATGTTAAATGTGTAATGTTAAGGTTAACATAACATAGTGAATTATGGTTAGTAAGTTCAAACTTGCAAAAATGATTAGTAAATCGAGAACGCGTTATGTGATAACTTAGTATACACAATGAACGTTAGATAAGTGTTGCGAAGTAAAACACTTGGAATTTCTGAAATGTAAGTGGTAATGAAAGACTTGTGCTTAAATGATAAGTTAATTAGTTAAAAATGTACATGTTATGGTATATTAGCATTTTTAATAGGTGTTGTGGTTCTAAACCTATGTGTAGGTGAACGTGAGTTTGATATTATAGCTTACGCTCGAGGCAAGTTTCTAAACTTCTCTTTTTACATTTAGCAAGTTTTCTAAACCTATCTTTTTATATTGAGCAAGTTTCTTACTTTAACCTTTGATTAAGCGAATTGTTGTACTTCCAATCATTATTTGAGTAAGCTAGCTATAACTTTAACTTTATTCGAACAAGTTTGAATTCCAATATTTATTGATGCATTCCAACTTGTTTATTGTTGGACAAGTTTCTTTATTGTCATTCGGATATTATGAATGCAGTTTTCTTGAATTCTAATTCTTATTGTTGAATTACCTTATCTCATTTACTTGACACAAGCTATTCTCATAATGAGCAGGATTTATGGTCATCTTGTTATTATTTAAAGCATATTCCATAATTCATAGTTCTAGTTTAATCTTATTCACGCAAGGTTTGTTGTCATTCAATACTTATGCTTTGTAGTTATTTCTAAGCATGAGTTCAAGATATAGTTAGTTCGCTTACGCTTATTCATTATTCCATATTATTTTATTATTTATCAACTGTTGTGTTATTTCACACTGTTGATTCAACTAGTTCCATAGTTGATGATTGTTAAACTCCAAATTACCCTTGAAAGCTTATCCAACCCAAACTTTTTTGGTGCAGACTTGTACTCTAAATACTGAGATGAACAACCCTAATATTATTGTTAGGGGATAATTTACGCTTAGCGTTGAAATGTTTGTGCACAATACATTGTACGAAGGACTGATCCACCTAAGTACCGAGGAGTCCTTATAGTCGTATGACTATTAAAGTTGGAGTTGAAAGATTACTCACAACTGTGGACATAGTTCATGGTCTTATGACCCTCAGCTAGATATATTCCATAGTTTGGATTCCAGTTTTTGATTATCATCGTTAGAGTACTAATCAATTTTGATGAACCTATTGTTGGCAATTATTATTATTATTCTTATGTTGATCCATTGTTATATCCAGTGAGCAATTGTTTTGCTCACTCTTGCATATTTATATACTCATTGCAGCTAAAGTTGAGAAGGTAGATGAGCCTTCAACTAACAAAGGAAAGGGAAAATTGTACAAGTGATGCTGATTTGTACTTTTATTTATTATGATGATCTTAGACTTCCAAATAATGATGTGATGTAATAAATTTTATTTTCGCACTTGAATGATGTTTAAGGTTAGATAACCTGGGATGTTTTTGGATTAAATGATGTAACCCTATTTAAAGGGAGGATTACGGTTTAAATATTATTTATTTGGGTAGATAGTATGAATGTTTTGATTAAGTGAACACCAAATCTTGAGATAATGAAGTACCAGGATTTGGGAGTGTCACAAGTTGGTATCAAAGCTTTAGGTTATGAACCTTAGGTGGGGAAAAGCCTTAGGAAGTAACCTTTTAAAAAGATAGTGATGATAAACTCTTATCGAGTTTTAAGGAGGAAGTAATAAAACACTTATGTGCTGATGTGTTTATAACTTATGTGCTCGTGAGTGTCGAGTAGTAATGATTAATAATTATAACATAAATTTTTGTTGTCAGGATGACTAATATCAAAGAATCCAGTCAGGCTAGGGAGGATAGACCTCAGATGCCTATAGAGGAGGAGCCTCACGACATTCAGGTTATTTGGGAACAACTACTACCACGAGAGTCAGCCCCGTTGGTCACAGTGGTTGAAGATGAGGATGATGATGTGGAGATGGATGAGGAGGATCCCGTTGAGTTGCCACAGGAGGATGAGGAGGACGAGGACGAGTGTGAGACCCTTAATTTTATGAAATAAAAGTATTCAATTTTTCTATTTCGGTAAATAGTTAAATTGATAAAAGTTTAAAGTTAAGGGTAATATGAGAATTTTTTTTTGCAAAGTAAGCAAGTTGATATAAAATATTCGTTTTGTCGGGGAATATTCGATTAGTAGGGGAATATTCTTTTTGTCGGGGAATATTTGTACGACGGTACAATCATTGGTGGACCCCACAACAGAATTATTGTCGGATTGAGAAAACGACAAAAATATTTTATTGAAAATAACGACGGAAGTTTTACCATTAATACTGTTGAACTACTTTAAGTAGTAAAGTAAAAAAGAATAATGCTGTGGTTGCATAGTAGCACACGGTATTGATTATTGATGCTTATGTGATAAGTCACTCAGTTTGGTTTTATTGGTATTATTAATGTAATAAAACAGAAAAGCTTTTTATATAAAATAGAATACTTTTATAAAGTTATTCATTTTATTAGGCTAATAGTAAAATCTTTTTATATAAAACATAATACTCTTATAAAGTTATCTGTTTTATTAGACAATAATTAGAATATATTATATTTTATTATGCATAGTGTTTGCATAGTAAAATCTTTTATAAAGTTATTCGTTTTATTAGATTATAAATAGAATATATTATATTTTATTTAAAAGATTTTGCTTTAAATATGGACCGCCAGATTAAAGTAAATCAATCTAGACCGTTCATGAGTTAGTTACTATGTGACGCCCCCAAAACAGGAATACATCATTTATTCTGAGTCGCCAAATACATGGTACAGAATACAAATACAATCTTAAATATACAACATGAGCTGTGAGTTTGAATACAAATATTGTTTACTAGAGAGTATACAAACTCAAAAGGAGTCCTCATTACTATTATTATCACACTATTTCACAGAATAGTGAGGAATACTAATGCAAACATCTAGGACCATCACTCTGTTCCCCGACTAGTCCCAATTATGTTCTCATTTCTTGAAGACAACAGTGAAAGAAAGGGTGAGCTCAACTAGCCCAAAGAAGAAATATTATGACTAAGATAATGCGTAATAAATTATCATTAGCCTTCAACAAAGATAACAACCGATAGAATATAATAGACAACAAGTTTTAGATCAAAAATCTGCAATGGAATAAACAATCCATTAGAAGAGTCAAGTAAAATATAAAATCTACTATCTTCTATGATTTAAAAGTTTTTCACCAACTTTATCACCGAGACTCAACTTAATAAATAATCCACATCATTTACTCATCCCCGCACTCACGTGCCAAGGATATTTTTAGTATCACGACCACGAATTATCCATGCACTACGTGCCAAAAGATAATCGTGTTTTCATCAACAATTCTGATCATGCCATAAAACAATTCATCTTTGCACCTTTGGTCAAGAGAATCCATAGCCATAATCATACCAAAAATCGTCCCATCAATGCACTACGGGCCAATGAGGACTTTTACCACATCATTTGTAACATTACGGTCATGATTACACTGAATAATCCCTGGTCATAATCATACCAAGTCCATCTATGCACTACAGGCCACAGATGACTTTCAACAAAATATAAACATGAGGATGATGACAATGATATAAGAATTCAATAAAATAAGTTCAAGAATTAATTTATCCAGGAACTAATAATGTCTAAATTATCAATATGATATTGCTTTGTAGAGTAAAATTCAAGAAGGCTCAGAAGAATATTTCCATGAAAAGATACTGGATGAAGTGCAAATATCAAGGATATTCCACTAATTTCATGGAGTATAGAAGTCAAAACTTTAACCAACTGAGTATAATAAAGAATGGAATAACAAAAGAAATCACCATGTATGCGGTACTTCACATGACAAAGTTATTCCAATGTAATACTAAATAACGGAACCGAGTCGAGCAAAATTGCACCGATGGGATGTTCCAACATAATAATAAAGAATGAAATAACAACAAAAATCACCATGCATGCGGTACTTCGCATAGACAGGTTATTCCAACAGAATACTAATAAGGATGTAATCAGTCCGACGTAAAATGCATGACATGTGATATTTCAATGAATAATAATAAAGAATGAAATAACAATAGAAATCACCATGCATGCGGTAGATTTCGATGACAAAAGTTATTCCAATGTAATACTAATAAGGGACTTTAATCAGTCCCAGTAAAACGCATGCAGAGCAGGATATTCCAAATGAATAATAATAAAAGATTTTAACTCAGTCCCGTAGAAACGCACGCATATGATATTCCAATGTAATAATAAAGACGGAATCAAATCCCGACATAAAACGCATGTGATGTGATATTCCAAATGTAATAATAAAGACTAAATAATAGAAGAATGTCACCAAGTATAGGGTAGCCCGCGTATACAGGTTATTCCAACAGAATAATAAAGAATGGAATAACAGAAGTTCTCCTCATGAATACAAAAGAAATAATACTCCCTACGAGTGCAACAAATAATATTCCCTACCTTAAAAAAAACTGGATACTGGAATAGTGAGGTAGCAGACTTCTCTTCTTCTTTCTCTCTATAATTTCTCTCTATAATAATTTCTTTAAAGCTTTTGTGAATTGGTGAGAAATGAAGGAAGAATGAGCTTCTATTTATAGAAAAATATAGTTTCGATAATTGCACGTTTTGGGGCTCAAAAATTACAAAGACAATACCTCCAACTTTTCCTTTATTTTTAATTTAGTCATGGAAGTATTATCAAACTTGCACCACCTCCCCTAATAGTAAATAATGTGATTCAATAGTAAATTATGTGAATCAATAGTTCTAGACATGTGAAAATAAGAATTACAAGATAAGACTTCCATCTATACCTCCATTTTTAACTTAGTCATGCAAGTATTATCAATCTTGCACCAACTCCCCTAATAGTAAAAAGAATGTGAAACAAATAGTTATAATCATGTGAAATAATAGCAATTAATTGCTCATTTATCCGGTTATATACCCGATTGGTCAATATAACCTCCAGACATCAATTATTATCGAAATAACTGTCGATTTTCACTAACACAAATATTTCCAACACAATGAAACCATTTTTATCAAAAATATAAATTTTGAAATTTCAAAGTTTGACTTTTCTCAAAAAAGTCAACTGTTGACTTTTTAACCAAATAGTGAATTTCAGAAAATTTTGTGTTTATAGACTATTTTTACTAATTTCATCGTTTGGCACTAAAATATCACGTCCGCGTCTCCAAATTCAACTCCGAACACAACTTCAATTTTAATAACATTCATCATTAATATTATAACTCACAATATTTATCAACCAGGTCGTTTCCAGGAAAGAGGGGGCTTTCTGATAAGGATTTCTCCTTATTGGTGCGCAATTAGGTGACCAAACCTCTCCTTGACTGAACTTCTAGACATTGACAATATTGCAAATAATAATATGAATAACTTTGTCGTCTCAATTATTGATTTAATAATATAACATATTATGAAGATTATACCGTGACAATAATTGAATCAATAATATGAGAGATATGATGCATCAATTCATCAGTAGCAATAATTGAGTATAACCGAGTGACTTCTCACGTAAGCATCAATAATCAATACCGTGTGCTACTATGTAACCACGCCAGACATCGTACTTTTTACTACCGAGTAGTTCAACAGCTTTAATTCGGTAACACTTCCGCCCGTTATTTTTATAAAAGATAATTACGTCGTTTTTAACTACGACAATACTTTCGTTAATAGGGTCCACTAATGATTGTACCGTCGTACGGATATTCCCCAACAAAAAGAATATTCCCCGACTAATCGAATATTATATAACAACTTGCGTACTTTGCAAAATTTATAAATATAACCCACAACTATAATATTATATCAAATTTACACCATAATATTTAAAAAATTATTTTGAGAAAATTAAATATTATTCATAAAATCTGGGGTCTCACATACTATGCAGTCCATTCTTCTATAAATAGAAGCTCATTCATTCATTATTTCTTACGAATTCACTGAAACTCTAGAGAGAGAAACTATAGAGAGAGTTCTTCTTCTATAATCTTGAGCGTATTTCTTTAGAGTTTAAGAAAGCTTTGAGCGTAGTGCAAGTTTTCTTCGAGTGTATCATCGCCCTAACAGTCGGAATACTCTTCTTTCAAAGGTAAGGGATATTATTTGTTGTACCTGTAAGGGTTATTATTTCTTTTGTATTCATGAAGAGAACTTCTGTTATTCCATTCTTTATTATTCTCACTGAATAACTTGATTATCAAAGATACGCGACTACCCTATACTTGGTGACATTCTTCTATTATTCCATCTTTATTATTATTCTGTTGGAATATCCTATTTGTACGTTTTACGTCGGACCTGGTTCCGTCTTTATTATTATTCTGTTAGAATATCTCGTCTGTGAGTTTTATGCCGGACCTGGTTCCGTCTTTACTATTTTACTGGAATATCTTGTCTGTGCATTTTATGCCGGACCTGGTTCCGTCTTTACTATTCTGCTGGAATATTCTGTCTGTGAGTTTTACGACGGACCTGGTTTCGTATTTATTATTCTGTTGGGAATAACCTGCCTGTGTGGTCTCTATCGCATGCATGGTGAATCCTTCTGTTATTCCATTCTTTATTATTCTGTTGGAATAACCTGTCTATGTGGATTACCACATGCATGGTGAACGATCCTTTATATTTCATTCCTTGTTAAATTGTGGAAATAATCTGTTTACGTGGATTATGATGAAAGTCATAATAAAAGCATTGGACTAATGAAAATAATGGGTATATGTGGTATTAGTAAGTGTTATGATGAGTTATGTTGGTTATTATGTGAAAACATGAGAGTTTCTTAGAAATCACAAAGGGTTGAAAAATTAGATTTTGGTGAAAATGGAACATGAAATTCAATTGACCATATCTCCTATTATATTTTCGAATTTTTGAGTGTGGTCAAGTTCTAGAGTTAGGTCTATGAGTTTTGTAACTTATCCAAGTGGAATCACTGAAAAAGGTGTTGTAGATTTTCGTGTGGACTGATTTTAGTAAAGTACGAAAAAGCGCAAATTATGAAAAAAGTGCACGCTGCCACGATTTTAAAAGGGTCAAGCTTGACCACTTAATTTGTGAGAAAAATTCGGCCTTTTGAGACATGAAAGTATATGGTATAAAGTACCTCCTGTCCAAAAAATGAGCTCAATTCGACTTAAAATGAGCAAGTTATGACCATTTCAATATTTATGTTTTTCCGACGAAAAATGCTATAACCGGAGTTCTATAACTCCGATGACCATAAAATTTAAACTGGAAGCTCACGTTAACATGTGTAAGATCTTTCCAAGATTTGAGAATTTCTGGAGTTAACCGTGAGGTAACTAATTTCTTAAGGAATTAATTAGAAATTGATTTTTGAAAAATAGTAAATGCATTTTAAAAATGTCAAGAAAAATATATGTTAAATATGAGACTATATTATGCTAAATCCCAAAAAAGAATAATTTTTGGGACTGATTTGGTATTTTTCATGAAAATAGTTTAGCTACGAACATATGAGTTAAATATGTTATGTTGAGTTGAAGAATTGGTAAATAGGATTTTATGACTTGGAAATCCTATATAAGGTATATGCAGATTTTTGATGAGTAATTTGATTATTAGTGATGAAATCTTATGAGTATGGCATTTTGAATTATCAAATGCATTATTTAGAAAAGTGTAAATAATTAAATTAAATTGTTTATAAGTTTAAGGAGTGATTAAAATATTGTTATAATATTAACAATATTAGATTATGATTTTATTAAGTGATTGATAATGTCTGGATAAATTTAAAGTCTTTAATATTTATCCTTGATTTAGTTTGATAAATGCTTATAATATTGTCATCATCCTCATATTTATATTATGTTGAAAGTCATCTGTGGCCTGTAGTGCATAGATGGACTTGGTATGATTATGACCAGGGATTATTCGGTATAATCATGACCGTAATGTTGTAAATGATGTGGAAAAAGTCCTCATTGGCCCGTAGTGCATTGATGAACAATTTTTGGTATGATTATGGCTATGGATTCTCTTCGGCCAAGGGTGCAAAGATGAATTGTTTTATAGCATGATCAGGACCGTTGATAAAAACACGATTATCTTTGGCCCGTAGTGCATGGATAATTTGTGGTTGTGATACTAATGAAAAAGTCCTCATTGGCCCGTAGTACATTGATGGACAGTTTTTGGTATGATTATGGCTATGGATTCTCTTTGGCCGTAGTGCAAAGATGAATTGTTTTATGGCATGATCAGGACCGTTGATGAAAACACGATTATCTTTTGCCATAGTGCATGGATAATTCGTGGTCGTGATACTAAAAGAATATCCTTGGCCTGTAGTGCATGGATGATTTGATGATGTGGATTAATTATTGAGCTGAGTCTCAGCAATGAAATATTAATTCATGGATGTGATAATAATGAATATCTTTGGCCGTAGTGCAAAAATGATTTAATGATTACAAGCAGGGATTGTGATTTGGTATAACCATGATTTTTGATGTTTCAGGTGATGAAAATTATCTTCGTCCTGGGTGCGAAGAGGAATTTAGAATCACAATTGCGATTATGAGTTATTCACATGATCGTGGACGGGAATTGTTAATTGATGTTACACGGATAAAACATTATTGGTGGACTTTTAACATTGAGAAGATAATAGACCTTATGGTCTATTTGACTCTTCTAATGGATTGCTCGTTCCGCTGCAACTATGGTTGGAAAGTTTTATTATCTGTCATATGTTCTAAATCTCTGATTTGTTATTGATGAAAGCTATTGATAATTTAATTATCTTTAGTCATGATATTCTTTATTGGGCTTAGTTGTGCTCACACCCTTCGCTTCACAATTCCTTTTCGTAATAAGAGTGTAGCTGGGTCGAGCGGGGGTATTAAGAGGATTAGAACGGTGGTCTCTAGCTGTGGAGGTTCTCCCTAAACAGTATAGAAAAGTGTGTTGTATTCTATACATCATTTAGAAGGGTGTTTTGCCACTATCATACAAGATGTCTAATGACATACAACCTCGTGTTCTCATAAGACATGGTTGTGCACATCCACTTGTTGAATATATCTACGAGCACTACCTGTATAATCTTGGAGTTTATTTGAAACATAATTTTCACTTGGAGACAATAGAGATATTTATATGTCAAGAGAAGACTCACCATTGGAAAGAAGATGATAGTAATCTTCTTGTTTTTCTTTGCGGACTTTTGGGTCAACCAAGGATAATTCTGTGGACATACGATATCTATCATAACCTAGGCACGATAGCCTCCCATGTATCTGAAGGTTTCTCTTGAGCACTTCCCAAAGATTTTAATTTCTAAAACAGTTTTTAACTATACTTTTATGTAAAGTATCATTGTAAGGTTGTGGTCGAGGTACTATGAGAGTTACATACATTTGTATTAAAACTCATAGTTAACTGTGGTCGTATTCTATACGCCTCCCCAGATTCGAGCGATTGTATAAATGAAGTTGTATTTGAATTTTGTACCATGTATCTGGCGACTCAGAATGGGTGATGTATACCTAATTTTGGGGGCGTCACAACGAGGAGGAAGAGACTTCACTAACCTCGATTTCTGCTCGAATGTACGATGAAGTCTACGACCGTAACGTGGAACTTCAGGATACAGTTGAGGAATTACAAGAGATAGTAGCTGAACAACAGACTGCAATGACACAGAATGACGACGAGATCCAGGATCGTGAGGAACGATTGACTAATGTCGAGGAGAAGCTAGAACAGACTGAATGAGAGAAAGAACAACTGATCGAGGAGGTCGCAGAACTGAAGAACAAGCTGAAGGAAGAAACTACTAAGAGGGAAAGAGCCGAAGACGCATATGAGGAGGTATTTCAATGAGCCGGGATAGCAGTGAAAGACGCACAGGCAAAGAGAATAAAGATGGAAGAGATGAACAGAGTATTCAACACCGTGGTTAATCGAGCTCAGGATCGGGTCATGGGTTATCCGATTTAGTTCGAGACACTGCCATCGTACGTATTAGATTGCAAAACAATGTTCCGGATCATGGAGGAAGAACGTAGTAAGGCTAAGCAGTATCTTAGTAGAACATCGTAGTTGTTATGTGATTAATAAATGTTAAATAAGTTGTAAATCCCAAGTGTTATGTAACCTATGGGATATGATGATGATGTTGTCCTGAAACGTTTGTAGTTCAGGAAAGTAATGTAAATAGCAGTGATGCTACTGTTTTATATTTTTAAAGAAATTATGAATAAATAAAAGTTGTTACTTTATTCAAAGTGTTACGTGATTATGTGGTTATTTCTTGTGTGGAGGCAGGTTAAATAGAAATTTCTTAAAAGAGTTGAATAATAATCTAATGAGTGTATTTTTAATAGAAAATGCCTTCCAGACGTCAACCACCACGACAGAGAACCACTGAATGAACAAAAAATAACAACAATGTTGATGCTAACCCCGTTCAACAACTAGTGCCGCTATTGACAGGAGCGTTGCATAATCAACCACAGAACCAAGGAACAACGTTTAAGGAGTTCAAGGCGATTGGACCACCTGAATTCTGTGGGTCCATGAATCCAGTCGAGGCACATACCTGGATTATGGAGATAGAAAAGGTGTTCGATGTTGCTAGGGTAGGGGATGACCAGAAGACTGCTTTTGCAACATTTATGTTCAAAGCAAAGGCTAGTTATTGGTGGCAGGCCAATAAAACTCGAGAAGGACCAGGTATGATGACCTCATATAGGTTTAAGAAGATATTCTTCGAGACCTATTTCCTAGAAAGTTCAAAGAGTTAGCTAGAGGTGTGAAATCCCAGATTTTATGAATAAAAAATTAATTTTCTCGAAATAATTTTTTTATTATGGTGTGAATTTGAGATAATGTTATAGTTGTGGGTAATATTTATAAATTTTGCAAAGTATGCAAGTTGTCATATTATATTCGATTGGTTGGGGAATATTTATTTTAAACAGAAAATATTCGTACAATGACACTATCATTGGTGGACCCCATAACGGAATTATTGTCGGATTGAGAAAATGACAAAAATATTTTATTGAAAATAACAACGGAAGTTTTATCGTTGATCTCGTTGAACTACTTCTAAGTAGTAAAGAAATGCGATGTCTGAATACGTTGTTGCATAGTAGCAGCTACAGTATTGATTATTGATATTTATGTGAGAAGTCACTCGGTTTTGTTCAATTATTACTACAATAGTTCGATGCATAGTATCTCACATTATTTGATTCAATTATTGTTGATTTAGAAGTTTTGTTTTATTCAGTATTATTAACGTAATAAAATAGAAACATCTTTTATATAAAATGAATACTTTATTAAAGTTATTCTATAAATAGAATATATTATATTCTATTATGCATAGTGTTTTGCATAGTAAAATCTTTTTATATAAAATAGAATACTTTATTAAAGTTATTCTATAAATAGAATATATTATATTTTATTATGCATAGTATTTGCATAGTGTCTCAGATAGTATTTGTATAGTAAAAATCTTTTTATATAAATAGAATATATTATATTTTATTTAAAAGATTTTTCTTTAAATATGGACCGGTCGATTAAAGTAAATCAATCTGGACCGCTCATGGATTAGTTTCTATGCATTCCATTTTCCTATAAATAGAAGCTCATTCCTTCATTATTTTCTTACTTAATTCAATTTGAACTCTGAGAGAGAGACTATAGAGAGATAAGAAAAGTTTTCGCTACTTCACTTCACTCTTATATCAAGTATTATTTTACTAAGAAGGGATATTATTCTTTTGTATTCAAGAAGAGAACTTCTATTATTCCATTTCTTTATTGTTCTGTTGGAATAACCTGTATACGCGGGCTACCCTATACTTGGTGACATTATTCTATTATTCTAATATCCTCATGCGTATATATGCCGACCGGTTCCATTTTTTATTATTCCGTCTTTATTATTCTGTCGGAATATCCTGTCTGTGCTATACGCCGGACCTGGTTCCATCATTTATTATTCCGCATTTATTATTCTGTTGGAACATCCTGTCGGTGTGAATTTCACCTGACCTGGTTCCGTTATTATTATTCTGTTGGAATAACCTGTCTATGCGAAGTACCGCATGCATGGTGATTTCTTTTGTTATTCCATTCGGTATTATACTCAGTTGGTTAAAATTTTGACTTCTATACTCCATGAAATTAGTGGAATATCCTTGATATTTGCGCTTCATCTAGTAATTTTCATGGAAATATTCTTCTGAGCATTCTTGAATTTTACTCTACAAAGCAGTATCATGTTGACAATTTGGACGTTATTGGTTCATGGATAAATTAATTCTTGAACTTGTTTTATTGAATTCTTATATCATTGTCATCATCCTCATGTTTATGTTATGTTGAAAGTCATCTGTGGCCTGTAGTGCATAGATGGACTTGGTTGATTATGACCAGGGATTATGCGGTGTAATCATGACCGTAATGTTACAAATGATGTAAAAATTAAAAGTCCTCATTGGCCCGTAGTGCATTGATGGACAGTTTTTGGTATGATTATGGCTATGGATTCTCTTCGGTTAAGGGAGCAAAGATGAATTGTTTTATGGTATGATCAGGACCGTTAATGAAAACACGATTATCTTTGGCCCGTAGTGCATGGATAATTCGTGGTCGTGATACTAAAGAATATCCTTGGCCTGTAGTGCAAGGATGATTTAATGATGTGGATTATTTATTGAGTTGAGTCTCAGCGATAAAAGTGATGAAAAACTTTTTAAATCATAAAAGATAGTAGATTTCATTCTCTACTTGACTCTTTTAATGGATTGCTTATTTCGCTGCAGTTAAACTTGATGTTGTTATATTTTAACAGTTTAACATTGTTGAAGGCTAACGATAATTTATTCTGCATTATCTTAGTCATAATATTTCTTACTGGGCTTGTTGAGCTCACCCTTTCTTTCACTGTTCTCTTCAGGAAATGAGACATAGCGAGGACGAGCTCGGGGAACGGAGTGACGGTCCAGAGGATAGCATTAGTAGTCCTCACTATTTTGTGAAATAGTGTGTTAATAATTGTAATGAGGACTCCTTTTGAGTTTGTATAATCTCTAGTAGACAATAATTGTATTCAAACTCACGCTTATGTTTTGTCATATTGTACACTGCAGTTGTATTAGTAAGTTGTATTTGAATTACATACCATGTATCCTGGCGACCCAAGATGGGTGATGTATACCTAATTTTGGGGGCGTCCATTGTATCAAAGCTTAGGGATATGATCCTCAGGTGAGATGTGAGATAAGAACTAGGAGGGAGAGACGGAATTCTTTCACTAGTATGACCTACCTAAGTTTATTTGGTATTTAATTGGTCGGTCGGAGTATAGGGATAATATGTGACATGTTAATTAACCCTTGTTTTGTGACAAGTGTTTGAAAATGGCATATGAAAATCTTTGAGATAAGCAATGAAGCACATGAGACCGTTGAGTTAGCTCAACCAAAAGGTAACGAACAACAACACGATAATAATCATACTGGTGGCAACGGCCATCGGAACAATGATAACCATCATGAGGGAAATTATCATGCCAAGAATGGTAACCACTTCGGTGGTAATCATGGCCAAGATAATAGAAGTGGAAATTTCAAGAAGAGAAGGTCATTTAGCTCGATTTTGTCGTATAGTGAAGTCAAGTCCAGCTGGGAAGGTGGCGCTAAAGGCGGATACAGACAAAACAAAGTCGGTGGTTTCAGGAAGAGCATTTTTCGTGACTTCTCAAAAAGCGAGTGACCCGAACGAAGTTAGCACAGGGTTAGTAATTATAAACTCTTGCGAAGTCTATACCTTATTAGATACCGATTCTACCCATTCTTTTATCTCTCTTCCTTGCGCTTAACGTTTAAATTGACTTCGGAGAAATTAGACTTTGACTTATTGGTTGAAACTCCGTTAGTAGAAACCTTCATTTCATGTGCTATCCAAGTCTTGGATGAGAGTCATAGTTTTGAATGATATTTCTATTGTTAATAAATTTTCTGACGTATTCTTGAAGACTTCTTAGCCTACCCCTAGAGCGTGAAATTGAATTTTGTATTGACCCCAGTATAAAACCCATTTCTAAAACCCTCAAATATTTTCTTCACCTAAAACGAATGTAATATGTGCCAAAGACGTTGGCTCGAGCTGTTGAAGATTACGATCGTACCATTCAATATCATCATGGGAAAAGCGAACGTGGTAGCTGACGCATTAAGTAGAAGATCGTATGCATTTACGAGTGTGATTTTGTTAACACAAAGACCCATTTTGTATAACTTATAAATGATGGAGATAGAGATAAAGACTCTAGGGACCCACGTGAAGATAACGAATATACGATTAGAATGGACTTTAATTGATAAAGTTAAAGCTGCTCAAGCTACATACTCAGAGCTGATAAATGTGAAGAAGAAGGTTCAAGAGGGCGTTATTCTAGAAGCAAGAATCGACGAAGAGAGGAAATCTCAACCCTCGATTTAATTGGCCCATTTAAAATCCTCGATAGAGTAGGAACTGTGGCCTATAGACTCGTTTTACCGCCAAGTATGTCGCGTGTTCAGAACTTTTTTTTTTCGTATCGATGTTACGTAAATATGTGGATGACCCGAACCACATTATTAATTTGGAATCTAACAAGATAGTGGATGATTTAACGTATGAGATCTCGTGTTAAAATCTTGGATAAGAAGAATCGTATCCAACACTCAAGGGTTATACCTCAAGAGTTAGAATCTGAAATGAAGTCAAGGTATCCTCACCGTTTTCGCATACTGTGCGTCACGTAAATTTCGAAGGCGAAATTCCATAAGGAGGGGAGATTGTGAAATCCCAGATTTTATGAATAAAGAATTAATTTTCTCGAAATAATTTTTTTATTATGGTGTGAATTTGAGATAATGTTATAGTTGTGGGTAATATTTATAAATTTTGCAAAGTATGCAAGTTGTCATATTATATTCGATTGGTTCAGGGAATATTCGTTTGAAACAGAAATATTAAACGACTCAAGACAATCATTAGTGGACCCCACAACGGAATTATTGTCGGATTGAGAAAATGACAAAAATATTTTATTGAAAATAACGGCGGAAGTTTTACCGTTGATACTGTTGAACTACTCTCAGTAGTAAAAGTACAATGTCTGGCGTTGTTGCAGTAAGAGTACACACGGTATTGATTATTGATATTTATGTGAGAAGTCACTCAGGTTTTGTTCAATTATTGCTACAATAGTTCTTTGCATAGTATCTCACATTATTTGATTCAATTATTGTTGATTTAGAAGTTTTGTTTTATTCAGTATTATTAATGTAATAAAATAGAAACATCTTTTTATATAAAAATGTAATACTTTATTAAAGTTATTCTATAAATAGAATATATTATATTCTATTATGCATAGTATTTTGCATAGTAAAATCTTTTTATATAAAATAGAATACTTTATTAATGTTATTCTATAAATAAAATATATTATATTTTATTATGCATAGTGTTTGCATAGTGCCCGCATAATGTTTGCATAGTAAAAATCTTTTTATATAAATAGAATATATTATATTTTATTTAAAAGATTTTTCTTTAAATATGGACTATCAGATTAAAGTAAATCAATCTGGACCGTTCATGGATTAGTTACTATGCATTCCATTTTCCTATAAATAGAAGCTCATTCCTTCATTATTTTCTTACGAATTCATTGAACTCTAGAGAGAAAACTATAGAGAGAGACTATAGAGATAGAAGAAAAGTTTTCAACTACTTCACTACTCTTATATCAAGTATTATTTTACTGGTAAGGGATATTATTCTTTTGTATTCAAGAAGAGAACTTACATTATTCCATTTCTTTATTGTTCATTTGGAATAACTTTGTATACATGCGCTACCCTATACTTGGTGACATTCTTCTATTATTCTGCTTGTTGGAATATCCCATGCATACTTATACTGTGACTGGTTCCATTTTTATTATTCCATCTTTATTATTCTGTCGGAATATCCTGTCTGTGCTATACGCCGGACCTGGTTCCATCATTTATTATTCCGTATTTATTATTCTGTTGGAACATCCTGTCGATGTGAATTTCACCTGACCTGGTTCCGTTATTATTATTATGTTGGAATAACCTGTTTATGCGAAGTACCGCATGCATGGTGATTTCTTTTGTTATTCCATTCTTTATTATACTCAGTTGGTTAAAGTTTTGACTTACATATCTATGAAATTAGTGGAATATCCTTGATATTTGCGCTTCATCCAGTATCTTTTCATGAAAATATTCTTCTGATCATTCTTGAATTTTACTCTACAAAGCAGTATTCATGTATACAATTTGGACATTATTAGTTCTGGATAAATTAATTCTTGAACTTGTTTAATTGAATTCTTATATCATTGTCATCATCCTCATGTTTATGTTATGTTGAAAGTCATCTGTGGCCTGTAGTGCATAGATGGACTTGGTATGATTATGACCAGGGATTATTCGGTATAATCATGACCGTAATGTTATAAATGATGTGAAAATTAAAAGTCCTCATTGGCCCGTAGTGCATTGATGGACAGTTTTTGGTATGATTATGGCTATAGATTCTCTTCTACCAAGGAGCAAAGATGAATTGTTTTATGGCATGATCGGGGACTGGTTGATGAAAACACAATTATCTTTGGCCCGTAGTGCATGGATAATTCGTGGTCGTGATACTAAATAATATCCTTGGCCTGTAGTGCAGGGATGATTTAATGATGTGGATTATTTATTGAGCCGAGTTTCAACGATAAAAGTGATGAAAACCCTTTTTAATCATAAAAGATAGTAGATTTTATTTTCTACTTGACTCTTTTAATGGATTGCTTGTTCCGCTGCAGTTAAACTTGATGTCTATTGTATTTTAACAGTTTAACATTGTTGGAGGCTAATGATAATTTATTTTGCATTATCTTAGTCATAATATTTCTCGCTGGGCTAGTTGAGCTCACCCTTTCTTTCACTTTTCTCTTCAGGAAATGAGAATATAGCTGGGACGAGTCGGGGAATGGAGTGACGGTCCAAAGGATAGCATTAGTAGCCCTCACTATTCTGTGAAATAGTGTGATAATAATTGTAATGAGGACTCCTTTTGAGTTTGTATAATCTCTAGTAGACAATAATTGTATTCAAACTCACAGTTATGTTTTGTCGTATTGTACACGACAGTTGTATTAGTAAGTTGTATTTGAATTCTGTACCATGTATCTGGCGACCCAAGATGGGTGATGTATACCTAATTTTGGGGGCGTCACAAGAGGTGCAATATTTGGAACTGAAGCAGGGAACGATGACGGTATCCGAGTATGCCGCTAAATTCAACGAGTTGGCGAGGTTTGCGCCTTATCTAGCTAGCATGGATGAACGCAAGGCGAAGAGGTTTGAACAGGGACTGAAGCCCTAGTTGTACAGTAGGGTTTCCCTGTTCCAATTGAAGACTTTCGCAGCAGTGATGTAGAAAGCAATACTCACTGAAGGTGGGGGCGAGGCAGTGACAAAGTTCAATCAGGAACAAAAGAAGAAGAAGAATGAGGTGGAGATTAAAAATGGAGGTGGTAGTGGTGGAAACAACAATAACAACAACAACAACTTGAAGAGGAAGTGGAATGGGAACGTGGGTACTGGAAACCAGCAGGGTAACCAGCAAACAAAGAAGTTTGAAGCATGTGCTACATGCGGGAAGTTTCACAAGGGTGCGTGCTTGATGGGGAAATGAGTATGCTTCAATTGTGGCCAGTAGGGTCATATCGCCCCAAATTGCACTCAACCTAAGAAGAACGTGTGCTTCACGTGCGGATCCAAGGATCATTTTTCTCGTGAATGCCCTAAGAAGAAGGCTGGAGAGGCAACCAGAAGCAATGGAGGTAACAGTGGAGGTACATGGGCCATTGCTAGACCTACAACATCAAACAAACCCACAGCTAGAACCTTCAACATGACTGTGCAAGATGCTGTGCAATCAAAAGATGTGGTGTCAGGTATTATCCCAATCAATGATATAAATGCCTATGTATTATTTGATTCGGGTGCTACTTGCTCGTTTATCTCTGATGAATTTGCTAAGAGGTTAGAATTGCCTAGAGAAGAATTAAATTTTCCTCTGAACATAGAAATTGCGAATAAGGAGGTAATCCCTGTTAGATTCGTATACAAGAACTATAGGGTGAACATTAAGGGGAATGTCATGAAACTAGATTTGATTCCGATTAAACTTGGAGAGTTTGATGTTATTTTGGGAATGGATTGGCTGTTCAAATATGGAGCGGTAATTGATTGCCAAAAGAAGTGTGTAAACCTTATGACCCCATCAAAGGTAATATTTTATGGTAGCAAGTCGCCTAGACAAATGAAATGTCTGACGATGATGCAGGCCAAGAAATTGTTGAGTCAAGGCTGTGTGGGTTATTTAGCTTACATAATCGATACTCAGAAGAAGAATGTGAAACTGAAAGAGATACCAGTGGTGAGGGAATTTGAGGATGTGATTCCAGAGGATTTTCCAGAACTTCCGCCTGACAGAGAGATTGAGTTCGTGATCAACTTAGCGCCTGGAATAACACCGATATCGAAGGCCCCGTACCGAATGGCTCTAGTAGAAATGAAGGAACTGATGCTACAATTGCAAGAATTGTTAGACAAGAAGTATATTCAACCAAGCGTATCGCCATGGGGAGCGCCGGTGTTATTCGTGAAGAAGAAGGATGGGTCAATGCGTCTTTGCATTGATTATAGAGAATTAAACAAAGTCACTATTAAAAACAAATATTCATTGTCAAGAATAGATGACTTGTTTGATCAGTTAAAGGGTGCTAAATACTTCTCAAAAATAGATTTGAGAAGTGGGTATCACCAGTTGAAAGTGAGGAAGGAAGATATACCTCGAACGGCATTCAGAACTCGGTATGAACATTACGAGTTTCTGGTGATGTCTTTTGGTTTAACCAATGCACCTGCTGCATTCATGGATTTAATGAATAGGGTGTTCAAACCATTCTTAGACAAGTTTGTAGTGGTATTCATCGACGACATTCTGGTGTATTCCAAAACTCAAGAAGAACACGTGGAACACTTACGTTTGACATTGGAAATACTAAGAAAGGAAAAATTATACGCAAAATTCTCTAAGTGCGAATTTTGGCTAGATCGTGTACAATTTCTTGGGCACGTGATTGATAAAGATGGGATTTCAGTGGATCCATCAAAAGTAGAAGCTGTAATCAATTGGGAACAACCAAGAACACCGTCGGAAGTGAGGAGTTTCTAGGGACTGGCTGGTTATTACAGACGATTTATTCAAGATTTTTCTAAGATAGCCACTCCATTAACAAATTTGACAAGGAAAACTGTGAAATTTGTTTGGACAGAGAAATGTGAAGAAAGTTTCCAGGATTTGAAGAAGAAATTAAGCATGGCAATTGTCATTACCAGATAACACAAGAAATTTTGTGGTGTATAGTGATGCCTCCCTTTGAACATAGAAATTGCGAATAAAGAGATAATCCCTGTTAGATTCGTATACAAGAACTGTAGGGTGAACATTAAGGAGAATATCTTGATGGTAGATTTGATTCCGATTAGATTGGGATAGTTTGATGTTATTTTGGGAATGGATTGGCTGTTCAAATATGGAGCGGTAATTGATTGCCAAAAGAAGTGTGTAAACCTTATGACCCCGTTAAAGGTAGTATTTTATGGTAGCAAGTCACCTAGACAAATGAAATGTCTGACGATTATGCATGCCAAGAAATTGTTGAGTCAAGTCTGTGTGGGCTATTTAGCTTACATAGTCGATACTCAGAAGAAGAATGTGAAACTGGAAGAGATACCAATGATAAGGGAATTTGAAGATGGGTATCCAGAGGATTTGCCAGGACTTCTGCCTGACAGAGAAATTGAGTTCGTGATTGACTTAGTGCTTAGGGACAACAACACGATATCGAAGGCCCCGCATGAATGGCTCCAAGATGAGAAATGAAGGAACTGATGGTACAGATTGCAAGAATTGTTAGACAAGAAGTATATTCAACCAAGCGTATCACCGTGGGGAGCGCCATGTTGATTCGTGAAGAAGAAGGATGGTTCAATGCGTCTTTGCATTGATTATAGAGAATTAAACAAGGTCACTATTAAAAACAAATATCCATTACCAAGAATTGATGACTTGTTTGACCAGGTTGAAGGAAAGTAAATACTTCTCAAAATTAGATTTGAGAAGTGGGTATCACCAGATTGAAAGTGAGGAAGGAGGATATACCACGAATCGGCATTCGAACTCCCCGGTATGGACATTACGAGTTTACGGTGATGTCTTTAGTTTAACCAATACTTTTCTTTGCATTCATGGATTTTATGAATAGGGTGTTTAAACCATTCTTAGACAAGTTTGTAGTGGTATTCATCGACGACATTTTGGTGTATTCTAAAACTCAAGAAGAACACGTGGAACACTTACGTTTGACATTGGAAACACTAAGAGAGGAAAAGTTGTACGCAAAATTCTCTAAGTGCGAATTTTGGCTAGATCGTTTGCAATTTCTTGGGCACGTGATTGACAAAGATGGGATTTACGTGGATCCATCAAAAGTGGAAGTCAATCAATTGGGAACAACCAAGAACACCGCCGAAGTAAGGAGTTTCTTGGGGCCCGCCGCTTATTACGAATGATTTATTAAAGATTTTTCTAAGATAGCCACTCCATTAACAAATTTGACCAGAAATCTGTGAAATTTGTTTGGACGAAGAAATGTGAAGAAAGTTTCGAGTTTGAAAAAGAAATTAAGCATGGCACTTGTGTTGTCATTACCAAATAGTACATGTAACTTTGTGGTGTGTATAGTGATGCCTCACATAAAGGGTTGGGATGTGTTCTTATGCGAGCGACAAAGTAATTATGTATGCATCAAGACAATCAAGGATTATGAGAAAGGGTATCCTACTCATGATTTGGAATTGGGCTGCGATAGTGTTTGTTTTGAAGATATGGAGACACTATATCTACTATGGAGAAAATGTGAAATCTACACGGATCATAAAAAGTCCAAGTATATTTTCACGTAAGGACTGAATATGCATCAAAGATGATAGATGGAATTGATAAAGGATTACGATTGTGAGATCTTTTATCATCCGGGAAAAGCGAATGTGGTTGCAGATGCTTTGAGCAGGAAAGGTCGGGAGAAGTTGATGCTGATAACCACGCAGGAGGAGCTTTTTTCAGTAATGACAAAACTAGAGTTGGAAATCAAATTTCCAAAGGAATCCGATGAACGACTATTCCAGATAGATGCTAGTCCAACTTTGGTGGACAAAGTGAAAAATGCTCAATTCCAAGATAAAGAATGCGAAATAATCAAAGAGAAAGTGGTTGAGGGTAGTGATGTAAAATACAAGATCGATACCGATGGACTATTACGGTTCGAGGAAAGAATTTGGGTTCCAGCAGTACCAGAGCTTAAAGACGAAATCTTGACCGAAGCACACAACACAAGATATTCAATTCATCTAGGAAGTACAAAGATGTATCAAGATTTGCAGCGACATTTTTGGTGGTCAAATATGAAAAGAGATGTTGCCGAATGTGTGGCAAAATGCTTGACATGTCAAAGGGTCAAGGCCGAGCATCAAAGACCAAGCGGATTACTTCAACCGTTGGAAATACCAGAATGGAAATGGGAGCATATCACCATGTGTTTTGTGGTAGGTCTTCCAACGACTCAGAAAGGATACGATGCGATATGGGTAATAGTGGACAGATTGACAAAATCAAGCAAGACTTTTTCCAACAAAGATTAGATTTAATCTTGATCACCAAGCTTAAATCATGACGTTAAAGAGATCGTGTCAAGACATGGAGTTCCAGTGTCAATTGTATCAGACAGAGATCCAAGGTTCACATCAAACTTTTGGAAGAGACTACAAGAATGTATGGGAACACAGTTGCGAATGAGTACAACATACCATCCGCAAATCGACGTGCAAAGCGAACGAACAATCCAAACGTTGGAAGATATTGAACACGTATTTGAGAGGATCCACGCGGGATATGAGATGGGTTGTGTGACCATGGAGGTAATGTTGTAACCTCATGGAAGCCCATGCTAAAGCACAACAAGTCTTCTCAATCAGAGTGTACTTGTGTTCACTGCTGCTGAATCTTTTACTGAGTTAAAAGATAGCTCATTCTTGGCCTCTATCGTCTTTTTGTCGCAGCATGCAGCCCATGGCATTGTCACTTATGGACAGGTACATGAATAGGGAAACATCATCCCTAGGTGGTACCAACACGGGAGCTTTGACTAGCTGTTTCTTGATTGTGAGGAAGGCATTTTAACACTCATCATTCCATTTCATGGAGGAGTTCTTCCTTAATAGCTTGAAGATTGGCTCACGGGTTGCTGTGAGTTGAGAGATAAACCTGCTAATGAAGTTGATTCTTCCCAAAAATCCCCATATTTCCTTTTGTCTGATGAATGGGCATTTCCGTGATGGCCTGGATTTTGGCAGGATCCAGCTCAATCCCTTTGTGGCTGAGTAGAAATCCTAGCAACTTGCCTGATTTAATGCCAAAGGCACATTTAGCTGGATTCAACTTCAAGTTGTACTTACACAACCTGTTGAACAACTTTCTGAGATGGTCTATATGGTCATCCTCCTTCCGGGATTTGACAATGATGTCATCCACGTAGATCTCGATCTCTTTGTGCATTAAGTCGTGGAAAAGAGCCATCATAGCTCGTCGATAGGTGGCTCCGGCATTGATGAGGCCGAATGACAACCGTCTATAGCAAAAGGTTCCCCAAGGCGTGATGAAAGCAGTTTTCTCATGATCTTCCTCAGTAACCATGATCTGATGATACCCCGCAAAGAAATCAGCAAAGGAGTACATGTCATATTGAGCAGTATTGTCAATGAGAATGTGGATAAATGGCACGGGAAAGCTATCTTTTAAGCAAACTTTGTTCAAGTCCCGGTAATCCACGCAAACTCGCACCTTCCCTCCAGGTTTAGGCACAGGCACAATGTTGGATATCCACTCAGGATATGTAGACACCATGATGATGCCAGCTTGAAATTGTTTCACAATTTCTTCTTTCACCTTTAAACTCCACTCAGGTTTCAATCGCCTGAGCTTTTGTTCGACTGGCTTAAATCCCTCTTTTATGGGAAGGCGATGAAGGACAATGTCAGTAGACAAACCCACCATGTCTTTATGAGACCATGCAAACACATCCTGGAATTGGGTTAATAGCTTAACCATGTCATTCCTTTGGTTTGGGGTAAGGTCTGAACCAATCTGGATTAACATAGGGCTTTCTAAGGTTCCGAGATTGAAAGAAGTGGTTTGATCAAGGTTGGATTTAAGTTTGTCTTTGACCCATTCTTGAATTTCTGGAGGCACCTCAATGTCATCATGTATTTCCATCAAGGCTGAATTCATCTCTACATCAAAGGTACAATCCTTGTGGAGAAGAGGCACCATATCAGCAAGTACAGGCACATCTAAATCCAGAGTCCTGAAACAAAATATGTTTTCACTTAGTATATATGAAATGTGTTGATCATACACAGTGTTAGCATATACTGGCAAAATAAACTGCTAATATTGTACAGAAAAGTAAGCAGTTATTATATCTACATGGAAGAAAGGGTTTCTGCCCGTTTTATCCTTGTCGACCAATGCAAGGAATGTTTTTCTAATTAGCAAGGGTAAATTCTGGGTGGACCGCAGTGATGGAGGGATTGTCATCATCCTCCCTATCCCGAATGATGGCCATTACGTCTGGGCAATCATCGTCTGGGGTGTATCTGTTGGTATGTTATCATGAACGATGATGCGTATGCCTGACATTATTCGGATGACGTCTTGCTTGATTCTCCATTCCTCCTCTTCAACTGCAGGATTTGGAACAAAGACTTCTTTCTCCTTTACCGGCACTGGCTTGGGAAATAACATAGCCATTACATTGGTTGGCACCTTTACAGGAGGTTGTGCGGACTCAGAGTTTGAAGGCGAAGATGAACGCCGCATGGTTGAAACTGAAGGAATCTGTTGATGCTTATGAGGATTCCTGTGACTAAAATCGCGTAATAGCCTAGCCTTTATTGCTCCGCTTTGCTTGGTTAATCGAATTGGGTACTTGATACCCTGGCAATCTTTACCCAGCCCTTGTCCCGGTTTATGACCCAAGGACATCATTTCTTGAGTAGCCGACATTACCTCGGCAGAAATCTTGGCTTCGGGTAATGGCATTCTAATAGCATGGTATGGGGTATTGCTTACTTCCAAGGCATAAAAACTGACCGGTTCAACATCTGCGTTAGCATTGATGAATGGCATGTCCCCGTGTTGAGGACACTCTGGTTCAGCGTTGACCGTGACTAGGCTATTGTTGATAATGTATTTCAACTATTGGTGAAGAGTGGAGGGGACTGCCCCAACCATATGAATCCATGGTAGTCCCAAGAGCAGGTTGTATCCTGAATCTATCTTGAGTACGTGGAAAGATATGCAGAATGTATGAGGACCAATTTCGATTGGCAGTTCAATTACTCCAACCGAATTCCGACGGGCTCCATCAAAAGCTTTGATGATAGTATGGCTACTCTGAATTTGGTTGAGATTGATATTCATCTTCACCAAGGTAGCATATGGACAGATATTAAGAGATGAACCTCCATCTATCAAGACTCCAGCTAGCATGTATCCGGAGGACAAGACCGCAATGTGCAACGGCTTGCAATGATCGGTCCCCTCGGGCAGTATGTCATCATCAGTAAAGGATATCACATTGTTGTTGAAAATGTGATCAACCAGATGTTGAAATTTTTTCGTATCAATCGATGTCGGTAAATAGGCTTCTTCTAAAACCTCCAGCAAGACCTTCCGGTGATCCTCGGAAGTTAGGACCAAATCCAAATTAATATTTGTTGTGGAGCTTCTGTTAAGCTTAAAACCACCTTAGTTTCGTGATGACCCATAGTGCGGAGGAATTTTTCAATCTTCTCCATGGGTATTTTACCCTTTGATTTGATGGTGGACTTCATCACCCGTTAGGGAAGATACAGTGGATTTTCCTTCGACCCTGTAGAAGTTGTATGTGAGGTGGATCCTTCACCTTCTCCATAAATCCATGAAACTTTGCGCAAGCTAACAATAGGATATTGTGCTCTGCACGGCAAGTTGATTGGCTCGGGAGCGGCCACTTTCAAAGGATTTTTGCTTCCCTTCAGTTGAATTGTTGGCATTGTGAGTAATTTGTTAACCCCATCAGTTTCATTGGATATGACTGCTACCACACTCTTCCACTTAGTAGGACCTGAATTCTAACTTGCACGTAACACAGTATCGTCATCTGCTAAGTGCAGGGCACCACTGTCAATTAGATTTTGGATAAGGTGGTGGAGTGCCCAAAGATTCTTCCGAGTACATGTGGCGGTAGACTGGATCTCACACCGATATACTCCATCAGAGTTGTACCATCCTGAACGGGGGTTGATTGGAGGTAGAAGGGAACTAATCCTTCCTTCATTGATTAACATATGAAGGATTTCTTCCATAGGTTGGCCCAAATAGGTGAATTCCCTTTTGTTAGCAAAATCCCGACGGGCTTTGGCATTTGCTCTCTTTGTCACTTTGTCTTCTAGCATTTCATTTTTTGAAAGTGACGAGGGAATATTCATGACAAGAGGTAGGAGACTGGCATGCTCCTGGCTGATTAATTGACGAGTCACTTGATACTGATAAGTCACCAATTCTGCCAATTATTCAATTTGTTTGCCTAAAGCTTTTATCTTTCATTCCATTGTGAACTGAAACTTGGCATAATCCCATTTGTCATCACCGTCTTTGAGGGTCTGGGAGGATTCACAGTTGAAATTGAAATTTTGTCCGTTGCTCCAATTGATCATGTTAACATCTTCTTCTTTGTGCTGAGGAAGAGGGTTGTCTTGAACGTGAGACTGATCTGGTTTGGTGACCACGATCTCACCATTGTCTATCAGGTCCTAAATCTTGTGTTTCAAGGCCCAACAATCCTGAGTATCATGTCCAGTGCCCCCCGATGATAAGCACATTTCCGAAAGCAAAGATTGAAACCCCGGCCCATTAGGGCTCAATTGAGGAGGAAAGATGTGTAATTTTCTTCTGTGTTGTCAGAAGAGTGAGAATATTCTCGAGGGTGTCCCCTAAGGGTGTGAACACTCGAGGGCATTTGAATTCTCCACCTTTTGGTATTGGAGGGTTCGCAAACTGTGCTTGAAAGGGAGTGTAGTTTCTCCTTTGAATAGGCATGTTTTGATTGCCTTTTTAACGTTGTAGTATCAGGGAAACATCTTCCTCTTTCTTTTTATGGACCCTTCGGGGGTTCTTTCCATAATTTCCGGATTGGATGTGATCAGCAACAGTTTTAATTGCAGCTAGGTCTTGAATTATTCTGGACTTCAATCCCATCTCATCCATTTCCCCATGTTTGACCATTTCAGAAAATGGTTTTTCGATGCCGGCTAAAACTCTCTCATAGAACGGAGAGCTTGTATGTTCATGAAAGTCATGACCATCTCTAATTCATCATGGAAGGACTAACTTGGGCGACCAGCGTCTCCACCTTTGAGCATACTCTCGAAAGACTCGTTAGACTGTTTCTTGATCTTGGTAATTTGATACCGATCAGGAGCCATCTAAGATTGAAAGTTGTATTGAGTGAGGAAAGCATGTGCTAGCTCTTCCCAGCTATGGATCTTTGAGTTATCTAATCTTGTGTACCACGAACGGGCTTTTCCAGTTACACTCTTTTGGAACAATTGCATTCTGAGTTTTTCGTCCTCTGCATAAGATCCAAGTTCTCCAATAAACACCTTTAAATGTGTGTAAGGGTCTCCTAACCCGTCATATTTTTCAAAGTCAGGAGTTTTAAACTTTTCTGGATAATGAACATCAGGGAAAATGCAAAGATCAGCATATGAAACACTCCCGTGTGTTCCAATTCCTTTGATAGCACGAAGGGTCTCTTCCATTTGGAGGACTTTCTTTTTAATGTCACCAAAGGTCCGGATCTCCGATGGGATGGGCAAGATCATGAGTTTTGTTGGTCGATCCAACTACGGTTCTCGTATTTATAATGACCTGGGTTCCCCCTTGTGTGGAGGATTCAGCATGTACGGGTATTTTTGGACCCTGATTGGATTGGTGCAGTTCTTTAAGTAGAACAGCCAAATCTGTAATTTGTTTGCTTAATTCGTCGAATTCTTTGTGAGAAACTGGATTAAGGTCAATTTGGTCAGATGACGACATGATTGACTGTAGGCATGTATCCTTTTTGGACTTTGACCGGGTAGTAGGTCTGATTGGTTCCCTGCGAAAGACTTGCATAGTTTAGTCTTTAGGGAATATGTATAATAACATGCTATGTGATGTGTCCATTTTAGGAATTTTTATCCTGCAAAAACGGATGTCAGCTGTTTGTAGCATGTTAGTTAAAATATGTATGTGTACACATTTCTTCATATTTCTCATTACATAGAGATAGATATGGAATGAAATTACAAGTAATTGTGTTCACAAGTAATTGAAATGAGAGCATGAAGAGACTTTCTTCCATTTTGGGTTTATTAGAGGCTGGCCTATCTTAGGTTACTCTCGCGGCTTTTTGGCATGAAGGTTCCCAAATCATTGCAATCTACTTGACGGAAAATTAATCTGGTCTTTCAACAGGAGCGAATTTGGGTGGTGCCTTTCCTGAGCCTCGGGGAATTAGTCTTCCCACGAGTCCAGTAATCAAACACCGATGGGATAGCCTCCTGGTGGAGGGACCACACAACATACATTCACACACATCGCGTCTAACCGTATGAAAATGATGACATATGTGAAGCACTAATATCACAAGCAGATATGGTGTGAAGCACTAATATCACAAGCAGTTATGGTGCGAAGCACTAAGTGCAATCAGGAAATGCATTCGTACATATTCATCAAATGTAAATGCAACATCCACACACAAGCAGATAAAATTTTTGAAAAGATTGTAATAATGGCTTAAGTCCTCTTCTTCGAGTCCCCAAAGCCAGTCGCCACCACCGACGTCGGGATTTTTAGATGTCCTTTTCGTTACTTGTTCTTTGGTGTGTTCTCATTTTAGGTGAGATTTGTTTGAAAAAACAAGTGAAAAAGGTCCGACATGTATAATGTCGACGATGGACTGTTAAGAGTCGCCAGTTGGTTTTTTAAAATGGTTGTACCAATACAACCGAGAAAAGGGTTGCACATTGACCCAGTGATGTGACACTGCTAAACGGGTTGGTGAAACCGAGATTCATTAGGGTCCGGGGACTTGGTTATGCGGAGGGAAGGTGTTAGGCACCCTCCGACATCCTTGTTACCACTGTGACCGCCTCTTTTCAAGAAACTATTATCTGAATGTGTGTGTGTGTGTGTGGGGTCAATGTGCTGTTATTTGGAAGTAGTGCGAGGTCTCGTTCGCACCTATATACACAGGGTTTGAATTTATTTACAAATTCAATTTTAAGCAAGATATGGCAGTGATATTTTATAAAAGAGATTTTTTAAACCCTGATGCTCAATAGTAATTGAGACCTTTTACACTCCCATTTTATTAAGTGTTCGGCTTGATTGATTTTATTTTACAGATGCGAGGCATCCATACAAAAATAATGTACAAAGTAATGCCGACTTCCTCGTGGGTATGGAAACCATCTGAGGAAATTCAGACACCATGAGAATAATTTACAAGTCGCTACAATTTGAAAATGTCCATCACGAACCGAATCTAGATCCAATGGGCTTGAATCAATCATGATCACATGATTCTAAGCGCATACATGATACCGCAATTTGTATGAAAGCGATGTAGCGGTATATATATATAAAAAGTCAGTAAATATATATATACGTACATGATCACCAACCACGAACCACCTCTATGGGGATCGAAAATGTAAATAAAGTCGTAAAAAGTCAACCGCCAAGGAGGAAACTCAAAGTAGGCGAAACATAAATAAAGTCAGAAAGCTATCAACCACCACGTAAGAACTCTGTGTGGACGAATATATATATATATATATATATATATATATATATAAGCGAATAAACGCACTGGATGTAAAATCCAGTGCTCATCGAGCGTAGTCCTACCACGGTTCATATATATATATATATATATATATATATATATATATATATATATATATATATATATATAAGCAAATAAACGCTCCGGCATCAAGTTCAGGCTCAATCGAGGCATAACTCGATAATGTTAGTCCGTATATATAAATATATATATATATATATATATATATATATATATATATATATATATATATATATACAAATCAATGAAACCCACGGACCAAAGTCCTGCAAATCTGTGTAACCACGACTCTCAACGTGAAGAAGGGTGTGTGCGAGAGATGAAGAGAAAGGCTTTAAAGTGTGTGAGAAGGCTTACATTTGACCTAAAGAAGACTTCTATATCTTTAAAGTGGGTAAACATCGACTTTTGTAGGTACAAAAGAAGCTATATGTGAGCTCACACAGTGTTTAAAATGAGAAAGTACAATCGTATGGGGTGAGTGCAGAGCAAATTAGGCGGAGCTTCCTCATAGCTTTTCTCTTACCAAATGGCCACCCCAAGCCCTCTATTTATAGAGGATGGAGCATGCAGTGTACACGAGAGCAACCCGGTGGGCCCGGTTTTTCGAGTCGGGTCGTCTCGTGAGTAATGCGTGCAAATGCGAACCTCTGTAATGTCCACTCGAACTTTCGGCGTGCAATCCGGGCATCCGATTGAGGTATACAGGACCTATTTCGGACCGCCGTTGTCAAGGGTTGTACAATGGCATAAGATTAGATTTTGTACGAAGTTATTGAAGATGGGACGATGTCCTCTGGTCTTCAAGCTTCAAATTCTATCCGTTACCCCGAACAATAGTTACTCGGGATTGGTTATCTTTGATTCTTGTGGGACATCGTTGCGTAGAGATGTGTATGAAATGTTGAGACGACGTGGCGTGGCATCGTGTTGGCGAGATGACGATGTTGCCCCTCACCGGTGTTATCGTCGGTTTGGGCTGATAAAGTAGACGTTGCTCAGAGCTTCGCTGAGATTGGACTGCTGCATTTGTTGAAGGTCCTCATTGTCATCTTTGAGGTGTGTCTGTCCTCCCGATGTTATCTCTGGGTTGGTACATCGTATCTCGTTGTGAGCACCGAGATTGAAGCTGGTTGCATTTGAAACAAGCATTTCTGGGGTTATCGTCGAAACTACATTCCTTGGGGTTATCACCAAGGTTGGTGGCTATTCCCATGGTCGGGACTGAGACTGGATACCTCGGGGTTATCTCTGAGATTAATCGGTCTTCTCCGGTGTGTGTTCCGGTATTGGATCTGCATGTCTTGGGGTTATCTCCGAGGTTGGAATTGTTACTCCCAGTGTGTGTTCTGGGGTTGACGCTGAACTTCCGGTAGTATCTGGTATGGATATGGATTGTCTTTCAGGGTCCCCTCTTAAAGACTTAATCGTCTTACGCAATGTTAGTGATGAAGCCTTCGGAAA
The DNA here is from genome assembly GCA_020205605.1 of Panax ginseng. Classification (NCBI taxonomy): domain Eukaryota; kingdom Viridiplantae; phylum Streptophyta; class Magnoliopsida; order Apiales; family Araliaceae; genus Panax; species Panax ginseng. The sequence goes on along the minus strand of CM035136.1, from coordinate 51,536,976 downwards.
ATTTCAGTGTCTACAAAGAATTATTGAATCAATAAAATAAAATATTGAATGCAGAATTACCGTGTAAAAATTATTGAGTAGTGCCTTCTTACGTAAGAATCAATAATTCAAAATATTGTGCAATCTGGTGTGTCTTATTGTGCAACCACGCCAGACATCGTATTTTAACCACCAGTATTCCAACAAGAAGTGTTAATTAATAACTACTACCAGATTATTTATAAAAACTCAAACTTGTCATTTTCTTCATCAGATAGTTATTCCGTTATGGGGCCCATAAATGGGTCATCGTGCGTCGACGATATTCCTCCCAAACAACAAGAATATTCCACGACCAAACGAATATTCCCCGACAACCATGAATATTTTATAACCACTTGCTTATTTTGCAAAATTTTCACATTTCACCTATAACCAAAGCATTATATCAAATTAACACCTTATTAATTCAAAATAATGAATAGAGGAAATTCAATTTTATTTATAATAAGTTGGGGTCTTACATAATAAGTAATATCACGCTGTGACTTTAACATGCAAAAAGGTTATTTTTGTAAGATTGAGCTCGATAACTTAGCAAATCTAACAGTTTTCATGTTTCACATAGCACATAATATCATGCTCAATTTATATAATCATAATCATTCTAATATATCATGCATGTTGGCATCTCACATATTAAATATACAGACTGAGTTCTTTAACTCAATAAACCTTGTCGTAGGTTGACTTTCGCAATTCATATACACATCATATGTAATTTAACATACTCATTGCATTACAAATTTCAATCAACCAGTTATCAAATTCATATAACAAATAGGAACTAAAAAACTTACATTGCGAGTTGATTACAACTACCGCTACATGAGCTTCATGAATCTTACATAATCATATTATCACACATAAATACACATCAGTTATACTTTCCTTTCCAATTTAGTTCATATTTAACTTAAGGTAAAACCTTTGACTAACTTTCAAAATTTAACCCTCTTCTTGCTCATAGCTTATTAGTTCAACGTATAACATGTATGTATGTTTAATTCTAAGCTTGACTCTAGATTTCATACTTAATCACTTAGATTTTCTCAAAATCTTATTAGCTTATAAACCAATCTCATACTAAATCTTTGTTTTAATTTCAAACTTTCTTATCTAATCCTTGCTTGACATAGTTAAATCATTCTTGAATAGGCAATTTGTTAAATGACACATGCCCTACTACTTAAGAGTATCTATTACACATGTCACATACTTCAGCTCTTTTAAATAAACTGATCTTGACAACCCTACAGCATGGCGCGGCCGTGCTACAATTAAGCTTGGGAGTGGCGCGGCCGCACTATTCCCTGCTAAACCCAGAATTTAGTTTTTCTAAACTCTTGCCAATTGTATCATACTAAGGTTCTTTAGAAAGCCAACACATCATATAATCACAGAACTTTGGTATTGTTAAACTAGTTTTTTACTATTTAAATCAATTTGGTTTTTATATGAACTTTCTTAGTAAACAGTGTAAATTAAATCAATTCTCTCATGGCCAGCCTAGACATCATAAAAGACACATATTAAATTCTAAAGGACTCCGAAACATATGCTCAAAGACCATGCACTTAAAGAAAATATCTTGGAATGACTGCAGACCAGCGCGACTACGCCGATCTTTGGGCTTGGAAGTGGCGTGGCCGCGCCATTTCGAATCCTGCACTGCTTTGGTTTGTCCACTGCAGAATCTAGCTTTCATTGCTCTATTACTTCTGTTGTTATCAAACCTTGCAATTCTACATACCCAGATGCTCGAATTATAATATCACTTTTATATATAAGTTACTATGCTTATAACCTTGACTAGTTTATCAAATTCTATCAAAATCATTCTTTTGAAACATTTTGCCAAATATGTGGTGGATATGGATTAAAAACTTAGATTTCTTATAATCTAAAATGCATCCAAATCCAAATTTCCAATAGAAATCAATCACAACCAAACACAAATCTCAATTCATTTTATTTTCTTTACTCATGATTCTTTCTAATTAATAGATTATAATAAAGTATAAGTGATACTTTTTGCTTGAAACTCTTCTTGCATAACTCTTCTTTTTCTGAGATGAATAAAATCATCCAATTCCTCCTTGATTCCAAAGTTTTCGTCCAATTTTCACAGTAACCCACTTGACTCTCTCTCTCTCTCTGTCAATATTTTCCTTACATAGAAAGAACGGATGAGGAATGAAAAAGAAATACACTGATGAATAATAAGAGCACATAATTCTACATTTAGTTTATTGAGCGTTAGTGGGAAAAGAAAAGATCAATGTTACTGGTTGCCCAAGGGCTTGTTTGCCTGCAGATCTTTTCTTTCTTTCTTTCTCCCTCCCCCTCCCCCTCCCTTCTTATTGGTCTAAATATTTCTTTCCTTGGTTTTTAATTGATTGGCACACCAAATAATTGCCTGCTAATTCTTTATTCATCCACACTAAGTAATTATACATGTATAATATATATAATTATTACACTATAAATTATGAAATTACATTCATAATTAAAATAAACACCTCTATAAAATAGCCATTTTAATTAAAATAATTAAAATTTATTCCACTAAATATTTTAATAAATTATACAATTATTATGCATAATTATTTAATTTCTTTCCTTCTATAAATTGTCCCAAGACAATTTATTTGATCTATACATTTAGTGTCAAGTTAAATATTAATTTAATTTATTAATCTTAACACCAATATTTATTTATAGATATATTGGTTTTTCTCATCTCATAGCCAATTTATATTTGCTTGGAATAATAAAATATATTAGGCCATTACATAAACGTATTACATTTATATGTAATATATTAACTCTCTCATTTTTATTAAACAAAGATATTTACGCTAATCCACTATCACATCTTTTATGAAAGTTAATTCATAATAACTCCATTACCATTGATCAAGTCTCGTCATTCAAATTATAATAAAATTTTAACCTAATCTCAATTAATAAGTATTTATTAATTGATTTTCTTCCCTTCTATAATCCATTTTGTTTCTAATTTCGTTCACTTTCTTTAATAGTTTAATTAACTATTAAATCTCATTTTTCCAATTTATGAATATATATTTCTCTTTTATATACACATTAAATTCCTTCACATCAAATCACGTATTTCAAAATATGTAACACATATGTTTACTCGAACCCGACATAACTTATAATAAGAATTTTATTTATAAATTCTTATTTTAATAATTTTCAAAAATCTGGGATGTCACATCGACCAAGACCAAAATCTTAGAAAGGTCAGCTGGGAGTTGGATCTGTAGTGTACTTGTGAGGTGAAGAAGAGACTGTCGTTTCAAGACCAAATCATAGAATAGAATTGTGCTCAAAAGAAAAGTACAACTAAGCTTGAGGAGGGAGTAGAGAGTAGGGTGTTCATCGGTAATTTACCATAACGAACAGGGCCGAACCGTACCGATTACCAAATCTACCTAAAATAAGTTACAAATATCAGTACCGATTAAACAATTAAACCGTACCGGTAAGTCAGTCTAGTACCGATTCGATACCAATTTTTACCTACTTTATATCAGTGAGACCTTCCAAATTAGGAAGCGTAATCTTTTTATAATGAAAACTTTCTTAGGCTCTTACCAATTAATCAATGTTGGACTTGAAGATTTGGTGGTCTTCTTATAAGGAAAACTTCCTTAAAATTTTTACCCATTAATTAATGTGGGACTTAAAGACAACTATGGCCTTCTACACAATGATGCTGAAGCTTTTGCATTAATACATGGTGGACTGGTGGTAGCTTGTTGTATCATTTTTCTTTCGAATTCCTTTGATCAAGATTTATAATTCCATCCTAGACTCCTAGTTATTTGAGGTCATGGTTATCACTTATACTTGTCTGATGATATTTTGTTATTGGCAGGAGCAATGTGACTTATAAGATTGTTCAACTATTAGGGAAATCTTTATTAGAAGTGTTTGGCATTTTGGTTGTAATTCTTCAAGAAACAAGGTGCAAGTATTGCTATGAAATTTGGCTAAGGGCCATTCAGTTCAAAAGCTTAATAATAAAAACATTTGGTGACCTTTCATCAGTTCTAAAAGATGGACAAACATTAAAGCTAATATACATACAACATGAAAAAACAAGGATCAGAATCCTATGACTTCAGCTAATTTCTCATACTGGGTATTTCTTCTTGCGCACTCCAAGATAGTTTTGTCAGCGGTGATGAAGTATGTCGCGATGGATGTTGTTCATCAATAAATAAAGCCACTTGTTAAATTTTTCAAAAGTCAGGCACTTGTTAATTAAAATAATTCCATGTAGTACACATTGAATGAAACTTTATTTCTTTGTTGTTGTTTATCTTAAATCTAGGCAACTGATATAATAGATAGTTAATCTATTAATATTGATAATCCTCTAACATGACATGATTCTACACATTATAATTTACATGACAATCGCAGTTCATGGAGTTACTAAACATGCCACCACACTGCTCAATCAGAAGTAAAAGATGTGACAAGAACAGAAACATGTTCAATTGGATTCCAAGTACAAAGGGAAGGTGCAAGTATTGCTATGTGATTTAATTGGGTAATATTCCTTTTCTTTTGGTGGATTCCAAGTACAAAGGGAAGATGCAAGGTGCAAGTATTGCTACTTGGATTTTAAGTCAGAACCTCTTGTTTGAAATTTTGGCCCAATGACCACCCAAGCTACAAGGCCTGGTTGTAGGATTGGGCAAGTAACCAAATTGGAACCGAAACCGCACCAAAAACCGCACAAACCGCACCAATTAAAATCGCACCAACGGTTCCGGCGTATGTTGCAGTTTTAGGTTTGTTGAATAACCAAATTTATGGTTCCGATTTGGTTACTAGCCAAAACCGCAACCATAAAACCGAAACCGCACCATATGTGTGTATGTGTGTATGTGTGTATGTATGTATTCACCATTCACCGCGCATGCTGCTGAATTTGGGAGAAGTAAGTTTGGCACTATCTTGTGTAGCTTAATTAGTATCTCTCGTCCAACCATTGTAGTACTTGGTGGTTTAATTTTACATAACAGTATTCACTTCTTAATGATGAAGGTGGGCATTGTGCAATGAAATCAACTCAAAATTACTATACTAGTTTTTTATTTATTTATTGTACGTACTTGTTTTCCTCTTATTGATGGCATTTTCCCCCTATTATATTTATATATGTATGGGTGTGCAAACATTATGGATGGAACATGGAACATAACTTTTTGGCATTCATATAAGTGCTGATAAGACTGAGAAAAGTCCCGCACCTACTCTCCGCATTCAAGAAATTAAAAGATTGTTGAGGTTTCAAGCGAAAAACATACAATGAAATAAAATTTTAAAAGCAATTTCTCAAACCCCAAAAATGGGGATCCATGCGAAAAATTCAATTAATTCAGAGGTTAGAAATTATACCGATTAAGAAACTGAAATTGATACGATCGAATCTCCAACGCAATCCAAGAATTAAGAAACTGGAATTGATACGATCGAATCTCCAACGCAATCCAAATGAGCTGCGTCTCTACAGTATCCACACGAACGCTCCGCGAATCGTCCTACGATCTGCAGAAGAAGGAACCATGCAGTACTAGCCACCAAGGATGAGGATTTTCGAAGTCAAGTTTCTCTAGTCTCTCTCAAGAGCGGCTAGGATTTTGTATTTTGACGTAAAACCTAAAGTGACTGATATATATCATATATATAGCAATTAGGAGGAATTAATCAAAACCTAATATTATTAAAATCTGAATTTTATATATATCTTAATTAAGTCTTACTTAATTAATATACCTATATATAAATTATCCTATTAATTTAAATTCGTAATTTAAAATTCTATCAATCATATTGACATATTTAAATCTTTACAATTTAAATTAATTTCCTTTTAATTACGTTCTTTGTGTGTGACCCTATAGGTTATTATTACATTGGCAATAATTTTAAAATCATATTATAAAATTATAAACAGTGAGCGGCATCTAGTAATGCATCACTGCTACCCAAGTAATAATAAGATCGATGATTCGATGCAACCTTTTCGTGAGCAATGTTTCAATGTAATTTAATCCTTTTAACCTTAATATCCTAGATTAAACTCGAGTCATGGAATGTGTCATACTCTTCATAATTTAATCTGAGTTTTTTTGATCAATGAGTAGACTATATGAAACAAATCACTATTTGAGCATGGCCATGCATTTTATAGTCCTACTCAATCAAGAGGCCTATGGATATCACCCATAATATATAGGATGGTTAAATTCCATCTAGATCACTCATATTTCTCACACAATTCATGATGAACCCAATAATCACCTTTATAGTCCACCCTATTAAAGGTGATATTTGATGATATCAAAGTACATAAATTCTCGTAGTAATAATATAGCGATTTCGTGCTCTGGAGGACCATTACATCATTGTCACTATGAGAATTGCTAATAACACTTAGCATAATGTTCCATATAGAATTCTCATGGTGGATTCCGCTCCAAGACATCGTTCTCTAACATGTACCTATGCATTGACTTAATATCTCATATATTTATGACCAATGAGATTTGGTCATCAATCGATCCACATACTAGTCTCAATGCATCATTGTTGTCCCATCAACAATGATACTTTCGACTAGGGACATTTAAGAACAATGATACTAATTGTAATTATATAATCTCATGTTCAAGTCACATACTTGAAACTATATAATTTGTATCACTATTCTAAGGAATTTTATTATGTTAACAATTATATTACGCAGTAAATAAAACCATAATAAAATCATATATTTATTCAATCAAATATAATATCAAAACGTTAAGCAATTATATCAAATAATTGGCCTCTAGGACATAAACTCTAACAAAGATATGCACAGAGGTTAATTGCTCATTTTGTATTTTGATTTAGAAAATATTCCACAGTTTCCATGTAATGAAGAAGTTGTTGCAAAAAAAATTTATATTTTAGATAGTTTATAGTTTTCATTGTTGTATTTGTCTACATTAATGAACTTATATCAATTTCAAAAACAGAGAGCTTATTTTATATCAATTATTGTTTCAATTGGTTTTGGAACCGAAACCGCACCAAATGAAACCGCACCGCACCAATCACAAGCGGTTTCATGTGCGGTTTTGGATTTATCAAACTGCACCTAAGCGGTTTCAGGTGCGGTTTCGGCTTCAAACCGCACCATACTCACCCCTACATGGTTGTTATCATTTTGTAAGGATTAATATCTATAACTAAATTAGATCTTCATTTAAGGGTTGTTTTGTATTAGACAATAATAATAACAATAATTATTATAAAAATAATAATTATTATTATTATTACTATTATAGTTATTATTATTATTATTACTATTATTATTATTACTATTACTATTATTATTATTACTATTACTATTATTATTATTAATATTATTATTATTATTACTATTATTTTTTATTATTAATATTGTTATTATTATTATTGTTGTTATTATTATTATTATTATTATTATTATTATTATTATTATTATTATTATTATTATTATTATTATTATTATTATTATTATTATTATTATTATTGTTGTTGTTGTTGTTGTTGTTGTTGTTGTTGTTATTATTTTTATTATTATTGTTATAATAATTATTATTAGTATAATTAATATTATTATTATTGTTGTTATTATTGTTGTTATTATTATTATAATTATTATTATTATTGTTAATATTTTTTATTATTGTTGATATTAATATTATTATTATTATTATTATTATTATTATTATTATTATTCCTTTGCTACAGTTGATCGAAACAAAAACATAATTGTTTCGCTTCAAAATATGTTTTCGCATGCATTTAAATTTGAAAAGAAAATTCATTGCTTCAAAATATTACAAAGAAAAAGAAGTCGATCAAAATGCAAGTTAGTGAAAAAGCACTTTCACTTGCCACTAATGTCGCACTGCTGCAAAATACAACTCCTAAGGAAAAAGCAAGTAACCAAAAAAGTTCTGGGTCCTTTACATAAGTATACAACAAATATAAAGTAATTACAAAAAAAGTGCATCAACTAAATAATTACAAAAAGAGTGTAATTAGGACTCATATTACAAAAATAGTACAATTCACATTAATAAAGAAACCTAAAATCAAAGATAACTAATAATTCAAATTCAAATTCAAATCTTGTCTCTAACAACAATTTCAAATCCATATTTCAAAATTCAAATCAAAATGAGAAAATTAAAAATAAAAAATTATGAAGGAGCTAATGTTCATCATCCTCTCTCGCCACCACTACGCCATTCGCATCCTGCCCAATCCAATGGAGTTCTATTCTCAATTTCTTTTAACGATTTGGTTACCCACAAAAATTGAAATGGTTACCTTTATACGAATTTTGACTAGTAACTGCATCACATTTAAAATAAAATTGGTAATCAAATAAAATTGAATTGGTTACCTTATCAAATGGTTTGGTAACCAACTATATGAAATTTGGTTACTAACTGCATCACATCCAAAATAAATTAGTAACCTAATAAAACTAAATTGGTTACCTTATCGGAAGGTTTAGTAACCAACTGCATAAATTTTGGTTACCAACTGCAGAACAATCAAAATATATTAGTAAGCTAATAAAACTGAATTGGTTACCTTATCAAATGATTTGGTAACCAACTACATGAAGTTTGATTACCAACTGCATCACATCCAAAATAAATTAGTAACCTAAATAAACTGAATTGGTTACCTTATCGGAAGATTTCGTTACCGGTGAATATAAAGAATGGACCGGTGGCGGTGGGAGGCGGAGGGATTGAGGAGAGAGGAGGGTGGGAGGAGGGAGGAGGGAGGAGGGAGGAGGGAAGGAGGTGGAGGCGGGAGGAGGGAGGAGGAGGAGGAGGAGGAGGAGGCGGATGGTGGGGAGGCGGAAGGAGGGAGGAGGAGGAGGAGGGGAGGGGTGGAGGGAGGAGGTGGAGGAGGAGGAGGGAGGAGGGGTGGCGGGGAGGAGGAGGAGGGGGAGGAGGAGGAGGAGGAGGAGGAAGAGGGGGGAGGGGAGAAGGTGGAGGCGGGAGGAGGAGGAGGAGGAGGAGGGGTGGCGGGAGGAGGTGGAGGCGGGGAGGAGGGGAGGAGGGAGGCGGGAGGAGGGGGAGGGAGGAGGGGGGGAGGGGTTGGACAGGAGGAGGAGGAGGAGGAGGAGGAGGCGGAGGGATGGAGGAGAAGAAGAAGGGAAACAGAAATGGAGTGGGAGAAAATCGTGGAAGAGATGGGGAGAAAATTGTGGGAGAGATGGGGGGAGAATTAAAACACATCCCATAATTAAAGGAAGCATAAATATGTACTAATAATGAAAATAAAATTTTAAATATATTAATTGTGTAAATATTTAATGAGTGCACTTTTCTTGTAATTATGTTTTTAAATGTATTATAAAATGTAATTGTTCCAAAAGTTCTACTGGCAATAAACTAAAATAATATTGTTGGGTCATGATGCTTTATGCAGTGGGCCGAACCGAATGAACTTATCAATTTAGGTTTCATTTATTGGGCTTAGTCATTGGGCCGGAGTCAATGAGTAAATAATCTTTTCATTTAGGCTTTGACCGGTAATGATCACCAAGATAACTGTTAACTGATATGTCTGCAAGACATTAATGTAGATGGGATTTAGTCGGCCGACGGTGGAAAATAGTGATGGGATGGAGCAGGTAAGCTAGCATACAGTTGGCTGAGATCACCAGTGGTAGGGGGTTGTGTCAGAGAAAAGTGGGTGGCACAAGAAACCGGACCGAGAGTATATGAGGCAAGGATCACATACAAAGAAAGGTAACTGATAATTTTATCTCTCTCATACACTAGATATTATTTTTCCTCTATTGTTAGAACCTTGTGATCGCATGTACTGACTTACGCCGGAGCTATCCCCCGACGGTCCAAGCCGTCAAACTTTTGGTATTAATTTATTGAACTGTACAGGATAGGACGTGCTTTACGTGATTGAGGCACTTGGAAAGATCTTGGCGTTAACAAATATCGAAAATTGTATTTGGAGAATGACTTGCGTACATACAATGATGCATGTCCATGTCCATAACAGGGCGTGTCATACAGGCCCCAACACCGAATGTCTCAGTCAGCACTCATCAGACATAATAACAATAATAATAATAATAATAATAATAATAATAATAATAATAATAATAATAATAATAATAATAATAATTATAATAATAATAACAATAATAATAATAATAAAAATAATAATAACAATAATAATAATAATAATAATAATAATAATAATAATAATAATAATAATAATAATAGTAATAGTAATAATAATAATAATAATAATAATAATAATAATAATAATAATAATAATAATAATAATAACTATAATAGTAATAATAATTATTATAATTATAATTATAATTATAATTATTATTATTGTTGTTTTTATTATTATTGGCTAATACAAAACAACCCTTAAATGCTCGAATTGATACAACATTATTCTATTAACAGATCTAATTTAGTTATAAATATTAATTCTTGCAAAATGATAACAATTAGGCCTTGTAGCTCGAGTGGTCATTAGGCTAAAATTTCAAACAAGAGGTTCAAATCCAAGTATTTGCATTTTACCCCTGTTTTATAAATTGAGGCGACTTTAAGCTAATTTTATAAGGCTAGGCATGAAAATTTAAAGAGGTCTGACCTTTTTCCAATTAATCGGTACAATCGGTTTGGTTTGGTACATACTGGGCATATAAAATAATTAATCGGTACCAAAAATTGGTATATATCAAACCTTTATCGAATCGGTTTTTTCTGTCTCAAACTGGTTGGTTCAGACCGGTCCGATTTACCTGAAAACCCGAAAAAAATAAAAAAAATTTGAACACCCCTAGATGTCCAAAATAGTTAGTTGAGAATAAGTGTAAATTTGTCTATAAAACTATATAAAGGCTTCTCCGCCGATTGCCGATTGAAGAAGTATTTATTACTGGGGATCTCATGTTCTGGAAATCAGCTTGACACTGGACGTAGCAACATACAAATCTTTGTGCATTGTGTGATTAAATTTTTGTTGTCTTGCTCTTGCATATTAATTTTTAAGATTGCAAATTAATTATCTACTAATTCAAAAAATAATTTATTCAACCCCTTCTAGACTATTATTGAATTTTCAAAATACATTGATGCTTAAGATGTGATAAAATATAGGTGTATTACATAGATATTAAAAAGAGTTTTAATACTAATTATGGAATTGACAACAAAAAAATGGATGCATAAATTCAAATATACATCATTTCCCATCTAGTATTATAGCACAAAAATCTCTGCACCATCTTCAGAGGTTAGTTGTACAAATGCAGGGCATAAACACATTATATTACTCTAATATGCAAGACTCAAATCACTTTACTACAGTTTCAGATTTTAAATTAGCTAAAAAAATCATCATTCAAAACAAATCCCAATCAACTGTTTTATAAACCTGTAACAAGCATAACAAATATGAATTCTAGTAATCAAATATAGCATTTCTTGGAACTGCAACAAACAATGGAAAATTTCATTTCAATGATTCACCAATTAAACATAACTACTTCAAGAAAGAACGAAAGATTTAGGCTCTATCAATAGAATCTTAGTACAAAAGCACTCCCTCCAATTTTCTAATATTACAAATAAAGAAAATAAGAAACTGCAACTTAACCAGATCAACATCAAATCTCAAATCATAATAATTACACAAAAGACTTCTAGCAGATCATCGAAGATAAAGGTGCCAAATTTCCATTGCAACAGAAAAATACCAATGATGAAGAACAGAATTGCAAGTAATGTTTTGTGTTTATCGTATATATTTGAAGCTCAACCCAGTTCGTACGCTACGTTTTGCTGAATCAAGTTTGAAAAGGGTTGACCAGTTAAAAGTGACACCGGATTAACCAGCATTTCCTAATGTATGCTACCAAGGAAAAATAAGTTGATAGTTCATTTTTCGTGTCAAATGTGAGAACATTTGTTACCACGGAATCTAATTTTATAGCACAGAAACATAATGTTCATAGTATACTTGCACATATACGTGTTATGAGCTACTAGCTCATCATTAGATCAACCCAAGTCCGTACAGAAAAGTTAGATTTACAAACCATTGTTACAATACCTAATCTGATTTAAAATCAAGGAACCGTACTACATTACACAAACATCTTCTCTCTCCCAAACAATTTTGAAAGTTCCAGCAATGGATGCCAAATAGTAGGCAGCCTCTTCATAGAATATGCCAGCAACAAATGATACAACAGGTAACAAGATTACACTAGACTGGACAAATCAGTATTAGAACAGCAGACCTTCTGTTACCAGAACAGCACTTACGAAGATGCAAGGAATTTTAGACGTCTAGTTGTGCACTCCTAAATCACTACTAAGGATTCAAATTAATACTGAACCAAACCAACTTCTCACATATCTCAAATCCAGATTTCAATATAATATGTGCACCATTCTTTATGTAGAAAATAAGCTGCAATGTATTTATTGCTGCCTAACCAGTGAATATATATGGACTGTACTACTCATGATTTTCTAAGCAACCTACCAATCGGTAAGAAAATGATCCTATATTAAATCTGATGCTGCATAGATTTAGCAAAACCGATTAGTACCAAAATAAGTACTGAGAAACAAAGAACTCTAGAATTTTCACAGAAAGAAAATCATGGGGAAGCTAGGCAAAAATTGCAGAATATAGCCGAGAAGTGCAAATATAAAGCTATCCAATCGGACAAATAATAGCATCTAGATCCTACTTAGAACTTCCCAGCTACAAGACAACCTATACAGAAAACCAAAAGATAATTTATAAGAGTATTATGCTCAGAAAATACAAATAAGACAAAAGCCAAACTGGGATCCACTCAGCAAAACTTTACAAGAGTTCCAAGAATGCATGCCCAAAACACAAAAAACTAAACCCCAATAATTGACGAAGAAAGAAAATTTCATCATGAATACCAAAATGAGAGAATAACCAAGCATTGATCATGAAGAATCAAAATCATAAAAGAAGAAAATCCAGCATCAATAAAAAAAGAAAATTCCAGAACTGAATTAACCCAATACTCTCTGTTTTAGTAGGCTAGGATCGCCTAATCTCTTTTGAGAGATCAGCCCAAGAGTGCACACAATTTGAACTGTACCCTCCATTTTAGTGTGGTGGGAACATCAAAAGTTCTACTGTCATGCTCCTACGACTTCCATTCCATATCAAGATTAACAGTCTATAGTCATACCAAGAACTAACCAGTATTTTTCATTACACGTATAGTAGTGCAAAAAAGAAATTGGGAGTTCATTTCTGCGCGTCATATGTTAAACTTTGTTACCACAAAATCTCATGGTCATGGATGAGCCTTTTTTAATTCTTCAAAGAACAGTTTCCATATATGATATCATTTGAGTTGGCAAGAAAATTATCCAATAATAACAAAATTCAATCAACTCCATATTGTCTAAAACAAATATTTAAGGCATATTGCAATCAAACAAGTATGAATCTCTTCAAAAGTTCAGCAACAACTTGACAATTTCATTTGATTGATTCAGTTACTTACATCACCACTTCAAGAAAGATTTAGGTTCTGCCATATTAATCCAATTACAACTCTCTTTCAGGAAAGCATTCCCTCCAATTTTCTAACATATTCATACCAAGATATTAACAGAAAACTCAACTTAAATCTCACCAATACCAAATCTGAATCATACAACTGATTACGCTATAGACTCCTAGCAGATCAGTGGAAAACTGCATATACAGAGAACAGACCATTAGAGTACCATCTACATCAACAAGAAAGCTGCAACCACAAAGAACAGAGCGTTAATCCTCGTCATCGAATCTCCGTAAATCCTTTTGGAACCCTGCGAGAAATCAATTATGTACTTTATGGTCATATTGGGGTACATAATCCCCCAATTCTGCTGCAGCCCATTATCAGTGGTTTGCATACTTTCATTATCAAACAACTGATACACATAAGTCTCAGCCACTCCTTCCTTCCTCAGCGGTGTACCGAGACCAGATCTCAAATGGGAGAACAAACCCTGAAGATACAATTCAGAGTAATGGTGGCTCGCCTCTGGCTCACTCCCACTGCTGTAGGTCGGCCACCCGGTCTCCGTCACGACCACCGGGATATTCTCATGACCTGAAACTTCCATGGCGGCGATAACCGCATCAACCATCATGTCAAACAGGTTGCGGTAACGGACTCCGGTGACGGAATCATCTCGGAAATTATACGGGTGGTCCTGAAAAAGGGGGAACCCAATTGGGATTTGAGGGTTTACTCTGTAGACCTTGTAAGGGTGGAGATTAATGAAGAAAGAGGAATTGTTTTCGGCTAAGAATCGGAGCAAGGGTCTGATTATTAGGTTGTTGATGGGTTCTTGAAACTCGGCAGAGGAAGGAGGAAAGGGATTGTCGATGATGTCAATGAAGGAGAATGTGGTGGAGACGGAGATTTTGCGAATTCCCAGTGATTGGAGAGATGCCAGAAGATTTCGCATGGCTGGGAGGAGATTATCGGTGAGGTCTGCCGGAGAGTTGTTGACGGCGTCGGAGCCGACGGAAATGGCGGAGATGTGTGCTCGAGGGTAAAAGGGAACGACGTGCGTGTAGAGCCAGACGAGCGCGGCGGAGCGATCGGTGGCGAAGGAGGAAACCAGGTTGTTTGGGACCTCGAGCAGCAAAGAGATGTTGTAGTACGTGAATGCCCGGACAATTAGGGGGTCCGGTCGAGGGAGGCGCACAGCGGTGACGCGGTGAGACTGGAGTGTGGCGGCGACGTGCTCTGGTGGCGGAGTGTTAGTTGCGGTGGGGATGTAAGTGATTCCAATGATGGGGGTTCTACTTCCGGCGGCAGTGGTGGAGGTCGCCGTGGCGGAGGCAGTGGCCATGGTGAGGACAGAGAAAAAGAGGAGAGAGAGGGGAATGGAGATCATTATGTGTTTCTTGAGGGAGAGAAACATTGCTTGATTTACTGTGAAAATGGGTTTTCTGTGAGGGTTTTACAGAGGGTTTTCTGGTTTTATCTGTGTGTTTTAGTGTGTGAGAGAGAGAATAGGGAGAAGCGTGTTGTGCACAATGCAGTCGGCGTATTTTAGCAGAAGTGAGGCGTTCTTTTGAGTTTGTTAGTTAGAACTTTAGCGGCAAATTGAATAGAAGGGTGGTGATCCACTGTGGTTGACATGTGAGATTATGGATGTATTTAACATGTCATAAAGAGTTTTTCTCGCAACCAGAAAAAAAATTGTCATAACAAAGTGATTTCTTCTCATTTTTATTTAACATTAGTTTAGTCTCACAACCAGAAAAAATTTCAATTTTTCTTCTCGTATTTAAAAAAATTTCAAGTGCTTTTAAGTTTTAACACGTATGGAGATTAAAAAATATATTTTTATATATCATTAAAATTTTGTATTGTCATTTTAAACAAAAGCTACATTTAAAAGAGATCTTACAATTTTATGTATTGACTTTTAAATAATTACTAGTGATAATTCTTCTAATTAAATACTCCATCCGTCCCAAGATAAAAGTTCCGGTGGATTTTTCACGCATATTAAAAAAAAATGATAAAATTGCCCATAATAATATGTCATTAATTATTTTCAATATAAGTGAGAGAGTGACTTTCTAGCTATTCAATTCAAAATATTATCTCTCCATACTTATTAAATATGGAGAGAGAATTAGAATAAAAAAAGTATGAGATATTTAATGCTACAGGCATAATAGAAAAAAATGTGTAAAAATTTGGTTATTAAAAGAAATTGGACATTTAACATGGGACTACCCAAAATAGTAATAAGGACTTTTATTATGAGATGAAGGGAGTATATAATATGATGACCTAGTTTTATGATCTATCATGTAATTTATACACGTAACAATTATAAATAGAAATTTTTTTAACAATTATTATAAAAGATTACTAAAACAAAGATTATTAGAGAAAGAAAGTATTCTCTTTGTATTTTTGTATATTTTCAATCACTTTACAATGCTCTTATAGTCTTAGTTATAGATACAAGAACATCAATACTAGGAGGTTACAAAACTCAAAGGTCATGAGTTTTATAATTCAATAGACATGGGAGTTTCAAAATCATTACAATCAAATATAATAAGAATGAATCTAGATATCCTTTATATGAATCTAGACATCCATTATAATTTTATAACACTCCCCCTTGGATGTCTATTGTATAGCCATACACATTGAAAGCTGCCTCATTAAAAACCTTACCAGGAAAAAACCTTGGTTAAAGAAAAAAGAGTGCAACGCGTATTAGCTCCCCCTCATGAATGTATCCTTAAGTCCTTCAACTGTCACATTCCAATATTGCGACACAATCCTTTAAACGTTGCAGTTGGTAATGCTTTGGTGAACAAATCTGCTAGATTATCTTTTGAGTGAATTTGCTGAACATCAATGTTACCACACTTTTCAAGGTCATGTGTGAAATTTTTTTTTAGTGAGATGTGCTTTGTTCTATCTCCTTTGATGTATCCTCCTTTTAATTGAACTATACATGCAGCATTGTCTTCATACAGAATTATTGGAGTTCCTTTGCTGGAGGATAAACCGCATGTTTCACGAATATGTTGAGTCACTGATATCAACCATACACATTCTCGACTTGCTTCATGGATTGCAAGTATTTCAGCATGATTAGATGAAGTGGCAACTAATGTTTACTTTGTAGATCTCCATGATATAGCAGTATCACCACACATAAAGACATAACCTGTTTGAGATCGACCTTTATGTGGATCTAGGACTGAGCAAAAAATGGATATAACCGAAAAATTGAACACAACTGAAATAATTTAACCGAAATTTCTTAATAATTCGGGTATATCCGAATTTTTTTTTGGTTTACGGTTATTAGTTTGGATTTCAGTTTTGTGTAATTCGGTCTACCCGAATAACCGTATAAGATGTTGAAAAAAAATTAAGTTGACCCTTATCTATGTTAACCGAACCGAATTAAGCCTATCTATGTTAAGCCTTATCTCTCATCTTTATGTCTTCTCTTCTCTCTCTTATCTCAGCTACTACCCTCTCTCTTTATATCTTCTCTGAGTTCTTTCTCTTGTCTCAGCTCATATCTGATCTCCATCACTCTCATATTTTGATCTCTCATCTCTCATCTCTCAACCGACTCGATCTCGTCTCTTTTTCTTCTCATTCTTAAATTACAAAATTGTAACAATACCCAAATTGTAACAACTCAGATCTGTACTTTTACAAATCACTCTCTCTAGCACTGTAACAGTAACTAGTAAGGAAGAAAGAAAGTGGAAGCGTGTAAATGATGATTACTTTGCTTATACTGATTTATGTGCATAATCGGTTGCTATGTTTCTTGCTTCTTATATAAACTTATAAATATGATAACTCCCGTCTTTGTGTGTTCGTATGGTTTTATGTGTGTTATGTGTAATTTGTTTGGCCTGATACCATCTCTAGTGGGATTTGTTGAATTACTACTCCCTCTTTCCCATGTTTTTGGTAAGGATTTTGTGATATTCAAAAAATAATTGAAACATAATTTTGGAATGCCGATGAATGTTGCTGCGTGCATATAAAATATAAACACACACACACACACACATATGTATATATATAGTAAAATTAAGGACACATTCTTGGTCGAACACCGACTATTGCTCTAAATCACCATAGATAGTTTGGGGAAATTGCTGCCTGGGGTGAACCCTCCTCTGCTTGGGTCTTCGGTCTTCTCTCTTACAAAAGCCTCCTCTGATTGGGTCTTCTCTCTCATTTTTGGGTTTTATTTTTGATAGTAGTGTTCGGTTATTACCCGAAATACCGAATTTATAATTCGGTAATTCGGTTATTCGGTTATTACCACAATTAGGTTATTAGTTCGGATGTTGAAAATAAGAATATTTCGGTTTTCGATTATAACCGAATAGCTTATTCAGTTCGGTTATAACCGAATGATCAGTCATATGTGGATCAGATAAATACCCTGCATCAGCATATCCAACCAATTTATGATTATCATTATTTGAATAAAATAAGCCCATATCCATAGTACCTCGTAGGTAACGAAAAATATGTTTAACCCCATTCCAATGTCTTCGGGTAGGAGACGAGCTATATCTTGCTAAAAAATTCATAGAGAATGCTATATCATGTCGTGTATTATTAGCAAGATACATTTATACACC
This sequence comes from Panax ginseng, assembly GCA_020205605.1. Classification (NCBI taxonomy): domain Eukaryota; kingdom Viridiplantae; phylum Streptophyta; class Magnoliopsida; order Apiales; family Araliaceae; genus Panax; species Panax ginseng. The sequence goes on along the minus strand of CM035136.1, from coordinate 51,518,619 downwards.
AATTTCACTGAGGTATGGTACTTAAGGACCAAGTAATTCTTCATTATCCTCACGAGGTCTAAAAGGGTCCTTTTTCACATAAAGTGATCTAAAAACCATTGGGGTACTCAATGGATGAGCTTTATCCATATAAAATCTTTTAAGGACCTTCTCTGTGTAAGTTGACTGATGAATGAGAATTCCATCTTCTAAATGCTCGATCTGCAGGCCGAGACAAAATTTTATTTTTCCTAAATCTTGCATCTCAAATTCTTTCTTTAAATAATTCATTGTCTTTGGAATCTCTCCATGAGTTCCAATAATACTTAAATCATCAACATACACAACAATGATAGCAAAACTGGATTCCGACTTCTTTATAAAAATACATGGGCATATAGGGTTATTATTATGCCATTCTTTCAATAAATATTCACTAAAATGATTGTACCACATGCGTCCTAATTGCTTTAACCCATATAGGGACCTTTACAACTTGATTGAGTAAACTTCCCGGGGATTTGAATTATATGCTTTAGGCATTTTAAATCCTTCAGGGATTTTCATATAAACATCATTATCAATTATTCCATATAAATAGGTTGTAACAACATCAATTAGACACATATCTAATTTTTCATTAGTTGCTACTAGGCTAATAAGATACCGCAATGTAATTGCATCTACCACATGAGAATATGTTACATCGTAATCAATGCCAAGTCTTTGTGAAAACCCTTGTGCGATAAGTCGTGCCTTGTATCTTACAATTTCATTTTTCTCATTTTTTTTCATACAAAGACCCATTTGTATCCAATTGGCTTTACTTCTTCAGGGTGTTTGGACTACAGGTCCAAAAACTTCACGTTTTGTAAGTGAATTTAATTCTGCATGTATTGCTTCTTTCCATTTTGGCCAATCATTTCTGCGTCTACATTCTTCAACAGAATTAGGCTCAGAATCCTCATTTTCATTAATTATATCAAGCGATATATTATATGAAAAACAGTTGTCAACAACTATCTCACTTCGGTTCCATTTTTTCTTTGTAGAGACATAACTTATCGAGATCTCATCATTTTTATTATTTTCAGGTACCTGAACCTCTTCTGGGGTTTTATGATTAGCTATGTCTATATCCCCATGAATATTTTCCTCCTCAATAATTCCAACTTGTTTATTTACTTCTTTTCTTTTTCGAGGATTTTTGTCTTTCGAACCGATTGGTCTACCACACTTCTGGCGTGCCTTAGACTCATTTGCAACAATTTTTGTGGATTGTCCTACTGGGACTTCAATCCAAGCTTGTGACACCCCCAAAATAGGTATACATCACTTATCTTGGGTCGCCAAATACATGGTATAGAATACAAATACAAACTTAAATATACAACATGAGATGTGAGTTTTAATACAAATATTGTCTTCTAGACAGTATTCAAACTCAAAATAAGTCCTCAATATATTTATTATCACACTATTTCACATAATAGTGAGGACTACTAATGCAACCATCTGACCGTCACATCTCAGGTTCGACTAGTCCCAAATTTATATTCTCATTTTCCAAGAGAGCAATGAAAGAAAAGGGTGAGCTCAACTAGCCAAGAAGAAATATTATGACTAAGATAATGCGAGAATAATTTATCGTTAGCCTTCAACAAAGATGTTAAACCGATAAAAATATAATAAACATCAAGTTTAATTGCAGCGGAACAAGCAATCCATTAGAAGAGTCAAGTAGAGCATGATATCTACTATCTTCTACGATTTAAAAGAATTTATCATCAATTTTATCGCTGAGACTCAGCTTATTAAATAATCCACATCATCCATGCACTACGGCCAAGGATATTCATTAGTATCACGACCACAAATTATCCATGCACTACGAGCCAAGGATATTCGTGTTTTCATCAATGGTCATGATCATGCCAACAACTGTCCATCAATGCACTACGGGCCAATAAGGACTTTTAACACATCATTTGTAACATTACGGTCATGATTATACTGAATAATCTCTGGTCATAATCATACCAAGTCCATCTATGCACTACGGCTAAAGATGACTTTCGTAACAATATAAGCATGAGGATGATGACAATGATATAAGAATTCAATTAAAAGAAAGCAAAGGATAAATTTTTAAAGATTTATATTTTAATTTATCCATAATTCAATAATGTTCAAATTGTCAACATGATACTGCTTTGTGAAGTAAAATTCAAGAATAATATTGTATCAAAAATGATTTGTACCGAAAAGGAATCAATTTTTGTCATGAATAGTACCCCGGGTGAATAGTAACTAAGTGAATAGTACCCCGCGAATAGTACTTCAGGAATAGTAACCCCTTGAATAGTACTCCGGCATGAAAACGTTAAAACTTATCAAGAATGCTCATAATAATATTTCTATGAAAAGATACTGGATGAGGCGCAAATATCAAGGATATTCTACTAATTTCATGGAGTATAGAAGCCAAAACTTTAACAAAATGAGTATAAAATTCGGAATCTGAAACGAAATAATATTACTTACATACTACAGAGTATGAAAGAAAATATTATTTCATATGAATATTGAACAAAAATAACATCCCTTACCTTGAAAAGAAGAGTATTCCAACTGGTATAGTGGTGATATTCTTGAAGAAAACTTGAACTATTTTCTACGCTCAAAGCTTCCTTAAACTCTAAAGAAATACGCTCAATATTATAAAAGAAGAATTCTCTGATTCTGGTGTGATTTTCAATTCTAACTAAGCATCCTATTTATAGGAGAAAGGAAAGGATACTATTTGAATTTTAGAAATCATGGACGCACACTAGTAAAAACATTTTACTAAAGTAAAAGTAAAGAAACTGCTTTCGGTGGAAAAACAAACGTCTCTTTTGACTAATGCGGCCATGGGGCCAGATGTCTCATCGATTCACGCTTTGATTGGAAAAAGTTTGTGGTGAATAAATTTCTTTAGTAGTAGGTCTTTTGACCGGTGATTAGGTCGCTGCCGGAGGCGGTCTTTGGAGTGATGATTTCATCACATCCACTTACTTTGATTGATTATGGGGAATCAGGAGAAGGGATCCTGAGCGTCTTGAAGGCTGATTGTGCCATAGGGATCACAATCACCTTCGTCTTCAAGATCTTGACTAGAATATTCTCCTCTGGACTGAGAAGAAGCTTTATCTGATTCTTCGTGTAACTGGTCAAGTCTCATATGAATGGAATCTGCAAGACGCCTTAACTGAGAGTTAGAGTAACTAGAAACATTAGTAACTTCATCAGTATTAGGAGGAACAACTGATTTTTCTTTTAACTTATCAATTTGTTTTAGTGGTTGATTTCTTGGAAGATGCTGGCGAGGGGCGCGATGGCGAAGCGAAGGAGTGTTAACTGGAGGAGTCAATAAAGGAGAAGGCGGAAATTCTTTCTGAACTTGGCCAACTATTCTATCAACACCGAATTTATCCCACCATTTAATGAAAAAACGGCGAGAGACATGAGAAATAGGGGAAAGGTAAGTCTGAGCAGTCCTAATTCCTATGGACGACGGAGACTAAAATATTGTGACTTCTTGGGTAGCTAAAATGACATATTGCCATTTGAGAATCCAAGGGATTTTGTATTTACTACAAAATATAAGGAAGACTGGAATTTCCTCATATTTGGAATGATAATTACTATGATGACAAAATGTTCTAACTGAGCAAGGAGAGGTTTGGGGAAAATATCATGGCACAAACCATACCTCGTCCACCAAAGGATGAACCATTTGGGGAATTGACTTTTGAACTTGTGGTCGAAATGGAAAAACCACGAATGACTATGATCTTCATTTTGATGAAGCATGATTTTATGCCAAGCCTCAATATAATCATAATAGCAAAAAGAGCTAGTGTGATTAGAAAGTGACTTGAGATCAGAAGGATGACTACCCCAATCGGACAGATTGAGAACTTGCTTAATATACAATGAATGATAAAGAAGCTTGGATTTATCATCGTTGGCATAAATTGGTTTAATAAAGGCTGACTCTGTTTTGAATAAGGATGTCCTATAATACACAAGTGATTTATAAGGAGCTAATGGAAGAAAATGCCATCCGGTAGGAAAATCTTTGGTGACTAATTGAATCGGGTCATTCTTGGGTTTCATTGGTAACTCAATATGGAATAAGTGCTGATCAAAAATTTGATGATAGTCTGAAACCTGGGTATTTGGATTGTGATGAGGTAGACTTGGTTTGACTAGCAAAAATATCAAATGGTTTGGGTGACTAGCAAGAATTGAGGAGTAGGGCTTGGGAGCTATACCAAGCACACAGGAATTTATTATGGGTTTTTGAGTAATTGGATGAGGAACAACGATTCCTTTTGGTGATTAACTAGGCCGGTTGGCGACCATGACCACGAGAAGATGAACCTCCTCGCACACTCATTTTCTTTATAATAGTACTGTGTTAATAAACTCACGAGTGAGAAAATCTGAGGCGAGTTGTTACTACCTTTAATATATTCAATATCAAAATCAAAAATACTTAAAATTGCTTGCCATCTAGCGAATGAATGCTTAGAGGCTGACATTCTCAACATCTTTTCAAGAATAAATTTTCTTTGACTTACAATCTATTCTAACTAGGAATTTTGATTCAATAAATCTCTAAAAATTTTTTATACATAAAACTAATGATAAAATTTCTTTTTTAATAATCTTTGTATTTTAAGCGTATGTAGGGTTCCATGCTTTTAGAATGGAAATGAACAATTTGTTCATCGAGTAGGAGTTAACTTTTGTTTGAGTATGCCACGAATCGATGTCGAGGCATCGGTTTCAATTATTTTGAAAATTTGAATCATTTGAGATGCCAAAGCGAGAATAATACCTTAACATATTTTTTAACTTGTTGGACGACAGAAGTATGAATGTCAGTCCATGGAGGTGGATTACTTTGTAAGCGCTGAAAGAGAGGCTTACAAATCTTCCTGAGGTTCTTGTAAAACTTGCCAATATAATTGAGCGAGCCAAGAAACCTCTGTAGCTGAGTTTTATCGGTAATCTTATCTGGGAACCGGTCGGCGAATTGAATAGCTCTGTCAATTGGCCGTGTGAGTCCATGATAGAGGATTAATCCGAGAAACCTGACTTTAGTCAGAAACAGACTACATTTGGAAGGAGAAAGAACAAGACCATTGGTTTTAACTATTTTGAAGAACGAATTCAAATGTTTAATATGCTCTTCAATAGTCTTGGAGAATACAAGGATATCATTGATGTAAACTATAATAAAATGGTGAAAAGGATTCAAAATATTATTTAGAATATTACGAAATTCATTGGTGCATTTTTTAGTCCAAATGATTGAACATTCCATTAAGTAATGTCCCGAGCGGAGTGGTGAATCTTGATTTATACCTATCATCGGGATGAATAGCAACTTGCGAAAATCCGGACTTAAGGTCAAATTTACTAAAGATGGTGGAGACACTTAACCTACCAAGGAGATCATCCTTGTTGGGCAAAGGGTACTAATCCATTCTAGTACTTTGTTTAATGGTTTGTAATTAATGACTAATCGAGGGACTCCTCTCTCTTTCTCGACTTCATTATTAACATAGAAAAATTTGGGCAAGACCATGGTGACTTACTATGTCTAATTAAACCTTTACTAAGAAGATCATTAATTTCATTTTACATAACTCCATCATTCATGACTCATTTGAATAGGCCTAGCTTTGGTGGGAATTAAATGTTCTTTAAATTCCTTAGCATAGGGTAATCTAACTGTGTGCTTCTTCCTATGCCAAAAAGCATTGGGAGAATCAGAACATAAATTTTTTTATTAAATAATCTTTTAATTCTTTTATTTTTTCTTGAATTCTGTTACTCTTAAGTTGTTCTTCAACTTGTTGATACCTAACTTCTTCTTTAAGGAAACTTAGGTGGGTAACTTTACAATTTAATGATTTCAATGATTTAGAAATTGATTCTTCTTGAATAAATTTTAAATCTCTTTCTTTTGGTTTAATTAGAATTTAAATGTAATTTTTTTTCCTAAATGTTACAACTTAAACCTTTATTACTAGTAGTAAATGGGTATAATAAATAGATAAATGGTAAACCCTAAAATGATTTTGTCGATAAGATTGCGAACTAAGACAAATGAGGTCTTAAAACACATCTTGTCTTGACAAATATGTACATTAGGTAATTTATATTTTATTTCCATTTGACTCTGAATTAAATTTGAATTTAGTTTTCACTAGTTTTCTTATAATATCTTGTTGGGATAATACCTTCTTGAATATAGTTCAAATGCACATTTGATATCAACCAAAGCGAGGAGTATGTATAGAGAAAGTTTTATCGATAACTAAATTAATAGAGATATACCATTTTTGAATAGTAATATCTTTAATTCTTTTAAGGAGAGACCTTGAATAAAGAGATCGAAATCTTTAGCTTTTGATGATTACGGTTCATCGTGACTTTCATCACTAGAAGAGGAATCATGAACTTGAAGATCGATTTTTTATCATCAATCTCTTTTCTTAAGTTGGAAATATCTAATTTTAAGTTAGAAATTTCTTTCTTAAGTTTATTAACTTCTTGATTTAACTTTCGGGAGGTAATTTCTTTTACTGGAGACTTAAATCTCTCAAGAGTTTTATTGAGGCCTAAAAAATAGGTTTTCTTTGGCTCTAAGAACCTTATCGGTGACTTTCTTATCTTTGGTTAACAAATCTTTTAATTGTTTCAAATCTTTGAGTTTTTTAATTGAGGTCACGTAATTTTACTTGATTAAATCAACTAATAAAGAACTTTCTTCTTCTTCTTTTGTAATTACATTAACTCTTTTACAACAGTTTTTATTGCAATTTTACATACATATGGTGACTTCATTTTCACTTCTCAGTTCATCGTTAGATGCGTTATTACTAGAAGATTACGGAATATCGAAGCTTCTTCATTACTACTTTTATTATTTTCAATTCTCATTAATTCTAATAAGCATTACGTATCTTGATTTGAAATATTTAATTGAGATAATTTTGTTTTAACTCTACATTCACTTTTATAGTGTCCTTTACGCCTGAATTGTGATGAGACAATTTTACTTTTATCATATTTCTTTGATTTTTTATATGACTTCTTCTTAGATGACTTAGGTTTATTGTAATAAGTATCTTGATTATTATTCTTATTATTACTTTTATCTTGATTATATCTTTTCTTCTGACGTTTATGACTTTTATGTGACTCAATATGTTTATTCTTATGCATGTGCTTTCTTACAGAGGGAGCAATGGCGGTGGTAAACCATCTTGTTCACAAAATGTTCCTAACTAAATATTTAGCTTTATTTCTATCTTTACTAGCTTGTTTAGCTAATTTAAAATCAATACACATTTTAATCCAATTTTTTGAATATAACTAATAATATCACCATAAGTTAAATTATCATAATCAATATATCCTAAATTTTTACTTAATTCTTCTCTAACTTTGTGAGCAAATAAAGATGGTAAACCATTAACAAATTTTCTTTCCAAAATGGTTTATTCTTGTCATTTCTCATCATAACTCTAGAGTAAATACATCTTTGTACCATCTAAAATCACTTAGAGTGGGACAAGTAAGATTATAATTGATCATGAATTCTTTACGTAATATTACTAGGGGTTCCAACAAAATGTTTAATTATAGTAAATATTAAAGTATTAACTCCATCGGAAGACCAATACCGGCATCTTCATCAAAGATGGGATTGCCTTCATTATCTCTTTGGATAGCATGAACTATGGATATTCTAATATCTTACGTGAGATGTTTTTCCCACCAAGACCTAAGAATACCGGTAAAACCACTAGCTATTAATTCAACTATATCTGGTTGAGATAAAGTGTTGAATTTAGTGATATAGTTTGTTGCTACCATAGACATATGATTAAGTTTATTAAGAATTTCTTGTTCACTAAATCCATCTATATTCCATTCATATATTTTATTAGATGACACGAAAAACTGTTTATCTAGATTTCTCTCTTGAATTGTAGATCCGGGAGGAGTTGGTCTAGAATACCAATTATTACGTAATACTTGTGTTATTAACGATTAATTTATTTAGTTTGTTCATTAAGGTTTGAAATAGATGAGTGATTAGAATGATTGGAAGAACTTTCATTATCATCATCCGATTCTACATGATCGATAACAGCAATAGTTCCACTTGGACCGGGTTCTGTTTTAAGTTTTTTAAATAACTTTTCAATAGACTGAACTAGTTCACTCTCGTCATTAGGTAAACCTAAATTATATCTGTTCTCTGGTAATTTAATTAAAGGTTGTTCAATTTTTGAATCAGGTTTTTTAATAATACCTTCTTCAAATTTTTCTTGATCTATCTAACTATTTTCCTCTTTGTTGCTAGATATTGATTACTAAAGTTTAATTGTTCAATTATTTTTTTTATCATCATTAGTTCCATCAGGAATCTTGAAGGGACTAGCGATAACTGAAGTGTTTTTAACTGGAATTAGAATTGTCTCTAAAGGAGGATGACTAGACGATACTTTAGATCTATCTTCTTTAATCCATTGAGTTTTACTAATAACATTACATTTACTTTGATATTGTTCATACCAGTCGTAAAAAGTAATATTAATTTCTTCATTTTTAATAAATCTTTTCCATCTATTAACTATCTTATCTCTTTCTTTTTTTTTTTTGGGGTGATTAGATCTGAATAGATGTCTTTTTTCTTTATTAAATTTTGAATTAAAATCTTTTACTAAGTTATCCCAATCTAAAACAAAATTCTTTTTAATGACTCTCGATTGATTGTGAATTGGGGCATTTAAATCGGTTATGTAGGATACAGAGGATCTTAGGAGAAGAAGAACCTTCATCTTCTACGGTATCGTTCTGAGTGTAACAAGGATGACTAACTTGTCCTTGATTAAGGATACCTTTAAGTTTGATATCTCTAACTGAAGGATTACTAAGGACTTCAGTATCTCGTCTGGTGTGGATAACTGAAGGAGTTGAAGAACTGGAAATGTCTTCGATGATAACTGGCGTTCTAGTACGTTCAAAACTAATTTTAACAGTTCCATCAGAAAACTGTTGAATGTTTTCAATATTTAACAAATTGTTAACTATGGGTTGCTGTGGTAATTCATTCGGTAAAGTCCAGTGATTAGGTAAGGTAATATCCTTCCAAAGAATTGTTCTTGGGATCTGGATATTAGCATCACTAGTTGAACTTTGAATTAAAACTGTTTGGTCTTTTGGACTTTTATTAAGAGCATGAACGTTTAAGTTTGATTTCATTGTCTTATAATAAATCCTGTAAATTAAAGCAATGGGTTGAGATCCTTCAATCATTTGAGTAATTTCTCCATCAGTTTTAATATTTAATGATAAAGCTTTAAATAAGTTTTGATCACTAAGACTCAAGGTGAAATCAGGAAAGCAATTGAAATGGATAGGTCCATTATGCAAACTTGCTTCCATAGCACCAATAATACTTGGGTAATAATTTAAAAATCTAGCGTCTCTAAAAGGCGAGGTAGATAGATGAATTAATTCCTTTTTACATTGAGTGGTTTAACTACAACTTGAACAAGACCTATATGAATAAAATTGTAACCCTTTTTTACGTGTTTTTTAATAACTTGGGTGATAAAAGACTACAATTTTAAGTATTCTTTATTAATTGCATAAACTCTTTCAACTTGTTTTGACATTATAGTCGATTTTGAATTTATCTGAAAAGGTTGATTGATAAATATCTTTTGGAGATACTCTAGGTATGTTCAATTATGTAAAAAACTTGATTAATGTTTTCATAACTATGTTCTTCTTGGTTAACTATATATAGGACGGAGGCAAAGTGACTGTTACTAAGCGAAGAGTTGGATCTGAATAATCTACTCATCTTGATTGTTTTCAAATAAAATCTTACTCAAGGTTCATTCATACATACCCGTTTACCCAAAGTAGACTCATACCTATGTTACATAACTTGAACCTTTGCTCACACCAGAGACTTACAAAGGTTAGACCGAACTAGGTGGACTACAGGTAAATAAGGTGACTTGAAACTTTGAGAAAGAGAAGATTTTGAAATAGTAAAGAGAAGTTTGATTAAAAGATCGACTAAACGATTACTAACAACAAACAACTTGGCTTTGATACCATTAGAGGCGGAAGGAAAGAGTAGAATGAGAGAAGAACAAGTGCGCATACAAACACAATTAAATTACTAAATAAAAATAGTTTTATTGATGATGACTCAAACTATTTACAAATACGAAAAATTAAAATGACTTACAAGTTTACTAGAATAAGAACATTAGATGAAAAGGGGTTAAGTAGGCTAAACAATTTGAGGCTAAAGATTAATCGAGAGAAGGAACTCTTAGTCTTTCTAAAATCTGCTAAAACTAAATGAATTCAATTTCCTTTTATAGAACAAGGAAATGAACTATTACAAGATTACTATTACAATAACTTGGGTAAAGTAAAAGTAAGAAACATTTTACTAAAGTAAAAAGTACAAGTAAAAACATTTTACTAAAGTAAAAGTAAAAGCTACTTTGATTGAAAAAGCAGGCGTCTCTTTTGACTAATGCGGCCATGGGGCGGATATACGGCCGATTCTTTTGCTTTGAAGCGGAAAAATTTTGACTGGTGAATAAATTTCTTTGGAGGCGGTCTTTGGTGTTGGTGATTAAATTTAGGGCAGGTCTTTGAAGGAGTGATGATGTCATCACATCCACTTACTTTGATTGATTATGGGGAATCAGGAGAAGGGATCCTGAGCGTCTTGAAGGCTGATCGTGCCATAGGGATCACAATCACCTTCGTCTTTCAAGATCTTGACTAGAATTTTCTCCTCTGGGTGAGAAGAAGCTTTATCGATTCTTCGTGTAATGGCGGTCAAGTCTCATATGAATAGCATCTCGCAAGATGCCTTAGCGAGAGTTGGAGTAACTAGAAACATTAGTAACTTCATCGATGTCGGGAGGAACAACTATTTTTTCTTTTAACTTATCAATTTGTTTTAGTGACTATTTTCTTTGGAAGATCAACGGCGGGGGCATTAGAATGGCGAAGGAGTGTTAATGGAGGAGTCAATAAAGGAGAAGGCGAAATTCTTTACGAACTTGGCCAACTATTCTATCAACACTAAATTTATCCCACCATTTAATGAAAAAAGCGGCGAGAGACATGAGAAATAGGGAAAGGTAAGTCTAAAAGTCCCTAATTCCTATGGACGACGGAGAAAAATCTTGTGACTTCTTGGGTAGCTAAAATGACATATTTCCATTTGAGAATCCAAGGGATTTTGTATTTACTACAAAATATAAGGAAGATTTGAATTTCCTCATATTTGGAATGATAATTCTTGTGATGACAAAATGTTCTAACCGAAAGCGAGGAGAGGTTTGGGGAAAATATCATGGCACAAACCATACCTCGTCCACTAAAGGATGAACCATTTGGGGAATTGACTTTTGAACTTGTGGTGAAATGGAAAAACCACGAATGACTATGATCTTCATTTTGATGAAGCATAATTTTATGCTGAAACCTCAATATAATCATAATAGCAAAAAGAGCTAGTGTGATTAGAAAGTGACTTGAGATCAGAAGGATGACTACCCCAATCGGACAGATTGAGAACTTGCTTAATATACAACGAATGATAAAGAAGCTTGGATTTATCATCGTTGGCATAAATTGGTTTAATAAAGGCTGACTCTATTTCAATAAGGATGTCCCTATAATACACAAGTGATTTATAAGGAGCTAATGGAAGAAAATGCCATCCAGTAGGAAAATACTGGGCAGCTAATTGAATCGGGTCATTCTTGGGTTTCATTGGTAACTCAATATGGAATAAGTGCTGATCAAAAATTTGACGATAGTCTGAAACTGGGTGACTGGATTGTGATGAGGTAGACTTGGTTTGACTAGCAAAAATATCAAATGGTTTGGGCTGACTAGCAAGAACTGAGGAGTAGGGCTTGGGAACTGTACCAAGCACCTGGAATTTATTGTGGGTTTGGGTAACTGGATGAGGAACAACAGTTCCTTTTGACTGATTAATTGGACCGACTGAGCGGCCATGACCACGAGAAGATGAACCTCCTCGCACACTCATTTTGCTGCAATAGTACCTGTGTTAATAAACTCACAAGTGAGAAAATTAGGAACTGAGTTGTTACTACCTTTAATATATTCAATATTAAATGTTTATATAGTACTATAATTCTGCAGTCACCTTACTTACCTGTAATCCACCTAGTTCATGTCTAACCTTTGTAAGTCTCCACGGTGTGAGCAGTGTCGGGTTATAGAACATAGATATGAGTCTACTTTGGGTAAACGGGGTATGTACGAATGAACCTTGAGTACGATTTTATTTTAAAATAGTCAAGATGAGTATATTATTCAGGTCCAGCTCTTCAGTTAGTAACAGGTCAGCTTCCTCGTCCACCAAAGGATGAACCATTTGGGGAATTGACTTTTGAACTAGTGGTCGAACTGGAAAAACCATGAATGACTATGATCTTCATTTTGATGAAGCATAATTTTATGCCAAGCCTCAATATAATCATAATAGAAAAAAGAGCTACTGTGATTAGAAAGTGACTTGAGATCAGAAGGATGACTACCCCAATCGGACAGATTGAGAACTTGCTTAATATACAACGAATGATAAAGAAGCTTGGATTTATCATCGTTGGCATAAATTGGTTTAATAAAGGTTGACTCTATTTCAATAAGGATGTCCCTATAATACACAAGTGATTTATAAGGAGCTAATGGAATATATATATCAGTACCAAAATCACCCACCACCATCAATTTATTTCTCCCATTTCCTTATCCCTCACACACACGCAACACATAGTCATATGCACACACCAGAATAATTTTATATATAATATTTATATATATATATATATAATAACTTTCTACCTAATATTTTTTGAAAAATGGGTAAATGGGGGTTCATATAATAAGCAAAATTTACAACAAATACTTCATAAAAATCCCCTCAATATTTTTAACAACGTTTATTCATATTATTATAACTCACAATATTAACAACCAGATCATTCCTATAAAAGAGGGGGCTTTCCGATAAGGATTTCTCCCTATTGGCGCGCAATTAGGTGACCAAACCTCTCCTCGACAGAACTTTCTTGACATTGTTAATTATGCAAATAATAATAAGAATAACTTGTCATCTTAATTATTGATTTAATAATTTATAAAATATCGACAATAATTGAATAAAATAACATGAGATACTATGCAGCAATTACTGTAGCAATAATTGAACAAAACTGAGTGACTTCTTACGTAAGCATCAATAATCAATATAGTGTGCTACTATGCAACCAAACGTATTACTGTACTTTTAACACTGGGTAATTCAACAGTTAACGGTAAAACTTTCGCCGTTATTTTCATAAAAAGATATTTCTGTCGTTTTCTCTCATTCTTGAAATGATAATTACGTTGTGGGGTCCACTTAATGATTGTGCCATCGCATTTAATATTCCTGTTAAAACGAATATTCCCCGACCAATCGACTATTATATAACAACTTGCTTACTTTGAAAAATTTATAAATATTACCCACAACTATAACATTATATTAAATCCACACCATAATATTCAAAAATAATATTTATAGAAAAATTCATCTTTATTCATAAAAGTTGGGGTCTTACAAAGCTGGAGCATTTACAGCTGGTATTTGAGATTTGGTTACTCCTTTTGAGTCAGTGAATGCATTCGGTAATTGATTTGCTATATCTCGCAAACAAAGTATCTTTTGAACTTCTTGTTCATATTGTTTTGTACGAGGATAAAAATTCAATAATGGCAATGCATTCCAAGTTATATCTTTATCCAGTTGTTTAATTTCTCCCCCTAAAGCTGGGAACATAGTCTCATCAAAATGACAGTCGGCAAATCGTGTCATAAATGAATCACTGTTAAGGGTTCAATAAATTTTATGGGAAAATGAAAGTATTCAATTTTTATAATTATTATTAATGCTATTTAGTAAATGGTTAAATTGAGAAAAGGTTTCTCATTAAGATCATGGTGACATAAATGAAAAAGACCATTACAAAGTAATTATTTATCAAGTTGATATAAAATATTTGGGATGTGAATTCACCAAGATTGTCAAAATGAATAGTACTTGATTGTATGATCCGGAAATTGTGCTCGTAATCTAATAATTTGAGCAAAATCACGCAAACACTAGGTTGCGAGTTGATAATAAACACAGGGAATTGTAGATTATTGTAAGACGAATTTTACGAAATTAAAGTATTCAATTTTATAATCATTTAGTGGACCCCTGAGAAAGGGTTAAAGTATTGTCGTGAAAATTAGAAAATGATTGATATAAAATATCTTTTTATAAAAATAACGGTGAAAGTTTTTACCATTAAAGCTGTTGAACTACCGGTGATGATAAAAATAACGGTGAAAGTTTTATCGTTAAATGTCTTACGTAAAAGTTGCATAGTAGCACGATATTGTACATTATCTTTGATTATTGATGCTTACGTGAAAGTCACTCGGTTATACTCAATTATTGCTATAGATAATTCTTGCATAATATCTCTCATATTATTGATTCAATTATTGTCACGATATCATCTGCATAATATTTATTATTATTAAATCAATAATTGAGACGACAAAGTTATTCATATTATTATTTGCAATATTGACAATGTCTAGAAAGTTACATCGAGGAGAGGTTTGGTCACTAATTGCGCGCAAGGGAGAAATCCTTATCGAAAAAGCCCTCTTTCCCAGGAATGATCTGGTTGTTAAATATTGTGAGTTATAATATTAATGATGAATAAGTTTGTGTTGATTAAAGATGAAATTGATAGTTCCATTGTGTTGGGATTATTAGTGTTGGTGGAAATCGACATTTATTTCGATAATAATTGATGTCTGGAGGTTATATTGACCAATCGGGTAATTAATCGGATAAATGAGCAATTAATTGCTATTAATTCACATGCTTATAACTATTTGTTCACATGTGTGTACTATTGAGTCACATGCATGTACTATTAGGGGAGGTGGTGCAAGATTGATAATACTTGCATGACTAAATTAAAAATGGAGGTATAGATGAAGGTACTATACTGTAATTATTTTTTTCACATGTATAGAACTATTGAGTCACATGATTGTACTATTGATTCACATGATATACTATTAGGGGAGGTGGTGCAAGTTTGATAATACTTGCAGGACTAAATTAAAAATGAAGGAAAAGATGAAGGTATTATCTTGTAATATTTCGAGCCCCAAAACGTGCAATTATCGAAACTATATTTTCCTATAAATAGAAGCTCATTCTTCCTTCATTCTCACCAATTCACTAAGACTCACAAGAGCAATTATAGAGAGAAAGCTATAGAGAAAAGAAGAAGAAGAAGAAGTGCGCTACTTCACTATTCGATTATCGATCTTCTTACGAGGTAAGGGGTATTATTTATTTCATATTACGAAGAAAATTATTTTTTCGTATTAGTATGAATATTATTTTCGTTTAATATTAAGTAAAGGGTATTATTTCTTTCATTATTCATGAAGAGAGTTATTTTCTTTCAATACTAACGTAAGGTTTGTTATTCCATTCTTTATTATTACATTTGGAATAACTTTTGTCTCACGTGGACTACTAGTATGCATGGTGAAATTCTTACATTATTCCATTCTTTATTATTACATTGAATAACTTTTAACATATCTCATGACTCTCTGGTATGCATGGTGAAATTCTTACATTATTCCATTCTTTATTATTACATTGGAATAACTTTGTCTGTGGACTCTAGTATGCATGGTGAAATTCTTACATTATTCATTCTTTATTATTTTATTGGAATAACATGTCTCTGCGGACTACATGTGCATGGTGAATGACCCTTCATATTCATTCTTTATTAAATTGTGGAAATGATGCATCTACGTGGATTCTGCATGGCGGGTGAAAATCCATTTGCAATTTCGTATATTCTATTATACTCGTATGAGATATCATTTCTTTTGTACTCGTCATGGAATATTGTTTTCTTTTGTATTTTCCTTTTATGAGTACTATTCACGGAGTAATATTCATGAGTTACTATTTACGAGTTACTATTCACTGATTCTTATTCACTCGAATATTATTCACTTTCGGGTATTAAGGACACTTTTTCATGTGATGAAGTACTATTCACGAGTTACTATTCATGGGTTACTATTCACCCGGTTATTATTTACTAGAATATTATTCACTTTCGGGTATTTGGGGCACTTTTCATGCTTGGGGACTACTATTCACGAGTACTATTCTCGAAGTCTTATTCACGAAGTCTTATTCACGAGTCTTATTCACCCAAAAAATATATTTCTTTTACTGTCCAAATTATTTTTGATACATGAATATTATTCTTGAATTTTACTCCTGGCGATATCATGTTGACAATTTGGATATTTTTAAACTCTGGATAAATTTAAAGTCTTTAATATTTATCCTTGATTTACGTTGATTAATGCTTATATCATTGTCATCATCCTCCTCATGCTTATATTGTGATGAAAGTCATCTTTTTGGCTTACGTGCATAGATGAATTTGTTGATTGGTATGATTATGACGAGGGGATCATTCGGTATAATCATGGCCAAGTAATGTTGCAAATGATGTGGTAAAAGTCCTCGTTGGCCCGTTGTGCATTGATGGACAATTTTGGTATGATCATGACCATGGGTTCTCTTGACGAGGGTGCAAATGAATTGTTTTATGGGCGTGATCATGGCCATTGATGAAAACACGATTATCCTTGGCCCGTAGTGCATGGATAATTAAGTGGTCGTGATCTTAATGAATATCCTTGGCACATAGTGCATGGATAATTCGGTGATGTGGATTATTTATTGTCTTTGAGTCTCGATGATAAAATATTGATAATAAACTTTTAATTAAGTAGAAGATAGTAGATATCATGCTCTACTTGACTCTTCTAAAAATACTGATTTGCATGTCTTTGGCACCTTTGTAGTGCAAGGATGAGCTGTTAATGAATATCTTTGGCCGTAGTGCAAAGATGAATTTATTAGTATGATTATGAATAGAAGCTGTGATTTGGTATAACCATGATCTTTGATGTTTTAGTAAAGACATGTGATGAAAATTATCTTAAATCACAGGTGCGAAGAGAATTTAGAACCACAATTATGATTATGAGTTATTCACATGATTGTGGAAAGAAATTGTTGATTGATGTTCTGAGGATAAAACATTGTTGGTGGACTTTTAACATGGAGAAGATAATAGACTTTATGGTCTATTTGACTCTTCTAATGGATTGCTCGTTCATTTGCAACTATGGTTGAAAAGTTTTATCATCTACCATATGTTCTAAATCTACGATTTATTCTTGACGAAGGCTATTGATAATTTAATTATCTTTAGTCATGATATTCTTTCTTGGGCTAGTTGTGCTCACCCTTTTGCTTCACAATTCCTTTTCGGGTAATAAGAGTGTAGGTTTGGGTGACGGAGAATAACAGGGATTAGAGCGGTGGTCTACATAAATTGTTGAGGTTCTCCTTAAATAGTATGGAAATAATTTTATTGAGAACTTTAGATAAGTGTGTTGTATTTTTATCGACATTTAATAGTTATATTTGGTGAATCAAATAGGGTGAGTGAACCCAACTTTGGAAGGGTGTTTTGCCACTATCATACGAGATGTCTAATGACATACGACTTACGTGTTATCATAAGACGAGGTTGTGCACATCCACTTCTTTGAGTATATCTACTGAGCACTACCTATATAATCTTGGAGTTTGGTTGAAGTATAATTCTCAATTGGAGATAATGGAGATAATTATATGTCGAGAAGAAGACTCACCATTGGAAAGAACATGATAGTAATCTTCTCATTTTTCTTTGGGGACTATTAGGGTTGACCAAGGATAATTCTCGAGTCATATGATATCTATCATAACTTAGATGCATGGCCTCCCATATACGAAGGTTTCCTTGAGCATTTTCCAAAGATTTTAATTTCTAAAACAATTATTGATTGTACTTTTATATGTAAAATACCATTGTAAGGTGTTGTGGTTGAGGCACCATGAGAGTTACATATATTTGTATTAAAACTCACAACTTATGTGTTGTTGTACTACTTGCGACAGTTCAGCAGTTGTATAAATGAAGTTTGTATTTGATTTACGTAGTGTGATATCTGGCGACTCGAGAATGGATCGTGTGGACCTATTTTGGGGCGTCACAAATGGTATCGAGCTTAGGGATATGGTCATTTGGCGGAGATATGAGTCTAGAACTAGGAGGGAGGCGAGTAATATACTTCACTAGTGTGTGACTTACCTAAGTTGAAATTGTTTACTTGATAAGTTGACAAATTGTGATATGTCAATTAACCTTTGTTTTGAAGATATATTCTAGAATGATATCTGAAATACGAGAGATGAGCAATGGGGGAAATCATGATCTGAGGGAAATAACAGGGAAGGTACAATCCAAAAAAAAAGCAGGTATTCTCATCTCTTGAACTACCGAGTGCGTAAATTTGAGGCAAAAATTTCATAAGGAGGGAGATTGTAAGACCCCAATTTTTACTGAAATGAAAGTATTCAATTTTTATAATTATTATTCTATTTAGTAAATGGTTAAATTGAGAAAGGGTTAAAGTTAAGGGTGACATGTGAAAATTTTACAAAGTAAGCAAGTTGATATAAAATATTAGTTGTGTGTTAGGGAATATTCGATTGGTTGGGAATATTCTTTTTAACGGGGAATATTAAATGCGACGACATAATCATTGGTGGACCCCACAAGCGGAAGTATTATCGTAGTTAGAAAATGACGAAATATCTTTTTATAAAATAACGGTGAAAGTTTTCTGTTAAATTGTTGAACTACCCGGTGTAAAAGTATAGTAATCTGGCGTGGTTGCATAGTAGCACACGGTATTGTACATTATCTTTGATTATTGATGCTTATGTGAGAAGTCACTCGGTTATACTCAATTATTACTACTGATAATTCTTGCATAATATCTCTCATATTATTGATTCAATTATTGTCACGATATCATCTGCATAATATTTATTATTATTAAATCAATAATTGAGGCGACAAAGTTATTCATATTATTATTTGCAATATTATTGATGTCTAGAAAGTTACATCGAGGAGAGGTTTGGTCACCTAATTGCGCGCCAATAGGGAGAAATCCTTATCGGAAAGCCCCCTCTTTCCTGGGAATGATCTGGTTGTTAAATATTGTGAGTTATAATATTAATGATGAATAAGTTTGTGTTGATTAAAGATGAAATTGATAGTTCCATTGTGTTGGGATTATTAGTGTTGGTGGAAATCGACATTTATTTCGATAATAATTGATGTCTGGAGGTTATATTGACCAATCGGGTAATTAATCGGATAAATGAGCAATTAATTGCTATTAATTCACATGCTTATAACTATTTGTTCACATGTGTGTACTATTGATTCACATGCATGTACTATTAGGGGAGGTGGTGCAAGATTGATAATACTTGCATGACTAAATTAAAAATGGAGGTATAGATGAAGGTACTATACTATAATTATTTTTTCACATGTATAGAACTATTGAGTCACATGATTGTACTATTGATTCACATGATATACTATTAGGGGAGGTGGTGCAAGTTTGATAATACTTGCAGGACTAAATTAAAAATGAAGGAAAAGATGAAGGTATTATCTTTGTAATATTTTGAGCCCCAAAACGTGCAATTATCGAAACTATATTTTCCTATAAATAGAAGCTCATTCTTCCTTCATTCTCACCAATTCACTAAGACTCACAAGAGCAATTATAGAGAAGCTATAGAGAAGAGAGAAAGAAGAAGAAAATACTTCTACTTCACTATTCCGATATCGATCTTCTTACGAGGTAAGGGGTATTATTTATTTCATATTACGAAGAGAAATTATTTTTCGTATTATTATGAATATTATTTTTATTTTAATATTAATTAAAGGGTATTATTTCTTTGTATTCATGAAGAGAGTTATTTTCTTTCAATACTAAGTAAGGGTTGTTATTCCATTCTTTATTATTACATTGGAATAACTTTTATATCGTGGACTACCCTACTAGTATGCATGGTGAAATTCTTCTGTTATTCCATTCTTTATTATTACATTTGGAATAACATTTGTATGTGGACTCTTAGTATGCATGGTGAAATTGGATTCCATTCTTTATTATTATGGTGGAATAACTCTGTATACGGACTACTATATGCATGGTGAAATTCTTATATTATTCCATTCTTTATTATTACATTGGAATAACTTTTACATCTATCATGGACTCTGGTATGCATGGTGAAATTCTTTTTTATTCATTCTTTATTATTTTGTTGGAATAACTTTGTCTATCTACGGACTCTGCATGCATGGTGAATGACCCTTACGTATTCATTCTTTATTAAATTGTGGAAATGATGCATCTCGTGGATTCTGCATGGCGGTGAAAATCCATTTGCGATTTAAGTATATTCTATTATACTAATTATGAGATATCATTTCTTTTATACTTCGTCATGGAATATTGTTTTCTTTTGTATTTTCCTTTTATGAGTACTATTCATGGAGTAATATTCATGAGTTACTATTTAAGGGTTCTTATTCACTGAGTTACTATTCACTTTCGAATATTATTCACTTTCGGGTATTCGGGACACTTTTAGTTGTAGGAGTACTATTCACGAGTTACTTATTCATGGGTTACTATTCACCCAGTTATTATTTACTAGAATATTATTCACTTTCGGGTATTTGGGGCACTTTTCATGTTAGAGTACTATTCACGAGTACTTATTCTAAAAGTACTATTCACGAGTACTATTCACGGAGTACTTATTCACTTCACAAAAATATATTTCTTTTACATGTCCAAATTATTTTTGATACATGAATATTATTCTTGAATTTTACTCCACAAAGCGATATCATGTTGACAATTTGGATATTTTTAAACTCTGGATAAATTTAAAGTCTTTAATATTTATCCTTGATTTCGTTGATTAATGCTTATATCATTGTCATCATCCTCATGCTTATATTGTGATGAAAGTCATCTTTGGCTTACGTGCATAGATGGATTTGTTGATTGGTATGATTATGACCGGGATCATTCGGTATAATCATGGTAGTAATGTTGCAAATGATGTGGTAAAAGTCCTCATTGGCCCATTGTGCATTGATGGATGATTTTTGGTATGATCATGACCATGGGTTCTCTTGACGAAGATGCAAGATGAATTATTTTATGGCGTGATCATGATAGTTGATGAAAACACGATTATCCTTGGCCCGTGGTGCATGGATAATTAAGTGGTCGTGATCTTAATGAATATCCTTGGCACATTGTAGTGCATGGATAATTCGGTGATGTGGATTATTTATTGTCTTTGAGTCTCGTGATAAAATATTGATAATAAACTTTTAATTAAGTAGAAGATAGTAGATATCATTCTCTACTTGACTCTTCTAAAATACGGTTGCATGTCTTTGGCACATAGTGCAAGGATGAAGCTATTAATGAATATCTTTGGCCGTAGTGCAAAGATGAATTTATTAGTATGATTATGAGCAGAAATGTGATTTGGTATAACCATGATCTTTGATGTTTGAGGTAAAGACGGTGATGAAAATTATCTTAGTCACAGGTGCGAAGAGGAATTTAGAACCACAATTATGATTATGAGTTATTCACATGATTGTGGATGAGAATTGTTGATTGATGTTACTGAGGATAAAACATTGTTGGTGGACTTTTAACATGGAGAAGATAATAGACTTTATGGTCTATTTGACTCTTCTAATGGATTGCTCGTTCTGCTGCAACTATGGTTGAAAAGTTTTATCATCTACCATATGTTCTAAATCTCTGATTTATTACTGACGAAGGCTATTGATAATTTAATTATCTTTAGTCATGATATTCTTTATTGGGCTAGTTGTGCTCACCCTTTTGCTTCACAATTCCTTTCAGGTAATAAGAGTGTAGCTGGGTCGAGCGGAGGTAACAGGGGATTAGAACGGTGGTCTATAGCTGTTGAGGTTCTCCTTAAATAGTATGGAAATAATTTTATTGAGAACTTTAGATAAGTGTGTTGTATTTTTATATGACATTTAATAGTTATATTTGGTGAATCAAATAGGGTGAGGCGAACCCAACTTTGGAAGGGTGTTTTGCCACTATCATCTGAGATGTCTAATGACATACGACTTACGTGTTATCATAAGACATGGTTGTGCACATCCACTTGCTGAGTATATCTACGAGCACTACCTATATAATCTTGGAGTTTGGTTGAAGTATAATTCTCAATTGGAGACAATGGAGATAATTATATGTCGAGAAGACTCACCATTGGAAAGAACATGATAGTAATCTGCTTTCGTTTTTTCTTTGGGGACTATTAGGTTGACAACCAGGATAATTCTCGAGTCATATGATATCTATATGATATCTATCATAACTTAGATCATGGCCTCCCATACGAAGGTTTCCTTGAGCATTTTCCAAAGATTTTAATTTCTAAAAAATAATTATTGATTGTACTTTTATGTAAAATTTTGTACCATTGTAAGGTGTTTGTGGTCGAGGCACCATGAGAGTTACATATATTTGTATTAAAACTCACAACTTATGTGTTCTTTAATTGTACTATATTTTCTTCATAAAAGGAATAAATATATAATAAGTTCATAATATTATAAATTAATAACATAATCCTTTACATTAAATAAGCCAATCATGAAAAGAAGAAAACAAAATACATTAGCATAAAATAAACACGCTTTAAAGATTAGCATAATTCTAATTATTTTCATTACAAGAAATATTAACTTGCTCAAAGAAATCTGCAACATTAAGGTGTGTCATATCCATAGGATCAAAATAGATATCATCATTATCTTGATGTGGATGAGAAAAATTTATTTCTATGTTCTTTTCCTCTCCTTTCATTGAGGACTGATATAAATCAACAAGATGTTTGGCTGTACGACAAGTACGAGACCAATGTCCTTTCATCCCACACCGATAACAAATATTTTCTTCCTTCTTGGTATCTCTGTTATTTATATTCTTCCCCTTTTCTTGTTTCTCCTCATTCTTGGAAGGTTTGGTATCATGGTTGCGGTAATTAAACCGTCCTCGCCCGTGGCCACGACCACAACCACGACCTCTATTACGAGCATGACCATAATTATTATTATATCTTGTAACATTCACTTCAGGGAATGGAGCTGAACCAGTCGGTCGTGATTCATGATTTTTCATTAAAAGCTCATTATTTTGTTCAGCCACAAGGAGACATGAAATCAGTTCATAATATTTCTTAAAACCTCGTTCTCTATATTGCTGCTGCAGGAGCACATTCGAGGCATGAAAAGTAGAGAATGTTTTTTTCTAACATATCTCCACCAGTGATATTATCTCCACACAATTTTAATTTAGAACTGATTTTAAACATTGCAGAATTATATTCACTTACTGATTTAAAATCCTACAATCGTAAATGTATCTAATCATAATGAGCTTTTGGGAACAAGAGGATATCATGGCTTTTTCCTTGTTTTAACTAGGTGTTTCATTATCATCTTTAATGGTATCTCCAAGACCCATGGTATTAAGATGAATTTCGGCATCAAGGATCTATGACAAATAATTCTTACCCGTAATATCAAGTTCCACGAACTCAAGTTTGGCAAGATTTGTTATTGTAACTTCTTAAAAAAATATCAAAAGTCATTAGAAATTTAGTTTATTATAACTATCCACATGTGCATGAATATCTGGTTATAAAAATTATATAAGCATACAATATATATTTATTTAAGTTTGACTATGAAAAATCTTTTATATATCTACCTTTTTCTCAAACATTTTTTATTATAATAACATACATTCAAACCATGTAATACTACTAGTATTATTTTTTTTATAGGGAAGGGGGTAGGAGCATAGCTAGTCTAGTTGCTTCTGTGAAGCTTGATGTGTTGAGAAATTATAAATTGAAGTCACAAGTTTATGATGAAAGTAAGACTAGTGAGCAAAACTTTGTTAGGAAACTATTTTGTGTGGTCCTTTGCCAGTATATATGTATTTTGTTAAAGGTGGCTGACAAAATTTAGAAGAGACAATGAATTTTCAAAACTTTATTTGGCATGCATAACATATGCAGTATGTTGACAATATTTATATATATATATATATATATATATATATATATATATATATTAACGCTGAAGTTTCGTCTAAGTCCAATCACAGAGAATCCATGCTTATTTGAAACCAAAGACAATAATGAGATCACACAGAAGCTTGACGGCTTGTGCCGCCGGGGGATAGCTCCGGTGTGAGAATAAGTACAGGCCGTTCACAAGGTTTAACAATGGAGGCTTAAGTGTTTAGTGCTCAAAGATGTATTACCTGTTAATTGTAGTGAAGCCTTGTATTTATAATCATTCTCATCTCCCAAGAGTCCCTCTCCGAGTCGGTATAGGACTCCAAAATATGGCAGTTACCATATTTTGGTCCAACACAATCTCCTTAAAAGGTGCAAGTAGAATCCCTTTCCAATACTACCTTTGGAGTTGCCTTATTAGAATATGGCTAGGGTTAGAACCCTTAACCACGTAAACCCCTTATCACTCCCAACTTAGCATATGAGCTGCCCAACTATACTGGCCCAACCCATCAGACATCCTAAACACCATTCCGGGCTTCGGCCCAAAGGATGCGAATGCCCGACCCCGACCTCCCTGATCACAACCAGATTCTGGCCTAATGGGCTCGGGTATCCGAACCCGACCATCCCCAACATCCTGTAGGCCTTCGTCCCTATAAGCTCGATCTCATTAGTTCTAGCTCGGGCCTCCAGCTAACATGATGGTCGGTAAAACACTCCCGAACATTGCCCCCCATTCTCTTGTTATAAGATATTTATGACATGAGACTTGAAAAGACACGAATTCGAATAGTCATGCCCGGTAATGATGAGCTATCTTGGGCACCCAAGCGGTTTCTTCTTGATTAATGAGCTGATACACATTTCCCTAGGGCTGGACCCCACTTGCCATAAACAGTCGCCTTTGAAAATCGTGCCAGACATGCTATATAAGTCTCTATCCATCCATCACTGTCACTTTTTCGAGCCGTCAACCATTTCAATTCTTTCTTCAAACTTTCCGACAAGGGCGATTTCCGGCGAGAGCTATACTTCCACACATTTCTTCGATTATTGCCATTTTTCTTCGTTTAAAAACCTTCACACCTCACATTTGTTCATCGTATTAGCTAAATGGCAGATTCTAGTGATCCTCTTCCCACGATTGTCACATTGGCCGGTACTGCTACCCTCGCCTCTGGCGATTTGGTCCCGGTCGAGTTACCGGCAGCCCTCATTGATCTTCCTACGGAGGACGCCGAGCATAAGATCTGACACCTTTACGCATCCAAAACCGACTATGCCATCCTCAATACCAAATCATCCATCACTCCATCTCAACTATCTGACATTTGAGCCGTGTTTAATATTCGTAAAGAGTACAAGCTTCGGGTTCCGGAGCCGAACGAGAGGATGTACTAGCGCCCCGATGGCGACTGGATGGCCGTTCATCTTTATTCCTTGAGGTATGGGGTTCGGTTCCCCCTTCATGAGTTCATTTCCTCTTTTCTGTGTTTGGTTGGGATCGGTTCAAGACAAATGAAGCCTTAGAACTCCTAAATCCAACTCGTTAGTTTCATCGCCCTATGCCAGGAGGCTGACATCACTATAGGGTTGGATTTCTTCTTCGTCCTGTTTTCTGTTGGTCGATCGAAGGAACCCGACCTTTGACATCTGAATCGCGTACCTGGCCGAGATACCTTCGTGAAGACCCCTTCGAGCAATAAGGGGTGGCACTCACAATGGTTCTTCATGAAGGGAACCGACCTTAAACTTCTGCCGAACTGGGCCGGTCCCGAGGATTCCATTATGAAAGTTACCAAATTCCCGAAGGGGAGAGCCGACGCCTTCAAAACGTTTTACTCTATTTTGAAGAAGACCAGCTGGGGTCTAGGGATCGTGTCCAAGGAATCCTGGCTCTATGAACATGGCTGTAAGTAACAATCCTGAACTCTTTTACTTATCCTCCCGACCTTCTACTGACTTTTTATTAACCTCTTTATCTTCTGTTGTAGTGACTATCTTCAAGCCCGATGAGGCTGATGTGGCCTTGACCCCTCTTCCGGTCGTTGTTGAACCCATTCATCCCCCTGCTGCTGATGATTCTCCCGAGGATGAGGCTATTCCTCTTACCTAACTGTCCGTCGGTTCTTCAACAGGCCCTCCTTCTAGCGCCAATGTTAACGCCAAGTTTCGTCTGCGCGTCCAATCACAGAATCCACGCGTTGAAACCTGCACAATAACAGATCACACAGAAGCTTGACGGCTTGTGCCGCCGGGGGATAGCTCCGGTGTGAGAATAAGTACAGGCCGTTCACAAGGTTTAACAATGGAGGCTTAAGTGTTTAGTGCTCAAAGATGTATTACCTGTTAATTATAATGAAGCCTTGTATTTATAACCATTCTCATCTCCTAAATATGGCAGTTACCATATTTTGGTCCAACACAATCTCCTTAAAAGGTGCAAGTAGAATCCCTTTCCAATACTACCTTTGGAGTTGCCTTATTAGAATATGGCTAGGGTTAGAACCCTTAACCACGTAAACCCCTTATCACTCCCAACTTCGCATATGGGCTGCCCAACTGTACAGGCCCAACCCATCAGACATCCTAAACACCATTCCCAAGCTTCTACCAAAGGACGTGAATGCCCAGGCCGACCTCCCCGACATTAAACCAGATTCTGGCCTAATGGGCTCGGGTATCCAAACCCGACCATCCCCAACATCCTGTAGGCCTTTGTCCCTATAAGCCCGATCTCATCAGTTCTAGCTCGGGCCTCCAGCTAACATGATGGTCGGTAAAACACTCCCGAACATATATATATATATATATATATATATATATATATATATATACCTTCTCATTCTCCTTAAAATCAAATATGATTATCTTCAAGATGAAAGTGAGAAGCAGTTCGTGCTGATAACGTATTATAAAAGATTACTAAAACAAAGATGATTAGAGAAAGAAAGTATTCTTTTTATATTTTTGTATATTTTCAATCACTTTACAATGATCTTATTTATAGATACAAAAACATCAATACTAGGAGGTTATAAAACTCAAAGGTCATGAGTTTTATAATTCAATGGACATTTCAAAATCATTACAATCACATATAATAAGAATGAATCTAGACATTCTTTATATGAAACTAGACATCCATTATAATTTTATAATAACAATACATAACTTATTCTTTAATATACTATTTGTTGACACAACAAAACACAACGGTCCAAGCGCATTTTTGTTGAAATTTTTTCAAGTTGCATTTTTGTTCCCTTGAACGTAGTACCCAAAACACTGAGTTATCTAATATTGCCCCTAATATGTAAAATCATCTTCTTTTCCACAATCTCTGCTTTAATTATTTTAATTAAAAGTCCGTTCTTTATGCATGTTATGAAAATTTGGCTGCGAACATATATAATTTGTGCTATGAAGGTGTTGAGTACATATAATTTACCAGATTATTGATAAATATAAAATAAAGGAAATTACATTGATTAATATTAGTCAACAATTATTAATTAATGGTATCATTGACCTTGTTACAAATCCAATACCATATTCACCCATGGCAAATTGAACTTGTAAACGCCAAATTTTGTACGCATGATGAAATTACCAAAACAACATGCCAAAATCGCGCTTACGGTTGATTGTATTGTTGTGAAATCAAACTCACAAAATACACTCACATAAACATAAACAAAGAGATATAAAATATGAACATAAGAATTTACGTGGAAACCCAATTGGAAAAAAACCATGGAGAGAGAGAGAGAGAGAGAGAGAGAGAGAGAGAAATCCACTATAATAATATAGAGAGTACAAAGTGTTTATTTGTGTCATATGTAATTGTGTTCTATCTTTAAACCATTGCTTATTACTTTATTTATAGCTATCATGTCCACCAAAATCCAATCAGGAGTAGAAGTCCTTTGTAGAATCACTTTATAACTATAATTAATGATTGATAGATTTCTTCCCAAATTAAACCTCCTTATCCCACTAAATAAGGAAACACAATCTTGCTTTAATGAGGACTCTCCCACTGTTCAAATAAATCTAAATAATCACACCCCAACATTGCCCCCCCAGTCTCTTATTTATAAGGAACTTAAAATAATAGAGTATAAAAATTTATCCCAACAAAAATATCTGTATCTACCGAAGATGAACTGTCACACCCAAACACCATACGCCGAACAGAAACTTACGGCTCTCAATATTTCTGCCCCACTCCTCAATTCATTTCTAATATATACATAAAGATCCACAAGCCACGACCCACGTGCCACGTGCTTTGAGCCACGAGCCACATGCTTTGAGCTATGAGCCAAGTGCTTTGAGCCACGAGCAACGTGCTTTGAGCCACGAGCCACGTGCTTTGAGCCACGAGCAAGGAGCTAAGTGCTTCGACCCACGAGCTACGTGCTTTGAACCATAAGCCACATACTTTTAGCCATGAGCAACGAGCCACGAGCCAAGACCCACGAGGGTTCGAAACATATCTTGGCTAGATCCTCTCCGTTTCACAAAAGACCACACTTACTATAGTTTTTGAATTCAATAGCTTTATGTTTCCCCCAATTTGAAATTCCCCCATCTACACTCCTTTGCACCCGACGATCCGAGTCCAGCAAATCCATAGCATGCCCACGAAACCCACTTGCCGAAGCCTCGAGAAATGTCACAAACAAATTAGATCCGAGTGCCGAAGCCGAGTCCATTGTATAATTTTCTTTAGCATGCCGAAGTGAAGATGTGCATTATAATAATGAGTGGGCTCTGCTTCTTTTGATAAATCGGCTACAACAACCCTTTTTTTTATGTCTTGCTTTCTTTATTTGAAGACAATAACCCTATGCATAAAAGTACACAAGGTAACAGTGGGCATTAATAAGCAAAAAAGGAATGGATTTTATAATATAAATCATGTTGCTCCATACACAAACCCCTAACTCATGAAGTATATTTTATATGAACGATTATACATAATATGTATACGTGTAAAGTAGTATCAGGAATAATGATGATGATGCTGCAAATATACTTTTGACAAGCAAGTTATCAACACAAGGTGCATGCCCGTGTGTAATAATAATAATAATAATAATAATAATAATAATAATAATAATAATAATAATAATAATAATAATAATAATAATAATAATAATAATAATAATAATAATAATAATAATAATAAAAATAATAAAAAAAAGAGTAACTTAGCTTTATATGTGTTAGCTTTGCCTTTTTTCCATCTACTCCATACTTCAAATTTAGGAAAACATGGATATCTGGGTCACCCTTGATTCTTGAACTGGATTCCATCTTCGACCAAACAGACTGAATTTCTGATGGATAATAATAAATTCAACGCCAACATTGATGCTTAAATTTTTCCAACTCATGTTGACGAGGTGTATAGGTGATTTTAATTCAACATTAAAGTAACGTTTCCCATATATGGCGCCAATGTTAACGCCAAATGTGAGACCCCAGATTTTATGAATAATATTTAATTTTCTCAAAATATTTTTTTAAATATTATGGTGTGGATTTGATATAATGTTATAGTTGTGGGTTATATTTATAAATTTTGCAAAGTACGCAAGTTGTTATATAATATTCGATTGGTTTGGAGAATATTTTTTTTGTCGGGAATATTCGTATTTACTCACATAATCATTGGTGGACCCCACAACTAAGTATTGTCATAGTTAGAAAATGATGTAATTATCTTTTTATAAAAATAACTACGGAAGTGTTACCAATTAAAACTGCTGAACTACTCGGTAGTAAAAGTAATGAATATGTCTGGCGTTAGTTGCATAGTAGCACACTTTCAGTATTGATTATTGATGCTTACGTGAGAAGTCACTCAGTTATACTCAATTATTGCTATAATAATTGCTGCATCAATACTCTCATATTATTGATTCAATTATTGTCACAGTATCATCTTCATAATATGTTATATTATTAAATCAATAATTGAGACGACAAAGTTATTCATATTATTATTTGCAATATTGTCAATGTCTAAAAGTTCTGTCAAGGAGAGGTTTGGTCACCTAATTGCGCGCCAATAAGGAGAAATCCTTATCGAAAAGCCCCCTCTTTCCTGGGAACGACCTGGTTGATAAATATTGTGAGTTATAATATTAATGATGAATGTTATGAAAATTGAAGTTGTGTTCGAAGTTGAATTTGGAGACGTGGACATGATATTTGAGTCCGGAACGATGAAATTAGTAAAAATAGTTTATAAACACAAAATTTTCTAGAATTCACTATTTGGTCAAAAAGTCAACAGTTGACTTTTTCGGGAAAAGACAAACTTCAAAATTTTAAAATTTATATTTTTGATAAAAATTGTTTCATTGTGTTAGAATTATTTGTGTTAGTGAAAATCGATAATTATTTCGATAATAATTGATGTCTGGAGGTTATATTGACCAATCGGGTATTTAACCGGATAAATGAGCAATTGATTACTATTATTTCACATGATTATAACTATTTGTTCACATGTGTATACTATTGTTTCACATTCTTGTTACTATTAGGGGAGTTGGTGCAAGATTGATAATACTTGCATGACTAAGTTAAAAATGGAGGTATAGATGGAGGTACTATACTGTAATTCTTATTTTCACATGTCTAGAACTATTGATTCACATAATTTACTATTGAATCACATTATTTACTATTAAGGGAGGTGGTGCAAGTTTGATAATACTTCCATGATTAAATTAAAAATAAAGGAAAAGTTGGAGGTATTGTACTGTAATTTTTTGAGCCCCAAAACGTGCAATTATCGAAACTATATTTTTCTATAAATAGAAGCTCATTCTTCCTTTATTTCTCACCAATTCACAAAAGCTTTAGAGAAATTATTATAGAGAGAAATTATAGAGACAAAGAAGAAGAGAAGTCTGCTACCTCACTATTCCAGTATCCAGTTTTTTTAAGGTAGGGAATATTATTTGTTGTACTCGTAGGGAGTATTATTTCTTTTGTATTCATGAAGAGAACTTCTGTTATTTCATTCTTTATTATTCTGTTGGAATAACCTATATACGCGGGCTACCCTATACTTGGTGACATTCTTCTATTATTCCGTCTTTATTATTACATTGGAATATCCTGTCACATGCATTTTACTTTGGGACTGATTCCGCCTTTTATTATTACATTGGAATATCCTCATGCATGCATTTCTGCCGGACCGGGTTCCATCTTTATTATTATTACATTGGAATATCCTCATGCATGCATTTTATGCCGGACTTCGATTCCGGCCTTATTAGTATTCTCGTTAGAATAACTTTTGTCTACATCTGGTACCGCATGCATGGTGATTTTCGTTGTTATTTCATTCTTTATTATTCATTGGAACATCCCGCTTGGTGCGTAATTTACTTTGACTGGTTCCGTTATTTAGTATTCGTTGGAATAACTTTGTCATATCTGTACCACATACGTGGTGATTTCTTTTGTTATTCCATTCTTTATTATACTCGGTTGGTTAAAGTTTTGACTTCTATACTCCATGAAATTAGTGGAATATCCTTGATATTTGTGCTTCATCCAAAGATCTTTTCATGGAAATATTCTTCCGAGCATTCTTGAATTTTACTATACAAAGCAGTATCATGTTAGCAATTTGGACATTATTAGTTCCTGGATAAATTAATTCTTGAACTTGTTTTATTGAATTCTTATATCATTGTCATCATCCTCATGTTTATATTTTGTTGAAAGTCATCCGTGGGCATTCAGAGCATAGATGGACTTGGTATGATTATGACTAGGGATTATTCATGTGTAATCATGACCGTAATGTTACAAATGATGTGGTAAAAGTCCTCATTGGCCCGTAGTGCATTGATGAACAGTTTTTGGTATGATTATGGCTATGGATTCTCTTCGGCCAAGAGTGCAAAGATGAATTGTTTTATGGCATGATCAGGACCTTGATGAAAAACACAATTATCTTTGGCCCGTAGTGCATGGATAATTCGTGGTCGTGATACTAAAAATATCCTTGGCACCAGAAAAGGGGGACGAGTTAATGATGTGGATTATTTATTAAGTCGAGTCTCGCCGATAAAGTTGGTGAAAAACTTTTTAAATCATAGAAGATAGTAGATTTTATATTTTACTTGACTCTTCTAATGGATTGTTTATTCTACTGCAGTTTTTGATCTAAAACTTGTTGTCTATTATATTCTATCAGTTGTTATACTGTTGAAGGCTAATGATAATTTATTCTCGCATTATCTTAGTCATAATATTTCTTCTTTGGGCTAGTTGAGCTCACCCTTTTTCTTTCACCGTTCTCTTGTGAAATGAGAACGTGGTTTGGGACTAGTCGGGAACAGAGTGATGGTCCTAGATGTTTGCATTAGTAGTCCTCACTATTATGTGAAATAGTGTGATAATAATAGTAATGCGGACTCCTTTTGAGTTTGTATACTCTCTAGTAAACAATATTTGTATTCAAACTCACAGCTCATGTTGTATATTTAAGATTGTATTTGTATTTTGTACCATGTATTTGGCGACTCAGAATAGGTGATGTATTCCTGTTTTGGGGGCATCACAGTTTGGTTCCAAAGCTTGGGATATGATCCCCGGTTTGAGATGTGAGATAAGAACTAGGAGGGGAGAGATGGGGAATTCCTTTGCTAGTATGACCTACCTAAGTTTATTTGATATTTAATTAGTCGGTCAGAGTATAGGGATAATATGTGATATGTTAATTAACCCTTGTTTTGTGGCAGTATTTGAAAATGACATCCGAGAATGTTGAGAATAGCAATGGAGCACAAGAGACCGTTGAGTCTCCACAGATCAATAATCAGGACAATGTGCAACAGGATGGCGATAATCCTCCTGTAAATAACAACACTGACCAAATGATGAACGACAGTACGTTTAGGAGCTTTTTAGAATTCATGCAACACCAGATGGGAGAGACTACTGTTCATAATGCAGGAGGAAACAATGGCAACCCACGGTTGGTCACCGCTAAGCAGTTCAATGAGCTGGGACCACCGAACTTTTTGGGAAAGCCAGAACCACTTAAGGCGGAGACATGGTTAAAGCATATCACCAAGATATTTGATGTCTTGGGATGCTCAGAGGAGCAAAAGGTTCTCTTTGCCACCTTTATGTTGCGTGAAGAGGCGATTCATCGGTGGAAATCAGAAAAACGCCCGCATCGACGACTCAAGATTTCTTGGGGGAAGTTCCAAGAGCTGTTCAACGACAAGTACTTTCCTGAAAGTATTCGTCACATAAAGGAGGTGGAGTTCATCAAGCTGGAGCAAAACAATATAACCGTGTCGCAGTACGAGGCTAAGTTTGCCGAGTTGTCTCGGTTTGCATCCCATTTGGTCGATAATGAGGAGCGAATGACGCAAATGTTTTTAAGAGGTTTGAAACCCAATATACGTCAATACCTCATTTCTCACAAACTTTGTTTATATTCAGATGTTGTGAATAGGGCTCAGTTATTGGAAAGCGATAACGAGTCAGCACAACCAAAAGGCAACGACCAACAACATGATAGTAATCGTACCGGTGGCAACGACCATCGGAACAATGATAACCATCGTGGGGGAAATTATCATGCCATGAATGGTAACCATTTTGGTGGTAATCATGGCCAAAACAATAAGAATGGACATTTCAAGAAGAGAAGGTTCAACAATGACATGAAGACGTCGGCACCAGCACCCGTTTCAAGGGAAGAAGAACGAACACATGTCGTATGTTTCAAATGCGGACAGGAGGGACACATCCGTCCAAACTGTACGTAGCAATCCAAAGCGTGTTTTAATTACGGAAGAGAAGGACACCTAGCTCGATTTTGTCATATGGTGAAGTCAATTCCGGCTGGGATAGTGATGCTAAAGCATGTCCCAGACAAGCCAAAGCCGGTAGTTTAAGAGAGCATTTTTTTTCGTGACGAGGAACCTGAATAAAATTATCACGGGTATGTTAGTCATAAACTCTTGTGAAGTCTATACCGTGTTAGATACCGGTTCTACTCACTCTTTTATTTCACCTAGTTGTGTTCAATGTTTGAATTTAACTCTGAAGAAGTTAGATTTTGATTTATCTGTTGAAACTTCGTTAGTAGAAACCTTCGTTACCTCCACTATTTATAAATCTTGTTGATTCAAATCGACACTTTCACGTTACCTGTCAATCTTATCTCTTTGAAAATACTTGCCTTTGATGCAATTTTTAGAAATTGATTGTTTAACTACTCATCATGCTTTTCGTAAGGTTGTTAGCTTTCATATTCCTAACCAACCTGTTATGCGAATTCAAGCAACCAAATCACTAAAGTCAATCATGGTCATATCAAGCCATAAGTAAAATTTGAGTTCTTTTAGAAATCGAACTTCCGTTTAATCATATAGACAAGCTTTATGTTGAATAGTTAAAGATCGGTTCGATTGAATCTGGTCGAGATCTATTTGAAATGATTGTGTATGTTGTGTACCCTTGTATGTATGAGTTTTAAAACAGTGATTCCGGGGACGGAATCCTTATAAGGGAGGGTGAATGTAATAACCTGATATTTTTTATATAAATAAATAAGAAATTTTGCATATTAATTTTTTTTTATTTTAAAGATGGAAATATGTGCAAAGTAATGTGTATGTATATATGTGATAAATAAAATTTATTTATTTCATGAATAATTTTATTTTAGAATTATTACTCATTATAAGGTATATACTTATAATAATTAATTTTATAGTAGACATGTCTTTATTATTTATTTTCTAAGAAAATATGATTTTTATATTATTTAAATAATATATGAGATGATTATTGGAATTATTATAATTACTATTTTATTATATGAATTTTAGTTCGTATGAATAAGTTAATTATTTTAACTTAATTAATAATGCTATATATGAAAGATCAATCAGATCTGGAATCCAAACCCTAATTTTGGATTTTGAGCTATGAATGAGAATAATAATATTATATTAAATATAATATTATTTTTCAGTGTTATAAATATATACTGTATGTGTTGGTAAATTATGGTGTTTAATGTCAAAACCTTATATCAATTTGTTAACACCTATTTTGAAACTCAATTATGAGTTCAAAACTGTGTAGTATTGGTGTTATAGGATTTATGTTGTGTATTATTAGATTTAATGTTAATTAGAGAAAACCCTAATTAATATTTGAAAACCCTAATTTAAAATTAGAAACCCTAATTTGCTAATTAGGAACCCTAATTGCAAAAATTAGAAACCCTAATTATTATTTTATTAAATTCAATAGTTAATTTGGGAACCCTAATGATAATTAAGGAACCCTAATTATTTAAATCCTAATTTCTATTAAAAAACTAATTTTAATTAGTGTATTTTAATTAAAATTTTATTACACTTTAATTTTAATCTTTAAAACCCTAGAAATTAATTGGGAAACCTTAAGGTTTAAAATCTAGTGATTAAACCCTAGATTCAAGTACAATGGGCAAGAATACCATTAAATTAATAACCAAATGACCATTTTACCCTTTTTGTCCCATTTGGTGAATTATTGATAACAAAATCTTATCAAATCTTGAGAAAGCCACCTTAAGCATAGACATGTGCCTATAAGCTATACAATTCAGCTAATCCACCAACCACATTCATTGTATACAAGTTTTATATAAGATAAAGAGAGAGAAAGTGCATTATTTTCCCCCCATTTGTTCACTTACACTTAGCCAAACTCTCTTAAGCTCAAACCCACGAAATTGTATTGCTAGATCAGTCATAAATCAAGCCCCATGATCACACTTAACAAATTAGAAGCCAAGAATCAAAGATTTGTTCATAAAGGTATAAAACCTAAACCAAAAATTTAACTTTTCACTACTACAAAATATTAAATAGACAACACTTAAACCACAACGTTTTTTATAAAAACGTTGTGGTATTTTTTTTTACAACGTTTTTTAAAAAAATGTTGTAGATATATATGCAAAAACGTTATCTATTTAAAATGATATTTTTTTAGTTTTAAATAGATAATGTTTTTTTTTAAAAAACGTTGTCTATCAATAAAAACACGGAGCTAAAAAAAAAGACGGTTAAATGTAAACTTAAAAACCGAGTGTCTTCGTCTCTCATCTCTCTCATTCCAAGTGGAAAACAAAAGCTAGGGTTTGCCTAGATTTCCTGTAACTCTCAAATCTCTAGATCCATGGCAAAGACAAGCGGAGGGCACACTTTAACACCAATCGACAGTCGGTTCGTTGCACAAAATATTGGGTTTTTTTAGGTACAAGATCTAACTTTTAGTTTCCTCTCTTGTTCATCATTACCATTCTTCTACTCTCCTACGATCCAAACTTCGGCTACCACTATGGCCATCAGCTGAGGAGGCGCATACGAGGTTTCAGTCGGAGTTCGATTCGAGTTAGAGAAGATCAGAAAACGCCTTTGACTACTGGTATGGTCTGGTCAGGTTCGGTCAGACACAAAATTCTAGGGTTTTTGCTATGACTGATGCTCTCTCTGTGATTCCTCATGTTATATATTATAAAATTCTAGGGTTGATCGATTAGAAAAGAGAGGAGATCTGTTTAAAATGGCCACCAACAATGACAATAACAATGGGAGGCCTTCTCTACTTCTTGAGATCGGAATGGGACGGTCTTCCTGTGGAATCTTCTCGTCATCTCCTACACCAAAAAAGGTCCCCCAACTCTCTCCTCTCATGTAGTGTGTGTTTGTGTCCATGTTCCCCACGAATTTTCATTGATTAGGTTTTGCTATTTTTGTTTGAGATAATTGAGGAAGAACAACTTGAGTTGAGAAAGTACGCTCCATTTGTTTTACATTGGATCTGCTGTTACCTTTATTCTTCCGAATTAACTTCTGTTTCAATTCTTCTTATGTGTCCTTGTCTCTTCGCTATATTGAATTTGAAGGTTGCTTTCTCTTCAAATTTTAAATTGATCATATTATTATTATTTTTGGGTGTAAAAATGTAGAAGAATTGAATCTTAGGCTAGTTTATTACCTATCTAAATTTGGTTGGTAAATTATTTTTCTCTTTGAAGAAAGTCGAAAGCGATTAACAACCTTTTATGTAATCTCGCTTGTTAAATCAATGACCGTAGAAAGGGATAATGGACTAAGAGAAACGAGAAAGCTCTAATTTAGAGCATTATACTTATGATCGGGATTCATCCGGTTTGTTAGTAATCTACGATTGGAGTCATCAAATCTTCTGTTATGAATTCGTAAATCTTAATGTTTGCTTGACATTTATTGGGTTTATTTGCCCTTTGCATTCCAACAAATTAAGTTTTATAAAAAGCGTACGAAGGTAATTGCTTTTAGATGTTGCCTGACGGTTTTAATTTACTTGAGGCTCGGTTGCTACACATTATATTTACTTGGGTTTATGGTTTGTTAGTCTTGCTATCTCTGCAATACTCTTATATTCATACAATCTTTTAGTTTCTTATAATGCAAACAACTTCTTATGCTATCTCTTTTTATCCGAAACTAAATAGGAAGCTTGTTCATATAAGCATTGGCGAGTATTCATGCTTTCTTCGGCCCTTTATTTAGGTAATCTACATTACCAAAAACAGAAGTAAATATTAATTATAGGAGAAATATATATTGTTTATTTGGTGATTTATCTATTTGTTGTGGATTTGAATGACATACAGTCAGCGGAGAAGATCGTGCACAGTTCCTTCACAACCAAAGTACTGCAAATTTAAGTCTGTTTATTCTCTTTCCTATGGTTCAATTTGTGATGTATTTTTGTCAATGTTGCAGAAATTTCTATTGCTGAATGTCATTTATTGTTCATGCTAGATAGATAGATGTATTTCTGTAATTTTTGATTGACAACTAGATAGATAGATGGACTGCAATTACAGTATATAACTGGCTTTATAAATTTGATAATAGAAAGTCGAGAGAATAATTTTCAGTCACATGTAGGAGGTGTAATGGTGGTAAGCTATCTGCTTTCTTTTCTTTCCTGTATGACTTTGTGATAACCATGGTTATGGTTGGTTCGGATTGGAGGATGTCAGCAAATTCCAACTTGGATTGTGGGTTATGCAGTTGATTGATTTTTGAATGATAAGGGAAAGGTCAAAGTCTCAAGTATTTTCTCAGTTGATTGTGGGTTCAATTTTTTGATTGATTGTGGGTTGCACCTATCATGAATCCTAGCATATTCCTTTCTTGCCATAACATGTAGATTACAGTGTTGAGGCAAAGAGAGAAAATAAGCCTTGAGCTTTGTTATAAGGTATTACTGCTATTACTAGCTGATTCACTGTTATTCCTTAACTCTTACAAGTATTCTCACTTGAAATCTATGGCAATCTTATTGGCATGTTTAAGTTGAATAACATGTAAGTATGACATTATTAACCCTTTATACATTATTTTACTAGTTGTTATGTATGCTGACCTCATAATTTATCAGCTATCATTAGCTATTTCCTACTGTTGCATGGAATATAGTAACTGCATTATTTATTATTCAGATGTTTACTTGTTGAATTGGATTATTTGTTAAATTTGATGTTATTGCTTGTCAGTTGTTGGCATCCAAAATTGGAGCATGGTACAGAACTTGTCAGTATATAGCATTTTTAATAACATTGAGAATTTGTTGGCCCTTGTTAATTAATGTCGGTAGATAATTTTCTAAGAATGTATTTGTTCATATTATTAAGTTTTCTTGGCACCACTTTATGTTATATGTTGTAGCTAAGGTATTTGTATTTAAATACAACACAGATTTTGACTAAAAATGTGTTTGCATTTTACTTAAAAGGTACTCAATGGATTATGTATGTTTCACTTCGCATAGTCGTCTGAAAATGATGATTGGAGAGAGGTTCTAAAGGTTCATTGAGTAATGCTTTGCATCGCTATGAGATGAAAAAATTAAAGCGACTTTTGTTACAACAATGTTACAATGATAACAATGTTACAATGTTATCATAAGAAAGTAGCAGATTATCTTGTGTTTTACAAATATTTATGTTTATTTGGATATATAAATTTTGTTAGGAATTATGGGATCAGTAGCAGTTATCTTGTGTTTTACAATGTTATAATGTTATCATAAGAATTATGTTTATTTGGATATATAAATTTGGTTACAAAGTTACAAATATTTATGGGATCAGATTTGGTTACAACCACACCTTTTTTTTTCTTTTCTTTTTTTTTTTCTACAACGTTTAAAAAACGTTGTCTGATATACTAAACAACAACGTTTTTATTCAAAAAACGTTGTGGAATCATACCTACTACAACGTTTTTAAGCATCTGCTAATTTTTGAAAAACAAATCTACAACGTTTTTTCCATAAAAAACGTTGTGTATTGTGCTTAACTACAACATTTTTAAAACGTTGTGTAAGGGTGTCAAATAAATGACACTCTTAACCATGATGTTTTCCTGACTGAAACCACAACGTTTTTTCCGCGTTGTCTATTTACTGTTTTGTAGTAGTGTTTGATGCTATGTTAAATGTTATGATTGTTAAAATATATTGTTAATAGTGTATAATGATGAACTGGGTTGATAGATGTTAGATCCATAACATCTATAGGCTCAGATCTAGCATTTTACAAAATCTGAAAAAAAAAGTTAAAAATGAAGTCTGACAACGAATGTCAGGCCTTATATCTCTGCGATCTTTGATGATTTTTATGTTTGGAAAGTTTGTACTTGTAGTCTGTTATGAGATCTTTAATATAGAACTTGAATCAGGTCCATATCTGTTGTAGATATAAAGTTATTCGTGGTCAAAGTGGGTTGACCGACATTGACTTTCAAATTCTGGGTAACCCAGAATTGCTTTTCAGCGTCTGACAAGAAGTTCATGCCCACAGATCTTACACATGTTTGTTGTTTTGATTCGGAAGTTGTAACACACTTGTTTTATGTTATATGGACTTTATGCTTATGTTGTTAGATCACCTAAATGATAAGTAGGATCAGGGTAATGGACGGTCAAGGTAGACTGTTCGAGCACGAAGTTGATTTCTGGAAAACCTAAAAAATCCCCAGAAAACCTAGAAATTTCTGACAACTTTTTCAATAGCTTAGATCTTTCTGACTTATGATGTCTAGACTTAGTTACTGTGTCAATCATGTACAATGTTAGTTTAGCTACCCAGCCCGACGTCTATACCACCTATATCATCAACAGATTCGTTTATATAAGGCCATCAAAAGCGTTGACCGGCCATGACTGAAAATTCTGGGCAGCCCAGAATATGATGAACACGTTCTGACAGCTAGTTCAAAGCTTAATAACTCTTGATTGTGATTATGTATGACCTGGTTATTGGTTGTTACATGTAGTGTTACACTAGTACTACAAGAACAATGTTTTAGCTTGCCTAGAAACCTCATAGATTGGAATTTATCAATGGTCAAACTACCCAACTAGAAAACTGACTTTGAAGGCTCAAGAACACATTAAACTACACTTTCTGTCGCTAAAGACCTATAGCGACAGTTCTAATAATTTTAATTAATTTACTTTCTAAAAATCATTTAAAAATAGTAAATAAATTACGAAAATTTCAAAATAGTTTTAAAAATTATTTTAAGTTATAAAAATTAACTTTTAATAATTTGACATATTTTTCATAAATATTAATACTTATTTGGATATTATTGATATTTAATTTATTTAATAAATGCATTAAATAAATGAATTACAAATGATTTTATTATATAAAAATCATTTTAAATAATAATAAGGTATTTAATAATATTTTAAGTTATAAAACATAACTTTTAATATTTTAAGATAAGTTTCATTAATTATTAAATATTAATGATATTAGATTTATTTAGTAATTATATTTAATAAATAAATTAAAAATAATTTTAATATTATAAAATTATTTTAAATGAAAATAAATAGTTTAAAAATATTTTAAGTTATAAAATATAACTTTTGATATTTAAAGGTAAATTTCATTAATAATTTAATATTAATGATATTAAGTTTATTTAATAATTATATTAAATAAATAGTTTAAAAAATGATTTTATTGAATTAAAAATCATTTAAAAATAATATAAATGAATTAAAAATATTTTTAAGTTATAATTAATGACTTTTAATATTTTGATAAATAATACATTAATATTACGATATTAATAGTAATTATTTAAAAATAATTTTAAATGTTTTAAAAATCATTTAACTAGTAATATTAATACTTTAAAAATATTTTGAGTTATTATAAATAACTTTAATATTTTGGCAATAGTTTCATTAATAGTTTAATATTAATTAAATATTAATGATAATAGAATTAATTAATATTTAAATAATTTAATAATAATTTTAGTGTTTGAAAATTCATGATAAATTATAATAATTATTTAAAAATTATTATAAGGCTATGAAAAATAATATGACTGATATTTAAACTATCTAAACGAATATTGAACTACACGATAGAGTCTTAGACTCGATAATTACCCGATAAAGCCGTCGGTACACCGATATATTTCAGAAATTGATTTGGACTTAGATAATTTGACTAGATACGTGTTTGTTTATGATTCAATTACTGTTAAACATCTGTGAGAATGTGATTAGGTTATGTGTTGACTGCAAATAGCAGTACTATGTGATATGATATATTATTCTAATCGAACGAATGATCTTATTAATGATAGGTTTCGGTATAAAAGATAAAACTAAGTTGCGTTATTGTAAGCAACAACTCAGGCAAGTATCTGAACTATTCTTTACATTGTGCAAGTATCCTAACTTTGCATTTTTTTTATGCAATGGACACGAGTAAGTAAGTTTCAGAATCATATTATTGTGCCAGATTATTAACTCTATTGTTATTAATTATTATCCAATCTTTGTATTCATACAAGTTCTTACATTATCCGATCATTGTATTATTGTATAATTCAGATATTTATTATGTTCGTTAATTCCTATATAGGGTTAGACAAGTGTCCCCACTTGGATAATCATTGTATTTAATCACATGTTGATACATACCTATTGATTTCCGGTATGTATGCATTAATTAAAAGCTGTCTAAGCTACTTGATCCAGCTAGACACAGATTTAGAAA
Source organism: Panax ginseng (assembly GCA_020205605.1). Classification (NCBI taxonomy): domain Eukaryota; kingdom Viridiplantae; phylum Streptophyta; class Magnoliopsida; order Apiales; family Araliaceae; genus Panax; species Panax ginseng. The sequence goes on along the minus strand of CM035136.1, from coordinate 51,476,146 downwards.
TATTGTTGAGCAAGATAGAACTTTATTGTATCCAACCAGATTGTTTTGGTTCGGATTCCTGACTAAGTATGAACATCCCGAACATGGGAAAACTTTTGTGCACCTAAGGTGGATAGAGTGAACGATAATATCGTTCTTGCATATAGTATTGATCAATACAGGGCGCATTGGGATGATCACCCTCGTGCCCGTAAGTTATGACGGTTTGAGGATGAAGTTCTACTAAACTTTAGTGAAAATTAAAATAATGTTCATAGTATATCGACAAATCTCCAGTTATAGTCAGAACGTAGTTTAAAAAATTTGAGATAGATTTGGTATGTTGTTATTATTGGTTCAACTTACTTCACAATTGTTGATTCATTGTAGAAGTGTTATTCAAATAAAACATTTAATCCTTTCAGCTATTATTACTTGCTGGGCAATCAAATGCTCATCCTTGCTTTAAATTTAAATGTTTTCAGCTAAGCATGATCAACCGGAATGTTCAGGCCAGAACAAGGGAAAAGGAAAGCAATCAGAATAATCGTATGTTATCTTTTGTAATAGTTAGAAAATATTAAGACAATGATATTTATTATATATCATGTAATGTATTGTAGTAAAGGGTGCGTACTTGGGATTAGACTCTGATGTATGTAAATTAAGTATGATATTTATATTATTGTTATTATTATTAGTATTATTCCGCTCATAGAAATGGTATCGTAAAACATCGAGTTCGGGTTTCAAGTACCTGAATTTGGGGGCGTTACAGATAAGATTGGTCATAAGGCTGCAACATGCTACAATAATCCTGTGCAAATCAAACCCAAAGTCAAGCAGAATTGGGTTCCAAAGGGTACTAACAAGGTAGGACCCATGCAAGTATGAGTACCAAAATGAGAGCTTAAATCTCAATACAGGAACGGAGCTCCACGATCATAACTTGGTACATGGACATCGGATGCTCACGGTATATGACTGGGAACAAAGCCCTCCTATCTAACTTCATAGAGAAAGAGGGTCCAACAGTCATCTTTGGAGACAATGGTTGTGGCAAGACAAGAGGATATGGCTCAGCTAGGAATGGTGCAGTGTCTTTCAGTAAAGTAGCCTATTTGGAAGGATTAAAACAAAATCTTCTCAGCATAAGTCAACTCTGCGATAAGAGTCATCAAGTTACCTTCCTAAATAATCAATGTCAAGTCAGATATCTGAAGACCTCCTCTATAAAGCTGACCGAAACAAGAGAAGGGAACGTCTACACTGTTAATCTTAGTTAACTGAGTTCTGACGAGACAATATGCTTTCTGGATAAAGCTTCTAAAGAAATGAGCTGGCTATGGCATAGAAGACTGTCTTATCTCAACTTCAAAAGCATGTCAAAACTGGCCTCCAAGGATCTAATAGTAGGCTTACCCAAGCTCAGCTTTGTCAAAGAAAGGTCATGCAATGCATGTCAGCTTGGAAAACAGACTAGAAGCTCATTTAAGAGAAAAACTGTCAACTCAATTGATAAGCCTCTGCAATTACTTCACATGGATCTATTTGGGCCAATTCCAACAACAAGCCTTGGAGGGAAGAGATACTCATTGGTAGTAGTGGATGACTATACCGGATTTACATTGGAGTTCTTACTAAACTCAAAAGATGAAACAAGCTCCCAACTCATCAAGATGTTTAGGCTGGTGATGAACGAGAAATAAGAGAAAATCAAGGCCATAAGGAGTGACCATGGTAGAGAATTCAACTTTTCTGAGATAGATCAGTTCTGCATAGACAATGGCATCAGTCACAACTTCTCAGCTCCACGAACTCCATAACAAAATGGAGTAGCTGAGAGAAAGAACAGAACGTTGATTAAGGCTGGAAGAACTCTACTAGCAACAAGCCGTTTGCCTAAATACTTCTGGGCAAAAGCTGTCAACACTGCATGCTACACTTAGAACAGATCTCTTATGCACTCTACGATAAAGAAGACTCCTTACGAGCTATGGAGAGGAAGAAAGCCAAATGTCAGGTACTTCTACGTGTTCGGTTGTGCATGTTATATTCTCAACAATGGAAAATAGTATCTGACTAAGTTTCAACCCAAGTTAGACGAAGGAATCTTTCTCGGATATGCCACATACAATAAGGCTTATAGAGTGTTCAACAAGAAGACACTAAGTGTTGAAGTCTCGATTCACATCATCTTCGATGAAACAGACTTAAACAAATCTGTTCCTCAAGACACTACAAACGACAACTCAGACACTACGAACGAGGTGGTCGAGCTCAACACCACGATCGTAGTCCCAGAAAATGAAATCGTCGAGCATGAAGATAAGATCGTAGAAAGAACTACTCCAGACAACGAACCTCCACATCAAGAAGCAAAGGTTCATATTGAAGATTTCATACAAGAAGGCATCAGGTCAGATGTTCCAATAGGAAACAGATGGGCAAGAGATCACACTCAAGATCTAATCATTGGAGATCCAAATGCAAGAGTCAAGACAGGATCTGCCACCCAGAATGAGTATTTCTATCTAAGCTTTCTGTCACAAATAGAACCCAAAAAGATAGAAGATGCTATGGAAGACTCAAGTTGGATAGAAGTCATGCAAGAGAAACTAAATCAGTTTGAAAGAAGCAAAGTATGGAGATTAGTTCCAAGACCTAGAGGTCACCCGATTATTGGCACCAAGTGGGTCTTCAGAAATAAGATGGATGAAGATGGTGTAATAATAAGAAACAAGACAAGACTAGTAGCCAAAGGTTACTCCCAAGAAGAAGGCATCGACTACGACGAGACCTTCGCACTTGTTGCCATATTAGAAGCAATCAGGATATTCCTTGCTTTTGCTGCCCACATGAAGTTCAAAGTCTTTCAAATGGATGTCAAAAGTGCATTTCTGAATGGAGAACTTCAAGAAGAAGTATATGTGGAGAAACCTCCATGTTTCATCAATCTAACTCTTTCACATTATGTCTATAGATTAGACAAAGCCTTATATGGACTTAAACAAGCACCTAGAGCATGGTATGAAACACTAACTAACTTTCTTATTGAAAATGGTTTCACTAAAGGTAAAGTAGATACCACATTATTTCTTAGAAAGCACAAAGACAAAATCTTATTAGTTCAAATATATGTTGATGACATTATCTTTGGCTCTACTGATGAAAAATTGTGTAAGAGATTTGCCAAGCTTATGCAGAGCAAGTTCGAAATGAGTATGATGGGTGAGCTAAATTTCTTCCCTGGATTACAAGTAATGCAGACTGATGAAGGTATTTTCATAAACCAAGCCAAGCACATTAAAGACTTACTTAAAAAGTATGGCCTGGAATCATCCTCTCCCTTGAAAACACCAATTGCTCCAGCAACCAAGCTTGACAAAGATGAGAAAGGTAAAAGTATTGACGTAACTCAATACAGAGGTATGATAAGCTCTCTTCTATATCTAACTGCCAGTAGACCAGACATAATGTTTGCAACATGCATATGTGCTAGATTCCAAGCTAATCATAAGGAATCACACTTAACTACTGTAAAAAGAATTTTTAGGTATCCCAAAGGCACACCTAACTTGGGACTTTGGTATCTCAAGGAGTCATCCTTTGAACTGACAAGATATAAAAATGCTGATTTTGCAGTCTGCAAGGTCAATAGAAAAAGTACCAGTGACACCTGTCAGTTGTTAGGAAACAGACTTGTGTCCTAGTTCAGTAAGAAGCAAAACTCAGTATCTACCTCAACAACAGAAGCTGAATACATTGTTGCTGGTAGCTGCTATGCTCAATTATTATGGATAAAAAATTAGCTAGCAGACTATGGGTTTGATTTCAAATCTATATATGTTCATTATGACAACACAAGTGCCATAGCAATAACACATAATCATGTCATGTATTCTAGGACTAAGCTTATAGAAATAAGATATCATTTTATTAGGGATCATGTTCAAAATAGAACTATATCTTTACAATACATCCCTACTGAAAATCAACTTGCTGATGTCTTTACAAAGCCTCTAAATGAATCCAGAGAGTAGCCTCTGGTCAGATTCAAAATAGAACTATGTTCTTTTAAGAGAGTAGGCGTTTTGCTGACGTGGATTGATCGTTGACCTTTTTCAGTATGTAGAGTAACTTGGTGAGGTAGTTGTTGACTATATATTTTTCTTGGTCGACTCAACTATCTTCTTCTGAGAAATGTTGTAGTGGATGGTTTGACACTAATCCTCATATTTATGTTGCATGGCTTTACCACTGATTTACCCCGAGACAGTTTGGGCACTGAAGCTTTGAGGTAAGTTTGCAAGATGTCTTTCCAACCAGTATTTAAACTTATCTCCTCATGATCTTAATAGTTGAGCATTTGTCTAGTTCTTCAGAGCTCCTCATGAGCTAGTGTATCCTCTGGGAAGACTGCGATCGTCGAGTCTACTTCTATGATCGCTGAGGTTGCACTACGATCATCGAGTTCACTTCAAACTTTACTCTACGATCGTTGACTGTCTTGGTCCTTGTGATGAACTTGACTAAGCATTCCTTCTGGGTTAAGTTAGCTCAGGAAGGGCCAACCTCTTAGAGTGAGCTAAGGGTTAGGTTTATCCCTGAGGCGCTTTCCAGATGAAAAACTTTAGAAGTGGTTAGCACTGATATCTCATTTGACCTTTTCTGTTGGGGAGTTTATCAACCAACTCTAAACATTTGCGTGGCTGTAATCGTGGTGTCCTCCTGTTCTTATACTACGATCAGATGTTTGATCGTAGGCGCTCCATGATTTTGGGTTGGGTGGTTGACAAGGTTATCAATAGTACGTTTTGAGATGTTCCTACTGACTATGGATCTTCATTTGGTTCATTAGCCACAAAGTTTTGGGACTTTGTAACTGGTACATTGCTTCATATTGTGTTTCTGATACATTCAATGATGTTGTTCCTTACCAGATCACTGTCCCCCCATGGTTGATACTATCTTCTCAGAGAGGTGTGAGTTCTTCTTCTTCATGTGCATCGGGAGGCAGCCTTGCATATGTCCTTCTGGCTAAAGTCATCATTACAATTAAATGTTCTTGTATCATAGAAATGGATATCTTCAGGACTGATCACTCCACGATCATTTGACAGAACTACGAACGTAGTCTTCTTTGACAGTTTGTGTTTGTGGAGTTCTGCTTCTTATGATGGGTTCCTTGGGGGTTCTTCTCAGATGAAATGCTTTGGATGATTGAGCATATAAGACCCTTTTTATCTTAGAGTGAATGGTCTGCTTCCATATGGAGATCATCATCCATGTGAGCTTCATTCATGTTAGCTCGTCAAGTCTTCAAGGACAAGCTTTGACAAATAAGGATTATGTCAGAAACATTTTTGAAATATCTTAAGCCCTCTGTTGGTTGAATCTTCTTGACTGAAGTCTTCTGCTTCAACATTCCTTAGTGTGGTCAGATAGACCAAGCACCTGCAGGTTAGATAGATTTCTATTTGTGATACCCATGGTTAAGTGGGTCCTGCCGGGTTAGCTTTCAAAATCCCTATTCCTCATAAATTTGAATAATCATCATATTTATCATCAGCAATCATATTCATGCATGTATCCAATTTAGATATGACATCTTAAGATGCACGATGATGAGTGTGTGTAAGATTAATCATTTTAACAAAACACTCTTTTTCTTTGATGGTTTCAACATTTGCTTAGTTATGTTCACAGGGTTTAAATGTTCACAGAGTAAGAATCAACTCTATCACTTATTTGCATCTGGTTGATTCATAGAGGTGATCAGTTTCTACGAATCTTCAAGATACTCTTGTAGAACTGATTATACTCTATGCGTTATCAAAACCTTAGAACATAGGTTTGTACATACATACTAACCCATCAGCAAAGAGTATTCCACATAAGATTAATTTAAACCTTGATATGCTTATGACCTATTTCAGATTTCTTTCAAGATGTCATCTTCAACCTAAAACTTGGATAGAGAGAAAGTTTGTAAGCATTTGAGTTTCCAACCTCAGTGTACTTTCTCTCTTCACCTTTTTAGGTAGAGTTTGATTTCTTGAAAGAATACTGTTATAGTGCATAAGGAGGTGCAACATGATGTGCACATTTATATTAGTGAGGAACTGTACTTTTCTACTGTTAAGTTTCTTAACAGTCATTTATCTTAGGTATACTGAGGTTCGGCATTGATGTGCATAGTTTTTCATTTGCTCCTACTGTCATTCGATTAATCAGTCATAGTCTTGAAGATGTAAGATAAGAGAATCTTAGTATCCTTAGTTCTTTGACATCCTGGAGTCCACAAGGTTCACATCCAACTGCTGATTGGCTAAATAATTATTTGAGAAGTTCTTCTTTCTTCTCCGGATAAGCACTTCTTAGCATATATAACATTTTCATCTTTCAGGCTGGTGTATGCTTGACTCTTTGCTGTTCTCTTGAGCTTTCTCGCCTGGTCTTCAGACTACAAGATTGACTGTGGACAAGGATTGGTCTTGTTGTCAAGGAATTTAAGAACATGGACCAATCTGAGTTGCTTCAGGTGTTTATACACATTTACCTGTACACAATATTTTCAACGTGTGAGCTCATCTGCATTTACAAGTGACTTACTACTAAACTAAGTTTAGAACAATGTTTGTGCCTAGGATCAGACTCAAAGCGATTAGCTTTTGAATATAGCATAAGAGCCTTCTTTTATACAAATTGTTAGTTCCCAGTAGGCACACAATGAATAGATCCTTTTTCTTTTCAAATACTTTTCTAGTTTATTTTGTATTGCTAATGAATTAACATGTGACAAACATAAGAATCTTTTCAAGCACATCGAAATAAGTAAAAGATCCTCTTCATTGATATAATCATGATCATACATACATTATTCTTAGAGTTAGTTTAGTTGCAAGCAGTTCATACATATATATCAGTTAAGTACATAATGTAAATGACTTCAAGTAATGACACAAGGGATTTTAATTGGTTCAGAGACTCAAGCTCCTAATCCACTGTAACGACACCAAAATTCATACAATTCAACTATCGACTTCGGTCATTAACAATACATTCAACCTCTAATTTTACATCATTAAACGATAATACAACCATTGAAATTTGCGGAATAATTAAAATTTTCTATTACAATTAAAATTTTCTATTACAAAATATTCTCGTTCCCAAAACTTTCAACCTTTACATCTAAATATCTCATAATCATTTTAATACTACAAGAGTTTACATCGCAAAACGATATTACAATTCAACACTAATACATTATTCGAAATCTTAAACATGGTTCAAATAATAATAACTCAACCAAAGTATATAAATCTTCAAGTATCACATCTGATTCATATCTTTCAAGTAGCATATAACTTTACCTTAAATATTTAACCTGCAAAAGTGGTTATTTGCAAGGTTGAGCTCGACAGTCCAGCAAAATCTAACAGTTTTCATGTATCACATAGCACATAATAACATGCTCGATATACATCTCATAAACATTGGACTAACATAACATACATGTTGTAGTTCATATAACAACTATAAAGATTGAGTTCCTTACTCAATCAACATTCATTACTCAATCAATGTAGTCATAAATTGACTTTAACATTTCATACTTTCAACATTAATATAACACACCATGCTATTTGCAATAAAGATTTCAAACAGTTCATCATCAAATTCACATAGCAAATAGGAACTGAAGACTTGCCTTGATCATTGTTTACCAATAACAGTGTAACAGCTTACAGTTATCTGCACTTCACGTGCCCTACACAATTATATAATCATACACATCAACTATTAGTCACATAGAAACGCATAGTAGTTTTAATGTAAACTTTACTCTATATCTCATAAGTCTGACGACATCCAACTTTGGATATGCTGTAAACATCATATTAACCTATTTTTAAAAGTTATTGGACACCCATTTCGGTTAAGACAGACAGTCCAAAATAGTGTTCAAAAAGGGGCGTTCAAAACTATTTTTTATTCTTTCCCAACTTTACCCTCTCTCGCTAAAACAGTCATAACTTTTTCGTTTCAAAACATTTTTGAGCGATTCATGTGCCCACGTGAAGCTAACTTCCGGGACTACAACTTTTATTCTTTAACCTTTTCAAAATTCTAAACACAGAATTCCAGAAAATTAGTTCAAGGTGACTGCCCCGAGTTAGTTAGATAGTTTTGACGCGACTACTTTGAATGGTCATAACTCTTTGCTCCGAAGTCAGAATTAGTCCGTTCTGGAGTCTATGGAAAGCTTATTCAGTGTACTATAACATACCAAAAGTCCAAAAGTTTCTAAATAATCTAGCTAACCCCGAATTTCATTTTTTGATCAACAGTCCACTAGTTTTTCGGACTTTTAGTTTTGACATCCAAAACTTGCCTCGACTCGTTCCAACCGAACTTTCTTTACAAATAAGTCTTATTTAACATAATCAGACTCGTCTAAGGTCTCGACTCTATATCTCTAATTACAATCATTAGAACTCATTTACATAATCAATTCCAAGCCAAAATAAACATAGTAAACTAACTAGTTTACTAACAAAAGTAACTAAACTTCTAAAATTCAAACTTTAACTAACAAACTAAATACAATATTTAAAATAATATCATTACCAAAAATTAAATATGAAACATACCCAAAAATACGAGTTCCACAAACTGAATACACACTTTCACACCAAAATTTAACTAAGGATGTCTTTATAAAAAGTCCTCCCATAACATTGTAACCCACAAATTCATTAACCAAAGCTCCAATTTTAAAAGAAACTCAAGAATACATAAACTAGAAATATAAACTAGATTATGTACATTTAATTCTTTAAGAAATAAAATTAACATTATCAGCAAAATTATAATTTCTATTCAACCATTATAATCATAACATTATTTAACAAATTCTCACTCCTCTAATTTAATTATTTAATTAAATTAGAATATCACCATTATACTCGCGTAATAAAACACGTATAAATCTCAACTATTTTATCACACTTAAATAAACTATCCCATAACAATTTTCATCAAATATTTACTTAATACCATAAATATTCATTTTATTCCATAAAGTTTCCAACTAAAATATTTAATTTACTTAATAAATATTTTACTCGCATTATACTAACATTTATATTTTCATGCAATATATTACCTTCTCACTTTATTAAATCAATTATACTTGTATTAATTCACTATTTTAATAATAATTTGCATTGCCCACAAGGCATAATAATTAAAATTATATTATCTCATAACATAATTTCAACTTAATTAAATTAACTAATATTATTTAATTTCTGTAATAATTTAATTAACTATTATTTTTTACATTCTCCAACATATGAATATATATAATTCTCTTCACACCAAATCACATAATTCAAAATATATACACCTCATAATAAGAATTTTAATTATTAAATTCTTATTTTAATAACTTATGAAAATTCAGGTTGTCACATCCTTCCCTCCTTATAAGGATTCCGTCCTCGGAATCAAAGAAACCTCCCTTACTCGGTTTTCACCAAATCTCTTTTCAAAATTTATCATTGAATATCTTCAACACATTACCTTAATATAGTTTTTATATTTCCTACTACATTCATTACTTCAACAAATTCTAGGTTTTATTTCATAACTTTCATTTGAACTCAATTATATTTTGAGTATTATATATTCTTTAACCCATTCATTTCCTTTTCTAAGGATCGTTATCATAAACACTCGGGATATTACATTCACCCATTCTTCTAAGAATTTCATCCTTGAAATTTTATATATTAATCTTTATTCATTCAATCTATCAAAATAGATTTTACGTTAATACTTAATTCATTCATTGGGTTCTATAACCACTTTCTCTCCACAAAGATCTTTCTACAATTATTAACTTTTCTATTAAAAATTTTACATTATTCTTTGATAACTCATCTTATTCTCATTTCAAAATTTCTTTTCTCATTTATTCAATATATTCATCATTCAGTGTCGCATTCTACGACTTATTTCTTTCTAAGGAATATCATCCTTACCACATTCACCTTTTAGAATAACAAGAATCTTCCTTAATTGCTCAATAATTGGGAAGCAGTATGAATAATTCAGGAATTTAAAAGATTCTCGAATCATGCCGAGGGGTCACAAGACCTTGAACTACGTCCCCAGGTTATCAAGTATCTCGACTTGAACCTTTAACAGTCATAAGACTATATGGACCTTTCTTCTGGTACTTAGGAAAATTAGCCCTTCGTACAATATTTTGTGCACAAACATTTTAGTGCTTTCGCGTAATATAATCCCCTGTAAAAGGGTTGTTCACCTCAGCTTCTCAACATCGGAATCCGCACCAAAATAATTTCGTTCGGGAGAATTTCAAAGAACATTTGAATTTCATAAAACATTGGTCTAGCTGAATTAAATAGCTTAGACTCATACCAATAATTCAATTTCAATCGAAACATGTATGGCCAAACCCTGTTGGCAATTAACTATCTTTAAAATTCTAAAAATAATTTTATGACGTCATGATACTGTATTGTGTTTACAGCCCGTTTGAGGATTCCGTCATTTTGTGACTTTGTCATACTACATCATACCATAGTGGGCTGATGATCCTTAGATCACATCCATCACTAAGTAATTCTGCATTGATAACTCCATCGTTTTTATCATCTTTGCACTAGGTTACATGATGCATTAATGATATAAAATACATTTTGATATTTTCAAATCATTTTCGTTTAGCCAAAATAATTAGCATAGACTATTTTTTAAATAGTTCAAAAATATTTGAAAATCAGTTTTAGTGATATCATATCTCAACAGGTAACGATGTGTCAGTGTCCCGAAGTCCACATATACACATTTGTCACCATGCGTTGAGAATAAAAATTCCTTTTTAAAAGGGACATAGTGTGAATTTAGCTTGATGTCAAAAATTTTGAAGTCTAGCATAGCTAAAAGATTTGGAATACATGTGCTTCCATCATCAACTCCACTTTCTATAATGATCCATTGCTTAATAATTCTATCTATTCCTATTATCCTCAATATTCCATTCACACTTAATTATACCCTAGTTCATCAAACTTACTGCACATTGGTAGTTCAGGAACTGTAACGACCCCAAAATTTATACAATAATATTCCCCTCCTCGATCGTTAACAATACAACTTTAATCTATCTTGACATCATTATTCGATATTAAAATCATTAAAAATGCCGAATATTTAAAACTTTTTTACATTTCCTTCTTTATTGTCTTAAATCGCAACCTTTACATTACATCTCTTCAATTCAAATTTATATCATGAATCGTTACAGCAAAATGACTATACAAAGTCTTACATCATAAATAGATATTCATATATACCGGATAGCTCGACTTACAATTCAACAACATGTTACATTCAAAATATTAAATACATTTCCCATAAAACATAAGTAATCTTTGTGAATATGGATCTCTATAATTCACGTAGCACATATCCTTACCTTAAATCTTTTACCTGCAAAAATGGTTATTTGCAAGGTTGAGCTCGACAGCCCAGCAAAATCTAATAATTTTCATGCATCACATAGCACATAATATCATACTAAAAATATATCTCATAAACATTGGACTAACACAACATACATGATGCATTTCATATAACAAGTATAAAGATTGAGTTCCTTACTCAATCAACATTCACTATTCAATCAACGTAGTCATAAATTGACTTTAACGTTTTATACTTTCAATATATATAGAACACATCATGCTCTTTGCAACAAATATGTAAAACAGTTCATCATCAAGTTCATATAACTAATAGGAACTGAAAGACTTGCCTTGATCGTTGTTCACCAATAACAATTTAACAACTTACAGTTATCTGCACTTCATGTGCCCTACACAATTATATAATCATACACATCAATTATTAGTCAAATAACAACACATAGTAATTGTAATGTAAACTCTACTCCATATCTCATAATCTTTCCTATTAGTTAGCACACAATGTTCAATTAGATTGTGTTAACTTTTTGACTTATGTAATATTCGAAATTCATTCAAGTGTTTAAATCTTGCTAGGAATCATTATTAGTTTTATATTAAACCCATTTCATATTTTATAATACCCATTTCATTTGACTTAAAATACTTTTTACGTTCATTAACACTTATCACGGCGTTTCGACGTTTATTCGTCACACGCCCGATTTGCCTCTCTTGTGTATGCTTACTATGCTTCTATAACTTATCTAATACATTATTTACTAATGTTAAGCATAATTATGTTTACTAACATTCATGTTTTATAACTTAGAACAACATCTTTTATCGTCAGAAGCACTACACATGCATACGTGCATGCCCGACGCCCTCCGATTGCCCCTGAAAACACAGCTATCCTAAAGTTGACCATTTTGACCACTGTTCCCAACATCCAATTGAAAACCTTAAAGAATACAAGTTGTAGGTCTACTCGTCCTCGTTCCGGAGCATCTTGAATCACCTCAATCGGAGTTCGTATGAAAACGTTATGTTCATTTTAGTAAAACATGTCTGATCAGTTTATTTTTTCCAAAATTCGGCTAGGCAGCCTACCCCCCTACCCGTATGGGGTTTTTTACTAGGGGCCTACCGTATGGGGGTCCTATCTGCTAATTTGCGAGTTTTCATCCCAAACACTACAGAAAGCCAAATTAGGCCTATAAACTCATTTCTAACAACCATACCAACCTACCCAAAGTGTAATATGTTTACAGAAACATAAACTAATGTTTCTAACACATTTTTAATCACATAAACATCAAAGATTACAACATTTAATTTCACTATTTCTCTTCTTTCTTCTTCTTTTGACATTCATAACGAAATTCTTCGATGTGAATTTGTTTTTAAACCAATTCAAGTAATTCTAATTGTGATAACTCATATTCTTAACATACTAACATAATAGATGATCAATTTCAATAATAAATCATAACCAAACATCAATTTGATAGTTTCAAAAGCCATTTTTCAGAAATTAATTCACAGAAAATTATTATGAACAAAATTCATCTTGTTTATCAAAATTACATGGATTGAATTGCTAGAACAACCATATAACTCATAATCAAACACTATGAACATGATTTCATCATGTTTATCATATCTTTGTGAATTGAAACCTTTGAACAACAATAAAAATCTCAAGTAAGTGTATACATGAAAACATATGAACACCATATATGCATATAAATTCTCAATCATGAAAACCTAATTTTACAAAGACTAAATACAAAACATCCTAATTTAGTATAAGGGTTAGTTTGATACCTTTCTAGGTTGAATTAGGAAAAAAGATAGAGATAATGAAAGCTTTTCTTTTGTTTTCTTAAGGTTTCCCTTCTTCTTCTTCTTCTTCTTCTTCCTCCTCCTCTTCTTCTCTGTATTCTCTCTTCTTCTCTTTGTTCTTCCTTTCTCTTTTACTAATACGTAATATAAACTGATATATGATAATATAATATACGTATACTTATAGTACCTATTAATATACAACATAATTACATATATAACTGATGTCAGTTATATTATTTGAAAACCAAAAGCCATAAGGCTTGTTTGGCTAAACCACTTTAAAAATTAATAACTTACAACCCTTATGCCTTGTTTGGTAAAACCACTTAAAATAATGACTTAATCATTCCTTACACCTTGTTTGGCAAAACAAGATTAAAACAAGAATTTTAAAAGCTCTAAGGTTTTGTTTGGTAAAACCAAATTAAAACTCTTTTAATTTATTTTCATAAGTCATTTATAATATAGTTTATTGTCCCGCATTGTTTACTTGGATTTCCATATCCAATCTTAATTAAATAAACTAATTACCACATACTAAATAAATTTCTCACTTAACCAAATATCATAAAATTATAATCTCATTATAATTTTATTTAATAATTAATATATCACTTTAATTATTAAATTACGGCAACAGAATATAGTAACTCGTGTAATCTTTAACAACTCTCTAATTGTTAAATTAAATTAAAGTATTATCTAATAAATTTAATTCACAAATATATACTAACAACAACCACATAAATAAAATATTTATTTAATTTAATAAATATTTTAAATTATAAATAAAATTCTGGATTGTTATAGGAACTTGCCACAATAATATGAGTTTAAGAACTTATCATAGTCAGACCACAGGCGTCCATTCGCTGAGGGGTTCAAAACATACCATATTATTATGAGTCACGAACTTACCATATGCATTAGTTTTAAGAACTCATACCTAACCCTAATAATATCTAACTAATCTTAATAGTTTCTAACTATCAAATATACACATGAGAAAAGAATCACTTTTTTGCAACATATACATTGATAACACGACACCAACATTCCAATGATTATCAATGTGATAAACTGAGTACAAGCACAAAATCCTCGCCCATACAAAGGTTTGTACAACTCAACCATCACATGAGTCCTCAATTGAAATCCCACCTAACTCTATCTTTCTTATAACTTGCTTTTTGCTCGATACGAATTCCTCGTCTCACATTATCTATAACTCCTCATGAGTTTATCTTGTATTATTTCATAGTACATCATCTTTATAGCATCAAGCTATAATTATTCAAACATTACAAACCATCTTCCTTTTATAACTTAAATAGATCACGACGTGATCTTATTCTATAATCATCTCCCTTAAAATTCTTTTCTTAACTCGTGATCGTTTTATTTTACAATCCTCTGTCTTTCCTTTTTCATCATTTACGATTTCATTTCTGCTTTTATCTTACAGACTTTGTCTAGTCATCATTATTCGTTATCTTGGCTATTAGAGTTAGGTAACTCCCAATTCTTATCTTTATATCTCTTCAAGATTCTTCTTTGAATTGTCTTATTTATATAACAATTATTCCTTTAAGAATTTCTAACTTCATTTACATTGCTCAACATTTCATTCAAGTTCTACATTTTCATCATACGTATCCATTTTGTATACTTGGTACACGTCGAGTCTCTAACAGTTTCAATATAGTACGCTGAGTGGTTTCCACAAACAACCAACAAACTAGCTTCCGAGTTGCTAGTTCGTATATACCTCCGATCTATGAAGGAATCGTTTAGCCCAGATACCATACATCAACTACTAAAGAGTACAATTGTACCATACTTAAATATAACTTTTTATTCTTAACTTCTTTATCATTATCTTCTTATAGACATCATCTTACATCCTTATTATTGGAGTTGATTAACCCCACATTCATATTCCTTATAACTCTACGAGATTCTTCTTTGAATCCTTTCACACATGTTTTAATCCCTTCTTTATAAATTTCTTAAATTACTTCTTATTGTTCAAACTTTATTTGAGCTTATTCTTTCATTATCTTCACCTTCCTTCTTTAAGGTTATAGCTTACGATACTCATACCTAAGGTTTATAACCTACAACTTTGCTACCAACTGTAACGACCCCAAAATTCATACAATTCAACTATCGACTTCGGTTGTTAACAATACATTTAACATCTAATTTTACATCATTAAACGATAATACAACCATTGAAATTTGCAGAATAATTAAAATTTTCTATTACAATTAAAATTTTCTATTACAAACTATTCTCGTTCCCAAAACATTAAACCTTTACATCTAAATATCTCATAATCATTTTAATATTACAAGAGCTTACATCGCAAAACGATATTATAATTCAACATTTATACATTATTCGAAACCTTAAACATGGTTCAAATAATAATAACTCAACCAAAGTATATAAATCTTCAAGTATCACATCTGATTCATATCTTTCAAGTAGCACAGAACTTTACCTTAAATCTTTAACCTGTAAAAATGGTTATTTGCAAGGTTGAGCTCGACAAATTTCAAAGAAATCTAATAGTTTTCATGCATCACATAGCACATAATAACATGCTCGATATACATCTCATAAATATTGGACTAACATAACATACATGTTGTAGTTCATATAACAAGTATAAAGATTGAGTTCCTTACTCAGTCAACATTCATTACTCAATCAACGTAGTCATAAATTGACTTTAACATTCCATACTTTCAACATTAATATAACGCACCATGCTATTTGTAATAAAGATTTCAAACAGTTCATCATCAAATTCACATAGCAAATAGGAATTGAAAGACTTGCCTTGATCGTTGTTTACCAATAACAGTTTAACAACTTACAGTTATCTGCACTTCACGTGCCCTAAACAATTATATAATCATACACATCAACTATTAGTCACATAACAATGCATAGTAGTTGTAATGTAAACTTTACTCTATATCTCATAAGTCTGACGACATCCAACTTTGGATATGCTGTAAACATCATGTCAGGAATCAGCATGTGAATGTTATTCCTATTTACATATGATTTGATTATAATTTATATATGAATGAATATACAAGTATGCTTGCATTGAGAAAAGCTATAAAGTCCTTTGATAGATAATAGAAACATATGTACAAGGACTTAGAATGAATTGATCAAATGTGTTAGGTTGATTCTACATAAGCAAAACAGCTTTGTAAAGTCCTTAAAAAGAAATGATGTACAAGGACTATAAATATAGAAAGATCAAGCATGTTATGTTGATCTTATGATGTAATAGATAGGCTTGTCTGATCGTCGAGCACTGCACCAGAAATCGTAGTCTGCCAGGAGAGTCAAGGAAAACTCGAGAGCTATCGAGACAGAATCGTAGTCTGCAAGATAGTAGATCTCGGAGTTCGTAGACTGCCAGGAGAGACGAGGAAGGATCGTAGTGTGTCGAGAAGAACTTCCTCAGGCCCGAAGTCTGCTGAGGAAGTCATGTTCATAATCGTAGAGACAGTTTGCCTATGAGCTGACCGAGTATCTGCCGAAGCCAAAGTCAAGAATCATAGACTACACTCAGAGTCGTAGAGTCTACTGATCATATAAGAGACAACGATCGTAGTCGAGCAAGATTAGATGAAGACAACAAGCACAAGGCAGAAATCGTAGAGTGTCAAGATCTGATCTCGGAGTCGTAGTGTCTGCACAGCCGAAGCTGAATCGTAGAGTGCAGAACTAAGACTTCGACAGATGTGCTCACAATGCCAAAACAGAATCGTAGAGCAAAAATGATTCTCAACGAATGAGCACTCCCAGAATATCCAAAGGAATGAAGCCTCTAGTTGGCACTGCAAAGATATATCCCATCTTAAGGAAACCAGAGAGCACTCAACGAATGGCATGCAAGATAACAGAAGATCTAACCACCAACCCAATTAGCATCTAGATTGAGTAATGAAGCCATTCAGGATGAAGTCTTCCACAAGGAGATCAGAAGAAGACTTCAGTAACTGACTAATGAAAGTCAGCAAGTGCAATAGCTGTCAAGCAGAAAGAAGACGACGATCTTGGAAGCAACCAGGATCGTAGTGTTTGCCAAACAAAGAAAGAACTGATGGAGTGCATACAGTATCTTTGGTCCGGCCGCGAAGAATAAGGCTAAAGTGATTAAGAATTGGGTCAGTCCATTGATTATAAGTGAACGGGAGATCACAAGGAGAAAACGAGCTGGACACGCCACAAATTTGAACTGTCTTGCTATTCAGAATGGGCCAGAACAAAGAAGTCAAGCCATCAGTATCTGAGAGCTGTTGAGGCGAAAAGAAGTGTTGAAGCACTGTACAAAAGAATGAAGAGGTGTTCTACATTGAAGATCCAATCAACACTCTTCAAGATCGTAGTGTTGTCTCTACCAGTCAACAAGACACTACGATCAGGTCCAAGAAGACATGCATCAGAATCGTGGAGTTCGAACAGCTGAAGATTGAAGCATTGGAAACGGTTCAATCTAAAGACTGATATTCGGACAAGAGCTTATTGAGAGCATCAATGCAAAAGGACAACCTTTGATCGAGAAATCAGAAGAATGAAATAAAGTCGTCGACCTGCCCGAGGCATAAAAGTGACATCTCTGCTGGGGTAGGTGAAATAGTAGACTGTAGTGTCAGAAAGTCAGATAAAGTTGTCATGTCACATCTGCATTCTGCACCAAGCAACTCGAGATCTGTGAAGCATTTCAAAGAGCTTTCAACGGCTACTTTCCAACGGGAAGATTGTGAAGGAGTATAAATCTGCTAGAGCTTCAAAGATCAAAGGTTACTGGAGTTGCTGAGTTTGGAGGATTGGTGGACTATTCTAACCAATGAAAATAGTGAGTGACCAATGAAGGTTTGAAGGCTCACTCTACGATCCACCAAGAACACTTAGAGACAAAAAAAGAAAGAAGTAGAAGTGAGAGTTATACAATTTAGAAGTGAGAGTTCTACTACAAGAAGAGTGTTCTAAACTGTCGAGAGAAAGAAGAGCATCAATAACATCTTGATGTCCATCATTTGAAGACTCTAAGTACCAAAGAGAAAAGCCTACATTCATCTTAGCCAGTCCATCATGAGAAGGCATCAAGTATCAAGAAAGAAGATCACCAACGCCATCATGATGGCAAGCATGAGAAAGTTTCTAAGTACCTAGCAGAAGCGCTTACAGTCATCTTAGAAAACCATCATTTGCAGCCATCAAGTATCAAGAGGAATGATCTTCAAGGCAGTTCATCAAGGGATCATCAGAAGAGGTTGAGTAACTAAAGAAGCTGAGCATCATGCAACACTCAACTGCACTTCAAGGATGATCACGCCAAGCTGCTAAGTACTGAAGATGTTCAGAGCATAAAGACATCTTATCAGCTCAGCACCAACTCCAACAAACAAATAAATAACTCAACAACAAGAAGCCAGGGCCTGAGGGGTCCTTGTCCAGAGGGACTAAATGAAATTCCAAGCCCGCTGGGCTTGAAGAGTTTCTAGGGAACTAGAGAAGTTTCAAGGCTGCTGGCCTTGAAAAGTTCTTAGTGAACTGAAGTTCCAAGGCTGCTGGCCTTGAAGAAATCTTAGTGATTCGGGGTGCTTCCCTTCCTTAGTGAAAATCCTGCTAGTTGAAAGCAAAAGAGTGGATTAGGAGTTTGAGTCTCTGAACCACTTAAAACCCATTCTGTCTTTTACTTTATGTCATTTACATTATGTACATTAACTGCTATAACTGTCATGTATGTTTTAACTGCTTACAACTGAACTAACTCTACGAACAATGTATGTTTGGTTATGAATATGAATGAAAGGGATCTTTTACTTATTCCGCTGTGCTTGAAAAGATTCTTATGTTTGTCATATGATAAATTATTAGCAATACAAAATAAACCAGAAAAGTATTTTAATTAAAAAGGATTTATTCAACCCCCCCTTCTAGATCTATTGTGCCTACTGGGAACTAACACATCATATTAACCTATTTTTAAAAGTTATTGGACACCAATTTCGGTTAAGATAGACAGTCCAAAATAGTGTTCAAAAAGGGGCATTCAAAGCTGTTTTTCATTCTTTCCCAGCTTTACCCTCTCTCGCTAAAATAGTCATAACTTTTCCGTTTGAAATTATTTTTGAGCGATTCTTGAGCCCACGTGAAGCTAACTTCTGGGACTACAACTTTTATTCTTTGACATTTTCAAAATTCTAAACACAGGATTCCAGAAAATTAGTTCCAGGTGACTGCCCCGAGTTGGTTAGACAGTTTTGACGCGACTACTTTGAATGGTCATAACTCTTTGCTCCGAAGTCGGAATTAGTCCGTTCCAGAGTCTATGGAAAGCTTATTTAGTGTACTATAACATACCAAAAGCTCAAAATTTTCTAAACAATCTAGCTAACACCGAATTTTCATTTTTGGATCAACAGTCCACTAGTTTTTAGACTTCTCATTTTGACATCCAAAACTCGCCTTGACTCGTTCCAACCCAACTTTCTTTACAAATAAGTCTTATTTAACATAATCAGACTCGTCTAAGGTCTCGACTCTATATCTTTAATTACAATCATTAGAACTCATTTACATAATCAATTCCAAGCCAAAATAAACATAGTAAACTAACTAGTTTAGTAACAAAACTAACAAAACTTCTAAAATTCAAACTTTAACTAACAAACTAAATACAATATCTAAAATAATAACATTACCAAAAATTAAATAAGAAACATACCCGAAAATACGAGTTCTACAAACTGAATACGCACTTCCACACCAAAATTTAACTAAAGAGGTCTTTATAAAAAGTCATCCCACAACAAAGCCTTTCTCAAAATTGGAGGCCTTATTGTTGGTGAATGAAACAAAGGGTCAAACCCTTCAATTTATAAGTTTAGCAAAGGGGTAAAGTTCTCAATTTAGTCGATGTGAGACTTAGTTTATACAAATTCTAATTTGTTTATACTAATTTTTCCTATTTTCAACATGTTAAGCGAAATCATTCACCAAGAATTCGTTTCTTAACCAATTCAATCCGTTCAAGTTGCGTTTTTTTCGTTTTATAGAGAAGAACAACAATCATCCATCAATTTAAAGTTTCCATCACGAATTCATCATCAACTTTAGTCCCAAACACACATTACGTACAATCAAAACCCAAATTCCTCTTCTTTAGTATAAATACATGAATTTGATTTCTGAAAATTTGTTTATAGATGACCATTATCAAATTATAAATATCTAATAACCTATATAACATCGTAATCCACAAATTGATTAACCAAAACTTCAAATTTTAAAAAAAACTCAAGAACACATAAACTAGAAATATAAACTAGATTATGTACCTTTAACTCCTTAAGAAATAAAATTAACCTTATCAATAAAATTATAATTTCTATTCGACCATTATAATCATAACATTATTTAACGAATTCTCACTCCTCTAATTTAATTATTTAATTAAATTAGAATATCACCATTATACTCGCGTAATAAAATACGTATAAATCACATCTATTTTATCACACTTAAATAAACTATCCCATAACAATTTTCATCAAATATTTACTTAATACCATAAATATTCATTTTATTTTATAAAGTTTTCAACTAAAATATTTAATGTACTTAATAAATATTTTACTCGCATTATACTAACATTTATATTTTCATGCAATATATTACCTTCTAACTTTATTAAATCAATTATACTTGTATTAATTCACTATTTTAATTAAGTGAATTATTCACACTATTTATGAAACTTAACTCATAATAATTTACATTGCCCACAAGGCATAATAATTAAAATATATTATCTCATAACATAATTTCAACTTAATTAAACTAACTAATATTATTTAATTTCTTTAATAACTTAATTAACTATTAAATCTCACATTCTCCAATATATGAATATATATAATTCTCTTCACACCAAATCACATAATTCAAAATATATACACCTCATAATAAGAATTTTAATTATTAAATTCTTATTTTAATAACTTATGAAAATTCGGGTTGTCACATCCATTCTTCTGCTTTCAACTAGAATGATTTCCACTAAGAAAGAGCAGCACCCTGAATCACTAAGATTCCTTCAAGGCCATCATGTAACAATCCAGAATTTTAAATTGTTATTCAAAATATTTATTGAGTTATATAAATATTTTAATTGATGTGTTTATTGTTGAATAAATATTTATTTAAGGTGAGTTGATTTGATTATTTATTTGTTAAATAAATAATTTATGAGTTAAGGAAATTGATCATCATAAGATAATATTTTAATTTAAATTAATAAATTAAGTTAGAGAGTTGATAGGGAGTAAATGGATTATTATAATGTTTTTAATTTAATTTGGTAATAAAAGTGTGATAAATAAATATGTTATAAATGAGTTATTAAAATAAATTAAAGGAATTTAATTTAGTTTTGCCAAACAAGGCTTAAGGATATTTAGTCTTTAATTTTAAAAAGGTTTTGCTAAACAAAGCCTTATGGCTTTTGGATTTTTTGAATTTTGAATTTTTAAATAATATAAATCAAATAATAAATAAAATATATTTATAACCTATACGTTATATTTTTGTAACTGATATTATTTAGTATGCGTATTATG
Source organism: Panax ginseng (assembly GCA_020205605.1). Taxonomy (NCBI): domain Eukaryota; kingdom Viridiplantae; phylum Streptophyta; class Magnoliopsida; order Apiales; family Araliaceae; genus Panax; species Panax ginseng. The sequence goes on along the minus strand of CM035136.1, from coordinate 51,454,148 downwards.
GCCATTTCAATTTTTTTTTATTAATTTTACGCATACTTGGTTATCAGTTTGATTTTTGTTTACGCATTCTAGTTATTTGCTAAGCCTAAGAAGAAAGTTACAGAGGAAAGAAAAAATAGAGAGAGTTTGAGAGAGTCTGAGAGAGAATCAAGAGAGAATTCATGAGACTTTCAAAAAATTATCTGTAGTGAGCAAGGATTAAGCAGAAGGTATGTTACATAAGCTTAATATTATATGATATGTACATATATGTTTTACAATATAGTTCCTAAAGTCTATGTGTTTTTGACTATGGTATAAAGTTTTTACAAAATTGTCTGTAATTCAAGTTTCTTTATGATTGGTAATAAATTATGCGTATATTGTGATTGTGATATTATAACTAGCATATATATATATATATGATTGTGGTTGATTTGTATGCTAATTACGTGTAAATAGGAAGAAAACTATTTATAGTAAATATATGTATGAACATGGCTTGTAGGAGTACCAAAATTAATATTTGATTGTGAGCTAATTGTGAAATTGAACCTTGAACATGTTAATTTGGTAAGAAATAAAGATAACGTAGTTCAAATGAATCAATTTGGTGTATAATAGGGATTACAGTGTTAATTTTGTCAAACAATGTCAAAAAAATGGAGTTTTGGTGTAAAACATGGCATTCTAGGATTTAATTTTTCTAAAGTTGTTGTTTAGTTGTTTTAAATCAGTATATATATGTTGGGTAACGTTTATGTGTAATTTATGTAAGTTATATATGATAAATTGGTGTTAGAAATTAAGATACAGCCAAAAGATTTAGCTTTATTATGTTCTTCGTGCTCGGTTTTGTAAACTCATAGGCCTCGGTAACTAAAATCGATCTTGCAAGAATCAAACTTCATACCACAAATACTAAACTCAGTCGTGTAGTCAGAGTTCTTACCTTTCAGATCGAGCAGGCTTTACCATGGCTTGTGATTCGGCCAGAAGCGCCTATGATCAAATGTCATAGCATACCATTCACAAGGTAAAAATGCAAGCCCACAAATAATGGGTTAACAGTAGGGCCATAAATGATTTTTTTTACACAGAGTCTATAATTGTTGATATAATGCAATACTACGACTGTTAAAAATGTAATTTTGATATTGGGGTATTATAGTGTTAAGAATGAGCATATTATTAATACTTAACGAGTTTTATTATTGTTTTATTTATGTAACTTGATTATGTGATTAAAATCATCAAGCCATACATGAAATAGAATTCTTTTTGTATACAGAGTATTTGTAGTGACTAATTGTGTCCTAATGACATGTGATTAGGATATTGTGAATCAAACTGTTACGGTTTAGCTTACACACAAGGCAAGTTTTCTATCTCTAAACTTTCATTAAGCAAGTTTTCTATCTCTAAACTTTCGTTGAGCAAATTTTCTATCTCTAAACTTTCGTTGAGCAAGTTTTCTATCTCTAAACTTGCGTTGAACAAGTTTATTAACTCTAATTATATTGTGCAAGCTCTTGAACCTTACCTTTTGATATTGAGCAAGTTTCTCTAATCTTTAACTTGTTATTTAGCATCCAAGTTTTTACATTCTGATATACTAATGTTGAACCAATTTTATCGTTCAATTTACTATTTGTTATGCATGCTCAGTACTCAATTCTAAATAACCTTATCTTAATGTTTTTCAAGCAAGGTATGTTATGTTATTCAATACTTATGCTATTAGATTATTCCTAAAGCATGACCTTAATATACAACGTCGATTCATTTATGATTTATTCCATAGCATAATGTTATTACATTTTTATTCAACTAATCCTTAGTTGATGTCTGTTGAATTCTAAATCACCTTGAAACGTATCCAAACCAAACTTACTTTGGGGCGGACTTGTATTCTAAATGCTGAGATGAACAACCCTATTATAGGGGATAATTTACGCATAGCGTTGAAATGTTTGTGCATAATACATTGTACAAAGGGCTGATCCCCCTAAGTACGAGGATTCCCTATAGTCTTATGACTGTTAAAGTTTAAGTTGAAAGATTACTTATAACTATGGACATAGTTCGTGGTCTTATGACCCTCAAAAATATATTTCAGATTTTGATTATCATTGATAAAGCATATTGTTCAGTTCTATTGAGCCTATTATTTGACAGTTGTTATAAAGTTTTATTCATTGTCATTTCAAGTGAGCATTGTTTGCTCACTCTTGCTTATATAACTATTATAGCTAAAGTTGAGAAGATCAATATACCTAACACCAGTAAAGGGAAAGGAAAGATGAACATATATTGAAGACTTGTAAACATGTTGACTTTTAATATTGTCAGACTTTGTTTTTAATTATTATGATGAAGTTATTTAATTTTCCGCGCTTGATATTTGTATTTAAAGGTTAGATAACCTGGGAGTTTTTATTGGAAGTTATTGATGTAATCCTTTAATGGGAAGGTTTATTGTTCAATTTTTTAATACTGGGTAGTTAGAAATGAATGTTTTTATCAAGTGAACACCAAATCTTATGGGAATAAAGTACCCGGATTTGGGGGTGTCTCAAGTTGGTATCAAAGCTTTAGGTTATGAACCTTAGGTGTGGGAAAAGCCTTAGGAAGTGACCTTTGAAAAGATGGTGGCGATAAACTCTTATCGAGTTTTAAGGAAGAAGTAATAAAACACTTATGTGCTTATGTGATTACAACTTCTGTGCTCGTGAGTGTCGAGTAGTAATGATTAGTAATTAAAACTTAAAAATATTTGGTTGTCAGGATGGCTAATGTAGGGGAATCCAGTCAGGCTAGGGAGGAAGAACCCCATGTGCCTAGAGAGGAGGAGCCTCATGACATTCAGGTGGTTTGGGAACAACTACTACTAGGGGAATCATCTCTTTTGGTCACAGTGGTTGAGCAGGAGGGTTTACATGATGAGGATGATGAGATAGAGACGGACGAGGAGGACCCCGTTGAACTGCCACAATCGAATAAGGAGGACGAGGAGGAAGAGGTTCCACTAAACTCGATCGCTGCTCGTATGTACGATGAAGTATACGACTGTAATGTTGAACTTCATGATACCATCGAGGAGTTGGAAGAGATAGTAACTGAACAACAGACCTCGATGGCACAGAAGGACGATGAGATCCGAGATCGAGATGAACGTCTGAATAATGTCGAAGGGAAGCTGATCCACACTAAAGGAGAGAATGGACAAATGACAGAGGAGATTGCAGAGCTGAAGAACAAGTTGAAAGAAGAATCTACTAAGAGGGCAAGAGCCAAAGACGTGTACGAGGAAGCTTATCAACGAGCCGAGATAGCAGAGAGAGAGGCACACACAAAGAAGATTAAGATGGAAGAGATGAATAACGTATTCAATATCGTGATCAATCGAGCTCAAGATCGGGTCATGAGTTATCCGATTCAGTTCGAGACACTGCCGCCGTACATATTAGATCGCAGAACAATGTTCCGGATAATAGAGGAAGAACGTCGTAAGGCTACGCAGCATCTTAGTAGAACATTGTAGGGAATGTACCTGATATGAGATTATTAATATGATAAATAATATGTAAATCCCTGGTGATATGTAATCAATGGGATATGATGTTGATGTTATCCTGAAACTTTAGCAGTTCAGGAAAGTAATGTAAATAGTAGTGATGCTATTATTCTTATGTTTTCAAAAAGATTATGAATGAATAAAATTTATTATTTTATTTTATTCAAAGTGTTATGTGTTATGTGATGATTTCTTTTATGGGGTGCAAGTTAAGTAGAAAATACTTAAAGGAATTGAGTAATAATCTAATGAGTATATTTTAACAGAAAATGCCTCCAAGACGTCAACCACGACAGAGGACCCCTGAGGGATCTACCAATAACGACAATATTGAGGCTAACCCAGTTCAGAAGCTAGTGACGTTATTGACGGGTGCACTGCAGAATCAACCACATAATCAAGCTGTGACATTTAAGGACTTCAAGGCGGTTGGACCATCAGAATTTCATGGGTCCATAAATTCAGTTGAGGCACAAACTAGGATCATGGAGATAGAGAAAGTTTTCGATGTTGTTAGAGTAGGGGAGAATCAGAAGACTGCTTTTGCAACATTTATGTTGAATGGTGAGGCTAGTTATTGGTGGCAAGCCAATAAAACTCAAGGAGGACAAGGGGTGATGACTTGGGATAGGTTTAAGGAGATATTCTTCGAGACTTATTTCCCAGAGAGTTCGAAGAATCAGTTGGAGGTGCAGTTTTTAGAACTGAAGTAGGGAACAATGACGGTATCAGAGTATGCCGCAAAATTTAACGAGTTGGTGAGGTTTGTGCCATATCAAGTCAACACAGATGAACACAAGGCTAAGAGGTTTGAGTTGGGACTGAAAACCTTGGTATACAGTAGGGTCTCTATGTTTCAGCTAAAGACATTTACAGCAGTACTAGAGAAGGCAATTCTCGCTGAAGGTGGAGGCGAAGCGGTAACGAAGTTTAATCAAGAACAAAGAAAGAAGAAGAATGAAGGCGAGGTTAAGAATGGCGGTGGGGGTGGTGGAAATGGTAACAATAACCTGAAGAGAAAATGGAATGGAAATGTGGGTGCTGGAAACCATCAGGGTAATCAACAGAATAGGAAGTTCAAAGTATGTGCTACATGCGGGAAGTTTCACTAGGGTATGTACTTAATGGGAAAATGTGTATGCTTTAGTTATGGCCAAGAAGGTCACATCGCCCCAAATTGCAATCAACCAAAGAAGAACGTTTGCTTCACGTGCGGGTCAAAGGATCATTTTTCTCGTGAGTGCCCTAAAAAGAAAGCCGGGGAGACAACATGAAGCAAGGGAGGTAGCAGTGGAGGTACATGGACCATTGCTGGACCAACGTCATCAAACAAACCCACAGCCAGAACCTTCAATATGACTGTGTAAGATGTTGTGCAATCAAAGGATGGTGTGTTAGGTATTATCCCAATCAATGATATTGATGCTTATGTATTATTTGATTCGGGTGCTACTTGTTCATTTATATCTGATGAATTTGGTAAGAGGTTAGGATTGCCTACTGAAGAATTGAATTTCCTTTTAAATATAGAAGTTACGAATAAGGAAGTGATTCTTGTTAGGTTTGTATACAAGCACTGTAGGGTGAATATTAAGGGGATTATCATGATGGTAGATTTAATTCCGATAAAACTTGGAGAATTTGATGTTATTTTGGGAATGGATTTATTGTTCAATTATGGAGCGATAATTGATTGCCAAAAGAAATGTGTAAACCTTATAACTCCGGCAAATGTAGTTTTCTATGGTAGTAAATCGCCTAGACATGCGAGATGTCTGACGATTATGCAGGCCAAGAAGTTGTTGAGTCAAGGCTGTGTGGGTTATTTAGCTTACATAGTTGATACTCAGAGGAAGGGGGTGAAACTAGAAGAGATACCAGTGGTTAGGGAATTTGTAGATGTGTTTTCAGAGGATTTTTCCAGGACTTTCGCCTGACCGAGAGATTGAGTTCGTGATCAACTTAGCGCCAGAATCGCTTCCAATATCGAAGGCCCCTGCATGTAATGGTTCCGGTAGAGATGAAGGAACTAATGGTACAACTGCAAGAACTGTTAGATAAGAAGTATATTCAACCAAGCGTATCACCGTGGGGAGCGCCAATGTTATTCATGAGGAAGAAGGATGGGTCAATGCGTCTTTGCATTGATTATAGGGAATTAAACAAAGTCTCTATTATGAATAAATATCCGTTGCCAAGAATAGATGACTTGTTTGATCAATTGAAGGGTGCTAGATATTTCTCAAAAATAGAATTGAGAAGTGGGTATCACCAATTGAAAATAAGAAAGGAGGATGTACCTAGAACGACATTCAAAACTCGGTATGTACATTACGACTTTCTGGTGATATCTTTTGGTTTGACCAATGCCCCTGATGCATTCATGGATTTAATGAACAGGGTGTTTAAACCAGTTTTAGACAAGTTTGTGGTGGTATTTATTGACGACATTATTGTGTACTCCAAATCTCAAGAAGAACACACGAAACATTTACGTTTGACGTTGGAGACACTAAGAAAGGAAAAGTTGTACGCGAAATTCTCTAAGTGTGAATTTTGGTTAGATCGTGTACAATTTTTGGGACATGTGATTGACAAAGATGAAATTTTAGTGGATCCATCAAAATTTGAAGCCGTAATCAATTGGGAACAACCAAGGACACATTCGGAGGTGAGGAGTTTCTTGGGACTGGCCGGCTATTATAGACTGTTTATTCAGGACTTTTCCAAGATTGCCACTCCATTAACAAATTTGACAAGGAAAGCTGTAAAATTTGTTTGGATGGAGAAGTGTGAAGAGAGTTTTCAAGACTTGAAAAAGAAGTTAAGTGTGGCACCTGTGTTGTCATTTCCAGATAATATAGGAAACTTTGTGGTGTATAGTGATGCCTAACATAAAGGATTGGGTTGTGTTCTTATGCAGAATGGCAAAGTTATTGCATATGAATCAATATAACTGAAGGACTATGAGAAAGAATATTCGACTCATGATTTAGAGCTGGCTGCGATGGTATTTGCTCTAAAGATATGGAGACTGTAGACACTTGAAATTTTCTGCACACCTGTTAGTGACATTACAGGAGGGCAAATTCGTCTTTCAGAGATAACCCTGGAAGATAGCTCAAATCCAGTCCGGATACTACGAAGTTCAGTCTCAACCCCGGAACACACACCGGGAGTAACAGTTCCAACCTCGGAGATAACCCCGAGGCATGCAGTTCTAATACCGGAAATTCCACCGAAGAAAACTTATCCATCTTGGAGATAACCCCGAGATATTTAGTCTCAGTCCCAACACAGGGAGTAGCAGTTACCAATCTTTGAGATAACCCCAAGGAATGCAGTTCTGGAGATAACCTCGAAAATACTTGTTTCAAATGCAATCAGTTTCAAACCTCGGCACTCACACCGAGGCACTCAATATAAGACCCAGAGATAACACCGGAAAGACAGGCACACCTCAGAGATGACACTGAGGACCTTCAACACTTGCAGTATTCCAATCTCAGAGATAACCCTGAGCACCGTCTGCTTTATTAGCCCAAACTGGAGATAACCCCGGTGAGGGGCAAAGGCATCATCTTGCCACCTTGACGCCACATCGCGTCGTCTCAACATTTCATACATACATTTCTACACAGCAATGTCCCATAAGAACCAAGGATGTCCAATCCCGAGTGACTATTATCCAGGATAACGGATATAATTTGAAGCTTGAAGATCGGAGGGCATGGTCCCTACTTCCTGACTTCGTACAACCTCTAATCTCATGTCATTGCATAACTCTCGACAACGTCGGTCAGAAATAGGTCTTATATACCTCAATCGGATGCCCGGATTGCAATTCTGAAAGTTAGAGCAGACATTACAGTGCATGTGTGCACGTATTTCGAGACGGTGGGACCCACGAAGCCCAGAGAAACTCGACGAGACCTGCGGCTCCCCCTCTATAATTAGAGTGCTTGGGGTGGCCATTTTAAAGAGAGAAAAGGCGAGGAAGCCTTGTCAAATTTGCTCTGTACTCACCCTACACTGAGAGCTTTCTCATTTTAAACACTTCTGAGCTCACATATAGCTACTTTTTGTACCGATTGGAGTCGAGTGTTCATCCCTTTAAAGATATAGAAGTCTTCTTTGGCAGCCCACTGTAAGCCTTCTCACACACTTTAAAGCTTTTTTCTTCATCTTTGCACACACAATTCTTCACGTTGAGAGTCGTGTTACATGTGTTTGACCGAACATCGGTCCGTAGTTTTATTTTAGTTTGTATATATATATATATATACTTATATATATATATATATATATATTTATATATGGACTAACATTATCGAGTTATGCCTCGATTGAGCCTAGACTTCGGTCTGAAGCATTTATTTGCTTTCGTATATATATATATATATATATATATATATATATATATATATATGAATTGTGTGTCGAACTTTGTTCAATGAGCCTGGATTTTACATCCGGAGCGTTTACCGCTTATATATATATATATATTTACGTTTAGTCTCGCCTGGAGTTTACTTCGTATATTGAATGTTTTTATGACTTTCTTTACTTTTCGTCCTTACTTTGAGTTTACTTCGTATGTTGATTTCTTTACAACTTTATTTACATTTCTCATCCCCCATGGAGGTGCTTCGTGGTGGTAGATCATGTCTGTATATATATATATATATATATTTACATCTTTTATATATATACCTGCTTACTACTTTATTATCAATTGCGGCATCATGTGAGCCTAGGAATCATGTGATCACAGATTCAGTCTATTGAATCTAGATTCGGTTCCCGTGATGCACATTTTTCAGCTGTAAGCAGCTTGTAAATTTATTCATGGTGTTCGGATTTCCTCAGATGGTTTTCATACCCACGAGGAGTTCTGTCGAGGAGAGGTTTGGTCACCTAATTGCTCGCCAATAGGGAGAAATCCTTATTGGAAAGCCCCCTCTTTCCTGGGAATGATCTGGTTGTTAAATATTGTGAGTTATAATATTAGTGATGAATAATTGTTGAAGTATTAAAAATATGTTTATTGAAGATAAGTGAATTACAAAAGTTAGAGGGAAATATTGCAAACTTGGACAACTTTAGGGGTACCAAAGTGTAATAAGTTAAATCAATCTGGATCGTTGATGGTGGTTTTAAAAGTAATCAATCTGGACCATCAGTGGTGGTTTTAAAAGTAATCAATCTGGACCGTCGATGGTGGTTTTAAAAGTAAATCAATTTGGACCGTCGGTTGTAGTTTTAATAGTAATCAATATGGACCGTTCGTGAATAAGTTACTATTTAGTCCATTCTCCTATAAATAGAAGCTTAATTCTTCTTTCATTCTCACCATTTCACTAAGATTCACAAGAGACACTATATAGAGAGAAACTATAGAGAGCAAGAAGAAGAGTATTCACATTTCACTATTGTTGATCCAAATTTCTACTAAGGTAAGGGTATTTTTCTTCGTATTCATAAGGAATACTATTTTTTTTGTATTCATCCTTTAATATGCCTAAATAACTTTGCTCACGCTGATTACGTCATCGTATGACTGGTGAAAATCCATTCTTGATTTCAGTATGTTATTTCTTTTCATATTCTTAAATCTAAACTTACTATGGTAAGTATTGCTTCTATAATCCTTGAAATTAGTTGCATATCATTGAGTTTTGCTCTTCATCCAGTATCGTTTCATTGGAATATTGATCTGAACTTTCTTATTAAATATCAATATTTTCACCCGGGGTACTATTCACGGGTTACTATTCACCCGGTTACTATTTACTATAATATTATTCACTTGGGTATTCGAGACACTTTTCATGCCGGGATACTATTCACGAGTTACTATTCATGGTTTACTATTCACCTGGTTACTATTCACTCGGGTATTTGGGGTACTTTTTATGTCGGGTTACTATTCACAAAGTACTATTCACTGGGTACTATTCACCCAAAAAATTGATTTCTTTTCTATCAAAAATATTTTTGATACATGGATATTATTCTTGAATTTTACTCCACAAAGCAGTATCATGTTGACAATTTGGACATTATTGAATACTGGATAAATTAAATTATGAATTTTTAAAATTTATCCTTTGCTTTCATTTAATTAAATGCTTATATCATTGTCATCATCCTCATGCTTATATTGTGATGAAAGTCATCTTTGGCTTACGTGTATAGATGGACTGTTGATTTATATGATTATGACCAGGGATTATTCGGTATAATCATGACCATTGATGATTAAATGAATATCCTTGGCCCATAGTGCAGGGATGATTCGATGATGTGATTTATTTATTGTCGAGTCTCAAATGATAAAGTTGATGAAAACCTTTTAAATCATAGAAGATAGTAGATATCATGCTCTACTTGACTCTTCTAATGGATTGCTTATTCCACCGCAATTAAACTTGTTGTTATTATATTCTATCGCTTTAACATTGTTGAAGGCTAATGATAACTTATTCTCGCAATATCTTAGTCATAATATTTCTTCTTTGGGCTAGTTGAGCTCACCCTTTTACTTCCATTGTTCTCTTCAGAAATGAGAACGAAATCAAAACTAGCTCTGGGGATCGGAGTGATGGCCTGAGATGGTGTTATAGTAGTCCTCACTATTCTATAAAATAGTGTGACAATAAATGTAATGAGGACTACATTTGAGTTTGGATATTGTCTAGAAGACAATATTCATGTAAAAACTCTCAGCTCATTTTTGTATAATTAAGTTTGTATTTGTATTCAATACCATGTATTTGGCGACCCAAGATGGGTGATGTATACCTATTTTGGGGGCGTGACAGTTGGTATCAAAGCTTAGGGATATGATCCTTGGCTGAGATGTGAGACATGAACTAGGAGGGGAGAGATGGGGAATTCCTTCGCTAGTATGACCTACCTAAGATTATTTGGTTTTTATTTGGTCGGTCAGAGTATAGGGATAATATGTGATATGTCAATTAACCCTTGTTTTGTAAGTGGTGTTTGAAAATGGCATCCAAAATGTTGAGATCAACAATGAAGCACATGAGACCGTTGAGTCACCAAAGATCAATACCCAGGATAATGTGCAACAAGAAGACAATAATCCTCAGGTAAACAACAACACCGATCAAATGATGAACGATGGGATGTTCAGAAGCTTTATGCAATTCATGCAACATCAGGCGAGAGTGACTTCTGTCCAAAATGCAGGTGGAAAAACTGGCAACTCTCGGGCGGTCACCGCTAAGTAGTTCAAGGAGCTGGGACCACCGTAGTTTATTGGAGAGCCTAAACCACTTAAGGCAGAGACATGGAAAAAGCAGATCACCAAGATATTTGATGTCTTGGGATGCTCCGAGGATCAAAAAGTTCCCTTTGCCACCTTTATGTTGCGAGGAGAGGCAGATTACTGGTGGGAATCTGTAAAGTGCACTCAACATACCGCACTGAAAATGTCTTGGAAGAAGTTCCAAGAGCTGTTCGACGACAAGTATTTTCCCGAAAGTATTCGTCAAATGAAGGAGGTGGAGTTTATCAAGTTGGAGCAAAACAATATGACCGTGTCACAGTACGAAGCTAAGTTTGTTGAGTTGTCCCAGTTTGCGCCCCACTTGGTTGATAATGAGGAGAGAATGACACGGATGTTTCTAAGAGGTTTGAAACCCGAGATACGTCAATACTTAATTTCTCACAAACTGTGTTTGTATTCAGATGTTGTAAATAGGGCTCAGTTATTGGAGAGCGATAATGAGTCAACCTAACCCAGAGAGAGCAGCCGATAAGTCGATAATACCAATTGTAGCAGTCATAGAAGCAGTGACAACCAACATGGAGGGAATCAACATGCCAGAAATGGTAACCACTCCGGTGGTAATTATGGCCAAAATAATAGAAGTGGAAATTTCAAGAAGATGAGATTCAATAATGATGGAAAGACGTCAATACCAGCACCTGTTGTTAAGGAAGGAGAACGACCACCGGTCGTATGTTACAAATGGGGAGGGGAGGGACACATCAGTCCAAACGGTACGCAGCAGTCCAAAGCATGTTACAATTGTGGAAGAGATGGTCACCAAGCCCGATTTTGTTGGGCACCAAAGTCAAGTCCAGCTGAGATGGAGGCATCAAAGGCCGTCCCAGACAAGACAAATCGGTAGTTCAAGGGAGAGCGTTTGTCGTAATCTCCCAAAAAGCGAGGAATCTGAACGAGGTGAACACGGGTAAGCTAATCATAAACCCTTGCGAAGCTTATACCTTATTTGATACCGGTTCTACCCATTCTTTTATTTCTCCTACTTGCGCTCAATGTTTAAATTTGACTCTGGAGAAATTAGACTTTGATTTATTGGCTGAAACTCCGTTGGAGGAAATCTTTATTATATCCACTGTTTATAAGTCTTGTTTGATTTAAATCGGTAATCGCACGTTACCTGTTGATCTTATCTCTTTAAAAATACTTGTATTCGATTTGATTTTAGGAATTGATTGGTTGACTACTCATCATACTAAAATTGATTATTTTCGTAAGGTTGTTAGCTTTCATGTTCCTAACCAACCTATTATATGAATTCAAGCAACCAAACCATTAAAGTCAATCACTTTCATTTCAAGCCATAAAGCTATTCGTTTATTGAAAAACGGATGTCAAGCTTTCTTAGCTCATGTCACGAATTTAAACAAAAATACGTCAGTCTTGAATGATATTTCTATTGTTAATAAATTTCCTGACGTATTCCCTGAAGAACTTCCTGGACTACCCCCAGAGCGTGAAATTAAATTTTGTATCAACCTTCAACCCGGTACAAAACCCATTTCCAAAGCCACATATCAAATGGCTCCTGTTGAACTTCAGGAGTTAAAGACCCAACTGCAGGAATTGTTAGGCATCGATTTCATCCGTCCTAGTACATCTCCTTGAGGTGCTCCTGTTCTATTTGTAAAGAAGAAAGATGGGAGTATGCGACTTTGTATTGATTATCGGGAGTTGAATCATGTCACCATCAAAAATAGGTACCCGTTGCCTTGCATTGATGACCTATTTGACCAGTTGCAAGGCGCTAAGTTCTTTTCAAAGAACGATCTTCGTTCCGGATATCATCGGTTAAAGATTAAAATTGATGACATTCCAAAGACTGCTTTCAGAACTCAGTACGGGCATTATGAATTCCTAGTCATGTCTTTTGGATTGACTAATGCACCTGCTGCCTTCATGGATATGATGAACCGAGTATTCTAGGAATATTTAGATCATTTTGTGGTTATCTTTATTGATGACATTCTCAATATTTGTTGACCCGACAAAGATTGAAGCAATTCAAAGCTGGGAGCAACCTAAGTCAGTGACCGAAGTACGTAGCTTTGTGGGCTTAACTTGTTATTATCGGAGATTCGTGGAAGGATTTTCTCGAATTGCTACTCCATTAACTCAGCTGACTAGAAAAGATACAAAATTTGGTTGGAGCGAATAATGTGACAAGGGTTTTCAAGAACTCAAGAGGAGACTCATTTCAGCACCTGTTCTGACAATACCATCTGGCTCAGAGGGATTTGTCATCTACAGTGATGCTTCAGGCAGAGGGTTAGGATGTGTTCTCATGCAACATGGGAAAGTCATAGCCTATGCCTCACGACAACTCAAAGAATATGAGAGGAATTACCCTACTTATGATCTAGAGTTGGCAGTTATCGTCTTCGCACTTAAAATCTGGAAGCATTACCTGTATGGGGAGAAAGTGGAGATCTATACGGATTATAAAAGCCTCAAATATTTTTTCACTCAAAAGGAACTCAATCTACGGCAACGACGTTGGTTTGAACTATTGAAAGATTATGATCATACCATTCAATACCATCCTGGAAAAGTAAACGTGGTAGCTGACGCATTAAGTAGAAGATCATATGCGGGTACGAGTGCGATATTGTCAACGCAAAGGCCCATTTTGTATGACTTGCAAAGGATAGAGATAAAGTTAAAGACTCCAGGGACCCACATGATGATGGCAAATATACGAGTAGAACCGACTTTAATTGATAAAGTTAAAATTGCTCAAGCTACGGACCTAGAGCTGATGCGTATGAAGAAGAAAGTACAAGAAGGTGCTATCCCGGAAGAAATAATTGATGAGGAAGGAATACTTCGAGTCAACTCCAGACTTTGTGTTCCAAATGACCCTGATTTAAAGTATAAGATCATGATGGAGGCGCACAACACACCGTTTGCAATCCATCCTGGGAGTACCAAAATGTATTGTGATCTTCGACATACATTTTGGTGGAGCAATATGAAGATAGAGGTCGCAGAGTTTATCTCAAGGTGTCTAACTTGTCAACGAGTCAAGGCGGAGCATCAAGTTCCAAAAGGTCCATTGCAACCACTTGAATATCAGAATGGAAGTGGGAGCACATTACCATGGATTTCGTTATTGGTCTTCCCAAGGTTTCTCAAGGCATAGATGCAATTAGGGGCATTGTTGATAGATTGACCAAGTCTGCTCATTTCTTACCTATACGAGAAACTTATAAACTTGAACGCCTTGCTCGTATGTACATAAATGAGATTGTAAGACTGCATGGCATGCCAGTATCCATAGTTTCTGATCGAGACCCAAGATTCACTTCACGATTTTGTGTTAGTTTGAAAAAAGCTATGGGCACGGATTTACGATTTAGTTCGGCATATAATCCTCAAACGGACGGGCAGTCAGAGAGGACTATTCAAACTCTTGAGGATTTATTAAGACTCTATGTCCTTGACTGCAAAGGAAGTTGGGACAAGTTCTTGCCATTAGTGGAATTCTCCTACAACAATAGTTATCAAGCAAGTATTGGCATGGCTCCATTTGAGGCGTTATACGGACACAAGTGTTGTTCTCAACTATGCTGGGACGAGGTGGGTAAAGCAACGTTGTTTGGACCGGAGTTGCCACGTATGACTACGGAAAAGATTCAAATGATCCGACAACGTATAAAAACCTCACAAGATCGACAAAAGAGTTATGTTGATCTTCATCGAAAGGACGTGGAGTTCAATGTTGGAGATCATGTGTTGTTACGTGGTGCTCCATGGAAAGGAGTTACAATATTTGGAAAGAGAGGAAAGCTCAATCCTCGATTCATTGGGCCATTCAAAATTCTCGATCGAGTAGGAACTGTGGCTTATAGACTTGTATTACCCCCAAGTATGTCTCGGGTTCATAATGTTTTTCACATATCTATGTTTCATAAATATGTGGAAGACCCGAACCACATTATTGAGTTAGAACCGGACGAAATAGCGGAAGATTTAACGTATAAAGAGGTATCTGTTAACATCTTGGATAAGAAGGAACATATTCTACGCTCCAAGATTATACCTCAAGTCAAAGTTTTGTGGAGAAACCACGATGATGAGGAAATGATCTGGGAGTTAGACTCTGAAATGAAATCAAAGTATCCTCACCTCTTCATCACACCAGGTACGTACACAAATTTTGAGGACGAAATTTCATAAGGAGGGGAGGTTGTAAGACCCCGAATTATATGAAATGAAAGTATCTAATTTTCTTATAATTATTATTCTATTTAATAAATGGTTAATGTGACACCCCCAAATTTGGGTACTTAAATTCCATGAGATTTGGTGTTCACTATACAAATATCATCTATCTATCTACCCGTAATAAATGCAAACCATGCAATAGATAGAAATAAAATCCTCCCCTTATGGGGTTATAACATCTGAATAATAAATACAATCCCAGGTCAAACTAACCTTAAACATCTTTACGGAAACATAAACAAATAAGTCTTAAACAACATCAAGTCTTTACAATAACATTCTTAAAATTAAATAACAAGTCTTCATCACTTATTAGCTTTGCCTTTGCCTTTGCTAGAAGAAGGCTCATCGTACCTTTCGTTCTTAACTGCAATGTTATTATTACGCAAGAGTGAGCATGAATGCCCACAAGTATAAAAATGAAATAACAATATATAATAACATGCGAGTGAATCAAAGACTTTTGAAATAAAATGTGACGCCCCCAAAATTAGGTATACATCACCCATCTTGAGTCGCCAGATACATGGTACAGAATTCAAATACAACTTAATAATACAATTGTCGTGTACAATACGACAAAACATAAACTGTGAGTTTGAATACAAATATTGTCTACTAGAGAGTATACAAACTCAAAAGGAGTCCTCATTATAATTATTATCACACTATATCACAGAATAGTGAGGACTACTAATGCACCATCTAGGACCATCACTCCGTTCCCCGACTCGTCCCAGCTATATTCTCATTTCCTGAAGAGAACAGTGAAAGAAAGGGTGAGCTCAACTAGCCCAGTAAGAAATATTATGACTAAGATAATGCAGAATAAATTATCATTAGCCTTAAACAGTGTTAAACTGATACAATATAACAAACATCAAGTTTAACTACAGCGGAACAAGCAATCCATTAAAAGAGTCAAGTAGAGAATAAAATCTACTATCTTTTATGATTTAAAAGGTTTTTCATCACTTTTATCGCTGGACTCAACTTAATAAATAATCCACATCATCGAATCACCCCTGCACTACGTACCAAGGATATTCTTTAGTATCACGACCACAATTATCCATGCACTACGGGCCAAGAATATTTGTGTATTCATTAATGGTCATGATCATGCCAACAATCGTCCCATCAATGCACTACGGGCCAATGAGGACTTTTACCACATCATTTATAACATTACTACCCATGATTACACCGAATAATCCCTGGTCATAATCATACCAAGTCCATCTATGTACTACAGGCCACAGATGACTTTCAATAAAATATAAACATGAGGATGATGACAATGATATAAGAATTCAATAAAACAAGTTCAAGAATTAATTTATCCATGAACTAATAATGTCCAAACTGTCAACATGATATTGCTTTGTAGAGTAAAATTCAAGAATGCTCAGAAGAATATTTCCATGAAAAGATACTGGATGAAGCGCAAATATCAATGATATTCCACTAATTTCATGGAGTATAGAAGTCAAAGTTTTAACCAACTGAGTATAATAAAGAATGGAATAACAAAAGAAATCACCATGCATGCGATAGATCGCATACGCAAAAGTTATTCCAATGTAATAATAAATAACGAAACCAGTCCGGCGAAAATGCATGTATATGATATTCCAACAGTAATAATAAAGAATGGAACCAGTCCAACAGAAAACGCATGTGATATGTGATATTCCAACAATAATAAAGATCGGAACCAGTCCGACGTAAAATGTATGCATGTGATATTCCAATGTAATAATAAAGACTGGAATAACAGAAGAATTTCACCAAGTATAGGGTAGCCCGCGTATACAGGTTATTCCAACAGAATAATAAATAATGGAATAACAGAAGTTCTCTTCATGAATACAAAAGAAATAACACCCCTTACATTAGTAGGAGATTGAATACTGCAGTAGTGTAGTAACAGAATACTCTTCTTCTTTCTCTCTTATTCTCTCTATACTTTCTCTCTATATAGCTTGAATGAATTCGTGAAAAATAATGAAGAACTAGGCCTCTATTTATAGAAGATTTCTAGCTTAGCACTTGCAATGTGAAAAGGCAAGCTTGCTTGACGATCGGTGATGAAAAAAAAAGTGGTTTTGAAAATGTGAAACACCAAGTGGTTTGACGCCTGTAATGTGAAACACCAAGTGGTTTGACGCCTGTAATGTGAAACACCAAGTGGTTTGACGCCTGTAATGTGAAACACCAAGTGGTTTGACGCCTGTAATGTGAAACGACAATTGGTTCGACGCCTGTAATGTGAAATGACAAGTGGTTTGACGTCTGGTAAATGTAATTACTATTGGCGAAAGAGACTTTTAGATGATGACATATAGGCCCCCATGGAATAACCAAATTTACCACAAACGTCTCATAATAGACTCTTTATATACATCAAGGATTGAATAAATATTACCACAAATCATTTTATTTTTAATCAACACATATTTAATCTTTCAACAATTATTAATCATTAATATTATAACTTGTCGTCTCAATTATTGATTTAATAATATAACATATTATACGTATGATATTGTGACAATAATTGAATCAATAATATAAGAGATATGATGCAACAATTATCGTAGTAATAATTGAGTATAACCGAGTGACTTCTCACGTAAGCATCAATAATCAATACCATGTAACTATATGCAACCACGCCAGACATCTTTTATTTTTTTACTACCGGGTAGTTCAACAGTTTTAACGGTAACACCTCCGTCGTTATTTTTATAGAAACATAATTTTGTGGTTTTCTAACTATGGCAATACTTTCGTTATGGGGTCCACTAATGATTGTGGTCGTCGTATTTAATATTTCTTCGACAAAAAGAATATTCCCCACCAATCGAATATATATATAACCACTTGCTTACTTTGCAAAATTTATAAATATTACCCACAACTATAACATTATATCAAATCAACACCATAATATTCAAAAATATAATTCGAGAAAATTATTCTTTATTCATAAAAGTTGGGGTCTTACAACCTCCCTTCTTATGAAATTTCGTCCTCAAAATTAGGTTACATACCGGTATGTCTAAGAGATGAGGATACCTTAACTTCATCTCGATTCTAACTCCCAAGTCATTTCCTATACTGGTTTCTCCGTAAAAAACTTCGACTAGGTATAACCTCGAGCATGTAACATGATCCTTCTTATCCAAGATTTTCCTTCATCATCGCTAAATCTTCCTCTATCCTCGGCCCCTGGAACTTCTTAATAATGTTCTTCCTTTTCACATATTTACGCAACATAGATATGTGAAAAAACATTTTAACACGATCATACTTGATTAAAGTTTGTCTATAGGCCCATATTCTACTCAATCAGGATTAAAATGGGTCCCTGAATCGAGGATTGAACTCTATCTTTCTTCCAAATCTCATAAAATGGGCCTTCCGTGGACAATATCGTAACTCATCATTCGTGATATATGATCTTCACTCAATTCTTTCGAAGATCAACATACCTCTTTTCGCTCTTCCGTGATGGTATTGATGGTATGATCATAATCTTTCAATCTTTTCAAGCCAACGTCGTTGTCGTACATGTTGATTTCCTTTTTGAGTGAAGAAATATTTAAGGCTTTTATGATCCGTAAAAATCTCCACTTTCCCCCCATACAAGTAATGCCTCCAAATTTTAAGTGCAAAGACAACAACTGCCAACTCTAGATCATGAGTATGATAATTCCTCTCATATTCTTTGAGTTATCGCGAGGTATAGGCTATGACTTTCCCATGTTGCATGAGAACACATTCCAACCCTTTGCCCGAAGCATCACTGTAGATGACAAATCCCTCCGAGCCAAATGGTATTGTCGTAACAAAATAAAAATGAGTCTCCTCTCGAGTTCTTGAAAACTCTTCTCACATTCTTCGCCCCAATCAACTTTGTATCTTTTCGAGTTAGCCGAGTTAATGGTGTAGCGATTCAAGAAAATCCTTCCACAAATCTCCGATAATAACCAGCTAAACCGAGAAAGCTACGTACTTCGGTCATTGATTTAGGTTGCTCCCAGCTTTGAATAGCTTCAAACTTTGTCGGGTCAATAGATATTCCATGACTTGATACTACGTACCCAAGGAATGCTACTTCCTCAAGCCAGAACTCGTATTTCTTCAACTTGGCATAAAGCTTGTATTCACGAACCTTTTGGAGTGTCAGCCTCAAGTGTTGCTCATGATCTTCACGGCTTTTGGAATAAATAAGGATGTCATCAATAAAGACGACCACAAAGTGATCTAAATATTCCTTGAATACTCGGTTCATCATATCCATGAAGGCAGCAGGAGCATTAGTCAATCCAAAGGACATGACTAGGAATTCATAATGCCCGCATCGAAGTTCCGAAAGTCGCCTTTGAATGTCATCCGCTTCTAATCTTCAATTGGTGATATCCTAATGAAGATCAATCTTTGAAAAGAATTTGGCTCCTTGCAAATCGGGTCAAACAGTCATCAATACGCGGTAATGGGTACCTATTTTTGATGGTGACATGATTCAACTCCCGATAATCAATACAAAGTCGCATACTCCCATCTTTCTTCTTCACGAATAGAACATGAGCACCCCAAGGAGACGTACTTAGATGAATAAAGCCAATGTCTAACAATTTCTCGCAGTTGGGTCTTTAACTCTTGAAGTTCAATAGAGCCATTCGATATGGGGCTTTGGAAATGGGTTTTGTAGTTCAAGGTCGATACAAAATTCAATTTCACGCCTGGGGTAGGCCAGAAGTTCTTCAGTGAATACGCCAGAAATTTATTAACAATAGAAATATCGTTCAAAATTGACGTATTTTTGTTTAAATCTGTGACATGAGCTAAGAAAGCTTGACATCCGTTTTTCAATAAATGAATAGCTTTATGGCTTGAAATGACCGTGATTGATTTTAATTGTTTGGTCGCTTGAATTCGCATAATAGGTTGGTTAGGAATATGAAAGCTAACAACTTTACGAAAATAATCAATTTTGCATGATGAGTAGTTAACCAATCAATCCCTAAAATCACGCCAAATGCAAGTATTTTCAATGAAATAAGATCGACAGTAATGTGAGGGTACCAATTTGAACCAAACAAGACTTATAAACAAAGGGATGCAATGAAGGTTTCTCCCAACGGAGTTTCCACAGATAAGTCAAAGTCTAATTTCTCCTGAGTCAAATTTAATCGCTGAGCACAAGTAGGAGAAATAAAAGAATGGGTAGAACCCAGATCAAATAAAGTATAGACTTCGCTAGAGTTTATGATAAGCTTACCCGTGATGACCTCATTCGTTCCTTGCTTTCTTCGGGAGGTCACAACAAACGCCTCTCCCTTGCACTATCGGTTTTTGACTTTTCTCGGACTACTTTTGGTGCCTCCATCCTAGTCGAACTTGTCTTCTGGTGAATGACAAAAATCGGGCTAAGTGACCTTCTCTTCCATAATTATAACATGCTTTGACGACATCGCGCAGCTTGGACCGATGTGCCCTCCCTCCGTGATTTGAAGTATATGATAGGTGGTCGCTTCCCTTCCTTAACGACAAAAAGTTGGTGCCGACGCCTTTCCATCATTGTTGAATCTCCTCTTCTTGAAATGCCCATTCTTATTGTTTTGGCCTCGACACCACCAAGTGGTTACCACTTCGCCTCGTTGATTTCTCCACGCTTGTTGTCACCGCTCAATGGATCGCTTCTCACCGGTATTATCATTTTGCCGGGTCGCTTCTTTTGGTCGTTGACTCGTTATCGCTACCCACTAATCGAGCCCTATTTACAACATCTAAATACAAACACGCTTTATGAGAAATAAGATGTTGACGATCTCCTACTTCAAACCTCTTAAAAACATCCACGCTATTCTTTTCTTCATTATCCACCAAGTGGGACGAAACCGGACAACTCGGCAAACTTTGCTTCGCATCGCGACACTGGCCATATTATTCTGCTCCAACTTGATGAACTCCACCTCCTTCATGTGACGAATACTTTCGGAAAGTACTTGTCGTTGAATAGTTCTTGAACTTCTCCCAAGACATTTTCAAGTCGGCAGTTGAGTACGCTTTACCGATTCCCACCAAGAATCCGCCTCTCCTCGCAACATAAAGGCGGCAAAGGGAACCTTTTTCCTCGAGCATCCCAAGACATCAAATATCTTGGTGATCTTCTTTATCCATGCTTCCGCCTTAAGTGGTTTTGGCTTTCTCCAATAAACTCCGTGGTCCCAGCTCCTCTGAACTGCTTTAGCGGTGACCGTCCGAGAGTTTCCAAGTGTTTCCACCTATATTTTGGACAGAGCCGCTCTCACTTTCATTGTTGCATGAATCAGTATAAAGCCTCCAACATTTGATCATTCATCATTTGGTCAAGGTTGTTGTTTGCATGAGGATTGTCGCCTTCCGATGAACGCTTATCCCGATTATCGATATGTGGTGAATCAACTGGTCACCTGCTCCATTGCTATTCTCAACATTCTCTAATGTCATTTTCAGATATCGCCACAAAACAAAGGTTAATTGACATGTAACATATTATCCCTAAATTCGACCGACCAATTAAATACCACATAAACTTAGGTAGGTCATACTAGCAAAGGAATTCCCGCCTCCCCCTCCTAGTACTATTCTCACATCTTAGCCAGGATCATATCCCTAAGCTCGATACCAACCGTGATGCCCCCCAAAATTAGGTATACATCACCCATCTTGAGTCACCGATACATGGTACGTAATTCAAATACAACTTAATAATACAATTGTCGTGGTACAATACGACAAAACATAAACTGTGAGTTTGAATACAAATATTGTCTACTAGAGAGTATACAAACTCAAAAGGAGTCCTCATTACAATTATTATCACACTATATCACAGAATAGTGAGGACTACTAATGCACCATCTAGGACCATCACTCCGTTCCCCGACTCGTCCCAGCTATATTCTCATTTCTTGAAGAGAACAGTGAAAGAAAGGGTGAGCTCAACTAGCCCAGTAAGAAATATTATGACTAAGATAATGCATAATAAATTATCATTAGCCTTAAAACAAAAGTTAAACTGATACAATATAACAAACATCAAGTTTAACTGCAGCGGAACAAGCAATCCATTAAAAGAGTCAAGTAGAGAATAAAATCTACTATCTTTTATGATTTAAAAGGTTTTTCATCACTTTTATCGCTGGGACTCAGCTTAATAAATAATCCACATCATCGAATCACCCCTGCACTACGGCCAAGGATATTCTTTAGTATCACGACCACAATTATCCATGCACTACGGGCCAAGAATATTTGTGTATTCATTAATGGTCATGATCATGCCAACAATCATCCCATCAATGCACTACGGCCAATGAGGACTTTTACCACATCATTTGTAACATTACGGTCATGATTACACCGGATAATCCCTGGTCATAATCATACCAAGTCCATCTATGCACTACAGGCCACAGATGACTTTCAATAAAATATAAACATGAGGATGATGACAATGATATAAGAATTCAATAAAACAAGTTCAAGAATTAATTTATCCAGAACCAATAACGCCCAAACTCACAACATGATATCGCTTTGTAGAGTAAAATTCAAGAATGCTCGTAAGAATATTTCCATGAAAAGATATCGATGAAGCGCAAATATCAAGGATATTCCACTAATTTCATGGAGTATAGAAGTCAAAGTTTTAACCAACCGAGTATAATAAAGAATGGAATAACAAAAGAAATCACCATGCATGCGATAGACCACAAAGCAAAAGTTATTCCAATGTAATAATAAATAACGTAACCGTGTCCCACAGAAAACACATGCATGTGATATTCCAATGTAATAATAAAGAATGGAACTCAAGTCCCACAGAAAAACGCATGTATAGGATATTCCAATGTAATAATAAAGATCGAACCAGTGGTCCAAGTAAAATGCATGCATGTGATATTCCAACAAAATAATAAAGACTGGAATAACAGAAGAATTTCACCAAGTATAGGGTAGCTCGCGTATACACATTATTCCAACAGAATAATAAATAATGGAATAACAGAAGTTCTTTTCATGAATACAAAAGAAATAACACCCCTTACATTAGTAGGAGATTGAATACTGCAGTAGTGTAGTAACATAATACTCTTCTTCTTTCTCTCTTATTCTTTCTATACTTTTCCTCTCAATAGCTTGAATGAATTCGTGAAAAATAAAGAAGAACTAGGCCTCTATTTATAGAAGATTTCTAGCTTAGCACTTGCAATGTGAAAAGGCAAGCTTATTGACGAATCGGTGATGTGAAAAGAAAAGTGATGTGAAAATTAGAAAAGTGGTTTGACGCTCAGAATGTGAAACACCAAGTGGTTTGACGTCTGTCAATGTGGTTTAATTGGTTCAATGCCCAGTAATGTGAAACATAATTGGTTCGACGCTCTGTAATATGAAACTAAGAAGTGGTTTGACGTCTGTAAAGGTAATTACTATCATGAAAGAGACTCTTAGATGATAACATATGGGCCCCCATAGAATAACCAAATTTACCACAAACGCCTCATAATAGACTTTTATATACATCAAGGATTGAATAAATATTACCACAAATCATTTTATTTTTAATCAACACATATTTAATCTTTCAACAATTATTAATCATTAATATTATAACTTGTCGCCTCAATTATTGATTTAATAATATAACATATTATACGATGATATTGTGACAATAATTGAATCAATAATATAAGAGATATGATGCAAAGAATTATCGTAGTAATAATTGAGTATAACCGAGTGACTTCACACGTAAGCATCAATAATCAATATCGTGCTACTACTAACTACGCAACCACATATACTACTTAGGAAGTCAACATTTTTTTACTACCTCGGTAGTTCAACAAAATTTTTGTCATTTTCTAACACGACTACCTCCCACCTATGATTATTTTTATAGAAAATAATTTTTGTCGCTTTTTAACTACATTATATCAAATACACCATAATATTCAAAAATATAATTCGAGAAAATTATTCTTTATTCATAAAAGTTGGGGTCCACTCAACTGATCAAGAATGAATAACAAGAATCATTTATGAATAATATTCCTAGGTTATCAAGACAAAAGAATATTCCCCACCAATCTACATACACAATATTATATAACCACTTGTTCATTTACTTTTTAGAGTCAAAATTTGTAAATATTACCCACAACTATAACATTATATCAAATCAACACCATAATATTCAAAAATATAATTTGAGAAAATTATTCTTTATTCATAAAAGTTGATCAATAATAATGAGAACTTGCTCTTTTATTGTCAAAATTAAGACTTCACTTAACAATAAGCTAACTATGCATTCAATCGCTCAATTAACATGTAATTGTGTTATGGGCGTGTTAAGAATTTATGTTAACACCTCATTATATGTCTACCAAGTTTTTATGTTCATTAGATTAAGTTAATAACATACATCGCTAGACTTAAACATTTTAAAACTCATTTTTGGGCCATTAAGCAAAGTGGTATTGCTTGCCACTTTGTTTTACTATGTCTTGGCACTACTGACGGCCATGATGCCCCCAAAATTAGGTATACATCACCCATCTTGAGTCGCCAGATACATGGTATGTAATTCAAATACAACTTAATAATACAACCGACGTATACAATACGACAAAAACATAAACTGTGAGTTTGAATACAAATATTGTCTACTAGAGAGTATACAAACTCAAAAGGAGTCCTCATTACATTATTATCACACTATTTCGCTGAATAGTGAGGACTACTAATGCACCATCTAGGACCATCACTCCGCTCCTTGACTCGTCGTCCGACTATATTCTCATTTCACAAGATAATAAAGGAAAGAAAGGGTGAGCTCAACTAGCCCAAAGAAGAAATATTATGACTAAGATAATGCGTAATAATTTATCATTAGCCTTCAACAAAGTTAAACTCGATACAATATAACAAACATCAAGTTTAATCTGCAATGAACAAGCAATCCATTAAAAGAGTCAAGTAGAGAATAAAATCTACTATCTTTTATGATTTAAAAGGTTTTTCATAACTTTTATCGCTGGGACTCAGCTTAAAAAATAATCCACATCATTAAATTATCCCTGCAATACAGGCCAAGGATATTCTTTAGTATCACGACCACGAATTATCCATGCTCTATGGGCCAAAGATAATCGTGTTTTCATCAACGGTCCTGATCATGCCATAAAACAATTTATCTTTGCACCCTTGGCCGAAGAGAATCCATAGCCATAATTATACCAAAAACTGTCCATTAATGCACTACGGGCCAATGAGGACTTTTTCCACATCATTTGTAACATTACGGTCATGATTATATCAAATAATCCCTGGTCATAATCATACCAAGTCCATCTATGTATTACAGGCCACATATGACTTTCAACATAATATAAACATGAGGATGATGATAATGATATAAGAATTCAATAAAACAAGTTCAAGAATTAATTTATTCAGGAACTAATAACGTCCAAATTGTCAACATGATACTTCTTTGTAGAGTAAAATTCAAGAATGCTCAGAAGAATATTTCCATGAAAAGATACTGGATGAAGCGCAAATATCAAGGATATTCCACTAATTTCATGGAGTATAGAAGTCAAAACTTTAACCAACTGAGTATAATACAGAATGGAATAACAAAAGAAATCACCATGCATGCGGTAATTCACATAGACAAGTTATTCCAATGTAGAATAATAATTAATGTAACTGGTGTCGGGAGAATTTCACACAATGCGAGGATGTTCCAAATGTAATAATAAAGAATGGAATAACAATGAAATCACCATGCATGCGGCAGATTATGAGATAGACAAAAGTTATTCCAACATAATAATAATAAGGAATGGAATAATGTAAGAATTTCACCAAGTATAGGGTATCCTCATGATACATGTTATTCCAACATAATAATAAAGAATGGAATAATGTAAGTTCTCTTCATGAATAAAAAGAAAGAATACCCCTTATGAGTACAACAAATAATATTCCCTACCTTAAGAAGAAGAGAGTAATGGATATATGAGTAGTGAAGGAAGTAGCGAATACTTTTCTTCTTTCTCTCCAGTAGTTTATCTCTCTAGAGTTTCAAAGTGAATTCATAAGAAATAATGAAGGAATGAGCTTCTATTTATGAAAAATGGACCGATAAGTAACTCACTCATGAACGGTCCGCATTGATTCACTTTAATCTGACGGTCATATTTAAAGCAAAATCTTTTAAATAAAATATAATATATTCTATTTATAATCTAATAAAACGAATAACTTTATAAAAGATTTTACTATGCAAACACTATGCATGCACTATGCAAACACTATGCATAATAAAATATATTATTTTCTAATTATTGTCTAATAAAACAGATAACTTTATAAAGGTATTATGTTTTATATAAAAAGATTTTACTATGCAAAACACTATGCAGGCACTATGCAGGCACTATGCATAATAAAATATAATATATTCTATTTATAGAAGAACTTTATAAATGTATTCTATTTTATATAAAAAGATTTTACTATGCAAAACACTATGCAGACACTATGCAACACTATGCATAATAGAATATAATATATTCTATTTATAGAATAACTTTATAAAGTATTCTGTTTTATTACATTAATAATACCAATAAAACAAAACTGAGTGACTTATCACGTAAGCATCAATAATCAATACCGTGTGCTACTATGCAACCATGCGTATTACTGTACTTTTAACACCGGGTGTTTCAATAGTTAACGGTAAAACTTCCGCCGTTATTTTCATAAAGTATTTTTGTCATTTTCTCAATCCGACAATAATTCCGTTGTGGGGTCCACCAATGATTGTGCCATTGTACGAATATTCCCTGTTAAAACGAATATTCCCCGACCAATCGAATATTATATAACAACTTGCATACTTTGCAAAATTTATAAATACTACCCACAACTATAACATTATATCAAATCCACACCATAATATTCAAAAAAATATTTCGAGAAAATTAAATCTTTATTCATAAAATCTGGGGTCTCACAATCTCACCTCCTTATGAAATTTTTCCCTCGAAATTTACGTACGTACCTGGTATGCCGAACAGGTGAGGATACCTTGACTTCACTTTAATTTCTAACTCTTGAGGTATAACCTTTGAGCGTTGAATACGATCCTTCTTATCCAAGATGTTAACATGTATCTCCTCATACGTTAAATCTTCTACTATCTCGTCCGGTTCTAAATTAATAATGTGGTTCAGGTCGTCCACATATTTACGTAACATCGATACGTAAAAAAAAATGTTCTGAACACGCAACATACTTGGAGGTAAAACGAGTCTATTGGCCACAGTTCTTACTCGATCGAGGGTTTTAAAATGAGCCAATAAAATCGAGGGTTGAGATTTCCTCTCTTCATCGATTCTTGCTTCTAGAATAACGCCCTCTTGAACCTTCATCTTCACATTCATCAGGTCTGAGTATGTAGCTTGAGCAGCTTTAACTTTATCGATTCAAGTCTATTCTAATCGTATATTTGTTATCTTCACGTGGGTTCATATATTCGCACTTGTAATCAGATATACGATCTTCTCTCACTCAACGCGTCGCCTACCACGCTCGCTTTTCCACGATGATATTGAATGGTACGATCGTAATCTTCAACAAATTTCGAGCCAACGCTCTTTGGCACATTACACGCTTGTTTTAGGTGAAGAAAATATTTGAGGGTTTTAGAAATGGGTTTTGTCTCGGGGTCAATACAAAATTCGATTTCACGCCTAG
Source organism: Panax ginseng (assembly GCA_020205605.1). NCBI lineage: Eukaryota > Viridiplantae > Streptophyta > Magnoliopsida > Apiales > Araliaceae > Panax > Panax ginseng. The sequence goes on along the minus strand of CM035136.1, from coordinate 51,426,219 downwards.
GGGTAGGCTAAGAAGTCTTCAAGAATACGTCAGGAAATTTATTAACAATAGAAATATCATTCAAAACTGTGACTCTCATCCAAGACTTGGATAACATGTCATATTGATACCTATCAACTTGCCACCGTCATTCATGACATTGCCTACAGAAAGTCTGGCTTCGGTGCATTCCACACAAGAAAGTCAACAACGAAAGGATCGGGGCTCTTTATTTATGGCTTGATATGACAATGATTGACTTTAGTGGTTTGGTTACTTTGAATTCGCATAACATATTGGTTAGGAGTATGAAAGCTAACAACCTTACGAAAAGCATGATGAGTAGTTAACTAATCGATTCCTAAAATCGCATCAAAGGCAAGTATTTTCAAAGAGACAAGATCGACACGTAACGTGAAAGTGTTGATTTGAACAAGATTTATAAATAGTGGAGGTAACGAAGGTTTCTCCCAACTGAGTTTAAACAGATATATCAAAGTCTAACTTCTCTGGAGTTAACTTCAAACATTGAACACAACTAGGTGAAATAAAAGAGTGAGTAGAATCGATATCTAACACGTTATAGACTTCGCAAGAGTTTATGACTAACATACCCGTGATAATTTTATTCAGGTTCCTCATCACGGGAAAAAAATGATCTCTCTTAAACTACCGGCTTTGGCTTGTCTGGGACATCCTTTTGCATCACTATCCCAGCTGGACTTCACTTCACCATATGACAGAATCGAGCTTGGTGACCTTCTCTTCCGCAATTAAAACAGGCTTTGGATTGCTGCGTACAGTTTGGACGGATGTGTCCCTCTTGTCCACATTTGAAACATACGACCGGTGGTCGTTCTTCTTCCTTTGAAACGGGTGCAGGTGCCAATGTCTTCACGTCATTGTTGAACCTTCTCTTCTTGAAATTTCCATTCTTATTGTTTTGTCCATGATTACCACCGAAGGGGTTACCATTTCTGGCATGTTGATTCCCTCCATGCTTATTGTCACCGCTTTGATGATCAAGTATCACCCAGATTATCATTTTGCCACCGCTTTCTTTTTGTTGTTGACTGACTCATTATCGCTACTCCACTAATCGAGCCCTATTTACAACATCCTAATAAAAACACGCTTTATAAGAAATAAGATATTGACGTATCTCCTGATCAAACCTCTTAAAACATCCGCGTCATTCTCTCTTCATTATCAACCAAGTGGGATGCAAATCGGGACAACTCGGCAAACTTGGCTTCAGATCTTGCGACACTTGGTCATGTTGTTTTGCTCCAACTTGATAAATTCCACCTCCTTCATGTGACGAACGCTTTCGAAAGTACTTGTCATTGAATGCTCTTGAACTTCTCCCAAGACATCTTGAAAAGGCCAGTCGGGTATATTTTACGATTCCCACCAGTTGATCGCCTCTTCATGTAACATAAAGGTGGCAAAGGAACTTTTGCTCCTCGAGCATCCCAAGACATCAAATATCTTAGTGATCTGCTTTAACCACGTCTCCGCCTTAAGTGGTTCTGGCTTTCCCAAAAACTTCGTTGGTCCCAACTCCTTGAATTGCTTAGCGGTGACCAACCGTGGGTTGCCATTGTTTCCTCCTGCATTATGAATAGAAGCCGCCTTCGCCTGATGTTGCATGAATTCTAAAAAGCTCTTAAACGTACCGTCGTTCGTCAATTGATCAGTGTTTTTGTTTACAGGAGGATTATCACCATCCTGTTGCACATTGTCCTGATTATTGATCTGTGGAGAATCAACGGTCTCTTGTGCTCCATTGCTTATCTCAACATTTTTAGATGCCAATTTCAAATACTGCCACAAAATAAGGGTTAATTAACATATCACATATTATCTCTATACTCTGACCGACCAATTAAATATCAAATAAACTTAGGTAGGTCATACTAGCGAAGGAATTCCACGTCTCTCCCCTCCTAGTACTATTCTCACATCTTAGCCAGGGATCATATCCCTAAGATCTGATATAAACTATGATGCCCCCAAAATTAGGTATACATCACCCATCTTGAGTCGCCAGATACATGGTACAGAATTCAAATACAACTTAATAATACAATTGTCGTGTACAATACGACAAAACATAAACTGTGAGTTTGAATACAAATATTGTCTACTAGTGAGTATACAAACTCAAAAGGAGTCCTCATTACAATTATTATCACACTATTTCACAGAATAGTGAGGACTACTAATGCACCATCTAGGACCATCACTCCGCTCCCCGACTCGTCCCAATATATATTCTCATTTCCTAAAGAGAATATAAAGAAAGAAAGGGTGAGCTCAACTAGCCCAAAGAAGAAATATTATGACTAAGATAATGCGTAATAATTTATCGTTAGCCTTCAACAAAGGTTAAACCGATACAATATAACAAACATCAAGTTTAATCTGCAATGAACAAGCAATCCATTAAAAGAGTCAAGTAGAGAATAAAATCTACTATCTTTTATGATTTAAAAGGTTTTTCATCACTTTTATCGCTGGAACTCAGCTTAATAAATAATCCACATCATTAAATCATTCTTGCACTACAGGCCAAGGATATTCTTTAGTATGACGACCCCGAATTATCCATGCTCTACGGGCCAAAGATAATATTGTTTTCATCAATGGTCCTGATCATGCCATAAAACAATTTATCTTTGCACCCTTGGCCGAAGAGAATCCATAGCCATAATCATACCAAAAACTGTCCATCAATGCACTACGGGCCATGAGGACTTTTTCCATATCATTTGTAACATTACTACCCATGATTATACCGAATAATCCCTGGTCATAATCATACCAAGTCCATCTATGCACTACAGGCCACAGATTACTTTCAACATAATATAAACATGAGGATGATGACAATGATATAAGAATTCAATAAAACAAGTTCAAGAATTAATTTATTCAGGAACTAATAATGTCCAAATTGTCAACATGATACTTCTTTGTAGAGTAAAATTCAAGAATGCTCAGAAGAATACTTCCATGAAAAGATACTGGATGAAGCGCAAATATCAAGGATATTCCACTAATTTCATAGAGTATGGAAGTCAAAACTTTAACCAACTGAGTATAATAAAGAATGGAATAACAAAAGAAATCAGCATGCATGCGATTGATTAACAGCAAAAGTTTATTCCAACAGAATAATAATTAACGGAACTGAAGTCGGTGAATTTCACAATCATGCGGGATGTTCCAATGTAATAATAAAGAATGGAATAACAACATAAATCACCATGCATGCGGTACTTCACATAGACAGGTTATTCCAACAAAATAATAATAAAGAATGGAATAACATAAGAATTTCACCAAGTATAGGGTATCTCATGTATACAAAAGTTATTCCAACATAATAATAAAGAATGGAATAATGTAAGTTCTCTTCATGAATAAGAAAGAAAAGAATACCCCTTATGAGTACAACAAATAATATTCCCTACCTTAAGAAGAAGAGTAATGGATATACGAAAGTAGGAAGTAGCGGAATACTTTTCTTCTTTCTCATTATAGTTTATCTCTCTGAGTTTCAAAGAATTCGTAAAGAAATAATGAAGGAATGAGCTTCTATTTATAGAAAATGGACTCATAGTAACTCACTCATGAACTATCAGATTGATTCACTTTAATCTGATTTTATCCATATTTAAACCAAAATCTTTTAAATAAAATATAATATATTCTATTTATAATCTAATAAAACTAATAACTTTATAAAAGATTTTACTATGCAAACTCTATGCAGGCACTATGCAAACACTATGCATAATAAAATATATTATATTCTAATTATTGTATAATAAAACAGATAACTTTATAAAAGTATTCTATTTTATATAAAAAGATTTTACTATGCAAAACACTATGCATGCACTATGCAGGCACTATGCAACACTATGTATAATAAAATATAATATATTCTATTTATAGAATAACTTTATAAAAGTATTATGTTTTATATAAAGAGATTTTACTATGCAAAATACTATGCAGACACTATGCAACACTATGCATAATAGAATATAATATATTCTATTTATAGAATAACTTTATAAAGTATTTTGTTTTATTACATTAATAATACCAATAAAACAAAACCGAAAGTGACTTATCACGTAAGCATCAATAATCAATACCGTATGCTAGTATGCAACCACGCCAGATATCAGTATTTTTAACACCGGATGTTTCAACATTACTTAACGGTAAAACTTCCGCCGTTATTTTCATAAAGTATTTTTGTCGCTTTCTCAATCCGGCAATAATTCCGCTTTAGGTTCCACCAATGATTGTGCCATTGTCACGAATATTCCCCGTTAAAAGGAATATTCCCCACCAATCGAATATTATATAACAACTTGCATGCTTTTGCAAAATTTATAAATACTATCCACAACTATAACATTATATCAAATCCACACCATAATATTCAAAAAAATATTTCGAGAAAATTAAATCTTTATTCATAAAATTGGGGGTCTCACAGCGCCATGGTGGTATATGTGCGTATATGGCCGTGGCATGAGATACTTGTGATCAACGACATGATGATGAAACTATGGGCAATGGTCTTTAGTTCGAGTTAGCTGCCACATTGAAACTCCAGATTTTGATTCTCGATGACGTGAAGAACATGTAGTTCAAATAAATAAACACTACATGATCATTAATTTCACCAATTTAACATACCCACATGCTAGAATTCATACATAATCATTACCCAACATTTATAGAATGATTTTAACCCATTAAAACACATAATTACATAATTAAAATATGTAAATTTCACCGTTCTTGATGTTCTTGAAGGTTTTAAACATAAATCATAAAATTCAATGCCACGGATTCGTTATAACACCAAATCCATCCATTCAAGTTTTGTTTACTTCGTTTTAACATGCATAATTATATACAAGTGTGAATTTTACAAAACAATTTATGTTTGACATATTAAAATTATGTATAAGGGCCATATGGCCATATTCTATACTCTGTAACTTTTGAAGCCATAATATACGTTAATATTATGAAACTGATGATATGGAAACCTATATAATATATAATAAAACATGTTATGCTAATCATATTATCACATTTATATGTATAACAACACAATTTCCCATTTATAAAGATTTAACAAGGAGATTGGAAACCATTTTCATGAAAGCTTAATTATGTAAGAAAATGAGAATTGGGTTAGAGAGAATTACTCAGAGCGTAGAGTGAGTGAAGATAACAATCCCTTTTTCGGATACTACTTCAATCACAGAGTTTTCTCCCATAATTCTTCTGAATTATCTCTGAACTCTCTCTAAATTCTCCGACTTTCAGCTTTGAACACTTAATAGCAAAAGCACGAAAACAAAGTAATCGACCCTTTATATAGCAGAGTTGAGGTCAGTTATTCCCTACATGGTTTAACTGCCCCCAACTCCTCTTAAGGCCTCGTTTGGCTAGCCTTAAAGGCTTATATCCAATTAATTTAAATAAACCTTTATAATATAGTTTAATTCAAGTCACACCCAAATCAATTATCTTATTTAATTTAATTTAAATAAATATAATAATTTCTCATTAATTCACATAGTCAAATAATTAAATTTTCTCTCGCTTATTAATAATGTCAAATTATTAAATCTCTAATTAATTATTAAATTAATTAAAATAATGTTAGGCTTATTAAATATTTTTTTAATTCAATAAGCTCACATAAATACATACTTGAATAATAAATATTCTCCACATTAATTTAATAAATATAACATATATAATTAATTTAATCTATCGTAATTGCATTAATTAATTATTTAATCTAATAATTAATTCATCCAAAAACTAATAATTAATTCATCAAAAATATTTATTTAATCCAATAAATATTAAAATTAAATTACAAAAATCTCGTTATTAAGTATCTTTCCCTCCTTAAAAGGATCTCATCTCCCCGAATCACAACTCAATAAATTCAATTGCTACATTCTCCCCCCCTTACAAAGATTCTGTCCCCAGAATCGCTTACACATAATTTAAGTAAATAAATGAGGGTAATTCTTCATCATATTCTCTTCGAGTTCCCACGTAGCTTCTTTAGCGTTGTGGTTCCTCCAAATTACCTTAACAGAAGGTATTACTTTATTTCTGAGAACTTGTTCTTTTCTGTCGACAATTTGAACAGGAATTTCTTCGTAAGATAAGTCTTTTTCAAAATATAGGGGTTCGTATTCAATTACATGCTTGTAATCGGGTTTGTAGGGTCGTAAAACAGAAACATGGAAGACGTTGTGGACATTCTTGAGTGCTGGAGGTAGGGCTACCTCATACACAACTTCTTCGATTCTTCTAAGTACTTCAAATGGTCCAAAGAATCGTGGGCTTAATTTTCCTTTCTTTCCGAACCTGATCTTTCCCTTCTAGGGAGAGACCTTCAAGAATACATAACTACCTGATTCAAATTCAACATTTTTACGATGTGGATCGGCGTATTTCTTCTGCCTATCTTGAGCTGCTACCAGTCGTGTTCGAATTACTTTGACTATTTCTGCTGTCTGTTGTACCAATTCTGGACCTAGCAACTATCTTTCGCCAACTTCATCCCAGTAAAGTGGAGTTCTGCACTTTCTGCCATATAACGCTTCATAAGGCGGCATGCCAATACTAGCGTGGTAACTGTTATTGTAGCCGAACTCTACAAGCGGTAGGTGATCGTCCCAATTTCCTTTAAAGTCCATTACACAGGCTCTTAGCATATCTTCTAATGTTTGAATCGTTCTTTCGCTCTATCCATCTGTCTGAGGGTGATATTCCGTACTCATCCGCAATTGCGTACCCATGCATTCCTGTAGACGTTTCCAGAAGTTTGATGTAAAGCGCGGATCCCTATCGAAAATAATTGAAATCGGCACTCCGTGCCTCAAAACAATCTCTTTTACATATAATCTTGCTAACTGATCTAAGTTGAATCTGATTTTTATCGGAAGGAAGTGTGCATATTTCGTCAGTCGGTCAACGATAACCCATACTGCGTCGTAGCTTTTCTGAGTCGTCGGAAGGCCAACCACGAAGTCCATTGTAATATGTTCCCATTTCCATTCTGGGATCTCCAACGGTTGTAGCAATCCACTTGGTCTCTGATGTTCTGCTTTCACTTTCTGATAGGTCAGACACTTGGCAACACTTTCTACAACATCACGTTTCAAATTCGGCTACTAGAAGTGTTGTCGAAGATCTTGATACATCTTGGTACTACCAGGGTGAATCGAATATCGTGAGCTATGAGCCTCACTCAAAATGTCTTCCTTAATCTCCCAGATCAAGCAAGCGTTACCAAATTACGCTCTCAAATCTCAGTATTCCTTCCTTATCCATCTTAAATCTTGGTTCAATTCCTTCAGATATCTTCTTTATCACCTTTTTGCATTCATCGTCCTGAAGTTGAGCCTCCTTAAATTTATCCAGTAGGGTTGTACCAGATTGCATCTGAAATAGCTTCTCATCAATTTCCATAGGATACTTCACTTCCAACTCCAGTTTCTCCATTTCTGAAATTAGCTCCTCATAAGCGGTCAACATCATCAACTTCTCCCGACCCTTTCTACTTAAGGCGTCGACAACGACATTTGCCTTTCCTGGATGGTATAAAATCTCACAATCGTAGTCCTTAATTAACTCTAACCACCTTCTTTAGCGCATATTCAAGTCCTTCCGTAAAAAATATATTTTACTCTCTTGTCTCAGATATATTTCACACTTCTCCCCGTAGAGATAGTGCCTCCAAATTTATAAAGCAAAAACTACTGCAGCTAACTCCAAGTCATGGGTCGGATATCCCTTCTCGTAATCCTTCAATTGTCATGATGCATACGCAATGACTTTGCCATTTTGAATCAGCACACAGCCAAGTCCTTTATGCGACGCATCGCTATAAACAACAAAATTTCCTGTATCATCCAGAAGAGACAACACAGGTGCTGTACTCAACCTCTTCTTCAATTCTTGAAAGCTTTCCTCACACTTCTCCGTCCAAACAAATTTCATAGCTTTTCGAGTTAAATTCGTTAACGGAGTTGCGATCTTGGAAAAGTCTTGTATGAACCTTCTGTAATAACCTGCCAATCCAAGAAAACTTCGTACTTTCGATGGCGTCCTCGGCTGATCCCAGTTAATCACGCTTTTGACTTTGGATGGATCTACCGAAATTCCGTTTTATCGATCACGTGACCAAGAAATTGCACCCGCTCGATCCAAAATTCGCATTTCGAAAACTTGGCATACAACTTCTCATTTCTTAATACTTCCAACGTTAATCTCAAATGCTCTTCATGTTCTTCCTTGGTTTTTGAGTATACCAAAATATCATCTATAAATACCACTATGAACTTGTCCAAAAATGGTTTGAACACACCATTCATTAATCCCATAAATTTTGCAGGAGCATTCGTTAGACCAAACGACATAACCAAAAATTCGTAGTGACCATATCATGTTCTGAACGCTGTCTTCGGTGCATCCTCTGGCCTCACCTTCAGTTGATGGTAACCACTTCTCAAATCAATCTTGGAAAAGTATTTCGCTCCCTTCAATTGATCAAACAGATCATCGATCCTCGGTAATGGATATCTATTCTTAATCGTGACCTTATTCAGTTCTCTGTAATCAATGCAGAGCCGCATCGTTCCATCCTTCTTCTTCACAAACAACATCGGCGCTCCCCACGGCGATACGCTCGGTTGAATGTACTTCTTGTCCAGTAATTCTTGTAGTTATACCATTAATTCTTTCATTTCTACCGGTGCCATTCGGTACGGTGCCTTCGATATTGGAGCCATTCCTGGTGCCAAATCGATCACAAAATCAACTTCTCTATCTGGCAGAAGGCCTGACAAATCGTTTGGAAAGACATCGATGAAATCTCTCACTACCGGTATCTCCTCTACTTTCGGGTTCTCTTTACGACTATCGACTATATAAGCTAAATATCCTACACAGCCTTGTCTTAACAACTTCCTAGCCTGCATCATCGTCAGACAACTCGCTTGTCTAGGCGACTTACTACCATAAAACATAACCTTTGACAGAGTCATAAGGTTAATACGCTTCTTTTGGCAATCAATTACAGCCCCGTAATTGAATAACCAGTCCATTCCCAAAATAACGTCAAATTCCCCAAGTCGAATAGGGATAAGATCTACATTCATGATATTACCCTTAATATCCACTCTACGCTTCTATATGTACGTACTTCAATGAGGATTATTTCTCTATTCGTAATTTCTATGTTCATGGGGTAATCCAACTCATCCTTAGGCAAATCTAAATTCTTAGCAAAGTCATCGGATATAAAGGAACAAGTAGCACCCGAATCAAATAATACATAAGCATTAACTTTATTGATCGGAATGATACCTGACACCACATCACAAGACTGAACTGCATCCTGCACCGTCATGTTGAAAGTCCTGGCGGTCGGTCGGTTGGTTGCGATTGGTCCAGTGATAGTCAAGGCGCTTCCACTGTTGTTTCCCTTATTTCCTCCTAATCCTGCCCCTCCAGATCCCTTCTTAGGATAGTTTCTTGCCAGATGATCCTTTGAACCACAGGTGAAGCAGGCACCCTTCTTTGGGTTAGGACAATTTGGTGCTATGTGGCCCTCCTGAACAGAATTGTAGCACACCCGCTTTCCCTTCATACAAACCCCGGATGAGCTTTCCCTGTGGTCGCATGCTTGAATCCTCTTCTTCCTCGACCTCCTTGCCGATTCCCCGATGATGAGTTGTCATTCCACCTCTTTTTCTAATTAAAATTACCACCTCCTGTGCCACTTCCACTAGCCTTGTTATTTCCTTCACTTTCAGTCTTCTTCTTCTTCTTCTTCTTCTTCTTCTTCTTCTTCTGATCCTGATTGTACTTGGTCATCGCATCGCTTCCACCTTCAGCGAGGATGGCCGTTTCCAGTACTCCAGCAAAAGTGTTTAGCTGAAACATTGATATTTTGCTATATACCTAGGGCTTCAGTCCTTGTTCAAACCTTCTTGCTTTTCTCTCATCCGTGTGTACTTGATACGGGGCAAACCTCGCCAACTCGTTGAATCTAGCCGCATAATCTGGTACGGTCATATTCCCTTGCTTCAACTCCAGAAACTGAACCTCCATTTGGTTCTGCGAGCTGGTCGGGAAATACATCTCGAAAAACATCTCTTTGAATCTCTCCCAAGTAATCATGCCTCCACGGACCTTGTTTGCTTGCCACCAGTAACTGGCTTCAGACTTCAGCATAAACATTGTGAAAGCGGTCTTCTGGTCTTCTCTAACTCTAGCAACATCAAAAACCTTTTCCATTTCCATAACCCACGTTTGAGCCTCAATCGGGTTCATGGAACCTTTAAACTCTGGCGGTCCTACTGCCTTGAAATCTTTAACTGTTGTATTTGGTGGAGCTTGATGTTGATTATTCATTGATCTAGCTAGAAAGTTAACCAATTGCTGAACAGGATTAGCATTGGCGTTATTATTGTTATTTGTAGATCCTTCTTGAGCTGGTTGACGTTGTTGTCTTCTTCTTGGCGGCATATTTCTGTTAAAATATATGCTTATTAAACCTCTATTAAATTCTCTAAATAGTTAACACTTAACTCAACAATTTAATATAATTATTTAACACATCATCTCAAACAACTTGATATATTCATTCAAATCGAAAGTTTTAACATCCAACGATAGCATCACTGCTATTTACATCAACTATCCTGAGATAATGAATCCACAGGATTTAAATATTAAAATATTCCTTTGTTCATAACTACATCAGAATTTACATCTAAATACCAAATAAGTTTTTCACATAATTAAACATATTCTATCACTGCTGGTTAAGGCGCTGAATAGCCTTGCTACGTTCCTCTTCCATGATGCGAGACATCGTTCTACGATCCAGTATGTACGATGGTAGCCCTTCGAACTGGATTGGGTACCTCAAAACTTGATCCTAGGACTTATCCATTGCCTTATTAAGTGTAGAATAAGTCTCCCCAAGCTTAGCCTTCTTTGCATGACTATCCTCTTCCGTAAGGTCAGCATGACGTGACTCTCTTACCCAGCCCTCCTCTGCTATGATCAGCCTGTCAGAGCATTCCTTCAGTCCCATCTTCAACTTCTCTATCTCCTCGGTCTTATCCTCGGTTTGACCCTTCTCGTGGACCAAATCCCATTCTACATTTCCCAGTCGTGTGTGAAGAGTCTCAATTTCCCTCTCCTTCGCTTCGAGAGTAATCACTCAATAATCGCCTGGCTTCAATCGATCCTCGGACATTGTCTCGTAGAATTCCTACGCATCGTCAGATAACGAATCGTACATCTCAACATCAATGGAGTGCGGTGGGAACTCCTCTTCTTCCTCTTCATCTTCCTCCTCAGGATCCTCCTCAAGATCAGTCTCAGGTTCATGTTCCTGACCAACAACGGTGATCAATGGAGATGACTCTCTCTGTACAAACTGCTCCCTAACGACATGAATGTCTCGGGGCTTCTCCTCTGTCGGTATTGTAGGTACTCAGGGTTCCTCATCCCCAGCTCGACTAGTTCCTCCAACATCAGACATCCTGACAACACAATTTTAAGTTTCAGTTACTAAGTCGTACTAGTGAGCACAAAATTCAACACATAAGCACATAAAGTCTTTTATTATCTTCAATGAATTACAGAAATTCATTTCTTAGAACACGATAAGAGTTTTCCATCACTATGTTCTTTCTATAAGGCTACTACCTAAGGTTGTTCCCCCACCTAAGGTTCATAACCTCATGACTTTGATACCAACTCTGTGACACCCCAAATTCGGGTACTTAAATTCCACGGGATTAGGTGTTCACTGTACAAATATCATCTATCTATCTACCCGTAATAAATGCAAACCATGCAATAGATAGAAATACAATCCTCCCCTTATGGGGTTACAACATCTGAATAATAAATACAATCAAGGTCAAACTAACCTTAAACATCTTTGCGGAAACATAAACAAATAAGTCTTAAACAACATCAAGTCTTTACAATAACATTCTTAAAATTAAATAACAAGTCTTCATCACTTATTAGCTTTGCCTTTGCCTTTGCTAGAAGAAGGCTCATCGTACCTTTCGTTCTTAACTGCAATGTTATTATTACACAAGAGTGAACATGAATGCCCGCAAGTATAAAAATGAAATAACAATATATAATAATATGCGAGTGAATCAAAGACTTCTGAAATAAAAGCTCAACTTTTGAATCAAGAATGAATAACAAGAATCAAAAGATTTCTGAGGGTCATAAGACCTTGAATTATGTCCTAGGTTATTAAGGGTTATACTTGAAACCTTTAACAGTCATAAGACTATGGACTCTTCTACTCGTACTTAGGGGGATCACCTTCTTACCCATCAGGCACAATATCTTAACGCTTAACGATAAGAAATCCCTATACAGGTTGTTCATCTCGCTTGACATTAGAGTCCGCACCAAAGGAAGTTTGGTTTGGATAATTTCAATAAGGGTTCTGAAATTTAGAACGTTCATCAACTATGGACTAGTCGAATCATTAAGGGTTCGCTAGTCTAACAAGGTTTAACAGTAACTGAATATTTAACTTGAATAAAATCTCAAAAGGTATACAATAGAATAAGTATTGTATAACAGCATCATGCTTGAAAGATTAATAGGCTTTAATATAACAAAACAGACTTGATCAATAATAATGAGAACTTTCTCAATGTAGAAAGGTGAATTCATCACTTATATAACAATAACAAGTAGGGTTAGCAAACTTGCCTCGTGCGTAGATTACACTTTAATTAAACTCGTTCCTTGATTTAAATCCTATATATCATTTACATTCATAATACCAGTCAATTATAACGTACTAGTCATCACAAGTTTATTCTTTTGTCTAACTCGAATTCATGACTATACTTAGTCAATTACTACACTTATTGTCAAAATTAAGACTTCACGAATAATAAGCTAACTATGCATTCAATCGTTCAATTCACACGTAATTGTGTTATGGACGTGTTAAGAATTTATTTTAACACCTCATTATATGTCTAACAAGTTTTAATGTTCATTAGATTAAGTTAATGACACATTGCTAGACTTCAACATTTTAAAACTCATTTCTGGGCCATTCTGCTAAGTGGAGTTAGGCATGGCATATCGTTGTATTATGTTCTTAGCGCCATGGCCACCATTAGGTATGCCTTCATCGAGATACTTGGCTCTGCAAGGCTGCACATGCAGGCCATGCCATGACGCGGACTTTAGTTTTGGAGTTGGCGTCGCGGCGCGAAACTCCAGATTTTGATTCTCAGTTCGCGAAGAACACAGAGTTCAGCGAAATAAACACTACATGATCATTAATTTCACCAATTTAACATACCCACATGCTAGAATTCACACATAATCATTACCCAACGTTTATAGAATGATTTTAACCCATTAAAACATACAATTACAGAATTAAAATTTGTAAATTTCACTGTTCTTGATGTTCTTGAAGGTTTTGAACATAAATCATAAAATTCAATGCCACAGATTCGTTATAACACCAAATCCATCCATTCAAGTTTTGTTTACTTCGTTTTAACATGCATAATTATATACAAGTGTGAATTTTACAAAATAATTTATGTTTGACATATTAAAATGATGTATAAGGGCCATATGGCCATATTCTATACTCTGTAACTTTTGAAGCCATAACATACGTTAATATTTTGAAACTGATGATATGGAAACCTATATAATATATAATAAAAACATGTTATGCTAATCATATTATCACATATATCCGTATAACAACACAATTTCCCATTTATAAAGATTTAACAAGGAGATTGGAAACCATTTTCATGAAAGCTTAATGACGTAAGAAAAATGAGAATTGGGTTGGAGAGAATTACTCAAAGTGTAGAGTGAGTGAAGATAACAATCCCTTTTTCAGATACTACTTCAATCACAGAGTTTTCTCTCACAATTCTTCTGAATTATCTCTGAACTCTCTCTAAATTCTCTGACTCTCAGTTTGAACATTTAATAGCAAAGTACGTAAAATAAAGCAACTGACCCTTTATGCGCAGAGTTGAGGTCAGTTATTCCCTACATGGTTTAACTGCCCCCAACTCCTCGTAAGGCCTCGTTTGGCTAGCCTTAAAGGCTTATATCCAATTAATTTAATTAAACCTTTATAATATAGTTTAATTCAAGTCACACCCAAATCAATTATCTTATTTAATTTAATTTAAATAAATATAATAATTTCTCATTAATTCACATAGTCAAATAATTAAATTTTCTCGTTTATTAATAATGTCAAATTATTAAATCTCTAATTAATTATTAAATTAATTAAAATAATGTTAGGCTTATTAAATATTTCTTTTAATTCAATAAGCTCACATAAATACATACTTGAATAATAAATATTCTCCACATTAATTTAATAAATATAACACATATAATTAATTTAATCTATCACAATTGCATCAATTAATTATTTAATCTAATAATTAATTCATCAAAAACTAATAATTAATTCATCGAAAAATATTTATTTAATCCAATAAATATTAAAATTAAATTATAAAAATCTCGTTCATCACAGTTAAATTGAAAAAAGGTTAAAGTTAAGGGTGATATTTGAAAATTTTGCAAAGTAAGCAAGTTGATATAAAATATTTGTTGTGTCGGGGAATATTCGATTGGTCGGGAAATATTCGTTTTAATAGGAAATATTCGTACAACGGTACAATTATTGGTGGACCCCACAACGGAAGTATTGTCGTAGTTAGAAAACGACATAAATATCTTTTTATTAAAATAACGACGAAAATTTTACCGTTAACTGTTGAACTACCCGGTGGTAAAAGTACAGTAATACGCGTGGTTGCATAGTAGCACACGATATTGATTATTGATGCTTACGTAAGAAGCCACTCAGTTTACTCAATTATTGCTACAGTAATTGTTGCATAATATCTCACGTTATTTGATTCAATTATTATCACAATATCATCTGCATAATATTTTATATTATTAAATCAATAATTGAGACAACAAAGTTATTCATATTATTATTTGCAATATTTATAATGTCTAGAAAGTTCTATCAAGGAGAGGTTTGGTCACCTAATTGCGCGCCAATAGGGAGAAATCTTTATTGGAAAGCTCCCTCTTTCCTGGGAATGATATGGTTGTTAAATATTGTGAGTTATAATATTAGTGATGAATAATTGTTGAAGTAGAAGATAAGTGAATTACAAAAGTTAGAGGGGAATATTGCAAACTTGAAAAACTTTAAGGGTACCAAAGTGTAATAAGTTAAGTTAATCTGGATCGTTTATGGTGGTTTTAAAAGTAATCAATATGGACCGTCGGTGGTTGTTTTAAAAGTATTTAATCTGGACCGTCGATGATGGTTTTAAAAGTAAATCAATTTGGATCGTCGGTTGTGGTTTTAATAGTAATCAATATGGACCATCCGTTCTAATAGTAAATCAATCTGGACCATTCGTGAATAAGTTATTATTTAGTCCATTTTCCTATAAATAGAAGCTTAATTCTTCTTTCATTCTCACCATTTCACTAAGATTCACAAGAGACACTATATAAAGAGAAACTATAGAGAGCAAGAAGAAGAGTATTCTGCTACTTCAATATTGCAGTATCTAGCCTTCTACTAAGGTAAGGGGTATTATTTCTTTTGTATTCATAAGGAATACTATTTTTTTGTATTCATCCTTTAATATGTCGAAATAACCTGTCTACGCGGATTACGTACCGTATGACAGGTGAAAATCCATTTGTAGTTTCGTTTGTTATTTCTTTTCATATTCTTAAATCTAAACATACTATGGTAAGTATTGCTTCTATAATCCTTGAAATTAGTGGAATATCATTGAGTTTTACGCTTCATCCAGTATCGTTTCATTGGAATATTGATATGAACTTTCTTATTAAATATCAATATTTTCACCCGGGGTACTATTCACTCAGTTACTATTCACTATAATATTATTCACTCGGGTATTTGGGACACTTTTCATGCCGGGATACTATTTACGAGTTACTATTCACGGGTTATTATTCACCCGGTTACTATTCACCCAGTTACTATTCACTATAATATTATTCACTCGGGTATTTGGGGTACTTTTCATGTCGGGTTACTTCATGAAGTAATATTCATGGGGTACTATTCACCCGGTTACTATTCACCCAAAAAATTGATTTATTTTCTGTCCAAAATATTTTTGATACATGGATTATTCTTGAATTTTACTCCACAAAGCAATATCATGTTGACAATTAGGACATTATTGAATACTGGATAAATTAAATTATGAATCTTTAAAATTTATCCTTTGCTTTCATTTAATTAAATGCTTATATCATTGTCATCATCCTCATGTTTATATGGTGATGAAAGTCATCTTTGGCTTACGTGCATAGATGGACTGTTGATTTATATTATTATGACTAGGGATTATTCGGTATAATCATGACCATTGATGATTAAATGAATATCCTTGGCCCGTAGTGCAGGGATGATTCGATGATGTGATTTATTTATTAAGCTGAGTCTCAGAGATAAAGTTGATAAAAATCTTTTTAAATCATAGAAGATAGTAGATATCATGCTCTACTTGACTCTTCTAATGGATTGCTTATTCCGCTGCAATTAAACTTGTTGTCGAGTATATTCTATCAGTTTAACATTGTTGAAGGCTAATGATAACTTATTCTGCATTATCTTAGTCATAATATTTCTTACTGGGCTAGTTGAGCTCACCCTTTTACTTCCATTGTTCTCTTTAGGAAATGAGAACGTAGTCGGAACTAGTCGGGGAACGAAGTAATGGCCTGAGATGGTGTTATAGTAGTCTTCACTATTCTATAAAATAGTGTGACAATAAATATAATGAGGACTCCATTTGAGTTTGGATATTGTCTAGAAGACAAAATTCGTGTAAAAACTCTCAGCTCATGTTGTATAATTAAGTTTGTATTTGTATTCAGTACCATGTATTTGGCGACCCAAGATGGGTGATGTATACCTATTTTGGAGGCGTCACACATCAACCTGGACGGGACGTATCACTGTCTCCACTAACTGACGAGGATGTCTAACAGAATGGGGTCGAGGCACTTCAGAAGCCCTCCTTCGTTACACCGTAAGTGGTCTGCGAACTACTACTTTCGGTGATCCGGATCCATAATATCTGGACAAAAGTCTCCAAATCACCTCAGAAAGGGTGTGGTAATGTTAACCTGGAGCTTTCTTTTTAAAATGAATTTTAGACTACATGCATGCATGCATTACTTTACATACATCTACAGTAGAGTTAAAAATGCTTTACTATTCAAATGCCTACATTTTGGAAAATTTTCCCATAGTCCACTTTGTAAATAGGACTATCCACATGCACATATGCATGACTAGGTGGCCATTCAGTAGCACACCTGCCCACAGTCATATACATATTATATGCATAAAAAGTCAAAGTCATCAATCCATAAAGGTAGTTTAATTACCAGGATTACTTTGCATTTTTACCTTTTGCTCATTTGTCCTCAAATAGGATAAGAAATAGCAGAAAAAATTTCCAATTTGACTGTCTAAGAAGTCAAATTTTTTCACATCATTATGTTCAGCATGGTTTAATACTAAAATTTACTATGTTGAATATTTTTTATCAAGTCATTTGAGCATACATATTCACTACTATGTGTTTAGATGCATTTTATGTGATAAGTCATTTTCCAACGGATAAAAACTGGAAAATAAGACATGCATACGTTACCAGGACAGTGTAGAACACTTGTACGGTGACAAAATTTGCAGAAAGACGTCCAAACTCAGTAGATCTGAAGAAGAGCTCTCAGATTTCCTTCGCGGTGCACAATAAAATGACTTAAAAATGCAACTTACAACATTAATAGCCATTCACGGCTAGCCGCAGGTTCATCTGCGGCTACTATATGTGTACCTATGGAACTCCTACGTGGGTCCCACCCCTCTATCTCGGTCCAGTTCGAGTTGCAACGGAGTTCTCATAAGCTGAAAAAGTCAAATCATGAATAAAAACGCTACGCGATTGAGCGGAATAGCTTACAATCCTGAGAAAGCCATGGGTCTACACATCACTCATTGGTATTAACCTGAGCACATGGGACACTATGCCGATGATTTCAGCTATAAAAAATCACATCCGGCAATACCTTGCGCAGGTCCAATTCCGCCAATTCAGGGTCGTCATCCTAATTTTCAATCAGATCCCCGGCGGGGGAATCACGCATTCTCAAGAAGAGATCCCCGGCGGGGGCATCACGCGTTTATATATGTAGAAGTAAATATCCTTGGCGGGGGTATCACACAATGTCATTCGTTGACACACATATCAACGAAGGTCAAGCAGCCTTGACATCATTGTAACCGTTGGCAAGTAAATCCAATAAAGCGTCGAAAGCCATCCAATAATTTTAGCCGTTGATACACACATCAACGAGGATCAAAGCAGATCCCCTGCGGGGGTTACAACGCATGTTCTGTTGATTTACACGTCAACAAGGATTAAACAACTCCCCGACGTGGGTTACAACGCATGTTCTGTTGATTTACACGTTAGCAAGGATTAAACAACTCTCCGGCGGGGGTTAAATTGCATTTTCTGTTGATTTACACGTCAAGAGGATTAAACAACTCCCCGACGGGGGTTACAACGCATGTTCCATTGATTCACACGTTAACAAAGGTCAAGCAGCCTTAACAGCATGCCCAACAAGGTTTTTTATCTGGTGACGTATGTGTCAGCGAAGGTCAAGTAGCCTTGATGACACATAATGTTGGCAGTAAATCCAACAGAACATTGATATGTCCCGGCGATACAAACCAGAGAAGATAAGCATCATCGAGGAGGATCGATGATGGAATATGTTATACACATCCTCAAACAGACAAAGCATTATCCCCACAGATCTCTTGTACACAAGAGGCACATCTTCGGAATAAAGTCTGTATCAAGGATTAATGACTTTGGTGATAACCCCAACGTCAACATCCTAAAAGATTTGGATCACACATCCAATCTGGTCATCGTTGCTAATCCCCGGTAGAAGCAATAGGGAACCGACAATCATCCCTAGCATGTTGGGCAACAACCCTGCACCCATGCATCATACATTTGCATCATGTTGCTGCACTTAGCATTATATTTATCTTATTGCATTTCAAGTGTCTAGGATTCTTTATCCTATCCATGCATTGTATTGCATGAATATGATAAAGAGGGGCATCTGTAGACACTCGAAATTTTCTGCACACCTGTTACTGACATTGCAGGAGGGCATATTCATCTTTCATAGATAACCTTGGAAGATAGCTCACATATAGTCTGGATACTACCGAAAGTTCAGTTTCAACCTCGGAACACACACCGGGAGTATCGGTTCTAACCTCGGAGATAACCCCGAGGCATGCAGTTCCAATACCGGAAATTCCACCAGAGAAGACCAATCCATCTCAGAGATAACCCCGAGATATTCAGTCTCAGTCCCAACACTAGGAGTAGCAATTACCAACCTTGGAGATAACCCCAAGGAATGCAGTTCCGGAGATAACCCCGAAAATACTTGTTTCAAATGCAATCAGCTTCAAACCTCAGCACTCACATTGAGGCACTCAGTATAAGACCTAGAGATAACATCGGGAAGACATGCATACCTCAGAGATGACACTAAGGACCTTCAACACTTGCCGCATTCCAATCTCAGAGATAACCCTGAGCATAGTCTACTTTATCAGACCAAACCAGCGATAACTCAGGTGAGGGGCAAAGTCGTTATCTTTCCACCATGACGCCACATCGCGCCGTCTCAACATTTGATACATACATTTCTACATAGCAATGTCCCACAAGAACCAAGGATGTCCAATCCCAAGTGACTATTATGCAGGATAACGGATATAATTTGAAGCTTGAAGACCGGAGGGCATGGTCCCATCTTTCTGACTTCGTACAACCTCTAATTCCATGTCATTGCGTAACTCTCGACAACGGCAGTTCGACATAAGTCATACATACCTCATTCGGATGCTCGGATTGCAATTCTGAAAGTTCGAGCGGACATTACAGTGCATGCGTGCACGTACTTTGAGATGGCAGGACCCGTGATGTGACGCCCCCAAATCCAGGTTCCTTCAAAACTCAGATCCGGTCCGCCACGATACTACTATCGTCAAACTATTTATATTTTTCATTCATAACTTAATGAATAAAACTTTACTTATTACAATTTAGAATATAAATTCTCTCCATTTCCAAGATCTGTATAATGACCCCAAACTTTTATAAGTTTCATAACTTGGTCATTTACTATTCCTGTTTTACATTACATTTGATATAATATAAATATGCCGAATAATTTAAACTTTTTCAATCTCCTTTGAAAATAAATCTTCTATTGATATCTTAACTTGAATCGATTACATATCCTTGAATCAAATTATGGTATGATTTATTCTATACGAATTACTATATAAGATTTTACATCCTGATTTGATATCCTCTATGTATTAACTAATACATCCTTACAATAAAACAAGAATTAAACATCAGAAGTATATATCAAGTACACTCCTAGAACCTAAACATGGTTCAAGTAATAATCTAAATAGTATCCTTCATTGAGAAACTATCTACTTTGTCAATCAAGTAGCACGAAATCTTTACCGTGAGTCCTTAACCTGCAAATGTGGTTATTTGCAAGGGTGGGCTAGACAGCCTAACAATTCTAACAGTTTTCATGCAGCACATAGCATATAATAGCATATTTAGTTCATGCATTCATAATCAATCAATATTTACTACACATGTTACTTCTCACATAACAAGTATAGAGGTTTATATCACAAGCATATCATCAAAGATCGACTTTCACATTTTATACATATCTCATATGCATTTCATATATATACATCAACATTTGCATCACATAATATAGCTCAACTAACAGTTATCAAATTCATATAACAAATAGGAACTGAAAGACTTGCCTGATTCGTAGTTTATGAACTACGACTTAACTGCTTAACGCTTAACTGCACTTCGTGTATTCCTACACAGTTATATAATCATGGATTCATATCCATCAGTAACATATTTCATGCATTCTCAATGTAATAACAATGTTACATTGTTTTCTAACTAGGTTCGTAAAACCTTCATTTCACTTTCTCATCGTACTTTTAGAATGGCTATATATGTATAGGTATTCCTTAACCATCCGTACTTGACATCAACTTCATATACCTTTATCACTCACATGGCTCGCTATGTGTTCGACACATATTTAAAGTTTATAGATACGTGATCTATGTCGTTCATATTCAAACTACTTAGTTTCATAATGATTTATTTTAATCAATAAAGCTTAACAACTTTCTTTAGCAAGATTCGATGTTATAAGATTTTAAACCATATATTGGTACTAATAAGTCTCTACTAGTTTGCTTCACATAGACATAGCATAGTTCATTATTTGAAAACGTATTTTAAACCACACTTGAAACATCCAATTCATGCTCAGCTAAAAGATGAACATAATCGGCATGTCTAGGGGCATAAGGCATTCAAGTTCACTTTTAAAAGTTATTCTAGGCCAAGGTAAAACAACTAGGTGCAACTTTTAATCTCATTTCATAGCTAACTAATCCATGAATATATGTCATCGTGTTTAGAACTTTAAGTACACAAGTTACTTTAAGTTCGTTCTTAAAGTTTCAAGTTTTCTTTAGAAATCATTTTATCATGTGATGTAGTATAGCACATATAAGATAACTTTTAAAACTCTTATCATAAGTAACTAAGTCATGTTAATATCTTCTCAAGTTCAGAACCTACCTCATGTAGCATTCATGCACCTTAGTTCTAATATATCCAGTTTTTCTTAAAAACTTCTCTAATACAAGGTCTAACAATTTTGATCATGAACAAGGACACTATAAACATCATATCATGCTCATTTATATTTGAACTCAATCATGTATATAAACCACTAAGTTCAGAACTTGTAGAACATAAGTTTCCACAAGGTTTGTTTTCAAAATCTTTAAGTCTCTTTTCAAAACACATACTAAGCCATGCTAAAGCATTCTATAATGAGTAAGGTAATCTTATATGTCATGTCTATTATCATTCATTTTCATGTTACATCACTTAGAATAACATATTCCATCGTCGGGAGCACTATACTTGCGCATGTGCTCGCTCGACGCCCTTCGATGGCCTTCGATTACGTAACAGTCACAACGATGACTATTTTGACACTTCCTAATGACCTCAAATTGAAATCCCTAAAGCACAAAATTTGTAGGTCTATTCTTTCTCGTTCCGGATCATCTTGAATTTCCTCAATCGGAGTTCGTATGAAAATGTTATGGCCGTTTTAGGAAAACATGTTCTGTCAGATTTTTCTCGGCGATTCTGATCGAGATCACCCCAATGGGCGGGGTCTTGCCCTATAAATAGCCCATTTGGCCGGGCGAGCATAGCTCTTGTTAACTCACGAATTCATGCTCTCGCTACAAAATAACAAGCCAAAAATCCTTTCTACCTTCATAATTTGAGTTATACATGTCCAAATTAGTCCGTTTTCGATTCTATGGATTTGTAATTCATAGAACTACAACATATCATAATACCCATAAACTAATATAAACATTAACTAACCCAAAAATGAATCTATAACTCTTGTTCATGTAAATGTTCATGTTTTGGACAATTTAGTGAAATCATTCACTACGAATTCGTTTCTCAACCAAATTGGTTTGTTTAACTTTTGTTGATTTTGTATTCAACCATATTAACGATGTGTAGCATCAATTCATGGATTATAACAACCCTTAGCCATCAATTTTATGACTCAAAAGCTATTTTTTCATGATATTTCTAAGGAATTATAAAACATAGGAATCAAGAACATATAAGTTAATGTTATTACCTCTTGATTGCTTGAAGTTGCTAATTCTAGCTCTTCAATCCTCCCATTGCTCTCAATACTACTGAACTTCCAAGTTCTTAGAACACTTGTATGCTCTCAATCTCACACTTAGCAATTCTCAGCAATGGAAAATAGAAGGAGATGGGTTGCATTTATAGAGAAACAAAAACACAGATATTGTCATCTCCCACTAAATTAAACACATGGATTGAAGGATTGTATGAAGGTTAACAAGGAGTTGTTGGATGGTAGTTGATTCACATCATTATGCCCACTCCCCTTTTCATCATTAGGAAGCTATGGATTTTGGAGAAGAAGAAGCAAGATAGCTAGCTAGCCTTTTTCATTTCACTGAGTTTGAGAGTTGAAGAGGTAGGCTAGGCCAATGGCCTATTCACGTGATACATGAGGTGAGACTCACAAAATGGGACAAAAGCTTATAACTCAGCATTGCAAAACTACTACTAGCATACTTAGGTGTATTTGATATTTTTCCCCAAATCTGCATACATATACACCCACTCACATAGAATTATATAATCCATATACATTGGTTTATTCCAATTAATATTTTAATTGGGCTAATTATAAAATACTTGGATATTCTCAATCCATCATTTTCTATAAAAGTTATCATCTCAATTACACTTAATTATTATAATGATAATTAATATCAATTATTTATTAACTCCTCATTTATTTTCTCTTAATACTTCCCATTAAATCTCCCTTTAATTTAACTTCCCTAGTTATGCCACACAAGACATAATTATGTGAACTTAGTAATTAATAGTCCACTAGCTTATAATAATATAATCTCACAAAATAATATTATTCTCAACATTACATCTTATAACATGGTCATGGAAGTGATTTATTGCACCATGTAACATTTTATTGTCTCACTTGTACATAAAGCTAACATACTAGTATTTATACATATGTATTCAAATACTTCCTATATTATATAGTTACCATTGAAGTGTCACACTTCATTTCATATCATATAGATGTAGCTACTATATAATATATAATCATTGCACATACAAATTTAATTCCTTCAATTATTCATTCATTAAATTATTTAATGAATGCTTATTCCATCACTTTGCCACACTAGGCATATCACACAAGCTTACATTAAGCTTATTACTTATTTTCATTACTTATTCATTTCCCACCACATTACTATAATCAAAATTATGTACTTCTCCATAACATAAGATGTTTTATAATGTTTTCTCTAAATACAAGAACTAATCATAATAACGCGATTTACTCATTTTCGCAAGATATTATTCTTAATATAATATCTTTGTATTATTAAAATATTTACATGCACGACACACGTACACATTACATATAGATAATAAATTTATTTCCTATTATGATAAATTGTTTCCATCAACTTATATAGCAAATATGTTTTAATATATTTACCACATTACTTAATCACACACATTTCCTCAATGCATAAAGCTATTTAAGGTAATATCAAAATAATATTCCCCCTTTTATTAAAATAATCAAATGCTAGAATTTATTTTAATATCCTTTAGTAGAAATATACTATAATTATTTCTCTTCCACCAAATCACATAATTCAAGGTATATATATAACACATATACATTCCTTTAATCTTCCCTTCTCGCCGTGTATCAAATTACTCAATAATTCTCTAACCACTGTAAAGGTATATCGATTTTCTTCTCTCGTCAACAACGTACATATATACAAGTCTAAACCTAGCACTCATCGAGTCTTTAATAGTATTCAATATAGTACACTAAGTGGTTTCCCACAAACAACCAACAAATTTGTTTCCGTCTCGTCTACATTATTTTCACAGTGAGTTAGATCGGTTACTAATTCATATATACCTCCTCTCTCTGAAGGAATCGTTTAGCCCAGCTCCTATACATCCACCATTAAAGAGTACGGTCGCACTGCCATAGACTTGATACTTACTCGTAAAAATACTCAAGAAATTGGTGATTATCACAGATATTTAATGTCACCAACTTACTATTATAAAATAATTTAACATAAATTATTTAATATCAATAGATAATTTTTATCCATTTTCTTACTAATTTATCTTTACAATTCATAATAAATATATAATAATGATATATTTATTAAACACATAAATCACTTATTGCATAGTTTATATTACCCCATGCAACACCATTCCACATACCTCACGACACATATATATTCTTATTCGAACCCTTCTCATGCCTTAAGAATTTTATTTACTAAATTTTTATTTTAATAATTTCTAAAAATTTGGGTTCTTACATCCTCTCCCCCTTATAAGGATTCCGTCCTCGGAATCACCGAAACCTCCTCTACTCAGTGCTATTCCGAATAATACATATTATTTTTGAATAATTTTATCCATTCTCTTTTTAGAAGTTTTATTATAACTTGCTCACTTGCATTCTACCACTTTTTCTTTCTAAGGAACATTCTGCTTACTACATTCATCCTTCAGAAGAATAAGAATCTTCCACAATTTTTCAATAATCGGGAAGTAGTATGAATAACTCTTAGATTCCAAATTATGTTGAGGGGTCACAAGACCGTGAACTCTTCTCTAGGTTTATAAATGCTTCAACAAAATCCTTCACACTGCAAACTAGAGTGTTTATCAATCACAAAGACTGAAAACACCCTCCATGCGTACACTAGGTGGCCAACCTATTGTACCACTACGTTGGGCCGCAACGTAGTGTTTTGTAACGACTATATGTGTTACGCTCGGAACCATTGTCCCCAAAAACATGTCCCCTTATAGGGTTGTTCACCTCAGCTTTTCAACAACTGAATCCGCACCAGAGAAATCCGATTTGGCATAATTACTCAAGAACGCTTGAATTCCATAAATATTTTTCAACAAATAGTCTAGCCAATAATCAAATAGCTTAGACTTTTATCAACAACTCGGACTTCAATCAAAATAATTTAGCTAACTTAATTGACCTTCTTCATAATTTAAAAGAAAACCAAAATTCTTTTTATGACATCATGATACCATACTAGATTAGTAATACGTTGAGGATTCCGCCATTATGTGACTTTGTCATACTACATCAGTACTAAAAATTGGATGAAGATCTTTCGATCACATCCAACACTAAGTTCAACTGCATTGATGACTCCATCGTTTACCATACACCATATCAATGATGCGCATGGTTAGAAATACATTTTGAAAATTTTCAAATCATTTTTGTCTTAGCCGAAATAATTGGCATAGACATAAGAATAAAGGTATCGTTTTTAAACATCATTGATTCAATCACAAGATCCATTGTTTTTCAAGAAAACAGAAGTGCGAATCATCAGCACGAAGTCAATAAACTTTAAAAATCTAGCAGAGCTAGAAGATTTAGAAAATTCATGTTTCTCCATCAACTTCAATCTTTACTATACCAAAATTTCTAACTTCATAACATATATATACCCGATACAGTTCATCAAACCTACCACACTTTGGAAATTCAGGAACTTGCCACAATTATATGAGTTTAAGAACTTATCCTAGTCAGACCATAGGCGTCCATTCGCTGAGGGGTTCAAAAACATTTCATATAATTATGAGTCACGAACGTACCATGTGCATGAGTTTTAAGAACTCACGCCTAATCTTAATATTCTTTATCTTACTCTTAATAGTCTCTATCTATCAAATATGATATGAAAAAAGAATCACCTTCTCACCATAAGCACATCGATAGCGCGACACCGACATTCCATTGATTATCATTATGAGGAACCGAGCGTGAGCACAAAGCCTACGCCCACACAAAGGTTTGTACAACTCAGCTCTCACATGAGTCCTCGACTGAAATCCCACTTTACTCTATCTTACACTTAACTTGCTCTTTGCTCGATACGAAT
Source organism: Panax ginseng (assembly GCA_020205605.1). Classification (NCBI taxonomy): domain Eukaryota; kingdom Viridiplantae; phylum Streptophyta; class Magnoliopsida; order Apiales; family Araliaceae; genus Panax; species Panax ginseng. The sequence continues at coordinate 51,399,269 of CM035136.1, read as the reverse complement.
TCTTCGTATCTCATCACATACAACTCCTCATGAGTTCACATCGTACCATTTCACAGTACATTCACTTATAGCATCAAGCTATACACATTTAGTCGTTATAGACTATTTATCACTTCATAGCTTAATCCGATCACGTCGTGATCATCAATTTACCTTAGGGTTCTTTTCCATTATCAACTAAACTCCACTCGAGTTCATTCTGATTATCTTTGTCATATAGACACCATTTTAAAATTTTTATTACCGGAGTTAGGAAACTCCTGAATTCTCATTCTCTTAGATACTTCAAGATTCTTCTTTGAATCTTCACTTATATATATTTATCTTTATCTTTCTCTCACTCTCAGGTTATAGCCTAAGGTACACTTACCTAAGTTTATAACCTACAGCTTTGATACCAACCTGTGACGCCCCCAAATCCAGGTTCCTTCAAACCTCAGATCCGGTCCACCACGATACTACTATCGTCAAACTATTTATATTTTTCATTCATAACTTATTGAATAAAACTTTACTTATTACAATTTAGAATATAAATTCTATCCATTTCCAAGATCTGTATAATGACCCAAACTTTTAAAAGTTTCACAACTTGGTCATTTACTATTCTTGTTTTACATTACATTAGATATAATATAAATATGCCGAATAATTTAAACTTTTTCAATCTCCTTTGAAAATAAATCTTCTATTGATATCTTAAATTGAATCGATTACATATCCTTGAATCAAATTATGGTATTATTCATTTTATTCGAATTCATCAGATAAGATTTTACATCCCCGATTCGACATATCCTCTATGTATTAACTAATACATCCTTACAATAAAACAAGAATTAAACATCAGAAGTATATATCAAGTACACTCCTAGAACCTAAACATGGTTCAAGTAATAATCTAAATAGTATCCTTCATTGCGAAACTATCTACTTTGTCAATTAAGTAGAACGAAATCTTTACTGGTGAGTCCTTAACTCAAGTAAAGTGGTTATTTGCAAGGGTGAGCTCGAAACGACCCGAGTTAAATTCTAATAGCTTTTCATGCAAAGACATAGCATATAATAGCATATTTAGTTCATGCATTCATAATCAATTAATATTTACTACACATGTTACTTCTCACATAACAAGCATAAAGGTTTATATCACAAGCATATCATAAAAGATCAACTTTCGCATTTCATACATATCTCATATGCATTTCATATATATACATCAACATTTGCATCGCATAATATAGCTCAACTAACAGTTATTAAATTCATATAATAAATAGAACCGAAAAGACTTGCTCGATTAAGTAGTTTATGAACTACAACTTAACTATAGCAACGCTTAATTGCACTTCGTGTATTCCTACACAGTTATATAATCATGGATTCATATCCATCAGTAACATATTTCATGCATTCTTAATGTAATAACAATGTTACATTGTTTTCTAACTAGGTTCAAAAACCTTCATTTCACTTTCTCATCGTACTTTTAGAATTGCTATATATGTATAGGTATTCCTTAACCATCCGTATTTGACATCAACTTCATATACCTTTATCACTCACTTGACTTCGCTATGTATGACACATATTTTAAAGTTTATAGATCGTGATCTATGTCGCTCATATTCAAACTACTTAGTTTCATAATGATTTATTTTAATCAATAAAGCTTAACAACTTTCTTTAGAAAGATTCAATGTTATAAGATTTTAAACCATATATTGGTACTAATAAGTCTCTACTAGTTTGCTTCACATAGACATAACATAGTTCATTATTTGAAAACGTATTTTAAACAACACTAGAAACATCCAATTCATGCTTAGCTAAAAGATGAACATAATCGGCATGTCTAGGGGCATAAGGCATTCAATTTCACTTTAAAAAGTTATTCTAAGCCAAGGTAAAGCAACTAGGTGCAACTTTTAATCTCATTTCATAGCTAACTAATCCATGAATATATGTCATCAAGTTTAGAACTTTAAGTACACAAGTTACTTTAAGTTCGTTCTTAAAGTTTCAAGTTTTCTTTAGAAATCATTTTATCATGTGATGTAGTATAGCACATATAAGATAACTTTTAAAACTCTTATCATAAGTAACTAAGTCATGTTAATATCTTCTCAAGTTCAGAACCTACCTCATGTAGCATTCATGCACCTTAGTTCTAATATATCCAGTTTTTTCTTAAAAAACTTCTAATACAAGGTCTAACAATTTTGATCATGAACAAGGACACTATAAACATCATATCATGCTCATTTATATTTGAACTCAATCATGTATATAAACCACTAAGTTCGTAACTTGTAGAACATAAGTTTCCACAAGGTTTGTTTTCAAAATCTTTAAGTCTCTTTTCAAAACACATACTAAGCCATGCTAAAGCATTCTATAATGAGTAAGGTAATCTTATATGTCATGTCTATTATCATTCATTTTCATGTTACATCACTTAGAATAACATATTCCATCGTCGTCAAGAGCACTATATACTTGCGCATGTGCTCGCTCGGCGACGCCTTTCGATGGCCTTCGACACGTAATAAATCCAACGATGACTATTTTGACACTTTCTAATGACCTCAAATTGAAATCCCTAAAGCACAAAATTTGTAGGTCTATTCTTTCTCGTTCCGGATCATCTTGAATTTCCTCAATCGGAGTTCGTATGAAAATGTTATGGCCGTTTTAGCAAAACATGTTCTGTCAGATTTTTCTCAGCAGTTACAGTCAGACCACCCCCACCGGGGCGGGGGTCTTGCCCTATAAATAGCCCGCCGGGATGGGCATAGCTACTGTTAACTCACGGATTCATGTTCTGCTACAAAATAACAAGCCAAAAATCCTTTCTACCTTCATAATTTGAGTTATACATGTCCAAATTAGTCCGTTTTGGATTTTATGGATTCGTAATTCATAGAACTACAACGTATCATAATACCCATAAACTAACATAAACATTAACTAACCCAAAAATGAATCTATAACTCATGTTCATGTAAATGTTCATGTTTTTGACAATTTAGTGAAATCATTCACTATGAATTCGTTTCTCAACCAAATTGGTTCGTTTAACTTCCGTTGATTTCGTATTCAACTATATTAACGATGTCTAGCATCAATTCATGGATTATAACAACCCTTAGCCATCAATTTTATGACTCAAAAGCTACTTTTTCATGATATTTCTAAGGAATTGTAAAACATAGGAATTAAGAGCATATAAGTTAATGTTATTACCTCTTGATTGCTTGAAGTTGCTAATTCTAGCTTTTCAATCCTACCATTGCTCTCAATACTACTAAACTTCCAAGTTCTTAGAACACTTGTATGCTCTCAATCTCACACTTAATAATTCTCAGCATTTGAAAATAGAAGGAGATGGGTTGCATTTATAGAGAAACAAAAACACAGATATTGTCATCTCCCACTAAATTAAACACATGGATTGAAGGATTGTATGAAGGTTAACAAGGAGTTGTTGGATGGTAGTTGATTCACATCATTATGCCCACTCCCATTTTCATCATTAGGAAGCTATGGATTTTGGAGAAGAAGAAGCAAGATAGCTAGCTAGCCTTTTTCATTTCACTGAGTTTGAGAGTTGAAGAGGTAGGCTAGGCCAATGGCCTATTCACGTGATACATGAGGTGAGACTCACAAAATGGGACAAAAGCTTATAACTCAGCATTGCAAAACTACTACTAGCATACTTAGGTTTATTTGATATTTTCCCCAAATATGCATACATATACACCCACTCACAAAGAATTATATAATCCATGTACATTGGTTTATTCCAATTAATATTTTAATTGGGCTAATCATAAAATACTTGGATATTCTCAATCCATCATTTTCCATAAAAGTTATCATCTCAAATACACTTAATTATTATAATGATAATTAATATCAATTATTTATTAACTCCTCATTTATTTTCTCTTAATACTTCCCATTAAATCTCCCTTTAATTTAACTTCCCTAGTTATGCCACACAAGACATAATTATGTGAACTTAGTAATTAATAGTCCACTAGCTTATAATAATATAATCTCACAAAATAATATTATTCTCAACATTACATCTTATAACATGGTCATGGAAGTGATTTATTGCACCATGTTACATTTTATTGTCTCACTTGTACATAATACTAACATACTAGTATTTATACATATGTATTCAAATACTTCCTATATTATATAGTTACCATTGAAGTGTTACACTTCATTTCATATCATATAGATGTAGCTACTATATAATATATAATCATTGCACATACAAATTTAATTCCTTCAATTATTCATTCATTAAATTATTTAATGAATGCTTATTCCATCACTTTGCCACACTAGGCATATCACACAAGCTTACATTAAGCTTATTACTTATTCTCATTACTTATTCATTTCCCACCACATTACTATAATCAAAATTATGTACTTCTCCATAACATAAGATATTTTATCATGTTTTCTCTAAATATAAGAACTAATCATAATAACGCGATTTACTCATTTTCGCAAGATATTATTCTTAATATAATATCTTTGTATTATTAAAATATTTACATGCACGACACACGTACACACTACATATAGATAATAAATTTATTTCCTATTATGATAAATTGTTTCCATCAACTTATATAGCAAATATGTTTTAATATATTTACCACATTACTTAATCACACACATTTCCTCGTACAAAGCTATTTAAGGTAATATCAAAATAATATTCCCCCTTTTATTAAAATAATCAAATGCTAGAATTTATTTTAATATCCTTTAGTAGAAATATACTATAATTATTTCTCTTCCACCAAATCACATAATTCAAGGTATATATATAACACATATACATTCCTTTAATCTTCCCTTCTCATGGTATCAAATTACTCAATAATTCTCTAACCACTTTAAAGGTATATCGATTTTCTTCTCTCGTCAACAACGTACATATATACAAGTCTAAACCTAGCACTCATCGAGTCTTTAATAGTATTCAATATAGTACACTAAGTGGTTTCCCACAAACAACCAACAAATTTGTTTCCGTCTCGTCTACGCTGTTTTCACAGTGAGTTAGATCGGTTACTAATTCGTATATACCTTCGCTCTCTGAAGGAATCGTTTAGCCCAGCTCCTATACATCCACCATTAAAGAGTACGGTCGCACTGCCATAGACTTGACCCAGTGATGTGACACTGATATACGGGTCGGTGAAACCGAGATTCATTTAGGATCCGGGGACTTGATTATGCGAGGGGAAGGTGTTAGGCACCCCCCGACATCCGTGTTACCATGGTGATCGCCTCTTTTCAAGAAACTATTATCTGAGTGTGTGTGTGGGTGTGTGGGTCAATATGCTGTTATATGAAAGTTGTGCGAGGCCTCGTTCGAACCTATATACACAGGATTTGAATTTATGTAAAAATTCAGTTTTTAGCAAGATATGGCAATGATGTTTTATAAAAGAGGTTTTTTCAAACCCTGATGCTCAATAGGAATTGAGACCTTTTACACTCCCATTTTTATTAAGTGAGCGGCTGAATTGATTTTATTTGACGGATGCGAGGCATCCGTATGAAAAATAATATATCCAAAAATAATGCCGACTTCCTCGTGTGTATGGAAACCATCTGAGGGAATACAGACATTGCATAATAATTTACAAGCTGCTTGCAGCTGAAAATGTCCATCACGGGAACCGAATCTAGATCCAATGGGATGAATCTGTGATCACATGATTCCTAGGCGCACAGAATATTGCAATTTGTATAAAAGTAATAAGCATGTATATATATAAAAGCGATAAATATATATATACAAACATGATCACCAACCACGAAGCACCTCCATGGGGGATCAGAAATGTAAATAAAGCTATTAAAAGTCAGAATACGGTCAATCGCCACGTTAAGTAAACTCAAGTGCGTGACTTTAATGTAAAGAAAGTCAGAAATCGATCAAACGCCACGAAGGGAACTCCAGTGAGACAAAATATATATATATATATATATATATATATATATATATATATATATATATATATATATATATAAAAGCAATAAACGCATCAATGGAAAATCCAGGCTCATCGAACATAGTTCACCACAGTTGATATATATATATATATATATATATATATATATATATATATATATATATATATATATATATGTACGCTTGATATATATAAGTATATATATATAAATAAAAGCGAATGAATGCACTTGCATCAAGTTCAGGCTCATCGAACAACGCTCAATGAGACAGATAATATATATAAGTATATATATATATATATATATATATATATATATATATATATATATATATATATATATATATATATATATATTAAAGCAAACGCTCCTGCATCAAGTTCAGGCTCAATCGAGGCATAACTCGATAATGTTAGCTAATATATATATATATATATATATATATATATATATATATATATAGTGGAATGAAACCACTTGACCAAGTCCGGCAAAAGCAAGTAACACGACTCTCAACGTGTAGAAGGGTGTGTGCAAAGATGAAGAGAAAGACTCTAAAGTGTGTGAGAAGGCTTACGATGACCGATAAAAGGGCTTCTATATCTTTAGAGTGGGTAAACACTTTGGGCTTTGTGGAGTACAAAGAGGCTATATATGAGCTCACAGTGTTTAAAAGTGAGAAAATACAATCAGATGGCAAGTGCAGCAAATTGTGCAGTGGTTTCCCCTCTTTTTCTCTTAAAAATCAGCACCACACGAGCCTCTTATTTATAGGCAAAAGGAGCCGCAGGTGCGGCTTAGTCGCAGGTGTACTAGAGGTGGGTCGGGTCAACCCGGCTTTGTCGGGTCGGGTCATCTCAAAGTACGTGCACTCAGGCACTATAATGTCCACTCAAATTTTGAGAAGTGCAATCCGGGCATCCGTTTTGAGGTATTCAAGACCTATTTTGGACCGCCGTTGTCGAGAGTTGTATGATGCATGGGATTAGAGTTTGTACGAAGTCTTTGAAGATGAGACGATGCCCTCTGGTCTTCAAGCTTCAACTTTCATCCGTTACCCCGCACAATAGTCACTCGGGATTGGTTAGCCTTGTGGGACATTGTTGCGTAGAGATGAGACGTGGCATCGTGTTGGACGAGATGGCGATGTTGCCCCTCACCGGTGTTACTGTCGGATTGGGACGATAAGTAGACGTTGCTCAGACTTCGCTGAGATTGGACTGCTGCATTTGTTGAAGGTTCTCATTGTCATCTTTGAGGTGTTCTTGTCTTTTCGATGTTATTGCCAGGTTGGTACAGTGTATCTCATTGTGAGTGCTGAGATTGAAGCTGATTGCATTTGAAACAAGCATTTCCGAGGTTATCTCTGAAACTGCATTCCTTGGGGTTATCACCAAGGTTGGTGGCTATTCCCATGGTTGGGACTGAGACTGGATACCTCGGGGTCATCTCCGAGATTAATCGGTCTTCTCCGGTGTGTGTTCTGGTACTGTATCTGCAGGTCTCAGGGTTAGATCCAAGGTTGAAATCGTTGCTCCCAGATTGCGATCCGGGGTTGATGCTGCACTTCTGGTATTATTCGGTATGGATATGGATTGTCTTTTAGGGTTCTCTCTTAAAAGACGAATCTGTCTTCCTGAAATATTAATAATAGTAGTACAGAAAATTTCGAGTGTCTACAGAGGCCCCTCTTTATCATACTCATGCATGGCGATGCATGGGTAGGATAAAGAATCCTAGACACTTGAAACGCAACAAGATAAACATTGTACTATGGATAGCAACATGATAAAAATATATGATGCATGTGTACGGGGTTGTGGCCCAACATGCTGGGGATGATTGCTAGTTCCCTGTTGCTTAAAATGGGGATTGGAAATACTAGCCAGATCTGATGTGCAAGCCGAATCTGTTAGGATATTGGTGTTGGAGTTATCACCAAATTCCTGTGTTCTTGATAACGACTTGATACTGAAGGGGTATCTCTTATGTTTAAGAGATCTGTGGGGATAAAGCTTGATCTGTTTGAGGATGTGTATAACATATTCCATCATCTATCCTCTTTGATAATGTTGACCTCTCCTGGTTAGTATCGCCAGAATATGTCATGATTACATTGGATTTATCGCCAACAAAGAAATGCCGCAGTGATGCCTCGACCTTCGCTGGCGACGTGAATCAACCAATCAAACATCTTATGATATATCGTCAAGGTTGCTTGACCTTCACCGACGTAAATCAACTACCGAAACTCGTGAGGAGATCGTCAAGGTTACTTGACCTTCACTGATGTGTAGATCAACGGAGCATTGCATTGTGACCCCCGCCGGGGATCCGCTGGGGTATATGAGCAGCTGGGTATGAGAACCTCGAACAGCTCTATAGCTCTGACAGGTTTAAATGCTATCGACTGAAATGATGTCAAGGCTGCTTGACCTTCGTTGACGGACGTGGCAACGGATGAACATGTTGTAACCCCCACCGGGGATCTACGTTGTAACCCCCGTCGGGGATTCACGTTGTAATCCCCATCGGGGACTCACGTTGTAACCCCCATCGGGGACTCATGTTGTAACCCCTGTCGGGGACTCACGTTGTAACCCCCGTCGGGGATTCACGTAGGGTAATGACCTAGAGTCGGCGACATAGGACCTGTATAAGGTATTGCCGTATGTGATTTGTGACAACTGAGGTCATCGGTAGAGTATACCTTGTGTTCAGGTGACTACCAATGAGTGATGTGAGGATTCAAAGTCTCATCTGAGAAGATCAGGATTGTATGTTGTTTTGCTCAATCGCGTGGCATTTTTATTCTCGATTTGACCTTTCTAGCCCGTAAGAACTTCGTTTCAACTCGAACTGGACTGAGCCGGAGGGGTGGGACCCACATAGAGGAGCCCCAGGTGCATCTACTACAGCCGCAGGTGAGCTTGCGGCCAGGCGTGGATGATAAATCCCAGCAGCCTGCCTTCACAAGTCACTTTCAACTTGTTTCTCTCTAGAAAAAACCATGAGCCACTTTCATTTCTTGAAGTTCGGCCGCTCGCAAATTCTATCATCGTATAAGTGTTCTACACTATCCGGTAATGTATGCATGTATTTTTTTCCGGTTTACATCTGCTTAGATTGTGAGATATCGCATTTAAATGCATCTAAACACATAGTAGTGATTATGTATGCACAAATGACTTGATAAAAAATATTCAACATAGTAAATGTTAGTATTAAACTATGCTGAACATAATGATGTGAAAAAATTTGACTTTTGAGACAGTCAAATTGGCACCTTTTTCTGCTATTTCTTGTCTTATTTGAGGTCCAATGAGCAAAAGGTAGAAAGGCAATATACTCCTAGAATTGAGGCTGGCCTTATGCATGATAATTTTGATTTTTAATGCATATATTAGCTATATGACTTTGGGACAGGTGTGCTACTTAATGGCCACCTAGAAATGCCTGCATGCATGGGGATAGTCCTATTTTCAAAGGGGACTATGGCGAATTTTTTCCAAATGTAGGCATCGGGTAGTCATGCATTCTAACTCTATTATATGTTAAAGTAAATGCATGCATGCATATAGTCATATAATGCATTTTAGAAAGCTCCAGGTAAGGAAATACCACACCCTTTCTGAGGTGATTTGGAGATTTGTTGTCCAGATATTATGGATCCGGATTAGCCGAGCAGTTCCTATAGGACCCCTTCTGGCGTACGACGGAGGGCGTCTGAAGTGCCTTGTCCCCGTTCTATCAGACAACCTCGTCGATTAGTGGAGGCTATGATTCGTCCCGTCCAGGCAGATGTTCCAGACGTCGAGGATGAGGAGGTGGATATTGAGGATCCCGCTCCTGCTGTACATATCCCTCGCAGGGAGCTTCCGAACATCTAGGTGGTGAACCCAGAGTTGCTAGGTGATTTGGGTAGACACCCATCGATGTACTTGCATGCTAACGAGGTATGACGTTAGACTTTATCTTCCTTCTTTCCCATTGATGAGGATTAAAAGGGTTCTGATGTTGATTTGTGCTTCATGCAGGTTCCAGGTTTTAACAGCCTCGGGGGAACTAGTTTAGCATCCACTCCATGTACCAGGTGCTTTATCCTGATTATAGAGCAGTAGTGCATGAGTGGGGATTTGGGGTATTTTTCTCCATCCTTCCCCGTCGTTGTCCCTAGGGTTACCTCAGGGCATTGTCTGAGCGATGGTTTCATCGACTCGATCCACTCCACCTATTTGGATTGCGAGGTGATGATGACGCCTATGGATTGGCGATTTATCACAGGTATGGAGTTTGGAGGGGAGCGAGTGCCTTGCATGGCGAATATCACCCCTACTGCCGTCCGGTCTTTGTTAGGAGTTCCGGCTGGTGCGCTCAAAGGTAAGACTGTCCGTTCAGGTCCTTTGAGCGTAGATGTTATGAGCGGGCTATTGAATGAGCCCATGCCTGATGATATTAGGATCAGGGATCGCATTCTGCAATGATTGTTCCTGATAATCATTCGAGGCTGCTTCATAGCAGATAACTCTTCCACGGTATCTTTCGCTTTGGTTAGTGCCACACGCGATGTAGACCGTATAGGAGAGTATGACTGGGGATCTTACACCTTTACCTATTTCCTCCGGGGCATGCATCTGCGCTCACAGGGTTTGACCGAGGCTTGGCTAGGATTTTACCCGTTCTTGCTGGTGAGTATTTCTCTTATCTTTTTCCCTTCACAGGTTACGAGTGTTTACTGATAGCAGATGTTTTGACATTGTGTTGGCAGTTTTGGGCCTATGAGAGGCTTCCATGTTTGCGTCCTATGAGTGTGTTAGGCTTAGATACCTATCCACGAGGACGACGATGGCACCATTCTATTTTGCCGAGGTCCCATGATCTCGAGCTTCGCTTCATTCATTGCCGTATGCAGCTGGAGTTGCTGACGGCTGATGCCATCACATGGCTTCCAAACTCAGGGGATCATTTGATCATCGGTTTTGAGGATGGACACCCTACTGGAGTAGAGTATTTGATTTCCACCCGGAGATTTCCACTCTTCACAGATGGAGGCTGGGAGCTCTATTTAGGAGAGCGTGCTATTAGGAGCACCACAGGGGAGATTCGTATACCGATCTTGCCTCCTGTTAGGTGCCATTGGCCTATATCGCAGTCACCCGCCACTGATATTCCATTGTTGGGAGTTGACGGTTATGATTTATCAAAGGGTCCATGTACTCAGGAGATATTCCGGTATGGTGGCTCCTCTACGACTATTGCGGCCCGATCCCGCAACACGCTTTATGGGGGACATGGTTCCTGGATCATTGATGATGACGGATTGGGTATCTTGTGTTTGAGCTCCAACCCATATGACCCAGATTGATAGCTTGACCCAATAGTTGGATCGGGCACAGATATTTATTCGGCATTTGGGCAGAGATCCAGCAGAGGCGGAGACATTTGTTCCCTCCACTTTCGGTCGGGCCCTCGAACGACCCATTTGGTTTTACCGGCGCAAATCCTCCCCTTTATAGGCCTGACATCCCTGTTGATAGAGATCCAGTGACTCAGGAGGAGTTACATCAGGTGGACAGGATAGAGGATGTGGACATCGAGACCATTGTCTTCTTCTGATGTGTATTCTCATTATATCTTTTGATAGGCCTCTGTTAGATATTGGGTGGTTTGTTCCCCATTATCGCTATATCTTTTTGATAGGCCTCTCTTAGTTAGTAGTAGGCGTCCGTGCCCCATTTTAATGTATTTGTAGTCAGATAGAGTGATGTATTAGATGATGATATATTTAGGAATGTATGCACCATTTTTTCATTCCCTATATCATATTGCCATCCATTATCTCATTATGCATGTATCATGTTATACATATGTATGTATGTCCGGAGATACTCTCAGGTATTGACCTGGATGGTCTTACGACATGGCCCACAATGGATGTCTTCTTTGACAGTTAGTCAGATAGATCATACCCCACCGTCAGTGGTGGAATTGGGTATCTTGCTTCGTGATACGATAGCATGTCACCACAAGATAGGGTGACTGTAGATCTATTATTGCAGCATACCATGACCCTTTTGGCATTTCGGGTTCCTGCAGGATTTGTAGATGGGATCTTTAGAGCATTGGCTAGTGATAGACAGTATTCCGTTTTGGTACCCATGAGTTGACTCTACTACGGAGGAGTATGCGTTTGACGATGATGCCTTAGAGATGCACCTTGCGTATACATGGTTTTGGGAGACATGAGTAGGAGATTCATGAATCTCATAAGATTGAGGCGCAGAGTAGTGCAGGATGAGTTGACATCTGGGCACGTGATCTCTCAGCATTTTCTGTATGATAGATTTGGCGCAGAGGATAGCTACTCACGACATTCCGGGGATTTCACCGGGTCGGAGGATCATTAGCGTTTGGCCAGAGTTGATGTGCTGATACTATGTGTACTGTCATACGTGTACATGCCGCGATACATGGATGAGATAGACATAGGCGTTATCATGGCGGTGAGAGCTCTTAGGGAGGGTCGTACCATTGTACCCATGATCGTGGCGAGAGACCTCATGATCAAGATCCCATCTGCAGATTTACCGTCGTGTGTGTTTCTTCGGGAGTTCTACCATCTTTGTATGTGTGGTTTATGTCACACTTATGATCGGTTGGTACCTTTAGGCGAAGACGGTATTGTTTCTCCCATGAGGTGGCTATGTCGCACTCCTTTCAAACCATCTGAGTGTATAGATGCTTAGTCCCTCGTGCGCATTTTGGCGGATATCGAGAGATCCATTTAGCATATTCTGTCGTGTTTCGGGCTTTGCTCACCATACTGCCTTCATTACTCATGCTCCGGGCATGGATTTCCTCCCTTTGGTTGGCTTGAGGCGTGATGACTTATCATCCATTGGTAGTGATGTCGCAATTTGACCGATTCTAGGATTTTCATCCTTCGAGGCGGTGTCACGCTCATCTTCTCGATACCTCTCGGTAGAGGACCGATCTCGTATATCGCTTCTTTGGGATCGCCGTGAGCTAGGCTGCTTTTCTGCCAAATGTCGTCCAGCTTATTCAAAGAGAGTACTCGCATGGATGGAGATTTAAGGTTTTATCGGTTGAGCGGTATTTGCGATCTATCAAGATTGAGTTAGACGATGTAGAGCCTATAGAGGACATTGATACCTACGTCGAGGAGGATACCGTTGTTGGTTTCCAACATTTCCTCCCGGATTCTCCTAGTACCGATACTTTTGTGATCCAAAGATCGACCACGATTATTTAGAGCGAGTCTTCATCCGATGACCTTTGAGAGATCGATCCGATCTATGATGTCGACGCTTCTCTGATGATGTGAGGCCTAGCCACTATTAGAGAGAGACGAGGCATTAGCTCACGCAGATGCCATTGTTGTTGAGCGGGATGAGGCCAGTCGATTGAGACGCAGATGATAGTTAAAGCGGGATAGTCTTTATATCTGCCCGGGATGTGGTCACACAGATAATCTTTACAATGAGGTCCCTTACCACTGGTATGATCGCAGAGATGATCGCTTATATTGATGAGCATTTGGTCATTATGCAGATGGCTATAGATCTGTTGGGTCGTGTGGATATTCTTATCCAGGAGACTACAGCTTTACCTCCTTCATCTAAGAGGGATGCCATGTTTGTCTTGCTAGCTCGCATGTACCCTGATTCGTAGATGAGCTTGTATTTACCTACACAGACTAGTTTAGCCATTTTGTTATGTACAGTTCACATTGTATATATATCAAACAACATTATATATGACAGGAAAATATATTTTTGGATTACTTCCCTTTTAGATATGCCTTGCTATTTGCTTGATATTTTGCCTGCTGCTTCAGGGCTTGTGATCTTGATGAATTCTGAATTCTTCCTTGGTGGATGGACATTGGTGTCTTGGGACTTGTTTCTAAATGGAATTATGGAGAGGAGTGTGGCTTTCCTCTCTGAGATTGACCGCACCACAGATGGTCGCCAGTACTTCTATTTAGGAGAATCCTAGTTAATTCCATCTCTTATGGATTGGTATTGCTCTTCGAGGTACGACCACAGCTTAGATGGTCGTCGAATCTCCTATTTGGGAGGAGTTCAGGTAATTCCATCCCTTTGGTCTGAAGCCGAATGAAATGTAGTGGATTGAAAGAGAATCCCAATACCCACTGACAATGGTTTGTGTTTTGGTAGGGGTGAGACCGCACCATGAATGGCTGCCTATGTACTCCTATTGAAGAGGAGATCAGGTCTGCATAGTTCGAACCTGGTGTAAGAGGTTCAATGTTGTATATGGCTGACATGGTGTAGGAAATATTTTTGGTTGTTTTTGTGAGGAGAAAAGGGTAGAAATGTTTTTGTTGTTTTTGTTTTATTGCGACCGGGCCATGTAACATGGTTGCCTACGTACTCCTATTGAAGAGGAGATCAGGTCGACGTAGTTCGCCCCTCAGGGTGAGAAGAAAAGCGTAATCCCATGTGCAGGGAGAAGAAAGTTTAATCCTAGGTTGAGGATAAACTACAGGCAGGAGAAGTTTGATCCCATGTATGGGTAGCCAAACTGCGAACGCAAGAGGTTAAATCCACGGTGGGATGACCTAAGTTGTATGAGCGCAAAGGAGAAAGCCAGGCTGCTGGCTTGACGAGTATGTTTCCCTGAGGGGCAAAGTGTAGATAAGTTATATGTGGTAAAGGGTTAAAGAACCGGAATGACTGGTGACCTAATGATGATGCACCAGGGTGTTTGCTGTTTACTTCAGACGTAATATCGTTTCACGGTGTCTGAGTTGATGAGTTGTGGAAATTCATCGCCGTCCATTTCTTACAATGTGAGAGCGCCTCCTGTCAATACTTCTTTGACAATAAACGAGCCTTCCTAGTTAGGAGTGAATTTTCCTTTGGCCTGATCTTGGTTGTCACGAATCTTCTTCAGAACCAAGTCATGTTGTTTAAATTGCTGTAGCAAGACTTTTTTGTTGTAGGATCTGGTAATCCTTTGCTGATATAGCTGACCATGGAAGATAGCCGCAGTTCGCCTTTCGTCTAATAGAGACAATTGGTGATACCGCCTTGTACCCATTGGTTTTCATCCAAATTGAAAGTCCAATCAACACTCGAGAGATTCCATCTCAATTTCTATGGGAACCTTTGCTTCCATCCCATAGGTTAAAGCGTAGGGGGTTGCCCCAGTTGAAGTACGCATTGTGGTCTTGTAGGCTAACAGAGTCAGAGGTAATAGGTCAGGCCAATCTTTGTGGTTGGCGGACATCTTTTGCATAATCTTCTTGATATTTTTTTTATCCGCTTTAACAACACCGTGCATCTTCGGACAATAGATGACAGAGTTAAGATGTTTGATGTGGAATCTACTGCATAATTCCTCCATCATTTTGTTGTTGAGGTTTTTGGCATTGTCTGACACAATCACCTCTGGTTGTCCATATCGACAAACGACATTGTTTCTGATGAAAGCAATGATGACTTCTTTAGTGACCCTGGGGAAGGAGGTTGCTTCTACCCACTTGGTGAAGTAGTCGATCATGGTGAAGATAAATCGGTGACCATTACTGGCTTTAGGCTCAATGGGCCCAATAACGTCCATTGCCCACATTGAGAAGGGCCAAGGCGAACTCATATTGTGGAGCTCCCGTGGAGGGGCGTGTATAGCATTCCCATGAATCAGGCATTGATAGCATCTTTTGACGTGGTCATGGCAATCAGCCTTGAGTGATAGCCAATAATGTCCCATCCTGAGGACTTTCTTGACAAGGAGGGGGCCACTCATGTGGGGGCCACAGACTCCGTCATGGATTTCATCCATAAGCCTTTGGGCTTGATCTTTGTCTAGACATCTGAGGAGACCTAGTCCTGCATCTCTTTTGTAGAGCGCATCTCCACTCAGGTAGAACTTCATGGCAAGTCAATGGATCCGCCTTTTCTCAGTTAGGCTCGCCTCATCGGGTGTAGATCCATCTCGCAAATATTCTTTGATATGCTGATACCAAGGAGGTTGGATGAGAGGTAGCTCATCTGATACTTCTCCATCGTAATTCCCATAGGCTGGGGCCTTGTGCAGGGAAATTATGACGCTTGGCAAGTGTTCCTTGTCTAATATACGAATCAAGGAGGCTAGGGTTGTTAATGCATCCGAAAAGTCATTCCTATTACGAGGAACATGTAGAAAGGAGATTTCTTCGAACTCCAAAGCCATCTTTAAGACTCCGGAGATGGTAAAGGCAAAAGTGTAGTTCCTTGGTTTGATAGACTCGGTGGATTGTCGATTACCAACTCAAAATCTCGAGGACGAGTTAATCGCTTGATGCCCATTGAACGAGCAAGTTTTAGCCCCATGAGAGCCTTCATTCTCGGTAGTATTGTTGGTCTTTACAAACTTGTAATTTGACGCAGCAATGGGATATTGCTCCCCGTGTCGATATTAGAATTGCTCCGACTCAGAACCTTCCATATTAATACTCCATCAAAATACATCTTCCATGATTGGCGTGTATTGTACTGATGGTGTTCTTTGTCTATCATTACTCCTTCATCGTGGAAATATGTTTCCAAGGGTTTGAAATCCCCTGAAGGTGAGGCGGCCAGTTGATCCGCGATTCCTTGACCTTTGATGGACTTTTGAGTCACATATACGATGTCAAATTGTTGTAGGATCAACTTCCATCTGGACAGCCGGCAATTCAACATGGGTTTGTTGAACACGTACTTGAGAGGATCTATGCGGGATATGAGATGGGTTGTGTGACCATGTAGGTAATGCTGTAACCTCATGGAAGCCCATGCTAAAGCACAACATGTCTTTTTGATCAGAGTGTACTTGTGTTCACTACTGCTGAACCTTTTGCTGAGGTAATAGATAGCTCATTCTTGGCCTCTATCGTCTTTCTGTCCCAGCATACAGCCAATGGTATTGTCACTTACAGACAGATACATGAATAGGGGAACATCATCCCTGGGTGGTACCAAGACAGGAGCTTTGACTAGCTATTTCTTGATTGTAAGGAAGGCATTCTGGCACTCATCATTCCATTTCATGGAGGAGTTCTTCCTTAATAACTCAAGATTGGCTCACAAAGTTGTTGTGAGTTGGAGATAAACTCGCTAATGAAGTTGATCCTTCCCAAAAATCCCGTATTTCCTTCTCTGTCGAGGAATGGGCATTTCAGTGATGGCTTAGATTTTGGTAGGATCCACTTTCAATCCTTTGTGGTCACTTAGAAATCCTAGCAACTTGCTCGATTTAACGCCAAAGGCGCACTTAAGTGGATTCAACTTCAAGTTGTACTTACGCAACCTATTGAACAACTTTACGAGATGGTCTAGATGGTCATTCTCCTTTCGGGACTTGACAATGATGTCATCCACGTAGATCTCAATCTCTTTATGCATTAAGTCGTGAAAAAGAGCCATCATAGCTCGTTGATAGGTAGCTCCGGCATTGATGAGGAAGAATGACAACCATCTATAGCAAAAAGTTCCCCAAGGAGTGATGAAAACAGTCTTCTCACGATCTTCCTCAGCAACCATGATCTGATGGTACCCATAAAGCAATCAAAGAAAAGGAGTACATGTCGTATTACAGTTGTAGATTGTCAATGAGAATGTGGATAAATGGCACGGGAAAGCTATCTTTCAAGCAAGCTTTATTCAAGTCCCGGTAATCCACGCAAACTCTCACCTTCCCTCCAGGTTTAGGTACGGGCACGATGTTGGATATCCATTCAGGATATGTAGACACCATGATGATGCCGGCTTGAAATTGTTTCACAATTTCTTCTTTCACCTTTAAACTCCACTCAGGTTTCAATCGCCTGAGCTTTTGCTTGACTGGCTTAAATCCTTCTTTAATGGGAAGGCGATGAAGGACAATGTCAGTGGATAAACCCACCATGTCTTCATGAGACCATGCAAACACATCCTGGAATTGGGTTAATAGCGTAACCATGTCATTCCGTTGGTTTGGGATAAGGTCTAAACTAATCTGGATTAACTTAGGGCTTAACCCGTCGAATTCTTTGCGAGAAACTGGATTAAGTTCAGTCCGGTCGGATGACGACATGATTGACTGTAGGCCAGTTGCCTTTTTGGACTTTGATCGAGTAGTAGGTTCGATTGATTCCCTGCGAAAGACTGGCATAGTCTAGTCCTTAGGGAAGGTGTATAATTACATGCTATGTGATGTGTCCATTTTAGGAATTTTATCCTGCAAACGGGTGTCAGCTGTTTGGAGCATTACATGAAGATATATATGGAATGAAATTACAAGTAACTGTGTTTACAAGTAATTAACATGAGAGCATGAAGAGAATTTCCTTCATTTGGGTTTATCAGAGGCTGACCTATCTTAGGTTACTCTCGCGGCTTTTTGGCATGAAGGTTCCCAAATCATCGCAATCTACTAGATGGGAAGTTAATCCTATCTTTCAACCGAGCGAATTTAAGTGGTGCCTTTCACGAGCCTCGGAGAATTAGTCTTCTCACGAGTCCAGTAATCAAACACCAACAGGATAGCCTCCTAGTGGAGGGACCACACAACATACATTCACATACATCGCGTCTCACCGTATAAAATGATGACATGTGCGAAGCACTAATATCATAAGCAGTTTATAGTACGAAACACTAACATCACACACAGATATGATGTGAAGCACTAAGCTCAAACAAGACATGCATTCGTACACATTCATCCAATGTAAATGCAACATCCACACACAAACATATAACAGTTTTGAAAAGATTGTAGTAGCGGCTTAAGTCCTCTTACTGGAGTCCCCAGCAGAGTCGCCACTTGTCGACGTCGAGATTTTTGGGTGTCCCTTTCCGTTACTTGTTCTTTGGTGTTCTCATTTTAGGTGAGATTTGTTTGAAAAAACAAGTGAAAAAGGTCTGACATGTATAATGTCGACGATGGGACTGTTAAGAGTCGCCAATTGGTTTTTTAAATGGTTGTACCAACACAACTGAGATAAGGTTTGCACATTGACCCAGTGATATGACACTGATATACGGGTCGGTGAAACCGAGATTCATTTAGGGTCCGGGGACTTAATTATGCAGGGGGGAGGTGTTAGGCACCCCCTGACATCCGTGTTACCATGGTGACCGCCTCTTTTCAAGAAACTATTATCTGAGTGTGTGTGTGTGTGTGTGTGTGTGTTTATGTGGGTCGATGTGCTGTTATATGAAAGTTGTGCGAGGCCTCGTTCGAACCTATATACACAGGATTTGAATTTTTGTAAAATTCGCTTTTAGCAAGATATGGCAATGATGTTTTATAAAGAGGGTTTTTTCAAACCTCGATGCTTAATAGGAATTGAGACCTTTTACACTCCCATTTTTATTAAGTGAGCGGTTGAATTGATTTTATTTGGCGGATGCGAGGCATCCGTATGAAAAATAATATATCCAAAATAATGCCGACTTCCTCGTGGGTATGGAAACCATCTCGAGGGAATACGAGACATTGCATAATAATTTACAAAGTCGCTTGCATACAAAAATGTCCATCACGGAACCGAATCTAGATCCAATGGGATGAATCATGATCACATGATTCCTAGGCGCATAGAATATTGCAATTTGTATAAAAGCAATAAGCATGTATATATATAAAAGCGATAAATATATATATATACAGACATGATCACCAACCACGAAGCACCTCCATGGGGGATTAGAAATGTAAATAAAGCTATTAAAAGTCAGAATACGGCCAATCATTACGAAGTAAACTCTGGCGGAGACGGAATGTAAAGAAAGCTGTAAAAGCGATCAACTGCCACGAAGGGAACTCCAGGCCGGACAAAATAAATATATATATATATATGTATATAAAAGCAATAAACGCATGGGATGGAAAATTCAGGCTCATCGAACATAGTTCGACCACAGTTCATATATATAAGTATATATATATAAGCGAATAAACGCACCAGACCGAAGTTTAGGCTCATCGAACAAAGTCCGACACACAGTTGATATATATAAGTATATATATATATAAGCGGATAAACGCACCAGACCGAAGTCTAGGCTCATCGAACAAAGTTCGACACACAGTTGATATATATAATTATATATATATATATATATATATATAAATAAAACCGAATAAATGCACTAGACCGAAGTCTAGGCTCATCGAACAAAGTCCGACAGACAGTTAATATATATAAGTATGTATATATATATTAAAGCGATAAACTCTCGCATCAAGTTCAGGCTCAATCGAGGCATAACTCGATAATGTTAGTCATATATATATAAATATATATATATATATATATATATATATATATATATATATATATATATATATATATATATATATATATATATATATATATATATATATATATATATATATATATATATAAACTGAATGAAACCACAGATCAAGTCCGGCAAAAAGCAAGCAACACGACTCTCAACGTGTAGAAGGGTGTGTGCAAAGATGAAGAGAAAGACTCTAAAGTGTGTGAGAGGCTTACAATTTGGCCGATAAAAGGGCTTCTATATCTTTAGAGTGGTAAACTCTTGGCTTTTGTGGGTACAAAAGAGGCTATATATGAGCTCACATGTGTTTAAAAGTGAGAAAATACACTGTATGGCAAGTGCAGAGCAAATTGTGCAGGGTTTCCCCGTCTTTTTTCTCTTAAAAATCAGCACCACGAGCCTCTTATTTATAGACAAAAGGAGCCGCAGGTGCGGCTTAGTCGCAGGTGTACCAGAGGTGGGTCGGGTCAACCCGACTTTGTCAGGTCAGGTCGTCTAGAAGTACGTGCACTCAGGCACTGTAATGTCCACTTGGATTTTAAGAAGTGCAATCCGGGCATCCGTTTTGAGGTATTCAAGACCTATTTCGGACCGCCGTTGTCGAGAGTTGTATGATGCATGTGATTAGAGTTTGTACGAAGTCTTTGAAGATGGGGACGATGCCCTCTCGGTCTTCAAGCTTCAACTTTCATCCGTTACCCCGCATAATAGTCACTCTAATCGTAGCCTTGTGGGACATTGTTGCGTAGAAATGAGACGTGGCATCGTGTTGGGACGAGATGGCGATGTTTCCCTCACCGGCATTATTCTTGTCGGATTGGGCCGATAAGCAAAGCGTTGCTCGGACTTACCGAGATTGAATTGCGCATTTGTTGAAGGTCCTCATTGTCATCTTTGAGGTGTGCTTGTCTTTTCGATGTTATTGCGTGGGTTGATACGGTGTATCTACGTTGTGAGTCTTAGAGATTGAAGCTGGTGGCATTTGAAACAAACATTTCCGAGGTTATCTCCGAAACTGCATTCCTTGGGGTTATCACCAAGGTTGGTGGCTATTCCCATGGTTGGGACTGAGACTGGATACCTCGGGGTCATCTCCGAGATTAATCGATCTTCTCTTATGTGTGTTCCGGTATTGTATCTGCAGGTCTTGGGGTTAGATCCAAGGTTGAAACCGTTACTCCCAGATTGCGATCCGGGGTTGATGCTGCACTTCCGGTAGTATCCGGTATGGATTTGGATTGTCTTTCAGGGTTCTCTCTTAAAAGACGAATCTGTATTCCTGCAATGTTAGTAACAGTAGTACAGAAAATTTCGAGTGTCTACATGCACGACACACGTACACACTACATATAGATAATAAATTTATTTCCTATTATGATAAATTGTTTCCATCAACTTATATAGCAAATATGTTTTAATATATTTACCACATTACTTAATCACACACATTTCCTCGTACAAAGCTATTTAAGGTAATATCAAAATAATATTCCCCCTTTTATTAAAATAATCAAATGCTAGAATTAAATTTTAATATCCTTTAGTAGAAATATACTATAATTATTTCTCTTCCACCAAATCACATAATTCAAGGTATATATATATATATAACACATATACATTCCTTTAATCTTCCCTTCTCGCCGTGTATCAAATTACTCAATAATTCTCTAACCACTTTAAAGGTATATCGATTTTCTTCTCTCATCAACAACGTACATATATACAAGTCTAAACCTAGTACTCATCGAGTCTTTAATAGTATTCAATATAGTACACTGAGTGGTTTCCCACAAACAACCAACAAATTTATTTCGTCTAAATCCTACTTTTTTTCACAATTGAGTTAAATCGATTACTAATTAAGTATATACCTCCGCTCTCTGAAGGAATTGTTTAGCCCAAATCCTATACATCCACCATTAAAGAAATGCGGTTAGCCTTTGCCATAGACTTGATACTTACTCGTAAAAATACTCAAGAAATTGGTGATTATCACGGATATTTAATGTCACCAACTTACTATTATAAAATAATTTAACATAAATTATTTAATATCAATAGATAATTTTATCCATTTTCTTACTAATTTATCTTTACAATTCATAATAAATATATAATAATGATATATTTATTAAACACATAAATCACTTATTGCATAGTTTATATTACCCCATATGCAACACCATTCCACATACCTCACGACACATATATATTCTTATTCGAACCCTTCTCATGCCTTAAGAATTTTATTTACTAAATTCTTATTTTAATAATTTCTAAAAATTTGGGTTCTTACACGCGACCGGGGCAACTGACCAGCTGCAAGTACATCTACGGCTAGCCGCAGGTACACCTGTGGCTCCTCCCTCTATAAATAGAGGTCTTGGGGTGGCCATTTTAAAGAGAGAAAAGGCAAGGAAGCCCTGTCAAATTTGCTCTGTACTCACCCTACTGTTTGAGTGCTTTCTCATTTTAAACACTTGTGAGCTAACATATAGCAACTTTTTGTACCGATTTGAGTCGAGAGTGTTCATCCTTTAAAGATATAGAAGTCTTCTTTTTCCATTACTGTAAGCCTTCTCACACACTTTAAAGCTTTTCTCTTCATCTTTGCACACACCATTCTTCACGTTGAGAGTCGTGTTGCGTGTGTTTGTTCGGACTTCGGTCCGTGGTTTTATTTCAGTTTGTATATATATAAATATATATAGTTATATATATGAACTGTGTGTCAAACTTTGTTCGATGAGCCTGGATTTTACATCCGAAGCGTTTACTGCTTATATTTATATATATTTACGTTTAGTCCCACCTGGAATTTACTTCATGGCGATTGACCCTTTTTACAGCTTTCTTTACTTTTCGTCCCGCCTAGAGTTTACTTCGTGGCGGTTGATTGCTTTTACAACTTTATTTACATTTCTGATCCCCCATGGAGGTGCTTCGTGGTGGCTGATCATGTCTGTGTATATATATATATATATATATATATATATATATATATATATATATATTTATAGCTTTTATATATATACATGCTTACTACTTTATTATCAATTGTAGCATCATGTGAGCCTAGGAATCATGTGATCACAGATTCAGTCTATTGAATCTAGATTCGGTTCCCGTGATGGACATTTTTCAGCTGTAAGTAGCTTGTAAATTTATTCACGGTGTTCAGATTTCCTTAGATGGTTTTCATACCCACAAGGAGTTCAGCACTATTTTGTACATTATTTTCTCGAAGATGCTTTGCATCTCGAAAATTAAAAACAATCAAGTCGAACACTTGATAAAATGGGAGTGTAAAATGTCTCAATTACTATTAAGCACAAGGGTTTGAAAAACCTCTTTTATAAAACATCACTGCCATATTTTGTTTAAAACTGATTTTTTACACAAATTCAAACCTTGTGTATATAGGCGCGAACGAGGCCTCACACTACTTCCAAATAATTGCACATTGATCCACGCACACACACATTCATATAATTGTTTCTTGAAAAAGAGGCGGTCACTGTAAGACCCCAACTTTTATGAATAAAGATTTAATTTTTTCTCGAAATATATTTTTGAATATTATGGTGTGGATTTGATATAATGTTATAGTTGTGGGTATTATTTACAAATTTTGCAAGGTAAGCAAGTGGTTATATAATATTCGATTGGTCGGGGAATATTTGTTTTAATAGGGAATATTCGTACGACGGCACAATCATTGGTGGACCCCACAACGAATGTTTTATCGTAGTTATAAAACAGCGAAATTATCTTTTATAAAAATAACGACGAAAGTTTTTACCGTTAAATTTGTTGAACTACCCGTTGGTAAAAGTACGATGTCTGGCGTGGTTTCATAGTAGCACACGATATTGATTATTGATGCTTACGTGAGAAGTCACTAAGTTATACTCAATTATTACTACAGTAATTGCTGCATAATATCTTTCATATTATTGATTCAATAATTGTCACAGTATCATCTGCATAATATTTTATATTATTAAATCAATAATTGAGATGACAAAGTTATTCATATTATTATTTGCAATATTGACAATGTCTAGAAAGTTCTGTCCAGGAGAGGTTTGGTCAACTAATTGCCCGCCAATAAGGAGAAATCATTATCAAAAAGCCCCCTCTTTCCTGGGAATGATCTGGTTGTTAAATATTGTGAGTTATAATATTAATGATGAATAAGTTTGTGTTAATCAAAGATGAAATTGATATTTTCATTTTGTTGGGATTATTAGTGTTAGTGAAAATCAACATCTATTTCGATAATAATGGATGTTTGGAGGCTATATTGACCGATCGGGTAATTAATCGGATAAATGAGCAATTAATTACTATTAATTCACATGCTTATAACTATTTGTTCACATGTGTATACTATTGATTCACATGCATGTACTCTTAGGGGAGGTGGTGCAAGATTGATAATACTTGCATGATTAAATTAAAAATGAAGGTATAGATGAAGGTACTATACTATAATTATTTTTTTTCACATGATTGTACTATTGATTCACATGAGTGTACTATTGATTCACAAGATGTACTATTAGGGGAGGTGGTGCAAGTTTGATAATACTTGCAGGACTAAATTAAAAATGAAGAAAAAGATGAATGTATTATACTATAATATTTCGAGCCCCAAAACGTGCAATTATCGAAACTATATTTTCCTATAAATAAAAGCTCATTCTTCTTTCATTCTCACCAATTCATTAAGACTCACAAGAGCATTTATATAGAGAGAAGCTTTAGAGAGAAAGTAGAAGAGAAGTCTGCTACCTCACATTCTTGTTACATTTTAAGTTTTTCATGCCGGAGTACTGTCCATGAGTGCTAGTCGTTTATACTGTACTATTCATAAAAGTACTATTCATGAGTACTATTCACAAAGTACTATTCACAAAGTACTATCCACGAGTACTATTCACGGGGTACTATTCACTCGGGTATTATTCACCCGGAGTACTTGAATTTTTTTTTTGGTCCAAATCATTTTTGATACATTATCATTCTTGAATTTTACTCCACAAAGCCGTATCATGGTGACAATTTGGACAATATTGAATTCTGGATAAATTAAATTATAAATCTTTAAAAATTTATCCTTGAACTTGTTTTATTAAATTATTATATCATTGTCATCATCCTCATGTTTATATTATGTTGAAAGTCATCCGTGGCCTGTAGTGCATAGATGGACTTGGTATGATTATGACCAGGGATTATTCGGTATAATCATGACCATAATGTTACAAATGATATGGTAAAAGTCTTCATTGGCCCGTAGTGCATTGATGGACAGTTGTTGGCATGATCATGACCATTACTGAATACATGAATATCCTTGGCCCGTAGTGCATGGATAATTTGTGGTCGTGATACTAAAGAATATCCTCGGTAGTAGTGCGAGGGGTGATTCGATGATGTGAATTATTTATTGTCGAGTCTCAAATGATAAAAGTGATGAAAAATCTTTTAAATCATAGAAGATAGTAGATTTTATGCTTTACTTGACTCTTCTAATGGATTGCTTGTTCTGCTGCAGTTAAACTTGATGTTTGTTATATTTTATCAGTTTAACACTGTTGAAGGCAAACGATAAATTATTCTGCATTATCTTAGTCATAATATTTCTTACTGGGCTAGTTGAGCTCACCCTTTTGCTTTCATTGTTCTCTTCATGAAATGAGAACGTAGCTGGAACTAGTCAGGGAACGGAGTGACGGTCCATATGATAGCATTAGTAGTCCTCACTATTCTATGAAATAGTGTAATAATAAATGTATTGAGGACTCCATTTGAGTTGAATATTGTCTAGAAGACAATATTCGTATTAAAACTCCCAGTTTATCTTTTGTCGTATTTTACACGATAGTTTTATTATTAAGTTGTATTTGAATTTTGTTCCATGTATTTGGCGACTCAAGATGGGTGATGTATACCTATTTTGGGGGCGTCACAGTCACCGTGGTAACACGGATGTCGGGGGATGCCTAACACCTTCCCTCCGCATAATCAAGTTCCTAGACCCTAATGAATCTCGGTTTCATCGACCATTTAGCGTTGTCACATCATCGGGTCAATGTGCAAACCTTTTTCTAATTGTGTTGGTACAACTCATGACGCTCCCAAATCCGGGTCCTCCGAATTTTGCCTCATATCACGATAAACTATAAACATCTACCTCTAAACAACATACGATAACTAAAATGCATAATATAATAAACGTACGTCGTTCATTCAAAATGTGTTACTATTCCCAAGATTCGATAACCTTAAGTTCTTACAAACATACCCTAAAATAATCATTAGGGTTCATATTACATAACAGTAATTTAAACTAAGCACAAGGAAAAATTTGTTCCTTGCCACTAGTCTACATCTCTCTTTTACCCTTGTCCTTCCCTGAGGTCTCGGGCTTAGCTGCAATATATTCATGATATAGCAAGGATGAGCAACAAGTTTGCTCAACAAGTTTAAATACAAGAATAAGGATATATCATGATGAATGGAAAATATCTGGCAATGGATTTAACAATATGAATATCGCAAGCAAAGACAATGTTTGCTTTTAGAATAACTACTAGTTAAATAGACTTTGAACTATAACACTCCAATGGAATCAATAGCAAATTGACCCATTGGTTACTAGCTATAGAATAAGTACTAGAGGGGATCAGCCTCGCGTACACTATGTATATGCATAACATTTAAATATGCTCTGTTGTATCTTATATTAGATACCTGGGGTACTCCCCTATCATAAGAGGGGTGTTCTTTCACTCTAAGAATCCTTACCATCAATTGGTTTGGATAGATTTTATAAAACTTCATAGGCTTGTCTGACCGGACAAAGGTTCAGACTCTATTTACCATAGTTCAAGAATTATTGAACTTTAAATAATGTACAAGTCCAAGACTGTACGAACTCAAGTGCACTAAGTGTGAATATCAATAATATCGACGTGGGATAATTGTAAGGTAATTAAACCACTTAATAGCATGCTTGGAAATAAGATTCAAGCTTAAATAAATAACTTTCAATTCAACAATAACATGTTCAATACAATATGAGTAGGATATGAAACTTTCATAATCAAGAGTTAAGTTCAAGAAAACTTGCTCAATAATAATTGGAGTAAGTTTAGGGAACTTGCTCAATAATAATTTGAGTGAAGTTAGGAAAACTTGTTTAACAAAATTAGGGTTCCAGGAACTTGCTCAATAAAAGTAGGGTTCAAAGAACTTGCATAAATATATACCTATTTGCATAAAATAAAGGTAGTGCGTAAGGTTTAGATAGTTGCATGTTTTCTCAGCTACAAGATAATACTAGCTTTAACTAACTCGCGTTGAAATGACCTAACATTAACAAGTCGGTCTTTCAATTAATATGTGTAAACCAATACGAGTCTACACTTAAAAGAAACAAGTCATCACATAGCATACTTCTCAACACATTATATGACATATTGCTCACACATTACGAAGTAGAGTAATCATAAATGCATGACTTAATACTCTAGACCAAAACAGATCATCTTGGCAAGATCAGAGGGATTTATGAGTCGCTACCGGTCTAGGCTTAGGGATGGCACAATTGCTTCTGTCCCTTGGCTGCACTCAAGGTTGAGCTTTTGCTCTCCTGACTTCAGTCCAACTCTAACATGCTAATTACGCACCTATTTTAACATACATACATGCTAGAGTTTCACATATAGCTCATGACCATACTTAAATTCATTACTTCAAGTTTAACTTACAACCTATATGTCATTAAAACATAAAAGGTCATGTAATCATCATGCTTTGTGACTTGGTTATACAATACTCAATAGTCATGCTTGTATATAGACAACACATGTATACTTTACTCACATAGTTCATATTCTAGAAATTTCCTTTTCTTTATGACTATGTGTGCCTAAGTGAAAGCCATACCTTAACCAAATGATGCTCATGTCAATATGTCTATAGGCATAATGAATCCTAATACACATGCTTGCACAGTCATAACATACTTTACTCATTACTTGATGACATTAGCTTTCTCATTCTAACTTTATTTGAATTTCACACTAAATCAACTTAGCATATACAAGGCATCTTAACATGTAACTCTCATGTATTTAAAACATATATTAAAGCCACATGCATGTTCAAATGGTCAGATCTTATAAGATAAAGGTCTTGGTCATGTTCACTTTGAAAAACCTTAAGTTTCTTATCTTTGAAATAGTCTTAACTTTCAATCATGTATGCTAGTGTGTTCAATCACTTTAGCCTTGCATTTCATGTCAATATAACCCATATTATCATACTCATAAAGTCAGAATGCTCACATGATAGGTTCGTGACAAAGTTCACTTTTGAAATCACAAATCTCATTTTAAGACCACAAGTATCGTGTCCATTGTAGGTACTATCATGGTTACACTTGTTCATACTACATGCACATGCTTACATATGTGTGTCAAAATAGTTTACAAGCTTGTTCTAACAATGTACCATCAAGTTAGCATGAACCAAAAATAAAATAGAAAATATTAGAGCTGGTGCAGGACTGGTGCAACTGCGCTGCACCCTAGTACAATTAGGGCGCAGCTGCGCCATGCTTGAGACAAAATCGAAGTTCGGATACTACTGCAAGAAATACACGCACCCTAGTACAAAAAGGGCGCAATTACAATGTACCTCAGCATCGTAGACAGTAAGGTTACTCTGTTTTGCAGAGCCTTAACCGACCTGATCCCATTTAGATTAAACGTGCTCCAATCCATCAATTAAGAGTTCAAACATTTAAACATATATCATAAACATCTCATGGCATGTTAATTCACATTGATTAACAAGGAATTCAAGAAATTCCTAAGAATTTGACAATACCCAACTAAGACCATAACTAGAGTTTATACCTTGTTAGGCTTGAAATGAACTCCTCACACACTGAGTATGCTCCCAAACTTTCTCAGCACCTTAGAATTTTCAATATAGACTTAACAAACAACCAAAAACTGAAAATGGGGCTGACATTTATAGAAGAACTTTGAACTGGACAATCACATTATCCTAATGTTGGAGCTCATGGTGCAAAGGAAAAATACATTGGTTGTTAGAGAGTGGTTGAGCAACTCACCACCAACCATTGGCTAGCAAATGATCACCTAAGGTTAGCCACTTGAAAGTTACGTAAATTAGCTTCTTACTATTGTTCATGTACTAACGAGACACTCATTTTGGGACAATGAAATAATTCTCAGCATTTGCACAATGAAATGAAATAATGTAATACAACACTTGGTTAAAACCATATATACACATAATATAAACTTTGGTTATATAATATGTACACACAATTCATTTCACGTAACATAGGTTATAATGATTTAAAAGGGCATACAATGTATTTCCCAATTACAAGATATCAAGTAGTATACATACATATAATTCATGTACATTTTCAATTACCATGACTATTATTATCATAATAACTTAATGAAATTATTAATTTAACAATTGATATTATTATATGTCAATAGGGTATACATATAATCATTTTGTAAATTATAAATCTTTTACACATTAATTATTATCTATTCAACAATAATTATTAATCAACACATTATCAATTAATTAACCACAATTGCGATTAAATCAATATGTTCAACTCTTGCTACTATATTCAAATAAATTGAATATTTAATTAATACTCTTATCAAGTCTTTGATATTAGAATCTTAGGGTTAGTCCACTAATTTAAATCAACTATTAGTGACTCCCATTAATCATTTCGTAAATTCACATAACCACTTAAGGTTTAAATAAATTCACAAAGCTAACTCATTAAAAATTATATCACGTATTTAATTAATAATGAGTTTCAAATTCGTGGACGTTACATCCCTCCCCCCTTATAAAAATTCCGTCTTCGGAATTGTAAAAATAAGGTTACTCAAATAAAAACGGATAATTCGCTCTCATTTTCTCTTCTAGCTCCCACGTAGCTTTTTCTACATCATGATTCCTCCAGGGAATCTTAACGGAATGGATAATCATATTCCTCAACTTATGTTCCTTCCTATCTAGTATCTGGACAGGAAATTCCTCGTACGATAAGTCTTTCACGACTTGGATTGGTTCATAGAGATAACGTGCTTGTAGTCTGGTTTATTCGGCCGCAACACTGACACATTAAACACGTTGTGAATGTGCTCAAGTTCAGGAGGTAAGGCAATCTCGTACGCCACTTCCCCGACTCGCCTCAAAATCTCGAACGGTCCTATGAACCTAGGGCTCAACTTGCCCTTCTTCCCAAAACAAATCTTCCCTTTCCAGGGAGATACTTTCAGAAATGCATAACTTCCTACTTCAAAATATCTCTTCTTGCGATGTAAGTCTGCATACTTCTTCTGGCGATCTTGAGCTGGTACTAGTCGAGCTCTTATCACCCTGATGATTTCTGCCGTCTGTTGTACCAATTCTGGCCCCAACAGTCGACGCTCTCCAACTTCGTCCCAGCATAAGGGCGTTCTAGATTTCCTCCCATAAAGTTCTTCGTACGGTGGCATTCCAATACTGGCGTGATAACTATTGTTATACGTGAACTCTACTAATGGAAGATGATCCTCCCAACTACCCTTGAAGTCCATCACACAAGCTCGGAGCATGTCTTTAAGTATTTGAATTGTTCTTTCCCTTTGCCCATCGGTCTACGGATGATACGCTGTACTCATTCGTAATTGTGTCCCCATTCTTTCTTGAAGACTCTTCCAGAAGTTTGAGGTGAATCGTGGGTCTCTATCTGATACAATAGATACCGGCACCGCATATCTCGAGATAATTTCCTTGACATACAATTTGGCTAACTGGTCCAAACTATACTTAATCTTAATCGGCAAAAAGTGAGCTGACTTAGTAAGACGATCTACAATCACCCATATAGCGTCGTGCCCTTTGTAATAACCAAGAATTTCTGTGGTACATTGTAAATAAGTATATTAAATAATTTGTAATATCTTATGGATGATTAAGTGATTATGTGGATAATATGCTATAATATTTAAAGGAAGTCTCACTAATAAGTTATATAAGTTGGTGAACTAACCTAAGTATTTTAATAATCTAGGAAATAGATTTAAGATGTTAAACCCTAACTAAGTACTCAATAAACTTGAATATGACAAGTCTAATTGGGTTATGTAAGTTAATTAACATTATTGATTGATGTGAATGTGTAAATATCAATAATAATGAATAATAGTTCATGTGATAATAGGGTTAATATTGTTAAGGATGACAAGTAATTTAAACAAGCACAATAATTTATTTAAGCATTGGACTTGTAGATAATTTGATTGTTAAGCTAAACCAATATTAAATTTAATGGGCAAGTATGCTAATAGCGCAATTATTTAATTGTGGAAGCCCAAATTCATGTTAATTAGTAAGCCAAACTAGTTAATTAAAAGCCCCAAAAGATGAAATTGATGGCCCAACTTGTAGCCCAATTGAAGAGGGTACTTTAGACATTGTGTGTACTAGATATTTCAATAAAAACAAAAGAGAAACTTGGAGATTTGGAGGCCACATGGCCGGCCAAGCAAGGAGAGGAAAAGGGGGATGGATCCAATTATTACATGCTCCACATCTTCTAAAAGATATTTACTTATTTAGCTAGGTGTCATGTTGTTTATGGAGCCACCATGCTAGTAATTAATCTTGTAATAATTAGAGGGAGAGAGATAGCAAGAAGGTGGGGGAAATGTGTATAGATACATATCTTATATCTATAAAATTTTATCCAACAAAAATCTAATCTCTTTTTCTTTCTTCTTTTACTTTACTTCATTTATTTTACTTTCTCTTAAGCAAGCATAAGAGAGAGAGAGAGAAATTCGGTGGAGAGGAGGAGAGAAAGTAGAAGGAGATCCACCATTGATGCACCCAAAATTTATCTTCTACTTTGGAAGAGAAAGAAAGTGTGCCCAAAAATCAATGTGAAAACAAAACTAGCTTATTCTTTTTATTTTGTTTGTTTTTGGTTAGTTAAGGTTTATGATCTTGAGGCTTAAAACCCTCTTTCTACATGTTTTATATGGTTTCATGTATGGATCTAACATATTTGAGTGTTAGAAAGTAAATCAAAAGGAAAGAAGATAAACTAGTTTTGTTTTGTTAGAAAACTCTAGTTTTTTTCACTTGCTTTGACGGATCTAGAATTTTCAATATAGACTTAACAAACAACCAAAAACTGAAAATAGGGCTGGCATTTATAGAAGAACTATGAACTGGACAATCACATTATCCTAATGTTGGAGCTCATGGTGCAAAGGAAAAACACATTGGTTGTTAGAGAGTGGTTGAGCAACTCACCACCAACCATTGGCTAGCAAATGATCACCTAAGGTTAGCCACTTGAAAGTTACGTAAATTAGCTTCTTACTACTATTCATGTACTAACGAGACACTCATTTTGGGACAATGAAATAATTCTCAGCATTTGCACAATAAAATGAAATAATGTAATACAACACTTGGTTAAAACCATATATACACATAATATAAACTTTGGTTATATAATATGTACACACAATTCATTTCACGTAACATAGGTTATAATGATTTAAAAGGGCATACAATGTATTTCCCAATTACAAGATATCAAGTAGTGTACATACATATAATTCATGTACATTTTCAATTACCATGACTATTATTATCATAATAACTTAATGAAATTATTAATTTAACAATTGATATTATTATATGTCAATAGGGTATACATATAATCATTTTGTAAATTATAAATCTTTTACACATTAATTATTATCTATTCAACAATAATTATTAATCAACACATTATCAATTAATTACTCACAATTGCAATTAAATCAATATGTTCAACTCTTGCTACTATATTCAAATAAATTGAATATTTAATTAATACTCTTATCAAGTCTTTGATATTAGAATCTTAGGGTTAGTCCACTAATTTAAATCAACTATTAGTGACTCCCATTAACCATATCGTAAATTCACATAACCACTTAAGGTTTAAATAAATTCACAAAGCTAACTCATTAAAAATTAAATAACGTATTTAATTAATAAGGAGTTTCAAATTCGTGGACATTACATCCCTCCCCCCTTATAAAAATTCCTTCCTCGGAATTGTAAAAATAAGGTTACTCAAATAAAAATGGATAATTTGCTCTTATTTTCTCTTCTAGCTCCCACGTAGCTTCTTCTACTGCGTGATTCCTCCAAAGAATCTTAACGGAATGGATAATCTTATTCCTCAACTTCTGTTCCTTCCAATCTAGTATTTGGATAGGAACTTCCTCGTACGATAAGTCTTTCTCGACTTGGATTGGTTCATAGGAGATAATGTGCTTGTAGTCTGGTTTATACGATTGCAACACTGACACACGAAACACGTTGTGAATGTGCTCAAGTTCAGGAGGTAAGACTACCTCATACGCCACTTCACCGACTCGCCTCAAAATCTCGAACGGTCCTATGAACCTAGGGCTCAACTTGCCCTTCTTCCCAAAAAAAATCTTCCCTTTGCAGGGAGATACTTTCAGAAATGCATAGCTTCCAACTTCAAAATCTCTATTCTTGCGATGTAAGTCTAAATACTTCTTCTGGAGATCTTGAGCTGCTACTAGTCGAGCTCTTATCACCCTGATGATTTCTGCCGTCTGTTATACCAATTTTGGCCCCAACAGTCGACTATATTTCCTCCCATACAGTGCTTCGTACGGCGACATTCCAATACTGGCGTGATAACTATTGTTATACGCGAACTCTACACATGGAAGGTGATCCTCCCAACTACCCTTAAAGTCCATCACACAAGCTCGGAGCATGTCTTCAAGTGTTTGAATTATTTTTTCGCTTTGCCCATCGGTCTACGGATGATACACGGTACTCATTCGTAATTGTGTCCCCATTCTTTCTTGAAGACTCTTCCAGAAGTTTGAGGTGAATCGCGGGTCTCTATCTGATACAATAGATACCGGCACCCCATGTCTCGAGTTACTTTCCTTTACATACAATTTGGCTAACTGGTCCAAACTATACTTAATCTCAATCAGCAAAAAGTGAGCTGACTTAGTAAGACGATCTACAATCACCCATATAGCGTCGTGCCCTTTGTAATAACCAAGAATTTTTGTGGTACATTATAAATAAGTATATTAAATAATTTGTAATATCTTATGGATGATTAAGTGATTATGTGGATAATATGCTATAATATTTAAAGGAAGTCTCACTAATAAGTTATATAAGTTGGTGAACTAACCTAAGTATTTTAATAATCTAGGAAATAGATTTAAGATGTTAAACCCTAACTAAGTACTCAATAAACTTGAGTAAGACAAGTCTAATTGGGTTATGTAAGTTAATTAACATTATTGATTGATGTGAATTTGTAGATATCAATAATAATGAATAATAGTTCATGTGATAATAGGGTTAATATTGTTAAGGATGACAAGTAATTTAAACAAGCACAATAATTTATTTAAGCATTGGACTTGTAGATAATTTGATTGTTAAGCTAAACCAATATTAAATTTAATGGGCAAGTATGCTAGTAGCGCAATTATTTAATTGTGGAAGCCCAAATTCATGTTAATTAGTAAGCCAAACTAGTTAATTAAAAGCCCCAAAAGATGAAATTGATGGCCCAACTTGTAGCCCAATTGAAGAGGGTACTTTAGACATTGTGTGTACTAGATATTTCAATAAAAACAAAAGAGAAACTTGGAGATTTGGAGGCCACATGGCTGGCCAAGCAAGGAGAGGAAAAGGGGGATGGATCTAATTATTACATGATCCACATCTTCTAAAAGATATTTACTTATTTAGCTAGGTGTCATGTTGTTTATGGAGCCACCATGCTAGTAAGTAATCTTGTAATAATTAGAGGTAGAGAGATAGCAAGAAGGTGGGGCAAATGTGTATAGATACATATCCTATATCTATAGAATTTTATCCAACAAAAATCTAATCTCTTTTTCTTTCTTCTTTTACTTTACTTCATTTATTTTACTTTCTCTTAAGCTAGCAAAGCAAAAGCATAAGAGAGAGAGAGAGAGAGAAATTCTGTGGAGAGGAGGAGAGAAAGTAGAAGGAGATCCACCATTGATGCACCCAAAATTTATCTTCTAGTTTGTAAGAGAAATAAAGTGTGCCCAAAAATCAATGTGAAAACTAAACTAGCTTATTCTTTTTATTTTGTTTGTTTTTGGTTAGTTAAGGTTTATGATCTTGAGGCATAAAACCCTCTATCTACATGTTTTATATGGTTTCATGTATGGATCTAACATATTTGAGTGTTAGAAAGTAAATCAAAAGGATAGAAGAGAAACTAGTTTTGTTTTGTTAGAAAACTCTAGTTTTTTTTCACTTCCTTTGACCGACTACTATTTTTTCACTTCCTTCTTTTTGTGATCCGTCAAAGAGGGGTGCTAGATATGTAAGTTAACTACTAAACCCAAGTGGTATCACTCAAAAATGTTGAGTACACAAGTTGTAGCGACTATTTTAGCAAAAATAGTTTTGTCTTTAGAAAGAAAAACAAACTATTTTTGCACCGTCAATACTAGGGACAGTTTCATCATTTTTCTGACATTTAAAAATTCTGGAAAACTTTGGGATGGTAATATGATGAGTTATCTTTCAAACCCAAGTGGAATCACCGAAAAAGGAGTTGTAGATTTTCATATGGGTTAATTTTAGCAAAGTGCGTAAAAGCTAAAAATCCCGAAAATAAACTGCCAAAGAAATTGCAAGGGCAGTTTCGGCCACTTACATTTTGACAAAAATTCTAGCCTTTTGAGAAATGAAAATATATGGTATAAAGTAGATCCTGTCCAAATATGAGCTCATTCCGACCTAAAATGATCAAGTTATGACAATTTCAATATTTAGGTTTTTCGGACGAAAATCGTTATACTTGACTCTATTTAACAACCTACCATTAACAAGTCGGTCTTTCAATTAATATGTGTAAACCATTACGAGTCTACACTTATAAGAAACAAGTCATCGCATATCATATTTCTCAATACATTATATGACATATTGCTCACACATTACGAAGTAGAGTAATCATATACGCATGACTTAATACTCCAGACCAAAACAGATCATCTTGGCAAGATCACAGATTTGCCAAGAAATGCTACTCTAGTCTAGCTTAGGATTCGGCAACTCTGTTTGTCCCTTGGCCAAACCAAGGTTGAGCTTTTTCTCTCCTGACTTCATTCCAACTCTAACATTCTAATTACGCACCTATTTTAACATACATACATGCTAGAGTTTCACATATAGCTCATGACCATACTTAAATTCATTACTTCAAGTTTAACTTACAATCTATATGTCATTAAAACGTAAAAGGTCATGTAATCATCATGCTTTGTGACTTGGTTATACAATACTCAGTAGTCATGCTTGTATATAGACAACACATGTATACTTTACTCACATAGTTCATATTCTAGAAATTTCCTTTTCTTTATGACTATGTGTGCCTAAGTGAAAACCATACCTTAACCAAACGATGCTCATGTCAATATGTCTATAGGTATAATGAATCCTAATACACATGCTTGCACAGTAATAACATACTTTACTCATTACTTGATGACATTAGCTTTTTCATTCAAACTTTATTTGAATTTCACACTAAGTCAACTTAGCATATGCAAGGCATCTTAACATGTAACTCTCATGTATTTAAAACATATATTAAAGCCACATGCATGTTCAAATGGTCAAATCTTATAAGATAAAGGTCTTGGTCATGTTCACTTTGAAAAGCCTTAAGTTTCTTATCTTTGAAATAGTCTTAACTTTCAATCATGTATACTAGTGTATTCAATCACTTTAGCCTTGCATTTCATGTCAATATAACCCATATTATCATACTCATAAAGTCAGAATCCTCACATGATAGGTTCGTGACAAAGTTCACTTTTGAAATCACAAATCTCATTTCAAGACCACAAGTATCGTGTCCATTGTAGGTACTAACATGGTTACACTTGTTCATACTACATGCACATGCTTACATATGTGTGTCAAAATAGTTTACAAGCTTGTTCTAACAATATACCATCAAGTTAGCATGAACCGTAAACAAAAATGTAAAACATTAGAGTCAGTGCGGACTTGCATAAAACGAGACAAAACTCGAGTTAAGATTACGGTAATTTCTTGTTGCACCCCTAGTATAAATAGGGCGAATCAAGCCAGTACCTACATCAGAGACAGTAAGGTTACTCTGTTTTGTAGAGCCTTAACCAACCTGATCCCTTTTAGATTAAACATGCTCCAATCCATCATTTAAGAGTTCAAACATGTAGACATATATCATAAACATCTCATGGCATGTTAATTCACATTGATTAATAAGGAATTCAAGAAATTCCTAAGAATTTGACAATACCTAACTAAGAACACAATTAGAGTTTATACCTTGTTAGGCTTGAAATGAACTCCTCACACACTGAGTATGGTCCCAAACTTTCTCAGCAACTTAGAATTTTCAATATAGACTTAACAAACAACCAAAAACTGAAAATGGGGCTGGCATTTATAGAAGAACTATGAACTGGACAATCACATTATCCTAATGTTGGAGCTCATGGTGCAAAGGAAAAATACATTGGTTGTTAGAGAGTGGTTGAGCAACTCACCACCAACCATTGGCTAGCAAATGATCACCTAAGGTTAGCCACTTGAAAGTTACGTAAACTAGCTTCTTACTACAGTTCATGTACTAACGAGACACTCATTTTGGGACAATGAAATAATGTAATACAACACTTGGTTAAAACCATATATACACATAATATAAACTTTGGTTATATGATATGTACACACAATTCATTTCACATAACATAGGTTGTAATGATTTAAAAGGGCATACAATGTATTTCCCAATTACAAGATATAAAGTAGTGTACATACATATAATTTATGTACACTTTCAATTACCATGACTATTATTATCATAATAACTTAATGAAATTATTAATTTAATAATTAATATTATTATATGTCAATAGGGTATACATATAATCATTTTATAAATTATAAATCTTTTACACATTAATTATTATCTATTCAACAATAATTATTAATCAACACATTATCAATTAATTACTCACAATTGCAATTAAATCAATATGTTCAACTCTTGCTACTATATTCAAATAAATTAAATATTTAATTAATACTCTTATCAAGTCTTTGATATTAGAATCTTAGGGTTAGTCCACTAATTTAAATCAACTATTAGTGACTCCCATTAATCATTTCGTAAATTCACATAACCACTTAAGGTTTATATAAACTCACAAAGCTAACTCATTAAAAATTAAATCAAATATTTAATTAATAAGGAGATTCAAATTCGTGGACGTTACACAACCAAATAAAAAACCAACTGGCGACTCTTAACAGTCCATCATCGACATTATACATGTCAGACCTTTTTCACTTGTTTTTTCAAACAAATCTCACCTAATATGAGAACACCAAAGAACAAGTAATGGAAAGGGACAAATAAAAATCCCGACGTCGACAAAGTCACTATCTCTATGGAGAAAAATGTGAGATCTACACGGACCATAAGAGTTTGAAGTATATTTTCACTCAGAAGGACCTGAACATGCATCAAAGAAGATGGATGGAATTGATAAAAGATTACGATTGTGAGATCTTTTATCATCCAGGCAAAGCGAATGTGGTTGCAGACGCTTTAAGCAGGATAGGTCGGGAAAAGTTGATGTTGATAACCATTCAGGAGGAGCTTATTTTAGTAATGACAAAGCTAAAGTTGGAAATAAAATTTCTAAAAGAATTTGATGAACGACTATTCCAGATAGAAGCTAGTCCAACTTTGGTGGACAAAGTTAGGAATGCTCCACTACAAGATGAAGAATGTGGGAAAATCAAAGAGAAAGTGGTTGAGGGTAATGATGTGAAATACAAGATCGATATCGAAGGACTAATAAGATTTGAGGGAAGAATTTGGGTTCCAGCAGTACCGGATATTAAGGAAGAAATCTTGACCAAAGCTCATAACTCAAGATACTCGATTCATCGAGGAAGTACGAAGACGTATCAAGATTTACGACGTCATTTTTGGTGGCCAAACATTAAAAGAGATGTCGTAGAATGTGTCGCAAAATGTTTGACATGCCGAAGAGTCAAGGCCGAGCATCAAAGACGAAGCAGATTACTTCAACCGTTGGTAATACCGGAATGGAAGTGGGAAAACATCACAATGGATTTTGTGGTGGGTCTTTCAACTACTCAGAGAGGATGCGATGCGATTTGGGTGATAGTGGACAGACTGACAAAATCAGCACACTTTTTGCCAATAAAGATTAGATTCAATCTTGATCAGCTAGCAAAGTTGTACGTTAAAGAAATTGTTTCGAGACATGGAGTTTCAATGTCAATTGTATAAGATAGAGATCCGCGATTCACGTCAAATTTCTAGAAGAGACTACAAGAATGTATGGGAACATAGTTGAGAATGAATACGGCATATCATCCGTAAACAGATGGCCAAAGCGAACGAATAATCCAGACGTTAGAAGATATGCTTAGAGCATGCATCATGGAATTCAAAGGGAGTTGGGATGAACATTTTGTAACGACCCCAAAATTCATACAATTTAATTCTCAACTTTGGTCGTTAATAACACATCTACCTTCTGATTTTTAAATCATTATTCAATGTTAAACTTTATAAAATGCGGAATAATTTAAACTTTTATGTCTCCTTACTTTAATTCCCTGAATCAAAACCTTTATCAACTTTATGTCTTTGAATCAATTTTATTTTATGATTGGCTTTATCACTATTATCATATCAAACTTTACAATTCAATCTGATAACCTATACGTATCAGATAACTCTAACTCTAGCTTTATAACTCAATATAAAACTATACATCATAAAACATTTAATACATCTCATTAGTCTTAATCATGTTTTAAGGAAATAACAACTTTAACTAAAATATACATCTTCGTATATTATTTCTGATTCACTTCGTCAAAGTAGCACATAGTGTTATCTTCAATCCTTAACCTGCAAAAATAGTTATTTGCAAGGTTGAGCTCGAAGCCCAGCAAAATCTAACAGTTTTCATGCATCACGTAGCATATAATAACATGCTCAACATATAACTCTTAAACATTGGACTATCATAACATACAAGCTACAGTTCATATAACAAGTATAAAGATTGAGTTCCTTACTCAATCAACATGCTTTACTCAATCAACGTAATCATAAGTTGACTTTAACGTTTCATGCTTTCAACATAAATATACCACATCATGTTATTTGCAATAA
This sequence comes from Panax ginseng, assembly GCA_020205605.1. Classification (NCBI taxonomy): domain Eukaryota; kingdom Viridiplantae; phylum Streptophyta; class Magnoliopsida; order Apiales; family Araliaceae; genus Panax; species Panax ginseng. The sequence goes on along the minus strand of CM035136.1, from coordinate 51,358,538 downwards.
AGATTTAAAACAATAAAATTCACATAGTAAATAGGAACTGAAAGACTTGCCTGGTTCGTAGATTACCAATTACCAAAAAATAGCTTAAATGCTTTGAGTACATCCTTCAACAGTTCAAAGGTTCATATTCACATGCATTAGTTACACAAATAACGAAACCACATTGACTCTTAGTCTTAATCTTTTATAACTTGCGTCTCTTTGAAACTTAACACATATCTTCAGGTGTTTACTCCTCTTCATATGACTCTTATCATTACATAATCCCATTTTGTGTTTCATTATACTTCTTCTAAAACCGACACTTAACATTCATTAAAGTCGTCATAGATTCCATTACCACATATTAGATGTATTACACTTGTTAACAACAACTAGGTTATATAACATCCGCCTTATATCTCGTTACACTTCTCTTACAATTGACAATTAAGTCTTCTTTCGCGTATTTACATCCTGTTAAACATATATTAGATTAACTAATCAAGTTATCATTCAAAACGTTCTTTCAACTTATATCCCTCTATAAACTAACATAAACCTTATTCATTTACCTTTAACTTTTGAAAACATCACATTTGGTTTCATTACATAACTCACTCAAGTGACAACTAAAATCTCCATATTTTGATATTATATCATACTAGAATCTGTTATTATAGCACACATTATGTCTTAAACATCATTAACATGCTTGCCAAACTAGATTAAGTCCATTAGTCATGTCCTACAAATAAAGGACTTTCTTCGTCTCGTCTCGAGGGTGGTACGTAAGGCAAATTGAGCCATACTTAAGTTCAGGATCCAAGGCCAATTAAATGCCGTTTAAAACTTGACAACAAATAATTATTGTTACTGTGTATAAACGAAACCAAAAACACAGAAACAATGTTTTAGCCCAACTAACACAAATTTCACCAACAAAATAATAAAATTAATATATACAATTGATATAAAACTAACACAAACATGTTTCCTCAAATTTTCATCAACTTAGAACATTTAAACATCAATTTAAACTAATTTAATTCCTTAAAATTTCATGTTTTCATATAAAACTCCATTTTTGAACATCTTCAGAAAAATCATCACTGACATCTAAATTTTTCACCGAATCACTTCGTTTAAACTACGTTATCTTCGTTTCTTAACGTACTAACATAATCTAACATCAATTTTTAGATTTTCATATATATTAACCATGAAATTTATTACTTTCTAAGCCATATTCTATAACATAAACACTGTTATTTGAAATCTTTTACTGCAACCCAATTCTCACGAATTTGATCATCAATTAGCCCTCACAAATGACGATTATCATATTATAACACCATATATATATATATATATATATATATATATATACCCAAAATGATTTAACCATTTACAGAGAATGGTCATGGAAACCCAAAACATCTCATTAGAAGTAAAATATACCTTTAAAACCCTACTTGTAGGCTAGCAAGAGATGATGACCCTCCCTCAAAACCACCATGATTTTTCCTCCTCAAAAATCTCTGTGTTTTTTCTCTCTTCTCTCTCAACTCTGCTCTTTAGCTTTAGGAGAAAATAAGACGCAAAAGAAACTGATATGGCTTAACTCTCCAACGTATTCATCCGTTAAAGAAAACAAAAGACGTCAGTTGGAAAAAAAACCAAAGGCCACAAGGCCTTGTTTGGCTAACCAAAAATTCCCCCAACTAGAATATTCTTATATTATTTATATTATATAGTTACTTTGTGTCACACTCTAGTTAATTAAATAACTTTAGCTTATCAACTTATAATAATAAAAACCTTATTATCATTATACTTATAATTAATAAATAATTTTATATCTAATTTAATTAATAAATTAGAAACATCACTTTATTTAATTTATTTGTTTGCTTAAATATTAGTCGATTGATTTGATTTAATTAAATCCTTCAAATAAAAATTATCGTTACTCAATTTAATTTACACTAAATCAATTTGGTTATTAAATTAATTCACACCATTCATCAATTATTTATTTTTCTCAATAATTAAATTTTTTAAAATATTTATTTAATTTAATAAATATTTAAAATAATTACCAAATTTATTTAATTTCTTTAATAGTTAACTTAACTATTAAACCTCACTTTCTCATATATGAATATATATATATATATATATATATATCTCTTCACACAGATCACATATTTCAAAATATATAGCATATATATACATACTCAAACTCAAAACATCTCATAATAAGAATTTTAATTATTAAATTCCTATTTTAATAACTTATAAAAATTTGTGTTGTCATACATTTACTATTGGTGGAATTTGCCTACAACAACAGTTACCACGCAAGCATCAGTGTAACGCCCCCAAAATAGGTCCAATCCACACAACCTATTTTGAGTCACCACGAACTACACTCAATGTAATTTCCAAATACAAACTTCATTATTACAATTGTCGTGCAAAAATACGACAACACATATGTTGTGAGTTTTACTACAAATAGATACCAACTGCGACTCTCATCCCTTTACTTGGATATCACCTCACATTGATACCTTACGGTGGTACCTTACATAAAAGTACACGAGTCGATAACTCGCTTTTAGAAATTAAAATCTTTGGAAAATGCTCAAGGAAACCTTCGTACGTGGGAGGCCATGCATTTAAGTTATAATAGATATCATAAGACTGGAGAATTATCATTGGTTGACCTAATAGACCCCAAAGAAAAATGAGAAGATTTCTATCATATTCTTTCCAATGGTGAGTCATTTCTTGACATATAATTATCTCCATTGTCTCTAATTGATAATTATATTTCATCCAAACTCCAAGATTATATAGGTAGCGCTCGTAGATATACTCAGCGAGTGGATGTGCACAACCGTGTCTTATGATAACACGAAGTCGCATGTCATTAGACATCTTGTATAATAATGGCAAAACACCCTTCCAACGTTGGGTTCGCCTCACCCTATTTGATTCACCAAATATAACTAATAAATGATGTATAAAATACAACACACTGTTCTAAAGTTCTCAATAAAATTATTTCCATACTGTTTAGGGAGAACCTCCACAGCTAGAGATCAACGTTCTATTCCCCTGTTACCCCCGCTCGACCCAGCTACAATCTTATTAGCTGAAAGGAATTGTGAAGCAAAAGGGTGAGCACAACTAGCCTAGTAAAGAATATCATGACTAAAGATAATTAATTTATCAATAGCCTTCGTCGGTAATAAATCAGAGATTTAGAACATATGGTAGATGATAAAACTTTTCAACCATAGTTGCATCGAAACGAGCAATCCATTAGAAGAGTCAAATAGACTATAAAGTCTATTATCTTCTCCATGTTAAAAGTCCACCAACAATATTTTATACCTGTAACATCAATCAACAGTTCTGGTCCACAATCATATGAATAACTCATCATCATAATTGTGGTTCTAAATTCCTCTTCTCATCCAAGATGAAGATAATTTTCATCACCTGTCTTTACCTGAAACATCAAAGATCATGGTTATACCAAATCATAGTTCATGTTCATAATCATACTAATAAATTCATCTTTGCACTACAAGCCAAAGATATTCATCAACAGTTCATCTTTGCACTACTGGCCAAAGATATTCAACAACAGGTCATATTTGCACTACATGCCAAAGATATTCAACAATAGATCATCTTTGCACTACATGCCAAAGATATTCAACAACATGTCATCTTTGCACTACAGGCTAAAGATATTAATATCTCAAAGAAATATATAATCATTTCAAAATTTATATAAACAATAATTATAACCATGTTGATCAATTCACATTTGCACTTAAGCTAAAGATATTCAATTATAAATTCAATGGTCATGATCATACCAGTCAACAATTCAACTTTGCACTACTGACCAAAGAGAACCCATAGTCACGATCATACCAATAATCTACCCATCTGCACACTCATGTCAAAGAGAAATTTTATCACTAGGATTATAAAAATGTTATATATGATAATAAAAATAATATAATCAACAACTGCATTTAATTTTAAGAGTAAAATTCATAAATCAACGATAATTTGGACCAAAACCCTTTCCTAGACAAAACTTTCTTAGATATTATCAATAATGCTATCTAACAATATTATTCAAATAATATGAATTATTGATCTGATAATGAAGATACTGTACAGTGACAATTATTGAAACAACAATAATATAAAATATCAACGTAGCAATTATTGAAGCAATAAAATAAAATATTGAACAGTAATTACTGTAACAATTATTGAGTAGTTCCTTCTTACGTAAGAATCAATAATTCAAAAATACTGTGCAATACCGTGTGCTACTGTACAACTACGCGTATTACTGTATTTTAACCACTGGGTATTCCAACAGTGTTAATGGTAACAACTACGCCGTAATTTATAAAAACTTATTTTGTCATTTTCTTCATTCGACAGTTATTCAATTATGGGGCCCAAAAATAGCTGCGCCATCGTAAAAATATTCCCCGATAACAAGAGTATTCCACGACCAAACAAATATTCCTCGACAACAATGAATATTTTATAACCACTTGCTTATTTTGCAAAATTTGCACATTTCACCCATAACTTTAAAATTTTATCAATTTAACTATTTACTAAATAGAAAAATTGAATACTTTTATTTCATAAAATTCGGGGTCTTACAATCAGCATGCCGCCTTACGAAACATTATACAGTAGGAAGTACAGAACTCCAATGTGTTGGGATGAAGTCGGTGAATGCCAACTATTAGAACCAGAACTGGTATAACAAATTGCTGAGGTTGTTAAACTCATCAGGACAAGATTGGTAGTGCCTTTCAAGACAGATGAGGAAGTATCTTTGATCAACATGAATAAGATTGTGAGTTCGACGTAGGAAATTACGTGTTCTTAAAAGTTTCTCCTTGGAAGGTGAAAATTTGTTTTGGTAAAAAGGGAAAGCTAAGCCCGAGGTTTATTGGACCCTTTGAAGTGCTGCGAAGAGTAGGAAAAGTGGTGTCGATGTCGGGATTTTTAGTTGTCCCTTTTCGTTACTTGTTCTTTGGTGTTCTCATTTTAGGTGAGATTTGTTTGAAAAAAATAAGTGAAAAAGGTCCGACATGTATAATGTCGACGATGGACTGTTAAGAGTCGCCAGTTGGTTTTTTAAATGGTTGTACCAACACAACCGAGAAAAGGTTTGCACATCGACCCAAAGATGTGACATTTGCTAAACCAAGCCTGAAGGAAACCGATATTCATTAGGGTCCGGGGACTTGATTATGCGAAGGGAAGGTGTTAGGCACCCCCTGAAATCCGTGTTACCACGGTGACCGCCTCTTTTCAAGAAACTATTATCTGAATGTGTGTGTGTGTGTGGGTCAATGTGCTATTTATTTGGAAGTGGTACGAGGCCTCGTTCGCACCTATATACACAGGGTTTGAATTTATGTAAAAAATTTAATTTTAGCAAGATATGGCAGTGATGTTTTATAAAAGAGGTTTTTTAAACCCTTGTGCTCAATAGTAATTGAGACCTTTTACACTTCCATTTTATTAAGTGTTCGGCTTGATTGATTTTATTTTCGAGATACGAAACATCTATAAGAAAAATAATGTACAAAATAATGCCGATTTCCCCCATGGGTATGAAAACCATCTGAGGAAATTCAGACACTGCAGAATAATTTACAAGTTTCTTACAGCTGAAAATGTCCATCACGGGAACCGAATCTAGATCCAATGGGCTGAATCTGTGATCACATGATTCCTAGGCTCACATGATACCGCAATTTGTATGAAAGCAGTAAGCAAGTATATATATAAAAGATGTAAATATATATATATATACAAACATGATCATCCACCATGAAGCACCTCCATGGGGGATCAGAAAATGTAAATAAAGCTGTAAAAGCTATCAACCGCCATGGAGGAAACTCCAGGTGGGACGAAACGTAAATAAAGCTGTAAAAGCGATCAACACATCACGAAATAAACTTTAGGCAGATTTAAACGTAAAGAAAGTCAGAAAAGCGATCAACCACCACAAGTAAACTCTGTGTGGGACGAATATATATATATATATATATATAAGCGATAAACGCACGGATGTAAAATCTGTGCTCATCGAATGAGTTCGATAACAGATTCATATATATATATATATATATATATATATATAAGCAAATAAACGCTCGGAATGTAAAATCTGTGCTCATCGAACAAAGTCCGACACACGCTAATATATATATATATATAAGCAAATAAACGCTCGCATCAAGTTCAGGCTCAATCGAGGCATAACTCGATAATGTTAGTCCATATATATATATATATATGTATATAAATATATATGTATATACAAATTGAAAATAAAACCACGGATTTGAAGTCCCAATTCGAACACTACGCAACACGACTCTCAACGTGAAGAAGGGTGTGCAAAGATGAAGAGAAAGGCTTTAAAGTGTGTGTAAGAAGGCTTACGTTGGATTGCCAAAGAAGACTTCTATATCTTTAAAGTGGATGAAACTTCGGCTCCGCATGAGACAAGAAAGTAGCTATATGTGAGCTCACAAGTGTATAAAATGAGAAAGCACTTAGTATATTGTAAGTACGGAGCAAATTTGACAGGGCTTCCTCGCCTTTTTTTTCTCTTAAAATGGCCACCCCAAGCCCTCTATTTATAGAGGGGGAGCCGAGAGTATGTACTATGACCAGCCGCAGTATACCGAGGCCGCCCGGAATTCTGCAACAGGTTTAGCATGGTCGCGTCATCTCGCAGTACGTGCATATAGGCACTGCAATGTCCGCTCAAACTTTCAGAGTCGTAATCCGGACATCCGACTGAGGTATGTAGGACCTATTTCGGACCGTCATTGTCAAGAGTTATACAATGGCATGGGATTAGAGGTTGTACGAAGTCATGAAGATGGGACGGTGCCCTCCGGTCTTCAAGCTTCAAATTCTATCTGTTACCTTGTACAATAGTCACTCGGGATTGGTTTTCCTTGATTCTTGTGGAACGTTGTTGTGTAGAAATGTGTGTATGAGATGTTGAGACGGCGTGATGTAGATTCAAAGTGGCGATATGATTACTTTGCCCTCACCGAAAGTTATCGGGTTTGGACCGATAAGCGAGACTTTGCTTGGGGTTATTCTTTTAGATTGACCGCTGCCAATATTAAAGGTCCTCAGTGTCATCTTTGAGGTGTGCCTGTCTTCCGGGTGTTATATTTAGGCTTTGTACTGAATGCCTCAGTGTGAGTGCCGAGGTTGAAGCTGATCGCATGCATTTGAAACAAGCATTTCTGGGGTTATCGCCGGAACTGCACTCTTTGGGGTTAACACTAAGGTTGGTAGCTGCTATTCCAAGTGTTGGGACTGAGACTAGATACCTCGGGGTTATCTCCAAGGTTGGAACTGTTACTCCCGGTGTGTATTCTGGGGTTGAGACTGAACTTCCGGTAGTATCCAGACTGGATGTGAGTTATCTTCCAGGATTATTTCTAAAAGATGAATCTGCATTCCTGCAATGTCAGTGACAGGTGTACAAAAAATTTTGAGCGTCTACAAGTGCCCCTCTTTATCATATTCATGCAATGCAATGCATGGGTAGGATAAAGAATCCTAGACACTTAAGATGCAACGTGATGCAAATGTATGATGCATGTGTGCAGGGTTGTTTCCCAATATGCTGGGGATGATCGTCGGATCCTTGTAGCTTTTTACCGAGGATTGGCAACTATGACCCAATTGGATGTGTGATCCGAATCTATTAGGATGTTGACATTGGGGTTGTCACCAAAGTCCTCAATCCTTGATACAGACTTGATTCCAAAGAGGTGCCTCTTAGGTGTAAGAGATCTGTGGGGATAAAGCTTCGCCTGTTTGAGGATGTGTATAACATATTCCATCATCGATCCTCCTTGATGATGCTGACTTTTTCCTGGTTTGTATTGTCAGGATATGTCAATGTTCTGTTAGATTTACTACTAACATCATATGATGTCAGGGTTGCCTGACCTTCGTTGACGTGTACTTTACCGATGTGTGAATCAACGGATGGAAAACCATGTGGGGTAGACTGTCAAGGCTGCTTGACCTTCGTTGACGTGTGAATCAACGGCTTGAGTTGTGTTGTGACCCCTGCCAGGGATCCGCTGGGGAATATGGATATCAAAGTATGCAATCATCGAACATCTTTCGATGCCTCGATGGGTTTACTTGCCATCGGCTGAAATAACGTCAAGGTTGCTTGACCTTAATTGACTTGGTGACCCCAATCGGGGTACGCGTTGTAACCTCGTTGATGTGTGTATTAATGGCTGATATCATCAGATGGCTTCCGACCCTTCATTGGATTTACTTGCCAATGGTCATACTGATGTCAAGGCTTCTTGACCTTCGTTGATGTGCGTGTCAACGGATGAACATGCGTTGTAACCCCCACCGGGGATTTCTTTTGATACTGTGTTATGACCCCCGCTGGGGATCCTTTTTGAGTCTGCGTTGTGACCCCCGCTGGGGAATATTAGAGAATTAGGGTGTCGACCCTGGATTGGCGGCATTGGACATGCGTAAGGTATTTCCAAGCGTGGCTGGTAACATTTGAGATCATCGGTATACTGTTTGGGCAAATACCAATGAGTGATGGGTAGACCCCAGGTTCAATCTGAGAAGACCAGGATTTGTAAGCTATTTTGCTCAATCGCGTAGCGTTTTTATCCCTGATTTAATATTTTCAGTTTGTAAGAACTCCTTTGCAACTCGAACTGGACTGAGCCGGAGGGATGGGACCCACATAAGGGTGCCGCAGGTACACCTGCTTCAGCAGCAGATTGACCTGCTGCTAACCGTGGATATTAATATCTTGCAGGTTGATCTCATAAGTCATTTTCAACTTGCGCCGCGAAGGAAATCTGAGAGCTCCTATTCAGATCTGCTGAGTTCTGGCGACTTTCTGCAAATTCTATCACCGTACAAGTGTTCTACACTATCCTGGTAACGTATACATGTATTGTTTTCCAGTTTTTATCCGTTAGAAAATGACTTATCATATGAAATGCATCTAAACACATAGTAGTGATTATGTATACTCAAATGACTTGATAAAAAATATTCAACATAGTAAATGTTAGTATTAAACCATACTGAATGTAATGATGTGAAAAAATTTAACTTTTGAGACAATCAAATTGGCACCTTTTTCTGTTGTTTTTTTATCCTATTTGAGGACAAATGAGCAAAAGGTAAGAAGGCAAAGTACTCCTGGTATTGAGGTTAACCTTATGAATTGATGTTTTTGATTTTTTAATGCATATAACTTTGGGGCAGGTGTGCTACTGAATGGCCACCTAGTCATGCCTATGTGCATGTGGATAGTTCGTTTTACAAAGGGGACTATGGCAAAATTTTCCAAAATGTAAGCATTTAATTAGTCATGCATTTTTAACTCTATTGTAGATGAATATTAAAGTAATGCATGCATGCATGTAGTCATAAAATACATTTTGAAAAGCTCCAAGTCAGGAAATACCAAACCCTTTCTGAGGTGATTTGGAGACTTGTTGTCCAGATATTATGGATCCGAATCAGCCGAGTAGTTCCCGTAGGACCACTTCTGGTGTACGGAGGAGGGCTTCTGAAGTGCCTTGACCCCGTTCTATTAGATAGCCTCGTCGGTTGGTGGAGGCGATGATACGTCCAGTCTAGATTGATGTGTCAGACATTGAGGATGAGGAGGAGGATGTTCCGGTTGCGGACCCCGCTCTTGCTGCACATGTTCCATGTAGGGACCTCCCAAGTATTCAGGTGGAAAATCCAGAGCTTCTGGTTGACTTGAGTCGACATCCCTCGATGTATTTACATGCTAACGAGGTATGACGTTTGATTTTGATCTTCCTTCTTTCCTATTGATGAGGAGTAAAGGATTTTGATGTTGATCAGCATTTCATGTAGGTTCCCGGCTTCACACAGCTTCGAGGGAACTGGTTTAGCATACACTCGATGTACCAGACTCTTCATCTTGATTATAGAGCGATCGTGCATGACTAGGGATTTGGAGCATTCTTTTCCATCTTTCCCCGTCATTGTCCCTAGGGTTATCTTAGGGCATTATCTGAGCGATGGTTTCATCAGACTCAGTTACTCCATTTGTTGGACTGTGAGGTGGTGATGACACCGATGGATTAGCGGTTTATCATAGGTATGGAGTTTGGAGGGGCGTTAGTGCCTTGCATGGCGAATATTACCCCCTACTGCCGTCAGATCCTTTCTAGGAGTTCCGGTGGAGGCGCTCAAAGGCAGGACTGTCCGTGCAGGTCCTTTGAGCATGGTTGCTATGAGTGGGCTGTTGAGCGAGCTTGTGCCTAACGATGTCAAAGTCAGGAATTGCATTCTTCGGTGATTCTTCCTGATGATCATTAGAGGCTGCTTTATAGCAGATAACACTTCTACGGTGTCATTTGCTTTGGTTAATGCCACGCGTCATGTGGATCGTATTGGAGAGTATGATTAGGGTTCCTATACCTTTCCCTATTTCTTCAGGGGCATGCGTATGCGCTCACAGGGTTTGACTGAGGCGTGGTTAGGATTCTACCTATTTCTGATGGTGAGTATATCTCTTGTCATTTCCCATGTATAGGTTAACAGTGTTTACTGCCCGTAGATGTTTGCCTTTGTGTTGGCAGTTTTGGGCCTATGAGAGGCTTCCATGTTTGCGCCCTGTGAGCGTGTTAGGTTTAGAGACCTATCCACGAGGACGACGATGGCATCATTCCATACTTGCAGAGGTCCCTATAGCTGAGGGTTTCAATCATTGTCGATTGCAGTTGGAGTTGTTGACAACTGATATTATCATATGGATTCCCTATTCCGGGGAACATTTGGCCATCAAATTTGACAATGGGTACCCGCCTGGCGCCGAGTATGTGATTTCTACCCAGAGAGTTCCTCTCTTTACAGATGGAGGATAGGAGCTCTATTTAGGAGATCGTGCTATTAGGAGCACCACAGGGGAGATTCGCATGCCGATCTTGCCTCCTGTTAGGCGTCATTGGCCTGTATCCCAGTCATCCGTCACTGATGTCCCATTGTTGGGGGTTGACGGTTTTGCATTATTAGAGGGCCCCTGCACTCAGGAGATATTCTAGCGTTGGTGGTTCCCTCGTACTATTAGAGCCCAGTCACGCGCCACTCAGTTCATGGGGGATATGGTTCCAGGATCTGTGATGATGATGGATTGGATAGCCTGCATTCGAGATCCGACTCATGTGACATGAGATAGCAGATTTGACCAAACGACTAGATAGGACACATTTCTTTATCCGCATTTGGGCAGTAGATCCGTGAGAGGCAGATTTGTTTGATCCTTCCACTTCAAGCTACCGCCTCGGATGACCCTTTGGTTTTGCTTGGCAGATCCTCTCTCTCAGATAGGCTGACATCCCTATTGATAGAGATCTAGTGACTCGAAGAGGAGTTACATCAATGGACAGGATTGATGATGTAGATATTGACACCATTGTCTTCTTCTGATGTGTATTCTCGTTATATCTTTTGATAGGCCTCTGTTAGATATTTGGTGGCTAAACCCTATTCTCGCTATATCTTTTGATAGGCCTCTATTAGTAGTAGAGCATCTGTGCCCCATTTCCCTATATTTGTAGCTGTACAGAGACGATGTATTTAGATGTTGATATACTTAGGAATGTATGCACAGTTTTTCATTCCCTATATCATATTGCCATCTATTATCTGCAGTGCATGTATCATGTTATGCATATGTATGTATTTCCAGAGATATTCAGCATTGACCCCTGGATGGTCTTGTGACACGGCCCGTACAGATGTCTTCTTCGACAATTAGCCATATTGATCATACCCCACCATTATTGGTGGCATCTTGTATGCGATCGTGGTATGATAGCATGTTACCATCAGACAGGGTGACCATAGATCATTTGTTGCAGTATACTATGACCCTGTTGATGTTTTAGGTTCCCACAGGATTCGTGGATGGCATGTTATAGCACTGGGTATCGGAGAGACAGGTTTTCTGATTCGGGACCCAGGAGTTGACTCCCACTCTAGAGGAGTATGCACGGTTAACGATGTTGCCACTGGACAGACCTTGTGTGCATATGGTTTTGGGGGACATGAGTTGACAGTTCATGACCCTCACTGGATTTGGGCGTAGGGTGGTTCAGGATGAACTTACATCTGGCCACGTTATATCCCAGCATTTTCTGTTTGACAGATTTGGCCCTGAGGATAGTTATACATGACATTCCGGGGATTTCACCACACCAGAGGATCATTGGTGTCTACATAAGGTGGATGTAATGCTATTGTGCGTACTGTCGTATGTCTATATGCCACGGTACATGGATGAGATAGACATTGGAGTCATCATGGCAGTGAGAGCTCTCATTGAGGGTCGTACCATCATTCCTATGATTATAGCAGAGACTCTGAGGTTAGCTACATACTACTGTACTTATCCGACAAGAGTGTTCACAGGCAGTTCGGTCATGCTGTACGTTTGGTTTATGTCACACTTGAGACCGACCGGCACCTTTAGACGGCATGGATATTATTTCACACATGATATAGCCATGTCATACTCCTTTCAGCCATCTGAGTGTACGGACACTATGTCTTGGTCTATGTTCTTGGTAGATATCAGTGATCCGTTTATCATATTGTTGTGCTCAGGGCTTAGGTCACCCTACAGCTTTATTACTCATGCTCCGGGCATGGATTATCTCCCTCTGGCTGGTTTGAGGTGTATGACTGCCTATCACCTGATGGTCATGATGTCGTAGTTTGACCAGTTTCAGGATTTTCATCCTTTTGAGGGGGCGCTAGGTCAGCATTTAGCTTCTCGCTATCTCTCAGCAGAGGATCGATCCCGTGTGTATGCTTGTTGGGATCAGCGTGAGGTAGCTGTTTTCTCTATTAGCTATTTTGGATGTTCACCAGAGTATTCTGCATGGATGGAGGCAGAGATTCTATCGGCTATGGCAGTATCCACAGTGCCGGATATTGAGACAGTTGATGGAGAGTCCATGGAGGACATTGATTCCCACCCCGAGGAGGAGCTAGTTTCCGGATTGACAGCATCTCCTTTAGATTCTCCCAATGCCTAAATCTTGTTGTGATTCAACATTCAAAGATAGTACTTTGAGCAGAGTCTTCATCTGATGACCTTCGAGAGAGACCAGGCTAGAGCCTTGATGTTGACTGCCCTTGAGGGGAGAGACGTAGCTCTGTTAGAGAGAGATGATGCATTAGTTCGCAGAGATGTTGCTATTATCGAGCGAGATGAGGCTAGATCAGCCAGAGATGCAGTGATAGTTGAGCGGGATAGTGCCATATCTTCCCGGGATGTAGCCAAATCCACGAGTAATCTTTGCGGTGGAGGTCCTTACCACCGGGCATGATTGTAGAGATGAGCGCTTACATTGATGAGCATATGGTCACCATGCAGATGGCTGTAGATTTGTTGGGTCATGTGGACACCCTTGTATAGAAGACCATAGCTTCGCCTCCTTCTTCTGAGAGGGATGCCATGTTGGGTTTGTTAGCTCGCATATATCCTAAGTTGTAGAAGCGCTTAACATTTTTCCTGCACAGACTAGCATAGTCATTTTGTCCTGTACAGTTTGCATTATGTATATCAAACAACATTATATATAGCAGGGATATATATTTTTGATCACTTCCCTTTTAGATATGTTTGTGGCTTGCTTGATATTTTGCCCATTTCTTCAGGGCTTGTGATTATGAGGTATTCTGAATTCCTCCTTGAGGGATGGACATTGAGTTGTCACTGGATAGTTCAGAATGGATCATTGACCTATGTGTATCCCTACCTTCTTTGGTGTCTTGGGACTAGTTTCTGTATAGAAATGTGGAGAGGAGTGTGGCTTTCCTCTCTGAGATTGACCGCACCACAGATGGTCGCCAATACTTCTATTTAGGAGAAGCCTAGTTAATTCCATCTCTTATGGATTGGTGTTTCTCTTTGAGGCATAACCGCAGCTTAGATGGTCGTCGAATCTCCTATTGGGAGGAGTTCAGGTAATTCCACCCCTTTGGTCTGAAACTGAATGAAATGTAGTGGATTGAAGGATGATCCCAATACCAGTTGACAAGGGATTGTGTTTTGGTAGGGGGAATGACTAAACCATAAATGGATGCCTACGTACTCCCATTGAAGAGGAGATCAGGTCTGCGTAGTTCGAACCTGGTGTAAGAGGTTCAACGATGTATGTAGCAGGAATGGTGTAGGAATTTTTATTTTTTATTTTTGGTTTTTGTAAGGAGAAGGGAGTACAAATGTTTTTGTTGTTTTTGTTTTATCGTGACCGGGCCATATGAAATGGTTGCCTACGTACTCCTGTTGAAGAGGAGATCAGGTCGGCGTAGTTCACCCCTCCGGGCGAGTTGAAAAGCATGATCCCATGTGCAGGTCAAACTGCGGGGAAGAGAAAGTTTAATCCTAGGTTAAGGATAAACGACATGTACGAAAAGTTTGATCACATGCATAGGTAGCCAAACTACAAACGCGAGAGGTTCAATCCGTAGTGGGATGACCAAAGTCGTAGGAATGCAGAGAAGCCAGGTTGCTGGCTTGAAAAGTATGTTTCCCTGAGGGGCCAAGTGTGGAAGAGTTGTATGTGGTAAAGGGTTAAATAACCGGAATGACTGGTGATCTAATGATACAACACGAGGATGTTTGGTTGATGGTAACTTCAGACATAGTACCGTTTCACGATGTCCGAGTTGATGAGTTGTGGAAATTCATCGTCGTCCATTTCATGCAATCTGAGAGCACCTCCTGCTAATATTTCCTTGACAACAAATGGGCCTTCCCAGTTAGGAGCTAATTTTCCCTTAGATTGATCTTGGTTGTTGATGATCTTATTCAACACCAAGTCATGTTGTTTAAACTGCCGTAGCCGGACTTTTCTGTTGTAGGATCTGGCGATCCTTTGTTGATATAACTGACCATAGAAGATAGTCGCAGTTCGTCTTTCGTCTATTAGAGACAATTGGTGATACTGCCTTGTACCCATTGGGCTTCATCTAGTCGAAGTCTATCAACACTCGAGGGATTCCATTTCTACTTCTATGAGAACCTTCTTCCCATCCCATAGGTTAATGCGTAGGGGGTTGCCCGAGTGGAGGTGCACCTTGAGGTTCTGTAGGCTAACAGAGTAAGAGGCAATAAGTCAAGCCACTCTTTGTGATTACCGGACATCTTTTACATGATCTTCTTGATGTTTTTGTTAGCCGCTTCAATAGCACCATTCATCTTTGGACGATAGATGACAGAGTTAAGATGTTTGATGTGGAATATACTGCATAATTCCTCCATCATTCTGTTATTGAGGTTCTTAGCATTGTCCGACACAATCACCTCGGGTTGTCCATATCGACAAATGACATTGTTTCTGATGAAATCAATGATGACTTCTTTGGTAACCTTGGGGAAGGAGGTTGTTTCTACCCACTTGGAGAAGTAGTCGATCATGGTGAAGATAAATCGATGTCCATTACTGGCTTTAGGCTCAATGGGCCCGATAACGTCCATTCCCCATATTCAAAAGGGCCAAGGTGAACTCATATTGTGGAGGGCCAGCTCCAGAACCTTCCATATTAATAGCTCCATCAAAATACATCTTCCATGTTTGGCGTGTATCGTACTGATGGTGTGGCTGAATTATCATTACCCCTTCATCGGGGAAGTAGGTTTCCAAGGGTTTGAAGTCCCCTGAGGGTGCGATGGCCAGTTGGTCCGCAATTCCTTGACCTTTGATGGACTTTTGAGTCACGTAGACGATGTCAAATTGTTGTAGGATCAACTGCCATCTGGACAGCCGATAATTTAACATGGGTTTGTTGAACACGTACTTGAGAGGATCAACACGGGATATGAGATGGGTTGTGTGACCATGGAGGTAATGTTGTAACCTCATGGAAGCTCATTCTAAAGCATAACAAGTCTTCTCAATCGACTCACTTGTGTTCATCGTCACGATCTTTCTTTGAGGTAATAGATAGCTCGTTCTTGGCCTCTATCGTCTTTCTGTCCCAGTATGTAGCCCATGGCATTGTCACTTATGGATAGGTACATGAACAGGGGAACATCATCCCTAGGTGGTACCAAAATGGGAGCTTTGGCTAGCTGTTCTTTAATTGTAAGGAAGGCATTTTGGCACTCATCATTCCATTTCATGGAGGATTTCTTCCTTAATAGCTTGAAGATTGGCTCACAGGTTGCTGTGAGTTGAGAGATGAACCTGCTAATGAAGTTGATTCTTCCCAAAAATCCCTGTATTTCCTTCTCTTTCTGATGAATGGGCATTTCCGTAATGGCCTAGATTTTGGTAGGATCCAACTCAATCCCTTTGTGACTGACTAGAAATCCTAGCAACTTGCTTGATTTAACGCCAAAGGCGCGATTTCATTTGGATTCAACTTCAAGTTGTACTTTACGCAACTTTGTTGAATAGCTTTACGAGATGGTCAAGTGGTCCTCCTCTTTCCGGGATTTGACAATGATGTCATCCATGTAGATCTCGATCTCTTTGTGCATTAAGTCATGGAAGAGAGCCATCATAGCTCACTGATAGGTGGCTCCGACATTGATGAGGCCAAATGACAATCGTCTATAACAAAAGGTTCCCCAAGGCGTGATGAAAGCAGTTTTCTCACGATCTTCCTCAGCAACCATGATTTGATGGTACCCCGCAAAGCAATCAGCAAAGGAGTACATATAGTATTGAGCAGTATTGTCAATGAGAATGTGGATAAAGGGTACGGGAAAGCTATCTTTAAGGCAAGCTTTGTTCAAGTCCCGATAATCCATGCAAACTTGCACCTTTCCTTCAGGTTTAGGCACGGGAACAATGTTGGATATCCACTCAGGATATGTAGACACCATGATGATGCCAACTTGAAATTGTTTCACAATTTCTTCTTTTACCTTTAAACTCCACTCAGGTTTCAATCGCCTGAGCTTATGCTTGACTGGCTTGAATCCCTCTTTAATGGGAAGGCGGTGAAGTACAATGTCAGTGGACAACACCACCATGTCTTCATGAGACCATGCAAACACATCCTGGAATTGGGTTAGTAGCATAACCATGTCATTCCGCTGGTTTGGGGTAAGGTCTAAACCAATCTGGATTAACTTAGAGCTTTCTAAGGTTCCGAGATTGAATGAAGTGGTTTGATCAAGGTTAGGTTTAGGTTTGTCTTTGACCCATTCTTGAATTTCTGGAGGCACCTCAATGTCCTCATGCACTTCCATCAAGGATGAATTCATTTCTACATCAAAGGTACAATCCTTGTGGAGAAGAGGCACCATATTAGCAAGTACAGGCACATCTAAGCTCAGGGTCCTGAAATAAAATATGCTTTCACTTAGTATATATGAAAAGGTTTGATCATAGAAAGTGTTAGCATGTACTGGCAAATCGACTGCTAATACTGTACAGAAAATAACCAGTTATGATATCTATAGGGCAGAAATAGTTTCTGCCCATTTTGCCCTTGTCGACCAATGCAAAGAGTGCTGCTCCAATTGACAAAGGCAAAGTCCGGGTGGACTACAGTGATGGAGGGACTGTCATCGTCCTCCTTATCCCGAATGATGGCCATTAAGTCTGAGCAATCATCGTCTGGGGTGTATATGTTTGTATGTTCATCATGGACGATGATGCGTATGCCTGACATCATCCAGATGACGTCTTGTTTATTTCTTTATTTCTCTTCCTCCATGGCGGGATCTGGAACAAAGACTTTTTTTGCCTTCACCGGCACCGGCTTTGGAAATAACATAGCCATCACGTTGGCTGGCACCTTTACAAGAGGTTGTGCGGGCTCAGCAGTTGTAAGTGTAGACAAACATCGTGTAACTGAAGCTGGAGGAATCTGAGGATGTTTATGTGGATTCCTGTTACTAGAACTGGCATAATAGCCTAGTCCAGCTGTCCCAGTTTGACTGATAACTTGGATGGGGTATTTAATACCCTGGTGATCTTTACCCAGCCCTTGTCCTAGTTGATGACCCAAGGATATCATTTCTTGAGTAGCCGACATTACTTCGGCAGAAATCTTGGGTGTAAGAGGTGGCATTCCAATAGCATGGTATTGAGTGTTGCTCACCTCCAGGGCGTGAAAACTGATCGGTTTAACATTTGAATTGACGTTGATGTATGGTTTGTCACTATGTGGAGGACACTCCGGTTCAGCGTTGACTATGACTATGTTGTCATTGATAATGTATTTCAAATGTTGATGAAGGGTGGAGGGGACTACCCCTGCCATATGAATCCATGGTCGTCCCAAGAGCAGGTTGTATCCCGAATCTATCTTGACTACGTGGAAAGACACACAGAATGTATGGGGACCAATCTCGATTGGCAGTTCAATTACTTTGACCGAATTCCGGCGGGCTCCATCAAAAGCTTTTATAACCGTATGGTTGCTCCAGATTCGGTTGAGATTGATATTCATCTTCAATAATGTAGCATATGGACATATATTTAGAGATGAGCCTCCATCTATCAAGACTTCAGTTAGCATGTATCCGGAGGACAAAACCGCAATGTGCAATGGATTGCAATGACCGGTCCCTTCGGGCGGTATGTCATCATCAGTGAAGGATATCACATTGTTGTGGAAAATGTGATCAACCAAATGTTGAAAATTTTCCACATCCACTTATTTTGGTAGATAGGCTTCTTCTAAAACCTTCAGCAAGATCGTCCGGTGATCTTCGGAAATTAGGACCAAGTCCAAAATTGAGATTTGGTGTGGAGCTTCTTTTAAGCTTAAAACCACCTTGGCTTTGTTATGACCCATAATGCGGAGGAATTTTTCAATCTTCTCCATGGGTATTTTCCCCTTTGATTTGATGGTAGACTTCATCACCCGTTGGGGAAGATATAGTGGATTTTCCTTCGACACTGCGGCAGTTGTATGCGAGGTGGATCCTTCACTTTCTCCATAATTCCACGGAACTTTATATAAGCTAACAATAGGATATTGTGCTCTTCATAGTAAGTTGATCGGCTCGGGAGCGGCCACTTTCAAAGAATTGTTGGTATTGTGAGTGATTTGTTAGTCCCATCAGTCTCAGTGGATATAACTGCTACCAATCCCTTCCACTTAGTAGGACATGTATTATCACTCTCATGTAGCATAGTATCATTTTCTGCTAGTTGCAAGACACCACTGTCAATTAAATTCTGGATAAGGTAGCGGAGTGCCCAGCATTCTTCTGTGCTGTGACCGCGAGAATGGGAGTTATATTTACATACTCCATCAGAATTGTACCATCCTGAATGGGGATTAATTGGAGGAAGCAGGGAAGTGATCCTTCCTTCATTGATTAGCATCTGCAGGATTTCCTCCATAGGTTGGCCTAGGTATGTAAATTCCCTTTTATTGGAGAAATCCCGACGGCCTTTGGCGTTTGCTCTCCTTATCACTTTGTCCTCCAGCATTTCATTTTCTGAAGGTGACGGGGGAATATTCATGACAAGAGGAAGGAGACTAGCATGCTCCTGGCTGACTAACTGGCGTGTCACTTGATGCTGATAGGTCACCAGTTCTGCCAATTGTTCAATCTTCTTGCATAGAGCTTTCATCTTACGTTCCATCGTGAACTGGAACTGGGCATAATCCCATTTGTCAACCCCGTCTTTGGTGGTCTGGGATTATTCGCCATTGAGATTGGAAATCTATCCATTGCTCCAATTAATCATGTTGACCTCTTCTTCTTTATGTTGAGGAAGAGGATTGTCTTGTACGTGAGGTTGATCTGGTTTGGTGACCACGATTGTGACGCCCCCAAAATAGGTATACATCACCCATCTTGAGTCGCCAGATACAAGGTACTGAATACAAATACAACTTAATTATACAACAGTCGTGTGAAATACGACAAAACATAAATTTGTGAGTTTTAATACAAATATTGTCATCTAGACAATATCCACACTCAATGGAGTCCTCATTACATTTATTATCACACTATTTCACGTAGAATAGTGAGGACTACTAATGCACCATCTAGGACCATCACTCTGTTCTCCTCACTAGTCCCATTCGTTCTCATTTCCTGAATAGAATAGTGAAAGAAAGGGTGAGCTCAACTAGCCCAGTAAGAAATATTATGACTAAGATAATGCAGAATAAATTATCATTAGTCTTCAACAGTGTTAAACTGATAAAATAAAACAAACATCAAGTTTAACTGCAGCGGAACAAGCAATCCATTAGAAGAGTTAAGTAGAGAATAAAATCTACTATCTTCTACGATTGAAAAGGTTTTTCATTAATTTATCGCTGAGACTCAGCTTAATAAATAAAATCGAATCATCCCTGCTCCATGGCCAAGGATATTCATGTAATCATCAATGGTTATGACTATACCGAATAATCCCTGGTCATAATTATACCAACAACTGTCCACCAATGAACTACAGGCCAATGAGGACTTTTACCACATCATTCGTCACATTACGGTCATGATTATACCGAATAATTCTTGGTCATAATCATACCAAGTCCATCTATGCACGCAAGCCAAAGATGACTTTCAACATAATATAAGCATGAGGATGATGACAATTCAATAAAACAATTTCAAGAATAAATTTTAAAGATTTATAAGTTAATTTATCCTGAACTCAATAACGTCCAAATTGTCAACATGATACTGGTTTATGCAGTAAAATTCAAGAATTCTCAGAAGAATATTTCCATGAAAAGATACTGGATGAAGCGCAAATATCAAGGATATTCCACTAATTTCATGGAGTATAGAAGCCAAAACTTTAACCAACTGAGTATAATAGAATATATGAAACTTCAAATGGATTTTCACCCGCCATGCGGTAATCCACGTATACAGATCATTTCCACAATTTAATAAGGAATGAATACAAAGGATCATTCACCATGGATGTGGTAATCCACATAGACAGGTTATTCCAACAGAATAATAAAGAATGGAATAATGTAAGGATTCACCATGTGTGCGATAGATCGCATGCATACGAAAGTTATTCCCAAATGTAATAATAAATAATGGAACCGGTCCCACAGAACGCACGCAGACATGATATTCCGATAGAATAATAAATAATGGAACCAGTCCCACGTAACGCACGCATGTGATATTCTCGACGTAATAATAAAGAACGGAATATTAGAAGAATTTCACCATGTATGCAGTACTTTGCATAGACAGATTATTTCAACAGAATAATAAGAATGGAATAACAGAAGTTCTCTTCACGAATAAGAAAGAAAGAATACCCCTTACAAGTACAACAAATAATGTCCCCTACCTTAGAAGAAACTGGATATTGGAGTAGTGAAGTAACATAATACTTTTATTTTTTCTCTCTATGGTTTCTCTCTCTAGAGTTTCAGTGAATTCGTAAGAAATAATAAAGGAATGAACTTCTATTTATAGGAGAATGGACTGAATAGTAACTAATTCATGAGCGGTCCAGATTGATTTACTTTTAAACGGACGGTCCATATTGGTTTACTATTAAAACTTAAAGCAACGGTCCATACTGATTTACTATTAAAACTTTAAACTAGCGATCCATATTGATTTACTATTATAACTTTCCACCAGCGGTCCATATTGATTTACTATTATATCTTCAACCAACGGTCTGAAAAATTAGCACATCTCCTCATGGAATAATATTGTACCCAAAAATGATATGGACCAAAAAGAAATATATCTTACGGGTGAATAGTACCCTATGAATAATAACTCATGAATAGTAACTTGTGAATAGTACTCCGACACGAAAAGTGTCCCGAATACCCGATTGAACAATATAACCTCCAGACATCAATTATTATCGAAACAAATGTCAATTTCCACTAACACAAATAATTCAAACACAATGGAACTATAAAATTCATCTTTAATCAACATGAACTTATTCATCATTAATATTATAATTCATTATATTTAACAACCAGGTCATTCCCAGGAAAGAGGGGGCTTTCCGATAAGGATTTCTCCTTATTGGCTCGCAATTAGGTGACCATACCTCTCCTTAACAGAACTTCCAGACATTGTCAATATTGCAAATAATAATATGAATAACTTTTCCGTCTCAATTATTGATTTAATAATATAACATATTATGTAGATGATATTGTAACAATAATTGAATCAATAATATGAGAGATATGATGCAGCAATTATTGTAGCAATAATTGAGTATAACTGAGTGACTTCTCTGACCAATCGAATATTATATAACCACTTGCTTACTTTGCAGAATTTGTAAATATTACCCACAACTATACCATTATATCAAATCCACACCATAATATTCAAAAATATATTTTGAGAAAATTATTTTTTATTCATTAAAGTTGGGGTCTTACAACCTCCCCTTCTTATGAAATTTCATCCTCGAAATTAGGGCACATACCTGGTATGTCAAAGAGATGAGGATACCTTGACTTCATCTCAGATTCTAACTCCCAAGTGTATAAGTGTATATACGAGCAAGACGTTCAAGTGATTAAGTTTCTCGTATCGGTAAGAAATGAGCAGACTTGGTCAATCTATCAACAATGACCCAAATTGCATCTATAACTTGAGAAACCTTAGGAAGACCGGTAACGAAATCCATGGTAATGTGCTCCCACTTCCATTCTGGAATTTCAAGTGGTTACAATGGACCTTTTGGTACTTGATGCTCCGCTTTAACTCCTTGACAAGTTAGACACCTTGAGATAAACAACGCTATCGCTCTCTTCATATTGCTCCACCAAAATGTATGAGGAATATCATGATACATTTTGGTACTCCCAGGATGGATTGCAAACGGTGTGTTGTGCACCTCCATCATGATTTTATACTTTAAATCAGGGTCGTTAAGAACACAAAGTCTGGAGTTGACTCGAAGTATTCCTTCTTCACCGATTCTTACTTCTGGAATAGCACCTTCTTGCACTTTCTTCCTCATACGTATCAGTTCCAGGTCTGTAGCTTGAGCAGCTTTAACTTTATCGATTAAAGTCGGTTCTACTCGTATATTCGTCATCATCACATGGGTCCCTGAAGTCTTTAACTCTATCTCCATCCTTTGTAAGTCATACAAAATGGGCCTTTGTGTTGACAATATTGCACTCGTACTCGCATATGATCTTATACTCAATGTCGTCCATTACGTTCGCTTTACTGGATGGTATTGAATGGTATGATCATAATCTTTCAATAGTTCAAGCCAACGTCGTTGCCGCATGTTGAGTTTCTTTTGGGTGAAGAAATATTTGAGGCTTTTATGATCCGTATATATCTCCACCTTCTCTCGATACATGTAATGCCTCCAAATCATAAGTGCGAAGACAACAGCTGCCAACTCTAGATCATGAGTAGGATAATTTCTCTCATATTCTTTGAGTTGCCGAGAGGCATATGCTATGACTTTCCCATGTTGCATGAGAACACATCCTAACCCTTTGCCCGAAGCATCACTGTAGATGACAAATCCCTCTGAGCCAGATGGTATTGTTAGAACAAGTGCTAAAATGAGTCTTCCCTTGAGTTCTTGAAAACTATTCTCACATTCCTCGCTCCAACCGAAATTTGTATCTTTTCGAGTCAGCTGAGTTAATGTAGTAGCGATTCGAGAAAATCCTTCCACGAATCTCTGATAATAACCAGCTAAGCCGAGAAAGCTACGTACTTCGGTCACTGACTTTGGTTGCTCCCATCTTTGAATTGCCTCAATCTTCACTGGATCAATAGATATTCCATGATTTGATATCACATGCCCAAGGAATGCAACTTCTTCAAGCCAGAACTCATATTTCTTCAACTTGGCATAAAGCTTATTTTCACGAAGCTTTTGGAGTATCAGCCTCAAGTGTTGCTCATGATCTTCACGGCTTTTGGAATATATGAGAATGTCATCAATAAAGATAACCACAAAGTGATCCAAATATTCTTTGAATACTCGGTTCATCATATCCATGAAGGCAGCAGGAGCATTAGTCAATCTAAAAGACATGACCAAGAATTTATAATGCCCGTACCGAGTTCTGAAGGCAGTCTTTGGAATATTCTCAGTTTTAACCTTCAGTTGATGATATCCAGAATGAAGATCGATCTTTGAAGAGAATTGTGCTCCTTGCAACTGGTCAAACAGGTCATCAATGCGAGGTAACAGATACCTATTCTTGATGGTGACATGGTTCAATTCTCGATAGTCAATACAAAGTCGCATACTCCCATCTTTCTTCTTCACGAATAGAACAGGAGCACCCCAAGGAGACGTACTAGGAAGAATGAAACCAATATCTAACAATTCCTGCAATTGGGTCTTTAACTCCTGAAGTTCAATAGGAGCCATTCGATATGGGGCTTTGGAAATGGGTTTTGTACCAGGTTCAAGGTCGATACAAAATTCAATTTCACGCTCTGGGGCTAGGCCAGGAAGTTCTTCAGGGAATACATCAGGAAATTTATTAACAATAGAAATATCATTCAAAACTAATGTATTTTTGTTTAAATCAGTGACATGAGCTAAGAAAGCTTGACATCCATTTTTCAATAAACGAATAGCTTTATGGCTTGAAATGACTTTGATTGTTTTTAATGGTTTGGTCACTTGAATTCGCATAATAGGTTGATTAGGAATATGAAAACTAACAACCTTATGAAAACAATCAATTTTTGGATGATGAGTAGTTAACCAATCAATCCCTAGAATTACGTCAAATGCAAGTATTTTTAAAGAAATAAGATCGACAGGTAATATGCGGTTACCGATTTGAATCAAACAAGACTTATAAACCGTGGATGTAATGAAGGTTTCTCCCAACGGAGTTTCAACCGATAAGTCAAAGTCCAAATTCTCCGGAGTCAAATTTAAACATTGAGCGCAAGTAGGAGAAATAAAAGAATGGGTAGAGCCGATATCAAATAAGGTATATACTTCACTAGAGTTTATGATAAGCTTACCCGTGATGACCTCGTTTGGGTTCCTTGCTTTCTGGGAGGTTACAACAAACGCTCTCCCTTGAACTACCGGTTTTGTCTTGTCTGGGATGGACTTTGATGCCTCCATCCCAGCTGAACTTGACTTCGTTGCATGACAAAATTAGGCTAAGTGACCTTCTCTTCCATAATTGTAACATACTTTGGACTGCTGCGTACAGTTTGGACTGATGTGTCCCTCCCCTCCGCATTTGTAACATACGACCGGCGGTCATTCTCCTTCCTTAACAATAGGTCTTTGGTCTTTGGCGTCCTTCCATCATTATTAAATCTCATCTTCTTGAAACTCCCACTTTTATTGTCTTGGCCATGATTACCACCGAAGTGGTTACCATTTCTGGCTTGTTGATTCCCCCACGCTTGTTGTCCTTTGCTTCGATGATCAAGCTTTCCACTGGTATTTTCATTCTGTTCACCGCTTTCTCTTGGTTATGTTAACTTGGTTATCGCGCTCCAATAATCGAGCCCTATTTACAACATCTGAATACAAACATAGTTTATGAGAAATAAGATATTGTCGTATCTCCTGCTTTCAAACCTCTTAAAACATTCGGGTCATTTGCTCCTCATTATCAACCAAATGGGATGCAAACCGGATAACTCATAAATTTAGCCTCGTATTGCGACACGGTTATATATTTTTTTGTTCCAACTTAATAAACTCCAACTCCTTCATGTGACGAATACTTTCGGGAAAGTACTTGTCGTTGAACAGTTCTTGGAACTTCTACCAAGACATCTTCAAGGCGTGGGTTAGTTAAGTACGCTTTCTTGATTCCCACCAAAGAATCGCCTCTCCTCGCAACATAAAGGTGGAAAAAGGAACCTTTTGCTCCTCGAGCATCCCAAGACATCAAATATCTTGGTGATCTGCTTTATCCATGCATCCGCTTTTAAGTGGTTTTTGGCACTCGATAAATTCGGTGGTCCCACTCCTTGAACTGCTTTAAGCGGTGATCGTCGAGAGTTTCCAATGTTTCCACCTACATTTTGGACAGGAGTTTCTCTTGCTTGATGTTGTACGAATTGCAGAAAGATCCTAAACATTCTGTCATTCGCCATTTGGTCGGTGTTGTTGTTCACCTGAGGATTATTGTCTTTCTGTTGCACATTATCCTGGGTATTAATCTGTGGTGACTCCACGATCTCATGTGCTTAATTGTTTATCTCAATATTTTCGGATGCCATTTTCCAATACTGCCACAAAACAAGGGTTAATTAATATATCACATATTATCCCTATACTCTGACCGACCAGTTAAATACCAAATAAACTTAGGTAGGTCATACTAGCGAAGGAATTCCCCGTCTCTCCCCTACTAGTTCTTGTCTCATATCTCAGCCAGGGATCATATCCCTAAGATTTGATACCAACTGTGACGCCCCCAAAACAGGTATACATCACCCATCTTGAGTCGTCAGATACAAGGTACTGAATAAAAATACAACCTAATTATACAACGATGCGTGAAATACGACAAAAACATAAATAATGAGTTTTAATACAAATATTATCATCTAGACAATATCCACACTCAATGGAGTCCTCATTACATTTATTATCACACTATTTCACGAGTAATAGTGAGGACTATTAATGCACCATCTCGGACCATCACTGTTCCCTCGACTAGTCCCAACTACGTTCTCATTTCCTCAAGAGAAACGGTGAAAGAAAGGGTGAGCTCAACTATCCCGATAAAAAATATTATGACTAAGATAATGCGTAATAAATTATCATTAGTCTTCAACAATGTTAAAAACCGATAAAATATAACAAACATCAAGTTTAAGCTGCCAAACGGAACAAGCAATCCATTAGAAGAGTCAAGTAGAGAATAAAATCTACTATCTTCTATGATTTAAAAGGTTTTCATTACTTTATCATTTGAGACTCGACAATAAATAAAATCGAATCATCCTCGCTCCCACGGCCAAGGATATTCATGTAATCATCAATGGTCATGACTATACCGAATAATCCCTGGTCATAATTATACCAACTGTCCACCAATGAACTACAGGCCAATGAGGACTTTTACCACATCATTCGTCACATTACGGTCATGATTATACCGAATAATCCCTGGTCATAATCATACCAAGTCCATCTATGCACGCAAGCCAAAGATGACTTTCAACATAATATAAGCATGAGGATGATGACAATTCAATAAAACAAGTTCAAGAATAAATTTTAAAGATTTATAAGTTAATTTATCCTCGAACTCAATAACGCCCAAATTGTCAACATGATCTTCGTTTTGTGCGGTAAAATTCAAGAATGCTCGGAAGAATATTTCCATGAAAAGATACTGGATGAAGCGCAAATATCAAGGATATTCCACTAATTTAATGGAGTATAGAAGCCAAAACTTTAACCAACTGAGTATAATAGAATATATGAAACTGCAAATGGATTTTCACTCGCCATGCGGTAATCTACGTATACAGATCATTTCCACAATTTAATAAGGAATGAATACAAAGGATCATTCACCATGGATGTGGTAATCCACATAGACAGGTTATTCCAACAGAATAATAAAGAATGGAATAACAGAAGGATTCACCATGTGTGCGATAGACTGCATGATGTGTTATTCCCAACGAATAATAAATAATGGAACCAGTCCGGTAACGCATGTATGTGATATTTCGCATGTAATAATAAATAATGGAACCAGATCCGGCGTAAACTCACAGACATGATATTTCGATAGAATAATAAATAATGGAACTGTGTTAGCTGTAAACGCATTGATGCATGTGATATTCGATAGAATAATAAAGAACAGAATATTAGAAGAATTTCACCATGTATGCAGTACTTTGCATAGACAGGTTATTCCAATAGAATAATAAGAATGGAATAACAGAAGTTCTCTTCATGAATAAGAAAGAAAGAATACCCCTTACAAGTACAACAAATAATGTTCCCTACCTTAGAAGAAATTGGATATTGGAGTAGTAAAGTAGCATAATACTTTTCTTCTTTCTCTCTATGGTTTCTCTCTCTAGAGTTTTAGTGAATTCGTAAGAAATAATAAAGGAATGAGCTTCTATTTATAGGAGAATGGACTGAATAGTAACTAATTCATGAGCGGTCCAGATTGATTTACTTTTAAACGGACGGTCCATATTGGTTTACTATTAAAACTTAAAGCAAATTCGGTCCATACCGATTTACTATTAAAACTTTAAACCAAATGATCCATATTGATTTACTATTATAACTTTCCACCAACGGTCCATATTGATTTACTATTATATCTTCAACCAACGGTCTGAAAAATTAGCGCATCTCCTCATGGAATAATATTGTACGCAGAAATGATATGGACCGAAAAGAAATATATCTTACGGGTGAATAGTACCCTATGAATAATAACTCGTGAATAGTAACTCATGAATAGTAACTTGTGAATAGTACTCTGACACGAAAAGTGTCCCGAATACCCGATTGAACAATATAACCTCCAGACATCAATTATTATCGAAACAAATGTCAATTTCCACTAACACAAATAATTCAAACACAATGGAACTATAAAATTCATCTTTAATCAACATGAACTTATTCATCATTAATATTATAATTCATTATATTTAACAACCAAAATATTCCAGGAAAGAGGGGCTTTCAGATAAGGATTTCTCCTTATTGGGCGCCGCAATTAGGTGACCATACCTCTCCTTAATGAAACTTCCGGACATTGTCAATATTGCAAATAATAATATGAATAACTTTGCTGGTCTCAATTATTGATTTAATAATATAACATATTATGTAGATGATATTGTAACAATAATTGAATCAATAATATGAGAGATATGATGCGTGAATTATTGTAGCAATAATTGAGTATAACCGAGTGACTTCTCAAGTAAGTATCAATAATCAATACTGGTATTACTACTATGCAACTACGCCAGACATCGTATTTTTTTACTACCGGTAGTTCAACGGTTTTAACGATAACACCTCCGCTTATTTTTATAGAAAGATAATTTTGTCGTTTTCTAACTACGATAATACTTCCGTTATGGGGTCCTTAATGATTGTCTTTGTCGTCGAATATTCCTATTAAAACGAATATTCTCCTCACCAATCGAATATTATATAACCACTTGCTTACTTTGCGTAATTTGTAAATATTACCCACAACTATACCATTATATCAAATCCACACCATAATATTCAAAAATATATTTTGAGAAAATTATTTTTTATTCATTAAAGTTGGGGTCTTACAACCTCCCCTTCTTATGAAATTTCATCCTCGAAATTAGGGCATATACCTGGTATGTCGAAGAGATGAGGATACCTTGACTTCATCTCAGATTCTAACTCCCAAGTGTATAAGTGTATATACGAGCAAGACGTTCAAGTGTATAAGTTTCTCGTATCGGTAAGAAATGAGCAGACTTGGTCAATCTATCAACAATGACCCAAATCGCATCTATAACTTGAGAAACCTTAGGAAGACCGGTAACGAAATCCATGGTAATGTGCTCCCACTTCCATTCTGGAATTTCAAGTGGTTACAATGGACCTTTTGGTACTTGATGCTCCGCTTTAACTCCTTGACAAGTTAGACACCTTGAGATAAACAACGCTATCTCTCTCTTCATATTGCTCCACCAAAATGTATGAGGAATATCATGATACATTTTGGTACTCCCGGGATGGATTGCAAACGGTGTGTTGTGCACCTCCATCATGATTTTATACTTTAAATCAGGGTCGTTAAGAACACAAAGTCTGGAGTTGACTCGAAGTATTCCTTCTTCATCGATTCTTACTTCCGGAATAGCACCTTCTTGCACTTTCTTCCTCATACATATCGCCTCCAGTCCAGAGCTTGAGCAAATTTTAACTTTATCGATTAAAGTCGGCTTCTACTCAGATATTTGTGGCGCCCCCAAATCCGGGTTTCTCTAACCTCGAGATTAGGTGCTCACGATCCTATCATCATCATAAGCATTCTATAACTATTTCAAATAATAAACATACATTGTTCATTATACAAAAGTCTCAAAACATGGTCCCAAGGTCTCTACTAACCTTAACTTTAAATACACCATTTATAATACAAATAGTTTACTCAAGAAATTCCATTAGATAATAACTAATTTAACATTCATTCTAAAATTACTCCTGGATCTTGCCCTTTGCCCTTGTCCTTGTGATTAGATCCTTCTAGCTGGAAAGAAAGAGGTCATGATATAGCAAGAGTAAGCAACTAATTTGTTTCACAAGTTTATAAAGACAAAGGATATATATCATGACTTAGAAAGAAATATTGCCTTCAATGTTCAACAATAATATAAGATTGTGAAGGAACATGAATTAATAATCAACAATTGAATATTCGATAATTGAATAACATGAACCGAGAGGTTTTGAATAACCATGAACATTTGCCAAGGTGCTCGATGATTTAAATCGGACCTTTTAATAAATTTTGGTATTCAAGGATCGACCTTTTCATACCCCGTGATTTATGCATAAACACTTAATAATCCGACATTGATATCATGCCTTAATCAAATTTGTCCATTTCTCGACCAAGAGTTCTTACCATATCAATTAATAAGAACAGTTATTTAAAATCCATTTGATTTAACAAATTTAGACATGCTTGATCTAGCTGATACAATTAGCATAGATCTATCATAAACAGTTCATAAATGAAGAACTTTAATTTAATTCACAGTTCAATAACAGTAGAACAGGAATTCAATTGCACAAAGTGCGAATCTCAATAATCAATAAAGACGTGAATAATCATCAATAATTATTCACTAGCATGCTTTGAAAATAATAACTCAAGTTGAGTTAGAAAACTTGCCTCGATCGTAGGTTACAGCTACGAAATAAATTTCTATCCACTATGTAGTTAAATTATCTTCCTTTGAGAGACCTATAATTAGTCTTTCAATTAGTCATTGCATAACATCAGATTATGTAATCACATAGATATCATACATTACAATAAGTTCTTATAAACATTATCATGTCTAGATAGTGTTATTAACGACTACCTTTAATTCACATAATATTATTAACTTAGATAATATTAATTCACCTTCTAGTATTATTGGTTCACTAATAATACTTTAAATCATTTACAAACATTTTATTCACTTACTAATATTATTAATCATTTAATAATATTTTATCCCTTTACTAATATTATTAATCATTTAATAATATTTTATTCACTTACTAATATTATTAATCATTTAATAATATTTTATTTAATCTCGAATATTATTATTTAATAATAATACTCTAATCTAATATTTTTATTTACATAACAACATCATATTATAATATTATTAGTATTATAATAATATTCCAATAATTTATTAAATTAATAAACAATTTATTTTAATTGTTCATCCTTTAATAATCTCTTATTTAATATCCATAAAAGGTCATAAGTAATATTTATTATTATAAATTACCAAAATGCCCTAAGATAGTCAAAGTGATATAATATATTATGAGCATTCAAGCATAAAAATCATATTTTTCTCATTAAAGACATCATTTAACTATTTATTTCCTTTTATTTACAACCTAATCATTTTTAGGAAAAATAGCAAACTGATTCCAAAAATTCTCAGCTTCTGGATTTTAACAGAATATGAACCAACAATGATCCTCTAATTTTCTAGAAT
This sequence comes from Panax ginseng, assembly GCA_020205605.1. Lineage (NCBI taxonomy): Eukaryota > Viridiplantae > Streptophyta > Magnoliopsida > Apiales > Araliaceae > Panax > Panax ginseng. The sequence continues at coordinate 51,326,764 of CM035136.1, read as the reverse complement.
TTTAGAAAATAATTTACTATTTTTAAAGTGCTCAAAACACTCAGATCTTGCTCTATTTTTAAAAATTGAGTTTTGCTCGAGAAAAATCTGAAATTTTCGGGGTATGCTCTCTTAACGTATATGCAGCTACTGTAAAACTTTTGGAATTTTCCAGTGTATACACAAAGAAATATATTTGTAGGATAATATTTATGGAGTCCTTTACTAAATGGTCATTACGCATTAATATATAACTTCAAAGCGTGTCCGTTCTTTTTTCCTACGCGAGATAACTTCATAAGGTACCTCTGTAATAGTTTTCCAGATTTTTACAAGACAAGGAACTAGCCAAAACAGCCTCATGAAAACAAGTCAGTAGCTGATTTTGGATTTCAAGGCTTTAGCATATAAAGTGGCTGTTTTTGTAAAAAATATCTCAAAGGTTTCAAACCATGCTAGATTTGTGATCTACCACTTGGGTTTACTAGATAACTCATGTATCTAGCACCCCCCTTCGACGGATCATAATTCCAAGTTGTAGAACTTGAGTTACACAAGATTTAGTGGAAGAAAAAATAAGAGTTATCACCCTTGGAGAACATATGCTCATTTTCTTCCTCTAAGTCTTTGATCTAACACTCAAGATACTTAGTTCCATGCATGATGGTATGTATAACTAGTGTATCTTGAGTATTTGTACATAACCCCGTCAAAACTCAAGCTATCAAAACAAGGTAAGAGAAGAAGATGAAGGTACATTATACCTTGACTTAGTGGCTACCTTCCTTGATTTTCCAAAGTAACTAATAAACTTAGGGGGCATAAACCACTAGAACTCCTATAATTCTTCTTCCTATGGCTGAAATTCTCTCTTTCTTTTCTCTCTTTGAAGTTGGCTAGCTTGGGAGCAAGAGGTAGAAGAAGAAGATGGAGAGAAAATGAGATGTTGGAAGAATGAATTGTGTTTACAAAATGAAATGGCCAATTCATTAATAATTCTCCCACAATTATTTTGTTGCCCATTAGGTAAAAACTTTGTATTATTACTTACCTTAGGTAAAACATGATTAAATGTGCATAATGGAGTGGCAACCAATGGGAGCCTTACCACATTGTCCTTATGTTTATTCATGTCTACTAATGGACAAGCTAGATTAATTATTCCACTTAGGATCCTCATAATATCCACCATTTAGCTTTTATTTTAAATGCCCAATTTTGATTAATCAAATGTCTAGAATACCCCCAATCAAGTGGGCTAAGTATTGGATTACAATTTATTTTCCTTGGGCTTCTCTTTTAATTGATTTGGGCTAGATAAAAATATAGTCCAACAATTTTAACAATGTTACCCAATTTGATAATTTAGGGCTTTCATCTCCAATCATATGAAGTTTAATTACTTATACATATGATTTTATCTCATAACCTAATTAGATTTACAAGAATTAGGTTTAAAATTATTAGTCACTTGAAATACTAAGTTTACCCACTTAAGTTAGTATACGTATAAAATACTAACTTTTTAAGTGTTACCATAACCCTTAGGTTATTTAATATCCTTACCTAATGTATAATTAGGTCACAAGGCTTTCATTTTTAATGAAATCCATAAATATATGTATCCATATATAACACAAAGTTTAAAAAAATGTATATACATACATGGTGACTTAAAATTCACTTGTTATTACATCCTCCCCCCCCTTATAAGAATTCCGTCCCCTAATTACATATAAGGTTACTCAAAAAAATTGTGGGTAATTTTCTCTTATCATTTCTTCAAGTTCCCACGTAGCTTCTTGATATTGTGGTTCCTCCAAAGAACTTTTACGAATGTATAACCTTATTTCGCGATTTACATTCCTTTCTATCTAAAACTTCAATCGGAATTTCCTCGTGCACGATAAATCTTTTTCGACTGAATTGGCTCGTCACGATATCACATGCTTGTAATCGAGCTTATATGGTCGTAGTATCGACACATGAAACACATTATGAATATGTTCCAGATTCAGAGAGGTAGAGCTACCTCGTCACGCCACTTACCTATCTTCTTCAAGATCTCAAAAGGTCCAATAAATCTTTGACTCAAATTACCTTTCTTTCCAAACCTTATCTTTCCTTTCCAAGGAGATACTTTCAAAATGCATGGCTTCCCACCTCAAAATCTAAGCTCATGATGTAAGTTCAGCATACTTCTTCTCGGCGATCTTGAGTCAACTACCAATTCGGGCTCTAATCACCTTAATGGTCTATATGGTCCGCTTTGCACCGCTTCGTCCCAACAGTTGGCGTTCACCAACTTCATCCCAAAGATACTGGGCGTTCTACATTTCCTCCCATACGATTGCTTCGTCTGGCGCCATTAGATTCGATGTCAAGTGGTAGCTATTGTTGTATGCGAACTCTACCAATGGAAGATGATCCTCCCAACTACCCTTGAAGTCCATCACACAAGCTCGAGCATGTCTTCAAGTGTTTGAATCGTTCTCTCACTTTGCCCATCGATTCATGCGGATGATCGCGGTGCTCATCCGTAGTCGCTGTCCCCCATTCTTTCTTGAAGACTCTTCCGGAAGTTTGACGTGAAACGCGGATCCCTATCCAACACAATAGATCTTGATACGCCATGTCTCGATATAATTTCTTTGATGTATAGTTTGGCTAGGCTGGTCCGGACTATACCGATCTTGATCGACAAAAGTGAGCCGACTTCGTAAGACGATCTCGATCACCCATATGGCATCGTGTCCCTTTTGCGTTCTTTGGAAGTCCCAACACAAAATCCATCGTGATGTGCTCCCATTTCCACTCTGGAATCTCTAAAGGTCAGTAATAGTCCACTTTGGCCGTTGATGTTCGCCTTGACTCTCCGACAAGTTAGACATTTACCGACACATTCGTAACATCTCTCTTCATGTTTGGCCACCAAAGTGTTGACGTAAGTCTTGATACATTTTGTGCTTCACAGGTGTATCGAGTACCTCGTGTTATGTGCTTCTTGCGTAATCTCTTCTCTTAGTTCTCGTGTTAATTAGCGGTACCCAAATTCGTCCTTCAAATCTTAGCGGTCAATTGCCATCAATCTTGTATTTCAATTCATCCCCTCAATTAACTGGCTTCTTGATCTTTGTCGCAATCTTCGTCCTTCTCTTGAGCCTCTTTAACCTTATCTAATAAAGTAGGGCTCATTTTGCCACATAAAAATAATTTCTCATTGACCTCATTGGGTACTTAACCTCTAAGTCAAGTCGTTCAAATCCTTCACCAATTCCTCTTGAATGGTTAACTTCAATAACTTCTCTCCGCCTTTTCTACTGTGGCATCGGCCCACTACATTTGCTTTGGCTGGATGGTACAGAATCTCACAATCATAATCCTTGATCAATTCTAGCCATCATTTTACCTCATATTTAGCTCCTTCCGGGTGAAGATATACTTTAGACTCTTATGATCCGTATATATCTCACACTTCTCTCCATACAAATAGTGCCTCCAAATTTTCAAGGCAAAAAACATCTTTGCTAACTCCAGTGTCATGAGCTCTGATAACCCTTTTCATAGTCCTTTAGGTGACGTGAAGCGTCTGTGAATGACCTTGCCATCTTCAAGCATCGATTACACGCCCAAGACCCTTGTGTGACGCATCACTATACACTACAAATCCTCCGTGTTGTCGGTAAAGCCAACACAGTGCTTGACCGAGCCTCTTCTTCAATTCCATGAAACTCTGTTCACATTTTTCCGTCCAAACGAACTTCACCGCCTTTCTAGTAAGGTTGGTCAATGGCGATGCTACCTTTGAAAAATCTTGGATGAATCTTGATAGTATCCTGCTAATCCCAAGAAACTCCTAATTTACATCGATGTCTTTTGGTCGCTTCCCGCTTGATAACCGCTTCTACTTTTTTTGGCCGGATCTCTTAAAACACCATCTTTGTCGATAACGTGACCCAAAAATTGCACTCTCATGAACTAAAATTCACACTTGGAGAACTTTGCATACAACTTCTCCCTCCTTAACGTCTCCAACATTTTCCTTAGATGTTCAACGTGATCTTCCTCTGTCTCGAATATACGAAATGTCGTCGATGAACACGACAACAAACTTATCCAAATCTTTGCTTAAACACTCTGTTCATCAAATCCATGAATCTTTCTTTGGTGCATTAGTTAACCCAAAAGACATTACCGTAAACTCAAAGTGTCCATACCGGAGTTACAATGCCGTCTTTGGAACATCCTCATGTCTCACCTTCATTGGTGATAACCAAATCCTCAAGTCAATTTTTGAAAAGTATTTTGCCCCTTCACCGATCAAACAAATCGTCGATCCCGGCAATGGGTATTTATTCTTAATGGTGACCTTGTTTAACTCTCGGTGAGTCGATACAAAGTCTTAATGACCCATCCTTCTTCTTTACTGAATAAGACCGGTGCTCCCCATGGTGATACGCTTGGTTGAATGTATCCCTTATCTAACAACTCTTGTAGTTGAACCATCAGTTCCTTCATTTCTCTGAGGAGCCATACGATCTGGTGCTTTGATACCGGTGATGTCCCCAGTGCCAAATCGATAACAAACTCTATCTCTATCCGTGGCAATCCCGGAATTTCATCCGGAAACGTCAACGAATTCCCTTACAATAGGTATTTGACCCGGTTCACCCTCGATTCTGCGGGTATCCTGGCGTGAGCCAAATAACCTATACAACCCTTCCTAAGCAACTTCCTTTAAAATCATCGTCGACAACAAGATTGTCTTGGCGATTTATCGCCATAAAATACCACCTTTGACTTATTTGGAGTCTTTAGGTGTACGCACTTTTCTTCAAATCAATGACCGCTCCATGACTTGATAACCAATCCATCCCAAGGATTACATCAAACTCTCCAAGACGAATCGATATCAAATCCACGTTAAGCTTAAAACCTCTTACATTAGCACAATGGTTCCTATAGATGTAGTCTACGAGGATAATTTCTTTGTTTGCTACTTCTACATTCATTGGGTGTTCTAATAGTTCATGAGGTAAACTTAATCTTTGAGCAAATTCATCGATACAAAAGAACATGAAGCTCCCGAATCGAATAACACATGGCATTTATATCATTGATCTAATTATACGACATTACCACCTCCTGGATGCTACAAAGATCTTGCACCTTTATCATATTGAATGTCCGTGCTGTTGGCTTGTTTGGCTAGGCTGGTCCTCCACTAGTTATCTTTGTGTTATTGCCCCTGTTGCCATTTTCGCCATCCATGCTTTTCTTCTTCGAGCAATCCTTGATCCGATGTCCCACTTCACCACAATTAAAGCAACCTCCTTTCTTCACCTTAGTACAATTGGGTGAGGTATGCCCTTCTTGCCCACATGTATAACATATCATTTTTCCTTTCCAAAGACTCCCGAAGGTGACCCTTTCCACAGCTCCCACACATGACTTCTTTTGTTGCACGCTTCCTCACGCATCTCCAGTTACTACCCCCACTCGCTCCATTTCCGCTTCTTATTGTTTGCTACCACCATCACGACATTTTGATTCCCACCTTCCGATTTCTTCTTATTCTTCTCCGATTGTATCTTGAGACCGCCGCTTCCTCCTTCCGCTTATAAGAGCTTTTTTCCAACAGAGTTGAGAATGATGTGATTTGTAAAACCGCTACTTTACTATAAATCCACGGCTTTAGTCCATTCTCAAACCTTCTCGCTTTCCTCGCCTCAGTGTCCACGATGTGGAGAGAATCTCGCCAATTCATTGAATTTCAAAAGACATACTACGACTTCGACATATTCTCTTGTTTCAGCCCCAACTTGATCTCCATTCTTGCTTGAACACTCTCGGGGAAGTAGTTCTCAAAGAACAACTTCTTGAATGCTTCCCAAGTCACGATTCCGAGTTCCTGCTTTGTTCGGTTGGCATCCCACCAATAGCTAGCCTCCCCTTCATTAAGTAGGTAGCAAAAATGGTCTTCTTCTTCTCGCTACTCTAGCAATAACGAAGGCCTTCTCAATCTCCTTTACCCACATTTGGGCTTCTATCGAATCTGTTGTTCCTCTGAACTCTGGCGGTCCCTCTTGCCTTGAAGTCCTTAAAGTTTACTATTTGGGTGCTCTTTGATTTCCTGCAGTTGAGCTTGATTCTCATGGCTTCAACCATCATGTTAATAAAATCTTGCATTAGGTTTTGTTGAGATCCCGCTGCATTATTAACTGACTCTTCAATATCTTGGTTCCTGAGTCCACGTCTGCGCGCCATTATCTAGTGAAACAAAAATTCTAACACGTTACTCGGATTTATTATCATATGATTACTTAGTATGTAATACGCTATTTATTTAAACAATCAGATGATCATTATGTGAGAGTTTTAAGTTACCGAGATTTGGAAGTCTTTCTCCCTGCTTAGTGGGTTAAGTTTGTTTTTAAAGAACATTTTCCAAATCAGTCTACTGAATTCACATAACATTAAATAGAAAATTTACTATTTAAAATTTTCTAACACATATCATAATAATTCTGCATTTATATTCATACACCAATCTTCAGTGACTTACACGATTAATACAGGTATATTTTATAAATGCTACTATCCCATTTTAACACAAAAGATGGGATTAACTCATAATAATACCTCCCTACAAACACAATTAGGGAAAGTACATAACCATTTACTACCTCACACCTGCTGAGGTTTACATCAACATAAATCCTTATTACACAACAAGAAAAGTACTAATGCATCTATCTACAATTTGGGCCATCACATCATCACCATTGGTGGCCTGCCAGTCACTCCCACACAGCTCTGAGGGAAGCGACTCTGCGCAGGACTCTACGTCGAATCGGATCGACTAGACTCTCCTATCTCGAGTGGACCCTCCTAGCCCATCTGCTGCCGGCCCTCATCTGCATCGCATCAAGGGCCACCCTAAAGTTTCTACTCTCGACCTTTACTACTGCAGCCTCGATCTTTAATTGGCCCACCACTTTCATCCGACTCATGGAATGCCTCTTCCACCCGCATCTTATCGGCAGAATTTCTACGTCAAACTCAAATGCATCTCCAGGATGCTTCATGCTCGACTCTCCAAACTTTGCCTTTTCATTCTCTAGTTGTACCCTCAAGATTCCACTTGCAACCTGGACTCATTCTCCTCAATAAGTCCCCTACCGAGGACCATGAGGGACATCTTGGGTGGCCTCATGCTCAATGGGTTCTGCTCCAATTGAGTAACTACCTTGGCGCTTTCGTCCGACATCCTACAAACACCATAAAGTCAACGTCAGTACCACAATAAAATATATTCATTGATGAAATGAAATAATATTTTATTAAGTACAACACAAACTTGATGAATTTCCATAATCCATCTCCTAACATACTCCATAAGAGTTTTCTACTAAGGTTATAACCTAGGTTTCGCATTCCTAAAGTTTATAACCTACAGCTTTGATACCAACCTGTTGCCGCCCCCAAATCCGGGTTCTCTAACCTCGATTCAGTGCTCACGATCCTATCATCATCATAAGCATTCTATAACTATTTCGAAATAATAAACATACATTGTTCATTATACAAAAGTCTCAAAACATGGTCCCAAGGTCTCTCTAACCTTAACTTTAAATACACCATTTATAATACAAATAGTTTACTCAAGAAATTCCATTAGATAATAACTAATTTAACATTCATTCTAAAATTACTCCTGGATCTTGCCCTTGCCCTTGTCCTTCGCATTAGATCCTTCGGGCTTAACTGAAAATAGAGGTCATGATATAGCAAGAGTAAGCAACTAATTTGCTTCACAAGTTTATAAAGACAAAGGATATATATCATGACTTAGAAAGAAATATTGCCTTCAATGTTCAACAATAATATAAGATTGTGAAGGAACATGAATTAATAATCAACAATTGAATATTCGATAATTGAATAACATGAACTGAGAGGTTTTGAATAACCATGAACATTTGCCAAGGTGCTCGATGATTTAAAGCTGGACCTTTTAATAAATTTTTGGTATTCAAGGGGATCGACCTTTCATACCCGTGATTTATGCATAAACACTTAATAATCCGACATTGATATCATGCCTTAATCAAATTTGTCCATTTCTCAGTCAAGAGTTCTTACCATATCAATTAATAAGAACAGTTATTTAAAATCCATTTGATTTAACAAATTTAGACATGCTTGATCTAGCTGATACAATTAGCATAGATCTATCATAAACAGTTCATAAATGAAGAACTTTAATTTAATTCACGATTCAATAACGGTGAAACGAAATTCAATTGCACAAAGTCTTGAATTTCAATAATCAATAAAGGCGTGAATAATCATCAATAATTATTCACTAGCATGCTTTGAAAATAATAACTCAAGTTGAGTTAGAAAACTTGCCTCGATCGTGAGTTACATTACTGAAATAAATTTCTATCCACTATGTAGTTAAATTATCTTCCTTTGAGAGACCTATAATTAGTCTTTCAATTAGTCATTGCATAACATCGGATTATGTAATCACATAGATATCATACATTACAATAAGTTCTTATAAACATTATCATGTCTAGATAGTGTTATTATTAATTACCTTTTAATTCACATAATATTATTAACTTAGATAATATTAATTCACATTCTAGTATTATTGGTTCACTAATAATACTTTAAATCATTACCAACATTTTATTCACTTACTAATATTATTAATCATTTAATAATATTTTATCCCTTACTAATATTATTAATCATTTAATAATATTTTATTCACTTACTAATATTATTAATCATTTAATAATATTTTATTTAATCTCGAATATTATTATTTAATAATAATACTCTAATCTAATATTTTTATTTACATAACAACATCATATTATAATATTATTAGTATTATAATAATATTCCAATGATTTATTAAATTAATAAACAATTTATTCTAATTGTTCATCCTTTAATAACCTCTTATTTAATATCCATAAAAGGTCATAAGTAATATTTATTATTATAAATTACCAAAATGCCCTAAGATAGTCATGATATAATATATTATGAGCATTCAAGCATAAAATCATATTTTTCTCATTAAAGACATCATTTAACTATTTATTTCCTTTTATTTACAACCTAATCATTTTTAGGAAAAATAGCAAACTGATTCCAAAAATTCTCAGCTTCTGGATTTTAACAGAATATGAACCAACAATGATCCTCTAATTTTTCTAGAATTTTAGAAAATGATTTACTATTTTTAAAGTGCTCAAAACACTCAGATCTTGCTCTATTTTTAAAAAATTGAGTTTTGCTCAGAAAAATCTGAAATTTTCAGGGTATGCTCTCTTAACGTATATGAAGCTACTGTAAAAATTTTGGAATTTTCCAGTGTATACACAGTGATATATTTGTAGGATAATATTTATGGAGTCCTTTACGGAAATAGTCATTACGCACAATATATAACTCGAAACGTGTCCGTTCTTTTTCCTACGCGTAGATAACTTCATAAGGTACCTCTGTAATATTTTTCCAGATTTTTACAAGACAAGGAACTAGCCGAAACAGCCTCATGAAAAACAAGTCAGTAGCTGATTTTTGATTTCAAGGCTTTAGCATATAAAGTGGACTGTTTTTTAAAAAAATCTCAAAGGTTTCAAAACATGCTAGATTTGTGATCTACCACTTGGGTTTACTAGATAACTCATGTATCTAGCACCCCCTTGACGGATCATAATTCCAAGTTGTAGAACTTGAGTTACACAAGATTTAGTGGAAGAAAAACAAGAGTTTTCACCCTTGGAGAACATATGCTCATTTTCTTCCTCTAAGTCTTTGATCTAACACTCAAGATACTTAGTTCCATGCATGATGGTATGTATAACTAGTGTATCTTGAGTAGTTGTACATAACCCCATCAAAACTCAAGCTATCAAAACAAGGTAAGAGAAGAAGATGAAGGTACATTATACCTTGACTTAGTGGCTACCTTCCTTGATTTTCCAAAGTAACTAATAAACTTAGGGGGCATAAACCACTAGAACTCCTATAATTCTTCTTCCTATGGCTGAAATTCTCTCTTTCTTTTCTCTCTTTGAAGTTGGCTAGCTTGGGAGCAAGAGGTAGAAGAAGAAGATGAAGAAGATGGAGAGAAAATGAGATGTTGGAAGAATGAATTGTGTTTACAAAATGAAATGGCCAATTCATTAATAATTCTCCCACAATTATTTTGTTGCCCATTAGGTAAAAACTTTGTATTATTACTTACCTTAGGTTAAACATGATTAAATGTGCATAATGGAGTGGCAACCAATGGGAGCCTTACCACATTGTCCTTATGTTTATTCATGTCTACTAATGGACAAGCTAGATTAATTATTCCACTTAGGATCCTCATAATATCCACCATTTAGCTTTTATTTTAAATGCCCAATTTTGATTAATCAAATGTCTAGAATACCCCCAATCAAGTGGGCTAAGTATTGGATTACAATTTATTTTCCTTGGGCTTCTCTTTTAATTGATTTGGGCTAGATAAAAACATAGTCCAACAATTTTAATAATGTTACCCAATTTGATAATTTAGGGCTTTCATCTCCAATCATATGAAGTTTAATTACTTATACATATGATTTTATCTCATAACCTAATTAGATTTACAAATGAATTAGGTTTAAAATTATTAGTCACTTGAAATACTAAGTTTACCCATCTTAAGTTAGTATCGTCATAAAATACTAACTTTTTCGTGTATGACCATAACCCTTAGGTTATTTAATATCCTTACCTAATGTATAATTAGGTCACAAGGCTTTCATTTTAATGAAATCCATAAATGTATGTATCCATATATAACACAAAGTTTAAAAAACATCCTAACCCTATACATACATGGTGACTTAAAATTCACGGTTATTACTCAAATGTTGCTCATGATCTTCACGGCTTTTGGAATATATGAGAATGTCATCAATAAAGACAACCACAAAGTGATCCAAATATTCCTTGAATACTCGGTTCATCATAACCATGAAGGCAGCAGGATCATTAGTCAATCCAAAAGACATGACCAAGAATTTATAATGCCCGTACCGAGTTCTGAAGGCGGTCTTTGGAATATTCTCAGTTTTAACCTTCAAATGATGATATCCGAATGAAGATCGATCTTTGAAGAGAATTGTGCTCCTTGCAACCCGGTCAAACAGTCATCAATGCGAGGTAATGAGATACTATTCTTGATGGTGACATGGTTCAATTCCCCGGTAGTCAATACAAAGTCGCATACTCCCATCTTTCTTCTTCACGAATAGAACAGAGCACCCCAAGGAGACGTATTAGGAAGAATGAAACCAATGTCTAACAATTCCCGCATTGGGTCTTTAACTCCACAAGTTCAATAGAGCCATTCGATATGGGGCTTTGAAATGGGTTTTGTACCAGTTCAAGGTCGATACAAAATTCAATTTCACGCTCCGGGCTAGGCCAGAAGTTCTTCAGAATATCGGAAATTTATTAACAATAGAAATATCATTCAAAACTACTGTATTTTTGTTTAAATCAGTGACATGAGCTAAGAAAGCTTGAAATCCATTTTTCAATAAACGAATAGCTTTATGGCTTGAAATGACTTTGATTGATTTTAATGGTTTGGTCGCTTGAATTCGCATAATAGGTTGATTAGGAATATGAAAACTAACAACCTTACGAAAACAATCAATTTTTGGATGATGAGTAGTTAATCAATCAATCCCTAGAATTACGTCAAATACAAGTATTTTTAAAGAAATAAGATCGACAGGTAATGTGCGGTTACCGATTTGAATCAAACAAGACTTATAAACCGTGGATGTAATGAAGGTTTCTCCCAATGGAGTTTCAACCGATAAGTCAAAGTCCAAATTCTCCGGAGTCAAATTTAAACGTTGAGCGCAAGTAGGAGAAATAAAAGAATGGGTAGAGCCGGTATCAAATAAGGTATATACTTCACTAGAGTTTATGATAAGCTTACCCGTGATGACCTCGTTTGGGTTCCTTGCTTTCTGGGAGGTTACAACAAACGCTCTCCCTTGAACTACCAGTTTTGTCTTGTCTGGGATGGACTTTGATGCCTCCATCCCAGCTGGACTTGACTTCGTTGCACGACAAAATTGGGCTAAGTGACTTTCTCTTCCATAATTGTAACATGTTTTGGACTGCTGCGTAGCTTTGATCGATGTATCCTCCCTCCGTGATTTGTAACATACGACCGGCGGTCGTTCTCCTTCCTTAACAATAAGTGCTGGTACTGACGTCATTCCATCATTATTAAATCTCCTCTTCTTGAAACTCCCACTTTTAATGTCTTGCCATGATTACCACCAAGTGGTTACCATTTCGCTCTTTGATTCCCCCACGTTTGTTGTCATTTGCTTCACGATCGCTTTCCACTAGTATTTTCATTCTGCCGGCTGCTTTCTCTTGGTTGCGTTAACCCGTTATCGCGCTCCAATAACTAAGCCCTATTTACAACATCTGAATACAAACACAGTTTATGAGAAATAATATATTGACGTATCTCCGGTTTTAAACCTCTTAAAAACATCCGCGTCATTCTCTCCATATTATCAACCAAGTGGGACGCAAATCGGGACAACTCGGCAAACTTAGCTCCGCATTCACTACCGAGGCCATATTGTTCTTCGCTCCAACTTGATAAACTCTACCTCTTTAATGTGACGAATACTTTTGGAAAGTACTTGTCATTGAACAGCTCTTGAACTTCTCCCAAGACATCTTCAAGGCGGCGAGGTTGAGTACGCTTTCTCGATTCCCACCAAGAATCGCTTCTCTCCTCGCAACATAAAGGTGGCAAAAGGAACCTTTTGCTCCTCGGAGCATCCCAAGACATCAAATATCTTGGTGATCTGCTTTATCCATGCATCCGCCTTAAGTGGTTTTGGCACTCCAATAAACTCTGGTGGTCCTAGCTCCTTGAACTGTTTAGCGGTGATCGTTCGAGAGTTTCCAATGTTTCCACCTACATTTTGGACAGAGTTTCTCTTGCACGATGTTGTGCAATTCGCGTAAAGCTCCTAAACATTCTGTCATTCGCCATTTGGTCGGTGTTGTTGTTCACCTGAGGATTATTGTCTTTCTGTTTCACATTATCCTGGGTATTAATCTGTGGTGACTCCACGATCTCATGTGCTTAATTGCTTATCTCAATATTTTTGGATGCCATTTTCCAATATTGCCACAAAACAAGGGTTAATTAATATATCACATATTATCCCTATACTCTGACCGACCAGTTAAATACCAAATAAACTTAGGTAGGTCATACTAGCAAAGGAATTCCCCGTCTCTCCCCTCCTAGTTCTTGTCTCACATCTCAGCCAGGGATCATATCCCTAAGCTTTGATACCAACTATGACGCCCCCAAAACAGGTATACATCACCCATCTTGAGTCGCCAGATACAAGGTACTGAATACAAATACAACTTAATTATACAACAGTCGTGTGAAATACGACAAAACATAGGCTGTGAGTTTTAATACAAATATTGTCATCTAGACAATATCCACACTCAATGGAGTCCTCATTACATTTATTATCACACTATTTCATAGAATAGTGAGGACTACTAATGCACCATCTCGGACCATCACTCTGTTCCCCGACTAGTCCCAAAATACGTTCTCATTTCCCAAGAGAACAAGTGAAAGAAAGGGTGAGCTCAACTAGCCCAAAGAAGAAATATTATGACTAAGATAATGCGAATAAATTTATATTAGTCTTCAACAATGTTAAACTGATAAAATATAACAAACATCAAGTTTAACTGCAGCAGAACAAGCAATCCATTAGAAGAGTCAAGTAGAGAATAAAATCTACTATCTTCTATGATTTAAAAGGTTTTTCTCTACTTTATCGCTGAGACTCAGCTTAATAAATAAAATCGAATCATCCCTGCTCCACGGCCAAGGATATTCATGTAATCATCAATGGTCATGACTATACTGAATAATCCCTGGTCATAATCATACCAATAACTATCCACCAATTAAACTATAGGCCAATGAGGACTTTTACCACATCATTAGTCATATTACGGTCATGATTATACCGAATAATCCCTGGTCATAATCATACCAAGTCCATCTATGCACGTAATCCAAAGATGACTTTTAGCATAATATAAGCATGAGGATGATGACAATTCAATAAAACAAGTTCAAGAATAAATTTTAAAGATTTATAAGTTAATTTATCCTGAACTCAATAACGTCCAAATTGTCAACAGGATACTTGCTTTTGTCTTTGTAAAATTCAAGAATGCTCGTAAGAATATTTCCATGATAAGATCTTTGGATGAAGCGCAAATATCAAGGATATTCCACTAATTTCATGGAGTATAGAAGCCAAAACTTTAACCAACCGAGTATAATAGAATATATGAAGTCGCAAATGGATTTTCACCGCCATGCGGTAATCCACGACATGAGATCATTTCCACAATTTAATAAGGAATGAATACAAAGGATCATTCACCATGCATGTGGTAATCCACATAGACGCAAGTTATTCAAATGTAATAATAAAGAATGGAATAATGTATGATTCACCATGCTTGCGATAGATTGCACATACAAAGTTATTCCCAATGTAATAATTAATATTGGAACCAGTCCGCAGCATAAACGCATGCATGTGATATATTAAGCGAGAATAATAAATAATGGAACCAGTCCCAAGAAAACGCATACGCATACGATATTTTCGACGAATAATAAATAATGGAACCAGTCTCCATGCGAACGCATGATGTATGAGATATTCCGGCGTAATAATAAAGAACGGAATATTAGAAGAATTTCACCATGTATGCGATTTTGCATAGACAAAGTTATTCCAACAGAATAATAAGAATGGAATAATAGAAGTTCTCTTCACTAATAAGAAAGAAAGAATACCCCTTACGAGTACAACAAATAATATCCCCTACCTTAGAAGAAACTAGATATTGGAGTAGTGAAGTAGCAGAATACTTTTCTTCTTTCTCTCTATGGTTTCTCTCTCAAGAGTTTCAGTGAATTCGTAAGAAATAATGAAGGAATGAGCTTCTATTTATAGGAGAATTGACTGAATAGTAACTAATTCATGAGCGGTCCAGATTGATTTACTTTTAAACGGACGGTCCATATTGGTTTACTATTAAAACTTAAAGCAACGGTCCATACTGATTTACTATTAAATCTTTAAACCAGCGATCCATATTGATTTATTATTATAACTTTCCACCAGCGGTCCATATTAATTTACTATTATATCTTCAACTAACGGTCTGAAAAATTAGCACATCTCCTCATGGAATAATATTGTACCCAAAAATGATATGGACCGAAAAGAAATATATCTTTCGGGTGAATAGTATCCCATGAATAGTAACTCGTGAATAGTAACTCATGAATAGTAACTTATGAATAGTAACTCGTGAATAGTACTCCAACACAAAAAGTGCCCCGAATACCCGATTGAACAATATAACCTCCAGACATCAATTATTATCGAAACAAATGTCAATTTCCACTAACACAAATAATTCCAACACAATGGAACTATAAAATTCATCTTTAATCAACACGAGCTTAATCATCATTAATATTATAATTCACAATATTTAACAACCAAGTCGTTCCAAGGAAAGAGGGGGCTTTCCGATAAGGATTTCTCCTTATTGGTGCGCAATTAGGTGACCAAACCTCTCCTTGACAGAACTTCTAGACATTGTCAATATTGCAAATAATAATATGAATAACTTTGTTGTCTCAATTATTGATTTAATAATATAACATATTATGTAGATGATACTGTATAATTGAGTGACTTGGGCAGCCAGACGTCTCCACCTTTGAGCATACTCTTTGAAAGACTCATTATACTGTTTCTTGACATTGGTAATTTGATACCGGTTAGTAGCCATCTGAGACTGAAAGCTGTATTGTGTGAGGAAGGCGTGTGCTAGCTCTTCCCAGCTATGGATCTTTAAATTGTCTAATCTGGTATACCACGAATGGGCTTCTCCAGTAAGACTTTTTCTGGAACAGCTGCATTCTGAGCTTCTCGTCCTCTGCATAAGATCCGAGTTCTCCAATAAACACCTTCAAATGTGTGTAAGGATCTCCTAACCCGTCATTTTTTTAAAGTCAGGAGTCTTAAACTTTTCTGGATAATGAACACCGTGGAAAAAACGCAGGAGGTCGAAGATATGAAACACTCCCGTGTGTTCCAATTCCTTTGATAGCACGAAGGGTCTCTTCCATTTGGAGGACTTTCTTGTTGATGTCACCGGTGTCTGGATCTCCTATGAGATGGGTGGCATCATGAATTTTGGTTGTCGTAGCCAACTGCAGTTCAAGTATCGTAATGACCTGGGTTCCCCCTTGTGTAGAGGATTCAGCATGTACGGGTATCTTTGGACACTGAGTAGACTAGTGTAGTTCTTTAAGCATAACAGCCAAATCTGTAATTTATTTGCTTAATCCATTGAATTCTTTGCGAGAAACTAGATTAAGGTCAGTCTGGTCAGATGATGACATGATTGACTGTAGGCTTGCAACCTTTTTGGATTTTGACCGGGTAGTGGGTCCGATTAATTCCCTGCAAAAGACTTGCATAGTTTAGTCTTTAGGGAATGTATAAAAATAACATGCTATGTGATATTTCCGTTTTAGGAATTTTATCCTGCAAAACGGATGTCAGTTGTTTGTAATACAAGATAGACTGTTAAGTTAAATATGTATGTGTACACATTTTTTCATATTTCTCATTACATGGAGATAAATATGGAATGAAATTATAAGTAATTGTGTTTAAAATGAGAAAGCATGAAGAGACTTTCCTCCGTATTGGGTTTATCAGAGGCTGACCTATCTTAGGTTACTCTCGCGGCTTTTTGACATGAAGGTTCCCAAATCATCGCAATTTACTCAACGGGAGATTAATTCGGTCTTTCAACTAGAGTGAATTTAGGTGGTGCCTTTCCTGAGCCTGGCGGGAATTATTCTTCCTACGAGTCCAGTAATCAAACACCGACAGGATAGCCTCCTGGTGGAGGGACCACACAACATACATTCACATACATTGAGTCTCACCGTATGGAAATGATGACATGTGTGAAGCACTAATATCACAAGCAGATATGGTGCGATGTACAAAGTGCAATAAGTAAATGTACTCGTACACATTCATCATAAATGTAAATGCAACATCCACACACAAGCAGATAATAGTATTAAAAAGATTGCAATAGCGGCTTAAGTCCTCTTACTGGAGTTCCCAAGCAGAGTCGTCACCTGTCGATGTTGGGATTTTTAGTTGTCCCTTTTCGTTACTTGTTCTTTGGTGTTCTCATTTTAGGTGAGATTTGTTTGAAAAAACAAGTAAAAAAGGTCGGACATGTATAATGTTGACGATGGACTGTTAAGAGTCACCAGTTGGTTTTTTAAATGGTTGTACCAACACAACCGAGAAAAGGTTTGCACATTGACCCAATGATGTGACATCATAAATCTGGTTGAAGAAACCGAGATTCATTAGGGTCTGGGACTTGATTATGCGGAGGGAAGGTGTTAGGCACCCCCCGACATCTGTGTTCCCACGGTGACCACCTCTTTTCAAGAAACTATTATCTGAATATGTGTGTGTGTGTGTGTGTATGGGCCAATGTGCTATTTATTTGGAAGTAGTGCGAGGCCTCGTTCGCACCTATATACACAGGGTTTGAATTTATGTAAAAATTCAATTTTAGCAAGATATAGCAGTGATGTTTTATAAAAGAGGTTTTTCAAACCCTTGTGCTCAATAGTAATTGAGACCTTTTACACTTCCATTTTATTAAGTGTTCGGCTTGATTGATTTTATTTTCGAGATGCGAAACATCTATAAGAAAAATAATGTACAAAATAATGCTGATTTCCCCCATGGGTATGAAAACCATCTGAGGAAATTCAGACACCGCAGAGTAATTTACAAGTTGCTTATAGCTGAAAATGTCCATCACGGGAACCGAATCTATATCCAATGGGCTGAATCTGTGATCACATGATTCCTAGGCTCACATGATACCGCAATTTGTATGAAAGCAGTAAGCAAGTATATATATAAAAGATGTAAATATATATATACAAACATGATTAGCCACCATGAAGCACCTCCATGGGGGATCAGAAATTGTAAATAAAGCTGTAAAAGCTATCAACCGCCATGGAGGAAACTCCAGGTGGGACGAAACGTAAATAAAGTCAGAAAAGCGATCAATCGTATCACGAAATAAACTCCAAAAGGTGATTTAAACGTAAAGAAAGCTGTAAAAGCGATCAACCACCACAAAAATAAAATAAAATATATATATATATAAGCGATAAACGCATTCTGATGTAAAATCTGTGCTCATCGAACACAGTTAATAAAAGCTCATATATATATATATATATATATATATATATAAATGCTCGGATGTAAAATCCGTGCTCATCGAACAAAGTCCAACACACAGCTAATATATATATATATATATATATATATATATATATATATATATATATATTAAAAGCGAGAAACGCCCAAACCAAATCTAGGCTCATCGAACAAAGTCTGACACATAGTTCATATATATATATAAGTGTATATATATATAAGCAAATAAACGCTCCAGACTGAAGTCTAGGCTCAATCGAGGCATAACTCAATAATGTTAGTCCATATATATAAATATATATATATATATACAAACTGAAAATTAAACCACAGACCAAAGTCCGGGCAAACACACGCAACACAACTCTAAACGTGAAGAAGGGTGTGTGCAAAGATGAAGAGAAAGGCTTTAAAGTGTATAAGAAGGCTTATAATGGACTGCCAAAGAAGACTTCTGTATCTTTAAAGTAGATGAAACTCGGCTCCCACTGGTACAAGAGTAGCTATATGTGAGCTCACAAGTGTATAAAATTAGAAAACACTTAGTATATTGTAAGTAAAGAGTAAATTTCACAGGGCTTCCTCGCCTTTTTCTCTCTTAAAATGGCCACCCCAAGCCCTCTGTTTATAGAGGGGGGAGCCGCAGGTGTACCTGCAGCCAGCCGCAGGTGTACCTGAGGATGCCCGAGTTGCCCCGGGTTTTGTGGGTCGCGTCGTCTCGCAGTACGTGCACGTAGGCACTGCAATGTCCACTCGAACTTTCAGAATCGCAATCTGGGCATTCGACTGAGGTATGTAGGACCTATTTCAGACCGCCGTTGTTGAGAGTTATTCAATGGCATGGGATTAGAGGTTATACGAAGTCATGAAGATGGGACGGTGCCCTCCGGTCTTCAAGCTTCAAATTATATATGTTACCTTGCACAATAGTCACTCTGGATTGGTTTTCCTTGATTCTTGTGGGACGTTGTTGTGTAGAAATGTGTGTATGAGATGTTGAGATGGCGTGATGTTGCTTCAAAGTGGCGAGATGATTACTTTTCCCCTCACCAGAGTTATCACCAATTTGGGCTAATAAAGCAGACGTTGCTCAGGGTTATTGCTGAGATTAGACTGCTGCCAATGTTGGAGGTCCTCAGTGTCATCTTTGAGGTGTGCCTGCTTTCCCACAGTGTTATATCCAAAGCTTTAGATTTGAATGCCTCGGTGTGAGTGCCGAGGTTGAAGTTGATCGCATGCATTTTAAACAAGCATTTCTGGGGTTATCGCCGGAACTGGACTCCTTGGGGTTATCACCAAGGTATGTAACTGCTATTCCCAGTGTTGGGATTGAGACTGGATACCTCCGGGTTATCTCCGAGATTAATCGGTCTTCTCTGGTGGAATTTCCGGTATTGGAATTGCATGCCTCAGGGTTATCTCCGAGGTTGGAACTGTTACTCCTGGTGTGTGTTCCGGGGTTGAGACTGAACTTTCGGTAGTATCCGGACTGGATGTGAGCTATCTTCCAGGGTTATTTCTAAAAGATGAATCTGCATTCCTGCAATGTCAGTGACAGGTGTGTAGAAAATTTTGAGTGTCTACAAGTGGCTTACGAGGTAGCTCTACCTCCAGAGTTGGAAAACATTAACAATGTTTTTCATGTTTTGGTGTTATGACCATATAAACCCGATTACAAGCACGTGATCAAATACGAACCATTACAGTTTGATAAGGACTTGTCTTATGAGAAAATTCCTATCCAGTTAGTTGACAGGAAAGAACAAGTGCTGAGGAATAAAGTAATACCTTCCGTGAAGGTGATATGGAGGAACCACAATGCTAAAGAAGCTACGTGGGAACTCAAAGATAAAATGATGAAAGATTATCTTGAGATATTTGTTTAATATGTGTCTTCGATTCTGGGGACAGAATCTTTGTAAGTAGGGAAGAATGTGACGAATGATTTGTTTGAGTTATGATTCCGGGGACAAAATCCTTGTAAGGAGAGAAGAATGTAACAATCCAGAATTTTAAATTGTAATTCAAAATATTTATTGAGTTATATAAATATTTTAATTGATGTGTTTATTGTTGAATAAATATTTATTTAAGGTGAGTTGATTTGATTATTTATTTATTAAATAAATAATTTATGAGTTAAGAAAATTGATCATCATGAGATAATATTTTAATTTAAATTAATAAATTAAGTTAGAGAGTTGATAGGGAGTAAATGGATTATTATAATATTTTTAATTTAATTTGGTAATAAAAGTGTGACAAATAAATATGCTATAAATGGGTTATTAAAATAAATTAAAGGAATTTAATTTAGTTTTGCCAAATAAGGCTTAAGGATATTAAGTCTTTAATTTTAAAGAGGTTTTGCCATACAAAGCCTTATGGCTTTTGGATTTTTTGAATTTTGAATTTTTAAATAATATAAATCAAATAAATCAAATAATAAATAAAATATATTTATAACCTATACGTTATATTTTTGTAACTGATATTATTTAGTATGCGTATTATGGCCATGTCAATTTTTTTTATTAATTTTACGTATACTTGCTTATCAGTTTGGTTTTTGTTTACGCATTCTAGTTATTTGCTAAGCCTAAGAAGAAAGTTACAGAGGAAAGAAAAAATAGAGAGAGTTTGAGAGAGTCTGAGAGAATTCCTGAGACTTTCAAACAATTATCTGTGGTGAGCAAGGATTAAGCAGAAGGTATGTTACATAAGCTTAATATTATATGATATGTACATATATGTTTTACAACATAGTTCCTAATGTCTCTGTGTTTTTGACTATAGTATATAAAGTTTTTACAAAATTGTCTATAATCCAAGTTTCTTTATGATTGGTAATAAATTATGCGTATATTGTGATTGTGATATTATAACTAGCATATATATATGATTGTGGTTGATTTGTATTCTAATTACGTGTAAAAGGGAAGAAAATTGTTTACAGTGAATATATGTATGAACATGGCTTGTAGGAGTACCAAAATTAATATTTGATTGTGAGCTAATTGTGAAATTAAACCTTGAATATGTTAATTTGGTAAGAAATAAAGAGAACGTAGTTCAAATGAATCAATTTGGTGTATAATAGGGATTACAGTGTTAATTTTGTCAAACAATGTCAAAAAAATAGAGTTTTGGTGTAAAGTATGGCATTCCAGGATTTAATTTTCTAAAGTTGTTGTTTAGTTGTTTTAAATTAGTATATATATGTTGGGTAACGTTTATGTGTAATTTATGTAAGTTATATATGATAAATTGGTGTTAGAAATTAGGATACAGCCAAAAGATTTAGCTTTGTTCATTCTTCGTGGTTTGGGATTACAGAAACTTCGAGCCTTAGCGCTAAAATCGTTGTCGCAACTTCAAGCTTATACCAGAATGCCAAAGTTAGAGCCATGAACCTCGACCTTCATGGCGGCCAGCCAATAACAATTAATGTGATTAGGATTCATTGCATAAATATCATGTGTGTCGCAAAAATCCATAGTAAGGTAAACTATGGTCACAGTCACTTGCTAGCGATTAGCGAGGGCTGTAAATGATTTTTTCTTTTACACCGAAGTCCAGTAATTGTTGATATAATACAATACTACGACTGCTAAAAATGTAAATTTGTTATTGGGGTATTATAGTGCTAAGAATGAGCATATTATTAATACTTAACGAGTTTTATTATTGTTTTATTTATGTAACTTGATTATGTGATTAAAATCATCAAGCCATACATGAAATAGAAATTTATTTGTATACATAGTATTTGTAGTAACTAATTGTGTCCTAATGACATGTGATTAGGATATTGTGAATCAAACTGTTATGGTTTAGTTTACATGCAAGGCTAGTTTTCTATCTCTAAACATTTGTTGAGCAAGTTTTCTATCTCTAAACTTTCATTGAGAAAGTTTTCTATCTCTAAACTTTTGTTGAGCAAGTTTATTAACTATAATTATATTGTGCAAGCTCTTGAACCTTACCTTTTGATATTGAGCAAGTTTCTCTAATCTTTAACTTCTTATTTAGCATGCAAGTTTCTACATTCTGATATACTAATGTTGAACCAATTTTATTGTTCAATTTACTATTTATTATGCATGCTCAGTACTCAATTCTAAATAACCTTAGCTTAATGTTGTTTTAGCAAGGTATGTTATGTTATTCAATACTTATGCTATTAGATTATTCCTAAACCATGACCTTAATATACAACGTCGATTCATTTATGATTTATTCCAAAGCATAATGTTATTACATTTTTATTCAACTAATCCTTAGTTGATGTACGTTGAATTCCAAATTACCTTTAAACGTATCCAAACCAAACTTACTTTGGGGCGGACTTGTATTCTAAATGCTGAGATGAACAACCCTATTACAGGGGATAATTTACGCATAGCGTTGAAATGTTTGTGCATAATACATTGTACGAAGGGTTAATCCCCCTAAGTACGAGGAGTCCCTATAGTCTTGTGACTGTTAAAGTTTAAGTTGAAAGATTACTTATAACTATGGACATAGTTCGTGGTCTTATGACCCTCAAAAATATATTTTAGATTTTGATTATCATTGATAGAGCATATTGTTCAGTTCTATTGACCCTATTATTTGACATTTGTTATAAAGTTTTATTCATTGTCATTTCAAGTGAGCATTGTTTGCTCACTCTTGCTTATATAACTATTACAGCTAAAGTTGAGAAGGTCGATGTACCTAGCACCAATAAAGGGAAAGGAAAGATGAACAAGTGTTGAAGACTTGTAAACATGTTGACTTTTAATATTGTCAGACTTTGTTTTTAATTATTATGATGAAGTTATTTAATTTTATGTGCTTGATATTTGTATTTAATGGTTAGATAACCTAGGAGTTTTTACTGGAAGTTATTGATGTAATCCTTTAATGGGAAGGTTTATTGTTCAATTTTATTATATTGGGTAGTTAGAAATGAATGTTTTTATCAAGAGAACACCAAATCTTGTGAGAATGAAGTACCCGAATTTTGGGGTGTCACACAGCAGCCTTGGATCTTCAGTTCTCTAAGAACTCTTCAAGGCCAGCAGCCTTGGAACTTCTCTAGTTCCCTAGGAACTCTTCAAGCCCAGCAAGCTTGGAACTTCATTTAGTCCCTATGGACAAGGACCCCTCAGGCCCTGGCTACTTGTTGTTGTTGTTGGTGTTGGTGGTGGTGGTGGTGGTGTCTTGCTGCTAAGATGTCTTTAAGCTTGAACATCTTATGTACTTAGAAGTTTAGCGTAGTCCTCTTGGCATTCTGTTTCGGGTCTGGAGTACATCTTCTTTGGTGCAGCTGATCTTCATTCTGTTCTGCTCATCTTCATCTGTTGTCAGCTATACACCATCACCATTTGGGTCTGCTAAGTGTTTGAGCTTTTGGTAGACTTCGTCTCTCACTTAGCATTCCCTGAACCCTTTTTGACTGGTTGGCAGTCATGGTTCTGCCCTTTTTCTGTTTCATCCTTTGGTTCCTGGTGATTCCTAGAGTGGCTCTCTAGATCTTCTTTGTGCTCTGCCACTTTTCTGAACGCTATCTTCTTGTCCTTCTCATTTCTCAGCTTAGCTTCCATCTTCAGTGGCATTCTCATCTTTGTTGAGTGAAGCTTTAGTCTATTTGAGTCCTTCTTCAAAGCTGCTTCACTTCCACCTTTGTAATCTCACTGTCACTGAGACTTGTTCTGTTTAGTCATGGTGGAACTCACAGATTCAACAATAGCATTCTAATAACTCGACGATTATGTAACTTCAGCAACATCAACAACTCTTGATCTTTGAAGCTCTTGTTGATTTATACTCCTTCACAACCTTCCCATTGTAATGTAGCCATTGGGAGCAATTTGAATTGCTTCGCAGATCTCGAGTTATTTGGTGTAGACTGCAGATGTGACATGACATCTCCTTTATAACTTTCTGACACTGCAGTCTACTGTTTCACCTACCCCGTCAGAGATGTCACTTTGATGTCTTGGGCAGGTAGTCAACTTTATTTCTTCTTTCTGATTTCTCGATCAGAGGTTGTCCTTTTGTATCGATGCTCTCAATAAGCTCTGTTCGAATATCAATCTTCAGATTGAACCATTGCCAACGCTTCAATCTTCAGATGACTGAACTCCACGATTCTGATGCATATCTTCTTGGACCTGATCGTAGTGTCATATTGAATGTTACTCATCGACCGGTTGAGACAACACTACGATCCTGAAGAGTGTTCATTGGATCTTTAATGCAGAACACCTCTTTCTTCTTTTGTGCAGTGCTTCAACACTTTTATTTGCTTCGACTGATCTCAGACACTGATGGCTTGACTCCTTGTTCTGGCCTCTTATGAATAACTAGACACTTCAAATTTGTGGCATGCCCAACTCACTTTCTCCTTGTGATCTCCCGTTCCCTTATCATCAATGGATTGACCCACTACTTAATCACTTTAGCCTTGTTCTTCATAAGCTGACCAGTATCTTCGTGTATACTCCATCAGTTCCTTCTTTGTTTGGCAAACACTACGATCCTGGTTACTTCCAAGATCGTTGTCTTCTATTTACTTGACAACTACTGCACTTGTTTACTTTCCTCAGTCAGTCACTTTTGCCAAAGTCTTCTTTTGATTAACCTTGTGGAAGAGTTTGTAAGACCCCGAATTTTATGAAATAAAAGTCTAATTTAATTTATGATTTTTATAAAATGTTAAATTGATGAATGGTCAAATGAGCAATTAATCGGATAAATAAAAGAGGAGATATTAAACTTATAAAATGTGGACACGGAGGCGGCTAAGGCTGATGAGTGCTGAGATTTAATTTCCAAACCTTTCCCTAAATTATGCACCAAGCCTTTCTTCTATTGGTCCAATTTTTTTGTGGGGAAAGGATGTTGGCCATTCATTTTGTTTAAGTCAATTATGCAGTACTTTGCTTCTCTTTATCTCATGCTTCCTTCCGTAGCCAAAGTTTAGAAAGGAAAAGAGAGAGAGAGAAGAAGGAGAAGGAGAAGGAGAAGAAGAAATTAAGGAATCAAGAAATCAAGAAAGGTATGTGTAAACCATTGATTTATTTTTCTATTTAAGATTTCATGAATTTTATATGAAGAGATTTTGTTCATACTTGATTGAGATGATTTAAACTTGTATAAACAAGGATCAAACGAGAGAAATCAAGAAATCAAATGAAGAACGAAATCTGGAAATGTTCAGAAAAAAATAGTTTATTACTTGATTTTGTAAAACCAATACTTTTCATCTCTTTAATTTTCCTAAGAGTTTGATTTGTTGAAAGTTGGGTTATAGGGGATCATGATGGATCCAAAGTAATAAGGAAGTATATCATAAAGATTTTATGTTTAATTCATGTCATAATAGAATTTGTGATCAAAAAGTTAGGCATGTGTTTGAGGATGAACAAAAGTTATTTTGAGGACTTAAATCAAACTTGTAAAAGTGTTGATAGTTGATTTATGTGTAATATCCGAGGAGGATGATCTATAGATTAAGAAGTTATGGAAATATTCCAATTTGAACGGACTAAAAATGATTTAAATCAAAGTAGTGGTGAAAGTTTTCGTAAAACATGTTAAACGATGAAAAACTTAGTCTTGGGGGACTTTGGAGCAAAATTTCAGAATAATTAATGAATCTGAAAAATTATGAAATCATGGGGGTTTTGTAGATCATGTTACAAGCTTTCCATAGCCTCGAAAACGGACTAATTCCGATAACGGATGAAGAAGTTATGAAGATTTGAAGTATATGTGTCAAAAGTTGCAAAATCTAGAAAATTGGAGTTAAGTGCCAAGGGTCAAGCGCCTAGACACTAGGGTCGGTGCTTAGAATCTGTTCTTGGGCGCCTAGGCGCTTGCCCAAGGCCAATTTTGGGCGCCTAGGCGCTGGTCAAGTGTTAAACCAAAATCTGTTCGGACGTCCTTTAGTAAATTGGGCATAACGTTTTCATACGAACTCCGATTGAGGTAATTCAGGATGATTCGGAAAGATAACGAGTAGACCTAAAACTTTTATTCTTTATGTTTTGAAATTTTAGGTTGGGATCAAGGCCTAACATGGCTATTTTAGGGACTGATGTGCATTCAGAGGCAATCGGAGGACGTCGGGCATGTACGTATGCAACGTGTGATGTTTTCAACGATAAAGGATGTTGTTCGAAGTTATAAAACATGAAAATTATTAAATATAATGATATGATGCAATAAATAAAGACAACTTAAATGAATAATGAATTATTAGTTGGTGTATATGTTAGTCGAGATAATTATGAATTGATGTTGATCCTTACTTTTAATAAAATTTAAATTTGTTTATAAGTAAGGTATTGATTTGATTCTTACATAAGAAATCACTCGGTATTTATTTCAATAATTACCACAGTAGTTATTACACAGTGACTCATATTATTTGATATGATATAATTAAACCAGTTGGCAGTATTAAGAGTCTATGTTAATAATTGTGAATAATGGTTCAAAGATTGAAAAGGGTGTTGATTAAAGATAAGTATGATATACATATGTTGTTCAATTATTTTCTTTTTACAAAAGTAAGTTTGGCAGGACTTGCCGACACTCTACTTTTTCTAAAGTAGTATGGACCACAACTCTATTATTGAACAAATATTGTTAAAACGTGTACAAGTTGGTTTAATTTTCTTCGCGGGACCATAAATTCCACTACCATTATTATATACCTCATTTAGTTATTTTGTCAAAGCATGTGTGTGCTATTGTTTCCTCAATTTTTAGTATAAATAGGTTGCCTTATTGAGCAACTAAACACACACCATCACTATACTAAAAATATAGAATTCTTTTACTACAATATTGTGAGTATAATATTGTGAGTATTTCTATTGAGTGTATTGTTACTCCAAGTGTAGATAAGGAATGCAAGCATTGTTTAAGTTGATCAATTTCACAGAAAGCAGAATCAAGTCACATGCGAAGGTAAGGGGATATCATTATTGTGGTAAGATGGGTATTATTTTTATGGTAAAGTGATATCATTTTCTTTCATACTCTATATTATGGTAAGATATTATTATTCGTATCTTCAATTTATCATTAAATGATGAAAGATCCTGAAAGGATTAGATTATCCTTAATAGTTTGTGCTTCATCTATTATTATGTTATCAATTTGGACTCTGGATAATTAAGTTGAAAATCACTAAGATCTATGTTATCTTATTATTATGATGATCTATGTTTATTCATTATATATATCATTGTCATCATTCTCATGCTTATATTATGTTGAAAGTCATCTATGGCCAGTAGTGCATAGATGGACTTGGTATGATTATAACTAGGGATTATTCGGTATAATCATGACCGTAATGTTACAAATGATGTGGTAAAAGTCATCTTTGACCCGTAGTGCATAGATGGACTTGGAATGATTATGACCAGGGATCATTTGGAATAATCATGACCGTAATTGAAAACACGAATATCCTTGCCCCGTAGTGCATGGATAATTCGTGGTCGTGATACTATTAAGTGAGTCTCGAAGATTATTGGTTTTATAGTTGTATATCTTTTGCTCAGTATTGCAAAGATGATCTGTTGGTTATTGGTTTTACGCTTGTATATCTTTGGCATATAGTGCAAAAAGATGGACTATTGTGGTTATTATATTTTACAGCTTTTATTGATCTTGTATGTATATATTGCAAAGATGGATTGTTGATTTACCCGATTATAAATATGAATTGTGAATTTAATGATAATCTTTGGTGGTTCGTGGGAAGACAGTGATGAGAGTTCTCTTTGTATTGGGTATAATAAAGAACTGTTGATGAGTATTACAGGGATGAAATATTAACGATGAACTTTTAATTTAGAGGAGATAGTAGACATTATGTTCTACTTGACTCTTCTAATGGATTGCTTGTTCCGCTGCTATTATGGTTGAAAACTTTTATCTTCTACCATATATTCTAAATATCTGATTTAGTATTGATGAAGGCTATTGATAATGTAATTATCTTAAGTCATGATATTCTTTACTGGGCTGTTTGTGCTCACCCTTTTACTTCACCACCCCTTTCAGGTAATAAAAGTGTAGCTGGGACTAGCAGAGAGAACTTGGGTATAAAGTGGTGATACGAATTAGTCACAAGCCTAATCAAAATATGAAACGGTGTGGCATAATAATTATGTTGAGAATAATAAAATGTGTGTGACATATTTTTATACATCATTTACTAATTAATTTTGGTGAACAACTATAGGGTGATGAGGACCCGAATTTGGAAGCGTCAAAAATGCACTTCCATTAGAATGAGGAGAATAAAATTTTCTCATGTTTCTTCTGGGACTTAAAATATTTGTTGTTGTACTTTATATGGCATTGTAATAATTTAAATATGAATATTGTCGTATTATATACGTTACAATATTTGTATTAAAACTCACAAAGATATATGTCATCAAATATTTTCACACAACAGTTGTATAAATGAAGTTGTATGTACCATGTATCTGGAGACCCAAAATGGGTGCCGTATTCCTCTTTTGGGGGCGTCACAGTTGGTATCAAAGCTTAGGGATATGATCCCTGGCTGAGATGTGAGGCTAGAACTAGGAGGGGTGAGACTGGTAAATCCTTCGCTAGTATGACCTACCTAAGTTTATTTGTTATTTAATTGGTCGGTCAGAGTATAGGGATAATATGTAGCATGTCAATTAACCCTTGTTGTGAAACTATATTCTAGAATGATATCTGAAATACAGGAAATGAACAATGGATGAACCATGAGACAGAGGAAGTAACTTGGGAGCTAGAATTTGAAATTCTTATTTCTTCGAAATTTTAGGTACGTACGTAAATTGTGAGGGCAAAATTCCATAAGGTGGGGTGATTGTAAGACCCAAATTTTATGAAATAAAAGTCTAATTTAATTTATGATTTTTATAAAATGTTAAATTGATGAATGGTCAAATGAGCAATTAATCGGATAAATAAAAGAGGAGATATTAAACTTATAAAATGTGGACACGGAGGCGGCTAAGGCTGATGAGTGTTGAGATTTAATTTCCAAACCTTTCCCTAAATTATGCACCAAGCCTTTCTTCTATTGGTTCAATTTTTTTGTGGGGAAAGGATGTTGGCCATTCATTTTGTTTAAGTCAATTATCCAGCACTTTGCTTCTCTTTATCTCATACTTCCTTCCGTAGCCAAAGTTTAGAAAGGAAAGAGAGAGAGAAAGAAAAGAAGAAGAAGAAGAAGAAGAAGAAGAAGAAGAAGGAGAAGGAGAAATTAAGGAATCAAGAAATCAAGAAAGGTATGTGTAAACCATTGATTTATTTTTCTATTTAAGATTTCATGAATTTTATATGAAGAGATTTTGTTCATACTTGATTGAGATGATTTAAACTTGTATAAACAAGGATCAAACGAGAGAAATCAAGAAATCAAATGAAGAACAAAATCTGGAAATGTTCAGAAAAAAATAGTTTATTACTTGATTATATAAAACCAATACTTTTCATCTCTTTAATTTTCCTAAGAGTTTGATTTGCTGAAAGTTGGGTTATAGGGGATCATGATGGATCCAAAGTAATAAGGAAGTATATCATAAAGATTTTATGTTTAATTCATGTCATAATAGAATTTATGATCAAAAAGTTAGGCATGTGTTTGAGGATGAACAAAAGTTATTTTGAGGACATAAATCAAACTTGTAAAAGTGTTGATAGTTGATTTATGTGTAATATCCGAGGAGGATGATCTATAGATTAAGAAGTTATGGAAATATTCCAATTTGAACGGACTAAAAATGATTTAAATCAAAGTAGTGGTGAAAGTTTTTGTAAAACATGTTAAACGATGAAAAACTTAGTCTTGGGGGACTTTGGAGCAAACTTTCGAAATAATTAATGAATCTGAAAAATTATGAAATCATGGGGGTTTTGTAGATCATGTTACAAACTTTTCATAGCCTCGAAAACGGACTAATTCCTATAACGGATGAAGAAGTTATGAAGATTTGAAGTATATGTGTCAAAAGTTGCAAAATCTAGAAAATTGGAGTTAAGTTCCAAGGGTCGAGCGCCTACGCGCTAGGCTCAGCTCTTAGAATCAGTTCTTGGGTGCATAGGCACTTGCCCAAGGCCAATTTTGGGTGCCTAGGCGCTGGTCAAGTGTTAAGCCAAAATCTGTTCGGACGTCCTTTAGTAAATTAGGCATAACCTTTTTATACGAACTCCGATTGAGGTAATTCAGGATGATTCTGAAAGATAACGAGTAGACCTAAAACTTTTATTCTTTATATTTTGAAATTTGAGGTCGGGATCAAGGCCTAAAATGGCTATTTTAGGGACTGATGTGCATTCAGAGGCAATCGGAGGACGTCAGGCATGCACGTATGCAACGTGTGATGTTTTCAACGATAAAGGATGTTGTTCGAAGTTATAAAACATGAAAATTATTAAATATAATGATATGATGCAATAAATAAAGACAACTTAAATGAATAATGAATTATTAGTTGGTGTATATGTTAGTAGAGATAATTATGAATTGATGTTGATCCTTACTTTTAATAAAATTTAAATTTGTTTATAAGTAAGGTATTGATTTGATTCTACGTAAGAAATCACTCGTATTTATTTCAATAATTACCACGATGAGTTATTACACAAAGGACTCATATTATTTGATATGATATAATTAAACCAGTTGGCAGTATTAAGAGTCTATGTTAATAATTGTGAATAATGGTTCAAAGATTGAAAAGGGTGTTGATTAAAGATAAGTATGATATACATATGTTGTTCAATTATTTTCTTTTTACAAAAGTAAGTTTGGCAGGACTTGCCGACATTCTACTTTTTCTAAAGTAGTATGGACCACAACTCTATTATTGAACAAATATTGTTAAAACGTGTACAAGTTGGTTTAATTTTCTTCGCGGGACCATAAATTCCACTACCATTATTATATACCTCATTTGGTTATTTTGTCAAAGCATGTGTGCTAATTGTTTCCTTAATTTTCAGTATAAATAGGTTGCCCGGTTGAGCAACTAAACACACACCATCACTATACTAAAAATATAGAATTCTTTTACTACAATATTGTGAGTATTTCTATTGAGTGTATTGTTACTCCAAGTGTAGATAAGGAATGCAAGCTTTGTTTAAGTTGATCAATTTCACAAAAAGCAGAATCAAGTCACATTCGAAGGTAAGGGATATCATTATTGTGGTAAGGGGTATTATTTTTATGGTAAAGTGATATCATTTTCTTTCATACTCTATATTATGATAAGATGTTATTATTCGCTTATTCACTTTATCATTAAATGATGAAAAAGATCCTAAAGGATTAGAATATCCTTAATAGTTTGTGCTTCATCTATTATTATGTTATCAATTTGGACTCTGGATAATTAAGTTGAAAATCACTAAGATCTATGCTATCTTATTATTATGATGATCTATGTTTATTCATTATATATATCATTGTCATCATTCTCATGCTTATATTCTGTTGAAAGTCATCTATGGCCAGTAGTGCATAGATGGACTTGGTATGATTATAACTAGGGATTATTCGGTATAATCATGACCGTAATGTTACAAATGATGTGGTAAAAGTCATCTTTGACCCGTAGTGCATAGATGGACTTGGAATGATTATGACCAAGGATCATTTGGTATAATCATGACCGTAATTGAAAACACGAATATCCTTGCCCCGTAGTGCATTGATAATTCGTGGTCGTGATACTATTAAGTCGAGTCTCAAAGATTATTGGTTTTATGATTATATATCTTTGGCCCATAGTGCAAAGATGGACTGTTGGTTATTGGTTTTATAGATTTGTATATCTTTGGCTTGTAGTGCAAAGATGGACTTTGTTAGTTATTAGTTTTACTGAGTTTATGTCTTAGGCACGTATTCTTAGCAAAGAAAGATGGACTGGTTATTTACCTGATTATAAATATGAATTGTGAATTTAACTATAATCTTTGGTGGTTCAGGGGAAGACAGGTGATGAGAGTTCTCTTTGTATTGGGTACAATAAAGAACTGTTGATGAGTATTACAGGGATGAAATATTAACGATGAACTTTTAATTTAGAGGAGATAGTAGACATTATGTTCTACTTGACTCTTCTAATGGATTGCTTGTTCCGATGCTATTATGGTTGAAAACTTTTATCTTCTACCATATATTCTAAATATCTGATTTAGTATTGATGAAGGCTATTGATAATGTAATTATCTTAAGTCATGATATTCTTTCTTTGGGCTATTTGTGCTCACCCTTTTACTTCACCACCCCTTCGGTGTAATAAAAAGTGTAATTTGGGACTAGCAGAGAGAGAACTTGGGTATAAAGTGGTGATAAGAATTAGTCACAAGCCTAATCAAAATATGAAATGGTGTGGCATAATAATTATGTTGAGAATAATAAAATGTGTGTGACATATTTTTATACATCATTTACTAATTAATTTTGGTGAACAACTATAGGGTGATGAGGACCCGAATTTGGAAAGCGTCAAAAATACACCGCATTAGAATGAGGAGAATAAAAATTTTCTCATGTTTCTTCGGGACTTGAATTATTTGTTGTTGTACTTTATATGGCATTGTAATAATTTAAATATGAATATTGTCGTATTATATACGTTACAATATTTGTATTGAAAATCACAGTATATGTGTCGTCGTATTTTTCACAACAGTTGTATAAATGAAGTTGTATGTACCATGTATCTGGAGACCCAAAATGGGTGGCGTATTCCTATTTTGGGGGCGTCACAGTTGGTATCAAAGCTTAGGGATATGATCCCTGGCTGAGATGTGAGGCTAGAACTAGGAGGGGTGAGATGGGTAAATCCTTTGCTAGTATGACCTACCTAAGTTTATTTGTTATTTAATTGGTCGGTCAGAGTATAAGGATAATATGTAGCATGTCAATTAACCCTTGTTGTGAAACTGTATTCTAGAATGATATCTGAAATACAGGAAATGAGCAATGGATGAACCATGAGATAGAGGAAGTAACTTGGGAGCTAGAATTTGAAATTCTTATTTCTTCAAAATTTCAGGTACGTACGTAAATTTTGAGGGCAAAATTTCATAAGGTGGGGTGATTGTAAGACCCGAATTTTATGAAATAAAAGTCTAATTTAATTTATGATTTTTATAAAATGTTAAATTGATGAATGGTCAAATGAGAAATTAATCAGATAAATAAAAGAGGAGATATTAAACTTATAAAATGTGGACACGGAGGAAACTAAGGCTGATGAGTGTTGAGATTTAATTTCCAAACCTTTCCCTAAATTATGCACCAAGCCTTTCTTCTATTGGTCCAATTTTTTTGTGGGGAAAGGATGTTGGCCATTCATTTTGTTGAAGTCAATTATGCAGCACTTTGCTTCTCTTTATCTCATACTTCCTTCCGTAGCCAAAGTTTAGAAAGGAAAAGAGAGAGAGAAAGAGAAGAAGAAGAAGAAGAAGAAGAAGAAGAAGAAGAAGAAGAAGAAGGAGAAGAAGGAGAAATTAAGGAATCAAGAAATTAAGAAAGGTATGTGTAAACCATTGATTTATTTTTCTATTTAAGATTTCATGAATTTTATATGAAGAGATTTTGTTCATACTTGATTGAGATGATTTAAACTTGTATAAACAAGGATCAAACGAGAGAAATCAAGAAATTAAATGTAGAACAAAATCTGGAAATGTTCAGAAAAAAATAGTTTATTACTTGATTATGTAAAACCAATACTTTTCATCTCTTTAATTTTCCTAAGAGTTTGATTTGCTGAAAGTTGGATTATAGGGGATCATGATGGATCCAAAGTAATAAGGAAGTATATCATAAAGATTTTATGTTTAATTCATGTCATAATAGAATTTATGATCAAAAAGTTAGGCATGTGTTTGAGGATGAACAAAGTTATTTTGAGGACTTAAATCAAACTTGTAAAAGTGTTGATAGTTGATTTATGTGTAATATCCGAGGGGGATTATCTATAGATTAAGAAGTTATGGAAATATTCCAATTTGAATGGACTAAAAATGATTTAAATCAAAGTAGTGGTGAAAGTTTTCGTAAAACATGTTAAACGATGAAAAACTTAGTCTTGGGGGACTTTGGAGCAAACTTTTGGAATAATTAATGAATCTGAAAAATTATGAAATTATGGGGGTTTTGTAGATCATGTTACAAGCTTTCAATAGCCTCGAAAACGGACTAATTCCGATAACGGATGAAGAAGTTATGAAGATTTGAAGTATATGTGTCAAAAGTTACAAAATCTAGAAAATTGGAGTTAAATGCCAAGGGTCGAGCGCCTAGGCGATAGGCTCGGCACTTAGAATCAGTTCTTGGGTGCCTAGGCGCTTTCCCAAGGCTAATTTTGGGCGCCTAGGCGCTGGTCAAGTGTTAAGCCAAAATCTGTTTGGACGTCCTTTAGTAAATTGGGCATAACCTTTTTATACGAACTCCGATTGAGGTAATTCAGGATGATTCGGAAAGATAACGAGTAGACCTAAAAATTTTATTCTTTATGTTTTGAAATTTGAGGTCGGGATCAAGGCCTAAAATGGCTATTTTAGGGACTGATGTGCATTCAGAGGCAATCGGAGGACGTCGGGCATGCACGTATGCAACGTTTAATGTTTTTGACGATAAAGGATGTTGTTCTAAGTTATAAAACATGAACATTATTAAATATAATGATATGATGCAATAAATAAAGGAAACTTAAATGAATAATGAATTATTAGTTGGTGTATATGTTAGTCGAGATAATTATGAATTGATGTTGATCCTTACTTTTAATAGAATTTAAATTTGTTTATAAGTAAGGTATTGATTTGATTCTTACGTAAGAAATCACTCGGTATTTATTTTAATAATTACCACAGTAGTTATTACACAGTGACTCATATTATTTGATATGATATAATTAAACTAGTTGGCAGTATTAAGAGTCTATGTTAATAATTGTGAATAATGGTTCAAAGATTGAAAAGGGTGTTGATTAAAGATAAGTATGATATACAGATGTTGTTCAATTATTTTCTTTTTACAAAAGTAAGTTTGGCAGGACTTGCCGACACTCTACTTTTTCTAAAGTAGTATGGACCACAACTCTATTATTGAACACATATTGTTAAAACGTGTACAAGGTTGTTTAATTTTCTTCACGGGAGCATAAATTCCACTACCATTATTATATACCTCATTTGGTTATTTTGTCAAAGCATGTGTGCTAATTGTTTCCTTAATTTTCAGTATAAATAGGTTGCCCGGTTGAGCAACTAAACACACACCATCACTATACTAAAAATATAGAATTCTTTTACTACAATATTGTG
Source organism: Panax ginseng (assembly GCA_020205605.1). Taxonomy (NCBI): domain Eukaryota; kingdom Viridiplantae; phylum Streptophyta; class Magnoliopsida; order Apiales; family Araliaceae; genus Panax; species Panax ginseng. Next base: position 51,290,945 of record CM035136.1, on the reverse strand, counting down.
AGTATAATATTGTGAGTATTTCTATTGAGTGTATTGTTACTCCAAGTGTAGATAAGGAATGCAAGCATTGTTTAAGTTGATCAATTTCACAGAAAGCATAATCAAATCACATGCGAAGGTAAGGGATATCATTATTGTGGTAAGGGGTATTATTTTTATGGTAAAGTGATATCATTTTCTTTCATACTCTATATTATGGTAAGATGTTATTATTTGTTTCTTCAGCTGGTCATTAAATGATGAAAGATCCTGAAAGGATTAGAATATCATTAATAGTTTGTGCTTCATCTATTATTATGTTATCAATTTGGACTCTGGATAATTAAGTTGAAAATCACTAAGATCTATGTTATCTTATTATTATGATGATCTATGTTTATTCATTATATATATCATTGTCATCATTCTCATGCTTATATTGTGTTGAAAGTCATCTGTGGCCAATAGTGCATAGATGGACTTGGTATGATTATAACTAGGGATTATTCGGTATAATCATGACCGTAATGTTACAAATGATGTGGTAAAAGTCATCTTTGGCCCGTAGTGCATGGATGGACTTGGAATTATTATGACCAGGGATCATTTGGTATAATCATGACCATAATTGAAAACACGAATATCCTTGCCCCGTAGTGCATGGATAATTCGTGGTCGTGATACTATTAAGCTGAGTCTCAGCATTATTGGTTTTACAGTTGTATATCTTTGGCCTGTAGTGCAAAGATGGACTGTTGGTTATTGGTTTTACAGTTGTATATCTTTGGCCTGTAGTGCAAAGATGGACTATTAGATATTGGTTTTACAGTTTTATGTCTTAGGCACGTATTACAAAGATGGACTGTTGATTTACCTGATTATAAATATGAATTGTGAATTTAACTATAATCTTTGGTGGTTCAGGTGAAGACAGGTGATGAGAGTTCTCTTTGTATTGGGTACAATAAAGAACTGTTGATGAGTATTACAGGGATGAAATATTAACGATGAACTTTTAATTTAGAGGAGATAATAGACATTATGTTCTACTTGACTCTTCTAATGGATTGCTTGTTCATTTCTATTATTATGGTTGAAAACTTTTATCTTCTACCATATATTCTAAATATCTGATTTAGTATTGATGAAGGCTATTGATAATGTAATTATCTTAAGTCATGATATTCTTTACTGGGCTATTTGTGCTCACCCTTTTACTTCACCACCCCTTTCAGGTAATAAAAGTGTAGTTTGGGACTAGCGAGAGAACTTGGGTATAAAGTGGTGATACTGAATTAGTCACAAGCCTAATCAAAATATGAAACGGCGTGGCATAATAATTATGTTGAGAATAATAAAATGTGTGTGACATGTTTTTATACATCATTTATTAATTGGTTTTGGTGAACAACTATAGGGTGATGAGGACCCGGCCTTCAAAGCGTCAAAAATACACCGCATTAGAATGAGGAGAATAAAAATTTTCTCATGTTTCTTCGGGACTTGAATTATTTGTTGCTATACTTTATATGGCATTGTAATAATTTAAATATGAATATTGTCGTATTATATACGTTACAATATTTGTATTGAAACTCACAGTATATGTGTCGTCGTATTTTGCACAACAGTTGTATAAATGAAGTTGTATGTACAATGTATCTAGCGACCCAAGATGGGTGGCGTATACCTATTTTGGGGGCATCACCGAGTTCATCTTGAATGGCTTCATAACTCAATCAAAATGTTGATTGGGTTGGTGCTTGGATCTTCGGTTAGCTTGCATGCCATTCATTGAGTGCTCTCTGGTCTTCCTTAAGATGGAATGTATCCTTGCAGTTAAGACCAGAGGCTTCAAACTTTGGATATTCTGGGAGTGCTCATTTGTTGAGAATCGTGTTTACTCTGCGATTCTACCTTGGCGTTGTGAGCACCTCTGTTGAAGCTTTAGTTCTGCACTCTACGATTTAGCTTTGGATCTACAAACACTACGACTCCAAGATCAGATCTTGACACTCTACGATTTTTGTCTTTATGCTTGTTGTCTTAATCTGATCTTGCTCGACTACGATCTCTTCCTCTAATATGATCAGTAGACTCTATGACTCCGAGTGTGGTCTACGATTCTTGACTTGGCTTCGGCAGATGCTCGGTCGGCTCTTAGATAGGTTGTCTACAATTCTGAACATGACTTCCTCAGCAGACTATGGCTCCGAGGAAGTTCTTCTCGACACACAACAATCCTTCCTCGTCTCTCTTGGCAGTCTACGAACTCCGAGATCTACTATCTTGCAGACTATAATTCTGCCTCGATAGTTCTCGAGTTTTCCTTGACTCTCCTGGAAGACTACGATTTCTTGGTGTAGTGTTCGATGATCAGACAAGTCTATCTATTACATTTTAAGATCAAACTTACAAGCTTGATCTTTCTATATTTATAGTCCTTGTACATCATTTCTTTTTAAGGACTTTAAAAAGCTATTTTGCTTATGTAGGATCATCCTAACATATTTGATCAATTCATTCTAAGTCCTTGTACATATGTTCCTATTATCTATCAAAGGACTTTACAGATTTTCTTAATGCAAACATACTTGCATATTCATTCATATATATCATAATCAAATTATATATAAATAGGATATATTCTTGACACTTACAGCCAAGCTTAGGGAGATCATCAAGGAAATGATCCAAAGCATTAATGAAAGGGATCAAATTCACTTTCAGGGTGTCAGGAAGCACAAAGAAGCAGTTCTCCTTCAGCAGAAGACTCAGGAATCTCAAAATAAACTGATGATGGAAAGTATCTGAAGTCTACGAACCTCAATGAAAGAATTTCAAGCATTTTCCATAGGTCAAATGCAACAAACAGAAACTGGCATGGCCATTCTATAAAAGAACACGTCTTGAACTGATTCTCTAGTCATAGAAAACCATGAAGACATTTCTCAATCCAGGAATCAGCTCCATGAGCTCGTCCAAGGAATGAATCGACAGTCTGAAGACATTCGAACCCTTGATGCTGACATAAAAGGGGAGAATAAAGGGGAAGGAGGGAAAGAAAAAGGCAGGGCAGAGGAAAATTCACTGTTCAATCTTCAAGGAGCCCTCCCTCAAGACAGCCTCGTCATCAGACTCCACGACCTGAACAAAAAATTATCATGGCGCAACCGCTAAGGAGTCAATGGCCATCTCCCAGCTCACAAGGGGTAATCACTACTAGCCTACATATACCAATTGGAGACCCTGCCTTTATGAATAGACATTATCATGGAAAAAGGCTGAGTTAAAGCGAGCTGGAAGATATTGCATGGAGAGACGAAGCCATCAGGAGAAGGAGAGATATAGAGCATGCCAATCCTCCAAGGAGTAAAAGACAGAAGAAATAGAGATAAGTTGAATATCATTTCTTATTGATATAACTAGGCTTTATTATAATATTTGTCTTTATAAACATCAATAATTCATGCTTACTCTCTAGAGATTTCAGCTGCTCATTGAAACACTAAGTCATATTTACTTTCTAGCAACTGCATCTAGCAATTGTTGATCATGATACAAATCTTGTGATGCCCCCAAATCCGGGTACTTTCAACCCACAGATATTGTGTTACACGGTACTAATAACTATATATTCATTCCTCTGAAACAACATCAAAATTAGTGTATTTACTATATTCTTATTACAATAATAATAAATCCTTTCCCAGGTTTTATAACTGAATACATTTTTTATTTATCATAAGTATAGTTCATAGAAATATACTAGTCTATAACAGGATAACTAATTATCCATCTTAGCCTTGCCTTTATCTTTCTTAGAACCCTCAATTTGTTTGGCCTTAGCTGTAATCATATAATTCAAGCAAGAAGTGAGCATAACTAGCTCAGCAAGTCTAGCAACATATTATATAAATACCACATCGAGAATCATATGATTATTCTTTAATAAATGAACAAATAGCTATGAAGTACTATGAAACATTGAATAGCACTTTGCATTCTCGTAAATCAATTCTGAAGTACTTATAGTAACTTAGGAATTCTGAGTAGGTCAAAAGACCATGAACATTCTCTTTAGTCTTCATTCATGAAAAAGGACAACCCGTCACTAAGTCCGTAAGTCCGATATATCTTACGAGCACTTCTAGGTGATCAGCCTATAGTACTCTATGTTGATCAACATTCATCCGTTAAACGCATTTATGTTTAAGTTTTGGCAACCTTGCGTGCCCATCGAATAATCGATGTAAAATACATTTGTTATTCATACTCAGGCTTACCTTTGAATCTGTACCAAACAATAAATGTAGGATAGCGTTATCAATTCTATATCGAAAGACTTGCAAACAAATCAATCAAACTCTTAAGATTAGTCTAGCCGAGTTAAAACTGGCATCGACCCTTTAGTAAAACAATTCATTCATCTACTATCATGAATCATAGAAAACTTGGCTTCAAGAGTTTTCAAATAAATATTCAACAATTCTTGGTCTTTACAGTCTCTACATGATATATTCACATATCACACTGTAATTAGCTACCAAATAATCTAATCACATTATTTTTACCAACTTCTTTCTCTTCTATAACTTAACTAAATTTGTTTCATTAATAAAACTCGTTCACAGTTACTTATCCTTCTTTACGGCTTATTAACGTTCATCGTTTCATTACTAATAAACCACGCTCAATTCCTAAGGTCATCACTATATATGTGACATAAGAATGGTCTTAACATATACATGAAGTATATACACTTGCCCCATAATGGTCTTGTAACATTGGGTTAAAAAATATAACTCATCATTCTTTTCCCCTGTCTCGGCGTTACGGCGCCATCTCCCAGTACATTATTAGCGCTGCGACGCCAACTTACAGTAGCTAAACCATTGTCTTAGTGCTGCGGTGCGAGACTTCTACTTATGAGTGGCGCCACTGCCTAATCTCCGCGAAAGGCCTACTCCTCTCGACCAAGGGCCAGGACGCGAGGAACACAAAGCTTGGCAGCGTATTGCGGTCTTGACCACGAGCCCTGTAATTTCTAAGTCTTTTTCTGTTCAATTCTTCCTAGACTCCTAACTTGGTCATTATAAGTCAAAATTGCCTCGTTCAAAAGCCGTTTTCTCACATAACTCATGTACTTCGATTTTTTTTGGATAAACTAGTTTTTAAATCCGTTAACAATGAATTCAATATTTAACATTCTATTACGCGTTCATTTAACGTTCGTGAGCGTTCATAGCTCGTTTCTTCGTTCTAAGTCGAAATTCGACGATTCTTGAGTCCATGACTCTCAAATACGTTGTTCTACGATATGCCATCGAAAACCAAGGTTTCCAAGTTAAACGACCACTTTTGACTACTAATCCTACGATTTCAACGTTTAACGCCTAATCTCGTAAATTTTGCAATAACTTCGTTACTCGAGTTCTATACGCCAAATCAAATGGAATAACTCTATTGATTCATAATCTACATCTTAACCAAACAATATGCACATACCCTATGATGGTTTTCAATTTGTCCATCAACAACCAAATAAATGCTTAACGATTTTCTTTGATTAAAACTCGCTCAAACTCTTATGATTCCTAATCATACATGACTTATAATGTTTTAATCCACTATTAGCCATCCTTATTACTCCGGAAGAGACATGCTCCACCAATTCATACTTCTCTAAGAAAAAAATAATTAGAAAAGGATCGAAGACGTAGGTTTACGTAATATTACCTTAACGTTCTTCGCGTTCTTGAATAAAGATTGAGTGTTTTGTTTGATTTTGTCTTGATTACTTGTTAAAGCTCTTTTCTCTCTCTTTCTCAATACATTGGTCAAGTTTGTGAAACAACCAAATGAACAACCTAAGCTTCCTTTTATAGAAAAATCTAATTGAGGGCAATTTGGTCAACATGCCAACCTCCTTACTATTCATTGCTTAGCCACCAAGTAAAACCACTTTACTTGGCCTCCAAGTGGCTGGCCCACATGGTTCATGGGTTTTACCCATCTGATGACCCATCGGTTCGATCCACGGTTTGGTTTTTCTTTGTTTGGGCCTTAGAATTAATTTGTATTGGGCCTATCTTGGGCTTGATTTATAATGCATTGGGCTTGACATAATCCAAGTCCAATTGGATTATATAAAGTCCATAAACTCAAAGTCCACTAAGACTAATCGTATTCTACTCGTACAATTCTCGTATTCTCTTCGTATATAGTTCGTACGATATTCGTATTATATGTCATAATAATCTTCGTACTATACTCATATAATAATTAGTATCATACTCGTATTCCTCACATATAATAACCCTAATCATTATATGTAGCCATTAAATTCTCGGAACTCACTTTTCCTAACCCTTAGGTTTTAAGTCCGCAAGAAAAAACTTTTTTTTCCATAACTGAAATATTATTGAATATTCCATCACGTCTTAGTATTCTATCATTACGCGTTTCTCAGAAATTCAAACTTCATCTCCGAGCAGAAACAAATGAATAGTGTTTTTACAGAAATTTCTCGGAAAACCTTTATTTTTGTATTGGAAATTCAAAATAATTAATCCTAGCACATAGCCAGAATACTAACCACCTCCGCACATTCTAGGTCATAGAATGACCTTCAAATAGCTTACTCACATAAATAATCAATTAATTTCATTTAATTCAAATAATCAAATAAAATTTAATTCGCATAAAGATCCGATTTTCTCGGGCGTTACATTCCCCCCCTCCCCTTATAAGGATTATGTCCCCGGAATCTCGCTATAATTACATAAACAAATGAGGAAAATTTTCCGTCATTTTACTCTCGAGTTCCCACGTTGCTTCTTCGGCATTGTGGTTCCTCCAAATTACATTTACCGAAGGTATTATCTTATTTCTCAAGACGTGTTCCTTCCTATCAACAATCTGAATTGGAAGTTCTTCATACGTTAAGTCTTTTTCTACTTGAATAGATTCATACTCTATTACGTGCTTGTAGTCTGGTTTATAAGAACGCAATACAGACATGTGAAATACATTGTGTATTCTTTCCATTTCTAGAGGTAAAGCTACTTCATAAGCTACTTCTCGTACCCTTCTTAAAATTTCAAAAGGTCCTACAAACCTTGGACTTAACTTCCCTTTCTTTCCAAAATGTATCTTCTCTTTCCAAGGCGATACTTTCAGAAAGACATACGAGCCTACTTCAAACTATCTCTTCTCACGATGAGGATCTTGATATTTCTTCTGCATATCTTGAGCTGCTACCAATCAAGTTCGTATTAGCTTAACCATGTTTGTCGTTTGTTGTACCATCTCAGGTCCCAACATTTGACGTTCACCTACTTCATCCCAGCATAATAGAGTTCTGCACTTCCTCCCATACAACGCTTCGTAAGGCGGCATACATATACTAGCGTGAAAACTATTATTGTAAGCGAATTCCACCAAATGATCTGTAGACACTCAAAATTTTCTTTTCCTGTTACTAACCATGCAGGAGCATAAAAGCGTCTTTTCACACTTCGGAGATAACCTTGGAGGACTACAACATCAATTTCAACCCCGGAGATAACCCCGGGAAAGTCAGTTTCAACCTCAAAGATAGCCCCGGGGGATCAAGATCAAAGCCTGGAGATAGCCCCAGGAGGTCAAGCCAACCTCAGAGATAACCCTGAGGACAGTCAAAGTCAACATCAAGTCAACCTCAGAGATAACCCTGAGAAAAGACTATTATAATCACTGAAAACCTAGATAACCTCGGAGGGGCAAAATAGTCATTTTGCCAACTCAACTTCAACTCACATCAAATCAACTCATTTCAACTCAAATTACTTCAATAGAAGTCCCACAAGAACCATATCTTAACTTTTGTGAGGAAACTACACAAACCGGCTCACCGGACTACCTGACAGAAACCCGGGAATGCCATTTCGGTCTTGGACCAATCTTCCTTTTGGGCTTGTAATGAAGCAACAAATGAAATTAAAATTTTAAAGCAATTTCCGAAACCCTAAAACAGGATCCATGCGAAAATCAATTAATTCAGAGGTTTAGAGATTATACCAGATATAAACAAAAAAACGAGATCTGAAACCGATCACACGTCTCAATCTCCAACGCATTATACAAACCGATTGCATACTCTACGGTATCCATTACGAACGCCGCACGAACCGTCGAACGATTCTCGCAATAAGAAGGACTTCATGTGATTAGCCACCAAAAGGAATGGATTTTCCAAACTGCTTTCTCTCTAGTCTCTCTCTAAGAGCGGCTAGGGTTTTTCAATTATGATATCTTACCTAAGTAGTGCTATATATCATATATATATAGTAGTTAAAAAGATTAATCAAATCAAAACCTAATTTTATAAAATCCGAATTTATATATATATATCTCTTAATTAAGTCTTACTTAATTAATATACATATATACAAATTATCCTTTTAATTTAAATTCATGATTTAAATACTATTAATCATATTAATATATTTAAATCCTTAAAATTTAAATTAATTCCCTTTAAATAACGTTCTATGTGTGTGACTTTATAGGTTATTATTACGTTGGCAATAATTTTAAAATCATATTATAAAATTATAAATAAAGTGAGCTGCATCTAGTAATGCATCACACGCTACCCAAGTAATAATAAGATCGATGATTCGATGCAACCTTTTCGTGACCAATGTTTCAATGTAATTTAATCCTTTTAACCTTAATATCCTAGATTAAACTCGAGTCATGGAATGTGTCATACTCTTCATAATTTAATCTGAGTTTTCTTGATCAATGAGTAGACTATATGAAACAAATCACTATTTGAGCATGGCTATGCATTTCATAGTCCTACTCAATCAAGAGGCCTATGGATATCACCCATAATATATAGGATGGTTAAATTCCATCTAGATCACTCATATTTCTCACACGATTAATGATGAACCCAATAATCACCTTTATAGTCCACCCTATTAAAGGTGACATTTGATGATATCAAAGTACATAAATTCTCGTAGTAGTAATATAGTGATTTCGTGTCGGAGGACCATTACATCATTGTCACTATGAGAATTGCTAACGACACTTCTCGCATAATGCTCCATATAAATTCTCATGGTGGGTCTGTCTCAAGACATCGTTCTTCAACATGTACCTATGCATTGACTTAATATCTCATATATTTATGACCAATGAGATTTGGTCATCAGTCAATCCACATACTAGTCTCCATGCATCATTGTTGTCCCATCAACAATGATACTCGATTAGGGACATTTAAGAACACTAATACTAATGGTAATATATAATCTCATGTTCAAGTCACATACTTGAAACTATATAATTTCTATCACTATTCTAAGGAATTTTATTATGTTAACAATTATATTACGCAGTAAATAAAACCATAATAAAATCATATATTTATTCAATCAAATATAATATCAAAACGTTAAGCAATTATATCAAATAATTGGCCTCTAGGGCATAAACTCTAACACCTAGAATCAAAAAAGGGAAAATTATATGTCATTGTGTATCTCTCCGAAAGAGCTTTTCGGAATGGTATGGCACACTTCCATCGGACTCCCGGATATAAAGTTATGAGCGATCGAGCGAACAACGTGTTGTCCAAGTGTACGTACTTTGACACGTCGAGACCCCCATTGCTGGGCATGTTGGGCATCCCGGGCAGCCGTAGGTAGACCTGCAGCACCCCCCTCTATATATATAGGGCTTGGGGTGGACTTATTTGGAAGAAAAACAGCGAGGAAGCCCTGTCTAATTTGTTCTGTACACGCTATATACCGAGTGCTTTCTCATTTTAAACACTTGTGAGCTTATATTCTGTCATATTTTTACCGGTGAAAGCCTAGTGTTCATCCATTTAAAGTTATTGAAGTCTTCTTTGGCAGTCCACTATAAGCCTTCTTACACACTTTAAAGCTTTTCTCTTCATCTTTGCACACACCTTTCTTCACGTTCAGAGTCGTGTTGTGTGTGTATGCCCGGACTTTGGTCCGTGGTTTCATTTCAATTTGTATATATATATATATATATTATATATGGACTAACATTATCGAGTTATGCCTCGATTGAGCCTAGACCGAATATATATATATATATATATATATAACTGTAATAGTCGAACTCGCTCGATGAACCTAGAACTTTGGTTTGGAGCGTTTACTTGCTTTTGTGTGTGTGTGTATATATATATATATATATATATATATATATATATATATATATATATATATATATGAACCGTATCAAACTTTGTTCGATGAGCCTGAATTTTATATCCTAGTGTTTATCGCTTTAATATATATATATATATATATATACACTTATATATATCAACTGTTGTCGGACTTTGTTCGATGAGCCTGGATTTTACATCCGATGCGTTTACCGCTTTTATATATATATATATATATATATATATATATATATATAGTCCCGCCTGGAGTTTACTTCGTGGCGGTTGACCGTCTTTACAGCTTTCTTTATTTTTCGTCCCTCCTGGAGTCTACTCCGTGGCAGTTGATTGCTTTTACAGCTTTATTTACATTTCCAATCCCCCATGGAGGTGCTTCGTGGTGGCTGATCATGTCTGTATATATATATTTATAGCTTTTATATATATACATGCTTACTGCTTTCTTATCAATTGCGGCATCATGTGAGACTAGGAATCATGTGATCACAGATTTAGTCTACTGGATCTAGATTCGGTTCCCATGATGGACATTTTCTGTTATAAGAAGCTTGTAAATTATTCACGGTGTTTGGATTTCCTCAGATGGTTTTTATACCCACGAGGAGTTCGGCACTATTTTGTACATTATTTTCTCGAAGATGCTTTGCATCTCGAAAATAAAATCAATCAAGCCGAACACTTAATAAAATGGAAGTGTAAAAGGTCTCAATTACTATTGAGCATAAGGGTTTAAAAAACCTCTTTTATAAAATACCATTGCCATATCTTGCTAAAAATTGAATTTTTACATAAATTCAAACCCTGTGTATATAGGTGCGAATGAGGCCTCACACCACTTTCAAATAAACAGCACATTGACCCACACACACACACACATTCAGATAATAGTTTCTTGAAAGGAGGCGGTCACCGTGGTAACACAGATGTCGGGGGGGGTGCCTAACACCTTCCCTCCGCATAATTAAGTCCCCGAACCGTAATGAATCTCTGTTTCACAGCCCCGTTTAGCAGTAACATATCACTAGGTCAATGTGCAAACCTTTTCTCGGTGTTGTTGGTACAACCATTTAAAAAACCAACTGGCGACTCTTACAGTCCAATCATCGACATGATACATGTCGGACCTTTTTCACTTGTTTTTTCAAACAAATCTCACCTAACATGAGAACACCAAAGAACAAGTAACGAAAAGGGACAAATAAAAATCCCGACGTCGACAGGTGGCGACTCTGCTGGAGACTCCAGTAAGAGGGCTTAAGCTGCTATTATAATCTTTTCAAAATTGTTATATGCTTGTGTGTGGATGTTGCATTTATATTTGAATGACTGCGTACAAATACATTTACTTACTACACTTAGTGCTTCACACCATATCTGCCTGTGATATTAGTGCTTCGCACATGTCATCATTTCTATACGGTGAGACGCGATGTATGTGAATATATGTTGTGTGGTCCCTCCACCAGGAGGCTATCTTGTCGGTGTTTGATTACTGGACTCGTAGGAAGACTAATTCCAACAAGGCTCAGGAAAGGCACCACCCAAATCCGCTCCAGTTGAAAGGCCGGATTAATTTCCCATCAAGTGAATTGCGATGATTTTGGAACCTTCATGCCGAAAAACCGCGAGAGTAACTTAAGATAGGTCAGCCTCTGATAAACCAAACGCAAAGGAAAGTCTCTTCATACTTTCACATTTCAATTACTTGTAAATTCAATTACTTGTAATTTCATTTTCATGTAAATCTCAATGTAATGGAAAATATGAAGGAATATGTGTACATGCCTTCCCTTTATATCAAAACCTGACATATTATCTTGTCAAACTGACATCCGTTTCGCAGGATGATACTCCTAAATGGACACATTGCGTAATATTGCTACATTCACTAAGACTAAACTACATAAGTTTTTTGTAGGGATATAATTGGTCCAGTGACTCGGTTAAAATCCAAAAATGCCATGAGCCTATAGTCCATTATGTCTTCATCTGATCAGATTGATCTTAATCCAGTTTCTCGCGAAGAATTCGATGAATTACATAAACAAATCACAGATTTGGCTGTTCTGCTTAAAAAACTACACCAATCTACTCAGGGTACAAGGATACCCGTACATGCTGAATCCTCCGCACGAAGGAGGAACCCAAGGTCTGGATACTGCTAGTTCCAGTCGCAAGAATCCTCATAAGCACAGACAGATTCCTTCATCCACACATCGATTGTCTCCACCTACAACTCCTGAGTCCGCACAACCTCCTGTAAAGGTGTCAGCTAGCTTAATGGCTATGTTATTTCCCAAGCCGATACCTGTAAGGGAGAAAGAAGTCTTTGCTCCAGACCCCAGAGTGGAATAAATGGAACGAAGAATTAAACAAGACATCGTCAGAATGATGTCAGGCATACGCGTCATTGTCCATGATGAACATACAAACAGATACACCTCAGACGATGATTGCCCAGACATAATGGTCATCATTCGGGAAAAAGAGGATGATGACAACCCCTCCATCACTGCAGTCCACCAGGACTTTGCCATCGATAATTGGAGCAACATTCCTTGCATTGGTCGACGAGGGTAAAATGGGAAGAAACTCATTCTGCCCCGTAGATAGCAATAATTTCTTACTTTTTTTGTACAGTATTAGCAGTTACTTTTGTCATTACATACTAACACTTTGTGTGATTGAACAGTTTCATATATTAAGTGAGAGCATGTTGGTTCAGGACTCTAAAGTTAGATGTGCCTAGACTTGATGATGAGGTGCCTATTCTCCACAAGGACTTTAACTTTGATGTAAAGTTGGACTCAAACTTGATGGAAGTACAAGAGGACTATGAGATACCTAAGGAGATCAAAGAATGGGTCGAAGACAAACCCAAGCAAAATCTTGATCAAACCACCTCTTTTAAACCTCGGAACCTTAGAAAACCCCAAACAAATCTAGATTGGTACATACCTCACTCCAAACCAAAGGAATGACACGGTTACTCTATTGACCCTATTCCAGGATGTGTTTGAATGGTCTCACGAAGACATGGTCGGTTTATCCACTGACATTGTCATTCATCACCTTCCCATTAAAGGAGGATTCAAGCTAGTCAGGCAGAAGCTCGGGCGATTAAAACCTGAGTGGAGGTCAAAAGGTAAAAAAGAAATTGTGAAACAATTTCAAGTCGGCATCATCATGGTGTCAACATATCCTGAATGGCTATCCAACATAGTCCTTGTGCCGAAACCCGTAGGAGAGGTACGAGTTTACGTGGATTACAGTGATCTGAACAAAGCTTGTCTCAAAGATAGCTTTCCCATCCCATTCATCCACATACTCATTGACAATACGACTCAGTATGACATATACTCCTTTGCGGATTGCTTTGCGGGGTATTAACAAATCATGGTTGCTGAATAGGATCGTAAAAAAACTGCATTCATCACTCCTTGGGGAACCTTTTTCTACAGACGATTATCATTCGGCCTCATCAATGTCAGAGCTACCTATCAGTGAGCCGTATGGCTCTTTTCCACGATCTAATGCATAAAAAAAGAATAGAAAAGGAAAAGAAAAAGAAATGGCTAAGCTATATATAATGAACATATATTTCACTGCCATATATAATGCTGTTTGATATATACAATGTGTACTGTACATGACAAAATGGCTAAGCTAGTCTGTTCAGGAAAATACAAGCCCATCTACAAATCAGTGTATATGCGGGCTACCAAGTCCAACATGGATTCCCTCTTAGAAGAAGGAGGTAACGCTGTTTCTACACCAGCCAACAGATCCACCGCCAACTACATGCGATATTTTTCTAGAGATATAAAAGCTATCCCGGCCAAAGAACATCGGTATCCCTATGAGTTAGAGCATTATCTCTCTAACAGAGCGACATCTCTACCAGAAAGAGCTGTCAACATCAAATCCCAAATCCACCTTATGGTACACAGGTAAAAGCTTCTCGCGATCTCGACATCTTATCATCCCATCTGTCAAAGTAACTACCTCAGATAACAAGCAAGGCTGGGGAAATTTCAAAATTGGCGACAACCAGATATTGGATCCCTTACAACAAGATTGGGGCAATCTTGGAAGCAGAAACAACTCAACATTGTGGCATTTATCAACCATCTTAAAGTGGAAAATGCACCAGTCAGTGCCATCAGCACGGTCCATCATCATCTTAATGGTGATTCAGATATTATTCACTCGTGATTTGGTCAAAAAAGAGAGTTCCTCATATGAATCCCCGACAACAACATGCAAAAGGATTGGGGCATTTTCCGATTCTCGAAAAGGGAAGGAGTTTAAGGCGAGATAAAGCCTCTTATCAAAAGAAGGGGAAAATTCTTAAGAAAGAAGACCAATGACGAAAGGTCTAGCAAATGAAAACTACACTTTAAAGCCTTTCTCTTCATCTTTACACACACTTTTCTTCACATTGAGAGTCGTGTTGCATTTTCTTTTTCTTTTCTTTTTTCTTTTCTTTTCATTTTCTTTTCTTTTTTTTATGCATTAGATCGTGGAAAAGAGCCATACGGCTCACTGATAGGTAGCTCTGACAGTGATGAGGCCGAATGATAATCGTCTGTAGCGAAAGGTTCCCCAAGGAGTGATGAATTCAGTTTTCTCACGGTCCTATTCAGCAAACATGATTTGTTGGTACCCCGTAAAGCAATCCGCAAAGGAGTATATGTCATACCGAAATCAGATATCACAATGAGTATGTGGATGAATGGGATGGGAAAGCTATCTTTGAGACAAGCTTTGTTCAGATCACTGTAATCCACGCAAACTCGTACCTCTCCCACGGGTTTCGGCACGAGGACTATGTTGGATAGCCATTCAGGATATGTTGACACCATGATGATGCCAACTTGAAATTGTTTCATAATTTCTTCTTTACCTTTTAACCTCCACTCAGGTTTTAATCGCCCAAGCTTCTGCCTGATTGGCTTGAATCCTCCTTTGATGGGAAGGTGATGAATGACAATGTCAGTGGATAAACCGACCATGTCTTTATGAGACCATGCAAACATATCCTAGAATAGGGTCAATAGAGTAACTGTGTCCTTCTTTTGGTTTGGAGTGAGGTATGTACCAATCTAGATTTGTTTGGGGTTTTCTAAGGTTCCGAGGTTTAAAAGAGGTGGTTTGATCAAGATTTTGCTTGGGTTTGTCTTCGACCCATTCTTTGATCTCCTTAGGTATCTCATAGTCTTCTTGTACTTCCATCAAGTCTGAGTCCAACTTTACATCAAAGTTACAGTCCTTGTGGAGAATAGGCACCTCATCAGAAAGTCTAGGCACATCTAACTTTAGAGTCCTGAACCAACATACTCTCACTTAATATATGAAACTATTCAATCACACAAAGTGTTAGCATGTAATGACAAAAGTAAATGCTAATACTATACAGAAAAAGTAAGCAGTTATTGCTATCTACAGGGAAGAATGAGTTTCTTCCTATTTTACCCTCATCGACCAATGCAAGGAGTGCTGCTCTAATTGTCAATGGCAAAGTCCTGGTGGACTGCAGTGATGGAGGGGTTGTCATCGTCCTCCTTTTCCCGAATGATGACCATTATGTCTGGGCAATCATCGTTTGAGGTGTATCTGTTTATATGTTCATCATGGACAATGACGCGTATGCCTGATATCATTCTGACGATGTCTTATTTAATTCTTCGTTCCTTTTCTTCCACTCTGGGGTCTGGAACAAAGACTTCTTTCTCCCTTACCGGTATCGGCTTGGGAAATTACATAGCCATTACGCTGGCTAGCACCTTTACAGGAGGTTGTGCGAACTCAGGAGTTGTAGGTGGAGACAATCGATGTGTGGATGAAGGAATCTGTCTGTGCTTATGAGGATTCCTGCGACTGGAACTAGTAGTATCCAGACCTTGGGTTCCTCCTTGTTCGGAGGATTCAGCATATACGGGTATCCTTGTACCCTTAGTAGATTGGTGTAGTTCTTTAAGAAGAATAACCAAATCTGTGATTTATTTATGTACTTCATCGAATTCTTAGCGAGAAACTGGATTAAGATCAATCTGGTCAGATGAAGACATAATGGGATGTAGGCTCATGGCATTTTTGGATTTGGACCGGGTCACTGGACCAATTATATCCCTACAAAAAACTTATGTAGTTTAGTCTTAGTGAATGTAGAAATATTACGCAATGTGTCCGTTTAGGAGTATCGACCTGCGAAATGGATGCCAGTTTAATAAGATATTATGTTAGGTTTTGATATAAAGGGAAGGCATGTACACATATTCCTTCATATTTTCCATTACATTGAGATTTACATGAAAATGAAATTACAAGTAATTGAATTTACAAGTAATTGAAATGTGAAAGTATGAAGAGACTTTCCTTTGCGTTTGGATTATCAGAGGCTGACCTATTTTAGGTTACTCTCATGATTTTTTAGCATGAAGGTTCCCAAATCATCGCAATTTACTTGACGGGAAATTAATCCGGCCTTTCAACTGGAGCGGATTTGGGTGGTGCCTTTTTTGAGCCTCGTTGGAATTAGTCTTCTTACGAGTCCAGTAATCAAACACCGACATGATAGCCTCCTGGTGGAGGGACCACACAACATACATTCACATACATCGCGTCTCACCATATAGAAATGATGACATGTGCGAAACACTAATATCACAGGCAGATATGGTGCGAAGCACTAAGTGCAGTAAGTAAATGTATTTGTATACATTCATTCAAATGTAAATGCATCATCCACACACAAGCATATAACAATTTTGAAAAGATTGTAATAGCGGCTTAAGCCCTCTTACTGGAGTCCCTAGCAGAGTCGCCACCTGTCGACGTCGGGATTTTTATTTGTCCCTTTTCGTTACTTGTTCTTTGGTGTTCTCATGTTTGGTAAGATTTGTTTGAAAAAATAAGTGAAAAAGGTCTGACATGTATCATGTCGATGATTGGACTGTAAGAGTCACCAGTTGGTTTTTTAAATGGTTGTACCAACACAACCGAGAAAAGGTTTGCACATTGACCCAATGATGTGTCACTGCTAAACGGGTCTGTGAAACTGAGATACATTATGGTTCGGGGACTTGATTATGCGAAGGGAAGGTGTTAGGCACCCCCCCCCCCGACAACCGTGTTACCACGGTGACCGCCTCCTTTCAAGAAACTATTATCTGAATGTGTGCGTGTGTGGGTCAATGTGCTGTTTATTTGAAAGTGGTGTGAGGCCTCATTCGCATCTATATACACAGGGTTTGAATTTATGTAAAAATTCAATTTTTAGCAAGATATGGCAATGATATTTTATAAAAGAGGTTTTTCAAACCCTTGTGCTCAATAGTAATTGAGACCTTTTACACTTCCATTTTATTAAGTGTTCAGCTTGATTGATTTTATTTTTAAGATGTGAATCATCTTCGAGAAAATAATGTACAAAATAGTGCCGAACTCCTCGTGGGTATGAAAACCATCTGAGGAAATCCAAACACCGTGAATAATTTACAAGTCGCCACAATCGAAAAATGTCCATCGTGGAACCGAATCTAGATCCAAGAGATGATCAATCATGTGATCACATGATTCCTAGGCTCACATGATGCCATAATTGTTAAGAAAGCGTAGCAGTGTATGTATATATATAAACCTATATATATATATATATATATATATATATATATATATATATATATATATATATATATATATATATATATATATATATATATACGTATATGATCACCACCACGAAGCACCTCCATGGGAGATCGTAAATGTAAAAAATACTGTAAAAGCAATCAACCGCCATGGAGTAGACTCCAGGCGGGACAAAAAATAAAGAAAGCTGTAAAGATGGTCAACCGCCACGATGTAAACTCCAGGCGAAACTAAATATATATATATATATATATATATATATAACAAAGTTCGACAATAGTTGATATATATAAGTATATATATATATATATATATACAAAAGCAAGTAAACGCTCCAGACAGAAGTCTAGACTCAATCGAGGCATAACTCGTTAATGTTAGTCCATATATAATATATATATATATATATATATAAGTGTGTGTATATATATATATATATATATATAAAAATTGAAATGAAACCACGGACTGGAGTCCGAGCATACACACGCAACACAACTCTCAACGTGAAGAAAGGTGTGTGCAAAGATGAAGAGAAAGGCTTTAAAGTGTGTAAGAAGGCTTACAGTGGACTGCCAAAGAAGACTTCAATAACTTTAAATAGATGAACACTAGGCTCTCGCGCGGTAAAAATATGATAGGATATAAGCTCACAAGTGTTTAAAATGAGAAAGCACTCGGTATATAGCGTGTACATAACAAATTGGACAGGGCTTCCTTGCCGTTTCTCTTCCAAATAAGGCCACCCCAAGCCCTATATATATATACAGGGGGATGCTGCAGGTCTACCTGCAGCTTCCCGGGATGCCCAAAATGCCCAACAATGTGGGTCCCACCGTGTCAAAGTACGTACACTTGGACAACGCGTTGTTCTCTAGGTCGTTCATAACTTTTAATCCGGGAGTCCGATGGAAGCGTGCCATACCATTTCGGAAAGCCCTTTCAGAAAGATACATAATGACATAGGATTTTCCCTTTTTTGATTCCAGGAAGATGGGTCCATGACCGAAATGGCATTTTTGGGTTTCCGTCAGGTAGTCCGGTGAGCCGTTTTGTGTAGTTTGCTCTCGAAAGTTAAGATATGGTTCTTGTGAGACTTCTATTGAAGTAATTTGAGTTGAAATGTGTAACATTCCAAAATTTTAAAGTGCAATATTGAGTATTTATTAATTTATATAAGTATTTAATGAATATGTTTATTGTTGAATAAATAATTGTTCAATTTGAGTTGATGTGATTTAGTTAATTATTTGTTGAATAAATAATTAAGGAGCTAAGAAAATTAATTGTTATGAGGTTATATACTAATTTAATTTAATAATTAAGTTAGGGAGCTAATAATGATTAAATTAATTAAAATATTTTAATTGGAATTTGTGATTAAAATAAGGTGTTAGTTGGATTAAATAAAATTATAATTATAAAGAAATTATAGTTTTGTGATAATGATTCATGTGTTAAAGTAATTTAATATATTAGTATTTGAATTGATTAAATTGATTATTTAATTAAATAGAAGTGTGATAAATAACCTTGCTATAAAGGAGTTACTAAAATAAATTAAGGGAGTTTAATTCAGTTTTGCCAAACAAGGCCTAATGCCTTTTAAGTCTTTTATCTAATTGTGTTTTACCAAACAAGGCATAAGGATTAATGAGTTATTTTTAGTTAGTTAACCAAACAAGCCTTATGGCTTTTGATTTCAAAAATTGTAACTGATGTCAGTTAAGTTAGTATTATATTATATATTTAATATATATTATATCCTATATACGTTAGATATCTAGTACGTAGATAGAGTTAGGGAGAAAAAACAAAACTCAGAGAAGAAGAAGAAGAAGAAGAAGAAGAAGAAGAAGAAGAAGAAGAAGAGAAGAAGAAAAGTGAAAGAGAATTGGAGAGAAGAAGAAGCTTGAGAATCAAAAAGGGTTGGCCATCATCTTCTTCAAACAATGTATCATCTAAGCTCTATTATTGTTGTTCTTTTCAAAGTTATAGTTGTATTCTCTCTCTCCCAATTTTCTCCATGAAAGCTTTGTAGAAGTGGAATTTTTTTATGTATGTGGTTTTATATGATAATCTAGTGTTGTTAAACTATTTTCTTAAGCTATAATTGAGAATAGTCCATGAATTTATATTATGTATATGGTTGTGAAGAAAAACTATTTTTATAGAGAGTTTTTGTGAATATATATTGTGAAGCTTAAAGTAAAAATTGAGATTTAATTAGTTGTTTAATTGATAAATTGACCATCTAATTTGATAGAGTATGTATAATTATTGATAAAGATACTTTGAATTAATTGTTTTGGTTAAAAAATAAAATTTATAGTGTTGATTTTCATTGAAATATCAAAAAGTGAGTTTTTATCAAAAAAAATGAAATTGGATGTTTTAAATTTGTCGTTTATGTTGTTGTATGGGTAGAAACATGTTAGGAATTCTTGAATTATGTTTACATGAAGTTTTTGTATGAATTGCATGTGAATTAGTCTGTTAGAAACGAGCTTGTAGGCCAAATTGGCTTTTTCTTGTCTTTATTCTGTGCAAGCTATCGCCATTGAATCAGAGTTTCATGAAGGCCTGACCAAAGATACGTTAGTGGCGCCGCAGCGCCATCGCCATGCCTCAAATACAACCAGAAGTTTATTCACACTGTGCAGCCTCTATCCTCATGCCAGTAATGACCCACGTTAAATCGTAGCCATGCACAGTTAAGTTAGCAGAATAATCCGACAAAGGTACTTTCTGTACACAAAATTTTAAGAAACACTATGTGATGATAGTAGGACTGTAAAATATTGATTTTAATATTTCTATACTATGAATAATTATGTTATCAAGGATTAACTTGTGTTATAATTTTATTATGTGATTAAATAATCAAACCTACATGATGAATGTATTAGTTATGTGATAATGACTAACTATGCCACGATGACATATGTATATAGGATATTGTGATTCAAATTGTTCTATTTTAATCTACTTAACAAGGCAAGTTTTCTAATCTATTATCTTGTTAATTCAATTCATCGCTTTCAATTCGATTACAATATAATGATGTAAGTTATTCTGGAGCAAGTTATTCTTGTATTTAACTTGTTGTTTAGCATGCACAACTATATATACTAATGTCGAACATTTCTATCATTCAAATTTCTATGCATGCTTAGTATTCAATTCTAATTAACCTTGGCTTAGTATTGTTCAAGCAAGGTTATTCAAATTGTATGCTATTAGATTATTCCTAAAGCATGACTTTAGTTTACTATGATTGATTCAATCACGATTATTCTATAGTATAGTGTTTTTGGTTTTATTCAACTACTCCTTAGTTGATGTTCATTGAATTCCAAATTACCTTGAAAGCCTATCCAAACCAAACTTACTTTGGTGCGGAGAGATGAACAACTCTTTTAATAGAGGTTTACGGTTAGCGTTGAAATGGTTGTGCACAATAAATTGTACAAAGGGTTGATCCCCCTAAGTACGTGGAGTCCTTATAGTCTTATGACTGTTAAAGTTAAAGTTGAAAGATTACTTATAACTGTGGACATGATTCGTGGTCATTAGACCCTCAGTGAATGTTATAATTTTCAAAAAGTTAATAGAATATATTGTTCAGTTCTATTGAGCCTGATATTGGAAATTGATGTAAAAGTTTAACGATTTACTTATTGTTATTTCAAGTGGGCCTTGTTTGCTCACTCTTGCTTGTAAAATTTCTTATAGTTAAAGTTGAAACGGGTGACGTACATAGCACCAGTAAGGGAAAAGGAAAGATGAATAAATACTGAAGACTTGTAATAGTTTTGATAGTTTACTTTTAGACTTTGGTTTAAAGATTGTAATGAAGTTTATTTAAATTTCCGCATTTGAATGATTGTTGTTAAAGGTTAGATAACCTGGGAGATTTTTATTTAAGTTTAATCCTGTATGGGCAGGTTTTTATTATTCAATTTTATTATAATTGGGTAGTTAAAAATGAATGTTTTGATTAAGTGAACACCAAATCCTGTGGGAATAAAGTACCTGGAATTGGGGGTGTCTCAAGTTGGTATCAGAGCCTTAGGTTATGAACCTTAGGTGGGGGAAAAAGCCTTCGGAAGTAACCTTTGAAAAGATAGTGGAGATAACTCTTATGGAGTTTTAAGAAAGAAGTAATAAAACACTTATGTGCTTATGTGTTTATAGTTTATGTACTCGTGAGTGTCGCGTAGTAATGATTAATAATTAAAATTTACAAACTTTGTTGTCAGGATGACTAATGTCGGATAATCCAGTCAAGCTAGGGAGGAGGGACCTCAAGTGCCTATAGAGGAGGACCCTCGCGACATTCAGTGAGTTTAGGAACAACCATCGCCACGGAGTCACCTCGCTGGTCACAATGAGTTGAAGATGAGGATGATGATGTGGAGATGCAGGAGGATCCCGCTGAGTTACCACAGGAGGATGAGGATGATGAGGACGAGGAGGAAAGGATTCCACTTAACTCGATAAAGAGTCGTGATATAGGATGAGGTGCATGACCGTAACGTGGAACTTCGTGGATACAGAGTTGAGGAGTTGCAAGAGATAGTAGTCGAACAACATGTGCATCGCAATGACACAAAAAGACTAAGCGAGATCCAGGATCGTGAAGAACGACTGACAAATGTCAAGGAGAAACTAGTACAGACTGAAGGAGAGAAAGAGCAACTGATCTAAGTGGTCGCTGAATTGAAGAACAAGCTGAGAGAAGAAGCTGCTAAGAGGGCAAGAGCTGAAGATGCTTACGAGGAAGCTTTTCAACGAACCAGATTAGCAACAAGAGACACGCAAGCAAAGAGGATGAAGATGGAAGAGATGGATAAAGTATTTAAAACCGCAATTAATCGAGCTCAAGATCGGGTCATGGGATATCCAATTCAGTTCGAGACGCTGCCATCATTCGTGTTAGATCGCAGAACAATGTTTTGAGTCATGGAGGAAGAACGTGATAGGGCTAAGAAGTATCTTAATAGAACATCATAGCTGTTGTACGATGAGTGAAAGGTTAAATAAATTGTAAATCCCAAGTGTTATGCAACCTATGGGATATGGCTATGATGTTGTCGTGAAACTTTTGTAATTCAGGAAAGTAATGTGGATAGCAGAGATGCTATTGTTTTATGTTTTCAAAAAGGTTATGAATAAATAAAAGTTGTTATTTTATTCAAAGTGTTATGTGTTATGTGGTTATTTCTTTTATGGAGGCAAGTTAATTAGAAAATACTTAAAGAAGCTGAGGAATAGTCTAATGGATGTTTTGTTTTAACAGAAAATGCCTCCTAGACGTGAACCACCCCGACAGAGAAACAATGAGATAACTACCAATAACGACAATGTTGACGGTAACCCCGTTCAACAACTAGTGACGCTACTGACAGGAGCATTGCAGAATCAACCACAAAACTATGGTGCAACGTTTAAGGATTTTAAGGCGGTTGGACCACCTGAATTTTGTGGGTCCATGAATCCAGTCGAAGCAAAAACCTGGATTGTGGAGATAGAAAAGGTGTTCGATGTTGTTAGGGTAGGGGATGACCAGAAGACTACTTTTGCAACATTTATGTTGAAAGCAGAAGCTAGTTATTGGTGGCAGGCCAATAAAACTCGTGAAGGGCCAGAAGTGATGACCTGGGATAGGTTCAAGGAGTTGTTCTTCGAGACCTATTTCCCGGAGAGTTCGAAGAGTCAGTTAGAAGTGCAGTTTCTGGAATTAAAGCAGGAACAATGATGGTATCCGAGTATGCCGCAACATTCAATGAATTGGAGAGGTTTGCGCCGTATCAAGTCAGCACAGACGAGCGTAAGGCGAAGAGATTTGAACAGGACCAAGCCCCGGGTTGACACAATGAGGTTTTCCCTGTTCCAGTTGAAGACATTTACAGCAGTGATGGAGAAGGCAATACTCGCTGAAGGTGGAGGCGAGGCAGTGACAAAGTTCAATCATGAACAAAAGAAGAAGAAAAATGAGAATGAGATTAAGAATGGAGGTGGTAATGGTGGAAACAACAACAACAACAACAATAACAGTTTGAAGAGGAAGTGGAATGGGAACATGGGTGCTGGAAACCAGTAGGGTAACCAGCAAAACAAAAAGTTTGAAGCATGTGCGATATGCGAGAAATTTCACAAGGGTGCATGCTTAATGGGGAAACGAGTTTTATTTAATTGTGGCCAGGAGGGTCACATCGCCCCAAATTGCACTCAACAGAAGAAGAATGTGTGCTTCACGTACGGATCCAAGGATCACTTTGCTCGTGAATGCCCTAAGAAGAAGGACGGAGTGACAACCAGAAGCAATGGAGGTAACAATGTAGGTACATGGGCCATCATAGACCTGCGAGATCAAACAAACCTGACGTACCCGTAACCTTCAACACGATCAGACAAGATTCTGTGCAATCAAAAGATGTGGTGTCAGGTATTATCCCAATCAATGATATAAATGCTTATATATTATTTGATTTGGGTGCTACTTGTTCGTTTATATCTGATGAATTTGCTAAGAGGTTAGAATTGCCTAGAGAAGAACTAAATTTTCCTTTGAACATAGAAATTGCGAATAAGGAAGTAATCCCTGTTAGATTCGTATACAAGAACTGTAGGGTGAACATTAAGTAGAATATCTTGTTAGTAGATTTGATTCCGATTAGACTTGGAGAGTTTGATGTTATGTTTGGAATGGATTGGTTGTTCAAATACGGAGCGGTAATTGACTGCCAAAAGAAGTGTGTAAACCTTATGACTCCGTCAAAGGTAGTATTTTATGGTAAAGTCGCCTAGATAAATGAAATGTCTGACGACTATGCAGGCCAAGAAATTGTTGAGTCAAGGTTGTGTGGGCTATTTAGCTTACATAGTCGATACTCAGAAGAAGGGTGTGAAACTAGAAGAAATACCAGTAGTGAGGGAATTCGAAGACGTGTTTCTAGAGGATTTTCCAGGACTTCCGCCAGATAGAGAAATTGAGTTCGTGATCGACTTAGCGCCAGGAACAACACCGATATCGAAGGCCCCGTATAGAATGGCTCCGGTAGAAATGAAGGAACTGATGGTACAGTTGCAAGAGTTGCTGGACAAGAAATATATTCAACCAAGCGTATCGCCGTGGGGAGCGCCCGTTTTATTCGTGAAGAAGAAGGACGGAACAATGCGTCTTTGCATCGATTATAGAGAGTTAAACAAAGTCACTATTAAGAATAGGTATCTGTTGCCTAGAATAGATGACTTGTTTGATCAGCTGAAGGGTGCTAAATATTTCTCGAAAATAGATTTGAGAAGTGGGTATCACAAATTAAAGGTAAGAAAGGAGGATATACCTAGAACGGCATTCAGAACTTGGTACAGACATTATGAGTTTCTGGTGATGTCTTTTAGTTTAACAAATGCCCCTGCTGCGTTCATGGATTTGATGAACAGGGTGTTTAAACCATTCTTAGACAAGTTTGTAGTTGTATTTATTGATGACATTCTGGTGTATTCCAAAACTCAAGAAGAACACGTGGAATGCTTACGTTTGACATTGGAAACACTAAGAAAGGAAAAGTTGTATGCAAAATACTCTAAGTGCGAATTTTGGCTCGACCGTGTTCAATTTTTGGGTCATGTTATTGACAAGGATGGGATTTCAGTAGATCCATCAAAAGTGGAAGCTGTAATCAATTGGGAACAACCAAGAACACCATCAGAAGTGAGGAGTTTCTTGGGACTGGCTGGTTATTATAGAAGATTTATTCAAGATTTTTCTAAGATAGCCACTCCGCTAACAAATTTGACAAGGAAAGTCAGAAAATTCGTTTGACTTTTAGAAGTCGAAGAGAGTTTCAAGATTTGAAGAAAAGTTAAGTATGGCACCCGTGTTGACATTACCGGATAATACATGAAATTTTGTGGTGTATAGTGATGCCTCACACAAAGGGATGGGTTGTGTTCTTATGCGAGAATCTAAAAGTTATTTCCTATGCATCAAGACAACTGAAGGATTATGAGAAAGGGTATCCAACTCATGATTTGGAATTGGCTACAGTTGTATTTTCTCTGAAGATATGGAGACACTATCTTTATGGAGAGAAATGTGAGATCTACACAGATCACAAAAGTCTGAAGTATATTTTCACTTAGAAGGATTTGAACATGCATCAAAGAAGGTGGATGGAATTGATAAAAGATTATGATTGTGAAATCTTTTATCATCTGGGCAAAGCGAATGTGGTGGCAGATGCTTTAAGCAGGAAAGGTCGGGAGAAGTTGATGCTGATAAGAACTCAGGAGGAGCTCATTTCAGCAATGACAAAACTGGAGTTGGAAATCAAATTTCTAAAAGAATCTGACGAACAACTATTCCAGATAGAAGCTGGTCCAACTTTAGTGGACAAAGTGAAGAATGCTCAACTACAAGATGAAGAGTGTGGGAAAATCAAAGAGAATCTGGTTGAGGGTAGTGATGTAAAATACAAGATCGATACCGAATGACTACTACGGTTTGAGGGAAGAATTTGGGTTCCAGCAACACTAGAGCTGAAAGAAGAAATTTTGACCGAAGCTCATAGCTCAAAATATTCAATTCATCCAGGAAGCACGAAAATGTATCAAGATTTGCGCTGACATTTTTGGTGGCCAAATATGAAAAGGGACGTTGCAGAATGCATAGCGAAATGCTTGACGTGTCAAAGAGTAAAAGTCGGACATCAAAGACCCAGCGGGTTACTTCAACCGTTGGAAATACCGAAATGGAAGTGGAAACACATCATGATGGATTTTGTGGTGGGTCTTCCAACTACTCAGAGAGGATGCGATGCAATTTGGGTGATAGTGGACAGACTGACAAAGTCAGCGCACCTTTTACCAATAAAGATTAGATTCAATCTTGATCAGTTGGCAAGATTGTACATTAACGAGATCGTTTCGAGGCATGAAGTGCCAGTATCAATTGTGTTCGATAGAGATCCATGATTCACATCGAATTTCTGGAAGAGACTACAAGAATGCATGGGGACACAGTTATGAATGAGTACGGCTTATCATCCACAAACAGATGGCCAAAGCGAATGAACTATTCAAACATTGGAAGATATGTTGAGAGCATGTGTCATGGGCTTTAAAGGAAGCTGGGAAGAACAATTACCGTTGGTGGAATTTGCTTACAACAACAGTTATCACACAAACATCGGCATGCCACCTTACGAGGCATTGTACGGCAGAAAGTGCAAAACTCCATTGTGCTGGGATCAAGTCGGTGAACGCAAACTGTTAAGACCAGAACTAGTGCAACAAACTGCTGACGTTGTCAAACTCATCAAGACAAGATTAGTAGCAGCCAAAGACATACAGAAAAAGTATGCTGATCAACACAAACAAGATCGTGCATTCGACGTAGGAACTTTTGTATTCCTAAAAGTTTCTCCCTCGAAGGGGAAAACATTTCGATAAAAAGGGAAAGCTAAGCCCGAGGTTTATTGGACCCTTTAAAGTGCTGCGAAGAGTGGGAGAAGTGGCTTACGAGGTAGCTCTACCTCCAGAGTTGGAAAACATTCATAATGCTTTTCACATTTTGATTATTACGACCATATAAACTCGACTACAAACATGTGATCGAGTATGAACCGCTGATTAGAGAAAAGATTTGTCTTATGAAGAGGTTCCTATCCGTGATAGTCGACAAGAAAGAACAAGTGCTCGAATAAAGTGATACCTTCTGTGAAGGTGATATGGAGGAACCACACAACGTCAAGAAGCTACGTGGGAACTCAAGAAAATGATGAAAGAATACCCTGAGTTATTTGTTTAATTTGTGTCTTCGATTCTGGGGACAGAATCTTTGTAAGTAGGGAAGAATGTAACGAATGATTTGTTTGAGTTGCGATTCTGAGGACAAAATCCTTGTAAGGAGGGAATGATGTAACATTACAGAATTTTAAATTGTAATATTGACTATTTATTAATTTATATAAGTATTTAATGGATATGTTTATTGTTGAATAAATAATTGTTCAATTTGAGTTGATTTGATTTAGTTAATTATTTGTTGAATAAATAATTAAGGAGCTGAGAAAATTAATTGTTATGAGGTTATATACTAATTTAATTCAATAATTAAGTTAGGGAGCTAATAATGATTAAATGAATTATAATATTTTAATTGGAATTTGTGATTAAAATAAGGTGTTAGTTGGATTAAATAAAATTATAATTATAAAGAAATTATAGTTTTGTGATAATGATTCATGTGTTAAAGTAATTTAATAGATTAGTATTTGAATTGATTAAATTGATTATTTAATTAAATAGAAGTGTGACAAATAACCTTGCTATAAAGGAGTTACTAAAATAAATTAAGGGAGTTTAATTCAGTTTTGCCAAACAAGGCCTAATGCCTATTAAGTCTTTTATCTAATTGTGTTTTACCAAACAAGGCATAAGGATTAATGAGTTATTTTTAGTTAGTTAACCAACCAAGCCTTATAGCTTTTGATTTCAAAAATTGTAACTGATGTCAGTTAAGTTAGTATTATATTATATATTTAATATATATTATATCCTATATACGTTAGATATCTAGTACGTAGTTAGAGTTAGGGAGAAAAAATAAAACTCAGAGAAGAAGAAGAAGAGAAGAAGAAAAGTGAGAGAAAATTGGAGAGAAGAAGAAGCTTGAGAATCAAAAAGGGTTGGCCATCATCCTCTTCAAACAAGGTATCATCTAAACTCTATTATTTTTGTTCTTTTCAAAGTTATAGTTGTATTCTCTCTCTCCCAATTTTCTCCATGAAAGCTTTGTAGAAGTGAAATTTTGTTATGTATGTGGTTTTATATGATAATCTAGTGTTGTTAAACTATTTTCTTAAGCTATAATTGAGAATAGTCCATGAATTTATATTATGTATATGGTTGTGAAGAAAAACTATTTTTATAGAGAGTTTTTGTGAATATATATTGTGAAGCTTAAAGTAGAAATTAAGAGTTAATTAGTTGTTTAATTGATAAATTGACCATCTAATTTGATAGAGTATGTATAATTGTTGATAAAGATACTTTGAATTAATTGTTTTGGTTGAAAAACAAAATTTACAGTGTTAATTTTCATTGAAATATCAAAAAGTGAGTTTTTATCAAAAATAATAAAATTGGATGTTTTAAATTTGTGGTTTATGTTGTTGTATGGGTAGAAACAAGTTAGGAATTCTTGAATTATGTTTACATAAAGTTTTTGTATGAATTGCATGTGAATTAGTCTGTTAGAAACGAGCTTATAGGCCAAATTGGCTTTTTCTTGTCTCGTTGTCGGTCGTCATTGAAATCAGAGTTTCAAGAAGCGGCCATGCTCAAAGAAGATGTTAGTGGTAACCAGAAATATTATCGCTTATGTCACAGTCATCATCACCACGCCACAAATAGCGGCAGTAGTTTATTCACCGCATCATGACTCTCCATCCTCACGCAATAACGCCACCACGTTGTAAACTGTGTGGCGCCGCTGCGTGAAGTTGAGTTAAAGGTATGGTCCTGATGTACTTTTTGTACACGAAATTTTAAGAAACACTATGTGATGATAGTAGGACTGTAAAATATTAATTTTAGTATTTCTATACTATGAATAATTATGTTATTAAGGATTAACTTGTGTTATAATTTTATTATGTGATTAAATAATCAAACCTACATGATGAATGTATTAGTTATGTGATAATGACTAACTATGTCACGATGACATATGTATATAGGATATTGTGATTCAAATTGTTCGGTTTAATCTACGAACAAGGAAAGTTTTCTAATCTATTATCTTGTTAATTCAATTACTGTTTTCAATTCGATTACAATATAATGATGTAAGTTATCCTGGAGCAAGTTATTCTTGTATTTAACTTGTTGTTTAGCATGCACAACTATATACTAATGTCGAACATTTCTATCATTCAAATTTCTATGCATGCTTAGTATTCAATTCTAATTAACCTTGGCTTAGTATTGTTCAACCAAGGTATGCTATAGTTATTCAAATTATATGCTATTAGATTATTCCTAAAGCATGACTTTAGTTTACTATAATTGATTCAATCACGATTATTCTATAGTATAGTGTTATCGGTTTTATTCAACTACTCCTTAGTTGATGTTCGTTGAATTCCAAATTACCTTGAAAGCTTATCCAAACCAAACTTACTTTGGTGCGGAGAGATGAACAACTCTTTTAATAGAGGTTTACGCTTAGCGTTGAAATGGTTGTGCACAATACATTGTACGAAGGGTTGATCCCCCTAAGTACGTGGAGTCCTTATAGTCTTATAGGATCATTAAAGTTAAAGTTGAAAGATTACTTATAACTCGTGGACATGATTCATGGTCATTAGACCCTCGAAGAATGTTATAATTTTCGTAAAGTTAATAGAATATATTGTTCAGCCTTCTATTGAGCTTCGATATTGGCAATTGATGTAAAAGTTTAACGATTTACTTATTGTTATTTCAAGTGGGCCTTGTTTGCTCACTCTTGCTCAGAAAATTTCTTACAACTAAAGTTGAAACGGGTGACGTACCTAGCACCAGTAAGGGAAAAGAAAAGATGAATAAATACTGAAGACTTGTAATAGTTTTGATAGTTTACTTTAAGACTTTGCTTTAAAGATTGTAATGAAGTTTATTTAAATTTCTGCATTTGAATGATTGTTGTTAAAGGTTAGATAACCTGGGAGATTTTTATTAAAGTTTAATCCTGTATGGGCAGGTTTTTATTATTCAATTTTATTATAATTGGGTAGTTAGAAATGAATGTTTTGATTAAGTGAACACTAAATCCTGTGGGAATAAAGTACCTGGAATTGGGGGTGTCACAAAATGAGTTGATTTGATGTGAGTTGAAGTTCAATTGGCAAAATGAATATTTTGCCCCTCCCGGGGTTATCTTCGATTTTCGCCCAGTTATAGTAGTCTTTTCTCAGGGTTATCTCTGAAGTTGACTTGATGTTGAATTTGACTGTCCTCAGAGTTATCTCTAAGGTTGGCTTGACCTCCTGGGGCTATCTCCAGGCTTTGATCTTGATCCCCCGGGGCGATCTCCGGGGTTGAAACTGACTTTCCCGGGGTTATCTCCGGGGTTGGAAACTGGAACTCCCGGGGCTATCTCCGGGGTTGAAATTGATGTTATAGTCCTCCAGGGTTATCTCTGGAGTGTGAAAAGATGCTTTTGTCCTCCTGCATGGTTAGTAACAGGAAAAGAAAATTTCGAGTGTCTACAACAGATGTTCGTCCCAACTCCCCTTGAAATCCATAATGTAAGATCTTAAAATATCTTCTAGCGTTTGAATTGTCCGTTCAATTTGTCCATCTGTCTGAGGATGATACGTTGTACTTAACCTCAATTGTGTTCCTAGTTGTTCTTGCAAACTTCTCCAAAAGTTCGACGTGAATCCTGGATCACGATCTGACACAATCGAAATAGGTACTCCATGTCTCAAAATAATTTCTTTGACATACAGTTTAGCCAATTGCTCTAGGTTATATCTAACTCCTATTGGTAAAAAGTGAGCCGATTTTTCAACCAATCTACTATTACCCAAATAGCGTCGTAGCCCTTCCTTATCGTTGGAAGTCCCACCATAAAGTCCGCTGTGATATGCTCTCATTTCCACTTTGGATTATCTAGTGATTGTAATTGTGACGCCCCCAAAATAGGTCCATTCCATCCAACCCATTCTGAGTCACCAAATACATGGTACAGAAATAACTACAACTTTATTAATACATTTGTCGTGCAAAAAATACGACAACATATATCTTTGTGAGTTTAAATACAATTATTGTCTTCTAGACAATATACATACCCAAATAAATCCTCATCACAATTATTTATACATTATTTTACAAAAAAGGTGAGGACTACTAAACAACTCTCTCTATAACCATCATTCCATACCCCAGACTGCACTCGCCACATTCTCGCCTCCCGAGAAGAAAATGGAACAAAAAGGAAAAGGGTGAGCTCAACTAGCCCAGTAAAAAATATTATGACTAAGATAATATATAACAAATTATCGTTAGTCTCCAACAGGGAAAAATCTAATAAAATACAATAGACAACCAGTTTAAATCAACAACTGCAGCGGAAACAATAATTCATTAGAAGAGTTAAGTAGAGAATGCAAACTACTATCTTCTATATATGAATTTAAAAGTTCATCGTCGATATTTTATCCCCAGAACATCAATCAATATATATCTCGAATCAAATATTCATCTTTGCACTACAAAAACAAAGATATTCATCACCGGGTCATGTTCATCTAAACACTGCTCATCTTTGCACTACGGGCCAAAGATATTAATCGATCGGTCATGTTTCATCTCAACACCTATTCATCTTTGCACTACGGCCAAAGATACTCATCAAGAAATCATTCATCTTTACACTACACAGCCAAAGATATTCAAAGAATATCATCATTTAGGACTGAGGATGATGAAAAATATTTTAAAGGAAACGAATCCAGTGAAATAAAATAACAAATATTAAGGATTCGTATTTTAAACAATCCAAGTTCAAAAATACTTCATAAGTAATCAGAGTGGAGTAAAATTAAAGAATGATCAAAACATGGATACAATCAAAGCTAGTATCCATAATAGATATTTTGGACGAAAAATGAAAATTTAATTTTTCTGTGAATAGTGTCGTATTCGTGAATAGTGTTGTATACGTGAATAGTGCCGTATACGTGAATAGTAACTCCGACACCAAAAGATAGAAATTTCACAAAAAACATCTTCACGCTTCGTGAATAGTACTCGTGAATAATAACTTATGAATAGTAACTCGTGAATAGTAACTCATGAATAGTAACCCCGACATAAAAAGTTCCAAATTTGATAAAAAGTTCCAACCAACATTTCAGCATAATGATATTGAAGAAATAATATCATTTGAGAAGAAAATAACATCCTTACCTCGAAAGACAAGTACTTCTAGTTGAAACACGGATATAGGCTATGACTTGAACTTGCATCGATATAGCAATACTCAAAGTATACTCAAAATACTCACAAGAATACGCTCGATAATATAGAGAGAAAAACTTCAGCCGTGTAATTTTCAATTCTAACCTAAGCACCTATTTATAGGAAAATTCTTAGAACACCAAAGTAGAAAATTTAATAAATTAATATTATTTATTTTCCACATCTTCCTACGCATCCATGAATTTGAACTCAGCCATCCTAACACATGTTAAATGAGTCCCAAAAATGTAACAAACGTTTTTCTTATTAAAAATAATTAAAACTTCAAAAATTAATTATTTGGGAGCTTCAGAACTTTAATAATTCATAATAAATAGCCCTTTTATCGTAAAAATTGAATCTCGGGTCTTTTATAGGAAATTCAATTCCCTACAACTTTGCAAAAGAAAGTTTTTCCAAATTCCAAATGTAAATTGATGAAATCCACAAACCAAGCGATTTTATGGTGCTATAATCAAATTTCTATCCAATAATTGTGTCCACCAACACACAAAATATGTGTTAAACATTTAATGCCACAAAAATACTCTTCCTCCTCATATACTCATATATCCCACATTCATTATAAAATATCACTGCTAATATATTATTAAAATAATATATTTAAATGAATTATTTTATCGTAAAAAGATAAAATATTAATTTTCAACAATTGTCACATTAAAAATTTCTCCATCTATATCCACATAAAATCAATATTTTCCTCATCATATAAATTAATAATTAATTATTCACAAATAATATTACGGAATCACAAAGATCGGCAACCAGTAGTTCGAGAAAGAGGGGCTTTCCAATAAGGATCTCTCCTTCTTGGCGCCGCAATTAGGTGACCAAACCTCTCCTTGAATGTAACTTTCTAGACATTGTGAATAATGTTATCCAATAATATTATTCAGATAATATGAATTATTGCTCTCGATAATGGAAAATACTTGTGTAATGACAATTTATTGAAACAACAATAATATAAAATATCAATGCAAAGAATTATTGAATCAATAAAATAAAATCTTGAATAGTAATTCTCAGTAACAATTATTGAGTAGTGTCTTCTTCACGTAGAGAATCAATAATTGGTGGAATACCGCATGTCTACTTGCTCAACAACGCGTATTAGTGTGTTTTAAACCACCGGTATTCCAACAATGATAATTGATAATAACTCACGCCGTTATTTATAAATAACTTATATTTGTCGTGTTCTTCATCCAATCGCTTTTTAGTTATGGGGCCCACAAAAAGATCAAGGCTACTTGTTATTGTACTGAATATTCCCTGACAAAGATTTGAATATTCCACGACCAAACGAATATTCCCCAAACAATAATGAATATTTTATAACCACTTGCTTATTCGAAATATTTGCGTATTTTACCCATAACTATCCACATTAATCAAATCAACCCTTACTATTTCAAAATAATAAATAGAGGAAAATAAATTTTATTTATTAATAATTTGGGGTCTTACAGTAATAATCCACTCGGTCGTTGGTGTTCAGCCTTAACTTTCTGACAAGTTAAGCACTTACTAACATATTTTTTTATCTCCCTCTTCATGTTTGGCCACCAAAAGTTTTGTCAAAGGTCTTGATACATCTTGGTGCTACCCGGATGTATCGAGTACCTCGAACTATGGGCCTCACTCATAACCTCTTCTTTTAACTCGGAATTATTTGGAACCCAAATTCTTCCTTCAAAACAAAGTAATCCTTCTTTATCAAGGTCATACTTAGTCTTTACTTCATCCTCCATTATCTTTTTCATTCGCTCGCACTCCTCGTTACCTAATTGTACTTCCTTAACTCGTTCCACTATCGTTAGTCGAGTCTCCATTGTGAATAACATTTCTACCGCTTCACTCGGTAATTTAACTTCTAGCTCCATTCTTGCTATCTATGTTATTAACTCATTCTGAGTCGTTAACATTGATAGCTTTTCCCTACCCTTCCTACTTAACGCGTCAGCTACTACGTTTGCCTTCCCCGGATGATATAAGATATCACAGTCGTAATCTTTTATCAATTCTAACCACCTTCTCTATCTCATATTCAACTCCTTATGTGTAAAGATATATTTCAGACTTTTATGGTCCGTGTATATCTCACACTTCTCCCCGTATAAATAATGTCTCCATATTTTTAAGGCAAAAACTACTGCTGCCAATTCTAGGTCATGAGTAGGATATACCATCTCATAATCCTTTAACTGGCGTGACGCATATGCCATGACTTTGCCATGCTGCATGAGCACGCAACCCAGTCCTCTATGCGAAGCATCGCTATGACACCCCCAAATCTAGGTACTTTATTCCCACAAGATTTGGTGTTCACTTAATCAAAACATTCATATCTAACCACCCAATCATAATAAAATTGAATAATAAAACCTGCCCATACAGGATTACGTTAATAAAAATTATCTCCCAGGTTATCTAACCTTTAATTACAATCATTCAAATGCAAAAATTAAATTATTACATCACATCATTATTAAAAGTCTATCATTATAACAATAAAATAAAATAAAATTACAAGTCTTCATCACTTGTACATTTTTCCCTTTCCTTTGCTAGTTGTAGGTTCATTTACTTTCTCAACCTTAGCTATAATAAGTGTAAGAACCCGGATATTCAGAAAAATATTAAAATAAGAATTTAATGAATAAAATTCGTAAGTGTGAAATGGGTTCGAATAAAAACATTTATGTGATACGAGGTATGTAGGAATGTTTTACATAGGGTAATATGAACTATGTAATATGTGATTTTTGTGATTTATAAATATATTATTATTATATATTGTTATTGATCGCAGAGATAATTTCATTGGGATAAAAGAAGTGGATAAAATTTCCTATCAATAGTAAATAGTTTATAGGATTATTTTATCATAGTAAGTGGGTGACATTAATGTATAATTGTCATTTTCTTGTGTATGTGTACTAATAACTGGTATGATTATAATATAGGTTATTGATAGTACGTAAGTTATCCGCAAATGGGTTTGGATAGTGAAACATGAGTTAGTTGAGAGAATTAACTGATAAGAATAAATATTGGTTAATTGATAGTTGAGAGTTATATTATGGAATAATATAATGTGTATGTTAAACCTTAAATATCTATGGTAATATAGTACAAGGTTTAAATTACTTAAGTAAAGGAGTGAATTAATATATGTGTTGAATATGTGGTACTTTATATATGTTACTCATAATGGTAATACGTGAGAAAGTCTAATGTTAGAATAACGTTAAATATATATACGTTATTAAAGGAAGAAATAAATCATTATATCTTTAAATGGATATTTAATATTTGAAGAAATTGTTTTGGGAACAATTTATAGAGGAGAGAAATAATAATTATATATTTCTAATAGAGGATATTAAAATAATTTCTAATATTGAGTTATTTTAATAAAAGGAAGAAATGTTATTTTTTGAATAATAATATTACCTTTATATATTTTTGTATGAGGTATGATTAATAATATAGTAAATATATTAAAATGTATTTGCTATATGTAAATAAATTGATGGAAATAATTTAATATAATAGAAAATAAACTTATTATCTATTTTCTATATATAATATATATACATGTGTACGTACATATAGTTAATTGATATTATATTAAGAATAATATCTTGAGACAATAAGCAAATTAATTTCTAATTGTAAATGTCTTTATTGGGAGAAAACATAATATTTATGTTATGACAAAATACATAAATTCTAATGTATTTTCAAGGGAGTTAATTAATGAAAGAAAACTAAGTTATTTTAAAATATTAAGTAACTTAAGTTATTATTTTATCGTGGATGTTATCATTTAAATAATTATTGGTTAGAGATGGAAGAGGTTGTCTTGGGACAATCGAATAATTATACGATATAGTAGTATAAATTTAAATAATTAATAGAGTAGATATTAATTATTTTAAGTGTAAAGGTTATACATATTACAAGTGTAAGGTAAGCTAAATAAATTAGCATTGAGGTAAAGTGTGTCACACAAACTTTATACTAAATAATGTGTAATATGGGAAAAGGATTTGAGTAGTAGTATCATATAATTACCTACTTCTTGAGATTTAATGTGGTGTGATATTTAATATAGAGTAAAAGTAATTAAATCATAAAGTTGATTTAAATAAGTTTTGTTATCCCATCCTAGGTGATGAGACAATTATATGTATATCACATCACACCTACTACCTTGCAATGATAAATCATATTGTGACACTAAGTTATAATTTATGGTTGATATGTGTATACAACATAGCATAAGAATAAGAGTGGTGTATAAGTATATAGTCTAATGTTGCAAGAAGGATGTGTATTTGGAAATTGTCTCAAAACTAGTGTCCCAATTGCTCCTTATTCTCATTCACATGTTTGGCAAAAAGGCTAAAGCCTATCTCCTTTCTTCTTCATTACATTGTAGTCTAATAATGGCTAGAAGGATGGGGGAAGTGGAGTTGGTAACCAACTCTCCAACATCCAATGGCTTCTTCTTCCTCCCCTTGGATTAGTTCAATGTGCAAAGCCATGATTTGGATAATCCTTCCTCTATAAATAGAGACTCCTTCATCTTATTTCTCTTTTGTTGAGATGTGTGAGAAGTGGCTATGAAGAGTCAATAAAATTGGAGAGCAATCAGAAGTTATGAAGGCTGTGCTTAGCATATTGAAGCATTCAAGAGGTAATAACATTAACTTAAATGCTCTTGATTTCTTAAGTTTACAATTCCTTAGAAATATCATGAAAAAGTAGCTTTTGAGTCACAAAATTGATGGCTAAGGGTTGTTATAATCCATGAATTGTTGTTAGATATTGTTAATATAATCAAATACGAAATCAACAAAAGTTAAACGAACCAATTTGGTTTAGAAACGAATCCGTAGTGAATGATTTCGCTAAATTGTCCAAATCATGAAAATTAGTATGAACATGAGTTGTAAATTCATATTTGGGTTAGTTAATATTTATGTTAGTTGATGGGTATTATAGTATGTTGTAGTTCTATGAATTACGAATCCATAGAATCAAAAACGGACTAATTTGGACATGTATAACTCAAATTATGAAGGTAGAAAGGATTTTTAGCTTGTTATTTTGTAGCAGAGCATGAATCCGTGAGTTAACAGTAGCTATGCCCGCCCTGGAGGGCTATTTATAGGGCAAGACCCCCGCCCTGGTGGGTGTGGTCTGACTACAACTGTTGAGAAAAAATCTGACAGAACATGCTTTACTAAAATGGTCATAACTTTTTCATACGAACTCCGATTGAGGAAATTCAAGATGATCCGAAACGAGAACGAATAGACCTACAACTGTTGTTCTTTAAGTGTTTCAATTTGAGGTCATTAAGAAGGGTCAAAATATTCATCTTTGTGACAATTATGTAATCAAAGGCCATCAGAAGGCATCGAGCGAGCACATGCGCAAGTGTAGTGCTCCCGACGATGGAATATGTTAATCTAAGTGATATAACATGAAAATGCATGATGATATACATGACATATAAGATTTCCTTGTTCATAATAGAAAGCATTAGCATGACTTAGTATGTATTTTGAAAAGAGACTTAAAGATTTTGAAAACAATTCTTGTGGAAACTTATGTTCTACAAGTTCTGAACTTAGTGGTTTATATACATGATTGAGTTCAAATATAAATGAGCATGATATGATTTTTATAGTGTCCTTGGTCATGATCAAAATTGTTAGACCTTGTATTAGAGAAGTTTTCAAGAAAAAACTTGATATATTAGAACTAAGGTGCATGAATGCTACATGAGGTAGGTTCTGAACTTGAGAAGATATTAACATGACTTAGTTACTTATGATAAGAGTTTTAAAAGTTGTCATATATGTGTTATACTACATCATTCATGATAAAATGATTTCAAAGGAAAACTCCATTATCTTTTGTAAACTAAGTATTAAAGCATGAAGTGGTTATATTTTGATATAGAGAGAAACATGTACAAATATGACATATGATTCGAAGTTGCCTTGCATGATTAGGTTGTCATGACATGGATTTGAAGAAAAGGAACTTAGACGTTTTGAAAACATTATTCATGAGCATTGTATTGTCTAAACTTCTGAACTTGTAGGATGACATACTATTAATTTTTGGGACTTTAAACATTGCCTATATGTGCAAACATGATAGGACGCTTATGCCAACATGAATGATATGAGCACTCAACTAGTCAAGCATGACATAAGTTATTTAAGCATGTTTTAAAGTATGAACTATGATATGTCTATGTAATTGAGATAGATACATGCATGTGAGCATACTAGTGGAGGCTTATTAGTACTAATACATGTTTTAAAAGCTTATAACATCGAATCTTGCTAAAGAAAGTTGTTAAGCTTTATTGATTGAAATAAATCATTATGAAACTAAGTAGTTTGAATATGAACGACGTAGATCACGTATCTATAAACTTTAAATATGTGTCGAACACATAGCGAGTCAAGTGAGTGATAAATGTATATGAAGTTGATGTCAAGTACGGATGGTTAAGGAATACCTATACATACCTAGTTATTCTAAGAGTATGATGAGAAAGTGAAATGAAGGTTTTACAAACCTAGTTAAGAAATGATATAATATTTATTGTTATATTAAGAACGTATGAAATGTATGACTAATGGATATGAATCCATGATTATATAATTGTGTAGGGATACACGAAGTGCAATTAGCGATACACAGTTAAGTTGTAGTTCATAAACTACGAATCAGGCAAGTTTTTCAGTTCCTATTTGTTATATGAATTTGATAACTGTTAGTTGAGCTATATTATGCGATGCAAATGTTGATGTATATATATGAAATGCATATGAGATATGTATGAAATGTGAAAGTTGATCTTTGATGATATGCTTGTGATATAAACCTCTATGCTTTTTATGTGAGAAGTAACATTCATAGTATATATTAATTGATTATGAATACATTAACTGAATATGCTATTATATGGTATGTGCTGCATGAAAACTGTTAGAATTGTTGGGCTGCCGAGCTCACCCTTGCAAATAACCACTTTTGCAGGTTAAGGACTCATAGTAAAGATTTCGTGCTTCTTGGTTGACAAAGTAGATAGTTTCGCAATGAAGCATACTATTTAGATTATTACTTGAACCATGTTTAGGTTCTAGGAGTGTACTTGATATATACTTATGATGTTTAATACTTGTTGTATTGTAAGAATGTATTAGTTAATACATAAGGGATATTGAATCAGGATGTAAAATCTTATACAGTAATTCCAATAGACTAAACTATATTATATAGTTGATTCAAGAATTGTAATTGGTTCAAAGTTATGAAATCAATAAAAGATTTTATTCGAGAGATTGAAAAAGTTTAAATTATTCCGAATATTTATATTATATCAAATGTAATGTAAAACAGGAATAGAAAATGACCAAGTTGTGAAACTTATAAAAGTTTGGGGTCATTATACAGATCTTGGAAATGGAGAGAATTTATATTCTAAATTGTAATAAGTAAAGTTTTATTCATTAAGTTATGAATGAAAAATGTAAATAGTTTGACGATAGTAGTATCGTGGCGGACCGGATCCGAGGTTTGAAGGAACATGGATTTGAGGGCGTCACAATAAGTGTATAAATATGCAAGAGTGAGCAAAATAATTGCTCACTAGATATAGAAAGAAATGAATCAACATGAATGAAATAACTGCCAACAAATAGGCTCATCAACACTTAATAGTACTCTATCAATAATAACCAACGACTGGAATCAAAATATGGAGTATATAAAATTGAGGGTCATAAGACCACAAACTATGTCCACAGTTGCAAGTAATCTTTCAACTTTAACAGTCATAAGACTATAAGGACTCCTCGTACTTAGGGGGATCAGCCCTTCGTACAATGTATTGTGCACAAACATTTCAACGCTAAGCGTAAACCCCTAATAATAGGGTTGTTCACCTCAGTATTTAGAGTACAAGTCCGCACCAAAGAAAGTTTGGTTTGGATAAGCTTTCAAGGGTAATTTGAAGTTTAACGAACATCAACTAGAGGACTAGTTGAATTAATAGTGTTTGATAACACAACAAGTTAATTATTTATTTAACAAATAATTAACCAAATAAAATCAAATCATTTAAACAAATATTTATTCAATGATAAACACATCCATTAAATATTTATATAACTCAATAAATATTTAATATTATAAATAAATTATGGAATGTTACATTATTCCTTCCTTACAAGGATTCTGTCCTCAGAATCACAATTCAAACAATCAAATCGTCACATTCTTCCCTACTTACAAAGATTATGTCCCCAGAATCGAAGACATAGATTAAACAAATAACTCTGGGTAATTCTTCATCATTTCAGCTTCGAGTTTCCACTGTAACATTCCAAAATTTTAAAGTGCAATATTAAATATTTATTGATTTATATAAATATTTAATGGATATGTTTATTGTTGAATAAATAATTGTTCAATTTGAGTGGATGTGGTTTAGTTAATTATTCGTTGAATAAATAATTAAATATTAAATATTTATTTGCAATATTAAATATTTATTGAATTATATAAGTATTTAATGGCAATTTGAGTTGATGTGGTTTAGTTAATTACTTGTGAATAAATAATTAAGGAGCTAAGAAAATTAATTGTTATGAGATTATATACCAATTTAATTTAATAAGTAAGCTAGAGAGCTAATAGTGAATTAAATAAATTATAATATTTTAAATGGGAATTTGTAATTTAAGATATTAGTTGGTCGAATAAAATTATAATTATAAAGGAAATTATAATTATGAGATAATGATTTATGTGTTAAAGTAATTTAATAGATTAATATTTAATTGATTAAATTGATTATTTAATTTAAATAGATGTGACACCCCCAAATCCAAGTACTTTGTTCCCACAGATTTGGTGTTCACTTAATCAAAACATTCATTTATAACTACCCAATTATAATAAAATTGAATAATAAAAACATGCCCATACAGGATTAAACTCAAATAAAAATCTCCCAGGTTATCTAACCTTTAACAACAATCATTCAAATGCGGAAATTTAAATAAACTTCATTACAATCTTTAAACCAAAGTCCGAAAGTAAACTATCAAAACTATTACAAGTCTTCATGTTTATTCATCTTTCTTTTTCCTTCATCGGGTGCTAGGTACGTCACCCGCTTCAACTTTAGTCAGTAAGAAATTTTCTTGGCAAGAGTGAGCAAACAAGGCCCACTTGAAATAACAATAAATAAATCTTTAAACTTTTTACATCAATTGCCAATATTAGGCTCAATAGAATCGAACAATATATTCTATTAACTTTCGAAAATTATAACATTCATCGAGGGTCTAATGACCACGAATCATGTCCACAGTTATAAGTAATCTTTCAACTTTAACTTTAATAAATCATAAGACTATAAGGACTCCCATGCATTAGGGGGATCAACCTTCAGATAATATATTGTGCACAACCATTTCAATGCTAAGCGTAAACCTCTATTAAAAGAGTTGTTCATCTTAGTATTTAGAATACAAGTCCGCACCAAAGTAAGTTTGGTTTGGATAAGCTATCAAGGTAATTGAGAATTCAACGAACATCAACTAAGGAGTAGATGAATAAGACCAATAACACTATACTATAGAATAATCGTTATTTGAACCAATCATAGTAACTAAAGTCATGCATTAGGAATAATCTAATAGCATACAATTTGAATAACTATAGCATATCTTGCTTGAACAACACTAAGTCAAGGTTAATTAGAATTGAATAATAAACATTCATAGCATATATAGTTGTGCACGCTAAACCACAAGTTAAATACAAGAATAACTTGCTCCAAATAACTTACATCATTATATTGTAATCGAATTGAAAACAGTAATTGAATTAATAAGATAATAGATTAGAGAACTTGTATCGTCATGAGTAACTAGATACAATGACTTACTCAATAATAGGCAATCTAGCTCTACGAATGTATAGAAGTAGCAACTTACAACAATTGTAATTGAATTTGAAAACAATAATGTACCAAATGAAATTAAACTCGCACAATGAAGTTTTGAGTTAGAGAACTTGCTCAATTATAAGAATAGAGTTAGAAAACTTGCTCAATTATAAGAATAGAGTTAGAAAACTTGCCTTTAGCACAAGCTAAACCTTACAACTTGAATCAATACCCTATACATATGTCATATTGACATAGTTAGTCATTACCAACATTGTATATCTATATAAACAATACATACATCATGTAGGTTGAATTACCCATTCACATAATCAAACTATGTTAATACTAGTTAACACTCGATACATGCTCATTCATTGTTTAATACTACTGAAATCATCACATAACATTTATTTTCAAAATTTGTATACTTAAACAAAAGCTGCAGAACCTCTCGCTAACTCACATTTCAAGGCTTATTTCCACGATTTACATCAGGGTTCATATATTTATTGAAGATTAGCGTTAAACTCAGTCCACGAGCCATTTGTTGGCGCTTCTGACGGCCTTGGTAAGGCTGCACATGCAGATTTGTATCTTCTTTGGGCCATGCACTGCGGTATCCAGACTCCGAGAATCCAAT
Source organism: Panax ginseng (assembly GCA_020205605.1). Lineage (NCBI taxonomy): Eukaryota > Viridiplantae > Streptophyta > Magnoliopsida > Apiales > Araliaceae > Panax > Panax ginseng. The sequence goes on along the minus strand of CM035136.1, from coordinate 51,247,406 downwards.
GACCCAAATCGACAACAGTATGAACAAAAATCAAATTGGCCTAAAAGCTCAAATCTAATAGACTGATTAACATGTAATACACATATAGAATTCATAGAAACATATTATGAAGACTTCTAACATGTTTCTACTTATAAAATAACACAAACATCAAAGTTACAACCCCCAATTTCAATGTTTTTGGCAAAAACTCCATTTTTGATGTTTTCAATGAAAATCAACACTGTGATTTTGTTTTTCAATCAAAACAGAAATTTCAAAACATCATAGTTATGATTATACATACTCTATCAATTTGCATAATCAATTTATCAATTTAACAACTAAGAAAACCTTAATTTCTATTTTAAACTAAGCCATGTTCATATATATTTTCTTGTAAACACTGTAATATATTTTCTTCCACAAAACACATACATACATGAATTACTATATCTATAATCATATATAAACTCATGGAATAACCTTATAATCAATAATCATACAAAACTATATACACAACAACAATTTTTTCTTTATAAAAATTTCACAGAGAACTTTTTGGAAGAAGAAGAAAACTAGATTTTTAAAGAAAAAGGTTAAGCTCCTACCTTTGATTAAGAAGATGATGGCTACTTTTGATTATCAATTTCTTTTCTCCAATTCCTTTCTCAAACCTTCAAGGATTTCTCTCAAGTTTTCTCTCCCTTTTCTCTTTTCTTCTTCTTCTTCTCTTTTTCTTCCACTGAGTCTTTCTCTAGTTTACGTATAATAATATAACGTATGTAATAATAGATATATTTAGTATAGGATTTTAACTGACATCAGTTATATTATTTTGAAAATCAAAAGCCATAAGGCTTGTTTGGCTAAGCTGGCTACGTTCTCATTTCCTAAAGAGAACAATGAAAGAAAAGGTGAGCTCAACTAGCACAGTAAGAAATATTATGACTAAGATAATGTAGAATAAATTATCATTAGCCTTCAACAATGTTAAACTGATAGAATATAATAGACAACAAGTTTAACCGCAACGGAACAAGTAATCCATTAGAAGAGTCAAGTAGAGCATAAAATCTACTATCTTCTATGATTTAAAAAGTTTTTCATCAACTTTATCGCTGAGACTCACCTTAATAAATAAAATCGAATCATCCCTGCATCACGACCAACGATATTCATGTTATCATCAATGGTCATGATTATACCGAATAATCCCTGGTCATAATCATACCAACAGTTGTCCATCAATGAACTACATGCCAATGAGGATTTTTACCACATCATTCGTCACATTACGGTCATGATTATATCGAATAATCCATGATCATAATCATACCAAGTCCATCTATTCACATAAGCCAAAGATGACTTTAATCACAATATAAACCTGGGGATGATGACAATGACATAATAATTCAATAAAACAAGTTCAAGGATAAATTTTAAAGATTTATAATTTTAATTTATCCAAAAATCAATAACGTCCAATTGTCAACATGATACTGTTTTGTGGAGTAAAATTCAAGAATAATATTCATGTACCAAAAATAATTTGGACATAAAAGAAATATATTTTTTGGGTGACAAGTATCCCGTGAATAGTACTTCAGGAATAGTACCCCGTGAATAGTACCCCGACACGAAAAGTGTCCCGAATACCCGAGTGAATGATACTAGAGTGAATAGAGTAACGACCCCAAAATTCGTACAATAGTTTACATTCGCAAAACAATATTACAATTACAGCATTAATACATTTACCGAAACATTAGACATGGTTTACAAGAATAACAACTTAGCTAGGATATTAAATATTCATATATCACTTTTGATCCATAACAATCAATTAGCACATAGTGTTACCTTCAATTCTTGAATCTGTAAAAATGGTTATTTGCAAGAATGAGCTCGAAAACTCAGCAAAATCTAACAGTTTTCATGCATCACGTAGCACATAATAACATGCTCAACATACAAGAATAATCATAAACAAACATAGCATACATGTTGTAGTTCAAATAACAACTATAAAGATTGAGTTCCTTACTCAATCAACATTCATATATAGTTCAATCATCATAGTCATAGATTGACTTTCACATTTCATACTTTTGACATATATAATACATCATACACTAAAATTTTAAAGTAGATCATCATCAAGTTCACATAGCAAAAAGGAACTGAAAGACTTGCCTTTACCGGCGTCTTACCAACACGCTAATACTTCGCGTCTTTGCACAACCTACACTATATGTGAGATTGATAATAAATAAAATCAATACTTAATCTCATGGTCAAATTTATTCTAAGACCTTACTTTATCTTATTATCCTTTATAATGTCTTTATAGACATCTAACTATTTTATATGCAAATCGATTTTATTTTCCATTTTCATCACCACACATGCTAGACTATCACACTTGTAGTTTAATGTGCGTATATCACACCATTTTATTATACCACTTTGGTTTCAAAAATGCATATTCAACACATTGTTTACATGTTTAATTTTCCTTCATAAATTAAAAATTACCCTTTTCGATTTCTTTCCATTATTATTCTTGTATTATCATCTTTTATACTTAGATATCCAATATTAGCCATTAGTTAGACACTTTGTATACCAAACTTTAGAAAACACTATTACTCTTTGGCATTTTATCGAGCACGTTATGTGCACACATTAACTTATCTCAACTCTTGATCTTAAATGGTTAATTATGCATAGAATATGATAACACATATCTGTACTCATTACATATGTCAAAACATATTTTTAATCATCAAAATATATCATCACCCAAAATCTTAATTCAAACATAATTATAAAACTCATCTTCACAATTTCTTTAACAAAAGCGGTGTTTTCGCTTTTTTAACGTAACTCGTTAGATTACATGTCGTTTTTTGTTCCTTCTTATATAGAATTAACCCTTACTCAGTGTACTACAACCTCATCTAGGCCTTAAAGTCAGTCCCTTATCCATCTAAACCAGATTCTATAATTCATCAACTAGTCTAGAAAATTTCATTTTCTGGACATCCTTACTAAACAATTTATTTCGAACTTGATCAGGTCCATAAAATGTCTCAATTTAACGAGTCTAGCTAGTAAACGTCCATATCTACAACTTTTCAGTTTTACGTTTCTTCAGATTCAAAACACACGAATTTATATGAATTTTTCAAAGTCGAAAACCGTAGCTTTTTGATTTTACGGACGATTATTTTCCCTTCGTACCAGCCTTACTAAAACAGACATTGCAAGAAATCTACAAAGAGTTTTCATGTGATTCCGCTTTCAAAATATAGCTTACTTCCATATCTTCGATTTGATATAAGGCTCACTTTCTAACTCATTATACCCAAAGAGGTATGAATTTCACAAGATATGTCCACAATTATTAAAAACCTACGAATTTTGTTCTTCAAATTTTCTTTCCATTTCATTTTCTTTCTTGAATCCTCTTGTTTGATTCTTGATAATCCAAGATTAAACCAATACAAAACATATTAAGCATGATCTACCCAAAAAATCAACGATTAAATAAGAGTTTAGAAGTTACCTTCTTCTAGTTTTTTTTTTCTTCTTCTTCTGGCTCATCTCAATTCCTCTATTTCTCTCTATCTCTCTCAATTTCTCAATACAACTTCTACATAACAATTATCTACATTATGAAGAACATGAAAATATAATTAAAATAAGGAATTTAGATTATAACTTTATTAGTATGAATTTAAGAGAGAGATGAAGATGATGATAATGGGGCATTTTGTCTTCTCAAAGCTTTCCCTTCTTCTTTTTTTTCTTCCTCTTCTTCTTCTCCTACAACTCTCTCTAACTCTCTTCTTCTTTCTTTGGTTTGTTTTGTAAAACTAAATACTAACTTGTAGTATATACATATAATATACAATACTAGTAATATATAACATATGTAACTCCTAGTAATTATTAGATATATTAATTACTAGTTAATACGTAGGTTACACAAATTTGAATTTGAAAAGCCTAAGACCATGTTTGGCAAATACTCATTATTTTAATTAATCAATGGTTTAACATCAATCAATCTCATCAAATTGTCACATAATTATATTTACTTGTTAATTATAATTTCATGTAACAATCATCACATAACTCATCTAATTTAATTATCTCAATTAAATTAGAACTATAACATAAAATTATTATATTAATTAAATTAAATACTAAATATTCATTTAATTAATCTACTACACTTAATTACATTACTCTATAATCAAAACCAAATTTATTTATTTAACTCAATAAATAATTTAATTAAATATTTATATATATTAAAATTAATATATAACATTCTCTTCACATCAATTCACATATTCTACAATATAAGACATACACATACTCACACCCAACATATCTCATAAATAATACTTTTATTTATAAAATTCTCATTTGTAAATTCTAAAAATTTGGGATGTCACATCATTCCCTCCTTATAAGGATTTCATCCTCAGAATCACCGAAACCCTACCTTACTTAGGTTTTTCTCAAATCTATTCATTGAATAACTTCAACACATTACCTTAATATAGGTTTTATATTTTCTATTTTCACCATTCTTGATAATAAATTCTTATAAGTTTTATTTCATAACATTTACTTAGACTCAATTATATTTGAGTATTACATATTCTTTGACCCGTTCATTATCTTTCTCTAAGGATCATTATCATATACTATATGACCAAACTCTCGGGACATTACATTCACCCCTTTTTCTAAGAATTTCGTCCTTGAAATTTTTGACTTACTAATTTTCATTCATTCCCTTTATCAAAAATAGATTTTATGTTACTATCTATTTATTCATTAGGTTTTGCAACCCAATTCTTTCTCTAAAGATCATTCTAAGACCATCATATTCCTCACCTCATCCTCTTCTAAGAGTTTCACATTTCTCTTCTTTCTGGAAATTACTATGTTTTGCTTAATTTTTCTCATCCTTTCCACTTTCACCTTTTCGAATAATAAGAATATTCCACAATTGCTCAATAATTGGGAAGCGATATGAATAACAGGAATTCCATATATTCTAAATCATGCTGAGGGGCCACAAGACCGTGAACTCTTTTCTTGGTTTACTAGTGCTTCAACTCAATCCTTCACACTGCAAACCAGAGTGTTTATCAATCACAAAGACTGAAAACACCCACCTCACGTACACTAGGTGGCCAGCCTATTGTACCACTACGTTGGGCCGCAACGTAGTGTTTTGTAACGATTATATGCGTTACGCTCGGAACCATTATCCCCGAAAACATGTCCCCTTATAGGGTTGTTCACCTCAGCTTTTCAACATCTGAATCCGCACCAAAACAATTTGGTTTGGCATAACTTTTTAATGAACGTTTGAATTTCATGAACATCTTTCAATAATCCTCTAGCTGAATCAAATAACATAGACTTCTACAATAATTCAGACATCAATCGAAATATACATATATATATATATATATATTCTCATATCTTAAAGAAACCTCAAAAATCTTTCTATGACGTCATGATACCGCACTGTATTTACAGTCCGTTTGAGGATTACGTCATTTTGTGACTTTGTCATACTACATCATACCATACTAGGCTGACGATCCTTAGATCACATCCAACACTAAGAAACTCTGCATTGATAACTCCATCATTTTTATCATCTTTGCACCAAGTTCCATAATGCATTAATGATATAAAATATTTTTTGATATTTTTAAATCATTTTCGTCTAGCCGAAACAATTAGCATAGACTATTCTTTAAATAGTTCAAAAATCTTTGAAAATCGGTTTTAGTGATATCATATCTCGAGCAGTAATCGATGTGTCGATTGTCCCAAGTCCACACATACACATTTGTCACCATCGTTGAGAGTAAAATTCATTTTAAAAAGGCACATAGTGCGAATTTAGCTTGATGTCAAAAATTTGAAGTCTAGCACAACTAGAAGATTTGGAAAAATTTATGTCTCCACTTTCTATACTGATCCATTGCTTAATAATTCTATCTATTCCCATAATCCTCAATTCTTCATTCATAACTTAATTATACCCCAGTTCATCAAATTTACCGCACATTAGAAGTTCAGGACTTGCCACAATAATATGAGCTTAAGAACTTATCCTAGTCAGACCATAGGCGTCCATTCGCTGAGGGGTTCAAAACATACCATATTATTATGAGTCACGAACTTACCATATGCATTAGTTTTAAGAAAAACGCATAATCTTAATAATATCTGTCTAATCTTAATAGTTTCTAACTATCAAACATACACATGAGAAAAGAATAACCTTTTCGTCACATATACATTGATAGCGCGACACCAACATTCCAATGATTATCAATATGATAAACTGAGTGCAAGCACAAAACCCTTTCCCATACAAAGATTTGTACAACTCAAATAGTCACATGAGTCCTCAATTGAAATCCCACCTAACTCTATCTTACTCTTAACTTGCTCTTTTTTTAGATAACTGAATTCCTCGTATCACATCATCTATAACTCCTCGTGAGTTATCTCGTACTATTTCATAGTACTCCATCTTCATAGCATTAAGCTATAATTATTCAAACATTATAGACCATCTTTCTTTTATAACTTAAACTGATCACGTCGTGATCTTATTCTATAATCATCTCTCTTAAAATTCTTTTGTTAACTTGTGATCGTTTTGTTTTACGATCCCCTTTCTTTCCTTTCTTTCCTTTCATTTATGACATTATTCATTATCTTGGCTATTAGAGTTAGGTAACTCCCATTTCTTATCTACATATCTCTTCAAGATTCTTCTTTGAATCTTCTTTTTTATATAACAATTCCTGCTTTAAGAATTTCCAACTTCATTTACATTGTTTAACATTCCAATTGAGTTCCACATTTTCATCATACGTATCCATTTTCTAAACTTGGTACACATCGAGTCTCTAATAGTTTTAATATGGTACGCTGAGTGGTTTCCCACAAACAACCAACAAACTAGGTTTCGAGTTGCTAGTTCGTATATACCTCCGCTCTATGAAGGAATCGTTTAGCCCATATACTATACATCAACTACCAAAGAGTACAACTATACCATACTTAACTATAACTTTTAATCTTAACTTCTTTATCATTCTCTTCTCATAGACACTGTCTATTTATTATCACCTTACATCCATATTATTGGAGTTGGGTAACCCCATAACTCTGCGAGATTCTTCTTTGAATCCTCTCACGCATGTTTTAATCCCTTCTATATATGTTTCTTAAATTACTTCTTATTGTTCAAACTCTATTTGAGCTTATTCTTTCATTATCTTCACCTTCCTTCTTTAAGGTTATAGCCTAAGGTACCCCTACCTAAGGTTTATAACCTACTGCTTTGATACCAACTGTAACGACCCCAAAATTCGTATAATAGTTTACATTTGCAAAACAATATTATAATTACAACATTAATACCTTTACCGAAACATTAGACATGGTTTACAAGAATAACAACTTAGCTAGGATATTAAATCTTCATATATCACTTTTGATCCATAACAATCAAGTAGCACATAGCGTTACCTTCAATTCTTGAATCTGCAAAAATAGTTATTTGCAAGAAGTAGCTCGACAGCTAAGCAAAATCTAACAGTTTTGATGCATCACGTAGCACATAATAACATGCTCAACATACAAGAATAATCATAAGCAAACATAGCATACATGTTGTAGTTCACATAACAACTATAAAGATTTAGTTCCTTACTCAATCAACATTCATATATAGTTCAATCATCATAGTCATAGATTGACTTTCATATTTCATACTTTTGACATATATAATACATCATACACTAAAATTTTAAAGCAGATCATCATCAAGTTCACATAGCAAAAAGGAACTGAAAGACTTGCCTTTACCGGCGTTTTACCAACACGTTAATACTTCGCGTCCTTGCACAACCTACACTGTATGTGAGATTGATAATAAATAAAATCAATACTCAATATCATGGTCAAATTTATTCTAAGACCTTACTTTATCTTATTATCCTTTATAATGTCTTTATAGACATCTAACTATTTTATATGCAAATCGATTTTATTTTCATTTTCATCACCACACATGCTAGACTATCACACTTGTAGTTTAATGTGCGTATATCACACCATTTTATTATACCACTTTGGTTTCAAAAATGCATATTCAACACATTGTTTACATGTTTAATTTTCCTTCATAAATCAAAAATTACCCTTTTCGATTTCTTTCCATTATTATTCTTGCATTATCATATTTTATACTTAGATATCCAATATTAGCCATTAGTTAGACACTTTGTATACCAAAGTTTAGAAAACACTATTACTCTTAGGCATTTTATCGAGCACGTTATGTGCACACATTAACTTATCTCAACTCTTGATCTTAAATGGTTAATTATGCATAGAATATGATAACACATATCTATACTCGTTACATATGTCAAAACATATTTTTAATCATCAAAATATATCATCACCCAAAATCTTAATTCAAACATAATTATAAAACTCATCTTCACAATTTCTTTAACAAAACGTTGTTTTCGTTTTTAACGTAACTCGTTCGTTACATGTCCGTGTTTGTTCCTTCTTATATAGAATTAACCCTTACTCAGTGTACTACAACCTCATCTAGGCCTTAAAGTCAGACCCTTATCCATCTAAATCAGATTCTGTAATTCATCAACTAGTCTAGAAAATTTCATTTTCTGGACATCCTTACTAAACAATTTATTTCGGACATGATCAGGTCCATAAAATGGCTCAATCTCGCGTGTCTAGCTAGTAAACTTCCATATCTACAACTTTACTATTTTACGTTTCTTCAGATTCAAAACACATGAATTTATATGAATTTTTCAAAGTCAGAAACCGTAACAGTTTTGATTTTCTGGATAGATTATTTTCCCTTCGTACCAGCCTTCCTAAAACAGACATTGCAAGAAATCTACAAAGAGTTTTCATGTGATTCCACTTTCAAAATATAGCTTACTTCCATAACTTCGATTTGATATAAGGCTCACTTTCTAACTCATTATACCCGAACAGGTATGAATTTCACAAGATATGTCCATAATTACTAAAAACCTACGAATTTTGTTCTTCAAATTTTCTTTCCATTTCATTTTCTTTCTTGAATCCTCTTGTTTGATTCTTGATAATCCAAGATTAAACCAATACAAACAGATTAAGCATGATCTACCCAAAAAATCAAGGATTAAATAAGAGTTTAGAAGTTACCTTCTTCTATTTTTTTTTTCTTCTTCTTCTAGCTCATTTAAATTCCTCTATTTCTCTCTATCTCTCTCAATTTCTCAATACAACTTCTACATAACAATTATCTACATTATGAAGAACATTAAAATATAATTAAAACAAGGAATTTAGATTATAACTTTATTAGTATGAATTTAAGAGAGAGATGGAGATGATGATGATGATGGGGCTTGTTTTGTCTTCTCAAAGCTTTCCCTTCTTCTTCTTTTTCTTCCTCTTCTTCTTCTCCTACAACTCTCTCTAACTCGCTTCTTCTTTCTTTGGTTTGTTTTTTAAAACTAACATACTAACTTGTAGTATATACATATAATATACAATACTAGTAATATATAATATATGTAACTCCTAGTAATTATTAGATATACTAATTACTAGTTAATACATAGGTTACACCAATTTGAACTTGAAAAGCCTAAGACCATGTTTGACAAATACTCATTATTTTAATTAATCAATGGTTTAACATCAATCAATCTCATCAAAGTGTCACATAATTATATTTACTTGTTAATTATAATTTCGTGTAACAATCATCACATAACTCATCTAATTTAATTATCTCAATTAAATTAGAACTATAACATAAAATTATTATATTAATTAAATTAAATACTAAATATTCATTTAATTAATCTACTACACTTAATTACATTACTCTATAATCAAAACCAAATTTATTTATTTAACTCAATAAATAATTCAATTAAATATTTATATATATTAAAATTAATATATAACATTCTCTTCACATCAATTCACATATTCTACAGTATAAGACATACACATACTCACACCCAACATATCTCATAAATAATACTTTTATTTATAAAATTCTCATTTGTAAATTCTAAAAATTTGGGATGTCACATCCTTCCCTCCTTATAAGGATTCCGTCCTCAGAATCATTGAAACACTACCTTACTTAGGTTTTTCTCAAATCTATTCATTGAATAACTTCAACACATTACCTTAATATAGGTTTTATATTTTCTACTCTCACCATTCTTGATAATAAATTCTTATAAGTTTTATTTCATAACATTTACTTAGACTCAATTGTATTTGAGTATTACATACTCTTTGACACGTTCATTATATTTCTCTAAGGATCATTATCATATACTATATGATCAAACTCTCGGGACATTACAAATAGTAATTGGGTGAATAGTAACTCGTGAATAGTACTTCGGCACAAAAAGTACCCCGAATACCCGAGTGAATAATACTAGAGTGAATAGTAACTGGGTGAATAGTAACCTATGAATAGTAACTCGTAAAAGAAAAATACCAAAGGAAATGATATTCCATGACGAGTACAAAAGAAATGATATCTCATACGAGTATAATAGAATATACGAAGCTGCAAATGGATTTTCACCCGCCATGCGGTAATCCACGTAGACAGATCATTTCCATAATTTAATAAAGAATGAATACGAAGGATCATTCACCATAATTTCTCTCTATAATAATTACTCTATTGCTTTAGTGAATTGGTGAGAAATTAAGGAAGAATGAGCTTCTATTTATAGGAAAATATAGTTTCGATAATTGCACGTTTTGGGGCTTAAAATATCACACTTTAATACCTTCCTCTTTTTCTTCATTTTTAATTTAGTCCTGCAAGTATTATCAAGCTTGCACCACCTCCCCTAATAGTAAATAATGTGAATCAATAGTTCAATCATGTGAATCAATAGTTATAATCATGTGAAAATACGAATTACAGTATATAGTACCTTCATCTATACCTCCATTTTTAATTTAGTCATGCAAGTATTATCAATCTTGCACCAACTCCCTTAATAGTAAATCATGTGAATCAATAGTACACACATGTGATCACATAGTTATAAGCATATGAATTAATAACAATTAATTGCTCATTTATCCGGTTAATTACCCGATTGGTCAATATAACCTCCAGACATCAATTATTATCGAAATAAATGTCGATATCCACTAACACTAATAATTCCCACACAATGGAACTATCAATTTCATCTTTAATCAACACGAACTTATTCATCATTAATATTATATATTCACAATATTTAACAACCAGGTCGTTCCCAGGAAAGAGGGGGCTTTCCGATAAGGATTTCTCCTTATTAGCGCGCAATTAGGTGACCAAACCTCTCCTTGACAGAACTTCTAGACATTGTCAATATTGCAAATAATAATATGAATAACTTTGGAGTCTCAATTATTGATTTAATAATACAAAATATTGATACTGTGACAATAATTGAATCAATAATATGAGAGATATGATGCATCAATTACTGTAACAATAATTGAGTATAACTGAGTGACTTCTTACGTAAGCATTAATAATCAATACCGTGTGCTACTATGCAACCACGAGTATTACTGTACTTTTACTACCGGGTAGTTCAACAGTTTTAATGGTAACACTTTCGCCGTTATTTTTATAAAAAGATAATTCTGTCATTTTCTAACTATGATAATACTTCCATTGGGGGTCCACCAATGATTGTGTCGTCGTACGGATATTCATGACAAAAAGAATATTCCCCGACCAAATGAATATTTTATAACAACTTGCTTACTTTTCAAAAAATTTCACATATCACCCTTAACTTTAACCTTTTATCAATTTAACCATTTACGAAATAAAATAATAATTATAAGAAAATTGAATACTTTCATTTCATAAAATTCGGGGTCTTACAATCTCCCCTCCTTATTAAATTTCTCCCTCGAAATTTACGTGCGTACCTGGTATGCCGAAGTTGTGAGAATACCTTGACTTCATTTCATATTCCAACTCTTGAGGTATAACCTTTGAGTGTTGAATATGATCCTTCTTATCCAAGATTTTAACACGTATCTCATCATACGTTAAATCTTCTGTTATCTCGTCTAGTTTTAATTCCATAATGTGGTTCGGGTCGTCCACATAATTACGTAACATCGAAATGTGAAAAATGCGACATACTTGGCGGTAAAACGAGTCTATAGGCCACAGTTCCTACTCGATCGAGGATTTCAAATGGGCCAATTAAATCGAGGGTTGAGATTTCCTTTCTTCGTCGATCCTTGCTTCTAGAATAATGCCCTATTTAACTTTCTTCTTCACATTCATCAGCTCTGAGTATGTAGCTTAAACGGCTTTAACTTTATCGATTAAAGTCGATTCTAATCGTATATTTGTTATCTTCACGTGGGTCACTAGAGTCTTTAACTCTATCTTCATCATTTGTAAGTTATACGAAATGGGTTTTTGTGTTAACAACATCGCACTCATAAACGCATATGATCTTCTACTCAACGCGTCAGCTACCATGTTCGCTCTTCCATAATGATATTGAATGGTATAGTCGTAAAATTCAACAGCTCGAGCCAAAGTCTTTGGCGCATAATACGTTTGTTCTAGGTGAAGAAATATTTAAGGGTTTTGGAAATGGGTTTTGTACTGGGTTCAATACAAAATTCAATTTCACGCTCTAGGGGTAGGCTAGGAAGTTCTTCAGAAATACGTCAGGAAATTTATTAACAATAGAAATATCATTCAAAACTGTGACTCTCATCCAAGACTTGGATAGTATGTCACATTGATACATATCAACTTGACACCGTTATTCACAACGTCCCCTACGGAAAGTTCGGCTTCGGTGCATTCCACACAAGGAAGTCACCAGCGAAAGGCTCGGGGCTCTTTACTTATGGCTTGATATGACATTGATTGACTTTAGTGGTTTGGTTACTTGAATTCGCATAACAGGTTGGTTAGGAATATGAAAGCTAACAACCTTATAAAAAACATGATGAGTAGTTAACCAATCGATTCCTAAAATCGCATCAAAGGCAAGTATTCAAAGAAATAAGATCGACAGGTAACGTGAAAGTGTCGATTTGAATCAAACAAGACTTATAAATAGTGGAGGTAACAAAGGTTTCTGCTAACCGAGTTTCAACCGATAAGTCAAAGTCTAATCTCTCCGGAGTCAAATTTAAACGTTGAGCGCAAACAAGAGAGATAAAAGAATGGGTAGAACCGGTAGCTAACAAGGTATAGACTTCGCAAGAATTTATAATTAACTAACCCGTGCTAAATTCGTTCGGGTTACTCGCTTTTTGAGAAGTCACGAAAAATTCTCTCCCTGAAAGCACCCACTTTGTTTTGTCCGTATCCACCTTTGGTACCACCGTCCTAGCTGGACTTGACTTTGGTGCACGATAAAATCGAGCTAGGTGACCTTCTTTTCCACAATTGTAACATGCTTTGCACTGCATCACACAGTTTGGACTGATATGTCCCTCCCCTCCGCATTTGAAGCATACGACTGGCGGTCGTGCTCCTTCCTTAACAGGTACTTGTGTTGTTGTCTTTCCATCATTATTGAACCTTCTCTTCTTGAAATTTCCACTTCTATTATCTTGGCCATGATTACCACTGAAGTGGTTACCATTCTTGGCGTGATAATTTCCCCCACGATGGTTATCATTGTTCCGATGGCCGTTGCCACCGGTACGATTATTATTGTGTTGTTAGTTGTTGCCTTTTGGTTGTGCTGACTCATTACCGCGCTCCAATAACTGAGCCATATTCACAACATCTGAATATAAACAAAGTTTGTGAGAAATGAGGTATTGACGTATTTCGGGTTTCAAACCTCTTAGAAACATACGCGTCATTCGCTCCTCAATATCGACCAAATGAGATGAAAATCGGGACAACTCCGTAAATTTAGCCTTGTATTACGATATAGTCATATTGTTTTGCTCTAACTTGATAAACTCCACCACCTTTATGTGACGAATACTTTCGGGAAAGTACTTGTCGTTGAACAGTTCTTGGAACTTCTCCCAAGACATCTTTAGTGCGTCAGGCTGGGTAAGTTTTACAGATTCCCACCAGTAATCTGCCTCTTCACGCAACATAAAGGTGGCAAAAGGAACCTTTTGCTCCTCGGAGCATCCCAAGATATCAAATATCTTGGTGATCTACTTTAATCACGTCTCTGCCTTAAGTGGTTCTGGCTTTCCCAAAAACTCCGGCGGTCCCAGCTCCTTGAACTACTTAGCAGTGACCAGCCGTGGGTTGCCATTGTTTCCACCTGCATTTTGAATAGGAACCGCTCTCACCTGATATTGCATGAATTGCATAAAGCCTCTGAACATCCCATCGTTCACCATTTCATCGGTGCTATTGTTTACCTGAGGATTATTGTCTTCCTGTTGCACATTATCCTGGGTATTGATCGTTGGTGACTCAACGGTCTCATGTGCTTCATTACTGATCCCAACATTTTCAGATGCCATTTTCAAACACTGTCATAAAACAAGGGTTAATTAACATATCACATATTATCTCTATACTCTGACCGACCAATTAAATACCAAATAAACTTATGTAGGTCATACTAGCGAAGGAATTCCCCATCTCTCCCCTCCTAGTTCTTGTCTCACATCTCAGCCAGGGATCATATCCCTAAGCTTTGATACCAACTGTGACACCCCCAAAATAGGTATACATCACCCATCTTGAGTCGCCAAATACATGGTACAAAATTCAAATACAACTTAATTATACAATAGTCGTGTAAAATACGACAAAACATAATCTAAGAGTTTTAATATGAATATTGTCATCTAGACAATATCCACACTCAATAGAGTCCTCATTACATTTATTGTCACAATATTTAACAGAATAGTGAGGACTACTAATGCTATCATCTGGACCGTCACTCCGTTCCCCGACTAGTCCCGGCTACGTTCTCATTTCAAAGAGAACAAAGGAAAGAAAGGGGTGAGCTCAACTAGCCCAGTAAGAAATATTATGACTAAGATAATGTAGAATAAATTATCATTAGCCTTCAACAATGTTAAACTGATAGAATATAATAGACAATAAGTTTAACTGCAGCGGAACAAGCAATCCATTAGAAAAGTCAAGTAGAGCATAAAATCTACTATCTTCTATGATTTAAAAAGTTTTCATCAACTTTATCGCTGAGACTCAGCTTAATAAATAAAATCGAATCATCCCTGCATCACGGCCAAGGATATTCATGTTATCATCAATGGTCATAATTATACTGAATAATCCCTGGTCATAATCATACCAACAACTGTCTACCAATGAACTACATGCCAATGAGGATTTTTACCACATCATTCGTCACATTACGGTCATGATTTTACCGAATAATCCCTGGTCATAATCATACCAAGTCCATCTATGCACGTAAGCCAAAGATGAATTTAATCACAATATAAACATGAGGATGATGACAATGACATAATAATTCAATAAAACAAGTTCAAGTATAAATTTTAAAGATTTATAATTTTAATTTATCCAGAAATCAATAACTACCAAATTGTCAACATGATACTATTTTGTGGAGTAAAATTCAAGAATAATATTCATGTACCAAAAATAATTTGGACATAAAAGAAATATATTTTTTGGGTGAATAGTACTTTGGGAATAGTACCCTGTGAATAGTACCCGACACGAAAAGTGTCCCGAATACCCGAGTGAATGATATTAGAGTGAATAGTAATCGAGTGAATAGTAACACGTGAATATTAACTCGTGTATAGTACTCCGGCATGAAAAGTACCCCGAATACCCGAGTGAATAATACTAGAGTGAATAGTAACCATGTGAATAGTAACCTATGAATAGTAACTCATAAAAGAAAAATACCAAAGAAAATGATATTCCATGACGAGTACAAAAGAAATGATATCTCATACGAGTATAATAGAATATACGAAACTGCAAATGGATTTTCACCCGCCATGCGGTAATCCAAGTAGACAGATCATTTCCACAATTTAATAAAGAATGAATATGAAGGATCATTCACCATGTATGCGGTACTTGAGATGTAGATGCATTTATTCCAACGAATAATAAAGAATGGAATAATGAAAGAATTCTCTAGGCATGCGATAGATCGCATGCATGTTATTCCAATGAATAATAAAGAATGAAATAACAACCCTTACGAGTATTGAAAGAAAAAAACTCTCTTCATGAATACGAAAGAAATAATATCCCTTACCTCAGAAGAAAACTGGATAATAGAATAGTGAGGTAGCAGACTTCTCTTTTTCTTTCTCTCTATAATTTCTCTCTATAATAATTGCTATATAGCTTTAGTGAATTGATGAGAAATGAAGGAAGAATGAGCTTCTATTTATAGGAAAATATAGTTTCGATAATTGCACGTTTTGGGGCTCAAAATATTACACTATAATACCTTCCTCTTTTTCTTCATTTTTAATTTAGTCCTGCAAGTATTATCAAGCTTGCACCACCTCCCCTAATAGTAAATAATGTGAATAAATAGTTCAATCATGTGAATCAATAGTTATAATTATGTGAAAATACAAATTACAGTATAGTACCTTCATCTATACCTCTATTATTAATTTAGTCATTCAAGTATTATCAATCTTGCACCAACTCCCCTAATAGTAAATCATGTGAATCAATACTACACACATGTGATCACATAGTTATAAGCATGTGAATTAATAGCAATTAATTGCTCATTTATCCGGTTAATTACCCGATTGGTCAATATAACCTCCAGACATCAATTATTATTGAAATAAATGTCGATATCCACTAACACTAATAATTCCCACACAATGAAACTATAAATTTCATCTTTAATCAACACGAACTTATTCATCATGAATATTATAATTCACAATATTTAACATCCAGGTCGTTCCCAGGAAAGAGGGGGGTTTCCGATAAGGATTTCTCCTTATTGGCGCGCAATTAATATTGCAAATAATAATATCAATAACTTTGTCGTCTCAATTATTGATTTAATAATATAAAATATTGATACTGTGACAATAATTGAATCAATAATATGAGAGATATGATGCAACAATTACTGTAGCAATAATTGAGTATAACTAAGTGAATTTTTACGTAAGCATAAATAATCAATACCGTGTGCAACTATGCAACCACACGTGTAAAACCCCAACTTTTTGAATAAAGATGAATTTTCTATAAATATTATTTTTGAATATTATGGAGTGAAATTGATATAATAGTTGTGGGTAATATTTATAAATTTTGCAAAGTACGCAAGTTGTTATATAATATTCGATTGGTCGGGGAATATTCGTTTTAACAGGGAATATTAGTACAACGGCACAATCATTGGTGGACTCCACAACGGAATTATTGTCGGATTGAGAAAACGACAAAAATACTTTATAAAAATAACGACGGAAGTTTTACCGTTAATTGTTGAAACACCCGGTATTAAAAGTACAGTAATACGCGTGGTTGCATAGTAGCACACGGTATTAGTTATTGATGCTTAAGTGATAAGTCACTCAGTTTTATTGGTATTATTAATGTAATAATACAGAAAATCTTTTTATATAAAACAGAATACTTTTATAAAGTTATTCTATAAATAGAATATATTATATTCTATTACGCATAGTGTTGCATAGTGTATGCATAGTATTTTGCATAGTAAAATCTTTTTATATAAAACAGAATACTTTTATAAAGCTATCTGTTTTATTAGACAATAATTAGAATATATTATATTTTATTATGCATAGTGTTTGCATAGTGCCTGCATAGTGTTTGCATAGTAAAATCATTTATAAAGTTATTCGTTTTATTAGATTATAAATAGAATATATTATATTTTATTTTGCTTTAACTATGGACCGTCAGATTAAAGTAAATCAATCTCGATCGTTCATGAGTTAGTTACTATGCATTCTATTTTTCTATAAATAGAAGCTCATTCATTCATTATTTTCTTTTAATTCAATTTAAAACTCTAGAGATAAACTATAGAGAGAAAGAAGAAAGTATTTTGCTACTTCACTACTTATATATCAAGTACTCTTCTTCTTAAGGTAGGGAATATTATTTGTTGTACTCGTAAAGAGTGTTATTCTTTCTTATTCATGAAGAGAACTGTTATTATTCCAATTCTTATTATTCCATTGAATAACTCAGATCTGTGATGTAAGACCCCAACTTTTATAAATAAAGATGAATTTTCTATAAATATTATTTTTGAATATTATGGAGTAAAATTGATATAATAGTTGTGGGTAATATTTATAAATTTTGCAAAGTAAACAAGTTGTTATAAAATATTCGTTTGGTCGGGGAATATTCTTTTTGTCGGGAAATATTCGTACGACGGCTCAATCATTGGTGGACCCCACAACGGAAGTATTGTCGTAGTTAAAAAACGACAAAATTATCTTTCTATAAAAATAATGGCGAAGGTGTTACAGTTAAAACTGTTGAACTACCTGGTAGTAAAAAAATATGATTGATACGCATGTGGGTTGCATAAGTAGCACCTGGTATTGATTATCGATGCTTACGTGAGATGTCACTCAGCTATACTCAATTATTGTTACAGTAATTGCTGCATCATATCTCTTATATTATTGATTAAATTATTGTCACAATATCATCTATATAATATGTTATATTATTAAATCAATAATTGAGACGACAAGTTATAAATGATTAATAATTGTTGAAAGATTAAATATGTGTTAATTAAAAATAAAATGATTTGTGGTAATATTTATTCAATCCTTGATGTATATAAAGAGTCTGTTATGAGACGTTTGTGGTAAATTTGGTTATTTTATGAGGGGCCCATATGTCATCATCTAAGAGTCTCTTCGTCAATAGTAATTACCTTTACTAGACGTCGAACCACTTGTCGTTTCACATTACAGGCATCGAACCAATTGTCGTTTCACGTTACAGGCGTCGAACCAATTGCCGTTTCACATTACAGGCGTCAAACCACTTTTCTTTTCACATGGCAAGTGCTAAGCTAGAAATCTTCTATAAATAGAGGCCTAGTGCTTCATTATTTTTCACGAATTCATTCAAGCTATAGAGAGAATAAGAGAGAAAGAAGAAGAGTATTTTGTTACTACACTACTGCAGTATTCAATCTCCTACTAAAGTAAGGGGTGTTATTCTTTCTTATTCATGAAGAGAACTGTTGTTATTCCATTTCTTATTATTCTGTTAGAATAACCTGTATACGCGGTCTACCCTATACTTGGTGACATTCTTCTATTATTCTGTTGGAACATCATGTCTTTGTGTTTTACAATTTGACTTGGTTCCGCTCTTTATTATTATTTCGTTGGAACATCCTCGTGCGGTGTTTTACACCGACCGGTTCCGTCTTATTATTATTCGGATGGAACATCCTGTCATGTGTTTTACAATTCGATCTAGTTCCGTGTTTATTATTACATTAGAACATCCCGCCGGCGCAAATTTTGCCCCTCTCGATCATCTATTATTATTCGTTGAATAACTCCGCCTATGCCAAGTACCGCATGCATGGTGATTTCTTTTGTTATTCCATTCTTTATTATACTCGGTTGGTTAAAGTTTTGACTTCTATACTCCATGAAATTAGTAGAATATCCTCGATATTTGTGCTTCATCCAAATCTTTTCATGGAAATATTCTTCCGATCATTCTTGAATTTTACTCTACAAAACAATATCATGTTGACAATTTGACGTTAATAATTCCTGAGATAAAATAATTCTTGAACTTGTTTTATTGAATTCTTATATCATTGTCATCATCCTCATGTTTATATTTTGTTGAAAGTCATCTGTGGCTTTCATAGTGTATAGATGGACTTGGTATAATTATGACTGTGGATTATTCTGTTGTAATCATGACCGTAATGTTACAAATGATGTGGTAAAAGTTCTCATTGGCCCGTAGTGCATTGATGGACGATTGTTGGAATGATCATGACCATTAATGAATACACAAATATTCTTGGCCGTAGTGCATGGATAATTGTGGTCGTGATACTAAAGAATATCCTCGGCAGAGAGTGCAGGGGTGATTCGATGATGTGGAATATTTATTAAGTTTAGTCTTAGCTATAACAAATGATGAAAACCTTTTAAATCATAAAAGATAGTAGATTTTATTTTCTACTTGACTCTTTTAATGGATTGTTGGTTCCATTTACCGCAGCTTAAACTTGATGTTTATTATATTTTATCGCTTTAACATCATTGAAGGCTAATGATAATTTATTCTGCATTATCTTAGTCATAATATTTCTTACTGGACTAGTTGAGTTCACCTTTTCTTTCACTGTTCTCTTCAGGAAATGAGAATATAGCTGGGACGAGTCGAGGAACAGAGTAATGGTCCAGAGGATAGCATTAGTAGTCCTCACTATTCTGTAAAATAGTGTGATAATAATTGTAATGAGGACTACTTTTGAGTTTGTATAATCTTTAGTAGACAATTTTTGTATTCAAACTGACAGTTTATGTTTTGTCGTATTGTACACGATAATTGTATTAGTAAGTTGTATTTGAATTCTGTACCATGTATCTGGCGACCTAAGATGGGTGATGTATACCTAATTTTGGGGGTGTTATAGTTGGTATCGTAGCTTGAGGATATGATCCTCGCTAAGATGTGAGAATAGTACTAGGAGGGAGAGACGGGAATTCCTTCGCTAGTATGACCTACCTAAGTTTATGTGCTATTTTATTGGCTCACGTAATATAGGGATAATATGTTACATGTCAATTAACCTTTTGTTTTGTGGCAGATTCTGAAAATGACATCTGAGAATGTTGAGAATAGCAATGGAGCACAGACGACCGTTGATTCACCACATATCAATAATCAGGATAATGTGCATCAGGAAGGCGACAATCCTCATACAAACACCAACACTAACCAAATGATGAATGATCAAATGTTCAGAGGCTTTATGTAATTCATGCAACAGCAGGCGAGAGCGGCTCCTGTCCAAAACGTAGGTGGAAACACGGGAAACTCTCGGGCGGTCACCGCTAAACAGTTCAAGGAGCTGGGACCACCGGAGTTTAAGGGAGAGCCAAAAACCACTTATGGCGGAAGCATGGATAAAGTAGATCACCAAGATATTTGATGTCTTGGGATGCTCCGAGGAGCAAAAGGTTCCCTTTGCCGCCTTTATGTTGCCCGAAGAGGCAGACATCGTGGGAATCAGAAACGACTCAACTCATTGTCATCAAGATATCTTGGGAGAAGTTCCAGGAGTTCTTCAAAGACAAATACTTTCCCGAAAGTATTCGCCACATGAAAGAGGTGGAGTTTATCAAGTTGGAACAAAACAATATGACAGTGTCGCAATACGAGGCAAAATTTATGAGTTATCATGGTTCACATCCCCACTTGGTGGATAATGAAGAGAGAATGGCGCAAACGCTTTTAAGAGGTTTGAAGTCGAGATACGCCAACATCTTATTTCTCATAAACCGTGTTTGTATTCGGATGTTGTAAATAGGGCTCGATTAGTGGAGCGCGCGATAACGAGTCAACGAATTAAAAAGAGAGCAAATTGCAAAATTATAATACCAAATGAGAGTAGTTATCGAATCGGTGATAATAAGCGCGGAGGGAATCAACAGGCCAGAAAGGGTAACCACTTCGGTGGTAATCAGGGTCAAAATAATAAGAATGGATATTTCAAGAAGAGGAGATTCGACAATGATGGAAAGACGTCAGCACCAACACCCATTGTTAAGGAAGGAGAAAGACCACCTATCATATGCTTCAAAATGCGGAGGGGAGGGACACATCATTCCAAATTTCACAATGCCGTCCAAAGCATGTTATAATTATGAAAGAGAAGGTCCCTTAGCCCAATTTTGTCATTCACCGAAGACAAATTCAGCTAGGATGGAGGCACCAAAGGCCGTCCCAGAAAGGTTAAAGCCGGTAGTGCAAGGGAGAGCGTTTGTTGTGACCTCCCAGAAAGCAAAGAACCCGAATGAGGTCATCACGGGTAAGCTTATCATAAACTCTAATGAAGTCTATACTTTATTTGATACCGGTTCTACCCATTCTTTTATTTCTCCTACTTGCGCTCATCGATTAAATTTAACTCCGGAGAAATTAGACTTTGACTTATTTGTGGAAACTCCGTTGGGAGAAACCTTCATTACATCCACTGTTTATAAGTCTTGTTTGGTTCAAATCGGTACCCTCACATTACCTGTCGATCTTATTTCATTAAAAATACTTGAATTTGAAGTGATTCTAGGGATTGATTGGTTAACTACTCATCAAGCAAAAATTGATTGTTTTCGTAAGGTTGTTAGCTTTCATATTCCTAATCAACCTATTATGCGAATTCAAGCGACCAAACCATTAAAATCAATCACGGTCATCTCAAGTCATAAAGCTATTCGTTTATTGAAAAACGGATGTCAAGCTTTCTTAGCTCATGTCACAGATTTAAACAAAAATACGTCAGTTTTGAACGATATTTCTATTGTTAATAAATTTCCTAACGTATTCCCTGAAGAACTTCTTGGCCTACACCTAGAGCGTGAAATTGAATTTTGTATCGACCTTGAACCCGATACAAAACCCATTTCCAAAGCCCCATATCGAATGGCTCCTACTGAACTTCAGGAGTTAAAGACCCAACTGTAGGAATTGTTAGACATTGGCTTTATTCGTCCTAGTACTTCTCCTTGGGGTGCTCCTGTTCTATTCGTGAAGAAGAAAGATGGGAGTATGCGACTTTGTATTGATTATCGGGAGTTGAATCATGTCACCATCAAAAATAGGTATCCATTGCCACGTATTGACGACCTATTTGACCAGTTGCAAGGAGCCAAATTCTTTTCAAAGATTGATTATCGTTCCGGATATCACCAATTGAAGATTAGAACCGATGACATTCCAAAGACGGCTTTTAGAACTCGGTACGGGCATTATGAATTCCTAGTCATGTCCTTTGGATTAACTAATGCTCCTGCTGCCTTCATGGATATGATGAACCGAGTATTCAAGGAATATTTGGATCACTTTGTGGTCGTGTTTATTGATGACATCCTTATTTATTCCAAAATCCGTGAAGATCATGAGCAACACTTGAGGCTGACACTCCAAAAGCTTCGTGAATATAAGCTTTATGCCAAGTTGAAGAAATGTGAGTTCTGGCTTGAGGAAGTAGCATTCCTTGGGCACGTGGTATCAAGTCATGGAATATCTCGTTGACCCAAAGAAAGATCAAGCTATTCAAAGTTGGGAGCAACCTAAATCGCTGACCAAGTACGTAGCTTTCTTGGTTTAATGGTTATTATCTGAGATTTGTGGAAAGATTTTCTCGAATCGCTACTCCATTGACTCAAATGACTCGGAAAGATACAAAGTTCTATTGGAGTGAAGAATATGAGAAGAGTTTTCAAGAACTCAAGAGGAGACTTATTTCAAAGACTGCTCGACAATACCATCCGCCTCGGAGGATTTGTCATCTACAAAGATGCTTCGCAAAGGGTTGGGATGTGTTCTCATGCAACATGGAAAAGTCACAACTTTATGCCTCGCGACAACTCAAAGAATATGAGAGGAATTATCCTACTCATGATCTAGAGTTGGCAAATTTGTTGTCTTTACTTAAAATTTGGAGGCATTACTTGTATGGGAGAAAGTAGAGATCTTTACGGATCATAAAAGCCTCAAATATTTCTTCACTCAAAAGGAACTCAATATGCGACAACGATGTTGGCTTGAACTATTGAAAGATTATGATCATACCATCCAATACCATCCTCGAAAAGCGAACGTGGTAGTGGCGCATTGAGTAGAAGATCATATGCAAGCACGAAAAGCGATATTGTCAATGCAAATGCCCATTTTGTGTGACTTGCAAAGGATGGAGATAGAGTTAAAGACTTCAGGGACGTATTTGATGATAGCGAATATACGAGTTGAACCGACTTTAATCGATAAAGTTAAAACTGCTCAAGCTACAGACCTGGAGCTGATGCGTATGAGGAAGAAAGTGCAAGAAGGTGATATGCCGGAAGCAAGAATCGATGAAGAAGGAATACTTCGAGTCAACTCCAGACTTTGTGTTCCTAACGACCCTGATTTAAAGTATAAAATCATGATGGAGGCGCACAACACACCGTTGGCAATCCATCTTGGGAGTACCAAAACGTATCATGATATTCGTCATACATTTTAGTAGAACAATATGAAGAGAGAGATATCGCTGTTTATCTCAAGGTGTCTAACTTGTCAACGAGTTAAAGCGAAGCATCAAGTACCAAAAGGTCCATTGCAACCACTTGAAATTCCGTAATGGAAGTGGAGGACATTACCATGGATTTCAAGCACGGTCTTCCTAAGGTTTCTCAAGGCATAGATGCAATTTGGGTCATTGTTGATAGATTGACCAAGTCCGCTCATTTCTTATCGATACGAGAAACTTATACACTTTAACGCCTTGCTCAGATGTACATAAACGAGATTGTAAGATCGCATCGGTATGCAGGTAGCCATAGTTTCTAATCGAGACCCAAGATTCACTTCACGATTTTGGGTTAGTTTGCAAAAAGCTATGGGCACAGACTTACGATTTAGCTCGCATATCATCCTCGGACGGACGGACAGACGAATGGAGAGGACTATTCAAACTCTTGAAGATCTATTAAGACTCGTGGTCCTTAATTTCAAGGGAAGTTGGGACAAGTTCTTACCATTGGTTGAGTTTTCCTACAACAACAGCTTATCAAGCAAGTATCGGCATGGCTCCATTCAAGCGTTGTATGGAAGAAAGTGTCGTTCTCTAGTATGCTGGGATGAGGTGGGTGAAGCAACATTGTTGGGATCAGAGTTGGTACATATGATCATGAAAAAGATTCAAACGATCCGACAACGTATAAAAACCTCACAAAATCGACAAAGAGTTATAGCGATCTTCATCGAAAGGATGTGGAATTCGATATAGGAGATCATGTGTTGTTACGTGTTGCTCCATGGAAAGGAGTTACAAGATTTGGAAAGAGAGGAAAACTCAATCCTCGATTCATCGGTCCATTTTTAATCCTTGATCGAGTAGGAACTGTGGCCTATAGACTCACTTTACCGCCAAGTATGTCTCGTGTTCATAACGTTTTTCACATATCCATGTTACGTAAATATGTGAAAGACCCGAACCACATTATTGAGTTAGAACCGGACGAAATAGCGGAAGATTTGACGTATGAAGAGGTTCCTGTTCAAATCTTGGATAAGAAGGAACATATTCTACGCTCCAAGGTTATACCTCAAGTCAAAGTTTTGTGCAGAAACCACGATGTTGAGGAAATGACTTGGGAGTTAGAATATGAAATGAAATCAAGGTATCCTTACCTCTTCGACATACCAGGTACGTACCCTAATTTCGAGGGCGAAATTTCATAAGAAGGGGAGGTTGTAAGACCCCAACTTTTATAAATAAAGATGAATTTTCTATAAATATAATTTTTGAATATTATGGAGTAAAATTGATATAATAGTTGTGGGTAATATTTATAAATTTTGCAAAGTAAGCAAGTTGTTATTAAATATTCGTTTGGTCGGGGAATATTCGTACGACGGCTCAATCATTGGTGGACCCCACAACGGAAGTATTGTCGTAGTTAGAAAACGACAAAATTATCTTTCTACAAAGAATAACGGCGGAGGTGTTACCGTTAAAACTATTGAACTACCCGGTAGTAAAAGTACAGTGATACGCGTGGTTGCATAGTAGCACACGATATTGATTATTGATGCTTACGTGAGAAGACACTCAGCTATACTCAATTATTGCTACAAAGAATTCTTTGATCATATCTCTTATATTATTGATTCAATTATTGTCACAATTATCATCTCAGATAATATGTTATATTATTAAATCAATAATTGAGACGACAAGTTATAAATGATTAATAATTGTTGGAAGATTAAATATGTGTTAATTAAAAATAAAATGATTTGTGGTAATATTTATTCAATCCTTGATGTATATAAAGAGTCTGTTATGAGACGTTTGTGGTAAGTTTGGTTATTTTATGGGGGGGCCCATATGTCATCATCTAAGAGTCTCTTCTTCAATAGTAATTACCTTCATCAATAGTAATTACCTTTACCAGACGTCGAACCACTTGTCGTTTCACATTACAGGCGTCGAACCAATTGTCGTTTCACATTACAGGCTTCAAACCAATTGTCGTTTCACATTACAGGCGTCAAACCACTTTTTTTTTCACATGGAAAGTGCTAAGCTAGAAATCTTATATAAATAGAGGCCTAGTGCTTCATTATTTTTCACGAATTCATTCAAGCTATAGAGAGAAAAGTATAGAGAGAATAAGAGAGAAAGAAAAAGAGTATTCTATTACTACACTATCAAGTAAAGATTCAATCTCCTACTAAAGTAAGGGTGTTATTCTTTCTTATTCATGAAGAGAATCATTGTTATTCCATTTCTTATTATTCTCATTGGAATAACTCAGATCATGATCTACCCCTATACTTGGTGACATTCTTCTATTATTCTATTGGAACATCCTGTCTGTGTGTTTTACACCGGACCTGGTTCCATCTTCATTATTATTCCGTTGGAACATCCTATCTGTGTGTTTTACACCGAACCTAGTTCCGTCTTATTATTATTCTGTTGTAACATCCTGTCTGTGTGTTTTACACCGGACCTGGTTCCGTCTTTATTATTCTGTTGGAACATCCTGTTAGTGCAAATTTTGCCTGACCTGGTTCCGTTATTATTCTGTTGGAATAACCTGTCTATGTGGAATTCTTATATCATTGTCATCATCCTCATGTTTATGTTTTGTTGAAAGTCATTTGTGGCCTATAGTGCATAGATGGACTTGGTATGATTATGAACAGGGATTATTCGGTGTAATCATGACTGTAATGTTACAAATGATGTGGTAAAAATTCTCCTTGGCTCGTAGTGCATTGATGGACAGTTGTTGGCATGATCATGACCATTAATGAATACACAAATATTCTTGGCCCGTAGTGCATGGATAATTGTGGTCGTGATACTAAAGAATATCCTCGGTCAGTAGTGCGGAGTGATTCGATGATGTGGAATATTTATTGTCGAGTCTCAAATATAACAAATGATGAAAACCTTTTAAATCATAAAAGATAGTAGATTTTATTTTCTACTTGACTCTTTTAATGGATTCTTTGGTTCCACTGCAGCTTAAACTTGATGTTTATTATATTTTATCGCTTTAACATTTGTTGAAGGCTAATGATAATTTATTCTCATTATCTTAGTCATAATATTTCTTCTTGGGCTAGTTGATCTCACCCTTTCTTTCACTTTTTCTCTCGTGAAATGAGAATATAGTTGGGACGAGTCCTGGGAACGGAGTTATGGTCAGGAGGATAGCATTAGTAGTCCTCACTATTCCTGTGAAATAGTGTGATAATAATTGTAATGAGGACTCCTTTTGAGTTTGTATAATCTCTAGTAGACAATATTTGTATTCAAACTCATATTTTATGTTTTGTCGTATTGTACACGACATAGCTTGTATTAGTAAGTTGTATTTGAATTCGTATCATGTATTTGGCGACCTAAGATGGGTGATGTATACCTAATTTTGGGGCGCGCACACGCCAGCTCACCCTATACTTGGTGACATTCTTTTATTATTCTGCTTGGAACATCACATCATGTGTTTTACACCTAACTGGTTCCGCTCTTTATTATTATTCCGTTGGAACATCCTCGTCTGTGTGTTTTACACCGGACCTAGTTTTCGCGCTCTTATTATTATTCTCATTGGAACATCCGCATGCATGTGTTTTATATCGGACCTAGTTTCGTCTTTATTATTCTGTTGGAACATCCTATCGGTGCAAATTTTGCCTGACCGTTCCGTTATTATTATTCTTGCTGAATAACCTGCCTATAATGGAATCGCATGCATGGTGATTTCTTTTGTTATTCCATTCTTTATTATACTCAGTTGGTTAAAGTTTCGACTTCTATACTCCATGAAATTAATAGAATATCCTTGATATTTGTGCTTCATCCAGTATCTTTTCATAGAAATATTCTTCTGATCATTCTTGAATTTTACTCTACAAAACAGTATCATGTTGATAATTTGGACGTTAATAATTCCTGGATAAAATAATTCTTGAACTTGTTTTATTGAATTGTTATATCATTGTCATCATCGTCATGTTTATATTTTGTTGAAAGTCATCTGTGGCCTGTAGTGCATAGATGGACTTGGTATGATTATGACCGAGGATTATTCGAAAGTAATCATTAATAGTAATGTTACAAATGATGTGGTAAAAGTTCTCATTTGACCGTAGTGCATTGATGGACAGTTGTTGGCATGATCATGACAATTAATGAATACACAAAAATTCTTGGCCCGTAGTGCATGGATAATTGTGGTCGTGATACTAAAGAATATCCTTGTCCGTAGTGCAAGGGTGATTCGATGATGTGAAATATTTATTAAGCTGAGTCTCAGCGATAACAGTGATGAAAAACCTTTTAAATCATAAAAGATAGTATATTTTATTTTCTACTTGACTCTTTTAATGGATTGCTTGTTCATTGCAGCTAAACTTGATGTCTATTATATTTTATCTGCTTTTAACATTGTTGGAGACTAATGATAATTTATTCTCGCATTATCTTAGTCATAATATTTCTTCTTGGGCTAGTTGAGCTCACCCTTTCTTTCCTTTGTTCTCTTCAGGAAATGAGAATATAGCTGGGACGAGTCGGGGAACGGAGTGATGGTCCAGAGGATAGCATTAGTAGTCCTCACTATTCTGTGAAATAGTGTGATAATAATTGTAATGAGGACTCCTTTTGAGTTTGTATAATCTCTAGTAGATAATATTTGTATTCAAACTCACAGTTTATGTTTGTCGTATTGTACACGACAGTTGTATTAGTAAGTTGTATTTGAATTCTGTACCATGTATCTGACGACCCAAGATGGGTGATGTATACCTAATTTTGGGGGCGTCACAGTTGGTATCAAAGCTTAGGGATATGATCCCTGGCTAAGATGTGAGACTAGAACTAGGAGGGGAGAGACGGGGAATTCCTTCGCTAGTATGACCTACTTAAATTTATTTTGTATTTAAATTGGTTGGTCAGAGTTTAGAGATATTATGTTACATGTCAATTAACCTTTATTTTGTGGCAGTATCTGAAAATGACATCTGAAAATGTTGAGAATAGCAATGGAGCACAAGAGACTGTTGAGTCTCCACATATCAATAGTTAGGAGAATGTGCCTCATGCAAACAACAACACTGACCAAATGCTGAATGATGGATTATTCAGAGGCTTTATGCAATTCATACAACAACAGGCGAGAGCGGCTCCTGTCCAAAATGTAGGTGGAAACACTGGAAACTCTCGAGCGGTCACCGCTAAACAGTTCAAGGAGCTGGGACCACCGGAGTTTAAGGGAGAGCCAAAACCACTTATGGCAGAAGCATGGATAAAGCAGATCACCAAGATATTTGATGTCTTGGGATGCTCTGAGAAGCAAAAGGTTCCTTTGTCGCCTTTTATGTTGCGCGCGAGAGCGTAATCTTGGTAGGAATCGGTAAAACGTACTCAACCTGCCGCCTTAAGCAAAGATGTCTCGGGAGAAGTTCCAAGATCTGTTCAATGACAAATACTTTCCCGAAAGTATTCGTCACATGAAGGAGGTGGAATTTATCAAATTGGAGCAAAACAATATGACCGTGGCCGCAATCTGAGGCAAAATTTGCCCGCTTATCCTGGGTTTATCCGCTTGGTGGATAATGAAGAGAGAATGGCGCGAATGTTTTTAAGAGGTTTGAAGCCGGAAATACGTCAACATCTTATTTCTCATAAAATGTGTTTGTATTCAGATGTTGTAAATAGGACTCAGTTGGTGGAGCGCGATAACGAGTCAACGCAACCAAAAGAGAGCAGCCGGCAAAATGATAATACCAAAGGTGAAGCGGGTCCATCGAAGCGGTGACAACAAGCGTGGAGGGAATCAACATGCCAGAAATGGTAACCACTTCAGTGGTAATCATGGCCAAAATAATAAGAATGGACATTTCAAGAAGAGAAGATTCAACAATGATGGAAAGACGTCAGCACCAGCACCCGTTGTTAAGGAAGGAGAAAGACCACCTATCATATGCTTCAAATGCGGAGGGGAGGGACACATCAGTCCAAATTGGGCGATGTCGTCCAAAGCATGTTATAATTGTGGAAGAGAAGGTCACTTAGCTCTATTTTGTCGTTCACCAAAGACAAATTCAGCTAGGATGGAGGCACCAAAGGCTGTCCCAGAAAAGTCAAAGCCGGTAATGCAAGGGAGAACATTTGTTGCGACCTCCCAAAGAGCAAGGAACCCGAATGAGGTCATCACGGGTAAGCTTATCATAAACTCTAGTGAAGTATACACTTTATTTGATACCGGTTCTACCCATTCTTTTATTTCTCCTACTTGCGCTCAACGATTAAATTTGACTCCGGAGAAATTAGACTTTGACTTATCCGTGGAAACTCCGTTGGGAGAAACCTTCATTACATCCATGGTTTATAAGTCTTGTTTGGTTCAAGTTGGTACCCAAACATTACCTGTCGATCTTATTGCATTAAAAATACTTGCATTTGATGTAATTCTAGGGATTGATTGGTTAACTACTCATCATGCAAAAAATTGATTGTTTTCGTAAGGTTGTTAGCTTTCATATTCCTAATCGACCTATTATGCGAATTCAAGCAACCAAACCATTAAAATCAATCACTGTCATCTCAAGCCATAAAGCTATTTATTTATTGAAAAACGGATGTCAAGCTTTCTTAGCTCATGTCACAAATCTAAACAAAAATACGTCAGTTTTGAATAATATTTCTATTGTTAATGAATTTCTTGACGTATTCCCTGAAGAACTTCCTGGCCTACCTCTAGGCGTGAAATTGAATTTTGTATCGACCTTGAACCCTAAGACAAAACCCATTTCCAAAGCCCCATATCAAATGGCTCTATTGAACTTCGTGAGTTAAAGACTCAACTACAAGAATTGTTAGACATTGGCTTTATTCGTCCTAGTACTTCTCCTTGGGGTGCTCCTGTTCTATTCATGAAGAAGAAAGATGGGAGTATGTGACTTTGTATTGATTATCGGGAGTTGAATCATGTCACCATCAAAAATAGGTACCCATTGCCACGTATTGATGACTGTTTGACCCGATTTACAAGGAGCCAAATTCTTTTTAAAGATTGATCTTCGTTAGGATATCACTAATTGAAGATTAGAACCGATGATATTCCAAAGACGACTTTTCGAACTTCTATGACGGGCATTATGAATTCCTAGTCATGTCCTTTGGATTGACTAATGCTCCTGCTGCCTTGATGGATATGATGAACCGAGTATTCAAGGAATATTTGGATCATTTTGTGGTCGTCTTTATTGATGACATCCTCATATATTCCAACAGTCGTGAAGATCATGAGGAACACTTGAGGCTAAAACTCCAAAAGCTTCGTGAATACAAGCTTTATTCCAAGTTGAAGAAATGAGAGTTCTAGCTTTAGGAAGTAGCATTCCTTGGGCACGTGGTATCAAGTCATGGAATATCTGTTGACCTAGTAAAGATTGAAGCTATTCAAAGCTGGGAGCAACCTAAATCAGTGACCGAATTACGTAGCTTTCTTGGCTTAGCTGGTTATTATCGAAGATTCGTAGAAGGGTTTTCTTGAATCACTACTCCACTAACTCAGCTGACTCAGAAAGATACAAAGTTCGTTTGGAGCGAGGAATGTGAGAAGAGTTTTCAAGAACTCAAGAGGAGACTCATTTTAGCACCTGTTCTGATAATACCATCTGGTTCGGAGGGATTTGTCATCTACAGTGATGCTTTGGGCAAAGGGTTAGGATGTGTTCTCATGCAACATGGGAAAGTCATAGCCTATGCCTCCCGACAACTCAAAGAATATGAGAGGAATTATCCTACTCATGACCTAGAGTTAACAACTATTGTCTTCGCACTTAAAATTTGGAGGCATTACTTGTATGGGGAGAAAGTGGAGATCTTTACGGATCATAAAAGCCTCAAATATTTCTTCACTCAAAAGGAACTCAAATGCGACAACGACGTTGGCTTGAACTGTTGAAAGATTATGATCATACCATCTAATACCATCCTGGAAAAGCGAATGTGGTAGCTGACGCATTGAGTAGAAGATCATATGCGGGTACGAGTGCAATATTGTCAACGCAAAGGCCCATTTTGTATGACTTGCAAAGGATGGAGATAGAGATAAAGACTCCGAGGACCCACGTGATGATGGCAAATATATTTAGTAGAATCGACTTTTAATTGATAAAATTAAAAGTCGCTCAAATTCCAGATCCGGGAGCGATGCGTATGAGGAAGAAAGTGCAAGAAGGTGCGATGCCGAAAGCAAGAATCGATGAAGAAGGAATACTTCGAGTCAACTCCAGACTTTGTGTTCCTAACGACCCTGATTTAAAGTATAAAATCATGATTAAGGTGCACAACACACCGTTTGCAATCCATCCTAGTAGTACCAAAATGTATCATGATCTTCGACATACATTTTGGTGGGGCAATATGAAGAGAGAGATAGCTCTGTTTATCTCAAGGTGTCTAACGTGTCAACGAGTCAAGGCAGAACATCAAGTAACAAAAGGTCCATTTCAACCACTTGAAATTCCAGAATGGAAGTGGGAGCACATTACCATGGATTTCGTTACTGGTCTTCCTAAGGTTTCTCAAGGCATAGATGCGATTTTGGTCATTATTGATAGATTGACCAAGTCTGCTCATTTCTTACCGATACGAGAGACTTATACACTTGAACGTCTTGCTCGTATGTACATAAACGAGATTGTAAGATCGCATGGTATGCCAAGATCCATAGTTTCCGATCGAGACCCAAGATTCACTTCACGATTTTGGGTTAGTTTAAAGAAAGCTATGGGCACGATTTCTGATTTAGCTCAAAGATATCATCCTCGACTTTGACGGACAATGGAGAGGACTATTCAAACTCTTGAAGATCTATTAAGACTCTATGTCCTTGATTTCAAGGAAGTTGGGACAAGTTCTTACCATTGGTGGAGTTTTCCTACAACAACAGCTTATCAAGCAAGTATTGGCATGGCTCCATTCAAGCGTTGTATGGAATAAAGTGTCGTTCTCTAGTATGCTGGGATGAGGTGGGTGAAGCAACATTGTTGGGACCAGAGTTGGTACGTATGACTACAGAAAAGATTCAAACGATCGGGCAACGTATAAAAACCTCACAAGATCGACAAAAGAGTTATGTTGATCTTCATCGAAAGGACGTGGAATTCGATATAGGAGATCATGTGTTGTTACGTGTTGCTCCATGGAAAGGGGTTACGAGGATTTGGAAAGAGAGGAAAGCTCAATCCTCGATTTATCGACCCATTTTAATCCTTGATCGAGTAGGAACTGTGGCCTATAGACTCGCTTTACCGCCAAGTATGTCTCGTGTTCATAACGTTTTTTACATATCCATGTTACGTAAATATGTGGAAGACCCGAACCACATTATTGAGTTGGAACCGAACGAAATAGCGGAAGATTTGACGTATGAAGAGGTTCATGTTCAAATCTTGGATAAAAAGGAACATATTCTACGCACCAAGGTTATACCTCAAGTCAAAGTTTTGTGGGGAAACCACGATGTTGAGGAAATGACTTGGGAGTTAGAATCTAAAATGAAATCAAGGTATCCTTACCTCTTCGACATACCAGGTACGTACCCTAATTTCGAGGGCGAAATTTCGTAAGAAGGGGAGATTGTAAAACCCCAGTTTTTTGAATAAAGATGAATTTTCTATAAATATTATTTTTGAATATTATGGAGTAAAATTGATATAATAGTTGTGGGTAATATTTATAAATTTTGCAAAGTACGCAAGTTGTTATATAATATTCGATTGGTCGGGGAATATTCGTTTTAACAGGGAATATTAGTACAACGGCACAATCATTGGTGCACCCGACAACGGAATTATTGTCGGATTGAGAAAATGACAAAAATACTTTATGAAAATAACGGCGAAAGTTTTACCGTTAACTGTTGAAACACCCGGTGTTAAAAGTACAGTAATACGCATGGTTGCATAGTAGCACACGATATTAGTTATTGATGCTTAAGTGATAAGTCACTCAATTTTGTTGGAATTATTAATGTAATAATACAGAAAATCTTTTTATATAAAACATAATACTTTTATAAAGTTATTCTATAAATAGAATATATTATATTCTATTATGCATAGTGTTGCATAAAGATATGTCGCAAATGTTTTGCATAGTAAAATCTTTTTATTTAAAATAGAATACTTTTATAAAGGTATCTGTTTTATTAGACAATAATTAGAATATATTATATTTTATTATGCATATTGTTTGCATAGTGCCTGCATAGTGTTTGCATAGTAAAATCTTTTATAAATTTATTCGTTTTATTAGATTATAAATAGAATATATTATATTTTATTTTGGTTTAAATATGGACCGTCGATTAAAGTAAATTAATCTCGTATTGCTTCATGAGTTAGTTACTATGCATTCTATTTTTCTATAAATAGAAGCTCATTCATTCATTATTTTCTTCTACGAATTCAATGAAACTCTAGAGATAAACTATAGAGAGAAAGAAGAAAGTATTCGCTACTTCACTACTTATATATCCAATCTTTTCTTCTTAACGTAGGGAATATTATTTGTTGTACTCGTAAGGGAGTGTTATTCTTTCTTATTCATGAAGAGAACTGCTGTTATTCCAATTCTTATTATTCTGCTGGAATAACTTTGTATACGCTGCCATTTACCCTATACTTGGTGACATTCTTCTATTATTCTATTGGAACATCCTGTCTGTGTGTTTTACACCGGACCTGGTTCCGTCTTAATTATTATTCCGTTGGAACATCCTGTCTGTGTGTTTTACACCGGACCTAGTTTCGTCTTATTATTATTCCGTTGGAACATCATGTCTGTGTGTTTTACACCGGACCTGGTTTCATCTTTATTATTCTGTTGGAACATCCTCGCTTGCGGTGAAAATTTTGCCGACTTCGGTTCCGTTATTATTATTCTATTGGAATAACTTTGCATGGCTGGGTATCGGCATGCATGGTGATTTCTTTTGTTATTCCATTCTTTATTATACTCAGTTGGTTAAAGTTTCAACTTCTATACTCCATGAAATTAGTAGAATATCCTTGATATTTGCGCTTCGTCCAGTATCTTTTCATGGAAATATTCTTCTGATCATTCTTGAATTTTACTCTACAAAACAAAGATCATGTTGACAATTTGGGCGTTAATAATTTCGGATAAAATAATTCTTGAACTTGTTTTATTAAATTCTTATATCATTGTCATCATCCTCATGTTTATATTTTGTTGAAAGTCATCTGTGGCCTGTAGTGCATAGATGGACTTGGTATGATTATGAACAGGGATTATTCGGTGTAATCATGACCGTAATGTTACAAATGATGTGGTAAAAGTTCTCATTGGCCCGTAGTGCATTGATGGACAGTTGTTGGCATGATCATGACCATTAATGAATACACAAATATTCTTGGCCCATAATGCATGGATAATTGTGGTCGTGATACTAAAGAATATCCTTGGCCGTAGTGCATGGGTGATTCGATGATGTGGAATATTTATTAAGCCGAGTCTCAGCGATAATAGTGATGAAAAACCTTTTAAATCATAAAAGATATTAGATTTTATTTTCTACTTGACTCTTTTAATGGATTGCTTGTTCCGCTGCAGTTAAACTTGATGTCTATTATATTTTATCTGTTTAACATTGTTGGAGACTAATGATAATTTATTACGCATTATCTTAGTCATAATATTTCTTCTTTGGGCTAGTTGAGCTCACCCTTTTTTCACCGTTCTCTTGAAATGAGAATATAGCTCGGACGAGTCAGGGAACGGAGTGATGGTCTAGAGGATAGCATTAGTAGTCCTCACTATTCTGTGAAATAGTGTGATAATAATTGTAATGAGGACTCCTTTTGAAATTGTATAATCTCTAGTAGATAATATTTGTATTCAAACTCACAGTTTATGTTTGTCGTATTATACAAGACAGTTGTATTAGTAAGTTGCATTTGAATTCTGTACCATGTATCTGACGACCCAAGATGGGTGATGTATACCTAATTTTGGGTGCGTCACAACACGTATTACTGTACTTTTACTACCAGGTAGTTCAACAGTTTTAACGGTAACACTTCGCCGTTATTTTTATAAAAAGATAATTCTGTCATTTTTCTAACTACGACAATACTTCCATTGGGGGGTCCACCAATGATTGTATCGTCGTACGGATATTCCCGACAAAAAGAATATTCCCCGACCAAATGAATATTTTATAACAACTTGCTTACTTTGCAAAAAATTTCACATATCACCCTTAACTTTAACCTTTTATCAATTTAACCATTTACGAAATAAAATAATAATTATAAGAAAATTGAATACTTTCATTTCATAAAATTCGGGTTCTTACAACGACAGTTTTCTTCAGCCAACTAAAACGAATTTCACCCACCAAACAGTGATAATAACACGTACAAATGGTATAGAACTATCACAAACATGTTTCCTCACATATATATCAATATAGAACAATTTAACAACAACTTAGGCTAGTTTAATTTCTCAAATTCCATGATTTTCATATAAAAATCCATTTTTGATATTCACCCCAAAAATCAACACTGTGACTCCAATACTTGGCCAAATCACTTCGTTCAAACTACATTTTCTTCGTTTCTTAACGAACTAGCATAAACAAAACTCAATTTACAGTTTATCATACTAATTGACCACCATAATTGGTACTTTCACAAACCATATGTATACACACACACTGTAATTAGTTTTCTTCCTTTTTTAAAACACAATTAGCACAATAATTCTTACCTAAATACCATCTCTAACATCCCAATTACTCACAAAGGCAACAACTTAGTTAATATAACAACGATTCAAGGAAATTGAATTCACATGAACTTGGAAATTATGTCGTAAACTCATATATACATATACCTATATATATAATGTGACACCCCTAAATCCCGGTACTCATTACCTCAAGATTTGGTGTTCACGTAATCAAAACATTCATATATAACTACCCAATCATAATAAATTGAATAATAAAACCTGCCCATACAGGATTACTTTAACAAAAACATTATCTCACAGGTTGTCTAACCTTTAATACAATCATTTAAGTACGGAAATTAAATTATTACATCACGTCATTATTAAAATTCTATCATCAAAACAATAAAGCAAAGTTACAAGTCTTCATCATTTGTACATTTTTCACATTCCTTTGCTAGTTATAGGTTTATCTACCTTCTCAACCATAGCTGCAATAAATGTATAAATATGCAAGAGTGAGCAAACAAAGCTCACCTGAAATAAGAATAAATATCTTTACGTCATTTGCCAAATAATAGGCTTAGTAGAACTGAATAATTTGATCTATTAACATTCTTAAATATACTACTGAGGGTCAAATGACCACGAACCATGTCCACAATTATAAGTAATCTTTCAACTTTAACTTTAACAGTCATATGACTATAAGGACTTCATGTACTTAGTGGGATCAATCCTTCGTATAATGTATTGTGCACAACCATTTTAATGCTAAGCGTAAACCCCTAAACATAGGGTTGTTCATCTCAGTATTTAGAGTACAAGTCTGCACCAAAGAAAGTTTGGTTTGGATAAGCTTTCAAGGGTAATTGAAGTTTAATGATCATCAACTAGGGAACTAGTTGAATCAACAATGCTTGATAATAAAATAGTTGTTTAATAACAATATAACTTAGAACATTTGAGAATCATAAATGAACTGATTCTACATATCAAACTCATGCCTGAAATAACTATAGAGCATAAGCATTCAATAAAATGAATAAAATGGTTAACCTTTGCTTGAACAGTAAAATAAGCTAAGGTTCGAGTCTTATAACATTAGAATGATATTCCTGAACGTACATTTAACTGATAGCAAGCTGGAAACTAAAAACTTGCCCAACAATGTATTAACTCATGCAAAGAATTAAAATAGTTCAATAATAGAGACGAGAGTTCAAAACTACGTTCATTATACAATAATAGAACATAAGAAACTTGCTTAACTGTAAACAAGTTAGAATGAATCAATCAATAAGAATTTCCAATAACGTTAGAGTTAGAGTTTGCTCGAATGAATTTTAGGACACTTGATTTATTCAATAACAATTAAGAGAAGAAGCTTGCTCAATCAAAAGCACGAAGTTATACAATATAATAATAGAACTAACTCAATGAAAGTGTAGAGTTAGAAAACGTGCCTCAAGCGTAAGCTAAAATATTAAAACTCACGTTCACCTATACACAATATTAAAACCACAACATCTATTAGACATACTAATATTCACTTTTCAATATAAAAGCGACACTAGCTAAACTTGTTATTTTAGCACAAGTCTTAAGCTACCATTTACATTTCGTAATTCCCAAGTATTAATCATCACAACACTTAACTAACGCTCATTGTATAAACTAGGTTATCACATAACGCGCTTTTGATTTACTAATCATTTTGCAACTTTAAATTCATAATACATATAACAAAACTCAGATTAGCCTTTGTTGTTACATGTTGGACACATTACCATAACCTTTAGTTAAGCTACTGAAAATCGACCAAAGTCTGCAGAATTAGCGCAGACTTTAGTGTCCGAAATGGGCATTGGCGCCGTCGCTTAGTTTTATATTGATGCGGCGGCACAAGGTAATCAATTACTGCTAGCACGCTTAATACATTTCTATGACCATGCTGGCATACGTAACTCCGCTTTTGCATGAGAATGAGCTTCGACACTTTTCTTAAGCCAACTAACACGAATTTTATCCACCAAACAGTGATAATAACACGTAAGATAAATATAACAGTATCATAAACATGTTTGCTAACATTTACAACCAATTAGCACAATTTATCAACAACTAGAACTATTTTAATTCCTCAATTTTCATGTTTTCATACAAAAACTCAATTTTTGATATTCATTCTAAAAATCATCATTGTGAATTCATTAGTTGGCCAAATCATCTCATTCAAATTACGTTATGTTTGTATCTCAATGAACTAACATATACAAGCTTCAATTTACAATTTCATATAAGAATTGACCATCTAAATTGGTACTTACCTAAGCCATACAAAGAATACATATGATGTCAAAATTTTCTACTGTCAAAAATGAAATTAGCATCCAATTGTTGTTTAATCATAATCTCTAATCATAACTATATCTAATTACCTTTCAATAGATTATATAATTACAATTCACAGAAAACTAAAATTCACAGATTTTTAAACTTCATGCGGTATACTCATCCATATATATATATATATATATATAATATGGAGATTATGTAGAATTACCTTCAATTAGTGTGATAATTTCTTGCAATTGCAGATAATTCTTCTCAATTTCTCTCAAGCTTTCTCTCAATACTATGAAGCTTTCTTCTCTTAGGCTTAGACTAGACAACTAACAAGTATGCGTAAAAATAAAACTGATATAATACTAATACGTATACTTATTAGGATATCAGTTATAAAAATAGTGTATAAGTAATTATGTTTATTATTTAATTTGTTTTATTTATATTATTTATTTTATTAATTTTATTTAATTAAAAAAACTAGACATACCAAAAGCCATAAGGCTTGTTTGGCAAAAACCCTTTAAATATTAAAGAATTAATATATTAAGTCTTGTTTGGCAAAAACTAAATTAAACTACTTTAATTATTTTAATAACTCCTTATAATATAGTTATTTGCCATACTATATTTAATCAAGCTTTCATATTTATTTTAATTAATTCAAATCAAAATTAATTAAATAAATTCTTTAATCACAAAACATAATACAAATAATTAATCATTAAATTGAAATATCAATATAATAATCATTTCTTTAATTCATCAATTATTTATTTAATAAATAATTAACTAAACAAAATTAAATTAATTGAACAAATATTTATTCAACGATAATCACATCCATTAAATATTTATATAAATCAATTAATATTTAATATTACATTTAAAATTCTAGAATGTTATATCATTCCCTCCTTAAAAGGATTCTGTCCTCTAAATCACAATTCAAACAATCAAATCGTCACATTCTTCCCTACTTACAAAGATTCTGTCTCCAGAATCGAAGACATAGATTAAACAAATAACTCAGGGTAACTTTTCATCATTTCAGATTCGAGTTCCCACGTTGGCTCTTCGACATTGTGGTTTCTCCATATCACCTTCACAGAAGGTATCACTTTATTTCTGAGCACTTGTTCTTTAATTTCAACTATCTAGATAGGAGTTTCTTCATAAGACAAATCTTTATCGAATTGCAATGGTCCGTACTCGATCACGTGCTTGTAATCGGGTTTATACGGTTGTAACACTGAAATGTGAAAAACATTATGAATGTTTTCCAATTCTGGACGTAGAGCTACCTCTTAAGCCATTTCCCCCACTCTTCGTAGTATTTTGAACGGTCCAATAAATCTTGGATTGAGCTTTCCTTTCTTGCCAAAATGAATTTTCATCTTCCAAGGATAAACTTTTAGGAAAACAAAATTTCCTACTTCAAATTTGCGATTCTGCCTATGTTGATCGGCTTACTTTTTCTGTCTATCTTGGGCTACTACAAATCTTGTCCTGATGAGTTTGACAACTTCAGCAGTTTGTTGTACCAGTTCTGGTCCTAACAGTTGGCGTTCACCGACTTCATCCCAACACAATGGAGTTCTGCACTTTCTGTCATACAATGCCTCGTAAGGCGACATGCCGATGCTCGCGTGGTAACTGTTGTTGTAGGAAAATTCTACCAACGATAAATGTTCATCCCAGCTTCCTTTGAAATCCATGATATATGTTCTCAGTATATCTTCCAACGTTTGAATTATTCGTTCTCTTTGCCCGTCGGTTTGCGGATGGTATGTTATACTCATTCGCAACTGTGTTCCCATACATTCTTGTAGTCTCTTCTAGAAGTTTGATGTGAACCTTGGATCTCTATCTGACACAATTGACACTGGAACTCCATGTCTTGACATGATCTCTTTAACGTTCAGTTTCGCTAGCTGATCAAGATTAAATCTAATCTTTATTGGCAAAAAGTGTGCAGATATTGTTAGTCTATCAACTATCACCCATATCACATCGTATCCTTTCTGAGTCATTGGAAATCCTACCACAAAATCCATTATGATATGCTCCCATTTCCATTCCGGTATTTTCCAATGGTTGAAGTAACCTGCTTGGTCATTGATGTTCAGCTTTCACCTTCTGACACGTCAAGCATTTTGCATTCGGCCACTAAAAATGTCGCCGCAAATCTTGATACATCTTTGTACTTCCTGGATGAATCGAATATCTTGTGTTGTGTGCTTCAGTCAAGATTTCGTCTCTAATATCTGGTACTGCTGGAACCCAGATTCTTCCCTCGAATTGTAGTAGTCCTTCGGTATCGATCTTATATTTTACATCGCTACCCTCAACCACTTTCTCATTGATTGTTTCGCATTCTTTATCTTGTAGTTGAGCACTCTTCACTTTGTCCACCAAAGTTGGACTGACATCTATCTAAAATAGTCGTTCATCGGATTATTCCTTCAGAAATTTGATTTCCAACTCTAGCTTTGTCATTGTTGAAATAAGCTCCTCCTGAGTAGTTATCAGCATAAACTTCTCCCGACC
Organism: Panax ginseng; assembly: GCA_020205605.1. Classification (NCBI taxonomy): domain Eukaryota; kingdom Viridiplantae; phylum Streptophyta; class Magnoliopsida; order Apiales; family Araliaceae; genus Panax; species Panax ginseng. The sequence goes on along the minus strand of CM035136.1, from coordinate 51,205,380 downwards.
TTTCTTCCTCAAAGCATCTGCAACCATATTCGCATTGCCCGGATGATAAAAGATCTCACAATCGTAATCCTTTATCAATTCCATCCATCTTCTTTGACGCATATTCAGGTCCTTCTGTGTGAAAATATACTTCAGACTTTTATGGTCTGTATAGATTTCACATTTCTCTCCATAGAGATAGTGTCTCCATATCTTGAGAGCAAATACTACTGCAGCCAATTCCAAATCATGAGTCGGATAACCTTTCTCATAATCCTTCAATTGTCTTGATGCATACGCAATAACTTTTTCATTTTGTATAAGAACACAACCCAATCCCTTATGTGAGGCATCACTATACACCACAAAATTATCTGTACTATCTGGTAATGACAACACCGGTGCCATGCTTAATTTCTTCTTCAAATCCTGGAAAGTTTCTTCACATTTCTCTGTCCAAACAAATTTCACAGATTTCCTTGTCAAATTTGTTAATGGAGTGGCTATCTTAGAAAAATCTTGAATAAATCATCTGTAATACCCTGCTAGTCCTAAGAAACTCCTCACTTCCGACGGTGTTCTTGGTTGTTCCCAATTGATTACAGCTTCCACTTTTGATGGATCGACTGAAATCCCATCTTTGTCAATCTCGTGCCTAAGAAATTGCACACGATCTAGCCAAAATTCACACTTAGAGAATTTTGCGTACAACTTTTCCTTTCTTAGTGTTTCCAATGTCAAACGTAAGTGTTCCACGTGTTCTTCTTGAGTTTTGAAATACACCAGAATGTCGTCCATGAATACCACTACAAACTTGTCTAAGAATGGTTTAAACACCCTATTCAACAAATCCATGAATGCAGCAGGTGCATTGGTTAAACCAAAAGACATCACCAGAAACTCGTAATGTCCATACCGAGTTCTGAATGTCGTTCGTGGTATATCCTCTTTCCTCACTTTCAATTGGTGATACCCACTTCTCAAATCTATTTTCGAGAAGTTTTTAGCGCCCTTCAACTGATCAAACAAGTCATCTATTCTTGGCAATGAATATTTGTTTTTAATTCTCTATAATCAATGAAAAGACGCATTGACCGATCCTTCTTCTTCATGAATAACAATGGCGCTCCCCACGGTGATACTCTTGGTTGAATATATTTCTTGTCTAGCAACTCTTGCAACTGTACCATCAGTTCCTTCATTTCTACTTGAGCCATTCTGTACGGGGCCTTCGATATCAGTGTTATTCCCGGCGTAGCACAAACCACGCTATAAATGAACTATGCATAGCGCGGGGCGCATTAGTCCACCGTAAAAGTCGATCCATCGCAGTATGGGGTGCACCTGAAATGGCTTGGGGACGACTGGGGAATGGGCGGCGTGAGAGATGACTTTTATTTGGGTTATTTGATGTCCAATTTGAGCTAGAATAGGATTCTTAGTTTCCTAACTTGCTTGGGTGTCCATTAGAACTATAAATACATGATGAGAGACATAAAAGAGAGGAGAGATCTAGGCTAGTTTTGGAGGATTCCATTATATTAGATTAGAGTAGATTAGGATCAAAACCCTAGTTCTTATGTGATTAGGAGATTGAAGCAACTTGGAGACCATTGAAGATTCAAAGTAGGAGCAAGGAGGGAGCTTCAAATCTACCGACAATAGATTATATCTTCTCATCTTCTTCTATCTTTGTCTTTTAATGATTATTCAATTGTGGATTCTTAGTTTTAATTCAATAATAATGAACTAATTCTTTATTTGAGATTACGATGGATCTTATTGTGTAGTTTATTTTAATATGCTTCGCTATCAATTATTATGTTCTATCATGAGGATTGTCTATTGTGATTTGGACTTAATTACTTAATTACTTAATTGCCTAGCTAACAATTACCGTGGTAATCTATATGAACTCGAGAAATGAATTATTGATTTAGATCTTATCATGATAGCATGTGTTTGTGATTTCTGCATAGATGGAATTCATGATTCGTGTTTAGGATAGAGATATGCCTTTACGCCATATGTAATCTTATAGAGAACTTGTGTTTTAAATCCTCTTTAATTGTAATTCACATAGAGATATAGTGGATTAGTTAATTAGGGTGTCTTGCTTAATTCTATCATTTGTGGATTTAAGTGAGTATGGGTATTATGAATCGAGAGATGGTTTTATTTGCTTTAGTGTTCTTGATTAAGAATTCATGATATAAAGAATAATTGATGAAAAGTGTGTTAACTTAAATGAAGCAATAAGTGAAGTTGTGATCTTAAATCTCCGTAATCTTAATTTAACTAGTGGAATTTAATAGTAGTTTAATTATAAATTGAAATTCATTCATTTAAATAAGATTGAGTTGATTACGAGTTAGTACTTGGTGAATTTTATTAAACAATTCCTCGTGGGAACGATACTCTACTTTCACTTTATTACTTGTTGACCACGTATACTTGCGTGTTGTGCGTAATTAGATTTTACCCAACAAGTTTTTGATAAGTAAATGGATCGAGGAAACAAAGAACGAATTCAAAAATTCTGATAAGGAAGAATCGATGGCTGTCGAACACCAGAAAGCGTTGAGGGATTTTGCAACACCTAAGGTGACAGATCTGCAGTCGAGCACCACTAGGCCTACAATAGCTGCAAATACTTTTGAAATCAAGCCTGGAACCATTTAGATGATGCAGAACTCATGTCAGTTTGGGGGAATGGCGAACGACGATCCGAGTGAGCATTTAATCAATTTTCTGGAAATGTGCGACACGTTCAAGTACAATGGTGTGTCGGATGAGGTAGTAAGACTTCGCTTGTTCCCATTCACTTTACGGGACAAGGCGAAGAGTTGGTTAAATTTCTGGCTAAATTTTTCCCACCGACGAAGACTGCTAAAATGAGGAATGACATAACGATGTTTAAGTAGCAGAATGGGAAGTCGCTATATGAGGCATGGGAGCGTTACAAGGAATTACTTAGAAAGTTCCCACATCATGGATTGCCCAAGTGGCTGCAACTGAACACCTTTTACAACGGACTAAATGGGAATGTCAGAACCAATATTGATGCAGCGTCGGGCGGTGCATTCATGGCCAAGAGTTACGAGGAAGCCTACAATTTGATCGAAATTATGTCGGCAAATAACTACCAGTGGCCCACAGCAAGAATGACTCAGGCAAAGGCGGCTGAGATTTTGGAATTAGATGGGGTGATAGCTATACAAGCACAGATTTTTGCACTGTCCAAGAAGTTTGATACTATGAATGACAAGGTTGATACTATGATAGGGGCTCAAGTTCAGCAGGTTGCGGTAGTATGTAAGTTGTGTGTGGGTGATCATCCTACAGATCAGTGCGCAATAAATCCAGCATTCGTTCAGTTCATAGGCAACTACAATAGAATTCCGCAAAATACATACCAAAACACCTACAACCAGGGGAATAGGAACCACCTAAACCTCTCATGGAGCAATAATCAGCAAACTCAAGCTCCACGACCATCATATCCCCCTGGTTTTCAGAGTCACCAACAATCGGGTCAACATCAGGAATGGAAATCGTATTTTGAGGAAATGGTGTCGAAGTTCATAACTAGCAGTGAGGCAACAATAAAAAATCAAACAATGACAATAAAAAATCAAGAGATGGCGATCAAGAATTTGGAAAATCAGATTGGACAGATGGCGTTAGCATTGAATAACAGACCACAAGGAACATTACCTAGCGACACTGAGAGAAATCTGAAGGGTAGTCATTAGCAATGTCAAGTAGTTATGTTGAGAAGTGGAAAACATCTCGGGGGTAAGAATGCACAACATTCAGCGACACTGGAGGAAAAAGTTGATGACAGTAACGTGGTGGAAGGTAACAAGGACGAGGAAATAAAGTTAAACAATAAGCCAATTGTTTATACTCCACCATCGTTTCAGCAGAGGGTGCAAAAATAGATGTCAGATAAGCAGTTCGCAAAGTTTTTAGACGTGTTCAAGAAACTCCAGATTAACATCCCATTCGTAGAGGCCCTAGAGCAAATGCCAAGTTATGCGAAGTTCATGAAAGGAATTCTGTCGAGGAAAAAGAAATGGGAAGATTTTGAAATAGTGGCACTAACAGAGGAGTGTAGTGCGGTGTTACAAAAGAAGCTACCACCAAAACTCAAAGACCCGGGGAGCTTTATTATCCTGTGCACGATCGGAAAAATGTCGTTTAACAAATGTTTATGTGATTTGGGGGCGAGTATAAACCTGATGCCATTGTCAGTATACTTAGAATTGGGTTTTCCCGTGCCAAAGCCTACAAATATTTCATTGCAGTTGGCGGATAGGTCAGTTACATATCCGAGAGGCATTGTAGAGGAAATTCTGGTTAAAGTGGATAAGTTTATATTCCCTGTGGACTTTATCATTCTGGATTTCGACGAGGATAAGAACATCCCGATTATCTTAGGGAGACCCTTCTTGGCCACGGGAAGGACACTCATAGACGTGCAAAAAGGAGAACTTACTATGAGAGTCCAAGATCAAGAAATAAAATTTAATGTGTTCAAGGCCATGAAATACCCTACGGATGAGGAAGAATGTTTTCTGATGGATTTAATTGAGCAAATCACCAGCGAAGATATTAGCAAGAGTTTGATTAATGATCCATTAGAAACGACCTTGTTGGGGGATGAAGAAAAAGACGACCCAGAATTTGTGGACTTATTACAGGTGCTAGACTCTTTGCCATGAGTTAGCCGATTCAGAGCACCGTTTGAACCTCTGCACACAGAGGAGATAGCTGCAGAAAAATTGAAACCATCATTGGAGGAGCCACCAACATTGGAACTTAACCCACTTCCTAAACATCTCAGGTATGCTTACTTGGGCAATTCAAATTCTTTACCTATAATTATTTCTGCTGCACTTAACGAATTGCAGGAAGAAAAGTTGTTGAGGGTGCTTCGGGATCACAAATCAGCAATTGGATGGACGATTGCGGATATAAAGGGAATTAGCCCGTCATTTTGCATGCATAAGATTCTGATGGAGGATGATGCAAGACCGTCAGCGGAGCATCAACGTCGACTTAATCCAATTATGAAGGAAGTAGTCAAGAAAGAAATTCTAAAATTATTGGATGCTGGTATCATATATCCAATTTTCGACAGTAAATGGGTTAGTTCGGTTCATTGTGTGCTGAAAAAGGGGGGAATGACGGTGATAAAGAATGAGGACAATGAGTTAATTCCAACAAGAACAGTGACAGGATGGAGGGTGTGCATCGACTATAGAAGGTTGACTAAGGCAACCTGAAAAGATCATTTCCCGCTACCATTTATCGATCAGATGTTAGTCAAATTAGCGGGACATGAGTTTTACTGTTTATTGGATGGATACTCGGGCTATAACCAGATCGCAATCGCTCATGAGGATCAAGAAAAGACAACATTTACATGCCCTTATGGCACATTTTCTTTCAGGAGGACGTCATTCGGGCTATGCAACGCACCAACAACTTTCCAACGGTGTATGATGGCCATTTTTTCAGATATGGTGGAGAAGAATGTTGAAGGTTTCATGGACGACTTCTCGGTCTATGGAGACAACTTTGATACTTGCCTAGGGAATCTGGTCATGGTTTTGCACCGCTGTAAGGATACAAACCTCATACTCAATTGGGAAAAATGCCACTTCATGGTTGAAGAAGGTATAATTTTGGGCCATAAGGTGTCGGCTCAAGGGTTGGAGGTGGACAAAGCAAAGCTGGATACGATCGAGAAACTACTTCCACCGAATTGCGTCAAGGGTATTAAAAGTTTTCTGAGGCATGATGGGTTCTACAGAAGGTTCATAAAAGACTTCTCTAAGATTGCAAAACCTCTATGCAGTCTTTTAGAGAAGGATGCTACTTTCAGCTTTACTATGGACTGCAAGTTAGCGTTTGATTTATTAAAGAAGAAATTAACTACAGCCCCCGTGATAGTCGCACCGGACTTGAAAATGGCATTCGAGCTTATGTGTGATGTGAGCGACTATGCAGTTGGGGCTTTTTTGGGCCAAAGACGAGACAAGGTGTTTCACACCATATACTATGCAAGCAAAACACTCACAGAGACTCAAATGAATTACACTACCATGAAAAAGGAATTACTTGCAGTAGTGTATGTGTTTGACAAATTCTGGGCATACTTGATCGGGACTAAGGTGATAGTTTACATGGACCATTCAGTGATTCGGTACCTAATAGCAAAAAAAGATGATAAGCTAGGCCTTATCCGGTGGATTCTCCTAATTCAAGAGTTTGACTTAGAAATTAAAGATAGAAAGGGGACGAAGAATCAAGTTGCCGACCATTTATCAAGACTAAAAAATCCAGAGAAAAAGGATGAAGATAGATGCGCAATCAATGAGTCATTCCCAGAAGAGCAATTATTCGGTTTGAATGCAGAATTTCCTTGGTATACTGACTTCACGAATTATCTGATGAGAAACATGCTTCCCCCTAATCTTACGAGACAACAGAAAAAGAAGTTTCTCCACGACGTAAAGTTGTACATGTGGGATGAGCCTTATCTATTCAAACAATGCGCCGACAAGATGATTAGAAGGTGTATCCCCTACAGTGAAGTTCAGAGCATACTGCAGGAATGCCACTCATCAGCATATGGTGGACATTATGGGAGTGAGCGCACTGCGACAAAAGTGCTTCAAGCCGAGTTTTATTGGCCGACAGTGTTTAAAGACTCCCACCGATTTGTGAAAACATGTGATAGATGCCAAAGGGTGGGCAACATCTCAAAACGGAATGATATGCCCCTACAAACAATTCTTGAAGTAGAAATCTTTGATGTATGGTGCATCGATTTCACGGGACCATTCCCTTTGTCTTTAAGCAATCAGTATATTCTACTCGCGGTGGACTATGTCTCGAAATGGGTTGAAGCTGCAGCACTACCATCTAACGATGCCAAGGTGGTCCTCAAATTCCTACAGAAAAATATTTTCACGAGGTTTGGCACGCCAAGAGCAATAATTAGTGACGAAGTTAGTCATTTCTGCAATAAGTCTTTTATTACTCTATTAGCGAAGTAAGGGGTTAACCACAAGGTGGCTACAACATATCATCCTCAAACAAATGGACAGGCTGAGGTATCAAACAGAGAAGTTAAGAAGATATTGGAAAAAGTTGTAAATCCGAGTTAGAAAGATTGGTCACTTCGGTTGGATGACGCATTATGGGCATACCGAACTGCTTATAAGACGCTAATAGGTATGTCACCATACCAACTGTTGTATGGGAAGGCCTGTCACCTATTAGTCGAGCTACAACACAAGGCCTACTGGGCCATTTAGAAACTAAACTTTGATCAAACAGCTGTAGGGGAAAAGAGATTACTACAACTAAACGAGCTCGATGAATTCCGACTTTAGGCATACGAGAACGCTAAACTATACAAAGAGAATGTCAAGAAATGGCACGATAAGAAAATAATGCACAGAACTCTCGAACCGGGGCAAACGGTATTATTGTTCAACTATCATTTGCGGTTGTTCCCCGGTAAGCTTAAGTCAAGATGGTCAGGACCATACACCATCAAAATCGTGTTTCCACATAGCACAGTTGAACTCTACAGCCGAAATCCATTGGAGACATTCAAGGTCAACGGTCAACGGATAAAGCAGTATTGGGGCGGAGATGCGAACTGGGATGCTAACAACATTACCCTAGTCGATGCTCAATGACACGAGAGTCATCGTCGGGCTTACGACGTTAAAACTAGCGCTACTTGGGAGGCAACCCATGTTCTACACTTTTTCTTTTTATTTTACCATTTCTTTTCATAGGTAATTAATTTTCGTTGAATTTTTACGTAAATTTGTATTGATTTGCAGGACAAAGAAGGAAAACATTTCTGCCATCACGGTACGAATCGCGCTTATCCAATATCTGAAGAAGCGGGCGCCGCTACAAGACCAGACAATCATGCCATGCATCATTTGGTGTGCTGACGGATTATCAACATAGCGGCGAGCGCTTATTATCGTATCGCAGCGCGCCAGACTGATTACATCTCCTGACCCACTAGCGTGGATCGCGCCTCCAAAGACTACTATAAAGCGCTTGGCTACCGCTCGTTGAATCTCGACCCAATAGCGGCCGATTACGCTTATCTCCACGTATATCACTAAATGTAGCGGGTTGCAATTGCGTTAAATTCCCAGCCGCCTAATTCTATAACCGTGACCTTGCCTCTCTCTCACCAAATCAAACTCCTTCACCTCTCCTTCACCAAATAGAATTCGTCCACTTCTCTTCCAGCACTTCAAATTCCAACCCTCATTTTCTTCAACATTCATGACAACACCTCATAAATCCTTCTCCTCTTCGACTTCTACTCCATTGTTACCCACTCACCTTCCACCTTCCACTATCCAATTCATGTTGGATTCCCTTCTCCTATATAAACTCCGACTTCACTCTCCCTATTCATATCAACTATACACTACATCCAATCTTGCATCCATTATATACCCTACACCAATCATGTGGGGAGACATACTCAAACCGGGGGATTCAATTAGCGCAAGGAATTGCATCTCACCTCTTGCCTGATCATCTTCTCCATTCTAAATAGCAAGTAAGTAGAACAAATTGGGTATTGGTGTTCGTTTTCATAGTTTGGTTTGCAAGATTACACTAAGTACCCTATTTGGGGGGAAAACTCAGTTCACCCACCAACTGTTCGATAAAATGCCTGAACCAAACCTTGAACCTATTCACTCCACAAACCACCATGTCATCCAACAAAAGATAACGTCCATCCTCCTCCACTACTAGGCCTCAATATGACCACACTAGGTTTGTTAGTGAGAGGGCCGATGACCGATTCAAGACAACCATCGACAAGAAAACACTGGTGCTCGAACGTGGGTTGAAGCCGAATGATAATGTGGATGGCGACATGGCTTTGCAAATTGTGGAGCGGAATTGGTTTCAGCTGGTCGAACATCCACTTCCAGCGGTAATAAACATAGTGAAAGAGTTTTACGCAAAAATGGAACATGTCAATCATGTTGTCATGGTCTGGGGGAAACCGATGGCATTTCACGCCGATGCTATCAATGAGTATTTTGGGTTAGAGGCACCACAAGATGACAGATATGAAGATGACTTGCCCGAGTTAGACGAATTGATTGTTAGATTATGCAAACCGGGTACACAATGGGTCATTCAAATCGGAACAAATGAAAAGATAAGTTTTCCACACTCTTCACTTAGTCATTATGGAAAAGCTTGGTACGCATTTTTGTGTGCTCGATTAATGCCCACGCGCCATCAGACCGAAGTCACTAAGGCACGAGCTCGGTTATTGTATGGAATTATACACCACCATTTCAATTTGGACAACTCAATTGCTTTCTATAATGTTGATGTGGGGGAATGTATTCAAGAGTCCATTGATCGGGTGTTACACGGGACCACTACTGGAGGTTTGTTGCATGGATTTTTAAGCACTGACTTGTGCCGTAAAGCGGGAGTGCAGTGGCAACCTACCGAACCTATCCAATACCCTATGACAATCATCGATCATGCAATAATTGAGAAGTACAAGGCTTGGGAAGGGGCGCGATCTCACCCACGCGGCGAAGGTTATATTATGATCCGACAACCCTCACCCCCAGCGACGGCGGAACCAAGACAGGAGCCAACACCGAGGACTTCTAGGAATCAATTTCTATGGTTGGCTCAACGTCAAGATTTAATGCATCAGTACGATGCAAATGCATTCCACACATTTACTGATGTGTTTTCCCGCTACAATCCATCTGCACCTCCAGTTGTCATGCCCATTCCTCCCAATCTTCCTACATATCTTCCAGAGGACGACGATGAGCAGTAACTCGTTTACAGGGAAGGCCTCATACTTTTCTTTGAATTATTTTGACGTAATGAGGTTATTACTTGTTTTAAGATTGGGGGTCCTGTTTCATGCTTTTTAGTCATATCTGTTTTTTAGTCATATCTATGTTAAAAAAATAAAAATAAAAAGAAGAAGAAGAAAAATATTATCTTCTGCATATAGTTGCATGAATCCAGTTATTAGACCATATATGTGATTATTAGTCAATGATGAAATTGAAATGATGTAGACAAGTATATTACTAAGTATAAGAATCGTGATGTGATTTCTATTATGATGTGGATCTTGTTCTGATTGAAACTAGTATAATAAGGATAGCACGTTAATAACAACTGTGTTAATGGATTAGTTCAAATTGTTACATAAAGATTTTCTAAAGCATAATGCTAGTATAAACGAAAAAATGACAAAGATAGCATGATCCTAAGTTTGGGGGAAGATCGGGGTGTATAAGCTCTAAAAAAAGATTTTTTTTTTTTATAGAAATTAGTTGAGTGTTGTGGTGGGTTGAGAAGAAATACTCCCCATAAACAAAATCGTGAGATGGAGCGTAAAACGCACTCACCAATCATCTTTCTATAAAATTTTGAAATAAAGAAAAGACGAAAAAATAAGGGTAAAGAGCCCCCGTCTAAAAAAAATGGTGCAAAAGAAGGGAGCATGAATACCCTATTCGGAACCTGAGCCTTAGTAATTGGTTGAGCTAAGCTAGAACTGGGTTATTTTTGGAAATTTTTGAGTTTATGCTGTATGATTCCTGATAAGCAACTGGTTATGTAACTGAATTTGATTCAATATCAGTTGACATGATTATTGCACACACACACACACTGTATTAGTTATAACAGGGTAAGATGTACGGATTGATAGTGAGGGCGGATTCATTTTGATATGAAGTATGACATGTCTACTAGTTTTTCTAAGGCCGTATGAGCAAATCATATTTATTGTCTAAATTCTGGATTCGTAGTTTAGTTGTTAGTACATTGCATTGCATTTTGCTTGAGGACAAGCAACGATCAAGTTTGGGGGAATTTGATGAGTAGGTTTTTAACCTACGATTTATGTTCGTTTAGCTTGATATATTGTTAGTCTTTGGTAATTTCATGTTAGTTTTGATAGGTTGTTTGTTTGTTGCAGGATAATCCATGGGCCTATCAAAATGTTACAATTGGAAGAAGATTTCGAACAATTTGGAAGTTTCTGACTACATAGCGGGTATTATTGTGTTGCATGGAGAAGCGATAGCACGGGCACTTATTGGGCGAGAAAACTCTTGGAGCGATAAGCGCGGTAGCAACTGCGTCGGGAATTTGTTGGGCGAATTTTGCTACTTGGCTAGAAGTTGGGCTATGTTGGGAACTAATAATTCTTTATGTAATGTGATAATATTAGGAGTGTGTGTGTGGGAGTCTTTGACTCATGAGTGGTTAATTTTGAAAAGGTTTCATGTCTCCACTTGATTTCTTATGAGGGGAGTTAGAGTTGTATTAGGAGAGAGGTGTGGAGCAAAATTGAGCTTATTTTTTATGTTAAGTGTGGAAGAAGAGAGAGTATTGGGATATACTACGATCAATCGAGATTTTGAAGAACAAGAGCTTAGAGGAAAGAAAGAAGGGGACTAATTCCACGAAGATTACAGAATCGAAGGGCGAGAAGGGTGGTGTATTACTATTCTCCTTAATTTTCTATATTCTGTAATTGGGATGATGTGTTCTTCTATTATTTCAATTTTTCATTCATTTGTTATGAACTAATTCGCTTATTAGACTTGTGATGGATATTTGAGTGAAATGATGATTCTATAACTTTGATTTCCAATTCAATAAAATATTTTCAGTTTATCTATGTTAATTTGAGCGTGAATTTATGAGTTTCTTGATCGCCAATTCCTTGTGAATTTGAATGGAATCGAGAGAGGATATTCAAATCTAGCCCTAATTAATATATCATGTGTCATGAATTTTGTCAATAGCAGATTTTTGATTATTGTTAAGGTAGAGATATGCTTGACATCACATGTAATCGAATAGAGAACTTGAGCTTAAACCTTCTTTAATTGCAGTTCACATAGAGATATAGTGAGTTGGTTGATTTAGGTGTTTAACAGATTTCTATCTTAATTGTGGATTGACGTTAATACGGTAGTTGTGCATCGAGAGGTGGATAGTATTACATTCGTGTTCTTGATTAATAAACTGGGATATTACATTGAGTTGGAATAAAAGTTTGAAAACAAGAGTGAAGCTTAGGGTGAAATCATGAGTCTAATTCTCCATTAATTGTTTGAAATTCTGGATTTTGATATTAGTGATTGTTTTGTGATAGTTTATTTATTTATTAATTTAGTTTCTATAATTTTAAACCATTGATTTGAATAGTTTAATAGAATTAGGATTAATAGAAAATTGGTAATTGTGAAGTTTAAATTTTTGATAATTTGTCCTCGTGGGAACGATACTTTATTCACTACTATATTACTTGTTGACCACGTACACTTGCGTGTTTTGCGCGTATTGATTTTATCCAACAATTGCGCAAACATTTAACGCTATTGCGTAGTTCTAAAATAATCCCCTAATATATGGTTGTTCATCTCAGCTTAGATTATCAGGTTCCGAACCAAATGAAGTTTGGTTGGGAATTAACTTCAAAGGAATTCTAGATCTTTAGAATGCTCATCAACCAAGTACTGGTTGAATCAGATGGAGGCCAATAACTATTCAAGAGTTGATTATATTATCTTCATGAACAAGGTATATCGATGAATCAATAAGAGCTAGAGTATTAACAGTTTCTAAATTGAACAAACGTTATCATCGACAACATGCTTTCAAAATTATGTGAGTACATAAGCAAACCAAAGGATGTTTGGTTTGGGTTGATTTCAAGGGTAATTTAGAGTTTAGAACATTTATCAATTAAGGATTAGTTGAATTGACAAAGAATCGCTAGGCAACTTAGAGTTTGGTACAATAATGTAAGATAGTACAATGACAGTGGAGAACTAAGATTAAACAACAGCTATTAGTAGATGAATAAACACATTTCATACAACAACATTGCAAACATTGAATAACCAAAGTAATCTCGTTTGGAATAAAGAAATAAAGATTAACTAACTTCCTTCAACAATAAATGAGGGTTAAAGAATTTTCATGACAATAAATTGTTAAACAAGATATTAGAGTTAGAGAATTTGCATAAGTATAACGTATTAGTGAAAGGTAACCTTGCTGAATAATAAAGTAGCAAAGGTTAGGGAACTTGTCTCTTGCGTAAGCTATACAATTACAATTCACGTACCCCAATATCCTACACATACCATTAGGAATATCACATCAATTAGCTAAATAACCTCATAGATTTATTTCTCATCTTAGTTAAGTTATAACCTTTAGTTTAAGGTCTATCCACAATACTAAACCACATAACATGAATCTGAAAAATCACTAACACTTACATAAGACTTTTAACATCCTACTCACATTTTCAACTCTTATTAATCAATACTACACTTCTCTTTAATCGAACTTGAATTTCAACCAAGTATTTAAGTCTTCTTAGGATTCAATGGTTTTATATTAATCACCTTCCATATCTTAGTGCTAATTTCAGAAATCACAAGTGTTAACATCACAAGACTTATTCACCATTCATTGTATAAGCTAAGTTATAACACAACACATTCATGACTTATAAATCATTTTTAGAACTTTGAATTTACAATCCACATAACACAACTTTTTTTAACCTTGTTATTACATGGTTCTCACATTAACCTAACATTGAGCTAAGTTACATTGAACGACCAAAGTCTGCAGAATTAGCAGACTTCACTGTCTGAGATAGGTCACTACCGCGGCCTCGCCAGTTTTATACTGGGTGGTTGCGCGCTCGCGCTACGCACAAATTCCAGTTGCAGAACATGGTTACGGCCCCCAAAATAGGTATACATCACCCATCTTGAGTCGCCAAATACATGGTACAAAATTCAAATACAAGTTAATTATACAACAGTCGTGTAAAATACGACAAAACATAATCTTAGAGTTTTAATAAGAATATTGTCATCTAGATAATATCCACACTCAATGGAGTCCTCATTACATTTATTGTCACACTATTTAATGTAATAGTGAGGACTACTAATGCTATCATCTCGACCGGTCACTCCGCTTCCCTCGACTAGTCCTTGCCACGCTTCCCATTTCCTCAAGAGAACAAAAGAAAGAAAAGGTGAGCTCAACTAGCCCAAAGAAGAAATATTATGACTAAGAAAATGTAGAATAAATTATCATTAGCCTTCAACAATGTTAAACTGATAGAATATAATAGACAACAAGTTTAACTGCAGCAGAACAAGCAATCCAGTAGAAGAGTCAAGTAGAGCATAAAATCTACTATCTTCTATGATTTAAAAAGTTTTTCATCAACTTTCTCGCTGAGACTCAGCTTAATAAATAAAATTGAATCATCCCTGCATCATGGCCAAGGATATTCATGTTATCATCAATGGTCATGATTATACCGAATAATCCCTGGTCATAATCATACCAACAACTGTCCATCAATGAACTACATGCCAATGAGGATTTTTACCACATCATTCGTCACATTACAGTCATGATTATACCGAATAATCCCTGGTCATAATCATACCAAGTCCATCTATGCACGTAAGCCAAAGATGACTTTAATCACAATATAAGCATGGGGATGATGACAATGACATAATAATTCAATAAAACAAGTTCAAGGATAAATTTTAAAGATTTATAATTTTAATTTATCCAAAAATCAACAACGTCCAAATTGTCAACATGATACTGTTTTGTGGAGTAAAATTCAAGAATAATATTCATGTACCAAAAATAATTTGGACATAAAAGAAATATTTTTTTTGGGTGAATAGTACTTCGGGAATAGTACCCCATTGAATAGTATCCTGACACAAAAAGTTTCCCGAATACCCGAGTGAATGATACTAGAGTGAATAGTAATCGGGTGAATAGTAACTCGTGAATAGTACTCCGATACGAAAAGTACCCCGAATACCCGAGTGAATAATACTAGAGTGAATAGTAACTAGGTGAATAGTAACCTATGAATAGTAACTCATAAATGAAAAATACCAAAGAAAATGATATTCCATGACGAGTACAAAAGAAATGATATCTCATACGAGTATAATAGAATATACAAAACTGCAAATGGATTTTCACCCGCCATGCGGTAATCCACGTAGACAGATCATTTCCACAATTTAATAAACAATGAATACGAAGGATCATTCACTATGTATGCGGTACTTCGCATAGACAGGTTATTCCAACAGAATAATAAAGAATGGAATTACAGAAGAATTCACCAGGCATGCGATAGATCGCACGCATAAAAGTTATTCCAATGTAATAATAAAGAACTAATAATGTAAGAATTCACCATGAATGCAATAGACTGTACAGACATGTTATTTCAGGAGAATAATAAAGAATGGAATAACAAAAGAATTCACCAGGCATGTGATAGACCGCATAGACATGTTATTCCAACAGAATAATAAAGAATGGAAGAACAAAAGAATTCACCGGGCATGCGATAGATCAAGACATGATGTGTTATTCCAATGTAATAATAAAGAATGGAATAACAACCCTTACGAGTATTGAAAGAAAATAACTATCTTCATGAATACGAAAGAAATAATACCCCCTACCTCAGAAGAAAACTGGATACTGGAATAGTGAGGTAGCAGACTTCTCTTCTTCTTTC
This sequence comes from Panax ginseng, assembly GCA_020205605.1. Classification (NCBI taxonomy): domain Eukaryota; kingdom Viridiplantae; phylum Streptophyta; class Magnoliopsida; order Apiales; family Araliaceae; genus Panax; species Panax ginseng. The sequence goes on along the minus strand of CM035136.1, from coordinate 51,189,725 downwards.
TCTCTATAATTTCTCTCTATAATAATTACTCTATAGCTTTAGTGAATTGGTGAGAAATGAAGGAAGAATGAGCTTCTATTTATAGGAAAATATGGTTTCGATAATTGCACGTTTTGGGGCATAAAATATCACACTTTAATACCATCCTCTTTTTCTTCATTTTTAATTTAGTCCTGTAAGTATTATCAAGCTTGCACCACCTCCCCTAATAGTAAATAATGTGAATCAATAGTTCAATCATGTGAATCAATAGTTATAATCATGTGAAAATACGAATTACAATATAGTACCTTCATCTATACCTCCATTTTTAATTTAGTCATTCAAGTATTATCAATCTTGCACCAACTCCCTTAATAGTAAATCATGTGAATCAATAGTACACACATGTGATCACATAGTTATAAGCATGTGAATTAATAGCAATTAATTGCTCATATATCCGGTTAATTACCCGATTGGTCAATATAACCTCCAGACATCAATTATTGTCGAAATAAATGTCGATATCCACTAAAACTAATAATTCCCACACAATGAAACTATCAATTTCATCTTTAATCAACACGAACTTATTCATCATTAATATTATAATTCACAATATTTAACAACCAGGTCGTTCCCAGGAAAGTGGGAGCTTTCCGATAAGGATTTCTCCTTATTATAGCGGCAATTAGGTGACCAAACCTCTCCTTGACGTAACTTCTGACATTGTCAATATTGCAAATAATAATATGAATAACTTTGTCGTCTCAATTATTGATTTAATAATATAAAATATTGATATTGTGACAATAATTGAATCAATAATATGAGAGATATGATGAAGCAATTACTGTAACAATGATTGAGTATAATTGAGTGACTTCTTACGTAAGCATCAATAATCAATACCGTGTGCTACTACTATGTCCACGCCAGACATCATGTACTTTTTACTACCGGTAGTTCAACAGTTTTAATGGTAACACTTTCGCCGTTATTTTTATAAAAAAGATAATTCTGTCATTTTCTAACTACGATAATACTTCCATTGGGGGTCCACCATTGATTGTGTCGTCGTACGAATATTCTCGACAAAAAGAATATTCCCCGACTAAACGAATATTTTATAACAACTTGCTTACATTGCAAAAAATTTTATATATCACCCTTAACTTTAACCTTTTATCAATTTAACCATTTACGAAATAAAATAATAATTATAAGAAAATTGAATACTTTCATTTCATAAAATTCGGGGTCTTATAATCTCCCCTCCTTTTTAAATTTCTCCCTCGAAATTTACGTGCGTACCTGGTATGCCAAAGATGTGAGAGTACCTTGACTTCATTTCATATTCCAACTCTTGAGGTATAACCTTTGAGTGTCGAATATGATCCTTCTTATCCAAGATTTTAACACGTATCTCATAATACGTTAAATCTTCTGCTATCTCGTCTAGTTCTAATTCCATAATGTGGTTCGGGTCGTCCACATAATTACGTAACATCGATATGTGAAAAACGCGACATATATGGCGGTAAAACAAGTCTATATGCCACAGTTCCTACTCGATCGAGGATTTCAAATGGGCCAATTAAATCGAGGGTTGAGATTTCTTTTCTTCGTCGATCCTTGCTTCTAGAATAACGCCTTCTTGAACCTTCTTCTTCACATTCATCAGCTTGAGTATGTAGCTTAAATGGCTTTAACTTTATCGATTAAAGTCAATTCTAATCGTATATTTATTATCTTCACGTGGGTCACTAGAGTCTTTAACTCTATCTTCATCATTTGTAAGTTATACGAAATGGGTTTTTGTGTTAACAACATCGCACTCGTAAACGCATACGATCTTCTACTCAACGCGTCAGCTACCATGTTCGCTCTTCTATAATGATATTGAATGGTATAGTCGTAATCTTCAACAGCTCGAGCCAAAGTCTTTGGCGCATAATACGTTCGTTCTAGGTGAAGAAATATTTAAGGGTTTTAGAAATGAGTTTTGTATTGGGGTCAATACAAAATTCGATTTCACGCTCTAGGGGTAGGCTAGGAAGTTCTTCAAAAATACGTCAGGAAATTTATTAACAATAGAAATATCATTCAAAGCTGTGACTCTCATCCAAGACTTGGATAGTACGTCACATTGATACATATCAACTTTCCACCGTTATTCATAACGTTCCCTACGGAAAGTTCGGATTCGGTGCATTCCACACAAGGAAGTCACTAGCGAATGGCTCGGGGCTCTTTACTTATGGCTTGATATGACAGTGATTGACTTTAGTGGTTTGGTTTCTTGAATTCGCATAACAGGTTGGTTAGGAATATGAAATCTAACAACCTTATGAAAAGCATGATGAGTAGTTAACCAATCAATTCCTAAAATCGCATCAAAGGCAAGTATTTTCAAAAAGATAAGATCGACAGGTAACGTGAAAGTGTCGATTTGAATCAAACAAGACTTATAAATAGTTGAGGTAACAAAGGTTTCTGCTAACCGAGTTTCAACCGATAAGTCAAAGTCTAATCTCTCCGAAGTCAAATTTAAACGTTGAGCACAAACAAGAGAGATAAAAGAATGGGTAGAACCGGTAGCTAACAAGGTATAGACTTCGCAAGAATTTATAATTAACTAACCCGTGCTAACTTCGTTCAGGTTACTCGCTTTTTGAGAAGTCACGAAAAACGCTCTACCTGAAACCACCGACTTTGTTTTGTCCGTATCCGCCTTTGGTACCACCGTCCCAGCTGGACTTGACTTTAGTGCACGATAAAATCGGGCTAGGTGACCTTCTTTTCTACAATTGTAACATGCTTTGTATTGCATCACACAGTTTGGACTGATATGTCCCTCCCTCCACATTTGAAGCATACGATGACGGCTACGTTCTCCTTCCTTAACAGTCATCGGTCTTTGTTGTCTTTCCATCATTATTGACCCTTCTCTTCTTGAAATTTCAATTTCTATTATCTTGGCCATGATTACCACCGAAGTGGTTACCATTCTTGGCGTGATAATTTCCCCGATGATGGTTATCATTGTTCTGATGGCCATTGCCGCCGGTACGATTATTATCGTGTTGTTGGTCGTTGCCTTTTGGTTGTGTTGACTCATTATTGCGCTCCAATAACTGAGCCCTATTCACAACATCTGAATATAAACAAAGTTTGTGAGAAATGAGGTATTGACGTATTTCGGGTTTTAAATCTCTTAGAAACATTCGCGTCATTCGCTCCTCATTATCAACCAAATGGGATGCAAATCGGGACAACTCCGCAAATTTAGTCTTGTATTGCGACACGATCATATTGTTTTGCTCCAACTTGATAAACTCCACCTCCTTCATGTGACGAATACTTTCGGGAAAGTACTTATCGTTGAACAGTTCTTGGAACTTCTCCCAAGACATCTTGAGTGCGTCAGGCTGGGTAAGTTTTACCGATTCCCACCAGTAATCTGCCTCTTCACGCAACATAAAGGTGGTAAAGGGAACCTTTTTCTCCTCGAAGCATCCCAAGATATCAAATATATTGGTGATCTACTTTAACCACGTCTCCGCCTTAAGTGGTTCTGGCTTTCCCAAAAACTACTATGGTCCAAATCCTTGAACCGCTTAGCAGTGACTGACCAATAGTGGGTTGCCATTGTTTCCACCTACATTTTGAATAGGAACCGCTCTCGCCTAATGTTGCATGAATTGCATAAAGCCTCTGAACATCCCATCGTTCACCATTTCAGCGGTGCTATTGTTTACCTGAGGATTATTGTCTTCTTGTTGCACATTATCCTGGGTATTGATCGTTGGTGACTCAACGGTCTCATGTGCTTCATTGCTAATCTCAACATTTTCAGATGCCATTTTCAAACACTGTCATAAAACAAGGGTTAATTAACATATCACATATTATCCCTATACTCTGACCGACCAATTAAATACCAAATAAACTTAGGTAGGTCATACTAACGAAGGAATTTCCCGTCTCTCCCCTCCTAGTTCTTGTCTCACATCTCAGCCAGGGATCATATCCCTAAGCTTTGATACCAACTGTGACGCCCCCAAAATATGTATACATCACCCATCTTGAGTCGCCAAATACATGGTACAAAATTAAAATACAACTTAATTATACAAAAGTCGTGTAAAATACGACAAAACATAATCTAAGAGTTTTAATAATAATATTGTCATCTAGACAATATCCACACTCAATGGAGTCCTCATTATATTTATTATCACACTATTTAACAGAATAGTGAGGACTACTAATCCTATCATCTAGACCGTCACTCCGTTTCCCGACTAGTCCCGGCTACGTTCTCATTTCCTAAAGAGAACAGTGAAAGAAAGGGTGAGCTCAACTAGCCCAGTAAGAAATATTATGATTATGGTAATGTAGAATAAATTATCATTAGCCTTCAACAATGTTAAACTGATAGAATATAATAGACAACAAGTTTAACTGCAGCGGAACAAGAAATCCATTAGAAAAGTCAAGTAGAGCATAAAATCTACTATCTTCTATGATTTAAAAAAAATTTCATCAACTTTATCGCTAAGACTCTGCTTAATAAATAAAATTGAATCATCCCTGCATCACAGCCAATGATATTCATGTTATCATCAATGGTCATAATTATACCGAATAATCCCTGGTCATAATCATACCAACAACTGTCTATCAATGAACTACATGCCAATGAGGATTTTTACCACATCATTCATCACATTACAATCATGATTATACCGAATAATACCTTGTCATAATCATACCAAGTCCATCTATGCACGTAAGCCAAAGATGGCTTTAATCACAATATAAATATGAGGATAATGACAATGACATAATAATTCAATAAAACAAGTTCAAGGATAAATTTTAAAGATTTATAATTTTAATTTATCCAGAAATCAATAACTACCAAATTGTCAACATGATACTGTTTTGTGGAGTAAAATTAAAGAATAATATTCATGTACCAAAAATAATTTGGACATAAAAGAAATATATTTTTTGGGTGAATAGTACTCCGTGAATAGTACTTTGGGAATAGTACCCCGTGAATAGTACCAGACATTAAAAGTGTCCCGAATACCCGAGTGAATGATACTAGAGTGAATAGTAATCTAGAGAATAGTAACACGTAAATATTAACTCGTGCATAGTACTCCGGCATGAAATGTACCCCGAATCCCCGAGTGAATAATACTAGAGTGAATAGTAACCTATGAATAATAACTCGTAAAAAAAAAATACCAAAGAAAATGATATTCCATGATGAGTACAAAAGAAATGATATCTCATACGAGTATAATAGAATATACGAAACTGCAAATGGATTTTCACCCGCCATGCGGTAATCCACGTAGATAGATCATTTCCATAATTTAATAAAGAATGAATACGAAGGATCATTCACCATGTATGCGGTACTTCGCATAGACAGGTTATTCCAACAGAATAATAAAGAATGGAATAACAGAAGAATTCTCCAGGCATGCGATAGACCGCACAGGCAGGTTATTCCAACAGAATAATAAAGAATGGAATAACAACCATTACGGGTATTGAAAGAAAATAACTCTCTTCATGAATACGAAAGAAATAATACCCCTTACCTCAGAAGAAAACTGGATACTGGAAGAGTGAGGTAGCAAACTTCTCTTCTTCTTTCTTTCTATAATTTCTCTCTATAATAATTACTCTATAGCTTTAGTGAATTGCTGAGAAATGAAGGAAGAATGAGCTTATATTTATAGGAAAATATAGTTTCGATAATTGCACATTTTGGGGCTCAAAATATTACACTATAATACCTTCCTCTTTTTCTTCATTTTTAATTTAGTCCTGCTAGTATTATCAAGCTTGCACCACCTCCCCTAATAGTAAATAATGTGAATCAATAGTTCAATCATGTGAATCAATAGTTATAATCATGTGAAAATACGAATTACAGTATAGTACCTTCATCTATACCTCCATTTTTAATTTAGTCATGCAAGTATTATCAATCTTGCACCAACTCCCCTAATAGTAAATCATGTGAATCAATACTACACACATCTGATCACATAGTTATAAGCATGTGAATTAATAGCAATTAATTGCTCATTTATCCGGTTAATTATCTGATTGGTCAATATAACCTCCAGACATCAATTATTATCGAAATAAATGTCGATATCCACTAACACTAATAATTCCCACACAATGGAACTATCAATTTTATCTTTAATCAACACGAACTTATTCATCATTAATATTATAATTCACAATATTTAACAACCAGGTCGTTCCCAGGAAATAGGTGGCTTTCCGATAAGGATTTCTCCTTATTGGCGCGCAATTAATATTGCAAATAATAATATGAATAACTTTGTCATCTCAATTATTGATTTAATAATATAAAATATTGATACTGTGACAATAATTGAATCAATAATATGAGAGATATGATGCAGCAATTACTGTAGCAATAATTGAGTATAACTGAGTGACTTTTTACGTAAGCATCAATAATCAATATAGTGTGCTACTATGCAACCACACGTATTATTGTACTTTTACTACCGGGCGATTCACGGCTTTAATTCAAATACTTTGAATTATTATTTTTATAAAAAGATAATTCTATCATTTTCTAACTACGACAATACTTCCATTGGGGGGTCCACCAATGATTGTGTCGTCGTACGGATATTTCCGACAAAAAGAATATTCCCCTACCAAATGAATATTTTATAACAACTTGCTTACTTTGCAAAAAATTTTACATATCACCCTTAACTTTAACCTTTTATCAATTTAACCATTTACGAAATAAAATAATAATTATAAGAAAATTGAATACTTTCATTTCATAAAATTCGGGGTCTTACAACGACAGTTTTCTTAAGCCAACTAACACGAATTTCACCCACCAAACAGTGATAATAACACGTACAAATGGTATAGAACTATCACAAACATGTTTCCTCAAATATATATCAATATAGAACAACTTAACAACAACTTAGGGTAGTTTAATTTCTCAAATTCCATGTTTTTCATATAAAAATCCATTTTTGATATTCATCCCAAAAATCAACACTGTGACTCCAATACTTGGCCAAATCACTTCGTTCAAACTATGTTTTCTTCGTTTCTTAACGAACTAGCATAAACAAAACCCAATTTACAGTTTAGCATACTAATTGACCACCATAATTGGTACTGTCACAAACCATATGTATACACACACACTGTAATTAGTTTTCTTCCTTTTAAAACACAAATAGCACAATTATTCTTGCCTAAATACCATCTCTAACATCCCAATTACTCACAAAGGCAACAACTCAGTTAATATAACAATGATTCAAGGAAATTGAATTCACAGGAACTTGGAAATTATGTCGTAAACTCATATATACATATACCTATATATATAATGTGACACCCCCAAATCCCGGTACTCATTACCTCAAGATTTGGTGTTCACGTAATCAAAACATTCATATATAACTACCCAATCATAATAAATTGAATAATAAAACCTGCTCATACAGGATTACTTTAATAAAAACATTATCTCACAGGTTCTCTAACCTTTAATACAATCATTTAAGTACGGAAATTAAATTATTACATCACGTCATTATTAAAAGTCAATCATCATAACGATAAAGCAAAGTTACAAGTCTTCATCACTTGTACATTTTTCCCTTTCCTTTGCTAGTTGTAGGTTTATCTACCTTCTCAACCATAGATGCAATAAATGTATAAATATGCAAGAGTGATCAAACAAAGCTTAGCTGAAATAAGAATAAATATCTTTACAACATTTGCCAAATCATAGGCTCAGTAAACTGAATAATTTGTTCTATTTACATTCTTAAATATACTACTGAAGGTCAAATGACCACGAACCATGTCCACAGTTATAAGTAATCTTTCAACTTTAACTTTAACAGTCATATGACTATAAGGACTTCACATACTTAGTGGGATCAATCCTTCGTATAATGTATTGTGCACAACCATTTCAACACTAAGCGTAAACCCCTAAACATAGGGTTGTTCATCTCAAAGATTTAGAGTACAAGTCCGCACTTCAAAGAAAGTTTGGTTTGGATAAGCTTTCAAGGGTAATTGATGTTTAATGATCATTAACTAGGGGAACTAGTTGAATCAACAATGCTTGATAATACAATAGCTGTTTAATAACAACATAACTTAGAACATTTGAGAATCATAAATGAACTGATTCTACATATCAAACTCATGCCTGAAATAACTATAGAGCATAAGCATTCAATAAAATGAATAAAATGGTTAACCTTTGCTTGAACAGTAAAATAAGCTAAGGTTCGAGTCTTATGACATTAGAATGATATTCCTGAATGTACATTTAACTGATAGCAAGCTGGAAACTAAAAACTTGCTCAACAATGTATTAACTCATGTAAATAATTAAAATAGTTCAATAATAGAGACGAGAGTTCAAAACTACGTTCATTATACAATAATAGAACTTAAGAAACTTGCTTAACTGTAAACAAGTTAGAATGAATCAATCAATAAGAATTTCCAATAACGTTAGAGTTAGAGTTTGCTCGAATGAATTTTAGGACACTTGATTTATTCAATAACAGTTAAGATAAGAAGCTTGCTCAATCAAAAGCATGAAGTTATACAATATAATAATAGAACTAACTCAATGAAAGTGTAGAGTTAGAAAACGTGCCTCGAGCGTAAGTTAAAATATTAAAACTCACGTTCACCTATACACAATATTAAAACCACAACATCTATTAGACATACTAATATTCACTTTTCAATATAAAGCGCATTACTAGCTAAACTTGTTATTTTAGCACAAGTCTTAAGCTACCATTTACATTTCAGAATTCCCAAGTGTTAATCATCATAACACTTAACTAACGTTCATTGTATAAACTAGGTTATCACATAACGCGTTTTTGATTTACTAATCATTTTTGCAACTTTGAATTCATAATACATATAACACAACTCTGTATTAGCCTTGTTGTTACATGTTGGACACATTACCATAACCTTTAGTTAAGCTTACAAAAGACGACCAAAGTCTGCGCAGTAAATAGCATACTTCGATTATGCGAAATGGGCAATCGGCGCCGTCGCTAGCTTAGTTTTATCTTGGGATGCGCTAAGGCGCTTAAGGGTTCTTGTGCCACACATACGTAACTCCGCTTTTACGAAGATGAGCTTGACACTTTTCTTAAGCCAACTAATACGAATTTTACCCACCAAACAGTGATAATAACACGTATGATAAATATAACAGTATCATAAACATGTTTGCTAACATTTACAACCAATTAGCACAATTTATCAATAACTAGAACTATTTTAATTCCTCAATTTTCATGTTTTCATACAAAAACTCAATTTTTGATATTCATTCTAAAAAATCATCATTGTGAATTCATTAGTTGGCCAAATCATCTCATTCAAATTACGTTATGTTTGTATCTCAATGAACTAACATATACAAGCTTCAATTTACAATTTCACATAATAATTGACCATCTAAATTGGTACTTACCTAAGTCATACAAAGAATACATATCTTGTCAAAAAAATTTTCATCAAAAAAATGAAATTAGCATCCAATTGTTGTTTAATCATAATCTCTAATCATAACTATATCTAATTACCTTTCAACAGATTATATAACCACAATTCACAGAAAACTAAAATTCACAGATTTTGAAACTTCATGCCGTAAACTCATCCATACACACACACACACACACACACACACATATATATATATATATATATGGAGATTATGGAGAATTACCTTCAATTAGTGTGATAATTTCTTGCAATTGCAGATAATTCTTCTCAATTTCTCTCAAGCTTTCTCTCAATACTCTCAAGCTTTCTTACATTGGGCTTAGACTAGACAACTAACAAGTATCGTAAAAAATAAAACCGATATAATACTAATAATTATACTTATTAAGATATCAGTTATAAAAATAACGTATAAGTTATTATGTTTATTATTTAATTTGTTTTATTTATATTATTTATTTTATTTAATTAAAAAAACTAGAAATCCCAAAAGATATAAGGCTTGTTTGGCAAAAACCCTTTAAATATTAAAGAATTAATATATTAAGCCTTGTTTGGCAGAAACTAAATTAAACTACTTTAATTTATTTTAATAACTCCTTATAATATAGTTATTTGTCACACTATATTTAATCAAGCTTTCATATTTATTTTAATTAATTCAAATCAAAATTAATTAAATAAATCTTTTAATCACAAAACACAATACAAATAATTAATTATTAAATTGAAATATCAATATAATAATCATTTCTTTAATTCATCAATTATTTATTTAATAAATAATTTACTAAACAAAATTAAATCAATTGAATAAATATTTATTCAATGATAATCACATCCATTAAATATTTATATAAATCAATAAATATTTAATATTACATTTAAAATTCTAGAATGTTATATCATTCCCTCTTTAAAAGGATTCTGTCCTCAGAATCACAATTCAAACAATTAAATCATCACATTCTTCCCTACTTACAAAGACTCTGTCTCCAGAATCGAAGACATAGATTAAACAAATAACTCAGGGTAACTTTTCATCATTTCAGCTTCGAGTTCCCACCTTGGCTCTTCGACATTGTGGTTTCTCCATATCACCTTCATAGAAGGTATCACTTTATTTCTGAGCACTTGTTCTTTAATGTCGACTATCTGGATAGGAGTCTCTTTATAAGACAAATCTTTATCGAATTGCAATGGTTCGTACTCGATCACGTGCTTGTAATCGGATTTATACGGTTGTAACACCGAAATGTGAAAAATATTATGAATGTTTTCCAATTCTGGACGTAGAGCTACCTCTTAAGCCATTTCCCCCACTCTTCGTAGTATTTTGAACGGTCCAATAAATCTTGGATTGAGCTTTCCTTTCTTGCCAAAATGAATTTTCATCTTCCAAGGATAAACTTTTAGGAAAACAAAATTTCCTACTTCAAATTCGCGATTCTGCCTATGTTGATCGGCATACTTTTCCTGTCTATCTTGGGCTGCTACAAATCTTGTCCTGATGAGTTTGATAACTTCAGTAGTTTGTTGTACCAGTTCTGGTCCTAACAGTTGGCGTTCACCGATCTCATCCTAGCACAGTGGAGTTCTGCACTTTCTGCCATACAATGCCTCGTAAGGCGGCATATCGATGCTTGCGTGGTAACTGTTGTTGTAGGCAAATTCTACCAATGATAAATGTTCATCCCAGCTTCCTTTGAAATCCATGATACATCCTCTCAGTATATCTTCCAACGTTTGAAATATTCGTTCGCTTTGCCCATCGGTTTACGAGTGGTATGCTATACTCATTCGCAACTGTGTTCCTATACATTCTTGTAGTCTCTTCCAGAAGTTTGATGTGAACCTTGGATCTCTATCTGACACCATTGACACTGGAACTCCATGTCTTGACACGATCTCTTTAACGTCTGATTTTATTTAATGATCAAGATTAAATCTAATCTTTATTGGCAAAAAGTGTGCAGATTTTGTTAGTCTATCAACTATCACCCATATCACATCGTATCCTTTCTGAGTCGTTGGAAATCCTACCACAAAATCCATTATGATTTGCTCCCATTTCCATTCTGGTATTTCCAATGGTTGAAGTAACCCGCTTGGTCGTTGATGTTCAGCTTTCACCTTCTGACACGTCAAGCATTTTGCAACGAATTTTGCAACGTCTATTTTCATATTCGGCCACCAAAAATGTCACCGCAAATCTTGATACATCTTTGTACTTCCTGGATGAATCGAATATCTTGTGTTGTGTGCTTCAGTCAAGATTTCATCTCTAATATCTGGTACTGTTGGAACCCAGATTCTTCCCTCGAATCGTAGTAGTCTTTCGGTATCGACCTTGTATTTTACATCGCTACCCTCAACCACTTTCTCATTGATTGTTTCGTATTCTTTATCTTGTAATTGAGCATTATTCACTTTGTCCACCAAAGTTGGACTGGCGTCTATCTGAAATAGTCATTCATCGGATTCCTTTGGAAATTTAATTTCCAACTCTAGCTTTGTCATTGCTGAAATAAGCTCCTCCTGAGTAGTTATCAGCATCAACTTCTCCTGACCTTTCCTGTTCAAAGCATCTACAACCACATTCGCTTTGCCCGGATGATAAAAGATCTCACAATCGTAATCCTTTATCAATTCCATCCATCTTCTTTGAAGCATATTCAGGTCTTTCTGTGTGAAAATATACTTCAGACTTTTATGGTCTGTGTAGATTTCACATTTCTCTCCATAGGGATAGTTTCTCCATATCTTGAGAGCAAATACTACTGCATCCAATTCCAAATCATGAGTCGGATAACCTTTCACATAATCCTTCAGTTGTCTTGATGCATACACAATAACTTTGTCATTTTACATAAGAACATAACCCAATCCCTTATGTGAGGCATCACTATACACCACAAAATTCTCTATACTATCTGGTAATGACAACACCGGTGCCATGATTAATTTCTTCTTCAAATCCTGGAAAGTTTCTTCACGTTTCTCTGTCCAAACAAATTTCACAGATTTCCTTGTCAAATTTGTTAATGGAGTGGCTATCTTAGAAAAATCTTGAATAAATCGTCTGTAATACCCGGTTAGTCCTAAGAAACTCCTAACTTTCGACGGTGTTCTTGGTTGTTCCCAATTGATTACAGCTTCCACTTTTGATGGATCGACTGAAATCCCATCTTTGTCAATCACGTGCCCAAGAAATTGCACACAATCTAGCCAAAATTCGCACTTAGAGAATTTTGCGTATAACTTTTCCTTTCTTAGTGTTTCCAATGTCAAACGTAAGTGTTCTACGTGTTCTTCTTGAGTTTTGGAATACACCAGAATGTCGTCGATGAATACCACTACAAACTTGTCTAATAATGGTTTAAACACCCTATTCAACAAATCCATGAATGCAGCAGGTGCATTGGTTAAACCAAAAGACATCACCAGAAACTCATAATGTCCATACCGAGTTCTGAATGTCGTTCGTGGTATATCCTCCTTCCTCACTTTCAATTGGTGATACCCACTTCTCAAATCTATTTTCGAGAAGTATTTAGCACCCTTCAACTGATCAAACAAGTCATCTATTCTTGGCAATGGATATTTGTTTTTAATAGTGACTTTGTTTAATTCTCTATAATCAATGCAAAGACGCATTAACCCATCCTTCTTCTTCACGAATAACAATGGCGCTCCCCACGGTGAAACGCTTGGTTGAATATATTTCTTGTCTAGCAACTCTTGCAACTGTACCATCAGTTCCTTCATTTCTACTTTAGCCATTCTGTACGGGGCCTTCGATATCGGTGTTGTTCCGTGAAAGTGCAAGCCATATTTATAAATGAATTATGCATAAGCGCGCAGGCGTGCTAGTCCACCGAAAAGTCGACCATCGCTAACGCGCACCACTACAATAAGCTTGGGGACAGACTTTCGGGGCTTTAGGCGGCGAGGATCTGACTTATTTGGGTTATTTGATGTCCAATTTGAGCTAGAATAGGATTTTTAATTGCCTAACTTGCTTGGGTGTCCATTAGAACTATAAATACATGATGAGAGACATAAAAGAGAGGAGAGATCTAGGATAGTTTTTGAGGATTCCATTATATTAGATTAAAGTAGATTAGGATCAAAACCCTAGTTCTTATGTGATTGGGAGATTGAAGCAACTTGGAGACCATTGAAGATTCAAAGTAAGAGCATGGAGGGAGCTTCAAATCTACCGACAATAGATTATATCTTCTCATCTTCTTCTATCTTTGTCTTTTAATGATTATTCAATTGTGGATTCTTAGTTTTAATTCAATAATAATGAACTAATTCTTTGTTTGAGATTACGATGGATCTTATTGTGTAGTTTATTTTAATATGTTTCGCTATCAATTATTATGTTCTATCATGAGGATTGTCTATTGTGATTTGGACTTAATTACTTAATTACTTAATTTCCAAGCTAACAATTACCGTGATAATCTATATGAACTCGAGAGACGAATTATTGATTTAGATCTTATCATGATAGCATGTGTTTGTGATTTCTGCATAGATGGAATTCATGATTCGTGTTTAGGATAGAGATATGCCTTTATGCCATATGTAATCTTATAGAGAACTTATGCTTTAAATCATTTTTAATTGTAATTCACATAGAGATATAGTGGATTAGTTAATTAGGGTGTCTTGCTTAATTCTATCATCTGTGGATTTAAGTGAGTATGGGTATTATGCATCGAGAGATGGTTTTATCTGCTTTAGTGTTCTTGACTAACAATTCATGATAGAGAATAATTGATGAGAATTGTGTTAACTTAAATGAAGCAATAAGTGAAGTTATGATCTTAAATCTCCGTAATCTTAATTTAACTAGTGGAATTTAATAGTAGTTTAATTATAAATTGAAATTTATTCATTTAAATAAGATTGAGTTGATTACGAGTTAGTACTTGGTGATTTTTATTAAACAATTCCTCGTGGGAACGATACTCTACTTTCACTTTATTACTTGTTGACCACGTATACTTGCGTGTTGTGCGTAATTAGATTTTACCCAACAAGTTTTTGATAAGTAAGTGGATCGAGGAAACAAAGAACAAATTCAAAAATTCTGATAAGGAAGAATCGATGGCTGCCGAAGACCAGAAAGCGTTGAGGGATTTTGCAACACCTAAGGTGATCGATCTGCGAATCGAGCACCACCGAGCTCGCAATAGCTGCAAAATACTTTTGAAATCAAGCTGGAACCATTCGGATGATCTGAAACTCATGTCATTTGGGGAATGGCGAATCAGCGGTCCGAATGAGCATTTAATCAGTTTTCTGGAAATGTGCGACACATTAAAGTACAATGGGGTGTCGGATGAGGCACTGAGACTTCGCTTGTTCCCATTCACTTTACGGGACAAGGCGAAGAGTTGGTTACATTCTCTGCCACCGGGGTCGATTACTACGTGGGAAGACTTAGCTCAAAAATTTCTGGCCAAATTTTTCCCACCAGCGAAGACTGCTAAAATGAGGAATGACATAACGATGTTTGAGCAGCAGAATGGGGAGTCTCTATATGAGGCATGGGAGCGTTACAAGGAATTACTTAGAAAGTGCCCACATTATGGATTGCCCAAGTGGCTGCAACTGAACACCTTTTACAAAGGACAAAATGGGAATGTCAGAACCAATATTGATGCGGCGTTGGGCGGTGCATTCATGGCCAAGAGTTACGAGGAAGCCTACAATTTGATCGAAATCATGTCGGCAAATAACTACCAGTGGCCCACAGCAAGAATGACACAGGCAAAGGCGGCTGGGATTTTGGAATTAGATGGGGTGACATCTATACAAGCACATATTTTTGCACTGTCCAAGAAGTTTGATACTATGAATGACAAGGTTGATACTATGATAGGGGCTCAAGTTCAGCAGGTTGCGGTAGTATGTGAATTGTGTGCGGGTGATCATCCTACAGATTAGTGCGCAATAAATCCAACATCCGTTCAGTTCATAGGCAACTACAATAGAATTCCGCTAAATACATACCAAAACACCTACAACCAGGGGAATATGAACCACCCAAACCTCTCATGGAGCAATAATCAGCAAACTCAAGCTCCACGACCATCATATCCCCCTAGTTTTCAGAGTCACCAATAATCGGGTCAACATCAGGAAAAGAAATCATATTTTGAGGAAATGGTGTCGAAGTTCATAACTAGCAGTGAGGCAACAATAAAAAATCAAACAATGACAATAAAAAATCAAGAGATGGCGATCAAGAATTTGGAAAATTAGATTGGACAGATGGCGTTAGTATTGAATAACAGACCACAAGGAACATTACCTAGCGACACTGAGAGAAATCCTAAGGGTAGTCATGAGCAATGTCAAGCAGTTATGTTGAGAAGTGGGAAACATCTAAGGGTAAGAATGCGTAACATTCAAATGACAGGAGGAAAAAGTTGATGACAGTAACGTGGTGGAAGGTAACAAGGACGAGGAAATAAAGTTAAACAATAAGCGAATTGTTTATCCTCGACCACCGTTTCAGCAGAGGGTGCAAAAATAGAAGTCAGATAAGCAGTTCGCAAAGTTTTTAGACGTGTTCAAGAAACTCCAGATTAACATCCCATTCGCAGAGGCCCTAGAGCAAATGTTGAGTTATGCGAAGTTCATGAAAGGAATTCTGTCGAGGAAAAAGAAATGGGAAGAATTTGAAACAGTGGAACTAACAGAGGAGTGTAGTGAGGTGTTACAAAAGAAGCTACCACCAAAACTCAAAGACCCGGGGAGCTTTACTATCCCATGTAAGATCGAAAAAATGTTGTTTAACAAATGTTTATGTGATTTGGGGGCCAGTATAAACCTGATGCCATTGTCAGTATACTCAGAATTTGGTTTGCCCGCGCCAAAGCCTACAAATATTTCATTGCAGTTGGCGGATAGTCACCACATATCCGAGAGGCATTGTAGAGACATTCTTGTTAAAGTGGATAAGTTTATATTCCCTGCGGACTTTATCATTCTGGATTTCGATGAGGATAAGAACATCCGGATTATCTTAGGGAGACCCTTCTTGGCCACGGGAAGGATACTCATAGACGTGCAAAAAGGAGAACTTACTATGAGAGTCTAAGATCAAGAAATAAAATTTAATATGTTCAAGGCCATGAAATACCCTACGGATGAGGAAGAATGTTTTCGGATGGATTTAATTGAGCAAATCACCAGCGAAGATATTAGCAAGAGTTTGATCAACGATCCGTTAGAAACGACATTGTTGGGGGATGAAGAAAAAGACGACCCAGAAGTTGTGGACTTATTACAGATGCTAGACTCTTTGCCACGAGTTAGCCGATTCAGAGCACCGTTTGAACCTCTCGCATACGAGAGAGATAGTACAGTGAAAAAATTGAAACCATCATTGGAGGAGCCACCAACATTGGAACTTAAGCCACTCCCTAAACATCTCAGGTATGCTTACTTGGGGAATTCAAATTCTTTACATGTAATTATTTCTGCTGCACTTAACGAATTGCAGGAAGAAAAGTTGCTGAGGGTTCTTCGGGATCACAAATCAGCAATTGGATGGACGATTGCGGATATAAAGGGAATTAGCCCGTCATTTTGCATGCACAAGATTCTGATGGAGGATGATGCAAGACCGTCGGCGGAGCATCAACGTCGACTTAACCCAATTATGAAGGAAGTAGCCAAGAAAGAAATTCTGAAATTATTGGATGTTGGTATCATATATCCAATTTTCGACAGTAAATGGGTTAGTCTGGTTCATTGTGCGCCGAAAAAGGGGGGAATGATAGTGATACAGAATGAGGACAATGAGTTAATTCCAACAAGAACAGTGACAGGATGGAGGGTGTGCATCGACTATAGAAGGTTAAATAAGGCAACCCGAAAAGATCATTTCCCGCTACCATTTATCGATCAGATGTTAGATAAATTAGCGGGACATAAGTTTTACTGTTTATTGGATGGATATTCGAGTGATAACCAGATCGCAATCGCTCTTGAGGATCAAGAAAAGACAACATTTACATGCCCTTATGGCACATTTTCATTCAGGAGGATGTCATTCAGATGCAACGCACCATCAACTGTCCAACGGTGTATGATGGCCATTTTTTCAGATATGGTGGAGAAGAATGTTGAAGGCTTCATGGACGACTTCTCGGTCTATGGAGACAACTTTGATACTTGCCTAGGGAATTTGGTCATGGTTTTGCAGCGCTGTAAGGATACAAACCTCATACTCAATTGGGAAAAATGCCACTTCATGGTTGAAGAAGGTATAATTTTGGGCCATAAGGTGTCGGCTCAAAGGTTGGAGTTGGACAAAGCAAAGCTGGATAAGATCGAGAAACTGCCTCCATCGAATTCTGTCAAGGGTATTAGAAGTTTTCTGGGGCATGATGGGTTCTACAGAAGGTTCATAAAAGACTTCTCTAAGATTGCAAAACCTCTATGCAGTCTTTTAGAGAAGGATGCTACTTTCAGCTTTACTGGAGACTGTAAGTTAGCGTTTAATTTATTGAAGAAGAAATTAACTACAGCCCCCGTGATAGTCACACCGGACTGGAAAATGCCATTCGAGCTTATGTGTGATGCGAGCGACTATGCGGTTGGGGCTGTTTTGGGCCAAAGACGAGACAAGGTGTTTCACACCATATACTATGCAAGCAAAACACTCACAGAGACTCAAATGAATTACACTACCACGGAAAAGGAATTGCTTGCGGTAGTGTATGTGTTCGACAAAATCTGGGCATACTTGATCGGGACTAAGGTGTTAGTTTACACGGACAATTCAGTGATTCGGTACCTAATAGCGAAAAAAGATGATAAGCCATGCCTTATCCGATGGATTCTCCTACATCAAGAGTTTGACTTAGAAATTAAAGATAGAAAGGGGACGGAGAATCAAGTTTCTGACCATTTATCAAGACTGAAAATCCAAAGAAAAAGGATGAAGATAGATGCGCAATCAATGAGTCATTCTCGGATGAGCAATTATTCGGTTTGAATGCAGAATTTCCTTGGTATGCTGACTTCGCGAATTATCTGATGAGCAACAGGCTTCCCCCTGATCTTACGAGACAACAGAAAAAGAAGTTTCTCCACGACGTAAAGTGGTACGTGTGGGATGAGCCTTATCTATTCAAACAATGCGCCGACAAGATGATTAGAAGGTGTATCCCCTACAATGAAGTTCATAGCATACTGCAGGAATGCCACTCATCAGCATATAGTGGACATTATGGGAGTGAGCGCATTCACAACAAAAAGTGCTTCAAGTTTGGGTTTTATTGGTAAACGGTGTTTAAAGACGCCCACCGATTTGTGAAAACATGTGATAGATGCCAAAGGGTGGGCAACATCTCTAAACGGAATGAGATGCCCCTACAAATAATTCTTGAAGTAGAAATCTTTGATGTATGGGGTATCGATTTCATGGGACCATTCCCTTCATCTTTGAGCAATCAGTATATTCTACTCGCGGTGGACTATGTCTCAAAATGGGTTAAAGTTGCAGCACTACCATCTAACGATGCCAAGGTGGTCCTCAAATTCCTATAGAAAAATATTTTCGCGAGGTTTGGCACGCCAAGAGAAATAATAAGTGACGAAGGTAGTCATTTCTGCAATAAGTCTTTTACTACTCTGTTGGCAAAGTATGGGGTTAACCACAAGGTGGCTACAACATATCATCCTCAAACAAATGGACAGGTTGAGGTATCAAACAGAGAAGTTAAGAAGATATTGGAAAAAGTTGTAAATCCGAGTCAGAAAGATTGGTCACTTCGGTTGGATGATGCATTATGGGCATACCGGACTGCTTATAAGATGCCAATAAGTATGTCACCATACCAACTATTGTACAGGAAGGCTTGTCACCTACCGGTGAAATACAAAGACAATGCCCTCTTGGGCCATTCAGAAACTAAACTTCGATCAAGCAGCTGTAGGGGAAAAGAGATTACTACAACTAAACGAGCTCGATGAATTCTGACTTCAGATATACGAGAACGCTAAACTATACAAGGAGAATGTCAAGAAATGGCATGACAAGAAAATAATGCATAGAACTCTCGAACCGGGGCAATCGGTATTATTGTTCAACTTTCGTTTGCGGTTGTTCCCCGATAAGCTTAAGTCAAGATGGTCAGGACCATACACCATCAAAACCATGTTTCCACACGGCGCAGTCGAACTCTACAACCGAAATCCATTGGAGACATTCAAGGTCAACGGTCAATGGATAAAGCAGTATTGGGGCGGAGATGCGAACTGGGATGCTGAAAATATTACCCTAGCCGATGCTCAGTGACACGAGTCATCGTCGGGCTTATGACGTTAAAACTAGCACTACTTGGGAGGCAACCCATGTTCTACACTTTTTCTTTTTATTTTACCATTTCTTTTTATAGGTACTTAATTTTTGTTGAATTTTTACGTAAATTTGTATTGATTTCCAGGACAAAGAAGGAAAACATTTTTGCCATCACCAGTCTTGTGGACGTCTTGTCCAATATCTGAAGCGGCGGTAGCGGCCACATTCTGAACCGATTAATCATGCATTATGTATTTGGGCGCGTTGATTCGCCATTAACACGGTATGCGGCCGCTTATTATCGCCTTGAGTATGCTAGATCGATTACATCTCCTAACCCACTAGCGCGGACCGCACCTCCAAAGACTACTATGAAGCGCTGAGCATGCTGGCTCGTTGGAATTTCCTGACCCAATAGCGCTGACCGCGCTATCTCCACCTATATCACAGTGCGGGTCGTGCTGCGTTAAATTCCCAGCCACCTAATTCGATAATCGTGACCTTGCCTCTCCCTCACCAAATCAAACTCCTTCACCTCTCCTTCACCAAATAAAATTCGTCCACTTCTCTTCCACCACTTCAAATTCCAACCCTCATTTTCTTCAACATTCATAACAACACCTCATAAATCCTTCTTTTCTTCAACTTCTACTCCATTGCTACCCACTCACCTTCCACCTTCCACTATCCAATTCATGTTGGATTCCCTTCTCCTATATAAACTCCAACTTCACTCTCCCTATTCATATCAACTATACACTACATCCAATCCGGCATCCATTACATACCCTACACCAATCATGTGGGGAGACATACTCAAACCTGGGGATTCAATTAGCACAAGGAATTACATCTCACCTCTTGCCTGATCGTCTTTTCCATTCTGAATAGCATGTAAGTAGAACAAATTGGGTATTGGTGTTCGTTTTTATAGTTTGGCTTGCAATATTACATTAAGTACCCTATTTGGGGGAAAAACTCAGTTCACCCACCAACTGTTCGATAAAACGCCTGAACCAAACCTTGAACCTATTCAATCCACAAACCACCATGTCATCCAACAAAGGACAACGTCCATCCTCCTCCACTGCTAGACCTCAATATGACCACACTAGGTTTGTTAGTGAGAGGGCCGCTGACCGATTCAAGACAACCATCGACAAGAAAACATTGGTGCTCGAACGTGGGTTGAAGCCGAATGCTAATTTGGATGGCGACATGGCTTTGCAAATTGTGGAGCGGAATTGGTTTTAGCTGGTCTAACATCCACTTCCAGCGGCAATAAACATAGTGAAAGAGTTTTACGCAAATGCAATGGAACATGTCAATCATGTTGTCATGGTCCGGGGGAAACCGGTGGCATTTCACGTCGATGCTATCAATGAGTATTTTGGGTTAGAGGCACCACAAGATGACAGATATGAAGATGACTTGCCCGAGTTAGACGAATTGATTGTTAGACTATGCAAACCGAGTACACAATGGGTCATTCAAACCAGAACAAATGAAAAGATAAGTTTTCCACAGTCTTCACTTAGTCGCTATGGAAAAGCTTGGTACGCGTTTTTGTGTGCTCTATTAATGCCCACGCGCCATCAGACCGAAGTCACTAAGGCACGAGCTCGGTTATTGTATGGAATTATACACCACCATTTCAATTTGGACAACTCAATTGCTTTCTATAATGTCGATGTGGGGGAATGTATTCAAGAGTCCATTGACCGGGTGTTACGCGGGAGCACTACTGGAGGTTTTTTGCATGGATTTTTAATCATTGACTTGTGCCGTAAAGCGGGAGTGAAGTGGCAATCTACCGAACCTATCCAACACCCTATGGAAATCATCGATCATGCAACAATTGAGAAGTATAAGGCTTGGGAAGGGGCGCGATCTCACCCATGCGACGAAGGTTATATTATGATCCGATAACCCTCACCCCCAGCGACGACGGAACCAAGGCTGGAGCCAACACCGAGAACTTCTAGGATTCAATTTCTATGGTTGGCTCAACGTCAAGATTTAATGCATCAGTACAATGCAAATGCATTCCACACGTTCTTGATCGTTTTCAGCCGCAATCCATCTGCACCTCCAGTTGTCATGCCCATTCCTCCCAATCTGCCTGCATATCTTCTAGAGGACGACGATGAGCAGTAACTCGTTTACAGGGAAGGCCTCATACTTTTCTTTGAATTATTTTGACGTAATGAGGTCATTACTTGTTTTAAGTTTGGGGGTCCTGTTTCATGCTTTTTAGTCATATCTGTTTTTTAGTCATATCTATGTTAAAAAAAAAAGAAGAAGAAAAATATTATCTTGTGCATATAGTTGCATGAATCCAGTTATTAGACCGCATATGTGATTATTGGCCAATGATGAAATTGAAATGATGTAGACAAGTATATTACTAAGTATAAGAATCGTGATGTGATTTCTATTATGATGTGGATCTTGTTCTGATTGAAACTAGTATAATAAGGATAGCACGTTAATAACAACTGTGTTAATGGATTAGTTCAAATTGTTACATATAAATTTTCTAAAGGATAATGCTAGTAAAAACGAAAAAATGACAAAGATAGCATGAACCTAAGTTTGGGGGAAGAGCGGGGTGTATAAGCTCTAAAAGAATTATTTTTTTTTGGAAATTAGTTGAGTCTTGTGGTGGGTTGAGAAGAAATACTCCCATAAACACAAGCGTGAGATGGAGCGTAAAACGTACTCACCAATCATCTTTCTAAAAAATTTTGAAATAAAGAAAAGACGGAAAAATAAGGGTAAAGAGCCCCCGTCTAAAAAAAATGGTGCAAAAGAAGGGAGCATGAATACCTTAATTTTCTATATTCTGTAATTGGGATGATGTGTTCTTCTATTATTTCAGTTTTTAATTCATTTGTTATGAACTAATTCGCTTATTAGACTTGTGATGGATCTTTGAGTGAAATGATGATTCTATAATTTCCAATTCAATAAAATATTTTCAGTTTCTCTATGTTAATTTGCGTGAATTTATGAGTTGCTTGATCACCAATTCCTTGTGAATTTGAATGGAATCGAGAGAGGATATTCAAATCTAGACCTAGTTAATATAGCATGTGTCATGAATTTTGTCAATAGAAGATTTTTGATTATTGTTAAGGTAGAGATATGCTTGACATCACATGTAATCAAATAGAGAACTTGAGCTTAAACCTTCTTTAATTGCAGTTCGCATAGAGATATAGTGAGTTGGTTGATTTAGGTGTTTAACAGATTTCTATCTTAATTGTGGATTGACGTTAATACAGTATTAGTGAATCGAGAGGTGGCTAGTATTACATTCGTGTTCTTGATTAATAAACTGGGATATTACATTTAGTTGGAATAAAGGTTTGAAAACCAGAGTGAAGCTTAGGGTGAAATCATGAGTCTAATTCTCCATTAATTGTTTGAAATTCCCGATTTTGATATTAGTGATTGTTTTGTGATAGTTTATTTATTTATTAATTTAGTTTCTATAATTTTAAACCATTAATTTGAATAGTTTAATAGAATTAGGATTAATAGAAAATTGGTAATTGTGAAGTTTAAATTTTTGATAATTTGTCCTCGTGGGAACGATACTTTATTCACTACTATATTACTTGTTGACCACGTACACTTGCGTGTTTTGGGCGTTTTGATTTTACCCAACAATTGCGCAAACATTTAATGCTATTGCGTAGTTCTAAAATAATCCCCTAATATATGGTTGTTCATCTCAGCTTAGATTATCAGGTTCTGAACCAAATGAAGTTTGGTTGGGAATTAACTTCAAAGGAATTCTAGATCTTTAGAATGCTCATCAACCAAGTACTGGTTGAATCAGATGGAGGCCAATAACTATTCAAGAGTTGATTATATTATCTTCATGAACAAGGTATATCGATGAATCAATAAGAGCTAGAGTATTACAGGTTTCTAAATTGAATAAACGTTATCATCGACAACATGCTTTCAAAATTGTGTGAGTATATAAGCAAACCAAAGGAAGTTTGGTTTGGGTTGATTTCAAGGGTAATTTAGAGTTTAGAACATTCATCAATTAAGGATTAGTTGAATTGATAAAGAATCGCTAGGCAACTTAGAGTTTGGTACAATAATGTACGATAGTACAATGACAGTGGAGAACTAAGATTAAACAACAGTTATTAGTAGATGGATAAACACATTTCATACAACAACATTGCAGACTTTGAATAACCAAAGTAATCTCGTTTGGAATAAAGAAATAAAGATTAACTAACTTGTTTCAACAATAAATGAGGGTTAAAGAATTTTCATGACAATAAATTGTTAAACAAGAGATTAGAGTTAGAGAATTTGTATAAGTATAACATAATAGTGAAAGGTAACCTTGCTGAATAATCAAGTAGCAAAGGTTAGGGAACTTGTCTCTTGCGTAAGCTATATAATTACAATTCACGTACCCCAATATCCTACACATACCATTAGGAATATCACATCAATTAGCTACATAACCTCATAGATTTATTTCTCATCTTAGTTAAGTTATAACCTTTAGTTTAAGGTCTATCCACAATACTAAACCACATAACACGAATCTGAAAACTCACTAACACTTACATAAGACTTTTAACATCCAACTCACATTTCCAACTCTTATTAATCAATACTACACTTCTCTTTAATCGAACTTGAATTTCAACCAAGTATTTAAGTCTTCTTAGTATTCAATGGTTTTATATTAATAACCTTCCATATCTTAGTGCTCATTTCAGAAATCACAAGTGTTAACATCACAAGACTTATTCACCATTCATTGTATAACCTAAGTTATAACGCAACACATTCATGACTTATAAATCATTTTTACAACTTTGAATTTACAATCCACATAACACAACTTTGTTTAACCTTGTTATTACATGGTTCTCACATTAACCTAACATTGAGCTAAGTTACATTGAACGACCAAAGTCTGCAGAATTAGCAGACTTCACTATCTGAGATAGGTCACTTCAATGACGGCCGCTTGATTTATTTTATCTTGGGTGGTTCTTGGCGCTTATTTATATGATTCGATTCTGAGAACATGGTTACGGCCCCCAAAATAGGTATACATCACCCATCTTGAGTCGCCAAATACATGTTACAAATTTCAAATACAACTTAATTATACAACAGTCGTGTAAAATACGACAAAACATAATCTAAGAGTTTTAATAAGAAATGTAATAACCCGAGATTTCATAAATAAAATAAATAAGAAAATTTAATATATAATTTTTTTTTTATTTAATGGCGAGAATAAGTGAGCGATAAATACTGAATATATTTATTTCTTCAAAAATTAGAAATAATTTTGGAATTATTAATTACTACAAATTATATTTTATGGTAATTAATTTACGTATAGCGAAATATTTTTATTAATTATTTTCCATGATAACATGATTGGAAATAATATATGAAGTGATAATTGGAATTATATAATAAATATTTTATTATATGATTTGTTCGAGAATAATTAAGTTAACTATTTTAACTTGATTCTTGATGTTGTGTAAGAAAGAGAAGTCGGATATGAGATCCAAACCACGAATTGGGATTGTGATCAAGAGATGAGAATAATAATATTATATTATTGTTATAATGATTTTACAATTACAATAATTATGTCTCATGTATGTGCTGAGACAGAGATAATATTGAAAGAACGATCAATTAATTAGGTCATAGCATATTACCTTTTCATGAAACCCTAATTATTAAACTCGATTCTGAGATATGACCTGAGTAATGACCGTATATATATGAAGATTCTTGTGTATAAGATGTAGGTAATTAGAAGAAAACCCTAATTATCTTTGTTGTATGTATAATTAGGACAAACCTAATTATTACAACCCTAATCGGTTGAAGTTAGAGACCGTAATAACAATTGTGTTAGAACATACACGAGATAATTAGAGAACCCTAATGGTCAATTAGAAACCCTAATTGATGGCGTTAAGAAACCCTAATTAGAAAATCCTAATTTTCTATAAAAACCCTAATTTAAAATTATCGGGTTTAATTACGATGTTAATGTATAAAAGTTTTAATTTACCAAAGGATAGAATTAATTGGTAAATGGTAAGAATTATAATCTAGTGATTAAATACTACATTTAATTGCTATGTACAAAAAATGCCCATGAAATTATATGCGAAATTACCAAAATGCCCTTTTGGCTTATTAGTGTATTATTGGGAGAATCTTGCTAATAAGCATGGCAAACATACTTACCCTACCAATTAAGCATCCAAGACTCAATTATGCAGATTCAATCAACCATTGAGTAGCATCCAATGCATCTAACTTGGTTTATATATAGATTGGAGAGATAATATATTTTGTACACTAAAATTCATCCAACTCTCATCCTTAAGCTTCTCTCTCTAAAACCTCACGAATTATTGTAGCATATATGGTCCCTAAACAAAGTCCAACCATCACAAACAACAAATCGAAGCATCGAAGCGAAAAATCAAAAATCAAGCTTGAAAAGGTAGAAATCCTAAATTCTAGAAATCCTTGATTCGATGTTAATTGATGCAATTGATTGTTTAAAGTAGTGTAATAGAGAGTCTATTAATGTTACGGGTTGTAAAATCATGAACCCATAACATCAAAGTGCACTGAATTTGAAGATTTAAACAAGTTGGAAAAACCAAGATTACATTATTTTTCACCAAATGTCGAGTCTATAAATCTTTGAGTCGATCTCGAGTTTTGTTTTTTAAAAGTTGTTATAGGTAGCTTTGATATGTGGTCTTTAATCTCCAAAAGGAATAAAGTTCATAGCTATTGTAGATCGGGATTTATAAGCGGTTAAAGTGGGTTGTGCATTGGACATTTGTTCTTCAAACCGAGAAAATATTCTAAGTGTCGAGAAAATATTATTTTGAAAATATGACGGGCCTTATATCTAGGTTATCTTTAATGTGTTTTGTGTTCTAAAGGTTGATATGTATCTTTTATGTGGTATTTAACCTCCAAAATAATCGAGTCCATATATATTACGGATTAAGAGTTATTTAAAATTCAAAGTGGGTTGTGGCATTGACGAAAAATTACAGGCGACCCGAAAATTTTCTAAGTGTTAATTTTTTCGACAAGGTTTGACCATACTTTAGATACTTTATTTCTTGTTGTTATGATGATGTTAAGTGTTAGAGTTGTAGTCCTACATGTTGTCTACACTTTGGAATTGATAGATCACATAAACGTTACGATCATCAAGTTATAGAGGTCAAAGTAGGCACCTCGAAGCTTTCTTCGTGAAAAACGACTTTGGTAGCTACTTTGATGGTGATTTATCCCAGATCTCGATGTTTGTTTAGAGGTTATGATTGTTGGATCTTATATTCTTGTATTTCCTCTACAAGACCCAATTTATAGATTGTCCAAATTACGTTAATATGAGAGAGTTATTCACGGTCAAAGTAGGCCACTCGGTTTACGCCTTATGAAGATGCTGGGTAGGCTCAAGAACACCTATAATGACACTTACGTCACTATAGGGGCCTTTAGCACAATTTTAATTATTTTAATTTACGATTTTCCAGAAAAATGATTTAAAAATTAGAAAAATTAGATTTTAATTATTAAAAATACCAAATAAATTATGAAAAATTATTTTAAAATTCGAAAATAGTTTTAATTATTTTGAGTATATTTCATAAATATTTAATATTTTTAGAATATAAAAGGTATTTATTTATTTAATTATAATATTAAATAAATTATTTTAAAATAGTTTTAATTCATGAAAAATCATGAAAAATTATATTATGGTATAAGAAAATATTTTAAGTTATTTCCCATGACTTTTAATATTTTGTGATGAATTTCATTAATTAATTATATATTAATGATATTAAAGTTATTTAATGATCATATTAAATAATTTAGTTTTAAAATGATTTTAATATTATAAAAATCATTTTAAATGAAATTAAGGTATTTAAAAATATTTGAAGTTATAAAATATAACTTTTAATATTTAAAGGATAATTTCATTAATAATTTAATATTAATGATATTAAGATAATATTAATGATATTTAGTTTATTTAATAATTATTATTAAATAAATAGTTTAAAAATGGTTTTATTTATTTAAAAATTATTTAAAGAGGATATTAAGGATTTAAAAATATTTTAAGTTATAATTAATGACTTTTAATATTTGGATGAATAGTACATTAATATTTATATATTAATGGTGATTATTTAAAAATGATTTTAATTGTTTTAAAAATCATTTAAAGGGTAATATAAATGTTTTAAAAATAGTTTGAGTTATTATAAATAACTTTTATATTTTGGCAATGGTTTCATTAATAGTTTAATATAAATTAATTATTAATGATAATGGAATTATTTAATGTTTAAATCATTTAATTATGATTAGATGTTTGAAAGTTATAGCCTACCAAACTAGGCGACTTGAGAACCGATTATGAAGTTATGAAGTTTTGAGGAACACCTATAGTAGCATTATATCACTATAGGCCCTTAGTGATGATTTGAATTATTTTAAATTTTTCAATTTACGGAAAATTCGAAAATGATTAAAAATAAAATGTTTGATATTCTGAGATGTTGAGGTATAGGATAAGAGTCTTAGACTCGATATTTGCAAATAAAAGTCATTGATGCAGCAAACAAATGTCGAACCTATAAAAGAAAGAAAAGGCTAATGTAAGAAC
Organism: Panax ginseng; assembly: GCA_020205605.1. NCBI lineage: Eukaryota > Viridiplantae > Streptophyta > Magnoliopsida > Apiales > Araliaceae > Panax > Panax ginseng. Next base: position 51,161,061 of record CM035136.1, on the reverse strand, counting down.
ATGGATGAGATATTTGAAAAATGTATAAAAATATTTCAAGTGTAGAATATGAACTAAAAGTATGATCAACTGCGATTATGTGATGGCGTGATTAGACTATGTGTTTTGTTGTAATAAACGATTACTATGTGTTATGATATATTGTTCTAAATCGAACGAATGATCTGATTCTTGATAGGTTGTGATAAAGAGATAAAACCTAAGTTAAGATTTGTAATCAGCAAATCAGGCAAGTATCTTACCTTTGCATTTCCTTTATGCAATGGACATGAGTAAGAAGTTTCAGAATTATTCTATTCTGTCATGAGTTATATGCGCTTTGATTATCAACATGTTAGCTCGGATATATATTACATTAAGTTGATTTCTAAATGGTTATACAAGTGTCCCCACTTGGATAATCATAGCATTTATTCACATGTTGATACACCTTTGTCAATTACCCGTATATATATATATTGAATTACATATTATTGTTGAGCAAGATTAAAACCTTGGGTTTGGAACCGAGGCATGTATGAACATCCAGATAATGGGAAAATTTTTATGTGCTTGGTAGGACAAAGGGTGAGTGATGAATTTCGTTCAAGTTATGTAGTATTGATCAATACAAGGTACAACGGGGCTGAAATTTGATCACCCTCAGTGCCCGTAAGTTATGACGATTTCTTGGATGAATTTACTGCTAAACCTTTTCGAAAATGAAAAACAATGTTCATAGTATGTTTCTTAAACCCTATTCATGGGTAGAGGCAGGCCAAATTTAAAGAATTTGAAAGAGAGTTGTTATGTGAATCTTTTATCGGTCTGATTACTTCACAACTTTTGATTAGTTGTAGAAGTGTTATGTAAAGAGAATACTTATATTCTTTCACTTATATATATAATTGTTATTACTTCTTTGGGCACTCAAATGCTCATCCTTGCTTAAACTAAATGTTTTTCGATTCGTCTGATCGACTGAAGGCTCGAGCACAAACAAGGGAAAAAGAAAAGGCGTTCGAATGAGATTTAGTATGAGTTAATGGTTATAGTTAGTAAGACAATGGAATCTATTGTCAGGTATTGTAAGGAATGTATTTGAAGGTCACGTACCTGGGGAAGTAAACTTTGATGTATGTAAATTAAGTTCGAATGTATTATTATTTAGTATTATTCAGCTTAAAGAAATGGTATCGTGGAGAACCGAGTTCGGGTTTCAAGTATCCGGATTTGGGGTCGCCACAGGTTGGTATCAAAGCTGTAGGTTATAAACGTTAGGAATGTGAAACCTAGGTTATAACCTTAGTAGAATGGATAACGAAAGTTAAGATAGATATTCGGTAGACGAAGAACTCTGGTGAAGAATTATAACCTTAGTAGAATGGATAACAAAAGTTAAGATAGATATTCAATGGATGAAGAACTCTGGTGAAGAATTATAACCTTAGTAGAATGGAGGACGAAAGTTAAGATAGATATTCAGTGAACCAGGAGACGAAGTACTCTGGTGAGAAGTTATAGGATATGATGAGTTGAAGAGATTCATCGAGTTTTAGTGGTACTAAATAAAATATTACTTCATTTTATCGATGAACATATTTTATTTCAGTACTAATGTTGTCTCGTTTATTGTGGTCATAGAATGGATGACAAAAGTTAAAATAGTAATTCCTTGACCCAAGAGGCGATGGACTCTAGCGAGGAGTACATGAGACGGTGAGATGATAAGAGATTTGATAGTTAGGAGCGAGCGACTTAAGGGTTAGAGTGAAAGGTAGTGAGGCAGAATCGTACTCTCCAGTTTTGGAGCAATGATACAAGGATGCTTTGCTCACCGAACACACAGATGGAGTTAGCGAGTTCTGAGGAGGTTGGAGCAGAGGAGATCTGAGATAGGACATTTGAAGGTTGAGATAGAAGCCAAAGACACGGGATATATACCTTGGAGCGAGGCTTTAGACGCCGCCTTCATACGATTCGATCTGAGTGGATGGGTACCTTTGGCGAGAAAGATATGGCGTTGATGAGAATTTGAATAAATTTATCGTCAAACAAAATAAGAGACAACGTATATAAAACTCTTGATTCTTTGTGTATATATACTATATGCTAATCGGGGTAACTTATGTATGTAGATGTGCGGTGGAAAAGATATGTGGAATAAGAAGGATCAGATCCATACCCCCGAGCTAATATCGAGGCCAACAGCTGAAATAGAAACTTACCAAGAACCCAAATCGGACGAGGTGGCTATCGTGGAAAACTTAGCATCAGATCTAGAAATGGTGGATTTGACAGATAGTGATTCAGACACTAAAGTTGAAGTTGCTCAAGCATCAACGAAAGTGCAGGATCTGGAGAACAAGGTTTCTTCACTAGAAAGGTTGTGGGAGATAGAAAAGTTGCTTAATATTCAACTGCGAAAAGCATTAAAAGAAACAATGGAAGAGCAAGATAAGCTCAAAATCCAAATTGACCAGATGGGAGCCTCAAGCAACACATCGTGTTTGTGACTCAAGAGGTAAGGGAAAAAGAAAGATAGAAGATCCACGACTTAGGAAAACCTAATAAGAAGAAAGGGAAGAAGATATGTTATATTTGCGGCTGTGAGGGACATACCTCTCCTCGTTGCCCCAACTATAAGAAAGGTGGATGTTTTAATTGTGGAATGGAAGGACATCGAGCGAATGAATGTTCGAGAAGAAAGGCTTGGTAGATAAGTAGTATGGGTTATGTTATGTAATATGTGTGATAAGTAATGAACTATTTTCAACTTTTATGTTGGTAAAGATTTTAAATCCAAATTACATTGTAGTCACAAAGGGATAGGTGATGTTTAAAAGCAATATGTGCTATGGTATGTTAAGTTCTATTAATGTGAGGTGCTATGGTTGGAAGTACCATGAGTGTCACAAGTTGGATTAATGAAGTAAGTTGTTATAAAAAGTAGCGAGATATTTATCTAAATATTGTTTAATATAGTAAACCAAGTTTCAAAATTTAATATTTTGGAATACATGATTATTTGAGTAGAAAATTTTGTGTTATATATCGAGCGTGTATCGATGAGGCTTAGAATGTAAGGAAATGAAGAATAATTTATGATTATGTCACCGAGATGAAAACTAAAACCGGTAGTGGAAGATCAACGGATAATTGAATGTCGAGCGCCCAAAGACTTTAAGGCAATCCTATTGCTAGGGTATAGAGGATTAAGTGACTCGATAGAAGCGTTTATGATAGTTAGGATAACGAAAAGGACAAAATATAACTTTTATCACCTATACGATAAAAGGAAATGAGATAAAGAAAAGTTTGTGGGCAAAAGAGACATATCTCTTCCAATTGTCCCAATTCAAGAATGTATAAGCGAATGTTTTATTTGTGAATCAATGGAGTATAAGGTGAAAGATTATTGAAGAAGGAGAAGTGAGATAAGGAATGCGAATCGAGAAATGACAACAAGATATAAAGCGACAACGAAACCAATTTCAACAAACAATCCAATATGCGAGGTTCTGACATGACGGTCCGAGGATCTGGTGGTAAATTGAAATGAGAACTCCAGTGTTATTTGAATAACTTATGTGTCTTATATGATTTTCCTATATATATATATATATAGTAGATTACTTTATTAAAGAAATTTTGAGGAAGGAATTTGAGTTCTTTTAGAAATCAAATTTACATTTATCGAATAAACAAGCGTTATGGAGAATAGTTAAAGATCGATTCGATCAAGTATGATCGAGATCTACGTCTGATGATTATATACTTATGTACCCTTATACGTATGAGTTTTAAAGCGGTGATTAGGGGACGGAATCCTTATAAGGAGGTGTGAATGTAATAACTTGAGATTTCCTAAATAAAATAAATAAGAAAATTTAATATAATTTTTTTATTTAATAGCGAGAATAAGTGAGCGATAAATACGAATATATTTATTTCTTTAAAAATTAGAAATAATTTTGGAATTATTAATTACTACAAATTATATTTTATAGTAATTAATTTACATAGCGAAAATATTTTTATTAATTATTTTCCATGATAACATGATTGGAAATAATATATGAAGTGATAATTGGAATTATATAATAAATATTTTATTATATGATTTGTTCGAAATAATTAAGTTAACTATTTTAACTTGATTCTTGATGTTGTGTAAGAAAGAGAAGTCGGATATGAGATCCAAACCTGAATTGGGATTGTGATCAAGAGATGAGAATAATAATATTATATTATTGTTATAATGATTTTCTGATTACAATAATTATGTCTTTTGTGTATGTGCAGACAGATATAATATTGAATGATGATAATCAATTAGGTCATAGCATATTACCTATTTGTGAAACCCTAATTATTAAACTTCGATTCACGAGATATGGTAGTAGTAGTATGTGTATATGAAGGTTCTTTATGTATAAGATGTCGGTAATTAGAAGAAAACCTAATTCTTTATTGTATGTCGATAATTAGGACAAACCCTAATTATTACAACCCTAATCGGTTGAAGTTAGAGATAAATAATTGATTGTGTTAGAACATACACGAGATAATTAGAGAACCTAATGGTCAATTAGAAACCCTAATTGATGGCGTTAAGAAACCACTAATTAGAAAATCCTAATTTTCATAAAAAACCCTAATTTAAAATTATCGGGTTTAATTACGATGTTAATGTATAAAAGTTTTAATTTACCAAAGGATAGAATTAATTGGTAAATGGTAAAAATTATAATCTAGTGATTAAATACTACATTTAATTGCTATGTACAAAAATGCCCATGAAATTATATGCGAAATTACCAAAATGCCCTTTTGGCTTAGTTATTGTATTATTGGAGGAATCTTGCTAGCAAAGCATGGCAAACATACTTACCCTACCAATTAAGCATCCAAGACTCAATTATGCGATTCAATTAACCATTGAGTAGCATCCAATGCATCTAACTTGGTTTATATATAGATTGGAGAGAGATAATATATTTTGTACACTAAAATTCATCCAACTCTCATCCTTAAGCTTCTCTCTCTAAAACCTACAAATTATTGTAGCATATCAGTCCTAAACAAAGTCCAACCATCACAAACAACAAATCGGAAGCATCGAAGCGAAATCAAAAATCAAGCTTGAAAAGGTAGAAATCCTAAATTCTAGAAATCCTTGATTCGATGTTAATTGATGCAATTGATTGTTTAAAGTAGTGTAATAGAGAGTCTATTAATGTTACGGGTTGTAAAATCATGAACCCATAACATCAAAGTGCAATTTGAAGATTTAAACAAGTTGGAAAAAAGCAAGATTACATTTATTTTTCACCAAATGTCGAGAGTCTATAAATCTTTGGTCGATCTAGAGTTTTGTTTTTTAAAAGTTGTTATAGGTAGCACGATATGTGGTCTTTAATCTCCAAAAGGAATAAAGTTCATAGCTATTGTAGATCGGGTTTATAAGCGGTCAAAGTGGGTTGGCCGGCATTGGCCATTTATTCTTTCAAACCCGAAAATATTCTAAGTGTCCGAAAATATTATTTTGAAAAATGTCGGGCCTTATATCTCGGTTATCTTTAATGTGTTTTGTGTTCTAAAGGTTGATATGTGTATCTTTTTATGTGGTATTTAACCTCCAAAAATCGGTCCATATATATTACGGATTAAGAGTTATTTAAGGTCAAAGTGGGTTGTGCCAAGCATTGACCGAAAAATTACAGGCGACCCGAATTTTCTAAGTGTTAATTTTACGACAAGGTTTGACCATACTTTAGATACTTTATTTCTTGTTTTTATGATGATGTTAAGTGTTAGAGTTGTAGTCCTACATGTTGTCTACACTAATCGGAATTGATAGATCACATAAAAGTTACGATCATCAAGTTATAGAGGTCCAAAGTAGGCACCTCGAACTGTTCTTAAATGAAGAAACGACTTTGGTAACTACTTTGATGGTGATTTATCCCGATCGATGTTTGTTTAGAGGTTATGATTGTTGGATCTTATATTCTTGTATTTCTCTCTACAAGACCCAATTTATAGATTGTCCAAATTCGTTAAGATGAGAGAGTTATTCACGGTCAAAGTAGGCCACTTTCGGTTACGCCTTATGAAGATCTGGGTAGGCTCAAGAACACCTATAATGACATACATCACTACTATAGGGGCCTTTAGCAACAATTTTAATTATTTTAATTTACGATTTTCCAAAAATGATTTAAAAATTAGAAAAATTAGATTTTAATTATTAAAAATACCAAATAAATTATGAAAAATTATTTTAAAAGTCTGAAAAATAGTTTTAATTATTTTGAGTATATTTCATAAATATTTAATATTTTAGAATATAAAAGGTATTTATTTATTTAATTATAATATTAAATAAATTATTTAAAAATAGTTTTAATTCATGAAAAATCATGAAAAATTATATTATGGTATAAGAAAATATTTTAAGTTATTTCCCATGACTTTTAATATTTTGTGATGAATTTCATTAATTAATTATATATTAATGATATTAAAGTTATTTAATGATCATATTAAATAATTTAGTTTAAAAATGATTTTAATATTATAAAAATCATTTTAAATGAAATTAAGGTATTTAAAAATATTTGAAGTTATAAAATATAACTTTTAATATTTAAAGGATAATTTCATTAATAATTTAATATTAATGATATTAAGATAATATTAATGATATTTAGTTTATTTAATAATTATTATTAAATAAATAGTTTAAAAATGGTTTTATTTATTTAAAAATTATTTAAAGAGGATATTAAGGATTTAAAAATATTTTAAGTTATAATTAATGACTTTTAATATTTGGATGAATAGTACATTAATATTTATATATTAATGGTGATTATTTAAAATGATTTTAATTGTTTTAAAAATCATTTAAGGGTAATATAAATGTTTTAAAATAGTTTGAGTTATTATAAATAACTTTTATATTTTAGCGATGGTTTCATTAATAGTTTAATATAAATTAATTATTAATGATAATGGAATTATTTAATGTTTAAATCATTTAATTATGATTAGATGTTTGAAAGTTATAATAAGCCAAACTAGTGACTTGAGAACCGATTATGAAGTTATGAAGTTTTGAGGAACACCTATAGTAACAGATTATATCACTATAGGCCCTTGGTAATGATTTGAATTATTTTAAATTTTTCAATTTACGGAAAATTGAAAATGATTAAAAATAAAATGTTTGATATTCTGAGATGTTGAGGTATAGGATAAGAGTCTTAGACTCGGTATTTACCCGATAAAAGCATGTGTGATGCATGCAAACAAATGTCGGACCTATAAAAGAAAGAAAAGGCTAATGTAAGAACATGTATGAGATATTTGAAAATGTATAAAAATATTTCAAGTGTAGAATATGAACTAAAAGTATGATCACTGCGATTATGTGATGGCGTGATTAGACTATGTCTTGTGTTGTAATAAGCGATATTATGTGTTATGATATATTGTTCTAAATCGAACGAATGATCCGATTCTTGATAGGTTGTGATAAAGAGATAAAACCTAAGTTAAGATTTGTAATCGACCAAATCGAGTAGTATCTTACCTTTGCATTTCCTTTATCTGATGGACATGAGTAAAGTTTGAAATTATTCTATTTCTATCACTGATTATATACGCTTTGATTATCAACATGTTAGCTCGAGATATATATTACATTAAGTTGATTTCTAAATGGTTATACAAGTGTCCCCACTTGGATAATCATGGCATTTATTCACATGTTGATACACCTTTGTCAATTACCGTATATATATATATGTTGAATTACATATTATTGTTGAAAGAAGATTAAAAACCTTGGGGTTTGGAACCCGGGCATGTATGAACATCCAGATAATGGGAAAATTTTTATAAATGCTTGGTGGACAAAGGGTGAGTGATGAATTTAGATTCAAGTTATGTAGTATTGATCGTCTGAAGGTACAATGAAATGATCACCCTCCGTGCTAAGTAAGTTATAACGGTTTCTGGATGAATTTACGCTAAACCTTTTGAAAATGAAAAACAATGTTCATAGTATGTTTCTTAAACCCTATTCATGGGTGGAGCCTAAATTTAAAGAATTTAGAAGAGAGTTGTTATGTGAATCTTTTATCGAGACTGATTACTTCACAACTTTTGATTCGTTGTAAAGTGTTATGTAAAGAGAATACTTATATTCTTTCACCTTATATATATATAATTGTTATTACTTCTTTGGGCACTCAAATGCTCATCCTTGCTTAAACTAAATGTTTTCGATTCGTCGATCGACACGAAGGCTCGAGCAACGAAACAAGGGAAAAGAAAAATTTGTTGAATGAGATTTAGTATGAGTTAATGGTTATAGTTAGTAAGACAATGGAATCTATTGTCGTATTGAATCTATTGTATTTGAAGGTCACGTACAGGGAAGTAAACTTTGATGTATATTAAGTTCGAATGTATTATTATTTAGTATTATTCACTTAAAGAAATGGTATCGTGGAGAACTTCGGGTTTCAAGTATCCGGATTTGGAATTTAAGCCACAAGAATTATTGTCATCTAGACAATATCCACACTCAATGGAGTCCTCATTATTTATTATCATTGACTATTTAAAAGAATAGTGAGGACTACTAATGCTATCATCTGACCGCCACTCCGGTCCTCCGACTAGTCCATTTCGTTCTCATTTCTTGAAGAAACGAACAAAAGAAAAGGTGAGCTCAACTAGTCCAAGTAAGAAATATTATGACTAAGATAATATAGAATAAATTATTATTAGCCTTCAATAATAATGTTAAACCGATAGAATATAATAGACAACAAGTTTAATCTGCTGAGCAGAATCAATCAATCCATTAGAAGAGTCAGTGTAGCATAAAATCTACTATCTTCTATGATTTAAAAAGTTTTCATCAACTTTATCACGAGACTCGACTTTTAATAAATAAAATCGAATCATCCTGCATCATGGCTAAGGATATTCATGTTATCATCAATGGTCATGATTATACCGAATAATCCCTGGTCATAATCATACCAACAACTCATTCATCCATCGATGAACTACATGCCAATGAGGATTTTTACCACATCATTCGTCACATTACTAATTAATGATTATACCCTAATAATCCACGGTCATAATCATACCAAGTCCATCTATGCACGTAAGCCAAAGATGACTTTAATCACAATATAAGCATGGGGATGATGACAATGACATAATAATTTAATTAAACAATTCCAAGGATAAATTTTAAAGATTTATAATTTTAATTTATCCAAAAATCAATAACGTCCAAATTGTCAACATGATACTATTTTGTGGAGTAAAATTCAAGAATAATATTCATGTACCAAAAATAATTTGGACATAAAAGAAATATATTTTTTTGGTGAATAGTATCCCGTGAATAGTACTTCGGGAATAGTACCCTGTGAAGAGTACCCCGACACGAAAAGTGTCCCGAATACCCGAGTGAATGATACTAGAGTGAATAGTAATTGGGTGAATAGTAACTCATAAATAGTAACTCGTGAATAGTACTCCAGCACGAAAAGTACCCCGAATACCCGAGTGAATAATACTAGAGTGAATAGTAACTGGGTGAATAGTAACCTATGAAAGTAACTCGTAAAAGAAAAATACCAAAGAAAATGATATTCCATAGATTTAGTACAAAAGAAATGATATCTCATACGAGTATAATAGAATATCTGAAGCTATGAATGGATTTTCACCCGCCATGCGGTAATCCATGTAGACAGATCATTTTCATAATTTAATAATGAATACGAAGGATCATTCACCATGTATGTGGTACTTCGCATAGACAGGTTATTCCAACAGAATAATAAAGAATGGAATAACAGAAGAATTCTCCAGGCATGCGATAGACCGCACAGACAGGTTATTCCAACAGAATAATATAGAATGGAACCAGGTCATGCGTAACCCGCACAGACAGGATATTCTAACAGAATAATAAAGAATGGAATAACAACAAAATTCACCAGGCATGCGATAGACCGCATAGACAGATTATTCCAACAGAATAATAAAGAATGGATTCTGCAATGCTCCTGTTAGTAACGTCACTAATTGTTGAACGGGGTTAGCATCAACATTGTCGTTATTGTTGGTTCCTTCGGTGGTTCTCTATCGTGGTGGTTGACGTTTGGGAGGCATTTTCTGTTAAAAAATACACTCATTAGGCTATTATGCAACTCTTTTAAGTAATTTCTACTTAACTTGCCTCCACAAAAGAAATAACCACATAATCACGAAACACTTTGAATAAAATAACAACTTTTATTTATTCATAACCTCTTTGAAAATATAAAACAATAGCATCACTGCTATTTACATTACTTTCCTGAACTACAAAAGTTTCAGGACAACATCATCGTCATATCCCATAGGTTACATAACACTTGGGATTTACAATTTATTTAACATTTATTACTCGCATAAAAACTACGATGTTCTACTAACATACTGCTTAGCCTTACTACGCTCTTCCTCCATAATCCGGAACATTGTTCTGCGATATAATACATACGATGGCAGTGTCTCGAACTGAATTGGATACCCCATGACCCGATCTTGAGCTCGATTAACCACAATGTTGAATACTCTATTCATCTCTTCCTTCTTTATTCTTTTTACCAGTGCGTCTTTCACCGCTATCCCGGCTCGTTGAGACATATCCTCGTATGCGTCTTCGGCTCTTGCCCTCTTCGTAGCTTCTTCCTTCAGTTTGTTCTTTAGTTCTGCTATCTCCTCGATCAGTAGTTCTTTCTCTCCTTCAGTCTGTTCTAGCTTTTCCTCGACATTAGTTAGTCGTTCCTCACGATCCTGGATCTCATCATCTTTCTGTTTCATTGCAGTTTGTTGTTCAGCCACTATCTCTTGCCATTCCTCGACTGTATCCTGAAGTTCCACATTACGGTCGTAGACTTCATCGTACATACGAGCAGCTACTGAGGTTAGTGGAGTCTCCTCCTCTTCGTCCTCGTCATCCTCATCTTCCTGTGGCAACTCAGCGGGATCCTCCTCATCCGTCTCCACATCATCATCCTCATTTTCAACCACTGTGACCAACGGGGCTGACTCTCGTGGCAGTAGTTGTTCCCAAATAACATGAATGTCGTGAGGCTCCTCCTCTATAGGCATTTGAGGTCCTCCCTCCCTAGCCTGATTGGACTCTCCAACATTAGTCATCCTGACAACAAAATTTTAAGTTTTAATCATTAATCATTACTACTAGACACTCACGAGCACATAAGTTATAAACACATAAGCACATAAGTGTTTTATTACTCCTTCCTTAAAACTCGATAAGAGTCAATCACCACTATCTTTTCAAAGGTTACTTCGTAAGGCTTTTCCCCACCTAAGGTTCATAACCTAGAGCTTTGATACCAATTTGTGACACCCCAAAATCCCGGTACTTCATTACCTCAAGATTTGGTGTTCACGTAATCAAAACATTCATATATAACTACCCAATCATAATAAATTGAATAATAAAACCTGCCCATACAGGATTACTTTAATAAAAACATTATCTCCCAAGTTCTCTAACCTTTAATACAATCATTCAAGTACGGAAATTAAATTATTACATCGCATCATTATTAAAAGTCTATCATCATAACGATAAAGCAAAGTTACAAGTCTTCATCACTTGTACATTTTTCCCTTTCCTTTGCTAGTTGTAGGTTTATCTACCTTCTCAACCATAGCTGCAATAAATGTATAAATATGCAAGAGTGAGCAATCAAAGCTCACTTGAAATAAGAATAAATATCTTTACGTCATTTGCCATATAATAGGCTCAATAGAACTGAATGATATGTTCTATTAACATTACAACATTTGCCAATTCATAGGCTCAATAAAACTGAATGATATGTTCTATTAACATTACAACATTTGCCAATTCATAGGCTCAATAGAACTGAATAATTTGTTCTATTAACATTCTTAAATATACTACTGAGGGTCAAATGACCACGAACCATGTCCACAGTTATAAGTAGTCTTTCAACTTTAACTTTAACAGTCATATGACTATAAGGACTCCACGTACTTATGGGGGTCAATCTTTCGTACAATGTATTGTGCACAACCATTTCAACGCTAAGCGTAAAGCCCTAAACATAGGGTTGTTCATCTTAGTATTTAGAGTACAAGTCCGCACCAAAGAAAGTTTTGTTTGGATAAGCTTTCAAGGTAATTGAAGTTTAATGATCATCAACTAGGGAACTATTTGAATCAACAATGCTTGATAATACAATAGTTGTTTAATAACAACATAACTTAGAACATTTGAGAATCATAAATGAACTGATTCTACATATCAAACTCATGCTTGAAATAACTATAGAGCATACGCATTCAATAAAATGAATAAAATGGTTAACCTTTGCTTGAATAGTAAAATAAGCCAAGGTTCGAGTCTTATAACATTAGAATGATATTCCTGAACATACATTTAACTGATAGCAAGCTGGAAACTAAAAACTTGCCCAACAATGTATTAACTCATGCAAAGAATTAAAATAGTTCAATAATAGAGACGAGAGTTCAAAACTACGTTCATTATATAATAATAGAGCTTAAGAAACTTGCATAACTGTAAACAAGTTAGAATGAATCAATCAATAAGAATTTCCAATAACATTAGATAGAGTTTGCTCGAATGAATTTTAGGACAATTGATTTATTCAATAACAGTTAAGATAAGAAGCTTCCTCAATCAAAAGCATGAAGTTATATAATATAATAATAGAACTAACTCAACGAAAGTGTAGAGTTAGAAAACTTGCCTCGAGCGTAAGCTAAAATATTAAAACTCACGTTCACCTATACACAGTATTAAAACCACAACATCTATTAGATATACTAATATTCACTTTTCAATATAAAACGCATTACTAGTTAAACTTGTTATTTTAGCACAAGTCTTAAGCTACCATTTACATTTCAGAATTCCCAAGTGTTAATCATCACAACACTTAACCAACGTTCATTGTATAAACTAGGTTATCACATAACGCGTTTTTGATTTACTAATCATTTTTGCAACTTTGAATTCATAATACATATAACACAACTCTGTATTAGCCTTGTTGTTACATGTTGGACACATTACCATAACCTTTAGTTAAGCTACAAAAGAAGCGACCAAAGTCTGCGCAGAATTAGCGACTTGATTGTCTGAAATGGGCATTTAGCGCGGCCGCACTGAGTTTATATCTTTGGGATCTTGCATACGCACCAGCCTGAAAGTCAGCTGTCAGCGCCCAAAAGGTCTTCTTGTGATGTATTAATGATGTACATAACTCAGTTTTTGCAAACAAAGCTTCGACACTTTTCTTAAGCCAACTAACACGAATTTTACCCACCAAACAGGGATAATAACACGTAAGATAAATATATCAGTACCATAAACATGTTTGCTAACATTTACAACCAATTAGCATAATTTATCAACAACTAGTACTATTTTAATTCCTCAATTTTCATGTTTTCATACAAAAACTCAATTTTTGATATTCATTCTAAAAATCATCATTGTGAATTCATTAGTTGGCCAAATCATCTCATTCAAATTACGTTATGTTTGTATCTCAATGAACTAACATATACAAGCTTCAATTTACAATTTCATATCAGAATTGACCATCTAAATTGGTATTTACCTAAGTCATACAAAGAATACATATGCTGTCAAAATTTTCTACTGTCAAAAATGAAATTAGCATCCAATTGTTGTTTAATCATAACTATATCTAATTACCATTAAACAGATTATATAACCACAATTCACAAAAAACTAAAATTCACAAATTTTGAAACTTCATGCCGTAAACTCATCCATACATATACATATATATATATATATATATATATATATATATATATATATATATATATATATATATATATATATATATGGAGATTATGGAGATTATGGAGAATTACCTTCAATTAGTGTGATAATTTCTTGCAATTGCGAGACAATTCTTCTCAATTTCTCTCAAGCTTTCTCTCAATACTCTCAAGCTTTCTTCTCTTGAAGCTTAGACTAGACAACTAACAAGTATAAAAAAATAAAATCGATATAATACTAATACGTATACTTATTAGGATATCGCTTATAAAAATAACGATATAAGTTATTATGTTTATTATTTAATTTGTTTTATTTATATTATTTATATTATTAATTTTATTTAATTAAAAAACTAGAAATCCAAAAAGCCATAAGGCTTGTTTGGCAAAAAAACCTTTAAATATTAAAGAATTAATATATTAAGCCTTGTTTGGCAAAAACTAAATTAAACTACTTTAATTTATTTTAATAACTCCTTATAATATAGTTATTTGTCACACTATATTTAATCAAGCTTTCATATTTATTTTAATTAATTCAAATCAAAATCGTTAAATAAATTCTTTAATCACAAAACACAATACAAATAATTAATCATTAAATTGAAATATCAATATAATAATCATTTTCTAATTAATCAATTAATTATTTAATAAATAATTAACTAAACAAAATTAAATCAATTGAACAAATATTTATTCAACGATAATCACATCCATTAAATATTTATATAAATCAATAAATATTTAATATTACATTTAAAATTCTGGAATGTTATATCATTCCCTCCTTAAAAGGATTCTGTCCTCAAAATCACAATTCAAACAATCAAATCGTCACATATAATATAGTTATTATTAAAAATTACCTTTAATTAGCTTGTAATCCTTACTAAAATCGCTGGAAATCACTTGAAACTCTTAGGTTTTCTCTGAATCTCTATCAATTTTCTCTCAGTCTCTTTAATTCTTACGCTTAACAAATAAAAGTATACGTAAACTAAAATAAACCGATATGGCTTAATACGCATACTTAATATAATACCAGTTACAAACTATTAACGTATATGTTATAATTATGTTATATTTATTATTTTATTTATATTATTTACAAATTCAAAATTAAAAATCCAAAAGCCATAAGGCTTTGTTTGGCAAAAAGTCTATAAAATAAAGACTTAATATATTTAAGCTTTGTTTGGTCAAAACTAAATTAAACTACTTTAATTTTATTTTAATAAACCATTTAGTTTATAATTTATAACCACACATGACTTATTTGGATTTCCATATCCAACATTAATCAAATAAAATAATTATACATACTTTATTTTAAATAAATACTCCACTTAAACAAACATTACAAAATTATAACTTTATTATAATAATATACCATCTTAATTTATCACATCACAACAACAATATAACATCTCATGTTATCTTAAATATAACTATAAATTAAATTAATTTAGAATATTATCTAATAAATATAATTTATAAATATTTACTAACAAAATCACATATTCATTTAATTTAAGAAATATTTTAAATTACAAAACAACAACTTCATCAATAAAATATTTATTTAATTTAATAAATATTTTAAATTACAAATAAAATCTTGGATTGTTACAATCGCTATAAACTATAAAATTCCATGTGTCATCGGGTAAAGACAATACATGTGTTTCACTCAACCTTTTCTTTAGTTCTTGAAAATTGCCTTCACACTTCTCCGTCCACACATACTTCACTGTCTTCCTTGTCAAATTAGTCAACGGAGTAGCTATCTTAGAAAGTCTTGGATAAATCTTCGATAGTATCCCGTTAACCTTAAGAAACTCCATACCTCAGTTGACGTTTTCGGCTGTTCCCAATTAATCACTACTTCCACCTTCGCTGGGTACACTAAAATTCCATCTCGGTCGATAACATGACCTAAAATATGTACCCTTTCTAGCCTAGATTCACACTAAGTGAATTTCGCATATAACTTCTCATTCCTTAGTGTCTCCAACACTAATCTTAGGTGTTCAGCGTGATCTTCCGGCGTCTTAGAATAGACTAGAATATCATCGATAAACACTACGATGAACTTGTCCAAATATTGTTTGAACATTCTATTCATCATATACATAAATGCAGCTGGTGCATTTTTTAACCCAAATGATATCACCAGAAACTCGTAATGGCAGTAAAGAGTCCTGAATGTCGTCTTAGGTATATCCTCCTTTTAAACCTTCAACTGATGATACCTCGTTCGCAAATCTATTTTAGAAAAATAATTTTCCCCTTTCAACTGATTAAAAAGATCATCGATCCTGGGCAATGGGTATTTATTCTTTATCGTTAACTTGTTCAACTCTCGGTAGTCGATACAAAGTCTCAACGATCCATCTTTCTTCTTCACAAACAATATCGGTGTTTAAAAACTTGTTGGTTGATTTCACAATCAATAAATACGTGCAAGTGTACACAGTCAACAAGTAATAAAGTGGTAAAATTAAGTGTCGAACCCACAGGGAATTCCAATCAATAAACTCCAATTACTATTACTATACCAATTGAGTTTTATTTAAACCACTATATAGTATGGTGATTCTAATTAAGAAAACTAAATCAATCAATTGAAACTAGATGACTCTAAAATTAATTTAATTAATTAAATATTAAAACTCGATGAATAGATTCAGATAAAGGTTAAGACTACAATATCCCCAATTATGAACTACAAATCAATTATCCAAATAATCCAATTATTATGCCTATAGAATTGTTAACAGGAATCCTAAGTTTTAAAAGCCCTTTCCCAAGTGATCAGTTAACTTTTATTCAACCCAATTAATCTTGCGATATTCTTATGCAAAATAATTAAATTAAATTCATTAAATCCCAATTCCCAATTTGTTACATGCAATGAACAGATATTCTTATTCAATTCACGACCCTAATTATTTGTCTCATGCAAATAATCAAGCATACATGTTATCATATCCAGTTCTAACCCTAAATTTCCTCTTTCGAATCCTTCTAGAGTAACAAGGTAATTATTGGCCAAATATTTAATCAATATGCACAAGACATAATAAACAATTCACCTTGACATAAATAATTGGAATAAACTAAATAATTAATTCATAGACATAAAAGGTTCAATTGGTAGTCTTAATAAAAGAATTGGTTCATAATGAAAAATAAAACCAACAATCTCATGAAAATCATCTTTAAAGGATTACACAATTAAAAATAATAAGAAGAAGAAACTCTTAAAGAAATCCTCGCAATCTTCAATCTTCAAGTGAATCATGCTTAGTCTCTAGTTATGAATAAAAGATCCCCCCCCCCCCTAATTTGAGCTAATTGGTCTTTATATACTCTCTTTCCATGTTGCACCAATCCAAATCCAAGTCAAACTATTAGTCCACGCTCGAACCTTGGTCAACAGAAATCGGGCTTCAGTGCCCCGGCGTTGGAATTAGTGTTGGACTTAGCGCCCCGGTGCTGCTCTTCAAATTATTTACGAAACTGCCATTAAATAGCTCAAATCCCTAATTTTCCCTGCAACTCCTCAGTCTGCAAAATAATAAATAAACACAATAAATATTCTTCTAAGAGACTTAAAAATAAAATTATTTAAGCCCAAGTATATTAAATTCATGGGTATATTACCCAATCATCAAATACCCCCAAACTTAAATTGTTGTTTGTCTTCGAGTGACAAAACACAATGCAACAAGAACAACTAAATAAACCATGCAAATGCACCTATAACTATCTACAAGTTTGTAATTCCAATAATCTAATAGAACGCCGTATATTCATCAGGTCTCAAAAAAATCACAATAACATGCTAGTACATCATATCAAGATAGATCAATAATATCCCAACAATTCACAAATCTAAACCTGTTATTACTGATATCGTGTGTGTGTGCTCACAATCATGCTAACCGATGGAAAGCAAAATACGAAACATAATAGATTTCTTAGAAGGCATCATACAGTATAAACTCGAGAACTCTTCAAATAAAATGAATTCGGCTAAAGTTAAACAATTACCAAAGTTCAAGGGTCAAAGTGGAATACTTATGCTTTATACTTGTTTTTTTTCTTAATGGGGCATTTTGCACTTTTTCCCATCTTATTCATTTTTTTTCTTTCTTTTTTTTATTTGCCATGACTGTGCAATGTCTCATTCCATTAGGCTAACAGTGCTACTGTAACGACCGAGAAATTCGGATCCTTTGTAAAATACTTGAAATAATTAAATAATGAATAAAATAATATTAATTGTTATTATATGTGTTAATAAGATGTATGTCGTTTTATAAACTAAAAATGCCGGAATATCGTAGTATTTGAACCACGTGAATGAATTAAAGTGTTTGAATTTCAAAGACAAAAATAAATATTTTTTGAGAAAGTTTACGAAAAACACTATTCACCGTTTATCACTCGGAAATTATTTTTGAACTTCCGAGAAATACGTAACGTTAGAATATCGAAGCGAGATGGATTATGTAATAATAATCTAAGTATGGAAAACACAATAATTCGCATGCAGCCTTAAATTGAGAAGGTATGTATTAAAACCAAATGAAATGAATTAATGTAACTTGGTATAAAATATAAGTCCATAAGCTTAAAGGTGTGAACCTATGTGGGATTTATACTAAGCCAAAGTGATTTAATGCAAGCCCAACAAGGAATTAACTAGATTAATTAGTCAAACCTAAGCCCAAAGGATGATCCAATGGGTAAAACAATGATCCATGGTGCAACCCATGGGTGAACTTGGAGAGCAAGACCTTTATGTGGCGAGCAAGGAAAATGAGTGATAAACAAGATTACTTTGGGCTTAAGTTAGGAATAGTAAGGAGGTTAGTTAAGAAGGTGGGTTGCCTAATGACCTAATTTCCCTAACCTTGAAAGTTCTATAAATAGCAAGCACTTTAATTCATTTGAGGTTTATTATTTTCATCCAATAAACTCTCTCTCAAACACCTTATTTGTTAGAGCCAATAAGCACTTTGGAGTTTAATTTTCCTTTGTTAGATTTTCAAGAGAAGAGAAGTACAAGTAGTCTTCAAAGGTAATTATTATTGTATCTTCTATCTCTATCATACTAGGATGATAAGAGAAGTGTAATCTAATGAAGTTAGATACTAAGAACATGTCATAAGTCATTGATGAATGAACTTAAGCTGAATAATTTGAATAAGCAACTTGATCTTAAATAAGTTGATGAACTTGGGAAGAACTTGCCATATGTTGTCATATGATGTTAGTATGTTCAAAATAGTTTGAAAACGTTGATTGATGGACTTAAGTCATAGTAAGTTATAAGCATGAGAATTTGTAGTTAATAAGATGAATATGTCATTAAATTATGAGAATAAGTCAAAACCTACTTTGATAATAAGTTGGTGTAATAAGTAACTTGAAATGTCTATATGTTGATTAAAATCCACCTAGAATGATTAGTAATGAGGTTTCGCTGGAATTTACACCATTGGACGACAATCGTCGAATTCGTGAAATTCTCAGAATGGAAGTCGTATTTTATGTTTGAAGTCATAAACATTGGTTTTCGATGGAGACAAGTCAAATCATTTTCGTTAAATTGGACTAATAGGTGAAATTTTAGCAAACGAAATAAAATAGATAAAATTCTTGCGTAAACGTATAGAGTACGTAATTTGTGACCCGTATGCTCTTGAACGAGTCAATTCGGACTTATAACGAAGAAGTTACGAGTTCGGGAATCTCAACTTTTGAAAAATCTGTCCAAAGTTTCTGTGACACAGAGTCCGCGCCGCGCCGCGACTCTAAGTCATTTAGTTGGCGTCGTAGCGCCAAAGTGACCTTAGTCCCCAGCAAACTTCGTGGCTGCACAATACGACCGATAAGAATAAAGGACTTCATGGCAGCGTACGAGTCCGATTTCTGGGCAACAATAGGTGACGCCGCAATGCGACACCAAGTGTAACAGTCGGCGCCACATTGCCAGCCTCAAGACCTAGACCATAAAGAATGTTTACAGGATGAGCATGAATGGTAATGGATGAACACTTAATTAAGGATCTAAAAGAAACATTATTAAGATATATTAAAACTTAAGTATGCACACTTAGGGTTAAGATTAAGTTAATTACTTATGAACGTAAGGATAACGTAATGGAAAGCCGAAACCTATAATAACAAATCTAATACGTATTTAGATTGAGAAGAAGGGTAAGATTCTTTAGGAACCATGTATGATCATTCATGACCTAATGTGCTATGTGATGTTATTATCTAATTTAGAGACCTTAAAGACGTAAAGTACACGTGTTATATCAATAAGCAGACGTTAAAGGTAAGTACTCTAACCCTTGTTCCAGTTCGATCTGGACAAGTCTTTGTGATTCATGCATTCTTCGCATGAGTTAGTATCTGAGGAAGTCAAAGGCAATCCTTTCGGCTAGATGTATGCTATGTTATTCTATCAAGTGTTGATAAGGATTTACTAAACTATAATTGTTATGGTTTTCAAAAGTAGACTGAATATGGTAAACTATTTTGTCGTCAAACGACAGGCACGTGAGGTTGCCACAACTTAAACGTATACACGTTTAATGAATGTAGTGTTGATCAACATAGAGTACTATAGGTGATCACCTAGACGCGTTTCGTAAGCTATCTTTTAACTTACTGGACTTCGTGTCGGGATGTCCTTTTTAAAGTACTTATGAAAAGCTTACGGTCTTGAACTGGAATTGATGTTTTACTGAATATTATTGTCGTAAAATGTTTTGAATGAAAAGAAGTACTATTTTGAATTATCGATAGTACTTCATAACTATTGTTCAGTTATTGAAGATATACGATTCCTATGTTACAAGCATGTTATTTTCCTAGAATTGTTGTATTTGCTGAGCTAGTTAGGCTCATTCTTGCTTGAACCATATGAATGTAGCTAAGACCGAACGTACTGATGGATCCGGCAAGGATAAAGGGAAGGCGAAGGCGAACCCGTAGATTACATATGTAATAGTATAGGTTTTGTAAGGAATAATATTGATATTATGACAAAGGCAATGTATTGGTTGTAAAGAACCTGGGAAATGTAAATATTCTTTTGATATATATATATAAGACATATCCGTTCTTTTGAGGCATTTCAATTGAATGTTTATGTGAACTATAGCACCGTGTAGCACCATCTGTCGGGTTGGAAGATACCCAAATTTGGGGGCGTCATAGGTTGGTATCAAAGCCTTAGGTTATTAAACTTAAGGGGGAAAATAAAACCTTAAGTCATAACCTTAAGAAAAATCAAAGAATAAAAGATGGAAGTTAACCTTATAAAAATGCATTATATATGTTATGTGTTTTTATTATTCTACTAACGTGTATTGTGAGACCCCGAATTTTATGAAAAAAAAGTATTCAATTTTTCTATTTTAGTAAATGGTTAAATTGATAAAAGGTTAAAGTTAAGGGTGATATGTGAATTTTTTTTAAGTAGACAAGTTGTCATAAATTACCCGATTACTATTCACTCTAGTATTATACACTAGGGTTTTTGGGACACCTTTTGTGTCAGAGTACTATTCACGAGTTACTATTCATGAATTATTATTCACGAGTTACTATTCACGAGTTACTATTTACGGGATACTGTTCACCCGAACAAAATATATTTCTTTTCGGTCCAAATCATTTTTGGATATAATATTATTCCATGAAGAGATGTACTAATTTTTCAGACCGTTGGTTAAAATTATAGCATAAAAGCTTTTTATATAAAACATAATACTTTTATAAAGTTATTCTATAAATAGAATATATTATATTCTATTATGCATAGTGTTTTGAATAGTAAAAATTTTTTATATAAAACAGAATACTTTTATAAAGTTATTCTATAAATAGAATATATTATATTCTATTGTGCATAGTGTTTTGCATAGTAAAATCTTTTTATATAAAACATAATACTTTATTAAAGTTATTTTATAAATAAAATATATTATATTTTATTATGCATAGTGCCTGCATAGTGTTTGCATAGTAAAAATCTTTTTATATAAAATAGAATATATTTTATTTTATTTAAAAGATTTTGCTTTAAATATGGACCGTCCGATTAAAGTAAATCAATCTGGACCGTTCATGGGTTGGTATTCATTCCATTCTTCTATAAATAGAAGCTCATTCTTTCATTATTTCTTTACAAATTCATTGAAACTCTAGAGAGAGAAACTATAGAGAGAATTCTTCTTCTATAATCTTGAGCGTATTTCTTTAGAGTTTAAGAAAACTTTGAGAGTAGTACAAGTTGTCTTCGAGTATATCCTCGCCCTACTAGTCGGAATACTCTTATTTGAAAGGTAAAGGGATATTATTATGGTAAGGGATATTATTTGTTGTACCCGTAAGGGGTGTTATTCTTTCGTATTCATGAAGAGAACTTTTGTTATTCACTTCTTTATTATTTTGTTGGAATAACCTGTATGCGCGGTTTACCCTATACTTGGTGGAATAACCTGTATATGCGGTTTACCCAATACTTGGTGATCTTCTTCTATTATTCCATTCTTTATTATTCTGTTGGAATAACTTTTGTGTCTTGTGCTATTTACCTATACTTGGTGGAATGACCAGATATATGCTGGTTTACCCAATACTTGGTGATCTTCTTCCATTATTCCATTCTTTATTATTATGTTGGAATAACTTTTGTTTATCTGATACACCGCATACTTGGTGAAATTCTTTTATTATTCTGTTCTTTATTATTTTGTCAGAATATCCTGTCGGTGTGAATTTCACCTGACCTGGTTCCATTATTTATTATTATGTTGGAATAACTTGTATACGCGGATTACCATATACCTGGTGAAGTCTGTTGTTATTCCATTCTTTATTATTCTGTTGGAATAACCTGTATACGCGGATTACCGTATACCTGGTGAAGTCTGTTGTTATTCCATTCTTTATTATTACATTGGAAAAAACACATGTACGCGGATTACCGTATACCTGGTGAAGTCTGTTGTTATTCCATTATTTATTATTTCATTCTTACTATTCTGTCGGAATATCCTGTCTGTGCATTTTACGCCGGACCTGGTTCTATTATTTATTATTCTGCATTTATTATTCTGTTGGAATAACCTGTTTGTGCGTATTACGCACGCATGGTGCAATTCTTCAGTTATTCAATTCTTTATTATTATATTGGAATAACCTGTCTATGTGAAGTACTGCATACATGGTGAAATTCTTTTATTATTCCATTCTTTATTATTATGTTGGAATAACTTTGTCTCTCGCAGTCATCGCATACATGGTGAAATTATTTTATTATTCCATTCTTTATTATTATGTTGGAATAACCTGTCTATGCAAAGTACTACATACATGGTGAAATTCTTTTATTATTCCATTCTTTATTATACTGTTGGTTATGGGTTTTACAATTGTATGTCTTTGGCCTGTAGTGCAAAGATGATATGATGTTGAATATCTTTGGCCTGTAGTGCAAAGATGATCTGTTGTTTGATAGCTTTGACCCGTAGTGCGAAGATGGACAGGTGTATGACATGATCATGACCACTAATGATAATAAAGAATATCCTTGGCCATATTGCATGGATAATTCAATGATGTGATTGGCAGGATCATGACCATTAGTTAACAGTTGAATGTCTTTGGCCGTAGTGCACTGAAAGACAATTGATTGGTATGATCATGACCATTGGTTTTATAGTTGAATATCTTTGGCCCGTAGTGCAAAGATAGACAACTGATTGGTATGATCATTGTTATTACATTTGAATATCTTCAGCCTTTGGGGTAAGGATATTGAGTAAACATTCTATTAATCCTTTGTGGCAAGGAGAAACTGTTGATTTACATGATTATAAATATGAATTGTGAACTTAATTAAAATCTTTAGTGGTTCAGGCGAAGATAAATGATGAAAGTTCTCTTTGTCTTGGGTACAACGAAGAATTGTTGATGAGTATTACACGAATAAAATATTAACGATGGACTTTTAATTTGGAGGAGAAAGTAGACATTATGTTCTACTTGACTCTTCTAATGGATTGTTGATTCCGCTGCAATTATGGTTGAAAAGTTTTATTATCTACCATATATTCCAAATCTCTGATTTATTCTGATAAAGGCTGTTGATAAATTAATTATCTTAGCCATGATATTCTATACTGGGCTAGTTGTGCTCACCCTTTTGCTTCACAATTTCTTTCAGGTAATAAGAGTGTAGCTGGGACGAGCGGGGATAACAGGGAAATAGTGTGATGGTTCGAGACTGTCGAAGTTTCTCAATACATTATAAAACGGCATGACATGCAACAGATAATTGTATTGAAGACCTAAGATGTGTGTGTCGTATTTTATACGTCACATAATAATTAATTTTGGTGACCAACAATAGGGTGATGAGAACCCGACTTTGAAAGCGTCAAAAGTGCACCTCATTAGAATGAATATGATAGTAATCTTCTCGTTCTTCTTTGGGGTCTTAAAATATTTGCTGCTGTATTTTATATGGCATTGTAACAATTTGAGTTTGGATACTGTCTACTAGACAATATTGTATTAAAACTCACAGTTAACTGTGGTCGTATTTTATACGACAATTCAACAGTTGTATAAATGGAGTTTGTATTTGATTTTTATAATGTGATATCTGGCGACTCAGAATGGGTGATGTATACCTATTTTTGGGGGCGTCACATGTACTACTCAAACTTTTGTGTTGTTGTAGATGTCAGGATAAAATAGAGACGTACAAGTAGTGAGTGAAGAATCAGTTAATCAGGTAGAGATTATACCGAGTCCCATAGCGGCAGATCCCGAGATAGTGGTGGTTGAGTCTGGAGACTCAGAAAGGTTAGATCTCATGTTAGTGTTTGATGGCATGATAGAAGAAGAAGTGGAAGCAGTGTCGTAAAACGTTTGATGGCATGATAGAAGAACAAGTGGAATCAATGATGTCCTTATTCACGTCAGTGATAGATAGGAACATCCACTACTTCCAGGAGGTTAAGGAGATGAAGGCAGAGCTCCAAGTTGTTATAGAGGATAAGACGGACGTGGAGTCCATGTGGGGGCAGGAACATGATGAAAGGGTTTTGGCCAAGGAAAAGGTCCATGGATTGAAACAGGAGGTCTTTGAGCTCAGGGAGGAGCTAAAGACCAAGAAGCAGATGATAGGGAGAATGTCCTATATCCATAGGAATTCTCATGAGGATTTCCAGTTGCAGGTAGCTGATTACCCCGTGGAGACAGGGCAGACACGGCATATTATCAACCATGATATTATTGCTAGTCTTGCCAAGGCGGATTTTGAAAATGCGTTAAGGCAAATGTAATCTAGTAGTGGCTAGAGTAGTTAGATATGTACATATTTTTGTATCTAATAGTGACGTAAAACCCTTTTTTGTATAATCAAGGGTAGTCTTTTGTAAATCGCAATTTTTTGGAAAGAAATGGCGGGAAAGTAATGTATTAGGCTTAGGCTGTGTTAGGTAACCGATGTAGTATTATACTACAATGAATTAATATAAGTTTCTTTTTTTCAAAAAATTTTGAGTAACGAATGTTTAAGTTATTGTTTAACATTGAATAATAACTAACTGGCAGGAAATGAATAATGACGAAATATGTGTTCATTGTAACAGCAAAATGCCGCCAAGAAGAGTACTACGTAACAAAGGTGCAAACACGAATCAACCGGAGGGAGGTCTGGTTAACCCCATGCAAGAATTTTTGAACCTTTTAACCGCAGCATTTAATCAAACTGGGGCTAATATTCCCGTAAATCCTGGTGTAGTAAGAGCTACTACATTCAAGGACTTTAAGAGTGTAGGTCCGCCGGAGTTCAAAGGAACTACGGACCCTATCGAAGCCCAAATGTGGGTGAAGGAGATCGAGAAGGCATTTATGATAGCAAATGTCGACGAGGCCCAAAAGGTTGCCTTTGCAACCTACATGATGAAGGGAGAAGCCAACTTTTGGTGGGAGGCCAAACAGGCTAGGGCCGGAATAGATGTGATAACGTGGGTGAGGTTCAAGGAAATATTTTATGAGAACTATTTTCCCACAAGCATGCAGGGAAGGATGGAGATGCGGTTTTTGGAGTTGAAGCAAGGGGACATGACGGTTTCCCAATATGCCGCCAAATTTAATGAACTGGCAAGGTTCACTCCACACCTAGTGGATACCGAGGTGAGGAAAGCTCGATAGTTCGAGCAGGGCTTAAAACCCTCGCTCTATAACCCTATCTCTGTGTTCTAAAGTACTTCCTTTGGAATCGTTTTAGAGAAGGCAATAATTGCCGAAGGTGGTAGCGAGGCATTGAGCCAATACCACAAGGACAAGAAAATCAAGGGGAAGGTGGATGGGGGAATAGTTAATGTGCCAGCGGGAGTGGCGAGGGTTATAAGAGGAAGATAGTTAGTTCTGGGAATACCAGAGTGAAACAAGGAGACCCTAAGAGGAGGATGGAGGCCTGCAAGACCTATGGGAAGACTCATTTAGGAGTCTGTCTCAAGGGTAAGGTCGTGTGTTATAACTGTGGACAGGAGGGGCATATCGCACCGAACTGTCCAAGCTCGAAGAAGAACCATGGATGCTTTATATGTGGGTCAACTGACCACATGGCAAAGAACTGCCCAAAGAAGGGGATAGACGGGAATAGGGGCACCAATATTGGTAAGTTAACTATTGGGGGTCCAGCGCAGCCGGGTAGGCCGATGGCCTGTACCTTTAACATGACCGTCCAAGACGCGATGGCCTCGAGGGATGTAGTCGAAGGTATTATTCCGATCAACGACTTAAATGCATACGTGATGTTTGACTCGGGTGCTACTTGTTTGTTTATCGCATGTGATTTTGCTAGACGATTAGGATTACTTCCCGAAAAGTTGCCTATACCTTTAAATATTAAGGTAGCAAATGAAGAGATAATTCCTGTTGAAGATATTCATAGGAGTTGTTGAGTAGACATTCGAGGTTGTCAATTATCGGTAGATCTTACACCGATAAAGTTAGGAGAATTCGACGTAATTCTCGGAATGGATTGGTTGATAAATCATGGAGCAATAATTGATTGTCAAAAGAAATGCGTAAATATTAAAGCATTAAAATAATCTCATGTAATATTTTACGGGAATAAATCGCTGGGACGTTCGTGTTGTCTTACCATGACACAAACTAGGAAATTATTGATGAAGGGGTGTGTAGGCTATTTGTGTCATGTGGTTGATACCCAAAAAGTGGGAGCGACCATGGAACAAATACCTATAGTGAGTGAGTTCATGGACGTATTTCCAAGTGAGTTCTGGGGTCTTCCACGGGATAGGGAGACCGAGTTTGTAATAGATATTGTTCCAGGAGCGGCACCAGTTTCCAGGGCACCGTATCGTATGGCGCCAGTGGAGATGAAGGAGTTGATGGTACAGTTACAGGAGTTGTTGGACATGAAGTACATTCAACCGAGTGTTTCACCATGGGGGGCACCGATATTGTTTGTCAAGAAGAAGGACAGATCGTTAAGACTTTGTATTGACTATCGAGAGTTGAAAAAGTTAACAATAAAGAATAATTATCCATTATCCAGGATCGATGATCTCTTTGATCAGTTAAAGGGGGTAAACTATTTTTCCAAAATAGATTTAAGGATGGGTTGTCATCAGCTGAAGGTTAGAAATGAAGACGTGCGAAAGACAACATTCAGGACTCGTTATGGTCATTACGAGTTCCTGGTGATGTCATTTGGATTGACTAATGCACCTGCTGCATTTATGGATATGATGAATAGAGTGTTCAAACAATATTTGGACAAGTTCGTTGTGGTGTTTATTGATGATATTTTAGTCTACTCTAAGACGCCAAAAGATCATGCTAAACACCTAAGAATAGTGTTGGAGACATTAAGGAAGGAGAAGTTATATGCGAAGTTCACTAAGTGTGAATTTTGGTTAGAGAGGGTACAGTTTTTAGGTCATGTTATTGACCATGAGGGGATTTCCGTAGATCCAGCGAAGGGAGGAAGCCGTGATGGATTGGGAACAACTAAAAATGCCGACCGAGGTACGGAGTTTCTTAGGGTTAGCGGGTTATTATCGGAGGTTCATTCAGGACTTTTCAAAGATAGCTACTCTGCTGATTAACTTGACGAGGAAGATGGTGATGTACGTATGGACTGAGAAATGCGAAGATAGTTTTCAAGAACTGAAGAAGAGATTGAGTGAAGCGCCTGTTTTGTCATTGCCTGATAACACATGAAATTTTGTAGTTTATAGCGATGCTTCGCATAGAGGACTTGTTTGCGTGCTCATGCAGCACAACAAGGTCATTGCGTATGCATCTAGGCAGATGAAGGATTATGAGAAAGTTTACCCTACTCATGATCTGGAACTGGCCGCGGTGGTGTTTTCCTTAAAGATATGGCGACATTATCTTTATGGGGAAGAGTGTGAGATATACACGGACCACAAAAGTCTAAAATATATCTTCACACAGAAGGAGTTGAATATGATATAGAGGAGGTGGCTGGAGTTGATAAAGGATTACGACTATGAAATCCTGTATCACCCAGGAAAAGCCAATGTAGTGGCCGACGCCTTGAGTAGAAAGGGTCGGGAGAAGTTGTCTATGTTAACAGCTTAAACAGAGTTAATAACAGAGATGGCTAGGATCGAGTTAGAGGTGAAGTTTCCAATTGAGGTGGATCAGAGACTGTTTGCGACGGACATTCAGCCTACAATCGTAGAGAGAGTCAAGGAGGTGCAGCTCAAAACCGATGAGCGTGACCAGATGAAGAAGCGGTTGACCAATGAAAAAGATATTAAGTTTAGTCTTTATAATGAGGGATTATTAAGATTTGAGGGAAGAATGTGGGTTCCGAATGAGACGGAATTAAAGGAGCAAGTTTTACAAGAGGTTCATAGTTCGAGGTACTCGATTCATCCCGGTAGCACTAAGATGTATCAAGACCTTGACGAGTTTTTGATGGCCGAACAACATGAGAGAGAAATAATATTTGAGTATGTGAGTAGGTGCTTGACTTGTCAAAGAGTTAAAGCCGAACATCAACGACCAAGTGGCTTGTTACAGTCATTGGAGATTCTGGAGTGGAAGTGGGAGCATATCACAATGGACTTTGTGGTGGGACTTCCGACAACTCATAAGGGATATGATGCGATTTGGGTAATAGTTGACCGGTTGACGAAGTCGACTAACTTTTTACCAATTCGAATTAAGTATAACTTAGATCAATTAGCTACATTCTATGTTAAGGAAATTATTTCCAGACATGGAGCACCTGTTTCGATAGTGTCAGATCGTGACCCATGATTCACATCGAACTTTTGGAGAAGTCTTCAAGAGCAGTTGGGGACACAGTTAAAGTTGAGGACGGCATATCATCCACAAACCGATGGACAGAGCGAGAGGACAATTCAGACGTTAGAAGATATGTTGAGATCTTGCGTCATGGATTTCAAGGGTAGTTGGGATGATCATCTACCATTAGTAGAATTTACGTATAACAACAGTTATCATGAAAGCATAGGTATGCCGCCCTATGAAGCTTTATATGGGAGAAAATGTCGAACACCATTATTTTAGGATGAAGTAGGAGAACGCCGAATGCTAGGACCAGAATTGGTACAGAAACAGCAGATGTCGTGAAGTTGATACATATGCGTCCCGTAGCCGCTCAAGACAGACAGAAGAAATACGCAGACTTACATCGAGAGAATAGAGAGTTTGAGGTAGGCTCATACGTATTTCTAAAGGTATCTCCTTGGAAAGGAAAGATACGCTTTGGGAAGAAGGGAAAACTAAGCCCAAGGTTTATCGGACCTTTTGAGGTATTAGAATGGGTAGGTGAGGTAGCTTATAGGGTAACGTTACCTCCAGACTTAGAGCGAATACATAATGTATTTCACGTTTCAGTGCTACGTCCTTACAAACGGGATTACAAGCATGTGATAGAATTTGAGCCTATTCAAATCGAGAAGGATTTAACATATGAGGAGATGCCAATTCAAATCATCGATAAAAAAGCGCAAGTTCTGCGAAACAAGGTACTATCGTAAATAAAGGTGTTATGGAAGAATCACGATGCCGAGGAAGCAACGTGGGAATTAGAAGACAAGATAAAGAAGAATTATCCTCTTTTGTTTGAGTAATGTAGGGTGAGATTCTGGGGACATAATCTTTATAAGGGGAGAAGAATGTAACGACCGAGAAATTCGGATCCTTTGTAAAATACTTGAAAGAATTAAATAATGAATAAAATAATATTAATTGTTATTATATGTGTTAATAAGATGTATGTCGTTCTATAACCTAGAAACGTCGGAATATCGTAGTATTTGAACCACGTGAAAGAATTAAAGTGTTTGAATTTCCAAGACGAAAATAAATATTTTCCGAGAAAGTTTACGAAAAACACTATTCACCGTTTATCGCTCGGGAATTATTTTTGAACTTCTGAGAAATACGTAACGTTAGAATATCGAAGCGAGATGGATTATGTAATAATAATCTAAGTATGGAAAACACAATAATTTGCATGCGGCCTTAAATTGAGAATGTATGTATTAAAACCAAATGAAATGAATTAATGTAACTTGGTATAAAATATAAGTCCATAAGCTTAAAGGTGTGAACCTATGTGGGATTTATACTAATCCCAAGTTATTTAATGCAAGCCCAACAAGGAATTAGCTAGATTAATTAGTCAAACCTAATCCCAAAGGATGATCCAATGGGTAAAGCAATGATCCATGGTGCAACCCATGGGTGAACTTGGAGAACAAGACCTTTATGTGGTGATTAAGGAAAATGAGTGATAAACAAGATTACTTAGGGCTTAAGTTAGGAATAGTAAAGAGGTTAGTTAAGGAGGTGGGTTGCCTAATGACCTAATTGCCCTAACCTTGAAAGTTCTATAAATCGCAAGCCCTTTAATTCATTTGAGGTTTGTTATTTTCATCCAATAAACTCTCTCTCAAACAACTTATTTGTTAGAGCTAATAAGCACTTTGGAGTTTAATTTTCCTTTGCTAGATTTTCAAGAGAAGAGAAGTACAAGTAGTCTTCAAAGGTAATTAATATTATCTCTTCTATCTCTATCATACTAGGATGATAAGAGAAGTATAATCTAATGAAGTTGGATACTAAGAACATGTCATAAGTCATTGATGAATGAACTTAAGCCGAATAAGTTGAATAAGCAACTTGAACTTAAATAAGTTGATGAACTTGGGAATAACTTGCCATATGTTGTCATATGATGTTAGTATGTTTAAAATATTTTGAAAACATTGATTGATGGACTTAAGTTCGTAGTAAGTTATAAGCATGAGAATTTGTAGTTAATAAGATGAATAAGTCATTGAATTATGAGAATAAGTCAAAACCTACTTTGATAATAAGTTGGTGTAATAAGTAACTTGAAATGTCTATATGTTGATTAAAATCCACCTAGAATGATTAGTAATGAGGTTTCACCAGAATTTACACGATTGAACGACAATCGTCGAATTCGTGAAATTCTCAGAATGGAAGTTGTATTTTGTGTTTGAAGTCGTAAATGTTGGTTTTCGATGGAGACAAGTCATATTTGGCATTATAGAGTTGCGAACTCAAAAATGGCCGAATTCCGACTTAGAACGAAGAAACGAGTGTTGAACGTTCACAAACGTTTATCATTTTTGTTAAATTGGACTAATAGGTGAAATTTTAGCAAAAGAAATAAAATAGATAAAATTCTTGCGTAAACGCATAGAGTACGTAATTTGTGACCCGTAGGCTCTTGAACGAGTCAATTCAGACTTATAACGAAGAAGTTATGAGTCCGGGAATCTCAACTTTTGAAAAATATGTCCAAAGTTTTTGTGACACAGAGTCCGCGCCGCGGCGCGACTCTAAGTCATTTAGCCGGCGCAGCAGGGCCAAAGTGACCTTAGTCCCCTACAAACTCGCGTCGCAGTGCGACTAGTAACAAAGGGACTTCATACCAACGTCGAGTCCGGTTTACAACAACAATGGTGGCCATGGCGCAACACCAAGTGTAATAGTCAGGTACGCAATATGACCTCAAGACCTAGACCATGTAGAATGTTTAAAGGATGAGCATGGATTGTGATGGATGAACACTTAATTAAGGATCTTGAAGAAACATTATTAAGATATATTAAAACTTAAGTATGCATACTTAAGGTTAAGATTAAGTCAATTACTTATGAACGTAAGAATGACGTAATGGAAAGCCGGAACCTATAATAACAAATCTAATACGTATTTAGATTGAGAAGAAGGGTAAGATTCTTTAGGAACCATGTATGATCATTCATGACCTAATGTGCTATGTGATGTTATTATCTAATGTAGAGACCTTAAAGACGTAAAGTGCACGTGTTATATCAATAAGCAGACGCTAAAGGCAAGTACTCTAACCCTTGTTCCAGTTCGATCTGGACAAGTCTTTGTGATTCATGTATTCTTCTCATGAGTTTGTATCTGAGGAAGTCAAAGCCAATCCTTTCTGAAAAGCCAATCTGGACTTACGGACTTCGTGCCGGGATGTCCTTTTTAAAGTACTTATGAAAAGCTTACGGTCTTAAACCGGAATTGATGTTTTACTGAATATTGTTGTCGTAAAACATTTTGAATGAAAAGAAGTGCTATTTTGAATTATCGATAGTACTTCATAACTATTGTTCAGTTATTGAAGATATACGATTCCTATGTTACAAGCATGCTATTTTCCTAGAATTGTTGTACTTGCTGAGCTAGTTAGGCTCATTCTTGCTTGAACCATATGAATGCAGCTAAGACCGAATGTACCAATGGATCCGGGAAGGGTAAAGGGAAGGCGAAGGCGAACCCATAGATTACATATGTAATAGTATAGGTTTTGTAAGGAATAATATTGATATTATGACAAAGACAATGTATTGGTTGTAAAGAACCAAGGAAATGTAAATATTCTTTTGATATATATATATATATAAGACATATCTGTTCTTTTGAGGCATTTCAATTGAATGTTTATGTGAACTGTAGCACTGTGTAGCACCATCTGTCGGGTTGGAAGATACCCGGATTAGGGGGCGTCACAGCTACCCCTTAGCGAGCTTTCGACCAACGACTCCCAGACCATATAAGACATTAGGGCGCTAGGTGTAGAGATACTCCCTCGGGCTTACTTGCTCAAGTAACAAAGGCCCCGAAACAAAACTAGCCAGGTTTTTTTTTTGGTAAAGCTTATATACTCCAAATATTCCCCCCTAACTTAAATTAATGTTTAACTTCAGCCATCACTAGCTATTCATGTTATTCTTTCATTCAACGTGTATTTATCATTTAGAAATCTATTATCTATCCATTTAAACTTACTCAGCCAACATGGTCGTTTCTTAACAAGTGCTATCATGATAATATTAGTTTCAAACAAATAAAAAATTAAATCATGTTAAGAAAGCACATCACCGCTTAACAATCCTTACTAGACTTGTTTACGCATATCACTGCTTAACAATCCTTACTAGACTTGTTTACGCAATTTCAATTTCATCATTGGCCCCGTATATACTTAAACTATTAAATAGGCGGAATTTTGTAAAATACAACGGCAAATTTAAATTGTAATTTTAAATATTTATGGAATTATATAAATATTTAATTAATGTGTTTATTGTAGAATAAATATTTGTTTAATTTGATTTGATTTGATTATTTATTTGTTGAATAAATAATTAACGAGTTAAGGAAATTGATCATCATGAGATAATATTTTAATATTTGGTTGATTAAATAAAATTATAATTATAAAGAAAATTATAATTATGTCGTATTGGTTTATGTGGTGAATTAATTTAATAAATTGTTATTAGAATTAATTAAATTGAATATTAAAATTTAATTAATTAAAGTGTGACCATAAACTATATTATAAAGGAGTTATTAAAATAAGTTAAGGGAGGTTAATTCAGTTTTTGCCAAACAAGACTTAATGAATGTTAAGTCTTTAATTTAAATCTGTTTTACCAAACAAGGTGTAAGATTTAATGGGTTAATTTTTAGTTAGTTAGCCAAACAAGCCTTATGGCTTTTGAGTTTAAGAAAAAAAAACTGATGTCAGTTAAAGTTATAATTATATTATATACTTAATACATATATTATTACCTATACGTTATATTGGGTTTAATACGTAAGTTAGAGTTTAGAATAGGGAGAAAGACTCAGAAGAAGAAAAAAAAAAGAGAAGAAGAAAATTACAGAGAAAAGTAAGAGAGAATTGGGAGAAGTCTAGAGAGAGGAATTGGGGAAAAAGAAAGCTTCATAATCAAAAGAATAGCCATCATCTTCTAAAATTAAGGTATCCTCTTGCTTGTATTTTTCAAAAAGTTGTAGTTATATTCTTTTCTAAAATTCTCTATAAAAACTTTGTGAAGGTTGAATTGTTTGTTGTATATAGCTTTATATGATAAATTGTTTGTTATAAAATTGTTTTCATAAGTTTATATATAAGTATAGTGAATGAATTCATGTTAAGTATGTATTTTGTGAAGGAAATCATATTACAAAGAATTTGTATAAACATATATTAATATGGCTTAGTTTAAAGTAAAATCAAGGTCTAATTAGTTGGTTAATTTATAAATTGACTATTGAATTTGAAAGAGGATGAATAAACATAAGCATAGTATGTTGAATTAACTTTTTGGTTGAAAAACAAAAGTCACGTTGATGATTTTCACCAAAACTTTCAAAAAGTGAAGTTTTAGCAAAATAGTGAAAATTAATAGTTGTAATTTGGATGTTTATGTTGTTTAGATGGCTAGAAACATGTTTGAAAACATTAGATTATGTTTCTGTAAACCTATTATACCTTAGATAGGTTGGTATGGTTGTTAGAAAGGAGTTTGGAGGCCTAATTTGGCTTTCCGTAGTGTTACAAAGCATAAAATCGTAAAACGCTGAAGTGACCCCCGCCCCGGCGGGAGGGGGGGGGGTAGTCTGCTAAGCTAATTTTGGGAAAAAAAACTAACAGATTATAGTTTACTAAAATGGGCATAACTATTTCATACGAACTCCGATTGATGCGATTCAAGATGATCCAGAACGAGGACGAGTATACCTATAACATTTATTCTTTACGTTTTGCAATTTGAAATCGTTATGAAGGGTAAACATATCCATCTTTAGGACTGTTGTGTATTTGGAGGCAATCGGAGGGCGTCGAGATGCGCGAATGCAAGTGCAATTCTTTGTGTGTTAGTATAACCTAATGATAACATGTTGGACATGTAATAGGATGTTGTATCAAATTGTTAATGTGTATGTGATGCAATGACATGATCACTTAAGTAGTTGTAATAAAGCTAAATAGTGATGTTCATGAAAAGATGTGATGTTGTTAGTGAGCTATATGAAACTAATATTAGTGTAACTAATGTGTATTGTCAATACATATGGTATGTGTAGGACTTGTGGTGAACGTGAGTAGTGATTGTTTAACCTACGCACGAGGCAAGTTCCCTAACCTTTGCTACTTTATTATTCAGCAAGGTTACTTTTCACTGTCATGATATACTTTTGCAAGTTCTCTATTTCTAATCTCTTGTTGAGAAATTTATTGTTATGCAAGTTCTTTAACTCTCATTTACTGTTGAGCAAGTTAATTAATCTTTATTTCTTTATTCCAAACGAGATTACTTTGGTTATTCAAAGTCTGTAATTTTGTTATAAGAAATGTGTTTATTCAGCTACTAATAACTGTTGTTTGACCTTCGTTCTCCAATGTCATTGTACTATCTTACATTATTGTACCGAACTCTAAGTTGCTAGCGATTCTTTACCAATTCAACTAATCCTTAGTTGATGAATGTTCTAAACTCTAAATTACCTTTGAAGTCAACCCAAACCAAACTTCCTTTGGTTTGCATATGAACTCACACAAATTTTGAAAGCATGTTGTCGATGATAACATTTGTTCAATTTAGAAATTGTTAATACTCTAGCTCTTATTGATTCATCGATATACCTTGTTCATGAAGATATTATAATCAAACTCTTGAATAGTTATTTGTTTCTATCTCTGATTCAACCAAGATTACTTGGTTGATGAGAATTCTAAAGATCTAGAATTCCTTTGAAGTTAATTCCCAACCAAACTTCATTTGGTTGAACCCGATAATCTAAGTTTGAGATGAACAACCCTATTATTAGGGGATTATTTTAGAAATACGCAATAAGCGTTAAAATGTTTCATGCAATACATAGTACAAAAAGGTTGATCACCGAGTATGGGATGATGGTCCATATAGTCGTTTAGATCATTAAAGGTTATAGTAGAAACACATGTTAACCTAGGACATAGATGATGATTATAGTCTTTTAGATCATTAAAGGTTAAAGTAGAAATACTTGAAAACCTAGAGTATAGTTAAGTGGTCTTGTGACCCTCAGTGTATTCTTTGGTGTTGATATCTATTGTTAACTTAAACGTTTATTATTCCTTTGAACTCGTAGCTTTTAAATTAAAGTTTATTGTTCTGGTAAGAATACTTTACCATTGAAAGCTTATTTAATTGTCATTCATTAAACATTTTTGTATATTATCCTTCTTGTGGGAAATTGTTTGCTAACTCTTGCACCAAACAATTCAGATGAAGTTAAGAAGTTTGAAGAGCTTTCTATAAGCAAGGGCAAGGACAAAATGCTTGATTAGACGACAACGTTTAATTTACCTTTTATTTATGAAGCTTATATAATAGATGTAATTATGATCATGTTTTAATTTTCCGCTGGTGATTGTAATAAAGGTTAGATGACCTGGGATATATTTTATATTATGTAACCCTTTAATGGGAGATTGATTGTTTAAACTTTTGAGTTTAATTATATCCTTTGTTTATGGGTAGTTAGTTATGATTTTATTTGATGAAGGAACACCAAATTTGTGGGATTGAAGTACCCTGATTTGGGGGTGTCACTAGTTGGTATCAAAGCTTTAGGTTATGAACCTTAGGTGGGGAAACCTTAGGCTATAACCTTCTAGGAGATCGAAAAATATAGAGGTGATAAACTCTTATCGAGTTTTCGAGGAATGAATTAAGGAAATTCATTGAAGATAAAATGATAAAAGACTTTATGTGTTTATGTGTTAATGACTTATGTACTCGTGAGTACTTAGGAGTAGCAAGTATTATAAATATCAAGTTGTGGAGTTATTAAAACTTTGGTGTCAGAGAGATTTATGAAGGAAGATAGGGATTAAGAGCCCTGAGAAGTTATATAGTTTGAGAATGGTTAGTATTAGGAAAGCCATTCCCGTGGATTTTTGTTGTAGAACTTGGGTATGAGCTTGAGTTTGATCCGGAAGATGAATTTTAGAAGGTAAATATGAAGTATGAGTAAGAAGAGTTAGGAAAGCCATAGAGCTAGCGTAAAAAAGATGTCGCGACTCAAGACTTTACCGCATTTACTTGCACTTGCGATGTGTAGAGTAGAGATTATCTCGATTAAAGTATTAAAGAGGATAATTATTAGTTATTAACGAGATTGAGCAGGAATGGCTAGGGAAAGGAGTCAGCAAAGCGGGCGAAAGCTGAGGACGCATGGATGGAGGCTTCTAAATGAATAGTACGTGTTAAAGACAAGTCAAAGAGTGCCAAGCGAATGATGGAACTTAGCATTTAATCTTACACTCTCCTGATGATTCGTATCGTGGAGCAAGAGCGAAATGAAGCTGTACAACGTGGATTGTTCTTGTAGATTGCAAGAAAAACAATAAGATGATATATAAAACATGAAAAAAAAAATTAATAGATGTAAATCCTAACTTTTGAATTAAATAGTGGGATGTGATGAAGTAATCCTAGAATTTTATTATTTCGGGATAAATAATATAAATAAAGAGTGAGGCTTATTTTGTTTTGTGTGTAAATAAATGAAAAAAAAAGTATTATCATTGTTTATTAAGATATATTATGTGTTATCTATAAGTGGTTAAGATAAGTTTGAAAATGTTAATGTGTGGATGAACAATGATCTAATAGTTCAAGTTTTAAACAGTAAGATGTCGCCTAGAAGAAGACAACAACATCAACAGAGCCCCAAGGAAAATGTATACAATAGGGAAGCTAACGCAAATCCAAAGCACAATTGGTGAATTTGTTTGGTGGGAGCACCGATAAATCAACTGAATTTCGGGTCAGATAATCAAATCTCGATGTTCCAACCAAATTCGTTTACAATACAGGGGTTGGAAAGAACGATTGATGTAGATGGGGAAGGTAATACGTTGCATACAATCAAGAGCGGAGGGAAAGAAGAGTGAAGATGATAAGGTGGGTGATAGTCATACCCGGTAACTTATTTGGAAAAGAAAGTGGGACAATAATATTAACGCCGAAAATCAATAAGGGAAGAAAAAGAAAGAAGGTGGAGGCGTGTAGCAACTCGCGAAAAGAAACATGTAGGTGTTTGTTTGAAGGGAAAAAGGGGTGTGCTTTAATTGTGGCTCAAAGGATCACATTGCACCAAAATGTTCAAGACCGAGGAAGAGAGCCTGCTTCACGTGTGGATCGAAGGAGCACTTTGCTCGAGGTTGCCCAAAGAAAGCGGTAGGAAAAGCAAGTGGAAGCAAAGGGGGCGTGGGAAAACTCGGTTATTATAGAGTCGAACTCCATGTGGTCGACCAACCGAACAATCATCCAACATGAAGATCCGTGACGCAATGCAAGGTATGTTTCCGATCAGTTATCT
Organism: Panax ginseng; assembly: GCA_020205605.1. Taxonomy (NCBI): domain Eukaryota; kingdom Viridiplantae; phylum Streptophyta; class Magnoliopsida; order Apiales; family Araliaceae; genus Panax; species Panax ginseng. The sequence goes on along the minus strand of CM035136.1, from coordinate 51,122,346 downwards.
ATACGGTTGCGTGTTATTTAATTTAACCGCCACTTGTTAATTTATGCCTGATGAATTCGTTTAGAAACTAGATTCGCTTCGGGAAGAGTTAGACTATTCCCTAAATATAGAAAGTGTGAATAATGATTCCTTTTACGTTGGTGTGTTTCCGAATTTGATGTTGTATTAAAGGCCACGTGTTAAACCATGTGGTGATAAGTCATTGTCATAGAAAGTGCATAAACCTTAAGACTTTGAGGAAGTCAAAGGTAGTATTTTATTCTTTTAGTTCTTTTATGCGTAGAGTTATTTATCGATGTTGTAAAACAAGAAGTTATTAAGAAAATAATATGTGGGTTATGTGAAGAGCAAGATAGTTACTTAGTTAGCTAAATTGACGAGGAAATCGGTGGAATTTATATGGGCAGGAAATTATGAAGTGAATTTTCAAGAATTGAAGAAGAATTTAGTATGGCACCTATGTTGTCTCTACCAATTTTATATATAGTACGCGTAAAAATTTATGTTGTATAGCAATGCATCATACAAAGTATTAGGTTAAATGTTTAAAGTGTCCAACTCATGAGTCTTTTTTTACGCATCGCGTCGCTTAAAATTTTATATGTGAAAGGGTATTCTCTCACGATTCATGTGTTTAAGGTATTAGTGATTGCCTTCAGGATTTAACGATGTTATTTTTGAGTAGTAGGTGAGATATAGAAAAAAAAGGTAGTAGTTATTTTTGTTAATCATGCAAAATGGGTTCATAATAGAAATGACTAAGTGGTGGTAGGAGGTAAGATATATGAAAAGGCGGAGGAGGAGAAGCTTTTCAGATGAAAACCAGTACAACTTTGTTGGATAGAGTTAAGGAAGACTATTCATCCAATGGTAGTGTCAATTCAAAAATCGATCTTTGAAGGATAGTTGAAGTTAGAAGGAAGAAACTAGGTTTCGCTAATACGAAATTGAAAATGAAGTTTTGCATAAAATTTATATATTGAATCAACTAGGAAGCACAAATTATATATTGCCTTCGATATTATTATTGGTGGCAAGATATGGTGAGAGATTTTGGTATGTCAAAGTTAGCGTATTACATATCGAGTAGTGTGAAGTTATGTTTTAAAAATCATTTCAAGACACGATGTTTATGTGTCAATTGTGTCAAACCAAGATTCACGATTTACATCGAATTTTCAAAAGGGTTTGCAAGAACGTGTGGAACGCAATTAGAAATAGGTATATCATATCGTTTGCAAATCGATTGCCAAACTAAAAGGAAGTCCAAACATCGGAAGGCGTGCTAAGCGCACGAGAAGTTTTTGATAATGTCATACGAGGAATCCACATTGAGCAAGTTATGGGTAAGTTAAAATAATTTAAGAGTAAGGTAATGTTAGGTGGGTTTTCAACTGAGGACTCATATGGTGACTAAGTCGTACAAACATTTGTGTGGGCAGAGGTTTTGTGCATATACTTTGTTTATCACATTGATAAACATTGAAATATCGATATCGCGCTATCAATGTATGTGTGGTGGAAATGTGATTCTTTTTTCATGTATATATTTGATAGTTAGAGGTTGTTAAGACTAAGATAGAAGATATTGAGATTAGTTTCGGTTCTTAAAACTAAAGCATATGGTAAGTTCGTGACTCATAATCATATGGTATGTTTTGAACCCCTCAGCGAATGGACGCCTATGGTCTGACTAGGATAAGTTCCTAAACTCATATGATTATGGCAAGTTCCTGGATTTCCAAAGTGTAGTAAGTTTGATGAACTATTGGGTATAAAATGGTTATAGTATAGGAAGCGTTGATGAAGTTGAAAGATGGTATTGAGGTAGCCTTACCTCTGTAGTTAGAGCGCATTCAAAATGTTTTTCATGTTTCGGTGAGATGATCGAACAAGCTCGACTGCAATCATGTGATCAAGTACGATAATGTCAAAGATGCTATGTGGGAACTTGAAACTGAAATGATGAAGAATTACCCTGAGTTATTTGTTTAATCTGTGTTTTCGATTCTGGGGACATAATCTTTGTAAGGAGGGAAGAATATGACGAACGAATTGCTTGAGTTGTGATTCGAGGGACAGAATCCTTGTAAGGAGGGAAGGATGTAACAATCCAAAAATTTAAACTGTAATTTTAAATATTTATGGAATTATATAAATATTTAATTAATGTGTATTTAATTGTTTATTAGAATAAATATTTGTTTAATTTGATTTGATTTGATTATTTATTTGTTGAATAAATAATTAACGAGTTAAGGAAATTGATCATCATGACATAATATTTTAATATTTGGTTGATTAAATAAAATTACAATTATAAAAAAAATTATAATTATGTCGTATTGATTTATGTGGTGAATTAATTTAATAAATTGTTATTAGAATTAATTAAATTGAATATTAAAATTTAATTAATTAAAGTGTGACCATAAACTATATTATAAAGGAGTTATTAAAATAAGTTAAGGGAGGTTAATTCAGTTTTTGCCAAACAAGGCTTAATGAATGTTAAGTCTTTAATTTAAATCTGTTTTACCAAACAAGGTGTAAGATTTAATGGGTTAATTTTTAGTTAGTTAGCCAAACAAGCCTTATGGCTTTTGAGTTTAAGAAAAAAAAACTGATGTCAGTTAAAGTTATAATTATATTATATACTTAATACATATATTATTACCTATAATGTTATATTGGGTTTAATACGTAAGTTAGAGTTTAGAATAGGGAGAAAGACTTAGAAAAAAAAAAAAAGAAGAAGAAGAAAATTACAGAGAAAAGTAAGAGAGAAATTGGGAGAAGTCTAGAGAGAGGAATTGGGGAAAAGAAAGCTTCATAATCAAAAGAATAGCCATCATCTTCTAAAATTAAGGTATCCTCTTGCTTGTATTTTTCAAAAAGTTGTAGTTATATTCTCTTCTAAAATTCTCTCTGTAAAAAACTTTGTGAAGGTTGAATTGTTTGTTGTATATAGCTTTATATGATAAATTGTTTGTTATAAAATTGTTTTCATAAGTTTATATATGAGTATAGTGAATGAATTCATGTTAAGTATGTATTTTGTGAAGGAAATCATATTACAAAAGAATTGGTATGAACATATATGAATATGGCTTAGTTTAAAAGTAAAATTAAGGTTTAATTAGTTGTATAATATATAAATTGACTATTGAATTTGAAAGAGGATGAATAAACATAAGCATAGTATGTTGAATTAACTTTTTGGTTGAAAACAAAAGCACGTTGATGATTTTCACCGAAACTTTCAAAAAGTGAAGTTTTAGCAAAATAGTGAAAATTAATGATTGTAATTTGGATGTTTATGTTGTTTAGATGGCTAGAAACATGTTAGAAAAAATTAGATTATGTTTCACAGAAAACCTATTATACCTTAGATAGGTTGGTATGGTTGTTAGAAAGGAGTTTGGAGGCCTAATTTGGCTTTCCGTAGTGTTACAAAGCATAAAATCGCAAAACGCTGAAGTGACCCCTCCCGTGGCCCCCCCCAAGGTATGCAAAAAACCCCCTTGGTAGGGGGGTAGTCTCTAAGTCAATTTTGGAAAAAAAAACTAACAACAACATAGTTTACTAAAATGGGCATAACTTTTTACATACGAACTCCGATTGATGCGATTCAAGATGATCCGAACGAGGACGAGTAGACCTATAACTTTTATTCTTTACGTTTTTCAATTTGAAATCGTTATGAAGGGTCAAAATAGCCATCTTTAGGACTGTTGTGTATTTGGAGGCAATCGGGGGGCATCGGGATGCGCGAATGCAAGTGCAATTCTTTGTGTGTTAGTATAACCTAATGATAACATGTTGGACATGTAATAGGATGTTGTATCAAGTTGTTAATGTGTATGTGCTGCAATGACATGATCATTTAAGTAGTTGTAATAAAGCTAAATAGTGATGTTCATGAAAAGATGTGATGTTGTTAGTGAGCTATATGAAACTAATATTAGTGTAACTAATGTGTATTGTCAATACATATGGTATGTGTAGGACTTGTGGTGAACGTGAGTAGTGATTGTTTAACCTACGCACGAGGAAAGTTCCCTAACCTTTGCTACTTTATTATTCAGCAAGGTTACTTTTCACTGTCATGATATACTTTTGCAAGTTCTCTATTTCTAATCTCTTGTTGAGCAATTTATTGTTATGCAAGTTCTTTAACTCTCATTTACTGTTGAGCAAGTTAATTAATCTTTATTTCTTTATTCCAAACGAGATTACTTTGGTTATTCAAAGTCTGTAATTTTGTTATAAGAAATGTGTTTATTCAGCTACTAATAACTGTTGTTTGACCTTCGTTCTCCAATGTCATTGTATTATCCTACATTTTTGTACCGAACTCTAAGTTACCTAGCAATTCTTTACCAATTCAACTAATCCTTAGTTGATGAATGTTCTAAACTCTAAATTACCCTTGAAGTCAACCCAAACCAAACTTCCTTTGGTTTGCATATGTACTCACACAAATTTTGAAAGCATGTTGTCGATGATAACATTTGTTCAATTTAGAAATTGTTAATACTCTAGCTCTTATTGATTCATCGATATACCTTGTTCATGAAGATATTATAATCAAACTCTTGAATAGTTATTTGTTTCTATCTGATTCAACCAGTACTTGGTTGATGAGCATTCTAAAGATCTAGAATTCCTTGGAAGCTAATTCCCAACCAAACTTCATTTGGTTCGGAACCTGATAATCTAAGCTGAGATGAACAACCCTATTATTAGGGGATTATTTTAGAAATACGCAATAACGTTAAAATGTTTACGCAATACATAGTACAAAGGGCTGATCACCTAGAGTACGGGATGATGGTCCATATAGTCGTTTAGACTGTTAAAAGGTTATGAGTAGAACACACATTAACCTAGGACATAGATGATGATTATAGTCTTTTAGATCATTAAAGGTTAAAGTAGAAATACTTGAAAACCTAGAGTATAGTTCGTGGTCTTGTGACCCTCAAAGTATTCTTTTTCGATGTTGATATCTATTGTTAACTTAAACGTTCATTATTCCTTTGAACTCATAGCTTTTGAATTAAAGTTTATTATTCCTAGTAAGAATACTTTTACCATTGAAAGCTCATTTAATTGTCATTCATAAAATGTTATTGTATATTATCCTTCTTGTGGGCAATTGTTTGCTCACTCTTGCACAAAACAATGCAGATGAAGTTAAGAAGTTTGAAGAGCTTTCTTCAAGCAAGGGCAAGACAAAATGCTTGATTAGACGACAACGTTTAATTTACCTTTTATTTATGAAGCTTATATAATAGATGTAATTATGATCATGTTTTAATTTTCCGCTGATGATTGTAATAAAGGTTAGATGACTTGGGATTTATTTTAGATTATATAACCCTTTAATGGGAGATTGATTGTTTAAACTTTTGAGTTTAATTATATCCTTTGTTTATGGGTAGTTAGTTATGATTTTATTGGACAATGAACACCAACTCATTCCGGTATTAGTGAGCGGGTAGCCATTCGATTATAGCGTTCTTGAGCCAGACCTTGACGAGCCAACCGGTACATCAAATTTTGGAGGAGCCGAAGCTGTCCTAGAACCTTCTCCGCGTTGGTGCTTCGAGGCCATCTATAAAATTCTACAAGGAAATCACATTCACACGTATTAGAATTGAGCATAAATCTGATATGGACATACGTACCCGTAGCATGACCCCCAAACTTCAAAATAAGATCACTTTGTGTAACATGGTTGGGGGTGTGGTTAGGCAACCAGTAGCAGTAAAGTACAACATTGAAACCAATTAGCCTCATGTGTCCAAAACATATTCCACTAGTACAACTACAATAATCAACTAATGCATATGCATTATCTTCAACTAGTAAACAAATCATGCCTTCAAGATCTACTAGTCAGTGCATGTGTAAATTTGCTAAAACACTGACCATAAAGGTGTGTGAATTAGGAAAGGAACCATGAACATCAGCCCAAAAGTCCTTGCTATACTAATTTACCCATGCATATGAGAAGGAAAGTGTAAGCGTGTGAGGAAAGTCATTGGTAGGATTGGTTAGGGATGAAATTCACAAAGACAGTCACTTAAGCATGTTAACAAACACCTTATGGGCTATAGTAGATCACCTACATCACCAATTATATTCATAGCAGACAGAGGCCTAATCGGATTAACTAATGTAATCATACTGATATAATTAACATACCCAAAACATGATGGTAGAACAAGCGACAGAGGAAATCAATTAAGAGTAGAACTCATATTGGATAAAAAAAAAATATTAGATCTAGTCAAGTCAAACGAGAAAGTGAACAAGGAGGAATATAGCACTACTCGATTAGCCAACATGAAAATATAAGGAAGCAATTACCAGAAAAATATGAGAAGTAGCGTAATTGTGGGAAAAGGATTAAAGGGGTGAACAAGTGGAAACTGAATAGACTTAAAACTGTCGTAGGACTCTGAAATCAAATCCCAGTGCTGGGGCACTGGGTCTTGGTGTGTATTGAGCGCTGGAGCGCTAATCGTCAGTGTTTGGGAATAGCCCCTAGCATCGTGGCGCTGCGTTATAACATGAAATGGGCGTCGGTACCGAGCATCGATGTGGTGGTGCAAGCCCAGAGCACCGGTCTTTGGGAACAAGGTCGACTTTCGGATTAAAGCGCCAGAGCACGGTTGGCATGGAATGGAGCGAGGCGGTATGTTGCATGACCTTGTCCAAATCATTGCTTTAGCACTGTATGGTTGTCCTGGCAACACAACAAAACAAACAAGCATTTTCTTATTATTATAAACACATAAAACTTCAAATACTGAGAAGATAGATAAATAAAAATGAAAGACATTAAATTAATCTAATTCAAAATGGAATAAAATAAAAATTAAACTAAATAATAAAATAAAAAAAACTGTGGGGTTGCCTCCCCAGAGCGCTTGGTTTCAAGTCGTCAGCCTGACTTTGCTATTTTGCTCAATTATCCACTGGATTTGAGAGGTACATGGTCGTAACTTATCGATCGATTGGCCCACTCCAATAATGCTTAAGTTATTGGCCGTTAACCTTGAAGACTCGCTTGGAATTTGGATCTTCCACTTCAACATTCCAGTGTTGAGTGACAGATATAACCACGAAAGGCCTTGACCAGCGAGATTTCAATTTACCGGAAAATAAACGCAATCTAGAGTTGAAAAGAAATACTTGTTGACCCGGTTCAAACTTTCGATCGACGATTTTCTTATCGTGCCATGTTTTAACTTTCTCCTTGTACAGTTTGGCGTTCTCATATGCATTATGCCTGAATTCGTCCATCTCATTCAACAGAAGTAACCGTTTCTCCCCACCTGCTTGTATATCAAAATTCTGTTTTCGAATGGCCCAATATGCACAATGTTCTAATTCGATCGGAGGATGACACACATTTTTGTAGACCATCCTGTAAGGTGACATGCCTATAGGGTTCTTGTAAGCTGGTCGATATGCCCATAAGGCATCATCTAAGCGCATTGCCCAATCTTTGCGTGATGGGTTGACTACCTTCTCCAAGATTAGCTTAACTTTCCGATTCGAGACTTTTGCTTGACCATTAGTTTGGGGATGGTATGCGGCTGCAATCTTATGTCGGACCCCATACTTTGAAAGCAATTTGGTGAACTGCTTGTTACAGAAGTGAGTTCCCTCATCACTAATTATCGCTCGTGGTGTACCGAATCGTGTGAAAATATTCCTTTTTAAGAATCAAAGTACCACTTTAGCATCGTTCATAGGTAAAGCTACAGCTTCTACCCATTTTGAAACATAGTCTACCGCCAATAGGATGTACTGATTATTGAACAATGACGGGAAAGGTCCCATGAAGTCAATTCCGCAAACATTGAATAATACAACCTCCAAAATGGTGTTAAGCGGCATTTCAAATTGTTTGGAGATTATACCTATGCGTTGACACCGATCACACTTCAACACGTAGAGATATGCGTCTTTAAACAGGGAAGGCCAGAAAAATCCCGACTACAATACTTTGGTTGATGTCCTATCACCCGCATAGTGACCTCCGTAATTCGATAAGTGGCAATGACCTAATATGCTATCAATCTCCTCTTGTGGTACACAACGTCTAATTATTTGGTCTACACAAGTCTTAAACATAAATGGTTCTTCCCAAAAGTATTGTCGGACATCATGGAGAAACTTTTTTCGTTGTTGCGAGTTTAAATCAGGAGGTAACACATTACTAACCAGATAATTCACAAAATCGGCATACCATGGCACTGCTGTTGTTACTTGAAGAAGTTGTTCATCGGGAAACATCTCCTTTATGACGACCTTGTCTTTTTGCTGAACCTTTGCATTTTCTAATCGTGAAAGAAGATCTGCCACCTGGTTTTTGGTGCCTTTTCTATCTCGGATCTCCAAGTCAAATTCTTGTAGCAAAAGCACCCACCGTATTAATCACGGCTTGACATCCTTCTTTGCAATTAAATACTTAATGGTGGAGTGATCAGTGTAGACGATTACCTTGGTCCCGATGAGATATGCTCTGAACTTGTCGAATGCAAACACGGCTGCAAGTAATTCTTTTTTTGTGGTCGTGTAATTCAATTGAGCATCCGTCAACGTCTTGTTGGAGTAGTAAATAGTGTGAAATTTTTATCATGATGTTATCCCAATACTGCTCTAACTGCGTAGTCACTGGCGTTGCACATCAATTCAAACGGTAAAGACCAGTCAGGGGCTACTATTATTGGAGCTGAAACCAATTTCTTCTTCAATATTTGGAAAGCCTTGATGCAAAACGGATCCATCTTAAACGACACATCTTTCTCCAAGAGGGAACACAAGGGTTTTGATATTTTAGAAAAATCTTTAATAAATCGTCTATAGAAACCCGCATGTCCCAAGAAGCTCCATATTCCCTTCACAGATGTTGGAGAAGGTAGTTTCTCAATCGTCTCAATTTTGGCTTTATCAACCTCTAGCCCTGATACGAATACCTTATGCCCCAAAATCATCCCCTCTTGCACCATGAAGTGACACTTTTCCCAGTTAACAACTAGGTTTGTCTCCACACAGCGCTTCAACACTAAAATTAGATTCTTCAAGTATAGGTCGAAACTGTCACCAAACACGGAGAAATTATCCATGAATACTTCCAAGTTTTGTTCCACCATATCTGAGAAAATGGCCATCATGCACCATTAAAAAGTTACTGGAACATTGCATAAGCCAAAAGACATACGCCAGAATACAAACGTATCGTAAGGGCATGTGAACATGGTTTTTTCTTGATCTTCCGGCTCTATGGCAATCTGATTATATCCGGAATATCCATCCAATAGACAATAAAATTGATGTCCAGCCAACCTATCCAACATCTAATCAATGAACGGCAAGGGGAAGTGATCCTTGCGTGTGAGTTTATTCAGTTTGCGGTAATCCATACATACTCTCCAGCCTGTAACTGTTCTAATGGGGATGAGTTCATTAGATTCGTTTTTCACTATAGTCATTCCCCCTTTCTTTGGTACGCACTGTACAGGACTTACCCATGAACTATCCGAAATTGGATAAATAATGCAAACATCCAGCCACTTTATGATCTCTTTTTTCACCACATCCTTCATAATGGGGTTTAGCCTTCTTTGCTGCTCAATGGTTGGTTTTTCTCCCTCATCTAATAATATCTTATGCATACAAAATGACGGACTAATTCCTCGAATATCTGCTATAGTCCATCCAATTGCTGTTTTGAACTCTCGCAACACCCTTAATAATTTCTCTTTTTGCGTGTCTGTCAAATTTATCAAAATAATAACTGGTAGAGTAACATCTTTTCCCAAATAGGCATACTGTAGATGAGATGGTAGATGTTTTAATTCCAACACCGGTGGCTCTTCTGTCTATGGTTTGAATTTTTTTTGCTTCCATCTCAGGCCGATCAAGAGTGTCAAATGATTGTTTAACTTTTCTGGTTGCTGGTAATGCATCTAGCCATTTGACATACTCAATATCGTCCTCGATATTGTAATCGTCCATCCCGAACAAAACATATTCTAGTGGATCTTCTGAATAATTTTCTCTGAACTTGTGATTAACCAACTCATCCATAACATCTACCTGCAGACATTCCCCCTTCTCTTTCAGAAATCTCATTGACTTAAATACATTAAAGGTGACCTCTTGGTCTTCAACTCGCATCGTCAATTCCCCTTTTTGTACGTCGATCAACGTTCTCCCTGTTGCTAAAAATGATCGCCCAAGAATGATGGGAATTTCTTTATCTTCTTCACAATCCAAGATAACGAAATCTGTTGGGAAGATGAATTTATCCACCTTTACTAATACGTCTTCAACAATACCTCGTGGATAAGTAACTGACTAGTCCGCCAATAGCAAACTGATATTTGTCATTTTTGGTGCCTTAAGTCCAAACTGGTTGTAGACGGATAGTGGCATCAAATTTATACTGGCCCCCAAATCACACAATGCTCTTCACGAAAACTGATTACCAATTTCGCATGGAATAGTAAAACTACCTGGATCTTTTAACTTCGGAGGTAACTTATTCTGGATAATTGCATTGCACTCTTCAGTTAGCGCCACTGTTTCAAAATAACCCAATTTTCTCTTCTTCGACAAAACTTCTTTCATGAACTTGGTTTAACTCGGCATTTGTTCTAATTCTTCGGCAAACGGTATGTTGATATGCAGTTTTTTGAAAATATCCAAAAACCTTGAGAACTGCTTATCTAACTTGGATTTTTGAAACCTCTGTGGAAACAGTATGGGAGGCATTATAATGCTTTGTTCAGGTGCTTGCTGCTCTAACTCTTCACCCTGTCAGTTTCCAGTTTCTGAGACTTCTTCTTTTTCTGTGGTCTCTTGCAATTCCTTTCAACTACGTAAAGTCACAGCCTTGCAATGCTCATCTCTACCCGGATTTATCTCAGTATCACTGGGGAGTGTTCCTTGTGGACGACTATTCAACGCATGTGAAATTTGACCCATCTGACTTTTTAGATTCTTGATCTAAATAGCTTGACTTTTCACATTCATATCTACTGGACTCAATAACTTGTCTTGCTCACTTATCCTTTTGTCTATAGCTACAATAAAATTTTCCAACGCTTCTTCCAGACTTATTTTCCTCTCTGGCTGTTATTGAGTCTGATTTTGAAATCCAGGGGGGGTTTGTGGTATAGGTGCTTGACCTTGATTATTACTCCATGAGAATCCCAGAAGATTCCTCCAGCCCGGATTATATGCATTTTGAGTCGGATAAGGTTGGACTGATCGATTATAGCTTCTCACGTACTGAGCTGATTCGGCATTGATGGCACATTGATCTGTAGCATGACCCCCAGCACACAACTCACAAACTATTGCTACTTGCGGTGCTGATGGTGGACCCCATGTTTCAATCTTCTTAGTTAACGCGGAAACCTGTACTGTCAACGTTATCAAATTCAAACTTTCTTGGTATTTTCAGAGGATTAGATCTAGTCATTGGCCACTGATAATTATCGTTGGCCATCGTCTCTAACAGTTGATAAGCCTCATCAAAATTCTTAGCCATGATTGGTCCTCCTGCTGCTGCATCAATACTGCCTCTTTTGGATGCGTGCAAACCATCACAAAATATCCCAACCTTCATCCACTGTGGAATTCCGTGATGTGGACATTTGCGGAGCATATCTTTAAATGTGATGCCCCCAAAACAAGTATACATCACCCATCTTGAGTCGCCAGATACATGGTACATAAATTCAAAAACAAACTAATTATATAACTGTCGAGCAAAGTACGACAAAACATAAGCTGTGAGTTTTAATACAAATATTGTCGTCTAGACAATATACAAACTCAAATTCAATATTATTACATTTATTTTCCCACTATTTCACTGAATAGTGAGGACTACTAATGCTATCATCTGGACCGTCACTCCGTTCCCCGACTAGTCCCTGCTATGTTCTCATTTCCTAAAGAGAACAATGAAAGTAAAAGGGTGAGCTCAAGTAGCCCAGTAAGAAATATTATGACTAAGATAATGCAGAATATATTATCTTTAGCATTCAACAGTGTTAAACAGATACAATATAACAAAAATCAAGTTTAACTGCAGCGGAACAAGCAATCTATTAGAAGAGTCAAGTAGAGAATAAAATCTACAATCTTCAATGATTAAAAAAGGTTTTTCATCACTTTTATCGTTGAGACTCAGCTTAATAAATAATCCACATCATTAAATCATCCCTGCATTACAGGCCAAGTTTATTCTTTTAGTATCACGACCACGAATTATCCAAGCACTAAGGGCCAAAGATAATCGTGTTTTCATCAACGGTCCTGATCATGCCATAAAATAATTCATCTTTGCACCCTTGGCCGAAGAGAATCCATAGCCGTAATCATACCAAAAACTTTCCATCAATGCACTACGGGCCAATGAGACTTTTTCCACATCATTTGTAACATTACGGTCATGATTATACCGAATAATCCCTGGTCATAATCATACCAAGTCCATCTATGCACTATAGGCCATAGATGACTTTCAACATAATATAAACATGAGGATGATGACAATGTCATAATAATTCAATAAAACAAGTTCAAGAATTAATTTATCCAGGAACCAATAACGTTCAAATTGTCAACATGATACTGCATTGTGGAGTAAAAATTCAAGAATGCTCAGAAGAATATTTCCATGAAAAGATACTGGATGAAGCACAAATATCAAGGATATTCCACTAATTTCATGGAGTATAGAAGTCAAAACATTAACCAACTGAGTATAATAAAGAATGAAATAACAAAAGAAATCACCAAGCATGCGATAGATCAAGACAGACAAAGTTATTCTTACGAATAATAAATAATCGGAACTAGGTCCTACAGAAACGCAACGCATGGGATATTCCAAATCAATAATAAAGATTTTATCGGTCAGTCAAAGCGTAAAACGCGCATGCATGAGATATTCAACGAGAATAATAAATAATGGAACCAATTCATGCGTAAAGCACGCAGACAGGATGTTCCAATGAATGATAAATAATGAAACTGGTCCCACAAGAAAAGCCTTGCAATTCGGATGTTCCAAAGAGAATAATAAAGAATGGAATAATGAAGAATTTCACCAAGTATAGGTAGCCCACGATATCAAGTTATTCCAATGTAATAATAAGCAATGGAATAATGAGAGAATTTCACCAAGTATAGGGTAGCTCGCATACAAAGTTATTCCAATGTAATAATAAAGAATGGAATAACAGAGAATTTCACCAAGTATAGGTAGCTTGCATATACTGAGTTATTCAATGAATAATAAAGAATGGAATAACAGAAGTTCTCTTCATGGATAAGAAAGAAATAATACTCCCTACGAGTACAACAAATAATATTCCCTACCTTGGTAAAACTAGATACTAGAATAGTGAGGTAGCAGACTTCTCTTCTTCTTTCTATCTATAATTTCTCTCTATAATAATTGCTCTAAAGCTTTTGTGAATTGGTGAGAAATGAAGGAAGAATGAGCTTCTATTTATAGGAAAATATAGTTTCGATAATTTACGTTTTGGGGCTCAAAATATTACAAAGATAATACCTTCCTCTTTTTCTTCATTTTTAATTTAGTCCTTCAAGTATTATCAAACTTGCACCAACTCCCCTAGTAGTAAATAATGTGAATCAATAGTAAATCATGTGACTCAATAGTTCTAATCATGTGATAAAAAAAATTACAGTATAGTACCTCCATCTATACCTCCATTTTTAACTTAGTCATTCAAATATTATCAATTTTGCACTAACTCCCCTAATAGTACAAGAATGTGATTCAATAGTACACACATGTGAACAAATAGTTATATAAGCATGTGAATTAGTAGCAATTAATTGCTCATTTATCCGATAAAGTACCTGATTTATCAATATAACCCCCAGACATCAATTATCATCGGAATAGATGTCGATTTTCACTAACACAAACAATTCCATCATAATGAAACTATTTTTATCAACAATATAAATTTTGAAATTTCGAAGTTTGACTTTTCCCGAAAAAAGTCAACTGTTGACTTTTTGACCAAATAGTGAATCCCGAAAAATTTTGTGTTTATAGACTATTTTTACTAATTTCATCGTTCCGGACTCAAATATCACGTCCGCGTCTCCAAATTCAACTCCGAACATAACTTTAATTTTAATAACATTCATCATTAATATTATAACTCACAATATTTAACAACCAGGTCGTTCCTAGGAAAGAGGGGGCTTTCCGATAATGATTTCTCCTTATTGGCGTGCAATTAGGTGACCAAACCTCTCCTTGACAGAACTTCTAGACATTGTCAATAATGCAAATAATAATATGAATAACTTTGTCGTCTCAATTATTGATTTAATAATATAACATATTATACGCAGATGATCTTTGTGACAATAATTGAATCAATAATATGAGAGATATGATCACAATTATTATTGTAGCAATAATTGAGTATAACCGAGTGACTTCTCACGTAAGCATCAATAATAAATCTGGTGCTACTATGCAACCATCGCGATACATCGTACTTTTACTACCGAGTAGTTCAACAATTTTAACGGTAACACTTCCGCCGTTATTTTTATAAAAAGATAATTCTGTCGTTTTCTAACTACGACAATAATTCCGTCGTGGGGTCCACCAATGATTATGCCGTCGTACGAATATTCTCCAACAAAAAGAATAGTATATAACAACTTGCGTACTTTGCAAAATTTATAAATACTACCCACAACTATAATATTATATCAAATCCACACCATAATATTCAAAAAATTTATTTCAAGAAAATTAAATATTTATTCATAAAATCTGGGGTCTCACATTAAATCTTTCCCATGCCTCATATAATGTTTCGGAGTCGAACTGTGAAAAAGTGTTAATATCGTTCCGTAGTTTTGCTAACTTTGCTGGTGGGAAAAACATAGCTAGGAATTTTGAGCTAAGTCATCCCATGCGGTGATTGAACCGGCAGGCAATGAGTGTAACCAACTCCGAGCTTTGTCTTTTAATGTAAATAGAAACAACCTCAACCGTATAGCATCTTCTGAAACATTGTTGAATTTGAAGGTGTCACAAATTTCCATGAAACTCAAGATATGCTCGTTCGGATCATCTGTCGAACTACCCCCAAACTGAACTGCATTTTGTAGCATCTGTGTCGTTCCCAGTTTGATCTCAAAACTGTTTGCATTAATTATCGGTCTCCGAATACTAGATTGTATATCTATGACTATCGGCATGGCATAATCCCTAAGTGATTTTTGTTCTTCCCCTGCCATGTCTACTAGTATTTCTTGTGCCGCTAGATCTTCGTCCAAAGGTATAACCTCACTATTCAACCGCAATTTTCGGAACTTCCTTTCGATATCGTCTGTATAAGGAAAAAGTTCATTTTTAGCCCTTGATCTAGTGTGCATACACTTGCAAAGAATTCTTGCAAACACAAGAAGAAAAATAAATAACTAACATTTAAATTAAGACTGAACTGATTATAACTAATATGGAATTAATATTAATAAAGAATTCCCCAGCAGCGGCGCCAAAAACTTGTTGGTTGATTTCATAATTAATAAATATGTGCAAGTGTACACGGTCAACGAGTAATAAAGTGGTAAAATTAAGTGTTGAACCCACAGGGAATTCCAATCAATAAACTACAACTACTAGTACTATACCAATTCAGTTTTATTTAAACCACTGCAAAGTATGGTGATTCTAATTAAGAAAACTAAATCAATCAATTAAAACTAGATGACTCTAAAATTAATTTAAATAATTAAAGATTAAAACTCGATGAATAGATTCAGATAAAGGTTAAGACTTCAATATCCCAAATTATGAACTATAAATCAATTATCCAAATAATCCAATTACTATGCCTATAGAATTTGTGACAACCTGACAATTTTGAATATTTTTAAAAATTTTATTAATTGATTTAAGGTTCAAAATTAGAACCTAGACAGAAAATTAGTGTATGCATTTGATATTTTTAAGATGGAATTTTGAGGATTTCAAAATTCTGTAAAGGATTTAGGTGAATTATTCATGATTAAGGAATAAGTGAATGTGTTCTATGTATATAGTATATATGTGCTCAGAATGTGGTTAAGGGTCAAGGGTTGACCAGATAAACGATATCTGTAACAAACCCTAAGTATATATTAAGAACGTCAACGTTCGGTTAGAAAACCCTAGCGATTAACAAGAAACCCTAAAACCGGTTCTGAAAACCCTAATTTCAGTTTCGGGAATCCGAAACCCTAATTTGGGAACTTAAATAATTATTATATTGCTTAAGTGCTATTAATTATAATATTAAATAGGGTAAAGCTTATTTATTTAGCAAACCCTAATTTCAGATTTTTAAACCCTAAGTTATGGATTTGAAACCATAATTTATAATTTGGGAAAACCTAAGTGTTAATTTAATAATTGTAATATTAATTAGGAAATATTAATCCTAATTTTCAAGTTATAAGTAATTAGAAAATCCTAATCTAATTACGAAAACTAATTTCTAAATTAGAAAATTATTTTTCTATTAGAAACCCTAATTCGTGGGTTTTAAACCATAATTCGTGGGTTTTAAACCATAATCCGTGATTTTGACCCTAATTGCTAAATTAGCGATTTTAATTAGGAAATACTAAACCTAATTAGCAAGATTTAAATTATGATTAAGAAATTCTAATATAATTAGAAAATTTTGATTATAATTTAGAAATATTAAATTTCTATTTGTAAAACCTAATTTGGAAATTTTAGAAAATTAAATTGCAAAGTTAAGGGTTAAACCATAAATCCTAAAAAATCCAAACCCTAAACCCAAACCCTAAACCCTAACGGTTTGGTCAAATGTCCAAAATTCCATTAAAATTAAATGTGAAATATCATTTTTGCCCTTAGTGCATTATTATTAGATTGCTTGTAGATCTAACCCTAAAGAAGTTGGTGAACCAACCCTAGAACTAGTATAAGACTTATTGTCCAACAATCAGCCATTCATTATCCATTATCTGTATCAAAATATAAAGATTAAAGAGAGAGAATGGACCACTTTATTTTTCATTTCTCCCAAGACTCTCTCTCTAAAATTCGGGAATGGGGGGTATGAGAGAGTGAGGAGATAAGCCATGATCATATCTTAACACTCCATGATCAACAACCAAAAGTCAGAATCAAGATCAAAGTGTAAAAAAGGTATAAACCCTAAATCTTAAAAAAATAGTGATCTTATGTTATATGTTGAAATTGATTTGTTAAAGATGTATTATAAGGTGTCTATAAGTGATCTGGGTTGATAGATCATAGATCTATAACACTTAGATGCACGAATCAAGCATTTTTAGTAATCTGGAAAAAATGTTGAAATATGGCCTAACAGTCATATGTCAGGGCCCATAGATTTTGATCTCTTAATTGTTTGTTGTGTTTTATGTTTTGGATCTTTTCTCTAACATGAGGACTACACATCTATGGTTTTAAATTACTCAGATCATGCATATATTGAGAGATACGAGCAGTCAAACTGCGTTGACCGACCACGAATTCTGGTTTCTGGGTAACCCAGAAACCCAGAAATTTCTGACAACCTTTTGGTGGTCTCTAATCT
Source organism: Panax ginseng (assembly GCA_020205605.1). Classification (NCBI taxonomy): domain Eukaryota; kingdom Viridiplantae; phylum Streptophyta; class Magnoliopsida; order Apiales; family Araliaceae; genus Panax; species Panax ginseng. The sequence goes on along the minus strand of CM035136.1, from coordinate 51,104,668 downwards.
TCTTTCTGTGAAGCGATCTGGCCATGTTGTTGTTATATGTATGTAGACTGACATGTAGACTACCCATAAATGCCTTTAGTACTTCCAGATCATGCACTGGATCAATGTTGTAGCAGGTCAAACCATCGTTGACCACCAGCCTCTTGATGAAATCTGGGAAACCCAGATTTCTCAAGAACAGTCCCAGACCACTACTTTGACCGGTCCAGAACTTACTTGGGTGATGTTGATAAGTTGATGTAAGGTTATAGAATTGTACTCTGATATGTATTCTAGAGGAATGAACCCTTATATCACACAAACAATACATATACTGAAAGATACAAGGATCTAAAGTAGCACCTTTCGTACTGTTTGAATTTATGGGTAGCCTAGAAATTCAAGAGCAAGCCTGACATCGATTTCTGTAGCTTAGATCTTGCTATGATGTTATGTATTGGCCAGGATCTTGATTGATAGTTGTAGTATTACACGTCTACTATAATTATAACCCTTAACCTAGCCCAGAAACCTTATAACCATGAATCAAAGACTGATCAAACCTACCTAGTTGCACTCTGACTATGAAACTCAAGAACATGCCAAGGAAACCTATAGCGACGGGTCTGTCGTTATAGGGCCCTTTAGCGACAGTTTCTATTTTATTTTAATTTCTAATTTTTTGAAAATTATTTAAAATAGATAAAAATAGTTTTTAATTATAAAAAATACAAAATAAATTCTGAAAAATTATTTTAAATTCTGAAAAATAGTTTTTAATTGTTTAGAGTATATTTCATAAATATTTAATATTTTTAGAATATAAATGGTATTTAATTTATTTAATTATAATATTAAATAAATTATTTAAAATGATTTTAAATACATGAAAAATCATGAAAAATAATATTATGGTATAATAAAATATTTTAAGTTATTTTCAAGAACTTTTAATATTTTGTGATGAAATTCATTAATTTAACAATATTAATGATAAATAGTTTATTTAATAAATATATTAAATAAATTATGGAAAAATGGAATTAATGATTTATAAATCATATAAAAATGATTTAAGTGTTATAAAAATATTTTAAGTTATAAAATATAACTTTTGATATTTTGTCATGAAAATATTAATATTTTAATAATAAAAGAAATTATTGGATAATGAATTTAAGTGTTTAAAAATCATATAAATAAATATGATTTTAAGGTATTAAAAATACTTTATGATATTATAAATATATTATAATATTATGGCATGTATTTCATTAATATTTAATATTTAATAAATATTAATGACAAAAGAATTATGTGGTATTTAATTCATTTTAATACGATTTTAATGATTGAAAATTCATGATAAATGATATTAATTATCTGAAAATTATTACAAGCCTATGAAAAATTATTTCGACTGTTATTAAAATTATCTGAGATAATTTTTAAGTGTTAGGCAGAGTTTAATTGAACTTAAACTCGAAGAATTGTCCGACTAGACCGTCGGGACGTTAGAACTTTATCGAACTCAAGTCAGACTGAAATAGTTTGGCCTGATACTGTTTCTTATGTGTGTTATAGACTAATAGGGTTATGTGTTATGTGTTTAGGTTATTCCATGTATATCTATATATATAATAGTATTATATTGTGATGATATTATTCTAATATTGGAGATCTATATTAAGAATATTAGGTCTTCGGATAAAGCGATATAAATTGCGTAGCGGTAATCAACTGTTCAGGCAAGTTTATTTTTACTTAACTCTACTAAGAGTTGTTTTATTCGGATAAGCTTATGGTTAATCATTGCTGGTTGCCATGAATTGTACTCTATACATATTGTATGTATAAGTCAGGTATGAAAGGCTGATCACCTTCATTACCAGTTGGTTCAGATATATTTGTTCATGTATAATACTTGTTCAGTTATAAATTTGTTCCTGCTAGTTCACAATTATATTGTTGAATTATAGCCAGCTTATTATTCAGACTATTTCAATCATGATATATCGTTATATTATTAAACTTAAACTTGCTGGGCAACTTTCATGCTCACCCTTGCTATATCATGATAAAACATTGCAGATAAGACGAATGCGTTTGGATACAGGAAAAGAATGATACCAAGTTCATCTTGGGATAAAATGTGCTGCTAATTTGTAATAGTATACTTTGTTAATAATGTATTATGTTAGATAGTTTATGAATGGTGTATAAGTTAAGGTTACTCGACCTTAGGAACTAGTGTGTAAAGTTATTGTATAAACAATTTATGTTTATATCTTCCGCAAAAATAGTAATAGTGTTAGAATGATCGAACCGGATCCGCGATGATTCGGGACCTCGGATTTGGGGCCGTCACAGAATTGTTAACAGGTATCCTAAGTGTTAAAAGCCTTTTCCCAAGTGATCAGTTAACTTTTATTCAACCCAATTAATCTTGCAATATTCCTATGCAAAATAATTAAATTAAACTCATTAAATCACAATTCCCAATTTGTTACATGCAGTGAACAGACATTCCTATTCAATTCATGACCATAATTATTCGTCTCATGCAAATAATCAAGCATACATGTTATCATATCCAGTTCTAACCCTAAATTTCATCTTCCAAATCCTTCTAGAGTAACAAGGTAATTATTTGCCAAATAATTAATCAATATGCACAAGACATAATAAACAATTCGCCTTGACATAAATAATTGGAATAAATCATATAATTAATTCATAGACATAAAAGGTTCAATTGGTAGTCTTAATAAAAGAATTGGTTCATAACGAAAAATAAAACCAACAATCTCATGAAAATCATTTTTAAAGGATTACACAATGTTGTAGCAGGTCAAACCAACGTTGACCACCAGCCTCTTGATGAAATATGGGAAACCCAGATTTGTCAACAACAGTCCCGAACCACCACTTTGACCGGTCCAGATCTTGCTTGGGTGATGTTTATAAGTTGATGTAAGGTTATAGAATTGTACTCTGATATGTACTCTACACGAAGATACAAGGATCTAAAGTAGAACCTTTCGTACTGTTTGAATTTCTGGGCAGCCCAGAAATTCAAGAACAAGCCTGACATCGATTTCTGTAGCTTAGATCTTGCACAATTGATATGTTTTAGCCATACAACTTGATGGACATTGTAGTATTACATTATTACTACAAACCTATTACGTTAGAATTCCCAGAAACATAACGAACAAGAAATTAGAACCGGTCAAACAACCTACCTCGATGACTGACATGTTTTTCTGGGCAGCTCAAGAACAGGGCCAAAAACACCATTAGCCATGGATTCGTCACCTAAGGCCCCTATAGCAACACTTAATTTCATAAATTAATAATTTTAATTAAATAAATAGAAAAAAATGGTTTTTAATTATTAAAAATACATAATAAATTCTGAAAAATTATTTTAAAGTCCGAAAATAGTTTTTAATTATTTTGAGTATTTTCATAAATATTTAATATTTTGGAATATAAATGGTATTTAATTTATTTAATTACAATATTAAATAAATTATTTAAAATGATTTAAATACATGAAAAATTATGAAAAATAATATTATGTTATAATAAAATATTTTAAGTTATTTTCAGAGACTTTTAATATTTTAGGATGAATTTTATTAATTAATCAATATTAATGATAATTAGTTTATTTAATAAATATATTAAATAAATTAAGGAAAAATAGAATTAATGGTTTATAAATCATATAAAAATGATTTAAGTGATATAAAAATATTTTAAGTTATAACATATAACTTTTGATATTTTTTCATAAAAATATTAATATTTTAATATTAATAGAAATTATCGGATAATGAATTTAACAATTTAAAAATCATATAAATATGATTTTAAGGTATTAAAAATACTTTGTGATATTATAAAATATATTATAATATTATGACATTTATTTTATTAATATTTGTTAATAAATAAATATTAATGATAAAAGAATTATTTGGTATTTAATTCATTTAAATACGATATAAGTGATTGAAAATTATGATAAATAGTAATAATTATTTAAAAATTATTACGAGCTTAAAAAAATATTTCGATTGTTAATAAAATTATTTAAGTTAATTGTTAAGTGTTTAGGCATAGTTTAATTGAAGTTAAACTCAAATTTTTGTCTGACTAGATCGCCGGGATGCCAGATTTGTGTCGGGATCAACTCAGCCTACAATAGTTTGACTTGATACCGAGTCTTATATGTGTGTTATAAACTGATATGGTTATGTGTTATGTTTTATGTGTTTAGGTTATTCTATGTATATCTATATATATAATAGTATTATATTGTGATGATATTATTCTAATATTGGAGATCTATATTACTAATATTAGGTCTTCGAATAAAGCGTTATAAATTGCAAAGCAGTAATCAACGGTTCAAGCAAGTTTGTTTTTACTTAACTCTACTAAGAGTTATTTTATTCAGATATGTTTATGGATAATCATTGCTGATTTTCATTGTAGAATTGTACTCTGTACATATTGCATGTATATGTCAGGTATGAAAGGTTGATCAGCTTCATTACCATTCGGTCCAGATATATTTGTTCATCTTTAATACTTGTTCAATGAAAAGTTTGTTCGTGCTAGTTCGCAATTATATTGTTGAATTATAGTCAACTTATTATTCAAATCCTTTCAATCCTGATATCGTTAAATTATTGAACTTAAACTTGCTGGGAAATCTTATGCTCACCTTTGCTGTATCATGATAAACATTCCAGATTAAGACGAATACGTCGGATACAAGGAAAGGTCAAAGATGGTTCTAGCTTTAGTATACGTGTGCAATAGATTTGTAATAGTATTGTATGATATTAATGTTGTTATATGTTAGACAAGTTATGAATTGTGAAATAAGTTAAGGTTACTCGACCTTGGGAATTATATGTTAGTTTAATGTATAAACAATTTATGTTTATATCTTCTACAAAATAAGTAATAGTTGTAGAATTGATCGAACCGCATCCGCGGTGATTCGGGACCTCTGTAAGATTCAAAGACGAATCTCGGTGAGTTATAAGATACAGAGTTCCTTAACTTTGATAATGAAGTTGAACAGTAGTTGTGAATAGATAGAGTCTAAAAGACTAAAAGTATAGTGATAGGAGATCGTAAAACAAAACGATCAAGATATAGAAATGAATCGTAATATATACGATGAGATCACCCCGTGATCAGATAAGGTTATAGTATGGAGAAGGATCAAACGAATGATTGAACAATTTACAGCAAGATTGTTGGGTGTCAGTTGTACTATGAATTGGTACAGATTCAGGAAAGGATTATGAATACGGATTAAATGAAATTCGTATGGAAAAGGGAGTTAGGATAATTATTGGGATGTTTGTGTCGCGGTATTTGCTATATGTATGTTAAGAGGGTGATTCTTTTCTCATGTGTATAACAGATAGATATTTTATAGGTACAAAATATAAGGTTAAGTACGAGTTCTTTAAACTCATACTTATGTGACATTCTTGACTACTCATAGTTTTATGAAATGTTTATGAACCCCTCAGCGAATGGATGCCAAAGGTCTGACTAGGACAAGTTCTTAAACTCATATGATTATGGAAAGTAAATAAACTCATAAGTGTGGTTTGACGAACTGGGTATAGTTGAGTATTAAAGATTATAGGAACAGATAGATTGTTAAGCCAATGATTATTAGTGGAGACATAAGTTTTCAAAAACTCCTAGCTATGCTAAACTTCAGAATTTTGATATGAAGCTAAATACACTCTATGTGCTTTTGAAAAATAAATAAAAATAAATAAATAAATATGCAGACTCGTAATCATTTTTGAAACGGTTTAAAGTATAATCTATGCTACTTATTTCAGCTAGATGCAAATGATGTGAAATATTAAAATATCTTTTATTTATCACTCACGTACCATGTAACCTGGTGCAGAGATGATAAAATTTGATAGAGTTGTAAATGCAGGAAAACTTAGTGTGAATTCGATCTGAAAATCATTGTTTCACTATTGTATGATGTGTTATGACAAAGTCACTCGATGACGACATCCTCAAACGGACTGTTAATACAGTACGACATCATGACGTCATTTTCAAAAAATCTTTTCAAAATTTTAATTTGCCAACGGGGTTTGGCTACACTTAAATAATTCGATTGAATTGAATTATTGATATTAGTATATGATATTCGATTTAGTTAGACCAATGTTTATGAAAATTGTAAGAGTTCTTTGAAAACTTTCCCGAACCAAATTGTTTTCATGCGGAATCCAATAAGACTGAGGTAAAAGTTTATGCGCCCAAGGCGGATACGAGAAACAGATCAGACCAGAAGTACTTTATAAGTACAGGGCATATCGGGCTAATTACCCACTATGTCTGTAAGTTAAGACGGTTTGGGGATGAATTTTCATAAAACCTTTGCGAAAATGACATACAATAGTCTGTAAAACCCCTCAGCACAATTGAAACTTTTAATTCTTGTGAGGAATGTATTAGGTAGCATGTGATGATGAGAAGGAATGGTGAATGGTGTATGGTGTAAGGTGTAAGGTAAATTTCGGGTACGAAATTTTTAGAAGAAGGGGTGAATGTGACAACCCAAGAATTTAGAAATTTTTTAAAATTTTAATTAATTGATTTCAGGTTCAATATTAGAACCTAGACAAAAAATAAGTGTATGTGTTTGATATTTTTGAGAAGGAATTTTGAGGATTTCAAAATTCTGTTAAGGATTTAAGTGAATTATTCAGGATTAAGGGAATACGTGAATATGTTCTCTGTGTATGGTTGTATATGTGTACAGTATGTGGTTAAGGGTCAAGATTTGACCAGATAAACGATATCTGTAACAAAGCCTAGGTGTATATTAAGAACGTCAACGTTCGGTTAGAAAATTCTTACGATTATCAAGAAACCCTTAAAAACCGGTTCTGGAAACCCTAATTTCAGTCTCGGGAATCCAAAACCCTAATTCGGTGTATGAAACCCTAGTTTGGGAATACGAATGGTATTTATAAGGTTTAACGTTATTAAATATAACTTAATTAGGGAAAACCCTAAAGATTTACTTGAAACCCTAATAATTAGAAAACCTAATTATTAGAAACCTTAATTTATAATTAGGAAAAACCTAATTGTTAATTAAACAGTTTTAATGTTAATTAGGAAATATTAATCATAATTTTGAAGTTATAATTAATTAGAAAATCCTAATCTAATTACGAAATCTAATTTCTAAATTAGAAAATTATTTTTCTATTAAAAACCCTAATTTTTAGGTTATAAATCCTAATGACCAATTTTGATCCTAATTGCTAAATTAACAATTTTAATTAGGAAATACTAATCCTAATTAGCAAGATTTAAATTATGATTAAGAAATTTTAATATAATTAGAAAATTCTAATTATAATTTAGAAATATTAAATTTTATTTTTGAAAATTAAAGAAATTATTTTTTTAAACCTAAGGGTTCAAACCCTAAACTCTAAGGATTTGGCCAATTGACAAATATGCCATTAAATTAAAAATCAAAATGACATTTTTGCCCTTAATGCATTATGTTAGTTCCTAGTTTGTACAATAGTTATCTAGAAGGGGGGTTGAATAGATATTTAAAAATCTTTTCGTTTTAAACTTGTTCTTTGATAATTATTAAAACTTAGCGGAATAAATGTTTGTTTTAATCTTCTTTACCAAGCAATGGAGTAATGAGGGTGAGGCAGTTATGGCAGTTATAACAGATATAGGAGTTATGATAAGAATGTAAATGACACAGTCTTTTTAAGTGGTTCAGAGCACTTAAAGCTCCTAGTCCACTCTTCTACTCAACGAGTAGGATATCCACTAAGGATGTCTGTTACAACTTCTGAATCAAACAGATTCCTTCTAGACCAGCAGTCTAGGAACTTCTTAGTTCACTCTTGAACTCTTCAAGTCCAACAGACTTGGTTTTCTTATAGTTCACTATGAACTCTTTAAGTCCAGCAGACTTAGTACTCTTCTTCAGCTGGTTGATAATGTTGTGTTCTTGATGGTTGCTACTCGATTGATTGTGTAAGCACTTGTTCTAAAGAAGCCGAAGCGGTGAAGCAAGCTTTGCAATATCTCAGATCGTAAAGTTGAGCTTGAGAGAGATGTTCACGTTGTTTGTTCAACGCTTGCTTAGTTCTCTCTCATCTGTCTGATCTGCATATATGTGATGTTGAAAACTATCTGTTGGATCCATCCGTTGTGGCATTAAATGCGTCCGAACTTTTTGTCTTGTGATGGAGACATTTCTTTACAACTTCCTAAATTGCATTCGCCCACCCGACGTGAGATGCTTTCTCACCTACCACCGAAAAGATGTTTTGTCCCTCTTATCCATGGTACTATCCTTAGCTTCTTGATCAATTTTTGTTGCATACTAAGGATATTTCCTTACTCTGGGGATGATGAGTCTTTAGTTGTCTAGAATTCATTCCTCATATGTTGAAATCTACCTTTACACAATTCATGAGGCTCGACGTTTTCTGACATGAGACAGATGATGCTCTACGATTTGGATTATGATTCTCTATGATTCAGATCGTAATGACTTGTTGCCTTGGTGCTTGATCTGATGTTATCATTTAGAGAGCACTACGATTTCTCTTAAACCCTTGCACATTACGATCCTTACTTGCTCGTGTTGTTGACTCTACGTTCCCAAGAGCACACTACGATCGTTGACTTGTAAACTTCATGTTTCCTTCAGCATACTACGATCGTGGAGTTGGCTCGGCAAACGTTGGGACCACTCTACGATTTTTGAAGAGTCCTTTCAAGGTAGGCACACACTACGATCTGTTAAGCTCTATGTTTCTGCCTTGACTTCTGCACTGTTGATCAGATGATACACTACGATTTCTTCGAACCCTATCTATTACATCTCAAGATCAACCTAACAGCTTTGATCTTTACTATCTATACATTCTATTAAAGAATGATACACGTTCAGATCTTAGATCAACCTAACAACTTTGATCTATCACTAAGTCCTTGTACATATATTCATTGAAGGACCTTACAAATAATCATGAGCATATACATTAAAACATCAATTCTGATCAATGATATATCTGCTTACATATTATTTGATTCGGGTGCTACTTGTTCTTTCGTTTCACACGAATTCTCCCAATGATTAAACTTACCTCAGGAAGAATTAGAATATCCTATGAATATAGAAGTTGCTAATAAGGAAGTCATTCCCGTTAACCATGTCCATAGGAATTGCGTTGTAGATATCAGGGGATATAAGTTACCTATGGACTTAATCCCAATTCAATTAGGAGAATTTGATGTAATTCTAGGGATGGATTGGTTATTTAACCATGGAGCGATGATAGATTGCCAGAAAAAGTGTATAAACCTTAAGACTCCCTAGCCATCCGAAGGTAGTGTTCTATGGGAGTAGGTCGCCAAGACTCTCGAGCTGTCTGACGATGATGCAAGCGAGGAAGTTACTAAAAAAGGGATGTGTAGGTTATTTGGCCCATATCGTCGATACTCAGAAAGTAGGGTTAGAAATGGGACAAATACCAAAGAGTGAATGAATTTCGGATGTATTCCCGGAAGAATTGCCAGGTCTTCCGCCGGATAGAGAGGTTGAATTCGTTATAGATTTAGTACCGGGAATGGCACCGATTTTGAAAGCCCCGTACAGAATGGCACCGGCAGAAATGAAGGAGCTGATGGTACAGTTGCAGGAATTATTGGATAGGAAGTATATTTAACCGAGTGTGTCTCCTTGGGGAGCACCAGTGTTATTTGTAAAAAAAAAGGACGGGTCGATGAGACTGTGCATCGATTATCGAGAGCTGAACAAGGTGACGATCAAGAACAAGTACCCGTTACCTAGGATAGATGACCTGTTTGATCAGTTGAAGGGAGCGAAATATTTTTTCAAAATCGATTTGAGGACGGGGTATCACCAGTTGAAGGTGAGAAAGGAGGATGTACCTAAGACAGCGTTCAGAACTCGTTATAGTCACTACGAGTTTCTGGTAATGTCGTTCGGGTTAACAAACGCGCCAGTAGCGTTTATGGACATGATGAATCGGGTATTCAAATAGTATTTAGATAAATTCGTAGTTGTGTTCAAAGATGATATCCTAATCTATTCCAAGACTCAGGAAGATCATGCTGAACATTTAAGGTTGGTATTGGAGGCATTGAGAATGGATAAATTATACGCAAAATTTTTGAAGTGCGAGTTCTGGTTGGAGAAGGTTCAGTTTCTAGGTCACGTAATTGACAAGGACGGAATCTCTGTGGATCCAGTAAAGGTGGAAGTGGTACAGAATTAGGAGCAACCAAGAACACCGACGGAAGTAAGAAGTTTCTTAGGATTGGCGGGCTACTACAGACGGTTCATTCAAGATTTTTCGAAGATAGCAGGAACATTGACGAATTTAACAAAGAAGTCGGTGAAGTTTGTCTGGACTGAGAAGTTTGAAGAGAGTTTTTGAGAAATCAAGAAGAGATTGAGTGAGGCACCGGTGTTGTCGTTACCAGACGATACAGGTGACTTCGTGATTTTTAGTGATGCATCACACAAGGGGCTTGGCTGTGTGCTTATGCAACATGGTAAAGTTATTGTGTACGCATCGCGCCAGTTGAAAGATTATGAGAAGGGATATCCTACCCATGACCTAGAATTGGCAGCGGTAGTATTTGCCCTCAAGATTTGGAGGCACTATTTATATGGTGTGAAGTGTGAAATATACACGGACCATAAAAGTCTGAAGTATATTTTCACGCAAAAGGAGTTAAATATGAGGCAGAGGAGATGGTTGGAGCTAATAAAGGATTACGATTGCGATATTTTGTATCATCTGGGGAAGCGAACGTGGTAGCGGATCGTTAAGCGAAAAGAACAAGTGGTAGATTAGGCAACGCTAATGACTCGGAGGAGTTAATCAAGGAGATGGCGATTTGGAGCTAGAGATAAAGAGGCCGAGAGAGCGGATGGGAAATTGTTCGCGATGGAGGTTAAATCCAACTCTATTGGACAAGATCAAGGAAGCACAAAAGCGATAATGAAGAATGTGAGAAAATGAAGAAAGAATTTAACGGAGAAGGAGCTTAAATTGACATGGGTGGCGATGAATCCATTAAAATTTGAGGAGAGAATTTGGGTGCCGGTGATGTCTCGAGTTAAAGGAAGAAATCTTGCGAAGCTCATAGTTCAAGTTACTCAATCCACCCGGGAGCACAAAATGTATCAAGATCTTCGTCAACATTATTGGTGGCCCAATATGAAAATAGAAGTCGCAGATGATCGTCGACAAGTGTTTAACGTGCCCGGTGGGTCAATGGAAACATCGAAAAAGGCGGTTACTTCAACCGTTAAAAATTCGGAATGGAAGTGGGAGCATATCATGATGGATTTTATGGTAGGACTTCCAACTTCGCGGAAGGGTTACGATGCGATGTGGGTGATCGTCGTAGATTGACCAAGTCGATTGCATTTCTTGCCAATCAAGATCGGATATACCTTGGATCGGTTAAGCAAAGCTTTATATCAAAGATCGTTTCAAGCATGGTGTACGGTATCAATTGTGTCGATCGCGATCCGCGATTCTAGCAATTACTGGAGAAGTTTTAAGAACGCGTGGGAGCATAGAATGAGGTTGAGCACGCGTATCATCCTCAAACAGTTGGCGAGCGAGAGAACTATTCAAACGTTAGAGGACATGTTGAGAGCATGTGTGATGGATTTCAAAGGGAGTTGGGATGACCACCTACTGGTTGGTGGAATTTTCATACAACAACGACTACTATGCGACGAGCATCGGGATGCCACCTTATGAAGCTTTATATAGAAGGAAATGCGAGCACGCCATTGTCTTTGGGATGAAGTAGGAGAACGTCAACTACTAGGGCGAGGTGATTGGTATGTGCAGATGCGGATGTGATCAAAACTATTCGAAGCGAGGCTAGTGGCGGCTCGGGATCGACTCAGGAAGAAATATGTTGATCAACAAACAGACAACAACGAGACTTCGACGTTAAGACTTATGTGTTTTAAAAGTGTCACCTTGGAAAGGGAAAAGAAATTTGGGAAGAAGGAAAACTTAGTCCTAGATTCATAGGACCCTTTGAAGTTCTGAGGGACAGAGTCGGTGAGGTAGCTTATGAAATAGCTTTACCTCCTGAGCTAGAACATATACACAACGTATTCCACATTTGATCTTAAGACCATATAAGCGGGGACTACAAGCATGTTATAGAGTTTAAACCCATTCGATTCAAAAAAGACTTAACTTACGAAGAGGTTCCAAAGGTCACGGATAATTGATAGAAAAGAACAAGTGTTAAGAAATAAAATAATACCTTCTGTTAAGGTAGTATGTAGGAACCACAACGCCGAGGAGGCTACGTGGGAACTCAAGGAGAAAATGATGAAAAACTACCCTAATTTGTTTCTTTGATGTGTAATGATTCCGAGGACGGAATCCTTATAAGGTAGGGTGAATGTAATATCCTAGATTTTTCCATGTAATTAAACAATTTCAATAAACAAACTTATGTGAAATTCTTATGTGACAATTATTTTTAGATGACAATTATTTTTAGATGAATTATTTATTTTTATTATATGTTATGTGATAAGATGCATATTAATGGTTTATTCTGGTTAGGCCAATTATTTAAATTGGTTAAGGATGGAATTAATTCTAATTAATTTAGGTGGGATGACTTACAAATATGAGTTTGAGTTTGGAGCGGATTTAGAGGCGCTGATTCTCGTATTTGGTCCTAAGCGTCAAAATTAGTCGGGATGGTGTAACCACAAAAATGTGTCACGGTTGACTTTTTGGTCAAAGTCAACTGGTTGACTTTTTTGAGAAAAAAAACAACTACGAAATTTTGTAGTTGAGTTTGACGAAACGGAGAGTTCCATGACGTCCAGGACGTCGACTTTAGTAGGAATCGATATAAGTATCGACACGTTTGACTACGAGGGGCAAAATGGTCAAAATGGTTATTTAATTGATTAAATGGATATTATATTTTAATAAATAGACCCGGAAATTGGGGGAGTCTTGTGTCACACATATTGGGACAAGGAGGAAAAGAATACGTATATATCAACATAGCAATGATAGGAGTTAGTTTATTTCTCAAACCAAACAACTTTTCATTTTACAGAACTCCCATTTGGTTGGTTTAATTATCAAGTGATCATGGGTTATGGCAAAGGTCTCTCAATGATGATTTGATTACCTGTTACAACAAGCATCTATGTTATCATCATATACATATATACACTCTTCACTTCTATATTCTTCATTTTACTAAAATTCCTCCAAGAGAGTAAACTTGGAGAGAAATTGAGAGTGTTAGATAGTGTTAGAAGAATTACGGAGATTGGGATAGCCTAACAAGCGAGGTGTGAGTCTCAATCGAGTTTAAAACAAGGAAGAATTAAGTCCAAGGTAAGCTATGAAACTCTCTTTTATGTGTTCTTAAGGAAATAGTGAAAACATGCATGGATAAGAATGATAGATGTTTGTTTTGGCTTGGTAATGCTATGCTATTGCTTTGTTTCTGATATTTGGTATTAGAGAATGAAAATTCTAGTTTAGTACATGTTCTAACTCATAGAAAGTCAAGAAATCATGCCATGTATGCTAAGGGTTTGATAAAATGGCTCTAACATGCTAATTTGATTAAAACATGAAAAGTTAGAGAAATGAATTGTTGTAACATATATATATATATATATATATATATGTGTGTTATTAGAAGTGGTCTGGATAATAGGAATCAAACCCATGCATGCTAGAATCAAAATCATGAATTTCTCAAAAGTTGGGTTAAACTAGTTTGCATGATTTTTCAGGATTTTTGGTCACCCGAAATCATGTCTTAGATAATCCATTTATTGCATGTAATAATTTTGTAAAATAGTATGTAGCATGAGGTATAACATGTCCAAATTTCATTAGGATCGAAGCTATATTGAGTGAGATATGAAAATCATAAAAGTCATGAAATAAACATGTTAGAAACCAAAAAAAAATTGTGAACCTGCTGACCCTAAGGACAAATTCGGAGCTAGCTACATTTTCCAAAAAATTTTGGGCTTTTGTGTTATTATAGTACACTGAATAAGCTTTCCATAGACTCGAAGACGGACTAATTCCGACTTGAACAAGGAGTTATGACTTTTCAAAGTAGTTAAGTCAAATCATCCCAACAAATTCGGAGCAGTCCCGTTGTACGGATTTTCTGGGAATTTTGTGCTTGGAATTTGAAGATGGTCCATGAGCGAAAGTTGTAGCCCGGAAGTTAGCTTCCCGTGAAACAAGAATCGCTCAAAATGTTTTAAAACGAATTAGTTATGACTGTTTTAGCGAGATATGGTAAAAGTGAGAAAAAAATAAAATAAAAAGCTGTTATGTTGGGCATTTTTAAGTTTACATTTTGAAATTTGCCTATGATGTCTAAAATGGGTGGCATATATTTTCTAAATATATTCTCTTATGATGTTTATAGCATATCCAATAGGAGACCCTTATACTTCAAACTAGATTGTGTATGAATGGTGATTCACGAGACACATGTGATTAGGTTATGTGAAGGTTAATTGCTAGCGTTAATTGTAGCAGGCTTATCAGGCAAGTTTCCTAACCCTAATTTCTTTTGGGTATTTATTAAATCCTTACTAATATTATCGTAGTAAGGGTAAGTATTGGACTTGTGTTAGTTATTCGTGCAAGTTTCTTCGTTGAAAAGTCATACAAACTTCAATTATCTTGCAAGCTTATCGATGATTATTCAGTTATTATTTTAACTGCCATATGTTTAAATTTCATTTCATTATCGAACTGTTCTAAGTATGTTCCTGGCCTTTGTTTCAGGCTAGTTATTATTGATGGAAAAAGTGAGATAGGGATCAGCCTATTCAACTTCCTAGGAGTATGCATCTCATCCTAATCGTGCCCACTTGCACTAAGTGTCAGATTCAATTGACACACACATATCCCTCTTGGGACATACAACTCAGTATAGAATTTCTTAATAAAACAATTTGTTTTGACACAACCGTTTATGATCAATAAACAATATCATATGAATAAATCATTCATTTCTTAGTTATGCTGAAGGTATAGCAATAACTTTACAATAATTAGCAGTTCAAGTTTAGGTTTGGTTATACATATTGAAGGCAATTCAAGATATGGATCTTGTTCAACAAATTAAAACAAGGTTTGGTAAACTTGCGAAAGTAATTATGGATAGGGAACTTGCTTAAGTAATTAGGGTTAGGGAACTTGCCTGAGCGAAGATCAATCAAGCAACGCTACTCGATTCGTTAATAAACACCTAAGATGTTCATTCATATAAATCTAACACATTAGTATTGATAACAATACTCAAATACATAAACTATTTATGTTTGGGTTAAGTTTGATATGGTTTCGGTGTCTAAAAACTTTACCGTGTAATTAATAAGTTAATAACTTGGTTAAACTTTATTTATAAGCTTTATTATATTTTTAGATAATTTATATATCTTTTATAATAATTTCTAGAAGCTTATAACAATTTTTAAGTATTTATTTATCCCTTAAATGATTTTTAAATCATTTATTTTTATTCTAAATAATTAATATTTAGTTAGAATATTATAAAAATCTTTTCTATTATTTTTAAATAATTTATTCATTTATTATGATTTTTAAATCATTAATATTATTTTAAATAGTTATTCATTATTTATAAATAATTATTCTAATTAATTTATTATTAAATTAATTATTAATAATAACCAAATAAATAAAATATTTATTGAATTTATGTAAAAATATTAAAAGTTAATTATTATAACTTCAAATAATTTTTAAAACTATTTTTATAATTATTTATATTTATTTATTAATTATTTCTAATTTTTATTAATTTATTTATTAGAAATTATTTTATGTCTGTCGCTAAAGCTCTATAGTGACAGAAAGTGTCGCTATAAGTGTTCTTGAGTTTCAGGGAATCAGTTGGTCATGGCGTAGAGGTCACTTTAACCTTAATCTAATTCCCTACTGTTTATTATTCTGGGTTTGGAAGTATATGGGTGTTATAGTACTCATGTAGTAGTACAACAACATACCAATTTCATGCTTTAACCTACATATAACAAGAAGTTATAGAGGCTCAAACTCACAGTCAGAGCTGTTCTTGAGTTTTTGGGTAACCCATAACAATGGTCATGGTCGGTCAACGATTTTATAGCTTCTAGATCTTTCAATCCGTGTGATAGATTTGTGTTTTGTTTATTGTAATATGTAGTCTATATATCAAGGTACATATATGTAACATTGATTTAGACAGAGTATGATTCTAAGGTCTAAATCTATGTTGGTCAAAGTACAGCCAAAAGATGTTTTTCATGTTCTTCAGTTTTCTGGGTAACCCAGAAAACATAGTCATGCTCGGTCAACTACTTTTGACCATTAATTCTAGTAATCCTATGAATTGATTAAGCATTTGAGTGTCATAGATATGTAGTATGTATATCAGGGTATCAATTCGTTACATTTAGACATCTTACCAACAAATAGAAAACGATTAAAAGATTTGTCAAAGTAGCCGGTTCAACATGTTCTTGACTTTTCTAGGTAACTTAGAAAACAGAACTTCGTGATCGATCAACAACTTTTGACCACCTATATCTTGCAATATATGGTTCTAATGAACCTATCTTCTATTCCAGATTAAAGACCTCATGTAATTTTACAACTAACATACAATTATCAGACCTAACTATTAACATACACGGATCTATAGGCTCTGACATTCGACTGTCAGACCTATTTTTCAAGAATTTCCAGTTGGCTTAAAACATTATTTTGATGAATCTAGATATTATGAAAACATGTTCTATCAACTTAGCATGCTTTCTAACATGTTATTATATATATCTAAACATCTAACCAACAAATTAAACTTAGCATCAAAGATCTAGATTAAAATTAGGGTTTGAACATTTTCTTACTTGATTTTGATTTTTGGCTACTAATTTTGTTGTTGCTATCACCAAGGCTTGTTTTGGTATGTTTATAAGAGTGTATAGCCTTAGAGAATTCATGAGTTTGGCCAGAGGATGGGCTGCTATTTATAGACTTAAGCAACTTAGGGTTTTTGGTCTTTTTCACTAACTTGCCTCCAAAAATATATATGTTGTTATGTTACTTGTGCTGATTGGGGAGGGTTGCCAAAACCTTGTGCACTTGGGATTTGGTTTGTTGACTCCTAACCTACTTGTGAGCTAGTTTGATTAAAGTAGTAACTTAAGTATGCCCTAATCCTCTTTAATCTTGATTAGGGTTTTGTTTTTTATAATTAGGGTTCCTTAATGATGTTTATTAGCACCTAAATGAAGTTTAAAATTCATTATTAGGTGTTAGGATAACCTAATTAGGGTTTAATCTAGCTAATTAGGGTTAGGGTTTACAAATTAGGGTTAGGGTTTGTAATTTAAGGTTAGGGTTTGTAATCTAAGGTTCCTAACTTTGACTTTTCACAAATCCTAACAAGCAGTACAAAGCGTTTTGTCAGTGTAAGCACGACAAAGCAGCTTGTCAAAATACATATACCGAAAAGTCTATTTTCGAAAGAAAAAATTTAAGCACGACGTGTCAAGCACGTCAATTTTCGGACGAAAATTTATTTGAACTAATTTGTTAAACAAAGTATATAATAACACAAAACACTTCAAGAACAGAGAGATTTTATTAATATAACTAAATTTACATAATCGAATCTTATTAGGGTTTTAGGTTTCACATTCACCCCTACTAATAAGAATTTCATCCTCGAAATTATAGTACAAGTTAAGTAAATAGTTGGGGATAGTTCTCTCGCATTTTTTTCCTCGAGCTCCAATGTAGACACTTCAACGTTCTGATTCCTCCAGATCACTTTGACCGATGCTATCACTTTATTTCTCAGGACTTTCTCTTTACTGTTGATGATCTGAACAGCTTCTTCTACATAAGAAAGATCTTCTTTGATTTGGATCGGCTCATAGTTTATAACTTGTTTTATAATCAGGTTTCTATGGTCATAATACGGACACATGAAACACATTATGAATATGATTTAACTTAGGTGGTACTGTTATTTCATAAGCAACTTCACATACCCTCCTCAAAATTTTGAAGGGTTCAATGAATCTCGGACTCAATTTTCCTTTCTTGCCAAAACGTATTTTGCCCTTCCAAGGGGATACTTTCAAGAATATGTGGCTTCCTACGCTAAAGTTTCGTTGTTGACGATGTGGATCAGTGTATTTCTTATGTCAATCTTGAGATGCTTGTAATCATTCACGTATAATTCTGATGGTCTCAATAGTTTGTTGGATTATTTTTTGTCCTAGCATTTGTCATATAAGGCTTCATAAGGTGGCATACCTATGTTAGTATGGTAACTATTGTTCTAGGCAAATTCCACCAAAGGTAATTGATCTTCCCAACTTCCTTTGAAGTCAATGATACATGTTCTAAACATATCCTCTAATGTTTGAATGGTTCTTTCACTTTACCCATCATTTTAAGGGTGATAAGTTGTACTTAATCTCAATTGTGTTCCTAAGTGTTTTTGATGGCTTCCCCAAAAATTTGAGGTGAAACGTGGATCTCGATCTGACACTATAGAAACATGTACTCCATGCCTAGAGATGATTTCATTAATGTATAGCTTAGCAAGTTGGTCTAAGTTATAAGTAACTTTAATAGGTAGGAAGTGAGCTGATATAGTAAGATGGTCAACTATTACCCAAATGGCATTGTGGCCATTCTGTGTAGCTGGAAGTCGTACCACAAAGTCCATGGTTATATGTTCCCACTTCCACTCAGGAATTGGAAAGGGTTGAAGTAAATCACTCAACTTTTGATGTTCAGCCTTAACCCTTTGACACGTGAGACATTTGCTTACCCATTCAACTATTTCCCTTTTCATATTTGACCACCAAAAGTGTCGACTTAAGTCTCTGTACATTTTAGTACTGCCTGGATATGTGGCAAATTTAGAATTATAAGCTCCGCTTAAGATTTTGTCTTTTAATGCTTGATTTAACGGAACCCAAATTCTATCTTCATATCTTAATATTCCATCATTGTCTATTCTGAATTTCATATTCTTGACATGAGTTATATTAGACTTACATTTTTGAAATTCTTTATCTTTCTCCTGCATCTCTTTGATTCTATTTAGCAGAGATGAAACTCCCTCTAGAATGAATAACTTTTGGGTAGAGGTAGGTGGACATCCCACCTAAATTTCTAGTCTTTCAAAATCTTTTATTAACCTTTCATTGGTGGTTATTACGTTCAACTTTTCTTGATTCTTTCTACTTAACGCATCAGCTACGACATTGGCTTTACCGGGATGATATAAGATTTCACAGTTAAAATTCTTTATCAGTTCTAAACATCTCCTCTGCCTTAAGTTTAACTCCTTTTGTGTAAAAATATATTTCAGACTCTTATGATCTGTATATATCTCTCACTTCTCCCCGTACAAGTAATGCCTCCAAATTTTCAAGGCAAAAACTACAGCGGCTAACTCTAAGTCATGAGTAGGATACCTCTTCTCATAATCTTTGTGTTGTCGTGATGCATAAGCAATCACTTTCCCATGTTGCATCAACACACATCCTAAAACTTTGTCTGACGCATCACTAAATACTATAAGGCCTCATGTATTATCTGGTAAAGACAACACTAGAGCCATGCTCAGTCGCTTCTTCAACCCTTAGAAGTTCTCTTCACATTTATCTGTCCAGACATATTTCACTGTCTTTCGAGTTAAATTGGTTAGTGGGATTGCTATTTTTGAAAAATCTTTTATAAAATGTCGATAATAACCCGCTAAACTGAGAAAACTTCTTACTTCTGTTGGAGTTGTTGGTTGTTCCCAATTCACAACCATTTCGATCTTAGTTAGATCTACTGATATTCCATTTTTTTTCAATTACATGACCTAAAAATTGAACCCTCTTCAACCAGAATTCACACTTGGAAAATTTTGCGTAAAGTTGTTCCTTTCGTAATATCTCCAAAACGACTTTTAAGTGTTCAGCATGCTCTTCCCGTGTTTTTGAGTATACCAGAATATCGTTGATAAACACTACAACGAATTTGTCTAAGCATGGTTTAAACACTCGATTCATCAAATCCATAAATGTTGTCGGTGCATTTTTCAAACCAAAGGACATCACAAGAATCTCATAATGTCCATAGCGTGTCCAAAACGTTGTCTTCGGCACGTCTTCCTTTCTTACCTTTTTTTGATGATAACCTGTCCTAAGGTCAATTTTTGAAAAGTGTTCGGCCCCCTTTAATTTGTTAAACAAATCATCAATTCTTGGTAAAGGATATTTATTCTTTATAGTTAATTTATTTATTTCTCTATATTCTATACATAACCTCATAGTTCCATCCTTCTTCTTTACAAACAATATTGGTGCTCCCCAAGGTGAAACATTAGGTTGTATGTACATTTCATCTAAGAGTTCATGTAGTTGTACTAGTAACTCTTTCAGGTCTACAAGTGCCATTCTATATGGTTCCTTAGAAACTTGTGTCGTTCCTGGTACAAGGTCAATGACAAAATTAATTTCATGATCTGGAGGAAGACCTGGTAAGTCATCTGGGAATACATCGGGAAATTCCTTAACTATAGGTTTTTGATCTAGTTTTACTCCTTCCTATCGAGTATCAACAATATAGGCCAAATATCCTGAACAACCTTTTATAAGTAACCTTTACTTGCTTTGAGTTATGGTCGGGACATCGAGATTAACGTGGGTGAACAACCTACATTACACTACCTTTGACTTGACCTTGATCAATAGGTTTATACATTTTTGATGACAATCGATCATCGCATTATGGTTAACTAACCAATCCTTCCTAGGATTAAATCGAATTCTCCCAATTGAATTGGAATAAGATTTACTAGAAAATTATGTCCTTTTATATCTACACTACAGTTCTTATATATAGTTTTAACAGGAATCTTTTCATTGTTTGTAATTTCTACACAGAATGGTATGTCTAAGTTTTCACATGGTATATTCAAGTTTCTAGAAAAACTATTAGACACGAAGGAACAAGTAGCACTAGAGTTGAATAACACATGCATTTAAAGTGTTGATAGGGATGATATGTGACACCCCCAAAATAGGTATACATCACCCATCTTGAGTCGCCAAATACATGGTACAAAATTCAAATACAACTTAATTATACAACAATCGTGTAAAATACGACAAAACATAATCTAAGAGTTTTAATAAGAATATTTTCATCTAGACAATATCCACACTCAATGGAGTCATCATTACATTTATTGTCACACTATTTTATAGAATAGTGAGGACTACTAAAATAACCATCTGGAGATGATCGATGGTTTCCCAGAGCTAAATCGGCTATATTCTCATTTCCTGAAGAGAACAGTGAAAGAAAGGGTAAGCTCAACTAGCCCAATAAGAAATATTATGACTAAGATAATGCAGAATAATTTATCGTTAGCCTTCAACAGTGTTAAACTAATAAAATATAACAAACATCAAGTTTAACTGCAGCGGAACAAGCAATCCATTAGAAGAGTCAAGTAGAGAATAAAATTTACTATCTTCTATGATTTAAAAGGTTTTTCATCACTTTTATCGCTGAGACTCAGCTTAATAAATAAACCACATCATCCGATAATAACCAGCTAAGCCGAGAAAGCTATGTACTTCATTCACTGACTTAGGTTGCTCCCAGCTTTAAATTGCTCAATCTTTGCCGGGTCAACAGATATTCCATGATTTGATATCACGTGCCCAAGGAATGCTACTTCCTCATGCCAGAACTTGCATTTCTTCAACTTGGCATATAACTTGTTTTCACAAAGCTTTTGGAGTATCAGCCTCAAGTGTTGCTCATGATCTTCACGGCTTTTGGAGTAATTGAGGATGTCATCAATAAAGACGACCACAAAGTTATCCAAATATTCCTTGAATACTCGGTTCATCATATCCATGAAGGCAGCAAGAGCATTAGTCAATCCAAAAGACATGACTAGGAATTTGTAATGCCCGTACCGAGTTCTGAAAGCAGTCTTTGGAATGTCATCAGTTTTAATTTTCAAGTGATGATATCCGGAACGAAGATCAATCTTTGAAAAGATTTTGGCTTCTTGCAACTGGTAAAACATGTCATCAATGCGAGGCAACGGGTACCTATTTTTGATGGTGACATGATTCAACTCTCGATAATCAATACAAAGTCGCATACTTCCATCTTTCTTCTTCACGAATAGGCGAGGAGCATCCCAGGAGGCGATACTAGGGCGAATAAAGCGATGTCTAACAATTCCTGCGGTTGGGTTATTAACCCGAAGTTCAATAGGAGCCATTCGATATGGGGCTTTGGAAATGGGTTTTGTCTTAGGTTCAAGGTCGATGCAAACTCGATTTCACGCTCGGGGGTAGGCGAGGGAAGTTCTTGAGGGAATACTTGAGGGAATTTATTAACAATAGAAATATCATTCAAATATAGCGTATTTTGTTTAAATCATGACATGAATTAAGCGTGACATCCATTTTTCAATAAACGAATAGATTTATGGCTTGAGATGACCGTGATTGATTTTAATGGTTTGGTCGCTTGAATTCGCATAATAGGTTGATTAGGAATATGAAAGCTAACAACCTTACGAAAATAATCAATTTTAGCGAGATGAGTAGTTAACCAATCAATCCCCAGAATAACATCAAATGCAAGTATTTTTAAGGAGATAAGATCGACAGGTAACATGCGATTACCAATTTTAATCAAACAAGACTAATAAACAGTGGATGTATTGAAGATTTCTCCCAATGGAGTCCTCATTACATTTATTGTCACACTATTTTATAGAATATTGAGGACTACTAAAACAACCATCTGGACCGTCAATCCGTTCCCCAACTCGTTCCAACTATATTCTCAACTAGCCCAGTAAGAAATATTATGACTAAGATAATGCAGAATAATTTATCGTTAGCCTTCAACAGTGTTAAACTAATAAAATATAACAAACATCAAGTTTAACTACAACGGAACAAGCAATCCATTAGAAGAGTTAAGTAGAGAATAAAATTTACTATCTTCTATGATTTAAAAGGTTTTTCATCACTTTTATCGCTGAGACTCAGCTTAATAAATAAACTGTAAGACCCCAAATTTTATGAAATGAAAGTATTCAATTTTCTTATAATTATTATTTTATTTAATAAATGGGTAAATTGATAAAAGTTTAAAGTTAAGGTTGATATGTGAATTTTTTTTTGCAAAGTAAGCAAGTTGTTATAAAATATTCGTTGTATCGGGGAATATTCGATTGGTCGGGGAATATTCGTTTTAATAGAGAATATTAAATGCGACGACAAATCATTAGTGGACCCCACAATGAAGTATTGTCGTATTTAGAAAATGGCGAAATTATCTTTTATAAAAAATAACGGTGGAGGTGTTACCATTAAAAGCTGTTGAACTATCCGTTAGTAAAGTACGATGTCTGCATGTGGTTGCTTAAGTAGCACATGGTATTGATTATTGATGCTTACGTGAGAAGTCACTTTCATTATACTCAATTATTACTCTGATAATTCTTTGCATCATATCTCTCATATTATTTATTCAATTATTGTTACAATATCATCTCGCATAATATGATATATTATTAAATTAATAATTGAGGCGACAAAGTTATTAATATTATTATTTGCAATATTGACAATGTCTAGAAGTTACATCGAGGAGAGGTTTGGTCACCTAATTGCGGCGTCGATAAGGAGAAATCCTTATCAAAAAGCCCCATCTTTCACGAAAGCGACACGGTTGTTAAATATTGTGAATTATAATATTAATGATGAATAAGTTCGTGTTGATTAAAGATGAATTTTATAGTTCCATTGTGTTGGACTTATTTGTGTTAGTATAATTGATGCCTGGAGGTTATATTGTTCAATCGGGTATTCGGGGCACTTTTCATATCGGAGTACTATTCACGAGTTACTATTCACGGGGTACTATTCACCCATAAGATATATTTCTTTTCGGTCCAAATCATTTTTGGGTACAATATTATTCCATGAGGAGATGTGCTAATTTTTCAGACCGTTAGTTGAAGATATAATAGTGAATCAATATAGACCGCTGGTGGAAAGTTATAATAGTAAATTAGTATGGATCGCTGGTTTAAAGTTTTAATTGTAAATCAGTATGGACCGTTGCTTTAAGTTTTAATAGTAAACCAATATGGACCGTCCGTTTAAAAGTAAATCAATCTGGACCGTTCATGAATTAGTTATTATTCAGTCCATTCTCCTATAAATAGAAGCTCATTCCTTCATTATTTCTTACGAATTCACTGAAACTCTAGAGAGAAAGAAGAAAAGTATTATGCTACTTCACTACTCTAGTATTCAGTTTTTCTAAGGTAGATGATATTATTTGTTGTACTCATAAGGGGTATTATTTCTTTCGTATTCATAAAGAGAACTTTTGTTATTCCATTCTTATTATTCTGTTGGAATAACCTGTTTATGCGAAGTACCACATACATGGTGAAATTCTTATAATATTTCATTCTTTATTATTCTGTCGGAATATCCTGTCTGTGCATTTACGTCGGACATGGTTCCATTATTTATCTTTCTATCGGAATATCCTGTCTATGCGTTTACGCCGGACCTGGTTCCATTATTTATTATTAAAATCGAAATATCACTTTTTTGTGCGTTTATCTGGGACTGGTTCCATTATTTATTATTACGCTGGGAATAACTTTTGCATGCGATCTATCGCATGCATGGTGAATCCTTCTGTTATTCCATTCTTTATTATTCTGTTGGAATAAACTGTCTATATGGATTACCATATGCATGGTGAATGATCCTTCGTATTCGTTCCTTATTAAATTGTGGAAATGATCTGGCTACGTGGATTACCGCATAGCGGGTGAAAATCCATTGCAGTTTCATATATTCTATTATGCTCAGTTGGTTAAAGTTTTGATTTTTATACTCCATGAAATTAGTGGAATATCCTTGATATTTGCGCTTCATCCAGTATCTTTTTATGAAAATATTCTTCTGAGCATTCTTGAATTTATTCCACAAAGTAGTATCATGTTGACAATTTGGACATTATTGTGTTCAGGATAAATTAACTTATAAATCTTTCCAACTTATTCTTGAACTTGTTTTATTGAATTATTATGTCATTGTCATGATGAGTTATGTTGGTTATTATGTGAAAACATGAAAGTTTCTTAGAAATCACAAAGGGTTGAAAATCATATTTTGGTAAAAATGGAGTATGAAATTCAATTGACCATATCTCCTATTATATTTCGAATTTTTGAGTGTGGTCAAGTTCTAGAGTTAGATCTATGAGTTTTCTAACTTATCCAAGTGGAATCACTAGAAAAGGTGTTGTAGATTTTCGTGTGAACTGGTTTTAGCAAAGGAGTCAAAAACTGCAAATTACCAAAAAGACTATTGTCCAAAATTTTAAAAGGGCATTTTCGGCCACTTACATTGTGAGAACAATTTCGGCCTTTTGGGACATGAAAATATATGGTATAAAGTACCTCCTGTCCAAAAATGAGCTCATTCCGACTTAAAATGAGCAAGTTATGACTATTTCAATATTTAGGTTTTTCTAATGAAAAACGCTATAACCGGAGTTCTATAACTCCGATGACCATGAAATTTAATCTGGAAGCTCACATTAACATGTATAAGAGTGTGTCAAGATTTGGGAATTTCTGGAGTTAAACTTGAGGTAACTAATTTCTTAAGGAATTAATTATAAATTGATTTTTGAAAAATAGTAAATGAATGTTAAAAATTCTGAGAAAAATATATGTTTAATATGGAACTATATTATGCCTAATCCCAGAAAAAAATAATTTTTGGGACTGTTTTGGTATTTTTCATGAAAATAGTTTAGTTACGAACATATGAGTTAAATATGTTATGTGAAGTTGAAGAATTGGTAAATAGGATTTTAGGGCTTGAAAATCCTATATAAGGTATATGCAGATTTTTGATAAGGGATTTGATCATTGGTGATGAAATCTTATGAGTATGGCATTTTTGAATGATTAAATGCATTATTTGGTAAAGTGTAAACAATTAAAATAAATTTTTTATAAGTTTAAGAAGTGATTAAAATATTGTTATAATATTAACAATATTAGATTTTGAGTTTATTAAGTGATTGATAATATTTGGATAAATTAAAGTCTTTAATATTTATCCTTGTTTTCGTTTGATTAATGCTTATATTATTTTCATCATCCTCATGCTTATATTATTTTGAAAGTCATCTTTGGCTTACGTGCATAGATGGACTTGGTATGATTATGACCAAGAATTATTCGTATAATCATGGCCAGTAATGTGATGAATGATGTGGTAAAAGTCCTCATTGGCACCTAAGTGCATTGATGGACGAGATTATTGGTATGATTATAACCAGGGATTATTCGGTATAATCATGACCATTGATGATTACATGAATATCCTTGGTCGTAGTGCAGGGATGATTCGATGATTTGGATTTTTTATTAAGCTGAGTCTCATCGATAAAATATTGAGTATAAGCTTTTAATTCGTAAAAGATAGTAGATATCATGCTCTACTTGACTCTTCTAAAATACAGTTGTATGTCTTTGGCCTGTAGTGAAAAGATGAATTGTTAATGAATATCTTTGGTCGTAGTGCAAAGAAGAATTTATTAGTATGATTATGAAAAAGAATTATGATTTAGTATAACCATGATTTTTGATGTTTCAGGTGAAGATAGGTGATGAAAATTATCTTAAATCACAGTGCGAAGAGGAATTTAGAATCACAATTATGATTATGAGTTATTCATATGATTGTGGACAGGAATTGTTGATTGATGTTACAGGGATAAAACATTATTGGTGGACTTTTAACATGAAGAAGATAATAGACATGATGGTCTATTTGACTCTTCTAATGGATTGCTCGTTCCGCTGCAAATATGGTTGAAAAGTTTTATCATCTACCATATGTTCTAAATCTCTGATTTATTATTGATGAAAGCTATTGATAATTTAATTATCTTTAGTCATGATATTCTTTACTAGGCTAGTTGTGCTCAGCCTTTTGCTTCACAATTCCTTTCAGGTAATAAAAATGTAGATGGGTCGAGCGGGGTATTAAGAGGATTAGAACGGTGGTCTATAGATGTTGAGGTTCTCCCTAAATAGTATGGAAATAATTTTGTTGAGAACTTTAGATAAGTTTGTCGTATTGTATACATAATTTGATATTTAATTTTGGTGAACCGAATAGGGTGAGGTGAACCCAACTTTGGAAGGGTGTTTTGCCACTATTATACAAGATTTCTAATGACATACAACCTCGTGTTATCATAAGGCATGGTTGTGCACATCCAATTGCTGAGTATATCTACGAGCACTACCTATATGATCTTAGAGTTTATTTGAAATATAATTTTCACTTGGAGACAACGGAGATAGTTATATGTCAGGAGAAGACTCACCATTAAAAAAAAGATGATAGTAATCTTCTTGTTTTTCTTTGGGGACTTTTGGGTCAACCAAGGATAATTCTGTGGACATATGATATCTATCATAACCTAGATGCATGGCCTCCCATGTACGAAGGTTTCCTTGAGCACTTCCCAAAGATTATAATTTTTAAAACCGTTTTTGACTGTACTTTATGTAAAATACCATTGTAAGGTTGTGGTCGAGGCACCATGAGAGTTACATATATTTGTATTAAAACTCATGACTTATCATTTGTCGTACTACTTACTGACAGTTCAACAGATTAATATAAATGAAGTTTGTATTTGATTTTTATAGTGTGATATCTGGCAATTCAAGATGGGTGATGTATACCTATTTTGGGGACGTCACATAAACCACATCATCCCTGCACTACGACCAAGGATATTCATTATTATCACGACCATAAATTATACATGCACTACGGGCCAAGGATATTCATGTATTCATCAATGGTCATGATCATGCCAACAACTATCCATCAATGCACTACAGCCAATGAGGACTTTTCCCACATCATTTGTAACATTACGGTCATGATTATACCAAATAATCCCTGATCATAATCATACCAAGTCCATCTATGCACTACATGCCACAGATGACTTTCAACTTATTATAAACATGAGGATGATGACAATGATATAAGAATTCAATAAAAACAAGTTCAAGGATAAATTTTTTAAAGATTTATAATTTAATTTATCCAGAAATCAATAACGTCCAAATTGTCAACATGATACTGTTTTGTGGAGTAAAATTCAAGAATGCTCGAGAAAAAATATTTCCAAGAAAGATCTTTGGATGAAGCACAAATATCCGAGATATTCTACTAATTTCATGGAGTATAGAAGCCAAAACTTTAACCAACTGAGTATAATAGAATATATGAAACTACAAATGGATTTTTGCCCGCCATGCTGTAATCCACGTAGACAGATCATTTTCACAATATAAGGAATGGATACGAAGGATCATTCACCATGCATGCGGTAGTCCACATAGACATGTTATTCCAACAGAATAATAAAGAATGGAATAACAGAAGAATTCACCATGCATGCGATAGACCGCACAGACAAGTTATTCCAACAGAATAATAAAGAATGGAATAACAAAAGAATTCACCAGGCATGCGATAGAAGCCATGCATACGAGTTATTCCAACAAAATAATAAAGAATGGAATAACAAAAGAATTCACCAAGCATGCGATAGACCGCACAGACAGGTTATTCCAACAGAATAATAAAGAATAGAATAACAACCCTTACGAGTATTGAAAGAAAATAACTCTCTTCATGAATACGAAAGAAATAATACCCCTTACCTTAGAAGAAATTGGATACTGGAATAGTGAGGTAGCATACTTCTCTTCTTCTTTCTATCTATAATTTCTCTCTATAATAATTGCTCTTATGAGACATAGTGAATTGGTGAGAATGAAAGAAGAATGAGCTTCTATTTATAGGAAAATATAGTTTTGATAATTACATGTTTTGGGGCTCAAAATATTACAGTACAATACCTTCATCTTTTTCTTCATTTTTAATTTAGTCCTGCAAGTATTATCAAACTTGCACCACCTCCCCTAATAGTAAATAATGTGAATTAATAATTCATTCATGTGACTTAATAGTATAATCATGTGAAAAAACTAATTACAGTATAGTACCTTCATCTATACCTCCATTTTTTATTTAGTCATGCAAGTATTATCAATCTTGCACCACCTCCCCTAATAGTACATGAATGTGAATCAACAGTACACATATGTGAACAAATAGTTATAAGCATGTGAAATAATAGCAATTAATTGCTCATTTATCTGATTAATTACCTGATTGGTCAATATAACCTCTAGACATCAATTATTATCAAAATAAATTTCGATTTCCACTAACACTAATGATCCCAACACAATGGAACTATCAATTTCATCTTTAATCAACACGAACTTATTCATCATTAATATTATAACTCACAATATTTAACAACCAGAATGTTCTTAGAAAAGAGGGGGCTTTCCGATAAGGATTTCTCCTTATTGGCGCGCAATTAGGTGACCAAACCTCTCCTCGACAGAACTTCTAGACATTGTCAATATTGCAAATAATAATATGAATAACTTTGTCGTCTAAATTATTGATTTAATAATAATAAATATTATGCGAGATGATCTTTGTGACAATAATTGAATCAATAATATGAGAGACATGATGCACGGCAATTCTTGTAGCAATAATTGAGTATAAGCGAGTGACTTCTCACGTAAGCATCAATAATTAATATCGTGTGCTACTTATGCAACCATGGCCAGATTCTTTGTACTTTTACTACCGGGTAGTTCAATAGTTTAACAGTAAAAACTTTAGCCATTATTTTTATAAAAAGATAATTTTGTCATTTTCTAACTACGACAATACTTCCGTTGTGGAATCATTGAATAATCATTGTGCTGTCGTATGAATATTTCCTGTTAAAACGAATATTCCCCGACCAATGGAATATTATATAACCACTTGCTTTCTTTACAAAATTTTTAAATATTACCCACAACTATAACATTATATCATATCCACACCATAATATTCAAAAATATATTTCGAGAAAATTTAATCTTTATTTATAAAAGTTGGGGTCTTACAACCTCCCCTTCTTAAGAAATTTCGTCCTAAAAATTAAGGTGCGTACCTGGTATGTCGAAGAGGTGAGGATACCTTGATTTCATTTCAACATTCATTATTCAATCAACGTAGTCATAAATTGACTTTAACATTTCATAATTTCAATATATATAGAACACATCATGTTCTTTGCAACAAATATTTAAAACAGTTCATCATCAAGTTCACATAACAAATAGGAACTGAAAGACTTGCCTTCATCGTTGTTTACCAATAACAGTTTAACAACTTACATTTATCTGCATTTCACGTGCCCTACACAATTATATAATCATACACATCAACTATTAGTCATATAACAATACATAGTAATTGTAATGTAAACTCTACTCCACATCTCATAATTTTTCCTATGAATTAGCACACAATGTTCAATTAGATTGTGTTAATTTTTTGACTTATGTAATATTCGAAATTCATTCAAGTGTTTAAATCTTGCTAGGAATCATTATTGCTTTTATATTAAACCCATTTCATATTTTATAATATCCATTTCATTTGACTTAAAATACTTTTTACGTTCATTAACACGTAACACGGCGTTTAGACATTTATTCGTCACACGCCCGATTTGCCTCTATTGTGTATGATTACTATGCTTCTATAACTTATCTAATACATTATTTAATAATGTTAAGCATCATTATATTTACAAACATTCATGTTTTATAACTTAGAACAACATTTTTTATCGTCAAAAGCATTACACATGCATACGTGCATGCCCGACGCCCTCTGATTGCCTTCGAAAACACAACAGTTCTAAAGATGAACATTTTGACCCTTTATAACGATTTCAAATTGAAAATCTTAAAGAATAAAAGTTGTAGGTCTACTCGTTCTCGTTCCGGATCATCTTGAATCACCTCATTCGGAGTTCATATGAAAATGTTATGTTCATTTTAGTAAAACATGTCCGGTTAGTTTTTTTTTTCCAAAATTACGCTAGGCGACCTACCCTCCCCCCCCTCCCTTTGTGCGGGGTTTTTGTACTAGGGGCCCTGGCCAGTATGGGTCCCTTCTGTTAATTCGTGATTTTTCATCTCAAACACTACAGAAAGCCAAATTAGGCCTACAAACTCCTTTCTAACAACCATACCAACCTACCAAAGGTGTAATATGTTTACAGAAACATAAACTAATGTTTCTAACACGTTTCTAACCACATAAACAACAAAAACATCAAAGATTACAACCTTTAATTTCACTATTTCTCTTCTTTCTTCTTCTTTTGACATTCATAGTGAAATTCTTCGCTGTGAATTCGTTTTTAAACCAATTCAAGTAATTCCAATTGTGATAACTCATATTCATAACATACTAACATAATACATGATCAATTTTAACAATAAATCACAACCAAACATCAATTTGATTGTTTAAAAAGTTATTTTTCAAAAATTAATTCACAGAAAATCATTATGAACACAATTCCTCTTGTTTATTAAAATTACATGGATTAAATTGCTAGAACAACCATATAACTCCTAATCAAACACTATGAACATGATTTCATCATGTTCATCATATCTTTGTGAATTGAAACCTTTGAACAACTATAAAAATCTCATTGAAGCGTATACATGAAAATATATGAACACCATATATTTATATAAATTCACAATCATGAAACCTAATTTTACAAAGACTAAATACAAAACATCCTAATTTAGTATAAGGGTTAGTTTGATACCTTTCAAGGTTGAATTATGAGGAAAGATGGAGATAATGACTTAATCATTCCTTAAGCCTTGTTTAGCAAAATAAGATTAAAATAAGAATTTCAAAAGCTCTAAGGCTTTGTTTGGCAAAACCAAATTAAATTCTTTTAATTTATTTTCATAAGTCATTTATAATATAGTTTATTGTCCCACATTGTTTACTTGGATTTCCATATCTAATCTTAATTAAATAAACTAATTACCACATTCTAAATAAATTTCCCACTTAACCAAATATCACAAAATTCTAATCTCATTATAATTTTATTTAATAATTAATATATCATTTTAATTATTAAATTACGACATCAATATAGCAACTCATGTAATCTTTAACAACTCTCTAACTGTTAAATTAAATTAGAGTATTATCTAATAAATTTAATTCACAAATATATACTAACAACAATCACATAAATAAAATATTTATTTAATTTAATAAATATTTTAAATTACAAATAAAATTCTGGATTGTTACATCATTCCTTCCTACAAGGATTTTGTCCCCAGAATCACAACACAAATAATTCATTCGTCACATTCTTCCCTCATAAGGATTCCGTCCTCGGAATCACCAAAACCCTACCTTATTCAGGTTTTCATCAAATCTCTTCGTTGAATAACTTCAACACGTGACCTTAATATAGGTTTTATATTTCCTACTACATTCATTTCTTCAACAAATTCTAGGTTTTATTTCATAACTTTCACTTGAACTCAATTATATTTGGAGTATTATATATTCTTTAACCCATTTATTTTCTTTTCTAAAGATCGTTATCATAAACACTCGTGATATTACATTCACCCATTCTTCTAAGAATTTTGTCCTCAAAATTTTTATTTATTAATCTTTATTCATTCAATCTATTAAAATAGATTTTACGTTAATACTTTATTCATTCATTGGGTTTTATAACCACTTCTTTCCACAAAGATCTTTTTACAATTATTAACTTTTCTATTAAAAGTTTTACATTATTCTTTGATAATCCATCTCCTTCTCTTTTCAAATTTTCTTTTCTAACTTATTCAATATATTCATCATTAAGTGTCGCATTCTACGACTTACTTCTTTCTAAGGAATATCATCTTTTTCACATTCGACTTTTAGAATAGCAAGAATCTTCCACAATTGCTCAATAATTGGGAAGCAGTATGAATAACTCGGGAATTTAAAAGATTCCAAATCATGTTGAGGGGTCACAAAACCGTGAACTCTATTCTCGGTTTACTAGTGCTTCAACTCAATCCTTCACACTGCAAACCAAAGTGTTTAACAATCACAAAGACTGAAAATACCCTCCTCACGTACACTAGGTGGCCAGCCTATTGTACCACTACGTTGGGCCGCAACGCAGGGTTTTGTAACGACTATATGCGTTACACTCAAAACCATTGTCCCCAAAAATATGTCCCCTTATAGGGTTGTTCACCTCAGCTTTTCAACATCTGAATACGCACCAAAACAATTTGGTTTGGTATAACTTTTCAATAAAAGCTTGAATTTCATGAACATCTTTCAATAATCGTCTAGCTGAATCAAATAGCATAGACTTCTACAACAATTCGAACATCAATCGAAATATACATATACAAATACATATATATATATATATATATATATATATATATATTCTCATATCTTAAACAAACCTCAAAATCCTTTTATGGTGTCATGATTATGACGTTGTCATACTACATCTCACCATAATGGGCTGACGATCATATGATCACATCCAACACCAGGTTCCATTGCATTGATGACTCCATCGTTTATCATATCACCCGATACATATAATTAAAAAATATTTTGAAAATTTTAAAAAAATCATTTTTTTCTCTAGCCAAAACAAACAACATAGATACGCGAATAATAGCACTGTTTTAAAAATTCTTTGGTTCACTAGTGTGATCCAACATTTTTCAAAGCTAGCAAAGCTAGAAGATTTGGAAAAACCTATGTCTCCACTTTCTATACTGATCCATTGCTTAATAGGTCTATCTATTCCTATCATCCTCAATACTCCATTCACACTTAATTATACCCCAGTTCATCAAACTTACCGCACATTAGAAGTTCGGGACTTGCCACAATAATATGAGTTTAAGAACTTATCCTAGTTAGACCATAGGCGTCCATTCGCTGAGGGGTTCAAAACATACCATATTATTATGAGTCACGAACTTACCATATGTATTAGTTTTAAAAACCACACTTAATCCTAATATTATCTGACTATTCTTAATAGTTTCTAACTATCAAACATACCCATGAGAAAAGAATCACCTTTTTGCCACATATACATTGATAGCGCGACACCAACATTCCAATGATTATCAATGTGATAAACTGAGTGCAAGCAAAAAACCCTCATCCATACAAAGATTTGTACAACTCAGCCATCACATGAGTCCTCAATTGAAATCCCACCTAACTCTATCTTACTCTTAACTTGCTCTTTGCTCGATACAAATTCCTCGTATCACATCATCTATAACTCCTCGTGAGTTATCTCATACTACTTCATAGTACACCATCTTCATAGCATTAAGCTATAATTATTCAAACATTACAGACCATCTTTCTTCAATAACTTAAACAGATCACGTCGTGATCTTATTCTATAATCATCTCCCTTAAAATTCTTTTCTTAACTCCTGATCGTTTTGTTTTATGATCCTCTTTCTTTCCTTTTTCATCATTTACGACACTATTCGTTATCTTGGCTATTGGAGTTAGGTAACTCCCATTTCTTATCTATATATCTCTTCAAGATTCTTCTTTGAATCTTCTTGCTTATATAACAATTCATGCTTTAAGAATTTCCAACTTCATTTATATCGTTCAATATTTCATTCAAGTTCTACATTTTCATCATACGTATCCACTTTCTAGACTTGGTACACATCGAGTCTCTAACAGTTTCAATATGGTACACTGAGTGGTTTCAAACAAACAACAAACAAACTAGGTTCCGAGTTGCTAGTTCGTATATACCTCCGCTCTATGAAGGAATCGTTTAGCCCAGATACCATACATCAACTGCTAAAGAGTACAACTGTACCATACCTAACTATAAATTTCTATTCTTAACTTCTTTACCAATCTCTTCTTATAGACATTGTCTATTTATTAGCACCTTACATTCTTATTATTGGAGTTGGGTAACCCCATAACTCTGCTAGATTCTTTTTTGAATCCTCTCACGCATGTTTCAATCCCTTCTCTATACGTTTCTTAAATTACTTCTTATTGCTCAAACTCTATCTGAGCTTATTCTTTCATTATCTTCACCTCTTTTCTCTAAGGTTATAGCCTACGGTAATCCTACCTAAGGTTTATAACCTACAGCTCTGATACCAACTGAAATGACCCCAAAATTTATACAATAATATTCTTCTTCTTGATCGTTAACAATACAACTTTAATCTATCTTTACATCATTATTCGATATTAAAAACACTAAAAATGCGGAATATTTAAAACTTTTATACATTTCCTTCTTTATTGTCCTAAATCGCAACCTTTACATTACATCTCATCGATTCAAATTTATATCATGAATCGTTACAACAAACTGACTATACAAAGTCTTACAACATAAATAGATATCCATATACACCGGATAGCTCAACTTACAATTCAACAACATGTTACATTAAAAATATTAAATACAATTCCCATAAAACATAAGCAATCTTCGTGAATATGGATCTCTATAATTCACGTAGCACATATCCTTACCTTAAATCTTTAACCTGCAAAAATGGTTATTTGCAAGGTTGAGCTCGACAGCCCAACAAAATCTAACAGTTTTCGTGCATCACATAGCACATAATAACATACTCAACATGTATCTCATAAACATTGGACTAACACAACATACATGCTACATTTCATATAACAAGTATAAAGATTGAGTTCCTTACTCAATCAACATTCATTATTCAATCAACGTAGTCATAAATTGACTTTAACATTTCATAATTTCAATATATATAGAACACATCATGCTCTTTGCAACAACATATTTAAAACATTTCATTATCAAGTTCATATAACAAATAGGAACTGAAAGACTTGCCTTGATCGTTGTTTACCAATAACAGTTTAACAACTTACAGTTATCTGCACTTCACGTGCCCTACACAATTATATAATCATACACATCAGCTATTAGTCACATAATAACACATAGTAATTGTAATGTAAACTCTACTCCACATCTTATAATATTTCCTATTAATTAGCACACAATGTTCAATTAGATTGTGTTAATTTTTTGACTTATGTATCTTCGAAATTCATTCAAGTGTTTAAATCTTGCTAGGAATCATTATGGCTTTTATATTAAACCCATTTAATATTTTATAATATCCATTTTGTTTGACTTAAAATACTTTTTACGTTCATTAACACTTATCACGACATTTCGACATTTATTCGTCACACGCCCGATTTGCCTCTCTTGTGTATGCTTACTATGCTTCTATAACTTATCTAATACATTATTTATTAATGTTAAGTATTATTATATTTACTAACATTCATGTTTTATAACTTAGAACAACATCTTTTATCGTCAGAAGAACTACACATGCATACGTTCATGCCCGACGCCCTCCGATTGCCTCCGAAAACATAATAGTCATAAAGATGACCATTTTGACCCTTCATAACGATTTTAAATTTACAACCTTAAAGAATAAAAGTTGTAGGTCTACGCGTTCTCGTTCCGGATCATCTTGAATCACCTCAATCGGAGTTCGTATGAAAACGTTATGTTCATTTTAGTAAAACATGTTCGTTTAGTTTTTTTCCAAAATTCGGCTAGGCAGCCTACCCCCCCCCCCCCCACCGGGGTGGGGTTTTTGTACTAGGGGGGCCAGCCGGGGCGGGGGTTCTTCTGCTAATTCACAATATTTCATCCCAAACACTACAGAACAC
Source organism: Panax ginseng (assembly GCA_020205605.1). Classification (NCBI taxonomy): domain Eukaryota; kingdom Viridiplantae; phylum Streptophyta; class Magnoliopsida; order Apiales; family Araliaceae; genus Panax; species Panax ginseng. Next base: position 51,067,659 of record CM035136.1, on the reverse strand, counting down.
CAAATTAGGCCTACAAACTCCTTTCTAACAACCATACCAACCTACCCAAGGTGTAATATATTTACAGAAACATAAACTAATGTTTCTAACCACATAAACAACATAAACATCAAAGATTACAACCTTTAATTTCATTATTTCTCTTCTTTCTTCATCTTTTGACATTCATAGCTAAATTCTTCGCTGTGAATTTGTTTTTAAACCAATTCAAGTAATTCCAATTGTGATAACTCATATTCTTAACATACTAACATAATACATGATCAATTTTAATAATAAATCATAACCAAACATCAATTTGATAGTTTAAAAAGTTATTTTTCAGAAATTAATTCACAGAAAATCATTATGAACACAATTCCTCTTGTTTATCAAAATTACATGGATTTAATTGCTAGAACAACCATATAACTCATAATCAAACACTATGAACATGATTTCATCATGTTCATCATATCTTTGTGAATTAAAACCTTTGAACAACTATAAAAATCTTATGTAAGCGTATACATGAAAATATATGAACACCATATATTCATATAAATTCACAATCATGAAACCTAATTTTACAAAGGCTAAATACAAAACATCCTAATTTAGTATAAGGGTTAGTTTGATAGCTTTCAAGGTTGAATTGTGAGAAAAGATGGAGATGATGAAAGCTTTTCTTTTGTTTTCTCAAGGTTTCCTTCTTCTTCCTCTTCTTCTTCCCTTTGTTCTTAGTTTAGACTTAGGTTTAGAAAACTAACGTAACTTAGTGTATATACAATATACATATAACACATATAATTATAGAATATGTAACTCCCAATATAATTACATATACTAATTATCAATTTAATATATAAGTTACAAAAATTAGAATTTTAAAAGCCCTAAGGCTTGTTTGGCAAAACCATATTAAAATAATGACTTAATCATTCTTTAAGCCTAGTTTGGCAAAACAAGATTAAAATAAGAATTTCAAAAGCTCTAAGGCTTTGTTTGGTAAAACCAAATTAAACTCTTTTAATTTATTTTCATAAGTCATTTATAATATAGTTTATTGTCCCACATTGTTTACTTGGATTTTCATATCCAATCTTAATTAAATAAACTAATTACCACATACTAAAATAAATTTCCCACTTAACGAAAATATCACAAAATTATAATCTCATTATAATTTTATTTAATAATTAATATATCACTTTAATTATTAAATTACGACATCAATATAAAGAACTTTCGTGTAATCTTTAACAACTCTCTAATTTAAATTAAATTAGAGTATTATCTAATAAATTTAATTCACAAATATATACTAACAACAATCACATAAATAAAATATTTTTATTTAATTTAATAAATATTTTAAATTATAAATAAAATTCTAGATTGTTACATCATTCCCTCCTTACAAGGATTCTGTCCCCAGAATCACAACTCAAATAATTCATTCGTCACAATAGGTTTTCTTGAGTTCCTGGGAATCAGTTGGTTATGGCCTAGAGGTCACTTTGACATTAATCTAATTCCCTATTGTTAATGATTTTGGGTTTGGAAGTCTATGGGTGTTATAGTACTTGTAAGACCCTAACTTTTTTATAAATAAAATTGAATTTCCTGTATTCATTAGTTTGAAATAATAAGTGGTGGATTTGATTAATGTGGTTAGTTATGGGTAAAATGCACAAATATTTTAACTAAGCAAGTGGTTATAAAATATTAATTGTTGTCGGAGAATATTCGTTTGGTCGTGCAATATTCTTGTTGTCAGGGAATATTCGTACGATGGCGCAACCATTTGTGAGCCCCATAACGAAAAACTGTCGAATGAAGAAAATGACAAGTATGAGTTTTTTTTATAAATAATGGCATAGTTATTCTAGTTAATATCATTGTTGGAATACACGGTGGTTAAAAATGCGATGTCTGGCGTGGTTGCCGCGATGCTTTAGGTATTACAAATATTTTTGGATTATTGATTCTTACGTAAGAAGGCACTACTCAATAATTGTTACAGTAATTACTGTTCAATATTTTATTTTATTGATTCAATAATTGATTCGTTGATATTTTATATTATTGTTGTTTCAATAATTGTCACTGCATAGTATTTCCCATTATCAGATCAATAATTCATATTATTTGAATAATATTATTAGGTAGCATTATTGGCAATGTCTAAGGAAGTCCTGTCTAGGAAAGGGGTTTCGTCACCTAATTGCGCGCCAGTAAGGAGAAATCCTTATCGGAAAGCCTCCTCTTTCTTGGGAACGACTTGGTTGTCATTATTGTGATTCTGTAATATTATATTTGAATAATTAATTATTAATTTATATGATAAGGAAATATTTATTTTATGTGGATATAAATGAAGGAATTAATGCTGAGGAGTTTTATCAGTATTTTGTCAGAATGGAGGTATTAAAAATCATCCGTATGTGGATTTCGGTCATTTTCTGTTTGGAATTTGGAAAAACTTTCTTCTACAAAGTTGTAGATAATTAAATTTTCTATGAAAAGGACATACAATTCGTATTTTTCTGATAAAAGGGCTATTTATTATGAATAATTGAATTTTTAAAAATAAATGTTTTTTATTAAAAACATGGGTGGGCCCCCACTTTTGGTTGCTGTGGACTTTTTTGAAATTGGTGAGCCCCAGTTGTGGTGTGCTGAGTTTGGTCAAGAGGTGTGCGTGAAATTATTTATGAAAATATTATTTTATTAAATTTTAGTCTACTTTGGCATTCTGACATTTTCATATAAATAGGGTGATTAGTTAGAATTGAAAATCACACAAAAATCATAAGTTTTCTCTCTCTATAATATCGAGCGTATTTTTGTGAGTATTTAGATACTTTAAGAGTTGTTATTCAGTGCAAGTTTCCTTCAATATTATATCCGATATTCCAGTCAGAAGTACTGTTCTTTTGATGTAAGGGATGTTATTTTCTTCATAAATGATGTTATTTCGTTCAATATCATTATGCCAAAATATTGGTATCAATTTTATTATGAAATTTTTACTTTTTTATGTCGAGGTTACTATTCACGTATACGGCACTATTCACGAATACGGTACTATTCACGAAATATGATTTTTCTTATGAAATTGTTATCTTTTGTGTCGGGGTTACTATTCACGTATATGGCACTATTCACAGGAAAAAATAAATTTTCTTTCTTTGTCCAAGTTATCTATTATGGTTACTATCTTTGATTGTATCCATGTTTTGATCTTCATTCTTGAATTTTGCTCCACAATTGATTATTATGGAGTATTTTTGAACTTGGATAAACCAAAGTACGGATTCCTAATCTTTGTCCTTTAATCTCACTAGATTCATTTCTTTAAGATATTTTTAATCATCCTCAATCTTAAATGGTGATACTTGATGAATATCTTTGGCATGTAGTGCAAAAATGAATGATTACCTAATGAATATCTTTGGCCCATAGTGAAAAGATGGACAGGTGTTGAGATGAACATGACCAACTGGTAATATAAATGAATATCTTTGGCCCATAATGCAAAGATGAATATTTGGTTCAAGTTGTATATTGATTGATGTTAAAGGGATAAAATATTGATGATGGACTTTTAAATCATATAAGATAGTAGATTTCATTATCTACTTAACACTTCTAATGAATTGTTATTTTCGCTGCGAATATTGATATAAAACTTGTTGTCTATTATATTTTATCTGATTTGTTGAAGGCTAAACGATAATTTGTTGTTCATTATCTTAGTCATAATATTTTTTACTTGGCTAGTTGAGCTCACCTTTTTCCTTTTTGTACCATTTTTCTTCTCAAGAGGCGAAAATATAGCGGGAACTAGTCGGGGTATTGAATGTGGTTCTAGTCAATTGTTTTAGCAGTCCTCACTATTTTGTAAAATAGTGTATCAATAATTGTAATGAGAACTTATTTGTGTTTGGATATTGTCTAGAAGACAATATTTGTATTTAAACTCACAGCATATGTGTTGTCGTATTTTGCATGACAATTGTAATAATAAAATTATAGTTATTTTCTGTACCATGTATTTGGCGACTCAGAATGGGTTGTGTAGACTTATTTTGGGGGCATTACAGTTGGTATCAGAGCTTAGGGATATGGTCTCTGGCGGAGATCGGGGAATAGAAATAGGAGGGGAGAGACGAGTAAATCTTTCGCAAGTGTGTCCTACCTAAGCTTATTTGTTTGGTCGGTCAGAATATAGGGATATTATGTGGCATGTCAATTTCTTTAATTAACCCTTGTTTTATGGCAGTATTTAAGAATGGCAGCTGAAAATGTTAACAATGGAGTGAATGAGACCGTGGAGACACATTTAATCTTCAACCAGGAGAACATGCAATAGGACGGTAATGTTCCTCCTATAAATAACACCACTGATCAAACGATGAATGATGTGATGTTTAGAAGATTTTTGCAGTTCATGCCAAATCAAACGAGGGAGACTCGTGTACAAAATACGGGTGGAAATAATAGCAACGTGTATCTTCTCATAGCCAAGCAGTTCAAAGAGTTGGGACCACCAGACTTTTTGGGAAAGCCGAATCCGATTAAGGCAGAAATGTGGGTTAAGCAAATTACACAGATATTTGATGTCTTGGGATGCAGGGAGGAACAGAAAGTTCCATTCATCACCTTTATGTTCCGTGGTGAGGCATATTATTAGTGGGAATCTGTGAAGCGTACCCTGCCTGCCGCACTCAATATTTCTTGGGAAACGTTTTAGAAACAGTTCAATGACAAGTACTTTCCTGAAAATATTCATCATATGAAGGATGTAGAGTTTATTAGACTGGAACAGAATAACATGATTGTGTCTCAGTACTAGGCTAAGTTCGCAGAGTTATTCAATTTTGCATTTCATTTGGTAGAGAATGAGGAACGTATGACGCTGATGTTTCTAAGAGGTTAGAAGCCAGAAATTCATCAATACCTTATCTCTCACAAATTTTCTCTATATTCAGATGTGGTGAACATGGCTCAATTATTAAAGCGACATAATGAGTAAGTGTAACAATCCGATATTTTCTATATAAATAAAATAGAAATTTTGCGTATAATTTTTTTTATTTTAAGGATGAGGATTTGTACAAGATAATGTGTATATGTAATTATGTAATAAATAAAATATATTTATTACATGAATGTTTACAAATAATTTTATTTTAAAATTATTGCACATTGTAAACTATATTCTTATAATAATTAATTTTGTAGTAGAAATGTTTTTATTATTTATTTTCTATGAAAATATGATTATATATTATTTAAATAATATAAGAAATGATTTTTAGAATTATTATAATAATTATTTATTTTATTATATGAATTTATGCAAGATTAATTAATTTAATTATTTTAACTTAATTAATAATGTTATATATGAAGAATAAATCAGATATGGAATCCAAACCCTAATTTTGGATTTTTATCAATAGATAAGAATAATAATATAATAATATTATATTTTAATTTTTCAGTGCTATAAATATGTACTATATGTTTGTGGATTGACAATGGTTGGTCAATTATGTTGTATAATGTTAAAACCCTAGCATTAATTTGTTTAACCCTATTTTTAAATTCAAATGCGAAAGTCATTACTGTTATATAACGGTGTTATGTGATATATATGGTGTATTATAGAATTTAATATTAATTAGAGAAACCCTAATTAATATTTAGAAATCCTAATGTTTTTTTTAGAAACCCTAATATTTAAATTATAAACCCTAATTGATTTGAAACCCTAATTCGAAGGCCATTTACGACTCTATGAATTTGTTAAGTCGTTATGTAATCATGATAATGTGATTAACGACCGGTATTATTGATATTAACATTAATTTGAAAAAAAACCTAATTGTTGGAAACCCTAATCGTGAAATTAGAAACCCTAATTTCTTAAGTGAAAACCCTAAATTAATATTTTGAAATCCTAATTTCTATATTAGGTAACCCTAATTAATAATTATAAAACCTAATTACTAATTGTAAACCCTAATTGTTAATTTTAGCAGGCTTAACTATAATTTGTAAATATTTAAACTTAAAATTTTATTTTAAGTAATTAGTAACCCTAATTTGTGGAGTAACCCTAATTATTAAATAATTAATACACTAATGTTCATGTATAGTGTAATTAGAAAATTAATCATAATTAGGAAACCCTAATTTCAAATTTTTAGAAACTAAAATTTATTTATTTATTTGTGCTAACCCTAAATTAGAAATTCTAGAAATTATTTTTATATCCTAAAATAGTTCAAACCCTAAACCCTAAACCCTAACCCTAAACCCTAAGGGTTTGACAAGTTACCAAAGTGCCATTAAATTGGAAAATCAAAAGACCATTTTGCCCCTCTTGTATAATTGAAGCTAGCCATAGGTTTTGACAATAGGAGAAGTGGGTGACCTAATCTTACTAACTCCATTGACTTAAAACTCCAGCAATCAGTCACTACATATCAGCCCACACCTTGAATACATGTTATAATTAGATTTAAAAGAGAGAAATGATCATTTGGTAGCTCATTTTTGCACAACCTTCATCCAAGACCCCCTCTCTCTCTAACCTATGAATTAATATAGTAGATCAGTCCCTAAAGCAAGCCCTACGAATTCCTCTAACAAATCAGAAGCCCAAATTATAGAAATCAAAGCTTAAAGGTATAATGTTAGATGTAGTGTTTTTGTGTTAAAACATGTTATATGTAGTGTCTATAAGTGATCTGGGTTGCTAGATATTAGATCCATAACATCAAGAGGCTCCGATTTGATGATTTTGCAATTTTGGAATTGTTTTTAAAATGAGCTTGACAACCAAATGTCAGACCATGTTATTCTGTTATGTGTTTGTGTTGTTTTAAGCTTTGTATGTGTAGGCTGACATGAGTAATTTATTTTGGAACTAGAATCATAGTCAGTTGATGTCCAGATTTTGAGTTATAATCGATCAAAGTCGGTTGACCGACCATGACCGAGTATAATTCTGGGTAACCCAGAAAGTATGAACAGCGTCTGACAATATGTTTAAGCTTCTTGATCTGTCAGTTGTTTTATTATTGTGATGGTGTGTTGTAAACAGATTGTAGCCTGGTATGTGAACTTAAGATTTATGCTTTTAGAACATTCAAATAGTCATCAGATAGAAATTATCAAATGGTCAAAGTAGCCCTCTCTACCAGATTTTTAAGTTTCTGGAATTTCCTGAAATATGATGAACAGCCTTTCTGACATGGTTTGACCGGACCTATTTTTGCTATTCTTTTATTATTTTGTTAATTTTTTGCAATAGATCTATTAAGTTGTATGCTGGTTACAACATGGAATCATTATATCATAAAAACATTACAAACCTAGCATGTAGTGGAGGCTGGAAAGTGGCACCCTCGACTGTTCTTCATGTCTGGGTAACCCAGAAATGAAGAACATGTCTGACAAGAAGTTTGAATCATTATATCTTGCAAATGTTTTATGATATGAACATGTTGATGTCTGGATCGTGTAGTCTTGCACGAGTACCACTACAAGAAAATGGTCTATCAGCGACCGCGTAATAACGACCGCATTTGGTCGCAGATAGCTATCAGCGACCGTGTGCAGTCGCTGATAGTCGTCGCATAAAATCTAGTCGCTGGGATGCACATCAATGACCCTAATAGCTTAACGACCCATCTATGACAGTTATTAGCGGCCAAAATGATTAATTCGATCAGCTAAGTTAATCGACATGGTCTAGGGCCAAAAAGTGACGTGGTCCACGTGGTCATGGATCACATGCTATTATTAGCGACCGAATACGGTCGTTGATACCCTTAAATGTTTAGCGGTCGCGACTAACGGTCGCTGATATGGAACAGAATGTAACCCAGATTTTTGCTGTTTTACAAAATTCCCAAAACACATACACATTTTTGTACACCTTTATCCCAACACACAATCACAACAATATAAACAGCATTCACAACAATATAAACATCCATCGTCCACCAACATACACCAAACTAGTATTTAAACCTTTAGAACCCAATATGGATTGAATACATATAATAACATTTCAAAACTTGTTTAAGTAATATACAGACATCCAAATAACGAATATACAAGTACAAGCTTATACTATAACTACAAAACTAATCTAAAGCAGGTACGCCAAGCATCATCGCCTCCTTGATCACCCTGTAATTAAAAAAATAATAAAACAAGTTACAAATATAGTAACTATATTGATACTGATATATATTACTACAATATATACAACAAATTGATTTTATACCTCGTCGCCATCCCCATGTTGTCCTCAACTCTCATTGTCCATTCTTGCTTGATTAACTCCTCAGGATCAAGAGTCCCCAAATGCCCGCCCAGTATCTTCAAAAGATTTCGATCTCGACATATAGCTCTCACACAGTCAGCCGGAGTATGAACAGCTTGATGACTTGATGACTGTGAAGACTGGGTAGCAGAGCTGCATGAGCCACTGAAGGATGGGCGTAGTCGTTGTCCTTGACCTTTAATGTAGTTCTTATTCACAACAGACGCCCTCTCCCACAGCTCTTGATCAATAGTCGGACGTGGAGTGCCTTTAGGATAGCGCTCATTCAATAAACGCTTATAAGTATCATGTCATCATGTTAACAATTAAATAGTTAAAAATAAATTATGTAAGCATTGATAAACAAGATCAAGTTGTTAAAACTTATTACCGCTATCTAGATAGCATCAGGCAGACCATCACGGGTGGCCACGTACACATCCAGCCAATGGATAGGTGTACCTTGAGACTGAGACTCCTATACAAAAAATAACACAATATTACTAAGTAAAAATGTGATATATTTTCTAGAATTCATGATTGTAAACATATTAAAACTTGTAAATACGCACTCCACAGCGCTTATATCTTTGCGCAATCAGAAATCACGCCATTTTGTATGTCCCTTTAGCCTTTTTGCCAGCGGGTACACCCGAGGATCTGTTGATGGAGGAAGTCTTTCGTCTTTTCACCCAGCTCTCAGCTCTCCACTGGGCACACATATCAGCCCGTATGGACTGGGTGCACCACCAAGGGCTATGCTCGTGCATATAATCCTCTGTGACACCCCCAAATCCTGGTACTTCATTTCCTCAAGATTCAGTGTTCACTTAATCAAAACATTCATTTCTAACTACCCAATTATAATAAAATTGAATAATCAAAACCTACCCATACAGGATTAAACTTAAATAAAAAATCTCCCAAGTTATCTAACATTTAACAACAATCATTCAAATACGAAAATTTAAATAAACTTCATTACAATCTTTAAACCAAAGTCTGAAAGTAAACTATCAAAACTATTACAAGTCTTTAGTATTTATTCATCTTTCATTTTTACCTTACTGGTGCTAGGTACGTCACCTGTTTCAACTTTAGCTGTAAGAAATTTTACAGGCAAGAGTGAGCAAACAAGGCCCACTTGAAATAACAATAAATAAATCTTTAAACTTTTACATCAATTGCCAATATTAGGATCAATAGAACTGAACAATATATTCTATTAACTTTCTGAAAATTATAACATTCACTGTGGGTCTAATGACCACGAATCATGTCCACAGTTATAAGTAATCTTTCAACTTTAACTTTAACAGTTATAAGACTATAAGGACTCCACGTACTTAGGGGGATCAACCCTTTGTACAATGTATTGTGCACAACCATTTCAACGCTAAGCGTAAACCTCTATTAAAAGAGTTGTTCATCTCAGTATTTAGAATACAAGTCCGCACCAAAGTAGGTTTGGTTTGGATAAGCTTTCAAGGAAATTTGGAATTTAATGAACATCAACTAAGGAGTAGTTGAATAAGACCAATAACACTATACTATAGAATAATCGTGATTGAATCAATCATAGTAAACTAAAGTCATGCATTAGGAATAATCTAATAGCATACAATTTGAATAACTATAGCATACCTTGCTTGAACAAAACTAAGCCAAGGTTAATTAGAATTGAATAATAAGCATGCATAGCATATATAGTGGTGCATGCTAAACAACAAATTAATACAAGAATAACTTGCTCCAAATAACTAACATCATTATATTGTAATTGAATTGAAAACAGTAATTGAATTAACAAGATAATAGATTAGAAAACTTGCTCAAGATTAAACTATAAGATTTGGGATACTTGTATCGTCATGAGCAACTAGATACAATGACTTACTCAATAATAGGCAACCTAGCTCTACGAAAGTTTAGAGGTAGCAACTTACAACAATTGTAATTGAATTTGAAAATAATAATGTACCAAATGAAATTAAACTCACACAATGAAGTTTTTGAGTTAGAGAACTTGCTCAATTATAAAATATAGTTAGAAAACTTGCCTTTAGCATAAGCTAAACCTTACAACTTGAATCAATACCCTATACATATGCCATATTGACATAGTTAGTCATTACCAACATTGTATATTTATATAAACAAATATATACATCATATAGGTTAAATTACCCTTTCACATAATCAACTATGTTACAAATAGGTAACACTTGATATCATGTACATTCATAGCTTAATACTACTAAAATCATCATTTAACATTCCTATTATTAACACATAACATTTATTTTCCAAATTTGTATACTTAAACAAAAGCTGCCGTAACCTTACGCTAACTTTCGCGTTAAGCGCCACGATTTACATCAGTGGTTCAGGCTGACATGCATATTGAGTTAGCGGCCATGACTTAAGTCACGAGGCCATTGGTTGGTGACATGCGGCATAAGCGTCGGCATTTTATTACGAGATTTGTCTTCTTTGGGCCCGCATTGCGGCGCCAGAGTCCAGAACTCGGCGACCAAGCTTGGTAACAGCATGAACAAAAGCCAAATTGGCCTAAAAACTCGAATCTAATAGACTGATTAACATGTAATACACATATAGACATCATATAAACATATTGTGAAGACTTCTAACATGTTTCTACTCATAAAATAACATAAACATAAAATTTACAACACCCAATTTCAATGTTTTTTGCAAAAACTCCATTGTTGATATTTTTAATGAAAATCAACACTGTGATTTTGTTTTTCAATCAAAACAGAAATTTCAAAACATCATAGTTATGATTATACGTACTCTATTAATTTCCATAATCAATTTATCAGTTTAACAACTAATTAAACCTTAATTTCTACTTTAAACTAAACCATATTCATATGAACACTCTATAATATATTTTCTTCCACAAAACACATACATACATGAATTCATTTATCTATAATCATATATAAACTCATGAAATCATCTTATAATCAGTAATTAATCATATAACTATAAACACCATCAATTTATCTTTTATAAAATTTCATAGAGAACTTTTTGGAAGAAGAAGAAAAATAAACTTTTAAAGAAAAGATTAAGCTCCTACCTTTAATTAGGAAGATGATGGCTATTCTTTTCCCCAATTCCTTTCTCAAAAACCTGTTAGACAACACTCACCCTCTCTCTAGAGTTTTCTCTAATTTTTTTTCTCTGTGTTCTTCTTCTTCTTCTTCTCTCTTCTCCCAACTCTAGTTTACGTATTATCATATAACATATAATAATAATAATATAGATATTAAGTATAGGATTTTAACTGACATCAGTTATAAAATTTTGAAAATTAAAAGCCATAATGTAAGACCCCAACTTTTTAATGAATAAAATCAATTTTCCTTTATTTATTATTGTGATTAATAAGGTGTTAATTTGATATAATATTTTGGTTATGGGTGAAATATGCAAATTTTGTAAAATAAACAAGTGGTTATAAAATATTCATTTTGTTTGGTGGAATATTTTTTACTGTTTGGGAATATTAAATGCGACAAATATGACCAATTATGGGCCCCAAAACGGATAACGATTGAATGAAGAAAACGTCTAAATTGAATAACACAGTATGCTGTTAACATTGTTGGAATACCGATTGGTTAAAATCTGATGTCTGCTGTGGTTGCATGAAAGAGTTATACCTAATTGCACGGTATTTTTGAATTATTGATTCTTACAAAGGAAGGCACTACTCAATAATTGTTACAGTAATTACTGTTCAATATTTTATTTATTGATTCAATAATTATTGTGTTGATAGTTTATATTATTGTTGTTTCAATAATTGTCACTGCACAGTATTTCCCATTATCAGATCAATAATTCATATTATTTGAATAATATTATTAGATAACATTATTGGCAATGTCTAGAAAGTTCTGTCTAAGGAGAGGTTTGGTCACCTAATTGCGCTCCAGTAAGGAGAAATCCTTATTGGAAAGCCCCCTCTTTCCTGGGAACGGCCTGGTTGTCATAAATGTGATTCTGTAATATTATTTGTGAATAATTAATTATTGATTCATATGAAAGAAATATTTATTTTATGTGGATATAAATGTTGGATATATTTATTGTGCTTAAAAATGAAGGAGTTAATGTTGAGGTGTTTTATAAGTATTTTTGTTGGAATTAAAAAATCAAATCGGGGTTTTTGAGATATATTACGGGGTTATATTTTTTAATCCGACCCGTTGGATCGTGGTAATTTTTGGATACGTTATACATATATAAGTTGAGTATATGTCCACAAATTTTGAACCGTTAAAAATGAACGTATGATTTGTTATGAATTTTACGAGATGAATAGTTCAGAAATTGTTGAATTTTTGGAGTTTATCATTTTGGTGGAAAATTCTAGAATGAGTGGGCCCCACTCTTGATTGGTGAAGAAATGTGCTGAGATTTTTATTCAAATGTGGTGGGTGGGAATAGTAGCAGGTAAAGCCATCAGGTTGCAGGTTAAGTCTGCTTCGGCGTGCTAACATTTTCCTACAAATAGAGGGCTAAATTAGAATTGAAAATCACACCAGAAATAAGTTTTCTCTCTTTTTCTCTCTAGATTATTGAGTGTATTTTGTGAGTATTTAGATACTTTGAGAGTTGCTATTCAAAGATAAGTTTCATTCAAATTTCATATCCGATATTCAGTCAGAAGTACGGTTATTTTGAGGTAAGGGGTGTTATTTTCTTCCTAATGATATTATTCTTTCAATATCATTATGCCAAAATATTGATCTGAAGTTTTTATCAAATTTGGAACTTTTTGGTGTCGTGGTTACTATTCACGTATACGACACTATTCACGTATACGGCACTATTCACGAATACGACACTATTCACCGAAAAATGAAATTTTCTTCTTTTTATCCAAGTTGTCTATTATGGTTACTTTCTTTGATTATGTCCATGTTTTGATCTTTATTTTTTGAATTCTACTTTAAAATTGGTTATTATGGGTATTATTGAACTTGGATAAACCGTATGTCTGAATCCCTAATATTTGTTCTTTTATCTCACTGGATTCGTTTTCTTTAAAATATTTTTCATCATCCTCAGTCCTAAATGATGATATTATGGAATATCTTTGGCCTGTAGTGCAAAGATGTATGATTACCTAATGAATATCTTTGGCCTGTAGTGCAAAGATGAACAGGTGTTGAGATGAACATGACCAACTGGTGATACAAATGAATATCTTTGGCCTGTAGTGAAAAGATGAATATTTGATTCAAGATGAATATTGATTGATGTTACAGGGATAAAATATTGATGATGGACTTTTAAATCTTAGAAGATAGTAGAATTCTTTCTCTACTTGACTCTTCTAATAGATTGATGTTTTCGCTTTCTGATTGTTGATCTAAAACTTGTTGTCGATTATATTCTATCGATTTTCCCAAATTGAATACTAATGATAATTTATTGTATATTATCTTAGTCATAATATTCTTTCTTTGGGCTAGTTGAGCTCACCCTTTTTGTTCCATTTTCTCAGGAAGCGAGAATATAGCGGGAACTAGTCGGGGTGCGGAGTGATGTTTTCAGTCAGTGGTGTTAGCAGTCCTCACTATTTTATAAAATAGTAAGATAATAATTGTAATAAGGACTCCTTTTGAGTTTGTATAATCTCTAGTAGAGAATATTTGTATTCAAACTTCGAGTATTGGGTTATTGTATTTTACAACAATTGTAATGAAGTTGTAGTTGTTTCTGTACCAAGTTTTTGGCGACTATACTATAGAATAAAATAACATAAACATCAAATTTACAACACCCAATTTCAATGTTTTTTGCAAAAACTCCATTGTTGACATTTTTAATGAAAATCAACACTGTGATTTTGTTTTTCAATCAAAACAGAAATTTCAAAACATCATAGTTATAATTATACATACTCTATCAATTTCCATAATCAATTTATCAGTTTAACAACTAATTAAACCTTAATTTCTACTTTAAACTAAGCCATATTCATATATATTTTTATATGAACACTTTCAGTAATATATTTTCTTCCACAAAACACATACATACGTGAATTCATTTATCTATAATCATATATAAACTCATGAAATCATCTTATAATCAATAATTAATCATATAACTATAAACACCATCAATTTATCTTTTATAAAATTTCATAGAGAACTTTTTTGGAAGAAGAAGAAAATAAACTTTTAAAGAAAAGATTAAGCTCCTACCTTTAATTAGGAAGATGATGGCTATTCTTTTCCCCAATTCCTTTCTCAAAACCTCATTGAGACAACACTCACCTCTCTCTAGAGTTTTCTAAATTTTTTTCTCTGCGTTCTTCTTCTTCTTCTTCTCTCTTCTCCCAACTCTAGTTTACGTATTATCATATAACGATAATAATAATAAAATAGAAAATAAATATAGGATTTTAATTGACATCCAGTTATAAAATTTTGAAAATTAAAAGCCATAATGTAAGACCCCAACTTTTTAATGAATAAAATCAATTTTCCTTTATTTATTATTGTGATTAATAAGGTGTTAATTTGATATAATATTTTGGTTATGGGTGAAATATGCAAATTTTGTAAAATAAACAAGTGGTTATAAAATATTCATTTTGTCGGTGGGAATATTTTTTCTGCGTAGGAATATTAAATGCATTTACCTGACAAGGTACCCATTGTGGGCCCCAAAACGAATAACGGTCGAATGAAGAAAACGTCTAAATTGAATAACGGCATAGTTTTTACCGTTAACATTGTTGGAATACCCGGTGGTTAAAATACAGTAATACGCGTGGTTGCACAGTAGTACACGAATTGCACAGTATTTTTGAATTATTGATTCTTACGAAGGAAGGCACTACTCAATAATTGTTACAGTAATTACTGTTCAATATTTTATTTATTGATTCAATAATTGTTGTGTTGATAGTTTATATTATTGTTGTTTCAATAATTGTCACTGCACAGTATTTCCCATTATCAGATCAATAATTCATATTATTTGAATAATATTATTAGATAACATTATTGGCAATGTCTAAAAAGTTCTGTCTAAGGAGAGGTTTGGTCACCTAATTGCGCTCCAGTATAGAGAAATCCTTATTGGAAAGCCCCTTTCCTGGAACTACCAGTTGTCATAAATGTGATTCTGTAATATTATTTGTGAATAATTAATTATTGATTCATATGATAAGGAAATATTTATTTTATGTGGATATAAATGTTGGATATATTTATTGTGCTTAAAAATGAAGGAGTTAATGTTGAGGTGTTTTATAAGTATTTTTGTTGGAATTAAAAATCAAATCAGGGTTTTTGAGATATATTACGGGGGTTATATTTTTTAATCCGACCGTTGGATCGTGGTAATTTTTGGATACGTTATACATATATAAGTTGAGTATATGTCCACAAATTTTGAACCGTTAAAAATGAACGTATGATTTGTTATGAATTTTATGAGATGAATGGTTCAGAAATTGTTGAATTTTCGGAGTTTATCATTTTGGTGGAAAATTCTAGAATGAGTGGGCCCCACTCTTGATTGGTGAAGAAATGTGCTGAGATTTTTATTCAAATGTGGTGGGTGGGAATAGTAGCAGGTAAAGCCATCAGGTTGCAGGTTAAGTCTGCTTCGGCGTGCTAACATTTTCCTACAAATAGAGGGCTAAATTAGAATTGAAAATCACACCAGAAACAAGTTTTCTCTCTTTTTCTCTCTAGATTATTGAGTGTATTTTGTGAGTATTTAGATACTTTGAGAGTTGCTATTCAGCACAAGTTTCATTCAGCCTCATATCCGATATTCAGTCAGAAGTACGGTTATTTTGAGGTAAGGGGTGTTATTTTCTTCCTAATGATATTATTCTTTCAATATCATTATGCCAAAATATTGATCTGAAGTTTTTATCAAATTTGGAACTTTTTGGTGTCGTGGTTACTATATCGATACTGGCAGACTATTCACGATATCTGACTATTCACGAATCGACACTATTCATAGAAAAAATGAAATTTTCTTCTTTTATCCAAGTTGTCTATTATGGTTACTTTCTTTGATTATGTCCATGTTTTGATCTTTATTTTTGAATTCTACTTTAAAATTGGTTATTATGGGTATTATTGAACTTGGATAAACCGTAATATCTAATCCCTAATATTTGTTCTTTTATCTCACCGGATTCGCTTTTCTTTAAAATATTTTTCATCATCCTCACCCCTAAATGATGATATTATGGAATATCTTTGGCACCAGTGCAAAGATGTATGATTACCTAATGAATATCTTTGGCACAGAGTGCAAAGATGAACAGTGTTGAGATGAACATGACCAACCTGGTGATACAAATGAATATCTTTGGCACAGTAGTGAAAAGATGAATATTTGATTCAAGATGAATATTGATTGATGTTACAGGGATAAAATATTGATGATGGACTTTTAAATCTTAGAAGATAGTAGAATTCTTTCTCTACTTGACTCTTCTAATAGATTGATGTTTTCGCTACAGTTGTTGATCTAAAACTTGTTGTCGATTATATTCTATCAGATTTTTCTCAGTTGAATACTAATGATAATTTATTGTATATTATCTTAGTCATAATATTCTTTACTGGGCTAGTTGAGCTCACCCTTTTTGTTCCATTTTCTCAGGAAGCGAGAATATAGCGGGAACTAGTCGGGGTGCGGAGTGATGTTTTCAGTCAGTGGTGTTAGCAGTCCTCACTATTTTATAAAATAGTAAGATAATAATTGTAATAAGGACTCCTTTTGAGTTTGTATAATCTCTAGTAGAGAATATTTGTATTCAAACTCAGAGTATTGGGTTATTGTATTTTACACAACAATTGTAATGAAGTTGTAGTTGTTTCTGTACCAAGTTTTTGGCGACTATACTATAGAATAAAATAACATAAACATCAAATTTACAACACCCAATTTCAATGTTTTTGCAAAAAAACTCCATTGTTGACATTTTTAATGAAAATCAACACTGTGATTTTGTTTTTCAATCAAAATAGAAATTTCAAAACATCATAGTTATAATTATACATACTCTATCAATTTCCATAATCAATTTATCAGTTTAACAACTAATTAAACCTTAATTTCTACTTTAAACTAAGCCATATTCATATATATTTTTTATATGAACACTCTGTAATATATTTTCTTCCACAAAACACATACATACGTGAATTCATTTATCTATAATCATATATAAACTCATGAAATCATCTTATAATCAATAATTAATCATATAACTATAAACACCATCAATTTATCTTTTATAAAATTTCATAGAGAACTTTTTGGAAGAAGAAGAAAAATAAACTTTTAAAGAAAAGATTAAGCTCCTACCTTTAATTAGGAAGATGATGGCTATTCTTTTCCCCAATTCCTTTCTCAAAACTTTGTTAGACAACACTCACCTCTCTCTAGAGTTTTCTCTAAATTTTTTCTCCTTCTTCTTCTTCTTCTTCTCTCTTCTCCAACTCTAGTTTACGTATTATCATATAACGATAATAATAATAATATAGATATTAAGTATAGGATTTTAATTGACATCAGTTATAAAATTTTGAAAATTAAAAGCCATAATGTAAGACCCCAACTTTTTAATGAATAAAATCAATTTTCCTTTATTTATTATTGTGATTAATAAGGTGTTAATTTGATATAATATTTTGGTTATGGGTGAAATATGCAAATTTTGTAAAATAAACAAGTGGTTATAAAATATTCATTTTGTCGGTGGAATATTCTTTCTGTCGTAGGGAATATTAAATGCATTTGACGTACAGCGACCCAATTGTGGGCCCCCAAAACGAATAACAGATTGAATGAAGAAAAAAACGTCTAAATTGAATAACGGCATAGTTTTTACCGTTAACATTGTTGGAATACCCGGTGGTTAAAATCACGATGTCTGGCGTGGTTGCAGCGATGAGTACCACGAATTGCAGATATTTTTGAATTATTGATTCTTACGAAGGAAGGCACTACTCAATAATTATTACGAAGAATTAATGTTCAATATTTTATTTATTGATTCAGTAATTGTTGTGTTGATAGTTTATATTATTGTTGTTTCAATAATTGTCAACGCACGATATTTCCCATTATCGGATCAATAATTCATATTATTTGAATAATATTATTAGATAACATTATTGGCAATGTCTAAAAAGTTACATCCTAAGGAGAGGTTTGGTCACCTAATTGCGCTCCAAGATATAGAAATCCTTATTGGAAAGCCCTCTTTCACGAGGAACTACCGGTTGTCATAAATGTGATTACGTAATATTATTTGTGAATAATTAATTATTGATTCATATGATAAGGAAATATTTATTTTATGTGGATATAAATGTTGGATATATTTATTGTGCTTAAAAATGAAGGAGTTAATGTTGAGGTGTTTTATAAGTATTTTTATTTGGAATTAAAAATCAAATCGGGGTTTTTGAGATATATTACGGGGTTATATTTTTTAATCCGAATCGTTGGATCGTGGTAATTTTTGGATCGTTATACATATATAAGTTGAGTATATGTCCACAAATTTTGAACCGTTAAAAATGAACGTATGATTTGTTATGAATTTTATGAGATGAATGGTTCAGAAATTGTTGAATTTTCGGAGTTTATCATTTTGGTGGAAAATTCTAGAATGAGTGGGCCCCACTCTTGATTGGTGAAGAAATGTCTTTGAGATTTTTATTCAAATGTGGTGGGTGGGAATAGTAGCGGTAAAGCCATCGAGGTTGCGGAGTTAAGTCTCGCTTGGCTGACGTCTTAACATTTTCCTACAAATAGAGGCTAAATTAGAATTGAAAATCACACCGAAACAAGTTTTCTCTCTTTTCTCTCTAGATTATTGAGTGTATTTTGTGAGTATTTAGATACTTTGAGAGTTCTTTATTCAAAGACAAGTTTCATTCAGCCTCATATCCGATATTCAGTCAGAAGTACGGTTATTTTGAGGTAAGGGGTGTTATTTTCTTCCTAATGATATTATTCTTTCAATATCATTATGCCAAAATATTGATCTGAAGTTTTTATCAAATTTGGAACTTTTTGGTGTCGTGGTTACTATTCACGTATACGACACTATTCACGTATACGGCACTATTCACGAATACGACACTATTCACCGAAAAATGAAATTTTCTTCTTTTTATCCAAGTTGTCTATTATGGTTACTTTCTTTGATTATGTCCATGTTTTGATCTTTATTTTTTGAATTCTACTTTAAAATTGGTTATTATGGGTATTATTGAACTTGGATAAACTGTAATACGAATCCTAATATTTGGTTTTTTATCTCAATTGGATTCGTTTTCTTTAAAAATATTTTTCATCATCCTCACTCCTAAATGATGATATTATGGAATATCTTTGGCCTGTAGTGCAAAGATGTATGATTACCTAATGAATATCTTTGGCCTGTAGTGCAAAGATGAACAGGTGTTGAGATGAACATGACCAACTGGTGATACAAATGAATATCTTTGGCCTGTGAGTGAAAAGATGAATATTTGATTCAAGATGAATATTGATTGATGTTACGAGGATAAAATATTGATGATGGACTTTTAAATCTTAGAAGATAGTAGAATTCTTTCTCTACTTGACTCTTCTAATAGATTGATGTTTTCGCTACAGTTGTTGATCTAAAACTTGTTGTCGATTATATTCTATCAGATTTTTCCCAGTTGAATACTAATGATAATTTATTGTATATTATCTTAGTCATAATATTCTTTACTGGGCTAGTTGAGCTCACCCTTTTTGTTCCATTTTCTCAGGAAGCGAGAATATAGCGGGAACTAGTCGGGGTGCGGAGTGATGTTTTCAGTCAGTGGTGTTAGCAGTCCTCACTATTTTATAAAATAGTAAGATAATAATTGTAATAAGGACTCCTTTTGAGTTTGTATAATCTCTAGTAGAGAATATTTGTATTCAAACTCAGAGTATTGGGTTATTGTATTTTACACAACAATTGTAATGAAGTTGTAGTTGTTTCTGTACCAAGTTTTTGGCGACTATACTATAGAATAAAATAACATAAACATCAAATTTACAACACCCAATTTCAATGTTTTTTGCAAAAACTCCATTGTTGACATTTTTAATGAAAATCAACACTGTGATTTTGTTTTTCAATCAAAACAGAAATTTCAAAACATCATAGTTATAATTATACATACTCTATCAATTTCCATAATCAATTTATCAGTTTAACAACTAATTAAACCTTAATTTCTACTTTAAACTAAGCCATATTCATATATATTTTTTATATGAACACTCTGTAATATATTTTCTTCCACAAAACACATACATACGTGAATTCATTTATCTATAATCATATATAAACTCATGAAATCATCTTATAATCAATAATTAATCATATAACTATAAACACCATCAATTTATCTTTTATAAAATTTCATAGAGAACTTTTTGGAAGAAGAAGAAAAATAAACTTTTAAAGAAAAGATTAAGCTCCTACCTTTAATTAGGAAGATGATGGCTATTCTTTTCCCCAATTCCTTTCTCAAAAACCTGTTAGACAACACTCACCCTCTCTCTAGAGTTTTCTCTAAATTTTTTTCTCTGTGTTCTTCTTCTTCTTCTTCTCTCTTCTCCCAACTCTAGTTTACGTATTATCATATAACGTATAATAATAATAATATAGATATTAAGTATAGGATTTTAATTGACATCAGTTATAAAATTTTGAAAATTAAAAGCCATAATGTAAGACCCCAACTTTTTAATGAATAAAATCAATTTTCCTTTATTTATTATTGTGATTAATAAGGTGTTAATTTGATATAATATTTTGGTTATGGGTGAAATATGCAAATTTTGTAAAATAAACAAGTGGTTATAAAATATTCATTTTGTCGGTGGAATATTTTTTCTGTACGTTGGGAATATTAAATGCAATTTTAGCGACCAATTATGGGCCCCAAAACGAATAACGGTTGAATGAAGAAAACGTCTAAATTGAATAACGGCATAGTTTTTACCGTTAACATTGTTGGAATACCGGTGGTTAAAATACACGATGTCTGGCGTGGTTCACACGCGATGGTACACGAATTGCATGCGATATTTTTGAATTATTGATTCTTACGAAGGAAGGCACTACTCAATAATTGTTACGATAATTCTTGCTCAATATTTTATTTATTGATTCAAGAATTGTTGTGTTGATAGTTTATATTATTGTTGTTTCAATAATTGTCATTTGCATATATTTCCCATTATCGGATCAATAATTCATATTATTTGAATAATATTATTAGATAACATTATTGGCAATGTCTAAAAGTTCAAATAAGGAGAGGTTTGGTCACCTAATTGCGCTCAAAGATAGAGAAATCCTTATTGGAAAGCCCCTCTTTCCAGGAACGGCTTTGGTTGTCATAAATGTGATTACATAATATTATTTGTGAATAATTAATTATTGATTCATATGATAAGGAAATATTTATTTTATGTGGATATAAATGTTGGATATATTTATTGTGCTTAAAAATGAAGGAGTTAATGTTGAGGTGTTTTATAAGTATTTTGTTGGAATTAAAAATCAAATCGGGGTTTTTTAGATATATTACGGGGTTATATTTTTAATCCGAAATAGTTGGATCGTGGTAATTTTTGGATCGTTATACATATATAAGTTGAGTATATGTCCACAAATTTTGAACCGTAAAAATGAACGTATGATTTGTTATGAATTTTATGAGATGAATGGTTCGGAAATTGTTGAATTTTGAGTTTATCATTTTGGTGGAAAATTCTAGAATGAGTGGGCCCCACTCTTGATTGGTGAAGAAATGTGCTGAGATTTTTATTCAAATGTGGTGGGTGGGAATAGTAGCGGTGTAAAGCCATCGGAGTTGCAGAGTTAAGTCTGCCTTTGTACTTAACATTTTCCTACAAATAGAGGGCTAAATTAGAATTGAAAATCACACCGTAAACAAGTTTTCTCTTTTTCTCTCTAGATTATTGAGTGTATTTTGTGAGTATTTAGATACTTTGAGAGTTGCTATTCAAAGACAAGTTTCATTCACCTTTCATATCCGATATATTCAAATGTAAGTACGGTTATTTTGAGGTAAGGGGTGTTATTTTCTTCCTAATGATATTATTCTTTCAATATCATTATGCCAAAATATTGATCTGAAGTTTTTATCAAATTTGGAACTTTTTGGTGTCGTGGTTACTATTCACGTATAATGACACTTATTCACGATATCTGAGACTATTCACGAATCGACACTATTCAATAAAAAATGAAATTTTCTTCTTTTTATCCAAGTTGTCTATTATGGTTACTTTCTTTGATTATGTCCATGTTTTGATCTTTATTTTTTGAATTCTACTTTAAAATTGGTTATTATGGGTATTATTGAACTTGGATAAACTGTAATACGAATCCCTAATATTTGTTCTTTTATCTCACTGGATTCGTTTTCTTTAAAATATTTTTCATCATCCTCAGTCCTAAATGATGATATTATGGAATATCTTTGGCCTGTAGTGCAAAGATGTATGATTACCTAATGAATATCTTTGGCCTGTAGTGCAAAGATGAACAGGTGTTGAGATGAACATGACCAACTGGTGATACAAATGAATATCTTTGGCCTGTAGTGAAAAGATGAATATTTGATTCAAGATGAATATTGATTGATGTTACAGGGATAAAATATTGATGATGGACTTTTAAATCTTAGAAGATAGTAGAATTCTTTCTCTACTTGACTCTTCTAATAGATTGATGTTTTCGCTACAGTTGTTGATCTAAAACTTGTTGTCGATTATATTCTATCAGATTTTTCCCAGTTGAATACTAATGATAATTTATTGTATATTATCTTAGTCATAATATTCTTTACTGGGCTAGTTGAGCTCACCCTTTTGTTCCATTTTCTCGTAGAAGCGAGAATATAAGCGGGAACTAGTCGAGGTCTGCGAGTGATGTTTTCGATCGATGGTGTTAGCAGATCCTCACTATTTTATAAAATAGTAAGATAATAATTGTAATAAGGACTCCTTTTGAGTTTGTATAATCTCTAGTAGAGAATATTTGTATTCAAACTTCGTAGTATTGGGTTATTGTATTTTACACAACAATTGTAATGAAGTTGTAGTTGTTTCGCATACCAAGTTTTTTGGCGACTATACTATAGAATAAAATAACATAAACATCAAATTTACAACACCCAATTTCAATGTTTTTTGCAAAAACTCCATTGTTGACATTTTTAATGAAAATCAACACTGTGATTTTGTTTTTCAATCAAAACAGAAATTTCAAAACATCATAGTTATAATTATACATACTCTATCAATTTCCATAATCAATTTATCAGTTTAACAACTAATTAAACCTTAATTTCTACTTTAAACTAAGCCATATTCATATATATTTTTTATATGAACACTCTGTAATATATTTTCTTCCACAAAACACATACATACGTGAATTCATTTATCTATAATCATATATAAACTCATGAAATCATCTTATAATCAATAATTAATCATATAACTATAAACACCATCAATTTATCTTTTATAAAATTTCATAGAGAACTTTTTGGAAGAAGAAGAAAATAAACTTTTAAAGAAAAGATTAAGCTCCTACCTTTAATTAGGAAGATGATGGCTATTCTTTTCCCCAATTCCTTTCTCAAAAACCTCATTGAGACAACACTCACCCTCTCTAGAGTTTTCTCTAAATTTTTTTCTCTGTGTTCTTCTTCTTCTTCTTCTCTCTTCTCCCAACTCTAGTTTACGTATTATCATATAACGTATAATAATAATAATATAGATATTAAGTATAGGATTTTAATTGACATCAGTTATAAAATTTTGAAAATTAAAAGCCATAATGTAAGACCCCAACTTTTTAATGAATAAAATCAATTTTCCTTTATTTATTATTGTGATTAATAAGGTGTTAATTTGATATAATATTTTGGTTATGGGTGAAATATGCAAATTTTGTAAAATAAACAAGTGGTTATAAAATATTCATTTTGTCGGTGGAATATTTTTTCTGTCGGGGAATATTCGTACGACGGCGCAGCCAATTGTGGGCCCCAAAACGAATAACGGTCGAATGAAGAAAACGTCTAAATTGAATAACGGCATAGTTTTTACCGTTAACATTGTTGGAATACCCGGTGGTTAAAATACGATGTCTGGCGTGGTTGCACGATGAGTACACCTAATTGCCGAGATTTTTGAATTATTGATTCTTCTGAAGGAAGGCACTACTCAATAATTGTTCACAGAATTACTTGCTCAATATTTTATTTATTGATTCAAGAATTGTTGTGTTGATAGTTTATATTATTGTTGTTTCAATAATTGTCACCGCATGATGATTTCCCATTATCGGATCAATAATTCATATTATTTGAATAATATTATTAGATAACATTATTGGCAATGTCTAAAAGTTACGCTCTAAGGAGAGGTTTGGTCACCTAATTGCGCTCCAAAGATAGAGAATCCTTATTGAAAGCCCCTCTTTCCGAGGACTACCGGTTGTCATAAATGTGATTACGTAATATTATTTGTGAATAATTAATTATTGATTCATATGAAAGAAATATTTATTTTATGTGGATATAAATGTTGGATATATTTATTGTGCTTAAAAATGAAGGAGTTAATGTTGAGGTGTTTTATAAGTATTTTTGTTGGAATTAAAAATCAAATCAGGGTTTTTGAGATATATTACGGGGGTTATATTTTTTAATCCGACCGTTGGATCGTGGTAATTTTTGGATACGTTATACATATATAAGTTGAGTATATGTCCACAAATTTTGAACCGTTAAAAATGAACGTATGATTTGTTATGAATTTTACGAGATGAATAGTTCAGAAATTGTTGAATTTTTGGAGTTTATCATTTTGGTGGAAAATTCTAGAATGAGTGGGCCCCACTCTTGATTGGTGAAGAAATGTGCTGAGATTTTTATTCAAATGTGGTGGGTGGGAATAGTAGCAGGTAAAGCCATCGTTTGCGAGTTAAAATCCTTGGCGTGCTAACATTTTCCTACAAATAGAGGGCTAAATTAGAATTGAAAATCACACCAGAAACAAGTTTTCTCTCTTTTTCTCTCTAGATTATTGAGTGTATTTTGTGAGTATTTAGATACTTTGAGAGTTGCTATTCAGCACAAGTTTCATTCAGCCTCATATCCGATATTCAGTCAGAAGTACGGTTATTTTGAGGTAAGGGGTGTTATTTTCTTCCTAATGATATTATTCTTTCAATATCATTATGCCAAAATATTGATCCAAGTTTTTATCAAATTTGGAACTTTTTGGTGTCGTGGTTTACTATTCACGATATCGACACTATTCACGTATACGACACTTATTCACGATACTCAAGACTATTCACTTATCTGACACTATTCACCGAAAAATGAAATTTTCTTTTTTTTATCCAAGTTGTCTATTATGGTTACTTTCTTTGATTGTGTCCATGTTTTGATCTTTATTTTTTGAATTCTACTTTAAAATTGGTTATTATGGGTATTATTGAACTTGGATAAACTGTAATACGAATCCCTAATATTTGTTCTTTTATCTCACTGGATTCGTTTTCTTTAAAATATTTTTCATCATCCTCAGCCTAAATGATGATATTATGGAATATCTTTGGCCCTGTAGTGCAAAGATGTATGATTACCTAATGAATATCTTTGGCTCAGAGGTGTGCAAATGAACATGTGTTGAGATTAACATGACCAACTGGTGATACAAATGAATATCTTTGGCCTGTAGTGCAAAGATGAATATTTGATTCAAGATGAATATTGATTGATGTTACAGGGATAAAATATTGATGATGGACTTTTAAATCTTAGAAGATGTAGAATTCTTTCTCTACTTGACTCTTCTAATAGATTGATGTTTTCGCTGCAGTTGTTGATCTAAAACTTGTTGTCGATTATATTCTATCAGATTTTTCCCAGTTGAATACTAATGATAATTTATTGTATATTATCTTAGTCATAATATTCTTTACTGGGCTAGTTGAGCTCACCCTTTTTGTTCCATTTTCTCAGGAGGCGAGAATATAGCGGGAACTAGTCGGGGTGTAGAGTGATGTTTTCAGTCAGTGGTGTTAGCAGTCCTCACTATTTTATAAAATAGTATGATAATAATTGTAATAAGGACTCCTTTTAAGTTTGTATAATCTCTAGTAGAGAATATTTGTATTCAAACTCAGAGTATTGGGTTGTTGTATTTTACACAACAATTGTATTAATGAAGTTGTAGTTGTTTCTGTACCAAGTTTTTGGCGACTATACTATAGAATAAAATAACATAAACATCAAATTTACAACACCCAATTTCAATGTTTTTTGCAAAAACTCCATTGTTGACATTTTAATGAAAATCAACACTTTGTGATTTTGTTTTTCAATCAAAAGTAAATTTCAAAACATCATAGTTATAATTATACATACTCTATCAATTTCCATAATCAATTTATCGGTTTAACAACTAATTAAACCTTAATTTCTACTTTAAACTAAGCCATATTCATATATATTTTTTATATGAACACTCTGTAATATATTTTCTTCCACAAAACACATACATACGTGAATTCATTTATCTATAATCATATATAAACTCATGAAATCATCTTATAATCAATAATTAATCATATAATTATAAACACCATCAATTTATCTTTTATAAAATTTCATAGAGAACTTTTTGGAAGAAGAAGAAAACTAAACTTTTAAAGAAAAGATTAAGCTCCTACCTTTGATTAGGAAGATGATGACTATTCTTTTCCCCAATCCCTTTCTCAAAAACCTGTTAGAAAACACTCACCATCTCTCTAGAGTTTTCTCTAAATTTTTTTCTCTGTGTTCTTCTTCTTCTTCTCTCTTCTCCCAACTCTAGTTTATGTATTATCATATAACGTATAATAATAATAATATAGATATTAAGTATAGGATTTTAAATGACATCAGTTATAAAATTTTGAAAATCAAAAGCCATAAGGCTTGTTTGGCTAAGCTTAATAAAATAACTCTTTAATCCTTACACCTTGTTTAGTAAGTCTAACTAAAACAAATGGATTAATCCTTATACCTTGTTTGATAAAATATTATTAAATTAACGACTTATTATGCAATAAGACATGTTTGGCAAAACTAAATCAAACTCTTTTAATTTATTTTAATAACTCCTTTATAGCAATGTTATTTATCACACTTCTATTAAATTAATTAATCAATTAAAACATTAATCTATTAAATTACTTTAACACATAATTTAATATCACATAACTATAATTTCTTTTATAATTGTAATTTTACTCGACCAACTAATATTTTAAATTACAATTTCCCATTTAAAATATTATAATTTATTTAAATCACTATAAGCTCTCTAACTTACTTATTAAATCAAATTGGTATATAATCTCATCACAATTAATTTTTTTAGCTCCTTAATTATTTATTCAACAATTAATTAACTAAACCACATCAACTCAAATTTCCATTAAATACTTATATAATTCAATAAATATTTAATATTGCAAATAAATTATTCAACAAATAATTAACTAAACCACATCAACTCAAATTGACCAATTATTTATTCAACAATAAACATATCCATTAAATACTTATATAAATCAATAAATATTTAATATTACACTTTAAAATTCTGGAATGTTACATCCTCTCCCTGGCCTGGATGGTCGATCTCGGCATTATGAAGGGCTTTTTATCTTTCTTTGTTCAAATTGTCTTTTGTACGGACAACGCACTTCTACCAGAATAATGTCTGTATCACTAAAGCCTGCGCGTCCTCCCATCTATATCGTTTCTACAAATAATACAACAATAATAACATTACTAAACAATTATCCTTTGAATATTATATTATATGTCATAATTAAAAAAAAAACATACCTGAAATTCAGCCCAAACAACATCCTTGTGGGCAATAGGTGTGCTTGCCCATGTAATCACAATTGTAGGCCAATTCTGTAAACACAACTGTGATATGCACTTGACGATCTTATTATCTGAAAAATCACTATAATATACAACAATTTATATCAGTGATAAGTAGATATATTAAATCAATTTACATCTAAGTTCTATATATCTTGTATAAATGGAATCTTAAATGCTTATATATAAATGATATATGCGGAGACGTCGTCTTTATTAGGAGGAGGCGAATCAATAAGAATCCGATCATCCAGATTATTAGGGGCCTTGGGCACATGAATAGGCCCCCTACCCATGCCGCGCTTTTTCTGCTCTACTTCAGAAGCCATCTGTATATTATAAATTTCAAGATGTATATATGAC
This sequence comes from Panax ginseng, assembly GCA_020205605.1. Lineage (NCBI taxonomy): Eukaryota > Viridiplantae > Streptophyta > Magnoliopsida > Apiales > Araliaceae > Panax > Panax ginseng. The sequence goes on along the minus strand of CM035136.1, from coordinate 51,038,895 downwards.
AATAAACATGACAGTGATATAAACACGTATATATATGAATATAAAATGATAATAAACAAAAGTTGCATTTAAATAGTTTAGTACATAAACATGACAATGATATAAAAAACATGTAATGCTAAACATACATTTCATTTATTCAAGTGTCAATGTCTGATTCAGAATTATCTTGAATACGTGTTGCAGATTCATAACCATCATCCGCTTGATTCGATTATCGATTCAGTCAATAACTCTTCCTCCTCAGTATCAATGTCATCTGACACAAGTATTGACTCAGGATCAAATTCATGTGGTTCATCTCCACCATCTAACTGGATTACTTCATTGTCGTCCTCCACATTTATTATAATTTGACTATGAAGCATCTGCTCTTGGTAAATCTCCCCATCAACTACTTCTACACGACTACGCGCGGGAGTATGAATTATAACTTACCAATATGTAGGCGGTCTATCCCTTTTCCTAACAGGACTAGGAGTGTAGTATACTTGTATTGTTTGAGTTGGTAAAACAAATGGTTCGTTGGAGTACGCAGACCTATGGAGGTCAATATCGATGATTCCATGTCTGTCAACACGTATCCCTTTTTTTGAATCAAACCAACGACACTTGAACAAGTGAATATGACCCTCGTACATGCCCTTGTACGACAACTCTACGATTTCCTCCAATTCCCCATAAAAGGCACGACCAAGCTCATTGTAACAATCTCCTTGGACACACACTCTAGAGTTCGTTGTTCTTTTACCGCGCCCATATGCCTTTGTGTGAAATTCACAACCATTTATTTTGTAACCATTGCGGCTGACTTGGTCCCTGTTTGGTCCCATAGCTAGGACTTGTACATTAGCCGAAATCGTTGATCCCTCAGTCAAAGCCTACAAAAACTCCATGTTATTAAATGAAGTCATAGTTAACATGGAGTTTATATATTCTACGTGCTTAAAAATTGAACTTACTTTGTCCTTTAGCCAAAGTGCAAATTTTTTTATCACGGTTGATTTGAAATTCTTTATCAGTTATGCCGGGATGCTTCACTTTTAACTCGTCATCGTACAATCTATACCATGTTATAAACATTAACATATTGGAGTAAAATTTCAACTTAAAAGATAAATTATCAATTTTACATGTGTACCTCACAAATTCGTCAATCTCCCCGCAATTGAGAAGAATGTAAGTATGCAAAGATGTAATTCTTGCTTAGAGAGGAATGTGCGCTTCCTTTTCCATAAGCGGCGATAGATAGACCAAATACTGAGAGAGCCGGCCATGTAGTTCAACATTTCCCCCATCATAATGTCTCGATACTCGATTGGCCTTTGTCAAGACTTCACCAAAAAATAGTCTCGAGACAAACGTAGATATCTTATCGAAATCAGATGCCTCACATATGGACCCCTCGACATAAGCTCTATTCTTCACCTTCCTCTTAAGGTTTCCCATCACCCTCTCGAAAGGGTACATCCATCTATATTGAACTCGGACCCCAACACGAGCTTCATAGGGAAGATGAATTTGCAAATGCTCCATGGAGTCAAAAAACCGGTGGGAATATTTTTCCGGTTTACACGTGATCTCTATGATGTTCTTCTCAAGTACGTACATGTCCTTCTCATTTAATGATTTTGAACATAAGTCTTTGAAGAAACGACTAAGATCACTCAAAGAATCCCATATTGGTTTATCAAGCGATCCCGAAATGCTATATAGGCATGAGTCTCTCTCCATGAACACATGATACCATGACTCTTCATCCCTTGCAATTTCCCACCATTCGTAACACACCTTGCAATGTTTGACGCATATCCATCTAGTAGTTTCAGAGACTTAACCCATGTGCACACATCTTCAACTTACTTTTTGGACAATGTGTACCTTGCATGCGGTTTGAAAATCTTACCATTAGGAGATTCATAAAGTTCTAATCCAGGACGCTTACAAATATCTTTCATGTCCAAACGTGCCTTATCGTTATCTTTTGTCTTCCCCGTAACATTTATCACAGTGTTAAACACATTGGCAAACATATTCTTCTCAATATGCATCACATCTAGATTATGACGAATCAAATTTGTAGACCAATAAGGCAGTTCCCAAAAGATGCTTCTCTGAACCCAGTTATGAGATTCGCCAAACCCATTGATTATGTCTGTGGCATCAATCTTACCAAATGGGATAACCGGCAATCTCATCACACGATCTCGCATCTCCGTTCCCCACAATCGCGGTACAGGCATATCATTGTCTACTTTCCCTTTCCTGAAGTGTTCTCTATTTCTTCGAAACGGGTGATCTACCGGTAAGAACCGACGATGATAGTCAAACCAACAAGGCTTTCGACCTTTTGATAGATTAAACGACTTTGTATGCTCCATACAATACGGACAAGCCAACTTCCCATGTGGACTCCATCCAGCTAACATACCATAAGCTGGGAAGTCACTTATAGTCCACATAACCGCTTCCTTAAGGTTGAAATTTGTTTTCGTTGCAACATCCCAAGTCTGTACTCCATCCTCACACAATACCTTCAACTCGTCTATAAGAGGTCTAAAGTAAACATCTAAGTTCTTTCCAGGACTCTTAGGACCTGGAACCATGAGTGAAAGAAACAAGTATGGCTGTTTCATACACATCCAAGGAGGCAAGTTGTACGGAGTAACAATCACAGGCCAACATGAGTATGGAACAGCTGAGTGGCTAAACGGATTGAAACCATCGGTGGACAATCCAAGCCTCACATTTCTAGGTTCCAATGCAAACCCAGGATGCGCTAAGTTAAAATCTTTCCAAGCCTGCCCATCTGCAGGATGATTTAGTTCTCTATCTTTAGCTTGAGATTTCGCATGCCAACTCATATGTTCAGCTGTTCTTGAAGACATGTAAAATCTTTTTAGCCGATGTGTTATTGGAAAATACCTTAGAATCTTAAACGGTATACTTGATTTTTTTGTAGTCACACCCTCTTTATTAGGCCTAAACCGATCATGGTACAAAAAACGTGCACCTTGTCATCTGTTCATTTTCCTTATAAAACAGCATGCAATCGTTGGGACATGCATCGATCTTTTGGTATCTAAGACCCAACTTCTTCACCATTTTCTTATAAAAGTAATAGTTACCATGAAATTTCTCACTGTCAGGCAACATACTCTTAATGGCCTTCAAGAGTGACTCAAAACACTCATGGCTCATGTTGTGATCAGCCTTGATGTTAAGTAATGTCGCCACTGCAGACAATGTAGTGTGTTTGGTGCAACCATGCCACAATGGCTCGCTACCCTCATCTAACAACTTAAAGAAGTCTTTGGCATCAGAATTCATAGGTTGCTCTCTGCCTTGTTCCCAATCAAAATCTGGCCTTGCAATATTATGAACCATTTCATTCATACGATGAGTACTACTGCTCGAATTGTGTACTTCTGTGATGCCACCATCTCTTCTCTGCCCATGTGCCCACCAGCATTCTTCGTAATTTCTTATGAACCCAGAAACAAGTAAATGATAGTTTATCACATCTCTGTCCATATAATTTATATTCTTACACTTCAAACATGGACATCGTATCTGCGACTTACCATTCATACATTCCGGGTGACTATACGCATAATCCAAAAACACTTGGCAACCAGCTCTAAATTCAGCTGTAGCACCGATCTGGGCACTTGACTTTCGTCATGCCATCCAACTTCGGTCTGAATAGAGGTCCATGATACCATGATACCTATGTTGACATGAATTATTGTATTCCCTTGTTAGAGATTTACAATTCAGCTCAATCCCATTTATGATGCTTATAAATACATATAGATGTATATGTACATATATAACATGAGTGTGCATCATATATGATTATTCGGGAATTGAACAATGATACATGCCAAAACAAATTTACACAGCTTGAGATCGACTACCCAAAAAGGCATGGTATATTGTTGTCATCCTACATATTTTAACTGACACCAACCTAAAGACAATAGATTCCTAGGGGTAGAATATAAATATACACCTTTGTTCAGTTATACTATGGTATCATGCCTTTTCTGAAAATAACTTGCCTCAGCTCTATCGAAATTCCTTTTATTTTTGTATCCATACATCAAGGTAATTTAATCAAAGTTTAGGTTTCTTTTTCATTTCATTTAAGCTTCTCAAAACTGGGCTCAAACTGGCTTATTTTCTCACTTTTTCACAAAATCTTGTTTTTGACACTTTTCCATTTCTCCAGTTTTGGCTACTTGTATAGTCTAAGCATGTGTATTTTAGTTTCCTAAGGTTACTTTTATCATCATCTCACTTTACTTTGTCATCTAGCCATTTTTAACCTATTAAAGCTCACTTTAGGCTCGATAATAGATCCTAACTTGATATTCTTACTAGCTCTGGTCATTGCAATGATTAGGAATCATCACAAGCACGAGTTAGCAATTTTATATGAGTTCATTATAGTCTTATAAGATCAGGCACTAAACGTCACCCAAAACAGTCCACTTTTGGGCTTAAAATGTGATTTTTCACAAGTTTAATGCTCAAAACAATTTAGGCTTGGTTTCTTTAGCTTGTGTAGCTTACTTATGTCATATTATGACTATTGAAACTTGCACACATGGTCCAGGTATGGGAATTCTATAGTTAGGTCTTAGTTGCCACTTAAAGCTTACTTTTCATGACTTTTAAACATGCAATTTGGTCAATACACAACATAGACCACAACTAAGTTAAGGAACACCTTTTAAATGATATGTGTAAACAATATAGGGACTCCATACTATCTCAAAACTTCAGTTGCAAAAATTTGCTATAATTGTTCTCATATAGGCATAGATTTGATTATAATTTCATAAATAAATCCACATATGTATAAAAAGAAACCCTTATTGTTTCTTATAGTATCTTTCAATATAAATATCAATTCATATGCTTCCTAAGTTGTTGCTGAAGAAATTTACCCAAAAACAAAAAAAATCATCTTCACAATTATCCAAAACACAATTGAAAAATCCCCTAATTTCTTCCACCAGCCCTATTTTTCAATTTCGAATTTGTTGAAATCAGTTTTTTCCTCAAGGGCTTATCATCAGTTTATTAGTAAGTATAAGACCATTGCATTACTGGGTATAATTATTATATAACACAACATCAAAATTAAACGCAGAGAATGCTTCTGGGTAACAATTATATATACATCTACTATAAAAACAAGGGCAGTAAATATTTCCAAAACAAATTGAAAAAACAAGTGGAATCTTCTAAGGAAATTGAGAGAGATAATTGTTATGTACTCTCCTATAAGAATATACTGAGTACCTCCCGTGGCGGTGGACCGGTGGACCGGTGGCGGTGTCCGGCGTCTCTTCCCCTTCTTCTCTTCTCCCTCTTCTCTCTGTCATCTGAGCTCCCTCTTCTTTCCGTGGCGGTGGACCGGTGGTGGCGTCCGGCGTCTATTCCCCTTCTTCTCTTCTTCCCCCTTTCTCCCTCTTCTCTCTGTCGTCTGAGATCCCTCTTCTTTTTTTTTCGCGTCTGCTGTGTCGAGCGAGTGACTGAATCTATTAACATAAAGTTTGATCAGCGACCGCTATCCATGATCTATGCGATCATGATTTTTAATGACATGGACTTATCGGTATTTGCTTATGCGGTCATGAGATATTAAGTAGTCGCACAAAACCTTGGCGCCAACATTTCCAGCCAAATTTTGGGAGGCAAATTTATACTAGCGATTGCTCAACAACCACATGCGGTCGCTGTTAAACAAATAGCGACTAGATTACATACGGTCGCAGATGTTGGTCGATGTTACTAATATCGGTGATGAATAGATAGTCTTGATCATTGATAGTGTTGGTCATTTTGTTAAGCCTTTTTCTTGTAGTGTACTACAAACTCTGACCAAGATCATGCCCAGAATCATCACAGTTTAAAATCTATGGTAGGTCAAACAAGCTACCTCGTTAACTAGCATGGGTTTCTGGGCAGCTCAAGAACACCTATAGCGACAGTTTCGTCACTATAGGGTCCTTTAGCGATAGTTTATTTCTAAAATTCATTATTTTTATTAAATAAATAGAAAAATTAGTTTTTAATTATGAAAACTACAAAATAAATTCCTAAAATTATTTTAAATCCAAAAATTTGTTTTTAATTATTTTGAATATATTTCAAAAATATTTAATATTTTTGGAATATTAAAAGTATTTAATTTATTTAATTATAATATTAAATAAATTATTTAAAAATGATTTTAATGCATGAAAAATCATTTAAAATTATATTATGGTATAAGAAAATAATTTAAGTTATTTTTGATAACTTTTAATATTTTGTGAGGAATTTCATTAATTAATTAATATTAATGGTAATTAAATTTATTTAATAAATGTATTAAATAAATTATGAAAAATAGAATTAATGATTTAAAAATGATTTAAAGATTATAAAAATATTTTAAGTTATAAAATATAACTTTTGATATTTTGTCATGAAAATATTAATAATTTAATATTAATGATATTAGATTTATTTAATAATTATATTAGATAAATTAGTTTAAAATAATTTTAATATTAGAAAAATAATTTTAAATAAAAATAAATAGTTTTAAAATATTTTAAGTTATAAAATTTAACTTTCAATATTTAAAGGAAAATTTCATTAATTAATTATTATTAATGATATTAAAGTTATTTAATAATTATATTAAATAATTTAGTTTTAAAATGATTTAATATTATAAAATCATTTAAAATGAAAATAAAGTGTTTAAAGATATTTTAAGTTATAAAATATAACTTTTAATATTTAAAGGATAATTTCATTAATAATTTAATATTAATGATATAAATTTAATAATAAATTATATTAAGTTTATTTAATAATTATATTAAATAAATAGTTTTAAAATGGTTTTATTTATTTAAAAATCATTTAAAAGGATATAAATGAATTAAAAATATTTTAAGTTATAATTAAGGACTTTTAATATTTTGATAAGTAATACATTAATACTTTAATATTAATGATAATTATTTAAAAATTATTTTAATTCTTTTAAAAATTATTTAAGGTAATATTAATACTTTAAAAGTATTTTGAGTCATTATAAATAACTTTAACCTTTTGGCAATGGTTTTATTAATAGTTTAATATTAATTAAATATTAATGATAATAGGATGGTTTAATATATAAATCATTTAATAATGATTCTGATGTTTGAAAATTTATGATAAATGATAATAAATGTTTTAAAACTTTTATAAATCATTTAAGAATAATATGACTGTTACTTAAATAGTCTAAATAGATATTGAACTTCGATAAAGAGTCTTAGACTCGATAATTACCCGATAAAGCTATCGGTACACCGACATATTTCAAAAATTGATCTGGACTTAGATAATTTGATTATATATGTGTTTATTTGTGATTCAATGGTTGTGGAACATATGTGACAATGTGATTAGGTTATCTGCTGATTGCAATAAGCAGTGCTATATATTATAGTATGTTATTCTAATCGATCAAATGATCTTATTACTGATAGGTGTTATATAAAGATAGAACTAAGTTACTGAATCGTAAAGCGGTAAGATCGTGTAGTATCTTACCTTTGCATTTCCTTTATGCAATGGACATGTGTAAGAATTTTCAGAATTATATTATTATTATGCTATATTATTAACCCTATTGTGATATATTCTATATCCGATCATTGTTTATCAACATGTTAGTATATGGTAATTCAGATATATATTATGTTCGTTAATTTCAAAATATGGTTATAGAAGTGTCCCCACTTGGATAATCGTTGTATTTAATCACATGTTGATATATATATATATATATATATATATATAAAGCCGTCTAAGCCCTTATACATAACTTTAATGTGTCAAACATAAATGATTTCGTAAAATTTACACTCGTATTTTATTATGCATGTTAATACGAAGAGACCAAACTTTAAAATGAACGGATTCGGTGTTATAACGAATCCGTAATATTAATTTTCATGATTTATGTTCAAAACCTTCAAGAACATCAAGAACAATAAAATTTATATATTTTAATTCTGTGATTATGTGTTTTAAATGGTTAAAGTCACTCTATAAATGTTGGGTAATGATTATATATGAATTTTAACATGTGGGTATAATTAAATTCGTGTAAGTAATAATTTAATTGGAGTTTTTTGGCTGTGTTCTACAATTTTACAAAATTGCGAGCAGTTTACAGTTCAACCTTGGCGCCGATGTCGCGCTTAACATCCGTACTTAGCCTTAAGAGTCGAATACAAGGCGGCCACAAGTCTTAGCTTGCCCTTGAGTACCAAAGATAAAAGTGGTGCCGCAACGCCACTCTCCAGAATGTTCAGAAATGAACTATTTTTAAATGGTCAAGTCTAACAATGTGATAAAAACTTAATTTAATAAACATAGAAATATTTTAGAAGTATAATGAGGTGTTAAAATAAATTCTTAACACGTCCATATCACAATTACGTGTGAATTGAACGATTGAATGCATAGTTAGCTCATTGTTCGTGAAATCTAATTTTTTGACAATAAGTGTAGTAATTGACTAAGAATAGTCATGAATTCGAGTTAGACAAAAGAATAAACTTATGATGTTTAGTACGTTGTAATTGACTGGTTTTATGAACGTAATTGATATGTAGGATTTAAATCATAGAACGAGTTAGTTAAAGTGTAATCTACGCACAAGACAAGTTTCATATCCCTACTTGTTATCATTGTTCAAGTTTATTATTTACCTTGAGTAAATCCTCATTACTATTATTCAAGTTCAAATTGTTATATTAAAGATTTATTATCCTTTCAAAATATGAAATTGTTATACAATATTTGTTCTATTGTATACTTCTTGGGATTATTATTCAATTTGAATATCATTATTGTTGAACCTTGTTAGACTAGTGAACCTTATTGATTCGACTAGTCCATAGTTGATGAACGTTCTAAATTTCAGAACCCTTATTGAATTATCCAAACCAAACTTCCTTTGGTGCGGACTCGAATGTCAAATTGAGATGAACAACCCTGCAAAGGGATTTACTTATGCATTAGCGTTAAGATATTGTGCACAGTATGGTACTAAGGGCTGATCTCCCTAAGTATGAGTAGAAAGGTCCATGGTCTTATGAATGTTAAAGGTTTCAAGTATAACCCTTGATAACCTAGGACATAGTTCAAGGTCTTATGACCCTCAGAAATCTTTTGATTCTTGTTATTCATTCTTGATTCAACAGTTGAGCTTTTATTTCAGAAGTTATTATTTTTCTCGCATTTATTATTCATTGTTATATTGTTATACTTGTGGGCAATCGTGCTCACTCTTGCGTAATAATAACATTGCAGTTAAGAACGAAAGAGCAAACGAACCTTCCACTAGTAAAGGCAAGGGCAAGCTTAGCAAGTAATGAAGATTGATTATTATGTGATGTAATTAGAATTGATGTTACTTAAGACTTATTGTTTATATTTCCGCACAGATGTTTAAGGTTAGTTTAACCTTGGATTGTATTATTATTCGGATGTTGTAACCCTTAAGGGGAAGATTTTATTTCTATCTATTGCATGGTTTGCATTTATTATGGGTAGATAGATAGATGATATTTGTACAGTGAACACCAAATCCCGTGGAATTGAAGTACACGGATTTGGGGGTGTCGCAAGTTGGTATCAAAGCTGTAGGTTATGAACTTTAGGTGGGGGAACAACCTTAGGTAGTAGCCTTATAGGAAGAACATAGTGATGGAAAACTCTTATCGAGTTCTAGGAAATGAATTTTTGTAATTCATTGAAGATAATAAAAGATTTTATGTGCTTATATGTTAATTATGTGCTCACTAGTACGACGTAGTAACTAAAACTCAAAATTTTGTTGTCAGGATGTCTGAAGTTGGAGGAACTAGTCGAGCTGGGTAGGAGGAACCCCGAGTACCTATAGTACCTACAGAGGAGGAGCCCAGTTGGTACAGTTGGTCATCTCCATAGATCACCGTTGTTGGTCAGGAGCATGAACCTGAGACTGATCCTGGGGAGGATCCTGAGGAGGAATTTGACGAGGAAGAGAAAGAAGAGGAGTTTCCACAGCACTCCATTGATGCTGAGATGTATGACATATTATATGATCGTAACGTGGAGTTACGAGATGAGGTGCAGGAACTGACTGAGCGGGCTATTATTCAACAGATTACTCTAGAGGAGAATGAGAGGGAGATTTCGACTCTTCACTCACGATTGGGAAAAGTAGAATGGGATTTGGTCTACGAGAAGGGTCAAACCAAAGATAAGATCGCAGAGATAGAAAAGTTGAAGAAGGATCTGAAAGAGAGTTCAGAGAGGCTTGCCATAGCAGAGGAGGGCTGGGTAAGAGAGTCACGTCGTGCTGATCTTGTAAAAGAGGATGGTCGTGCAAACAAGGCAAAGCTTGGAGAGACATACTCTACACTTAATCATGCAATGGATGAGGCCTAGGATCGAGTTTTGAGGTACCCCATCTAGTACGAAGGACTTCCATCGTACATGCTGGATCGCAGGACGATGTCTCGTATCATGGAAGAGGAGCGTGGCAAGGCTATTCAGCACCTTGACAGACAGTGATATAATATGTTTAATTATGTGAAAGACTTGGTTAGTTTTTATATGTAAATTTTGATATGTTTATGAACGAAGGAATATTTTAATATTTAAATCCTGTGGATTCTTTATCTCAAGATGGTGGATGTAAATAGCAGTTATGCTATCGTTTGATGTAAAACCTTTTGTTTGAATTAAATATATTAAGTTGTTTGAGATGATGTGTTAAATGATTATATTAAATTGTTGAGTTAAGTCTTAACTATTTAAAGAATTTAATAGAGATTTAATAAGCATATATTTTTTTAACAGAAATATGCCGCCACGAAGAAGACAACAACGTCAACCAGCTCAGGAAGAGTCTACCAATAATAATAATAGCGCCAATGCTAATCCTGTTCAGCAATTGGTTAACTTGCTAGCTGGAGCAATGAATAATCAACCTCAAGCTCCACCAAATACTACATTTAAGGATTTTAAGACGGTGGGACCGCCAGAATTTAAAGGTTCCATGAACCCGATTGAGGCTCAAACGTGGGTTATAGAAATAGAGAAGGTTTTTGATGTTGCTAGGGTTAGAGAAGACTAGAAGACTGCTTTTATAACATTTATGTTGAAGTCTGAAGCTAGCTATTGGTGGCAAGCAAACAAAGTTCGTGGAGGTGAAGGTGTAATTACTTGGGAGAGATTTAAAGAAATGTTTTTTGAGATGTACTTCCCAACTAGCTCACAGAACCATATGGAGGTTCAATTTTTGGAATTAAAGCAGGGAAATATGAGCGTACCTGATTATGCGGCTAGATTCAACAAGTTGGCGAGGTTCGCCCCGTATCAAATTCACACGGACGAGAGAAAGGCCAGAAGATTCGAACAAGGACTAAAGCCTTGGGTATACAGTAAAGTATCAATGTTTCAGATAAACACTTTTGCTGGAGTACTGGAAAAGGCCATCCTCGCTGAAGGTGGAAGAGATGCGGTGACCAAGTACAATCAAGATTAGAAGAAGAAGAAGACTGAAGGTGAAGTAAATAATAAGGCTAGTGGAAGTGGCACAGGAGGTGGAAATTTTAATCAGAAGAAAAGGTTGAATGACAACTCATCATCGGGAATCAAAGAAGGTAGTCAAGAAAAAAGAATCAAGCATGCCCGACCTACGGGAAAGCCCATCTGGGAGTTTGTATGAAAGGAAAAAGAGTGTTCTACAATTGTGGTCAGGAAGGCCATATAGCACCTAACTGTCCTAACCCAAAGAAGGGTGCTTATTTCACATGTGGTTCGAAGGACCATCTGGCAAAAGACTGTCCTAAGAAGGGACCGGGAGGGTCAGGATTAGGAGGAAATCGGGGAAACAACAGTGGAAATGCTTTAACTATCACCGGACCAACCGCAACAAACCGACCGACTGCCAGGACTTTCATCATGACGGTGCAGGATGCAGTTCAGTCTCGGGATGTGGTGTCAGGTATCATTCCGATCAATAAAATTAGTGCTTGTGTTTTATTTGATTCGGGTGCTACTTGTTCCTTTATATCCGATGACTTTGCTAATAGTTTAGATTTGCTTAAGGATGATTTGGAATATCCCATGAACATAGAAATTGCGAATAAAGAGATAATCCTTGTTAAGTATGTACATAAGAACTATAGAGTGGATGTTAAGGGTAATATCATAAACGTAGATCTTATCCCTATTCGACTTGAGGAATTTGACGTTATATTGGGAATGGACTGGTTATTCAATTACGGGGCTGTAATTGATTGCCAAAAGAAGCGTATTAACCTTATGACCCTGTCAAAGGTTGTGTTTTATGGTAGCAAGTCGCCTAGACAAGCGAGTTGTCTGACGATGATGCAGGCCAGGAAGTTGTTAAGACAAGGCTGTGTAGGATACTTAGTTTACATAGTCGATAGTCGGAAAGAGAATTCGAAGGTAGAAGAAATACTGATTGTGAGGGACTTCGTCGACGTATTTCCAGATGATTTGCCAGGACTTCCACCAAATAGAGAGGTAGATTTCATGATCGATTTGGGCCCAGAACTGCTCCAATATCAAAGTCACCATACCGAATGGCACCAGTAGAGATGAAAGAACTAATGGTACAACTACAAGAATTATTGGACAAGAAGTACATTCAACCGAGCGTATCGCCGTGGGGAGCGCCGATGTTATTTGTGAAAAAAGAAGGAAGGATCGATGCGGCTCTGTATTGACTACAGAGAACTGAATAAGGTCACGATTAAGAACAGATATCCATTACCGAGGATCGAAGACCTGTTTGATCAATTGAAGGGAGCGAGATACTTTTCCAAGATAGACTTAAGAAATGATTATCATCAACTGAAGGTGAGGCCAGAGGATGTATCGAAGACAGCGTTCAGAACGCGATATGGTCACTACGAATTTTTAGTAATGTCGTTTGGTCTTACGAATGCTCCTGTAGCATTTATGGGATTAATGAATGGTGTGTTCAAGCCGTTTTTGGACAAGTTCGTAGTCGTATTTATAGATGACATTTTGGTCTATTCGAAAACCAAGGAAGAACATGAAGAGCATTTGAGATTAACATTGGAAGTATTGAGAAGGGAAAAGTTGTATGCCAAGTGTTTGAAATGAGAATTTTGGATTGAACGAGTACAATTTCTTGGGCACGTGATCGATAAAAACGGAATTTTGGTAGATCCATCCAAAGTCGAAGCCGTGATCAACTGGGATCAACCGAGGATGCCATCAGAAGTACGAAGTTTTCTTAGATTGGCAGGATATTATAGAAGGTTCATACAAGACTTTTCCAAGATCGCAACCCCGTTAACGAATTTAACTCGAAAAGCTGTGAAATTTGTTTGGACGGATAAGTGTGAGGATAGTTTTCAAGAATTGAAGAAGAGGTTGAGTACGGCACCTGTGTTATCTCTTCCGGATGATACATGTAATTTTGTTGTTTATAGTGATGCGTCGCATAAAGGACTTGACTGTGTGCTGATGCAAAATGGCAAAGTCATTGCGTATGCATCACGACAATTGAAGGATTACGAGAAGGGATATCCGACCCATGACTTGGAGTTAGCTGCAGTTGTTTTTGCTTTGAAAATTTGGAGGCACTATCTCTACGGGGAGAAGTGTGAAATATATACGAACCACCAGAGTCTGAAATATATTTTTACACAGAAGGATTTGAATATACGTCAAAAAAGATGGTTGGAATTAATTAAGGATTACGACTGTGAGATTTTATACCATCCGGGTAAAGAAAATGTGGTTGTTGACGCCTTAAGTAGAAAGGGTCGTGAGAATTTGATGATGTTGATTGCTCAGGAGGAGCTAATTACAGAAATGGAGAAACATGAGTTAGAAGTGAAATATCCTATGGAGATTGATGAGAAGCTATTTCAGATGCAATCTGGTATAACTCTACTAGATAAAGTAAAGGAGGCTCAGCTTCAGGACGAAGAATGTAAAAAGGTGACAAAGAAGATATCTGAAGGAACTGAACCGAGATTTAAGATGGATAAGGAAGGAATACTGAGATTTGAGAGTAGAATTTGGGTACCGCCAGTACAAGAGATTAAGGAAGATATTTTGAGCGAAGCTCATAGTTCACGATATTCGATTCACCCTGGTAGTACCAAAATGTACCAAGATATTCAACAATATTTCTGGTGGCCGAATTTAAAACGTGATGTTGCAGAATGTGTTGCCAAGTGTCTGACCTGTCAAAAAGTGAAGGCAAAACATCAGAGACCGAGTGGATTGCTACAACTGTTAGATATCCCATAATGGAAATGGGAACATATTACAATGGACTTCGTGGTTGGCCTTCCGACGACTCAGAAAGGCTACGATGCAGTATGGGTTATCATTGACCGACTGACGAAATCCGCACACTTCCTTCCGATCAAAATCAGATTCAACTTAGATCAGTTGGCGAGGTTATACCAAAAAGAGATTGTTTTGAGGCACAGAGTTTCTGTGTCAATTGTTTCTGATAGAGATCCGCGTTTCACATCGAATTTCTGGAAACGTCTTCAGGAATGCATGGGTACACAATTGCGAATGAGTACAACATACCACCCTCAAATAGGCAGACGACGATGAGCGAAAAGAACGATTCGGACATTAGAAGATATGCTAAGAGCACATGTGATGGACTTTAAAGGAAATTGGGATGATCACCTACCATTAGTAGAGTTCTACTTAACAAAGAAGCTATTACTACGCTAGTATAGGCATGCCGCCTTATGAAGAGTTATACTGGCGAAAAGTGAAGAACTCCACTTTATTGGGATGAAGTTGGCGAAAAAGACAATTGCTAGGGGCTAGAATTGATACAATGACAGATGAAAATAGTCAAAGTGATCCGAAACACATTGGTAGCGACTCAAGATAGATGTAAGAAGAAATACGATCCACATCATAAAAATATCAAATTTGAATCAGGTAGTTATGTTTTCTTAAAGGTTTCTCCTTGGAAGGGAAAGATCAGGTTCTTTAAGAAAGGAAAATTAAGCCCAAGATTCATTGGACCATTTGAAGTACTGAGAAGAATCGGAGAAGTTGCGTACGAGGTAGCCCTACCACCAGCACTCGAGAACATCCATAACGTCTTCCATGTTTCTTTGTTACTACCCTACAAAGCCGATTACAAGCATGTGATTGAATACGAACCCCTACAATTTGATAAAGACTTATCTTACGAAGAAATTCATGTTCAAATTGTCGACCGAAAAGAATAAGTTCTCAGAAATAAAGTAATACCTTTTGTTAAGGTAATTTGGAGGAACCACAACGCTGAAGAAGCTACGTGGGAACTCGAAGAGAATATGATGAAGAATTACCCTCATTTATTTACTTAACTTATGTATATTTATTCTTGGAAATGTAATCTTTGTAGGGGGGGAGAATGTAACGGTCAAATTTATTGAGTCGTTATTCTGGGGACATAATCCTTTTAAGGGGGAAAGATGTGACGAACGATATTTTTGTAATTTAATTTTTATATTTATTGAAGTGAATAAATATTTTCGATGATTTAATTATTAGATTAAATAATGAATTGATGCAATTGTGGTAGATTAATTTAATTATATGTGTTACATTTATTAAATTAATGTAGAGAATTTTATTATTCGATATATGTAATTATGTGAGCATATTGTATTAAAAGAAATACTAAATAAGCCCAATGATATTTTAATTAATTTATTTATTAATTAGAGATTTAATAATTTGACATTATTATTAAAGGAGAAATTTAATTATATGGCTATGTGAATTTATGAGAAATTATTATATTTTATTTATATTAAATTAAATTAATTAATTGAGTTATTTTATAAAGGGTGTGACATTATTTAAACTATATGATAAAAGAGTTTATTAAATTAATTGAGTTTAAGCCTTTAAGCCTTTTAAGGCTAGCCAAACATGGCACTAGTAGAGGTTGAGGGCAGTTAACCCATGATGGGTAACTGACCTCCACAATGCGTCAGTTTATTTGATGCGACGTCTTCTTTATTTCATTTTTTCTTAAGTCTGATAAAACTAGTTAGAGAGAATTAGAAAATTTTCAGAGAGAATTTAGAGGATTTGTGAGAAACTCTGTGTTGAAGAAGCTTTTGAAAAAGGGTTTTATCTCTACTCATTAACACTCTGGGTAATCTCTCCAAACCCAATTTCTCTTTTACGTCATTAAAATTTCATGAAAATGGCTTTCAAAGTTTTTGTTTAAACCTCTGTATTTGGGAAAGGAGTAATGTTTATGGGTTGTGTATGTATTAATATGTATCAAATCGTATTCAATTATATATTATATAGATTACCATATTATTAGTGTTATAAAACAAGTCGTATATGTTGCTCAAAATTTATAGAGTATGGGTTTTGGCCATATGGCCCTTATACATAACTTTAATGTGTCAAACATAAATGATTTCGTAAAATTTACACTCGTATTTTATTATGCATGTTAATACGAAGAGACCAAACTTTAAAATGAACGGATTCGGTGTTATAACGAATCCGTAATATTAATTTTCATGATTTATGCTCAAAACCTTCAAGAACATCAAGAACAGTAAAATTTATATATTTTAATTCTGTGATTATGTATTTTAAATGGTTAAAGTCACTCTATAAATGTTGGGTAATGATTATATACGAATTTTAACATGTGGGTATGATTAAATTCGTGTAAGTAATAATTTAATTGTAGTTTTTGGCGTGTTTCGCAATTTTTTGCGAATTGCGAGCAGTTCTGTTCGCCATGGCATGTATCGCCAGCCTCGCGCTTTAACATCCACGTACATGAAGCACCAGCCAGCTTGGCCATGAAAGAGTCCAACATGACGCCAAGTACTAAGTATACAAAAGTGGCAATCACATGGCACCACTCTCCAAAATGTTCAGAAATGAACTATTTTTAAATGTTCAAGTCTTGCAATGTAATAACAACTCAATTTAATAAACATAGAAATATGTTAGAAGTATAATGAGGTGTTAAAATAAATTCTTAACACGTCCATAACACAATTACGTGTGAATTGAACGATTGAATGCATAGTTAGCTTAGTGTTTGTGAAATCTAATTTTTTGACAATAAGTGTAGTAATTGACTAAGTATAGTCATGAATTCGAGTTAGACAAAAGAATAAACTTATGATGTTTGGTACGTTGTAATTGACTGGTTTTGTGAACGTAATTGATTTGTAGGATTTAAATCAAAGAACGAGTTAGTTAAAGTGTAATCTACGCACAAGACAAGTTTCATATCCCTACTTGTTATCATTGTTCAAGTGTATTATTTACCTTGAGTAAATCCTCATTACTATTATTCAAGTTCAAATTGTTATATTAAAGATTTATTATCCTTTCAAAATATGAAATTGTTATACAATATTTGTTCTATTGTATACTTCTTGGGATTATTATTCAATTTGAATATCATTATTGTTGAACCTTGTTAGACTAGTGAACCTTATTGATTCGAATAGTCCATAGTTGATGAACGTTCAAAATTTCAGAACCCTAATTGAATTATCCAAACCAAACTTCCTTTGGTGCGGACTCGAATGTCAAATTGAGATGAACAACCCTACAAAGGGATTTACTTATGCGTTAGCGTTAAGATATTGTGCACAGTATGGTATTAGGGGCTGATCTCCCTAAGTATGAGTAGAAAGGTCCATGGTCTTATGACTGTTAAAGGTTTCAAGTATAACCCTTAATAACCTAGGACATAGTTCAAGGTCTTATGACCCTCAGAAATCTTTTGATTCTTGTTATTCATTCTTGATTCAAAAGTTGAGCTTTTATTTTAGATGTGATTATTTCTCTCGCATGTTATTTTTCATTGTTATATTGTTATAATTGTGGGCAATCGTGCTCACTCTTGCATAATAATAACATTGCAGTTAAGAACGAAAGAGCAGACGAACCTTCCACTAGTAAAGGCAAGGGCAAGCTTAGCAAGTAATGAAGACTGATTATTATGTGATGTAATTAGAATTAATGTAATTAGAAGTAATAAAGCTGTCGGTACACCGACATATTTCAGAAATTGATCTGGACTTAGATAATTTGATTAGATATGTGTTTATTTGTAATTCAATAGTTGTGGAACATACGTGACAATGTGATTAGGTTATGTGCTGACTGTAATAAGAAGTGCTATGTATTATAGTATGTTATTCTAATTGATCAAATGATCTTATTACTGATATGTGTTATATAAAGATAGAACTAAGTTACGAACTGTAAGTAGCGCATCAGACAAGTATCTTACCTTTGCATTTCCTTTATGCAATGGACATGAGTAAGAAGTTTCTGAATTATATTATTATTATGCTATATTATTAACCCTATTGTGATATATTCTATATCCGATCATTGTTTATCAACATGTTAGTATATGGTAATTCAGATATATATTATGTTCGTTAATTTCAAAATATGGTTATACAAGTGTCCCCACTTGGATAATCATTGTATTTAATCACATGTTGATATATATATATATATATATATATATATATATAAAGCCGTCTAAGCTATTTGACCCAGCTAGACACATAGTCAGAAATATATAAAGCCGTCTAAGCTATTTGACCCAGCTAGACACATAGTCAGAAATATCGTTGAATAAGTTAAAACCTTTTTGTATCCAATCAAATTATTTTGGTTCGGATTCCAGACTAGGTATGAACATCCCGATCACGGAAAAAATTTTATGCGCCAAGGCGAACAAAGGATGAACGATAATATCGTTCTAGCAATATAGTATTGATCAATACAGGGCCCATGGGAAGTACAACTTAACGTCCGTAAGTTATAACGGTTTGCAGATGAAGTTCTGCTAAACCTTAGCGAAAACTAAAAACAATGTTCATAATCTGTCGACTAATACCTATATTTATAGTCAATACGTAGTTTCAAAAATTTGAGATAGAATTGTTATGTTATTATTATCGGTTCAGTTTACTTTAAAACTATAAATTCGTTGTAGAAGTGATGTATAAAGAAAACATTTATTTCTTTCAGCTAATTATATTTCTAATTGTTATTACTTGCTGGGCACCCAAATGTTCATCCTTGCTTAAATTTAAATGTTTTCAGCTAGGCATGAACAACTCGAAGGTTCAGACAAGAACAAGTGAAAAGGAAAGCAAATGGAACATGTTTAATGGTATCTTTTGTAATAGTTAGACAATATATAGACAATGATATATATTATATATCATGTAAAGAATTATAGTAAAGGTTGCGTAATTGGGATTAGACTCTGATAAATATAAATTAAGTTGGATTTTTATATTATTGTTATTATTATTAGTATTATTCCGCTAATAGAAATGGTATCGTGAAGCACCGAGTTTGGGTTTCAAGTACCCGAGTTTGGGGGCTTTAAAGTAAGTTCAACCGAGGGACCACAACCAGGGTCATACCTGTGGTAGCAGTCATCGGAGTAATGATAACCAGCGGGGAGGAAAATATCCGGACAAAAGCAGTAACCACTCTGGTGGTAATCGTGGTCATGATAGTAGAAGAAGCGAGTCGGGGGGAGATTTCAAAATGAGAAGGTACAACAACGACAATGTGAAGACATCAGCACCAGCATCAACTGTTCCTAGGGGAGGAGAACGACCGCCAGTTAGATGCTACAGATGTGGAGAGGACGAACACATAAGTCCAAACTGTTCACAGCCTTCCAAGGTATGTTTTAGTTATGGAAAAGACGGTCACATAGCTCAATTTTATTCTGTAGCGAAATAAAGTCCAGCTGGGACGGTGACACCAAAGGCGGATACAGACAAAACAAAGTCGGTGATTTTAGGAAGAGCATTTTTTGTGACTTCTCAAAATATGATGAACCCGAACGAAGTTATCACGAGTTAGTTAATTATAAATTCTTGTAAAGTTTATACCTTACTAGATACCGGTTCTACCCATTCTTTTATCTCTCTTGCTTGTGCTAAACGTTTGAACTTGACTCCGGAGAAATTAGACTTTAACTTATATGTTGAAACTTCGTTAGGAGAAACTTTCGTTATATCCAAGGTTTATAAATCTTGCTTGATTCAAGTTGGGATCATCACATTACCTGTCGATCTTATTTCTTTGAAAATACTTGCATTTGATGTGATTTTAGGGATTGATTGGTTAACCACTCATCATGCCAAAATTGATTGTTTTCGCAAGGTTGTTAGTTTTCATATTCCTAACCAACCTGTTATGCGAATTCAAGAAACCAAACCACTAAAGTCAATCACTGTCATATCAAGCCATAAAGTCATTCGTTTATTGAAAGATGGATGTCAAGCTTTGTTAGCCCATGTCATGGACTTGAACAATACGTTAGATTTGAATAATATTTCTGTTGTTAGTGAGTTTCCTGAAGAACTTCATGGCCTACCCTATAGCATGAAGTCAAATTTTGTATTGAACTTGAACCCGATACCAAATCCATTTCCAAAACCTCATATCGAATGGCTCCTATTGAACTTCAGGGGTTAAAAACCCAACTACAAGAGTTGTTACCCAAGCCTCTCACTGGTGACTTCCTTTGTGGAATGCACCGAAGACAGACTTTCCGTAGGGGACACCATATTCGTGTGGTGGTAAACTGATAGGTGCAATTGTGACGTGCTATCCAAGATTTGGATATGAGTCACAGTTGAGAGCAACCTAAGTCAGTAATTGAAATACGTAGCTTTCTAGGCTTAGCTAGTTATTAACTGAAATTCATGGAAGGATTTTCTCGAATCGTTACTCTGTTTACTCAGCTGACTCGGAAAGATAAAAAATTCGTATGGAGCGAGGAATACGAGAAGAGTTTCCATGTACTCAAGAGGAGACTCATTTCAGCACCTGTTCTGAAAATATCATATGGTTCGGATGGATTTGTTATCTACAACGATGATTCAGGTAAAGGGTTAGGATGTGTTCTCATGCAACATGGGAAAGTCATAGCCTATGTCTTGCGACAACTTAAAGAATATGAGAGGAATTATCCTACTCATGATCCGAGTTAGCAATGATCGCCAAGCGTTGAAAATCTGGAGACACTACCTATAGGGGGAAAACGTGGAGATTTATACGAATCATAAAAGCCTCAAATATTTCTTCACCCAAAAAGAACTCAACATGTCACAACCACATTGGCTCGAGCTGTTGAAAGATTATGATTATACCATTCAATACCATCCTGGAAAGCGAACGTAGTAGCTGACGCATTGAGTAGAAGATCATATGCGGGTACGAGTGCGATATTGTCAACGCGAAGGCTGATTTTGTATAATTTATAAATGATGGAGATAGAGTTAAAGGCTCCAAGTACCCACGTGATGATATCAAACATACGAGTATAATGGACTTTAATCGATAAAGTTAAAGCTGCTCAAGCTATGGACCTGGAGCTGATGCGTATGAAGAAGAAAGTGCAAGAAGGTGCTATTGGAAAAGTAAGAATCGATGAAGAAGGAATACTTCGAGTAAACTCCAGACTTTGTATTCCTAACGATTCTGACTTGAAGCATAGAATCATGATGGAGGCACACAACACACCATTTGCAATCCATCCTAGAAGTACCAAAATGTATCATGATCTTCAACATATATTTTGGTGGAGCAATATGAAGAGAGAGATCGCGGAATTTATCTCGAGGTGTCTAACATGTCAACGTGTAAAGGCAGAACATCGCGTATTAAAGGGTCCATTGCAACCACTTGAGATTCCAAAATGGAAGTGGGAACACATTACTATGGATTTTGTTACGGGTCTTCCCAAGGTTTCTCAAGACATAGTGCGATTTGGGTTATTGTTAATAGATTAACCAAGTCTGCTCAGTTCTTGCCGATACGGGAGACTTTATCCCTTGAACATCTTGCTCGTAAGTATGTAATTGAGATTATGAGATTACATGGCATGTCAGTATCCATAGTTTCGGTTCGTAACCCAAGATTCACTTTATGATTTTGGGTTACTTTGCAGAAAGCTACGGGCACAGATTTACGATTTAGTTCGGCATACCATCATCAAACTGACGGGCTATCAGAAAGGACTATTCAAACTCTTGAAGATCTATTAAGATTTTGTGTCCTAAATTTCAAAGGGAGTTGGGATAAGTACCTACCATTGGTGGAATTCTCCTACAACAACAGTTATCAGACATGTATAGGTGTGGCTCCATTCAAAGCATTATATGGTCAAAAGTGTCGCTCTCCATTATGTTGGGATGAGGTGGGAGAAGCAACGTTGTTGGGACCAGAGTTGGTACGTATGTCTACATAGAAGATCCAAATGATTTGATAACGTATACAAACGACAAAGGATCGACAAAAGAGTTATGCGGATCTTCATCGAAAGGACGTGGGATTTAATATTGGGGATCATGTATTGTTACGTGTTGCTCCATGGAAAGGAGTTACTGTAAGACCCCAAATTTTATAAAATAAAAGTATTCAATTTTTTTTATTTAGTAAATAGTTAATTTGATAAAAGTTTAAAGTTAAGGGTGATATGTGATATTTTTTTCAAAATAAGTAAGTGGCTATAAAATACTTATCGTTGTCGGGAAATATTCGTTCGACGGCGCAGCCATTTGTGGGCCCCATAACAGAATAATTGTCGGATGAAGAAAATGAAAAATTTGAGTTTTTATAAATAACGACGTAATCGTTACTGTTAACACTGTTGGAATACCTGGTGGGTAAAGTAAAGTAATACGGGTTATTGCACAGTAGTACACGGTATTGCACATTATTTTTGAATTATTGATTCTTACGTAAGAAGGCACTACTCAATAATTGTTACAGTAATTACTGTTCAATATTTTATTTTATTGGTTCAATAATTGTTGCGTTGATATTTTATATTATTGTTGTTTCAATAATTGTCACGACACATTATTTCCCATTATTGGATCAATAATTCATATTATTTGGATAATATTATTAGATAGCATTATTGGCAATGTCTAGAAAGTTCTGTCAAGGAGAGGTTTGGTCACCTAATTGCGTGCTAGTAAGGAGAAATCCTTATCGGAAAGGCCCCTCTTTCCTAGGAACTGCCTGGTTATCATTATTGTGATTCTGTAATATTAGTTGTAAATAATTAATTATTGATTTATATGATAAGGAAATATTTATTTTATGTGGATATAAATGATGGATATATTTATTGTAGATATAAATAAAGGAATTAATGATGAGGTATTTTATTAGTATTTTGTCGAAAAGAAGAACAAAATATGGGATTTTCAGAAAAATTAGTTTATTACTTGATTTTGTAAAATCCATAACTCTTTGTGTATAATGAGTTAGGAGATGAGCCATATATCAAAAGAAAGCCCTAGTTGTAAGCTAACGTAGAAATTTGAATCACCCAAATATTCTTTGTGGATTTTTCGTGGTGATTGTTTGAGTGAAACTGGTACGAGGGACCTATAGTCCGAAAATCAAATTAGTGTTCTTAAAGCTCTATTGCGTGAGTTATAATTTTGATCCGACCATTGGATCATTGTGATTTTTGGATATGTTATACATATATAAGTTGAGTATATGTCCACAAATTTTGAACCATTAAAAATTAATGTATGATTTGTTATGAATTTTAAGAGGTATTAAAAATCATCCGTTTGTGGATTTCAGATATTTTCTGTTTGGAATTTGAAAAAACTTAAAGCTACAAAGTTGTAGAGAATTCGATTTCCTATGGAATGGACATAAAATTCATATTTTTCTGATAAAAGGGCTATTTATTATGAATTATTGAAGTTTCGGAAATAAATATTTTTATTAAAAATATGGTGGGCCCCACTTTTGGTTGGTGAGAAATAAAAGGTGCTGGAATTTATTTTGAAAAATGGTATGTGGGAATAGTAATGTGTAAAGCCATCGTAAAGCAAAATCAAGTCTGCCTTGCTGCTTCTAACATTTTCCTATAAATAGGGTGCTTAGTTAGAATTGAAAATCACACCAGAATCAAGTTTTCTCTCTTTCTCTCTATATTATTGAGTATATTTTGTGAGTATTTAGATACTTTGTGAGTTTCTATTCATCAGTGCATATTTCCTTCAAATTTTCTATACCGATATTCCGATCGTAATCGCATCTTTTTGAGGTAGGGATGCTATTTTCTTCATAAATGATGTTATTCTTTCAATATCATTATACCGAAATATTGGTATGGATTTTATTGTGGAATTTCTACCTTTTTGTGTTGGGGTTACTATTCACGTATACGACACTATTCACGTATACAACACTATTCACGTATACGCCACTCTTTATGTATATGGAACTATTTACGTATATGACATTATTTACGTATACGGTACTATGTATGAATACATTGTACTATTCACGAGTTATTCTTCATGAGTTACTATTCACGGGTACTATTCACGACAAAATTGGTTTCTTTTTCTGATCAAATTATCGTTGATTTATGAATCTTACTCTTGAAATTAAATGAAGTTGTTGATCATATTGTTTTTATTATCATATATAACATTTTTATAATCCTGGTGATGAAATTTCTCTTTGACTTGAGTGTAAAGATGGGTAGATTATTGGTATGATTGTGACTATGAGTTCTCTTTGGCTAGTAGTGCAAAGTTAAATTGTTAACTGGTATGATCATGACCATTGAATTTATAATTGAACATCTTTAGCTTAAGTGCAAAGGTGAATTGATCAACATAGTTATAATTATTGTTTATATAAATTCTGAAATGATTATATATTTCTTTGAGATATTAATATATTTGGCCTGTAGTGCAAATATGATATGTTGATGAATATCTTTGGCCTGTAATGCTAAGATTACATATTATTGAATATCTTTGGCCTGTAGTACAAAGATGAACAGTTGATGAATATCTTTGGCTCGTAGTGCGAAGATGTCATGTTGTTGAATATCTTTGGTCTGTAGTGC
Source organism: Panax ginseng (assembly GCA_020205605.1). Lineage (NCBI taxonomy): Eukaryota > Viridiplantae > Streptophyta > Magnoliopsida > Apiales > Araliaceae > Panax > Panax ginseng. The sequence goes on along the minus strand of CM035136.1, from coordinate 51,013,862 downwards.
AAAGATGAACTATTGATGAATATATTTGGCCCGTAGTGCAAAGATGAATTTATTAGTATGATTATGAACAGGGACTGTGATTTGGTATAACCATGATCTTTGATGTTTCAGGTAAAGACAAGTGATGAAAATTATCTTCTTCTTGGATGCGAAGAGGAATTTAGAACCACAATTATGATTATGAGATATTCATATGATTATGGACCGGAACTGTTAATTGATGTTACAGGGATAAAAAATTGTTGGTGGACTTTTAACATGGAGAAGATAATAGACCTTATGGTCTATTTGACTCTTCTAATGGATTGCTCGTTCCGCTGCAACTATGGTTGAAAAGTTTTATCATCTACCATATGTTCTAAATCTCTAATTTATTACTAATGAAGGCTATTGATAATTTAATTGTCTTTATTCATGATATTCTTTATTGGGCTAGTTGAGCTCACCCTTTTGCTTCACAATTCCTTTCAGGTAATAAGAGTGTAGCCGGGTCGAGCTGGGGTAACAGGGGAATAGAACGGTGGTCTCTAGCGGTGGAAGTTCTCCCTAAACAGTATAAAAAAGTGTGTTGTATTTTATACATCATTTAGTAGTTATATTTGGTGAATCAAATAGGGTGAGGCGAACCCAACGTTGGAAGGGTGTTTTGCCACTATCATACAAGATGTCTAATGACATGCGACTTCGTGTTATCATAAGACAGAGTTGTGCACATCCACTTGCTGAGTATATCTACGAGCACTACCTATATAATCTTAGAGTTTGGTTGAAATATAATTTTCAATTGCAGACAGTGGAGATAGTTATATGTTAAGAAAAGACTCACCATTGGAAAGAACATGATAGTAATCTTCTTGTTTTTCTTTGGGGTCTATTGGGTCAACCAAGGATAATTTTGTGGGCATATGATATCTATCATAACCTAGACGCATGGCCTCCCATGTACGAAGGTTTCCTTAAGCACTTCCCAAAGATTTTAATTTCTAAAACAGTTATTGACTGTACCTTTATGTAAGGTGCCATTGTGACGTGCTATCCAAGGTTGGGATGAGAGTCACAGTTGGTATATATTTGTATCAAAACTCACAGCATATGAGTTGTTGTATTTTGCACGACAATTGTTGTAATAAAGTTGTAGTTGTTTTCTGTACCATGTATTTGGCGATTAAGAATAGGTTAGATGGATTGGACCTATTTTGGGGGCGTTACAGTTACAAGATTTGGGAAGAGAGGAAAACTTAACCCACGATTTGTTGGTCTATTTGAAATTCTTGAGCGAGTAGGAAATGTGGCCTATAGACTCGCATTACCTCCAAACATGTCTCGTGTTCGTAATGTTTTTCACATAAAAGTGCTTCTTAAATATGTGAAAGACCCAAACCACATTATTGAGTTAGAACCAGACGAGATAACCGAAGATTTAACGTACGAGGAGGTACCTATCAAGATCTTGGATATGATGGAGCATGTCCTACGCACAAAGGTTATACCACAAGTCAAAGTTTTGTGGAGGAACCATTCTATTGAGGAAATGACCTGAAAGTTGGAATCAGAAATGAAAATGAGGTATCCTCACCTTTTCAAAACACCAGGTACGTACGTTAATTTTGAGAACAAAATTTTATAAGGAGGGGAGGTTGTAAGACCCCAACTTTTTATAAATAAAATTGAATTTCCTCTATTCATTATTTTGAAATAATAAGGGGTGAATTTGATTAATGTGGTTAGTTATGGGTAAAATGCACAAATATTTTAACTAAGCAAGTGGTTATAAAATATTCATTGTTGTCGGGGAATATTCGTTTGGTCGTAGAATATTCTTGTTGTCGGGAAATATTTGTACGATGGCGCAACCATTTGTGGGCCCCATAACGAAAAACTGTCGGATGGAGAAAACGACAAGTATGAGTTTTTTTATAAATAGTGGCGTAGTTGTTGTCGTTAACACTATTGGAATACCTGGTGGTTAAAGTACAATAATACGCGTGATTGCACAGTAGCACACAGTATTGCACATTATTTTTTAAATTATTGATTCTTACGTAAGAAGGCACTACTTAATAATTGTTATAATAATTACTGTTCAATATTTTATTTTATTGATTCAATAATTGCTACGTTGATATTTTATATTATTGTTGTTTTAATAATTGTCATTGCACAATATTTTCCATTATCAGATTAATAATTCATATTATTTGAATAATATTATTAGGTAGCATTATTGGAAATATCTAAGGAAGTTCTGTCTAGGAAATTGGTTTAGTCGCCTAATTGCGCGCTATTAGGAGAAAACCTTATCGGAAAGCCCCATCTTTCATGGGAACGACCGGTTGTCATTATTGTGATTGTATAATATTATTTGTAAATAATTAATTATTGATTTATATGATAAGGAAATATTTATTTTATGTGGATATAAATGAAAGAATTAATGCTAAGGAGTTTTATCAGTATTTTGTCGGAATGGAGGTATTAAAAATCATCCGTATGTGGATTTCGGTCATTTTATGTTTGGAATTTGGAAAAACTTTCTTCTACAAAGTTGTAGATAATTAAATTTCGTATGAAAAGGACATAAAATTCGTATTTTTCTGATAAAGGGGCTATTTATTGTGAATTATTGAAGTTTCAAAAATAAAAATTTTTATTAAAAACATTGGTGGGCCCCACTTGTGGTGTTCTGAGTTTGGTCAAGAAGTGTTCGTGAATTTTTTTATTAAAATATTATTTTATTAAATTTTAGTCTGCTTTGGCGTTCTGGCATTTTCCTATAAATAGGTTGCTTAGTTAGAATTAAAAATCACACCAGAATCATAACTTTTCTCTCTCTATAATATCGAGCATTAAACTCTTATTTACTTACAAACCGTTAAAAAATCCATTAATTTTAACCGGTTTGCCACATAAGCAACTGACTTGTGAAAAAAAGAAGCTTATGTGGCAAAAATTATCCCATGTGACCTTGATGTAGATTTGGAAAAATTTATAGAGTAAATAAAGAATTATTTTAAAATAAAATATAAACTAAAAAAAAGAAAATAAATGAAAAATATATTTAATTATTTTTTTGTAATTAATATCAAATTAATTTTTGTTTAATTATTTACAAATATAAGAATATAAATTAGAAAAATTAGCCAAAAAATAAGAAAATAAATGAAAACTATATTTAATTATTTTTTTTGTAATTAATATTAAATTAGTTTTGTTTAATTATTTACAAATATAATAATATAAATTAAAAACATTAGTCAAAAAATAAAAAAATAAATAAATAAAGTAAATATTATTATAATTAAATAATTAATTTATAATTAAATAAATATTATTTTTTAATTAAATATTATTATAATACTATTTAATTTATTTTTGACTAATTTTTCTAATTTATATTATTGTATTTGTAAATAATTAAACAAAAACTAATTTGATATTAATTACAAAAAATAATTAACTACATTTTTCATTTATTTTCTTATTTTTGGGCTAATTTTTCTAATTTATATTATTATATTTGTAAATAATTAAACAAAAAATTAATTTGATATTAATTACAAAAATATGTAAATATATATTTCATTTATTTTCTTTTTTTTTAATTTATATTTTACTTTAAAATAATTCTTTATTTACTCCATAAATTTTTCCAAATCTACATCAAGGCCACATGGGATAATTCTTGTCACATAAGCTTCTTTTTTTCACAAGTTAGCTGCTTATGTGGCAAATCGGTTAAAGTTAACGGATTTTTTAATAGTTTGTAAGTAAATAAGAGTTCAATGACCCATTTGTAAGAAAAAAAAATTCAATGACTCATTTGTAAGTTGACTTATAATAGAGTGACTTCAAAAGCATTTAACCCGCACTTACTAACATATTCTGTAATCTCCCTCTTCATGTTCGGCCACCAAAAGTTCTGACGAAGGTCTTGATACATCTTAGTACTACCCGAATGTATCGAGTACCTCGAACTATGGACCTCCCACATAATCTCTTATTTCAACTCTGAATTATTTGGAACCCAAATTCTTCCTTCAAACCGAAGTAAACCTTCTTTATCAAGGTTATACTTAGTCTTCACATCATCCTTCATTATCTTTTTCATTTGCTCACATTCTTCAGTACCTATTTGTACTTCCTTAACCTGTTCCACTATCGTTGGTCGAGTCTCTATTGCGAATAACATCTCTGTCGTTTTACTTGGCAACTTAACTTCTAACTTCATCCTTTCCATCTCTGTTATTAACTTATTTTGAGTCGTTAACATTGACATCTTTTCCCTACCCTTCCGACTTAACGCGTCGGCTACTACATTCGCCTTTCCTTGATGATATAAGATATCACAGTCGTAATCTTTTATCAACTCTAACCACCTTCTCTGCCTCATATTCAACTCATTCTGTGTGAAGACATATTTCAGACTTTTATGGTCCATGTATATCTCACACTTCTCCCTGTATAAATAATGTCTCCATATTTTTATGGTAAAGACTACAGCTGCAAATTCTAGGTCATGAGTAGGATAGACCTTCTCATAATCCTTTAGCAAATGTGACGATACAATGACCTTGCCTCTTTGCATGAGCACGCAACCCAATGCTCACGCTAAGCATCGCTATAAACTAGAAAATTCCCGTATCATCTGGTAAGGATAATACAGGTGCCTCACTTAACCTCCTTTTTAGTTTTTGAAAACTATTTTCACTTTTATGTCCACTCATACTTCACCGACTTTCTCGTCAGATTCGTTAACGGAGTAGCTAATTTATAAAAGTCCTAAATGAACCTCCTATAGTATCCCGCTAACCCCAGAAAACTCTGACCCTCGGTTGGTTTTTTCGGTTGCTCCCACTCATTTACTACTTCCACCTTCGCTGAATCTATGGATATGCCATCTTTATCTATAACATGACCTAGAAACTGCACTCGTTCAAGCCAAAATTCACACTTAGTGAATTTTGCATATAACTTCTCCCTCTGTAGTGTTTCCAACACTATTCTTAAATGTTCAGCATGATCTTCTGGCGTCTTTAAATAGACTAGAATATCATTAATGAACACTACAATGAACTTGTCCAAATACTGTTTGAACACTCTGTTCATTATATCCATAAATGCGGCTGGCGCATTCGTTAACCAAAACGATATAACAAGAAACTCGTAGTGCCCATAACGAGTTTTGAACGTCGTCTAAGGTAAATCCTCCTTCCTTACTTTCACTTGATGATACCCTATATGCAAATCTATTTTAGAAAAATACGTTGCCCCTTTCAACTGGTCAAATAAATCATCGATCCTGGGCAACAGGTATTTATTCTTAATTGTTAACTTGTTCAACTCTCGATAGTCGATACAAAGTCGTAACGACCTATCCTTCTTCTTTACAAAAAATATCGGGGCTCCCCACGGAGACACACTCGGTTGAATGTACTTTCTATGTAATAGTTCCTGTAATTGAACCATTAACTCCTTCATTTCTACTGGCGCCATTCTATATGGTGGCTTTGGGTATCCACAACATGGCACAGGTAACCCTTACAGACCTTCTGTAACATCTTCCTAGCTTGTGTCATAGTTAGACAACAAGAACGTCCTGGTGATTTATTTCCATAAAACACCACCTCAGGTTTCTTAGAAGGCCTTAGGTTTACACTCTTTTTATGACAATCTATTATCGCTCTATGGTTAATTAACCAATCCATACCTAGAATTTCATCAAATTCTCTTAACTTTATCGGTAAAAGATCTAATGATAATCTGTTACCCCTAATATCTACGAAACAATTCCTATGAATGTGTTCAATGGGAATTATCTCTTCGTTTGCCACCTTAACGTCTAAAGGTAGTTCTAGCTTTTCAGGATTTAATCCAAGTTGCTTAGCAAATCCACATGCTATAAAATAACAAGTAGCACCCGAGCAAATAACACATAAGCATTTATTTCGTTGACTAGAATGATACCTGCTACTACATTCGCTGATGCAACCGCATCTTGGACAATCATATTAAACGTTCGGGCTGAGGGTCTACTCAATGATGGTGTTGGCCCAGTAATGGCTAAATTACCACTACCAGAACTCTTATTACCCTCCGGCCCCTTCTTTGGGCAATTTCTTGCCATGTGGTCCATCGACCCACAAACAAAACAACCATGGCTTTTCTTAGGATTAGGACAGTTGGGTGATATGTGACCCTCCTGCCAACAATTATAACAACCTATTTTCCCTTTTAGACAGGCTCCTAGATGAGTCTTGCCGCATGTCTTGCATTCCTCCATCCTATGTTTAGGATCCCCTTATTTCACCCCAGTATTCCCAGGGTTAAAATTCTTCCATTTTGGCATACTGCCACTACCGCTGGTAACCTCTGCCTTAGTTCCTCCCTCTCCCTTACTTTTATTCTTTCGTTCCTTGTGGTATTGGGCTAATGCCTCACCAACACCCTCAGCTATTATCGCCTTTTCCAAAACGGTCCCATAGGAAGCACTCTAAAAAACTGAAATCTTACTATAGAGCCAGGGTTTTAGGCCTTGTTCAAACCTACGAGCCTTCCTCTCCTTCGTGTACACTTGGTGTGGAGAAAACCTTGCCAATTCATTCAATTTGGCCGCATATTGGGGAACCGTCATGTCCCCCTGCTTAAGTTTTAAGAACTTAATTTCCATCCTCCCTTGCATGCTAGTAGGGAAGTAGTTCTCGAAGAATACCTTCTTCAACTATTCCCATTTAAAAACATCAGCTTTAGCCCCACCTTGGTGAGCCTCCCACCTGTAGTTAGCTTCCCCCTTCATCATGTAGGTCGCAAAAGAAGTCTTTTCTGCCTCAGCTACGTTTGTAATAACAAATGCCTTCTCTATTTCCTTGACCCATGTTTGGGCCTCCATTGGGTCCGTCATTCCCTTGAACTCAGGTGGACCTACACTTTTAAATTCCTTAAAGGTAGTTGTTCGGGCTACCCTAGGTCTTGCGGGTGCTCTACCCCCGGCTTGGATAATTGCAGCCGTTAATTAATTAACGAACTCTTGCATAGGGTTATTGGGACCCCCTGATAATCGTTATGCGATTCCGCCTCTTGATTACAGTGTCTTCTTCTTGGCGGCATTTTTGATTTAAATAAATAAAGTCCCGTTATTACTTATTTACTTACTTAGTTATTAATCGCTGAACAACTGAACAATAACTCATACTCAACAAAGCACATTAAATAAAATTTATTTATATTAATATGCTTCTTCATAGTCAAAACTATTTACAATTTGCTTTCCATAGCCAAAAGCTATTACATTTATATCCCGTGATTGACTTTCACAAAAATTGGGATTTATAGAAAGACTACCCTTTAATTATACAAAAGAGGGTTTGACGTCACTACACCAAATATTTACCATTCTAACTTCTAATAATGCCTAACAGCATTCCCATACTTCTCGTTTGCTAGAATCGACACAATATCTTGACTTTTAGTATGTCGAGTCTGTCCCGACTCAATAGAATAACAAGCTATTTTAAGCTTGAAATTCTCGTGCGTACTGTCATTAATATATGACATTCGTACTATCTTCTGGTCTTTCTCAACCAATTTCTTACGAAGTTCTATGACCTCGTTCTTATAGTCTCTGTCCTTATCTGTCATGAGCACCTTCTCATCATGCTCTATCTCATAGTCTGATTCTGCAGAGTCCTTAGCCCCATAGAGATTATTGATCTCCTCTTTCTGGTGCTACACCATATTGTGCAGTTGCACATTACGGTCAAGCACTGAGAGATACATTGCCCTCATCGTCTCTGTAGGTGTTGACTCTAAGGCAGGCATCACCGTATTAACCGATGTTACCTCCATATCATCCTCCACATCTATCATCATATTCAAATATGATGTTAATCCCATGGTCTCCTCGGAATAGTCCTCCTCTGAAAAATACTCCTCGGGCTCTGATTCTTCTAGAATCACTAAAGGTATCTCCACTACAGGCATAGGTACTGGCTCTACTCTTTTCACGGACTCCTCGCTCACCACATGTATATCCCCATACATCGAGCTATCGATTGACATCTACAATAACACATAACAAGTTGATTAGTACATAATACACAATAACATAAGCACAAATCACATTTAATCCATTTAAGGTTACTTTCCATCTTTTAAATCTTTTGGTACTAAGTTTCCTCAATACCTTATTAACTCATTTGACTCGAGTTAACTTCCTTCAGACTTTTCCTTTCCTAACAAGGTTATTAGCCTAAGGTTCTTCCCCTCTTAAGTTTTATAACCTAATGCTTTGAAACCAACCTGTGACGCCCCCAAATCCGGGTATCTTCCAACGTGACAGATGGTGCTCCACGATACTACAATTCATACAGTCATTCCATTGAGGTAACAACAAAATTAGTGTACTTACTATATCCTTATTACATTAGTAATAAATCCTTTCCTAGGTTCATAAACCGAATACATTCTTTGTTATTCATAAGTATAGTACATACAAATACTCTAGTCTATTACAGGATAATCAACTATCCATCTTAGCCTTTCCCTTATCTCTCTTAGAACTCTCAATTCGTTCGGCTATAGCTGCAATCATATAATTCAAGCAAGAAGTGAGCATAAACAGCTCAGCAAGTCTATCAAAGGATAACATAAATACCACATCAAGAATTATATGATTATCTTCCATAACTGAACAAGTAGCTATGAATTACCATGAAGCATTGACTCATACTTCTCATTTCATAACAATGATTCCAAAGTATATATAATAGCTTAGGAATTCTGAACTAGTCAAAAGACCATGAACATACTCTTTGCGTTTTCATATTTAAAAAGGACATCCGACACTAAGGCCATCCATCCGGCATTACTTACGAGTACATCTAGGTGATCAACCTATAGTACCCTATGTTGATCAACACTCTTCCGTTAAACGTATTTACGTTTAACATTTGGCAACCTCGCGTGCCCATCGAATAATCGATGAAAATACGTTTGTTTGTGCATAGACAAACTTACCTTTACATCTGTACCAAATACTTGGCATAGGATAACGTTAACAGTTCTATATCGAAAGACTTGTAAACAAATCAATCAATTCTTCAAGACTTGTCTAGCCGAGTTAAAATAGGCATCGACTCTTTCATTAAAACCATTCATGCATTTCAGAACATGAATCATAGAAAACTTGGCTAACACGGAGGTTAGACAAACGTTAAGAAAACATGCCTTCAAGTGTCTTCGAATATAATATTCAATCAATTCTCAGTCTTTACAGGATCTACATGATATATTCACATAGCACACTGTAATTTGTTACCAAACAACTAACTTTATTGTTCTAACCAATTTCTTTCTCTTATATGACTTACTTGAATTTATTTTGTTAATAAAGTTAATTCATCTTTCTATGCTTTGTTACTGCTTGTTAACGTTCTGACGTTATTAACCGACATTCGATCATTATTGGTGACGTACCAACATTGAACATCATTCACAGTTTTACTTATTACATTCTTGCGTTCTTCGTTTAATTCCCATTAAACCTCATCTAATCTTCTAACGTTATAACTTTATAAGTTATTTAAAGTTAGCCTTATTATGTACATTTGGTACCTTCATGTCTTACTATTGGTTTACATTCAATTTAGAATCAAAACCTAACCTGGTCAACTTTTCTACACTCATTGCATTAGGCCAAATTCTAGTATATCTTCAAAGGTCATGACGCCAATTAACAGGGACAAGGCTTGATTCGCTGCATCATGTGTGGGCCTATTATGCTAGGTTTGATGTCATGCCCGCCCATGTGCACCAGTTGGTCAAAATAGTTGGTTTTTCCAACAAAACTCCCGACTTCATAATTTATTCATTTTACATCTGAATTGGCTCATTCGAAAGCCCACAACTCACAAATTAAATACTCTAGGTGTTCATATAAGAATTTTGCATTTTTGAATCTGTTAACTCAGAATTCACCTTTTGGTTCATTTTGAACGTTCGTTTATCGTTTTCGAGCGTTCAATACTCGTTTTCTTCGTTATAAGTCAGAATTTGATGATTCTTGCGTCCACGACTCTTAAATACCCTATCTCACTTGTTGGCATTGAAAACTAATGTTTTCAAGTCACACGGCAACTTTTGACCCTTAATCCGAGATTTTTACGTTTTCGATGTTGAACGTCTATTTTCGTAAAATTCGGCATAACTTCGTTACTCGTGTTCTATAAGCCAAATCAAATGGAACTCTCCATTGATTCATCATCTACACCCTAACCAAATAATATGTACATACCCTAACCATGATGGTTTTCAAATCGTCCAATCACAACTAAGTTCACGTTCATAACTTTCTACGGTTTTAACTTACGTAACCCTTACGATTTCTATTCGATCATGACTTATCAAGGTTTTTATTATTAATAGTCATCCTTATTCCTCCTCACTAAACATGCTCCACCAATCTACGATTCTTCTACGAGAAAGAAATCGAAAAAGATGAAGATTAATGTTTACGAGCTATTACCTTTGTCGTTCTTCGCGTTCTTGGTAAACGACTTATGTTTTGCTTGGAAGTAGCTTAATTATGTGTTTCTAGCTCTTTCTCTCTCTCAATATAGGTTGGACAATCTTTTCAAAACACCAAATGACCAACCCTAGCTTTGTATTTATAGGAAATCAAAATGGGGGAAAAATGGTCAACATGCCACCTCCTTACTATTCCCACCTCCTCTTCAACTTAGCCACCAAGTAATCACTTTACTTGGTGGCCAAGTGGCCGGCCCACATGCCCTTGGGTCTTCCCATGGGTTTTACCCATCCCATGACCCGCCGATTTGACCCATGGTTTAACTTCTTGGATTGGGCTTGTCTTAAATTAATATTGGGCCTTGACTTGGGCTTGCTTACCTAATTCATTGGGCTTAAAATTAATCCAAGTCCAATTGGATTATACCAAATCCCTAGCTCATAATTTAATTAGAACTAATCGTATTCCATGCGTATAGCCTCTGTATTCTCTTCGCCTAGTACTCATACAATATTCATATTATACAACGTACTATTCTTAATACCATACTCGTATTTTAACTAATATAATACTTGTATCTCATACGTATAATAACCTAAATGTTTATACGCATTACATTTCCCTTTCGAAAATCTCTTTCACTAACCCTTAGGTTTTAAGTCCGCAAGCGAAAACTTTGTTTGCCATAACGGAAATATTATTGGATATTCTATTATATCTTCATATTCTATCATTATGCGTTTCTCGAAATTTCGAACCTAAGCTCCGAACGAAATCGGATGAATATTGTTTTTACGGGAAAATTCACAGAAAACATTCCTTTTCATTTTGATAATTCAAAACAATTAATTCTAGCACATAGCCAGAATACTAACCACATCCACACATTCTAGGTCAAAGAACGACCTTCACACATCTTACTCACATAATTAATCAATTAAATTAATTTAATCCACATAATCAAATAGAATTTTAATTCATTAAAAATCTGAAATTCTCGGGCGTTACAAGCTATATGTCAGTCCCAACTTCTATCATCAATCTAGTTTCACCTAGCATGAATTGATTCCCCAAATTGATAATACTATTAATTAAACATCCTATTCATTTCATGCATGGAGTTATTTAATCCTTCAATTATATACAACTATACGTATTAAACATTAATCTTTCTCTTATTAGACCGTTCCTTTCTTAATTCACTTAATGAATCTTTCAATCCTTCATTATGCCACACTCAGAAATTCTGATAATCTTTACGTTAGGATCTTCATCCATTTCACCTTATCACATAATGGTCACATACTTAGCTTAGTTTAATAGGAATTATTGTATCCCATGCCACAACAATATTTATTTATACTCAAATAAATACTTAACTTTTACTATTATATTTATTAATAATATTCAAAAATTCTCGGGTATTACATCAACAACATGACACAAATAACCTACACATCCCTTCTTCAGTAATTTCCTAGTTTGTGTCATGGTAAGACAATACGAACGTCCCGGCAATTTACTATCGTAAAACACTACCTTAGGCTGCTTCAAAGTTCAAAGGTTTACACATTTCTTTTGACAATCTATAATTGCACCATGGTTAAACAACCAATCCATCCCTAGAATTACATCGAATTCTCCCAACTTCATCATTATTAAATCTACCGACAATTTATAACCTCTTATTTCTACACAACAACGCCTGTGAATATATTCCAAAGGAATTATTTCTTCATTTACTACCTTAATATCTAAAGGTATAGGCAATCTTTCAGGGAGTAATCCTAACCGTCTAGAAAATTCACATGCCATAAAAGAACAAGTAGCACCTGAATCAAACAATACATAAGCATTTATATCGTTGATTGGAATAATACCTGCAACAACATTTGCGGATGCAACTGCATCTTGGACCGTCATATTAAAAATATGAGCCGTCGGTTTACTCGACTGAGCTGGACCACTAATAGCTAACTTCCCACTATTAGCGCCCTTATTACCATCCATCCCCTTCTTTGGGCAGTTCTTCGCCACGTGATCAGTTGATCCACAAACGAAGAATCCATGGTTCTTTTTCGGACTTGGACAATTAGGTAAAATGTGCTCTTCTTATCCACAGTTATAACAAACAGCTTTAACCTTGAGACAAACTCCTAAATGAGTATTCTCACAATTCTTACATACCTCCATCCTTTTCTTTGGATCTCCTTGTTTCACTCCGGTATTCCCAGAGTTAAAAACATTCATCTTCTGTTTGTTGCCACTCCTGCTGGCTCCCTCAATTTTCACTCCCCCATCTACTTTACTATTAATCTTCTTCTTTTTGTGGTATTAGCTTAAAGCCTCACTACCACCCTCTGCAATTATTACCTTTTCCAGAATGGTTCTAAAGGAATTTCTTTGAAACACTGATATCTAGCTATAGCGCCAGGATTTCAAGCCCTGCTCGAATCCTCGCGCCTTTCTCAACTCAGTATCCACCTGATATGGAGCAAATCTCGCCAGTTCATTGAACTTGGCAGCATATTGGGGAACAGTCATATCCCCTTGTTTCAGTTCCAAGAACTTTTTCTCCATCCTACCCTACATACTCGTGGGGAAATAGTTCTCAAAGAATATCTCCTTGAACCGTGTCCATGTTATAACCTCCACTCTAGCCCTAGCCTGGTTCGTCTCCCACCAGAAGTTGGCCTCTCCCTTCATCATATAGGTGGAAAAAGAAGTCTTCTGCCCCTCTTCGACATTTACAATAACAAATGCCTTCTCAATCTCTTTCACCCAAGTTTGGGCTTATATAGGGTCTGTAGTTCCTTTGAACTCTGGCGGACCTACACTTTTGAAATCCTTAAACGTAGTAGCACGTACTATCACATGATGAACATGTATATTTGCACCATTTCTATTAAAGCACGTTGTTAATAAGTTAACAAACTCTTGTATCAGGTTAATCGGTCCCCCTTCTGGTTGATTCACATTAGCTTCCTGATTTTATTGTCTTCTTCTTGGTGGCATATTTTTGTTAACATGAATAACAGTTCATTACTACTTTCTTCTTATTAATTAGTCATTATTCATATTTAACAATAACTCAAACTCATTGCAAAATATGATCAATAAAGTGCTTATATTGATATGCTTTCGTCTTTGTAGTATAATACTACATCGTTCACCATTACATAGCCTTGGCTAATTACATTACTTTCCCACAACTGCTTTTCAAAAATTGGGATTTACAAAAGAGGGTTTTACGTCACTACTTAGATATACATTATTTACATATCTATAACTATTCTAGTTATTAACTAGATTACATATGCCTAATGGCATTTGCAAAATCTGAGTCGGCAAGACTAGCCACCACATCCCGATTGATCATATGTCGAGTCTGCCCTGCCTCCACAGGATACTCAACAACTTGTCACTGATAATCCTCATGTGAACTCCTATGTGTGACGCCCCCAAAATTAGGTATACATCACCCATCTTGGGTCGCCAGATACATGGTACAGAATTCAAATATAACTTACTAATACAACTGTCGTGTACAATACGACAAAACATAAACTGTGAGTTTGAATACAAATATTATCTACTAGAGAGTATACAAACTCAAAAGGAGTCCTTATTACAATTATTATCACACTATTTCACAGAATAATGATGACTACTAATGCTATCCTCTGGACCATCACTCCGTTCCCCGACTCGTCCGAACTATATTCCCATTTCCTGAAGAGAACAGTAAAAGAAAGGGTGAGCTCAACTAGCCCAGTAAGAAATATTATGACTAAGATAATGTAGAACAAATTATAATTAGTCTTCAACAATGTTAAACTGATAAAGTATAATAGACATCAAGTTTAACTGCAGCGGAACAAGCAATCCATTAAAATAGTCAAGTAGAAAATAAAATCTACTATCTTTTATGATTTAAAAGGTTTTTCATCACTGTTATCGCGGAGACTCAGCATAATAAATATTCCACATCATCGAATCACCCCTGCACTACGACCAAGGATATTCTTTAGTATCACGAACATAATTATCAATGCACTACGGGCCAAGAATATTTGTGTATTCATTAATGGTCATGATCATGCCAACAATTGCCCATCAATGCACTACGGGCCAATGAGGACTTTTACCACATCATTTGTAATATTATGGTCATGATTATACCGAATAATCTCTGGTCATAATCATACCAAGTCCATCTATGCACTACAGGCCACAGATGACTTTCAAAAATATAAACATGAGGATGATGACAATGATATAAGAATTCAATAAAACAAGTTCAAGAATTAATTTATCCAGGAACCAATAACATCCAAATTGTCAACATGATACTATTTTGTAGATTAAAATTCAAGAATGCTCACAAGAATATTTCCATGAAAAGATACTGGATGAAACACAAATATCAAGGATATTCCACTAATTTCATGGAGTATAGAAGTCAAAACTTTAACCAACTGAGTATAATAAGGAATGAAATAACAATAGAAATCACCAGGCATGCGATAGATCAAGACAGCAAAGTTATTCCAATGTAATAATAATTAATCTAATCAGTCCGCCAGTAAAATGCATGTACATGTGATATTCCAACAGTAATAATAAAGACGTAAATCAGTCCCACAGAAACGATAGATGGTGATATTCCAACGGAATAGTAAAGATATAATCAGTCCCACAGAAAACGCATTGCATGTGATATTCCAACGAATAATAATAAAGACGTAATCGTGTCCGACGAAAAAAGCACAAAAACATGATATTCCAAATGTAATAATAACGAATGGAATAACAGAAGAATTTCACCAAGTATAGGGTAGTCCGTGTATACAGGTTATTCCAACCGAATAATAAATAATGGAATAACATAAGTTCTCTTCATGAATACAAAAGAAATAATACCCCTTACGAGTACAACAAATAATATTCCCTACCTTAAGAAGAAGAGTACTGGATATATAAGTAGTGAAGTAGCGGAATACTTTCTTCTTTCTCTCTATAGTTTATCTCTAAAGTTTCAAATGAATTGTAAAGAAAATAATGAAAGAATGAGCTTCTATTTATAGAAAAATGGATCTGATAGTAACTAACTCATGAACTATCCCAGATTGATTTACTTTAATCGACGGTCCATATTTAAAGCAAAATCTTTTAAATAAAATATAATATATTATATTTATAATCTAATAAAACGAATAACTTTATAAAAGATTTTACTATGCAAACACTATACAGTGCACTATGCAAAACACTATGCATAATAAAATATAATATATTCTAATTATTGTCTAATAAAATGTATAACTTTATAAAAGTAATCTGCTTTTATATAAAAGATTTTACTATGCAAAATACTACGCAGACATTAATTATGCAACATTATGAATAATAGAATATAATATATTCTATTTATAGAATAACTTTATAAAAGTATTATGTTTTATATAAAAAGATTTTCTGTATTATTTCATTAATAATACCAACAAAACTAAGTGACATATCACATAAGCATCAATAATTAATACTGTGTGCTACTATGCAACCAATGCCAGACATCGCATTTTTAAAATTGGGTGTTTCAATAAAGCTAATCTGTAAAACTTCCACCGTTATTTTCATAAAGTATTTTTATCGCTTTTCTCAATCCGACAATAATTCTATCAGGTCCACCAATGATTGTGCCGTTTGCATTTAATATTCCCTGTTAAAACAAATATTCCCCACCAATCTAATATTATATAACAACTTCATGCTTTTGTAAAATTTATAAATATTACCCACAACTATAACATTATATCAATTTCACTCCATAATATTCAAAAATAATATTTATAGAAAATTCATCTTTATTCAAAAAGTTGGGGTTTTACAATCTCCCCTTCTTATGAAATTTCGCCCTCGAAATTAGGATACGTACCTGGTATATTGAAGAGGTAAGGATACCTTGATTTCATTTCAAATTCAAACTCCCAAGTCATTTTCTCAACATCCTGGTTTCTCCACAAAACTTTGACTTGAGGTATAACCTTGGAGCGTATAATATGTTCCTTCTTATCCAAGATTTGAACAGGAACCTCTTAATACGTCAAATCTTCCGCTATTTCGTCCGGTTCTAACTCAATAATGTGGTTCGGGTCTTCCACATATTTACGTAACATGGATATATGAAAAACGTTATGAACACGAGACATACTTAGCAGTAAAGCGAGTCTATAGGCCACAATTCCTACTCGATCAATGATTAAAAATGGGCCGATGAATCGAGGATTGAGCTTTCCTCTCTTTCCAAATCTCGTAACTCCTTTCCATGGAGCAACACGTAACAACACATGATCTCCTATATCAATTCCACGCCTTTTCGATGAAGATCGTGATAACTCTTTTGTTTGCCTTGTGAGGTTTTTATACGTCTTGTCGGATCGTTTGAATCTTTTTTGTAGTCATACGTACCAACTCCGGTCCCAACAACGTTGCTTCACCCACCTCATCCCAGCATACTGGAGAATGACCCTTTCTTCCATACAACGCTTCGAATGGAGCCATGCCAATACTTGCTTGATAACTGTTGTTGTAGGAAAACTCCACCAATGGTAAGAACTTGTCCCAACTTCCCTTGAAGTCAAGGACACAGAGTCTTAATAGATCTTCAAGAGTTTGAATCGTCCTCTCCGACTGCCCGTCTGTCTGAGGATGATATACCGAGCTAAATCGTAAATCCGTGCCCATAGCTTTTTGCAAACTAACCCAAAATCTTGAAGTGAATCTTGGGTCTCGATCAGAAACTATGGATACTGGCATACCATGCAATCTTACAACCTCGTTTATGTACATACGAGCAAGATGTTCAAGTGTATAAGTTTCTCGTATCGGTAAGAAATGAGCAGACTTGGTCAATCTATCAACAATGACCCAAATCGCATCTATGCCTTGAGAAACTTTGGGAAGACCGGTAACGAAATCCATGGTAATGTGCTCCCACTTCCATTCTGGAATTTCAAGTGGTTGCAATGGACCTTTTGGTACTTGATGTTCCGCCTTGACTCGTTGACACGTTAGACACCTTGAGATAAAAAGCGCTATCTCTCTCTTCATATTGCTCCACCAAAATGTATGACGAATATCATGATACATTTTGGTACTCCCAGGATGGATTGAAAATGGTGTGTTATGGGCCTCCATCATGATTTTATACTTTAAATCTGGGTCGTTAGGAACACAAAGTCTGGAGTTGACTCGAAGTATTCCTTCTTCATCGATTCTTGCTTCCGGCATAGCACCTTCTTGCACTTTTTTCCTCATATGCATCAGCTCCAGGTCTGTAGCTTGAGCAGCTTTAACTTTATCAATTAAAGTCGGTTCTACTCGTATATTCTCCATCATCACATGGGTCCCTAGAGTCTTTAACTTTATCTTCATCCTTTGCAAGTCACACAAAATGGGCTTTTGTGTTGTCAATATTGCACTCGTAACCGCATATGATCTTCTACTCAATGCGTCAGCTACCACGTTCACTTTTCATGGATGGTATTGGATGGTATGATCATAATCTTTCAACAGTTTAAGCCAACGTCATTATCGCATTTTGAGTGAAGAAATATTTGAGGCTTTTATGATCCGTAAAGATCTCCACTTTCTCCCCATACAAGTAATGCCTCCAAATCTTTAGTACAAAGACAACAACTGCCAACTATAGATCATGAGTAGGATAATTCCTCTCATATTCTTTGAGTTGTCGTGAAGCATAGGCTATGACTTTCCCATGTTGCATGAGAACACATCCTAACCCTTTGCCCGAAGCATTACTATAGATGACAAATCCCTCCGAACCAGATGGTATTATCAGAACAGGTGCTGAAATGAGTCTCCTCTTGAGTTCTTGAAAACTCTTCTCACATTCCTCGCTCCAACCGAACTTTGTATCTTTCCGAGTCAGCTGAGTTAGTGGAGTAGCGATTCGAGAAAACCCTTCTACGAATCTCCGATAATAACCAGCTAAGCCGAGAAAGCTACGTACTTCGGTCACTGATTTAGGTTGCTCCCAGCTTTGAATAGCTTCAATCTTTTCTGGGTCGAAAGATATTCCATGACTTGATACCACGTGCCCAAGGAATGCTACTTCCTCAAGCCAGAACTCACATTTCTTCAACTTGGCATAAAGCTTGTATTCATGAAGCTTTTGGAGTATCAGCCTCAAGTGTTGCTCATGATCTTCACGGCTTTTTGAATAAATAAGGATGTCATCAATAAAGACGACCACAAAGTGATCCAAATATTCCTTGAATACTTGGTTCATCATATCCATGAAGGCAGCAGGAGCATTAGTCAATCCAAAGGACATAACTAGGAATTCATAATGGTCGTACCGAGTTCTGAAAGCCGTCTTTGGAATGTCATCGGTTCTAATCTTCAATTGGTGATATCCGGAACGAAGATCAATCTTTGAAAAGAATTTGGCTCCTTGCAACTGGTTAAACAGGTTATCAATACGTGGCAATGGATACCTATTTTTGATGGTGACATGATTCAACTCCCGATAATCAATACAAAGTCGCATACTCCTATCTTTCTTTTCACGAATAGAACAGGAGCACCCCAAGGAGAAGTACTAGGACGAATGAAACCGATGTCTAACAATTCCTGCAGTTGAGTCTTTAACTCCTGAAGTTCAATAGGAGCCATTCGATATGGGGCTTTTGAAATGGGTTTTGTACCGGGTTCAAGGTCGATACAAAATTCAATTTCACGCCTGGGGTAGGCCAGAAGTTCTTCGTGGAATACGTCAGAAATTCATTAACAATAGAAATATCATTCAAAACTCGATTTATTTTTGTTTAGATCCATGACATGAGCTAAGAAAGCTTGACATCCGCTTTTTCAATAAACGAATAGCTTTATGGCTTGAGATGACAGTGATTGATTTTAATGGTTTGGTGGCTTGAATTCGCATAACAGATTGGTTAGTAATATGAAAGCTAACAATCTTACGAAAACAATCAATTTTTGCATGATGAGTAGTTAATCAATCAATCCCTAGAATTAAGTCAAACGCATGTATTTTTAATGAAATAAGATCGACAGGTAATGTGAGGGTACCGATTTGAACCAAACAAGACTTATAAACAGTGGATGTAATGAAGGTTTCTCCCAATGGAGTTTCTACAAATAAGTCAAAGTCTAATTTCTCCGGAGTCAAATTTAATCGTTGAACGCAAGTAGGAGAAATAAAAGAATGGGTAGAACCGTTATCAAATAAGGTATAGACTTCGCTAGAGTTTATGATAAGCTTACCCGTGATGACCTCGTTCGGGTTTCTTGCTTTCTGGGAGGTCACAACAAATGCTCTCCCTTGCACAACCGGCTTTGACTTTTCTGGGACGGCCTTTGGTGCCTCCATCCTAGCTGAACTTGTCTTCGGTGAACGAAAAAATTGGGCTAGGTGACCTTCTCTTCCACAATTATAACACGCTTTGGATGGCATCGCGCAGTTTGGACTGATATGTCCCTCCCCTCCGCATTTGAAGCATATAATAGGTGGTCGTTCTCCTTCCTTAACCACGGTTGCTGGTGCTGACATCTTTCCATCATTGTTGAATCTCCTTTTCTTGAAATGTCCATTTTACCGTCTTGCCATGATTACCAATCAAGTGGTTACCATTTCGCATGTTGATTCTCTCCACGTTTATTGTCACCGCTTCGATGACTGATGCCACTTGTATTTTCATGATGCCGGCTACTTTCTCTTGTTCAGTTGACTGCGTTCACGCTCCAATAATCGAGCCTTATTTACAACATCCGAGTACAAACACGCTTATGAGAAATAAGATATTGACGATCTCCTGTTTCAAACCTCTTAAAACATTCGCGCCATTCGCTCCTCATTATCGACCAAATGGGATGCAAACCGGATAACTCCACAAATTTAGCCTCGTAGACAAGCGACACTTGGCCATATTCTTTTGTTCCAATTTGACAAACTCCACTTCTTTCATGTGACGAATACTCTCGGAAAGTACTTATCGTTGAATAGCTCTTGAACTTCTCCCAAGACATCTTGAGTGCATCAGATGGGTACGCTTTTACGATTCCCACCAAGAATTTGCCTCTTCACGCAACATGAAGGTGGCGAAGGAACCTTTTTGCTTCTCGAGCATCCCAAGACATCAAATATCTTGGTGATCTGCTTTATCCATGCTTCCGCCTTAAAGTGGTTTTGGCTCTCCAATAAACTCCGGTGGTCCCAGCTCCTTGAACTCATTTAGCGGTGACCGTCCGAGAGTTTCGATGTTTCCACCTACATTTTGACGAGGCGCCTCTCGCTGATGTTGCATGAATTGCATAAAGCCTCTGAACAATCCATCATTCATCATTTGGTCCGTGTTGTTGTTTGCATGAGGATTGTCACCTTCCTAATGCACATTATCCTGATTATTGATATGTGGAGACTCAACGGTCTTTTGTGCTCCATTGCTATTCTCAACATTCTCGGATGTCATTTTCAGATACTACTACAAAGCAAGGGTTAGTTGACATGTAACATATTATCTCTAAACTCTAACCAACCAATTTAAATACAAAATAAATTTAAATAGGTCATACTAGCAAAGGAATTCCCCGTCTCTCCCCTCCTAGTTCTAGTCTCACATCTTAGCCAGGGATCATATCCCTAAGCTTTGATACCAACTATGACGCCCCCAAAATTAGGTATACATCACCCATCATGGGTCACTAGATACATGGTACAAAATTCAAATACAACTTACTAATACAACTGTTGTGTATAATACGACAAAACATAAACTGTGAGTTTTTGAATACAAATATTGTCTACTAGAGAGTATACAAACTCAAAAGGAGTCTTCATTACAATTATTATCACACTATTTCACAGAATAGTGGGGACTACTAATGCTATCCTCTAGATCATCACTCCATTCCCTGACTCGTCCAAGCTATATTCTCATTTCCTTAAGAGAAAAGTGAAAGAAAGGGTGAGCTCAACTAGCCCAGTAAGAAATATTATGACTAAGATAATGCAGAACAAATTATCATTAGTCTTCAACAATGTGAAACTGATAAAATATAAGACATCAAGTTTAACTGCAGCGGAACAAGCAATCCATTAAAAGAGTCAAGTAAAAAATAAAATCTACTATCTTTTATGATTTTAAAGGTTTTTCATCACTGTTATCGCTGAGACTTAGCTTAATAAATATTTCACATCATCGAATCACCCCTGCACTACGGCCAAGGATATTCTTTAGTATCACGACCACAATTATCCATGCACTACGGGCCAAGAATATTTTTGAATTCATTAATGGTCATGATCATGCCAACAACTGTCCATCAATGCATTACAGGCCAATGAGGACTTTTTCCACATCATTTGTAATATTACGGTCATGATTATACTGAATAATCCCTGGTCATAATCATACCAAGTCCATCTATGCACTACAGGCCATAGATGACTTTCAAAAATATAAACATGAGGATGATGACAATGATATAAGAATTCAATAAAACAGGTTTAAGAATTAATTTATCCAGGAACCAATAACATCCAAATTGTCAACATGATACTGTTTTGTAGAGTAAAATTCAAGAATGCTCAGAAGAATATTTTCATGAAAAGATACTGGATGAAGCACAAATATCAAGGATATTCCACTAATTTCATGGAGTATAGAAGTCAAAACTTTAACCAACCGAGTATAATAAGGAATGAAATAACAATAGAAATCACCAGCATGCGATGATCGCATGCATACAAGGTTATTCAATGAATAATAATTAACGAAATCAGTCCTAATGTAAAACGCACAAACAGGATATTCCAATGTAATAATAAAGACGGAATCAGTCCGGCGTAAACGCATGAAACGTGATATTCCAACCTAATAGTAAAGACATAATATCGGTCCCAAGGAAACGCATGATGAGATATTCCAATGTAATAATAAAGACGGAATTAGGTCCGACGTAAAACGCACAAAAACATGATATTCAAACAGAATAATAACAAATGGAATAACAGAAGAATTTCACCAAGTATAGGGTAGTCCGTGTATACAGGTTATTCCAACCGAATAATAAATAATGGAATAACATAATTTCTCTTCATGAATACAAAAGAAATAATACCCTTTACGAGTATAACAAATAATATTCCCTACCTTAAGAAGAAAATCTTATATATATATAAGTAGTGAAGTAGCGAATACTTTCTTCTTTCTCTCTATAGTTTATCTCTAAAGTTTCAAAGAATTCGTAAGAAATTAATGAAAGAATGAGCTTCTATTTATAGAAAAATGGATCAGCATAGTAACTAACTCATGAACAGTCCAGTTGATTTACTTTAATCTGACGGTCCATATTTAAAGTAAAATCTTTTAAATAAAATATAATATATTCTATTTATAATCTAATAAAACGAATAACTTTATAAAAGATTTTACTATGCAAACACTATGCGTGCACTATATGCAAACACTATGCATAATAAAATATAATATATTCTAATTATTGTTTAATAAAAAAGTATAACTTTATAAAAGTATTCTCGCTTTATATAAAAAGATTTTACTATGCAAAATACTATGCAGACATTATGCAACACTATGCATAATAGAATATAATATATTCTATTTATAGAATAACTTTATAAAAGTATTCATTTTTATATAAAAAGATTTTCTATATTGTTGCATGAATAATACCAACAAAACGAAAGTGACTTATCACGTAAAGATCAATAATTAATAATGTGTGCTACTATGCAACCACGCCATTCATCGTACTTTTAACACCGTGTGTTTCAACAAATAATCAGTAAAACTTCTGCCGTTATTTTCATAAAGTATTTTTGGCGCTTTTCTCAATCCGACAATAATTCTGTTGTGGGGTCCACCAATGATTGTGTCGTTGTACGAATATTCCCTATTAAAACAAATATTCCATGACCAATCGAATATTATATAACAACTTGCGTACTTTGCAAAATTTATAAATATTACCCACAACTATAACATTATATCAATTTCACTCCATAATATTCAAAAATAATATTTATAGAAAATTCATCTTTATTCAAAAAGTTGGGCTTTTACAATCTCCCCTTCTTATGAAATTTCGCCCTTGAAATTAGGGTACGTTCCTGGTATATTGAAGAGGTAAGGATACCATGATTTCATTTCAGATTCTAACTCCCAAGTCATTTCCTCAACATCGTGGTTTCTCCACAAAACTTTGACTTGAGGTATAACCTTGGAGCGTATAATATGTTCCTTCTTGTCCAAGATTTGAACAGGAACCTTTTAATACATCAAATCTTCCGCTATTTCGTCCGGTTCTAACTCAATAATGTGGTTCGGGTCTTCCACATATTTACGTAACATGGATATGTGAAAAACGTTATGAACACGAGACATACTTGGCGGTAAAGCGAGTCTATAGGCCACAGTTCGTACTCGATCAAGGATTAAAAATGGACCGATGAATCGAGGATTGAGATTTCCTCTCTTTCCAAATCTTGTAACTCCTTTCCATGGATCAACATGTAATAACACATGATCTCCTATATCAAATTCCACGTCCTTTCGATGAAGATCAGCATAACTCTTTTATCGATCTTGTGAGGTTTTTATACGTTGTTTGGATCATTTGAATCTTTTCCGTAGTCATACGCACTAACTTCGGTCCCAAACAACGTTGCTTCACCAACCTCATCCCAAAGATAATCGGAGAACGACACTTTCTTCCATACAATGCTTGAATGGAGCCATGCCAATACTTTCTTGCTTGATAACTCGTTGTTGTAGTAAAACTCCACCAATGGTAAGAACTTGTCCCAACTTCCTTGAAGTCAAGGACACAGAGTCTTAATAGATCTTCAAGAGTTTGAATCGTCCTCTCGACTCCTCATCTGTCCCGAGGATGATATGCCGAGCTAAATTGTAAATCCGTGTCCATAGCTTTTTACAAACTAACCCAAAATCTTGAAGTGAATCTTGGGTCTTGATCAGAAACTATGGATACTGGCATACCATGCAATCTTACAACCTTGTTTATGTACATACGAGTAAGACGTTCAAGTGTATAAGTTTCTCGTATCGGTAAAAAATGAGCAGACTTGGTCAATCTATCAACAATGACCCAAATCGCACCTATGCCTTGAGAAACTTTGGGAAGACCGGTAACGAAATCCATGGTAATGTGCTCCCACTTCAATTCTAGAATTTCAAGTGGTTGCAATGGACCTTTTGGTACTTGATGCTCTGCCTTGACTCGTTGACACGTTAGACACCTTGAGATAAACAACGCTATCTCTCTCTTCATATTGGTCCACCAAAATGTATGACGAATATCATGATACATTTTGGTACTCCCAGGATGGATTGAAAACGGTGTGTTATGGGCCAAGAAATCTACGTACTTCGGTCACTGATTTAGGTTGCTTCCAACTTTGAATAACTTCAATCTTTGCTGGGTCAAAAGATATTCCATGACTTGATACCACGTGCCCAAGGAATGCTACTTCCTCAAGCTAGAACTCACATTTCTTCAACTTGGCATAAAGCTTGTATTCACGAAGCTTTTGGAGTATCAGCCTCAAGTGTTGCTCATTATCTTCACGGCTTTTGGAATAATTAAGGATGTTATCAATAAAGACGACCACAAAGTGATCCAAATATTCCTTGAATACTCGGTTCATCATATCCATGAAGGCAGCAGGAGCATTAGTAAATCCAAAGGACATGACTAGGAATTCATAATGCCCGCATCGGAGTTCCGAAAAGCCGCCTTTGGAATGTCATCGGTTCTAATCTTCAATTAGTGATATCCGAATGCATATCAATCTTTGAAAAGAATTTGGCTCCTTGCAACCGGTCAAACAGTCATCAATACGTGGCAAATGGATACCTTTTTTGATGGTGACATGATTCAACTCCCGATAATCAATACAAAGCGCGATACACCCATCTTTCTTTTTTCACGAATAGAACAGGAGCACCCCAAGGAGAAGTATTAGGACGAATGAAACCGATGTCTAACAATTCCTGCAGTTGAGTCTTTAACTCCTGAAGTTCAATAGGATCCATTCGATATGGGGCTTTTGAAATGGGTTTTGTACCAGGTTCAAGGTCGATACAAAATTCAATTTCACGCTCTGGGGGTAGGCCAGGAAATTCTTCAGGGACTACATCAGGAAATTCATTAACAATAGAAATATCATTCAAAACTGACGTATTTTTGTTTAGATCTGTGACATGAGCTAAGAAAGCTTGACATCCGTTTTTTAATAAACGAATAGCTTTATGGCTTGAGATGATAGTGATTGATTTTAATGGTTTAGTGGCTTGAATTCGCATAACAGATTGGTTAGGAATATGAAAGCTAACAATCTTACGAAAACAATCAATTTTTGCATGATGAGTAGTTAACCAATCAATCCCTAGAATTACGTCAAATGCAAGTATTTTTAATGAAATAAGATCGACAGGTAATGTGAGGGTACCGATTTGAACCAAACAAGACTTATAAACAGTGGATGTAATGAAGGTTTCTCCCAACGGAGTTTCTACAAATAAGTCAAAGTCTAATTTTTCCGGAGTCAAATTTAATCGTTGAGCGCAAGTAGGAGAAATAAAAGAATGGGTAGAACCGGTATCAAATAAGGTATAGACTTTGCTAGAGTTTATAATAAGCTTACCCGTGATGACCTCGTTCGGGTTTCTTGCTTTCTGGGAGGTCACAACAAATGCTCTCCCTTGCACCACCGGCTTTGACTTTTCTGGGACGGCCTTTGGTGCCTCCATCGTAGCTGAACTTGTCTTCGGTGAACGACAAAATCTGGCAAGGTGACCTTTTCTTCCACAATTATAACACGCTTTGGATGGCATCGTGCAGTTTGGACTGATATGTCCCTCCCCTCCGCATTTGAAGCATATAATAGGTGGTCGTTCTCCTTCCTTAACCACGGTTGCTGGTCCTGACGTCTTTCCATCATTTTTGAATCTCCTTTTCTTGAAATGTCCATTTTTACTGTCTTTCCGTCATTTCATGCTAGATCTTTAAGATATCAGTAGATGTTATGTTTTTTGTTTAAATATGTGTTATGTGATGTTATTTAGTGATCTATGATGATATATCATGGATCCATAACATCTAAGTGCATGAAAATGAAGATTTAGTAAACTGTCAAGAACCCTAGAAATATGGCCTAACAGACAAATATCAAAGGACATAGATCTAAATTTGTTAAGTGTTAGACTTGCTAAGTGTATCATTGTTAAAGTTTGTCATGGGGAGAGTAATCTGGAAGTGGAATCATGTCCAGATCTCTAGTTATTAATTGTCAAACATGGTTGATCAGTCATGAAAATGAATTTCTAGAAAACCCAGAAACTGTCCAGAAATGTCTGATAACAAATTTAGGGCCTTAGATCTTGCATCTGTTATGTCGTTAGCTTGTCTAAGTGTATCATTGATATAACTTGACATATGGACTATAGAACCATGACACTAGAACACGTTAATCATCAACATGATCAAAGTTATTAATGGTCAAACTAGGTTGACCAAGCACATATTCAGTTTTCTGAAATTTTCAAAAAAATGAAAAACAAGTCTATGACAAACTTTCGACTAGCCTAGATCTTGCTATTGTGATGTTTTTAAGCTACATAAGTGTAATACTTGTGACGCCCATAAAATAGATATACATCACCCATCTTGAGTCGCTAGATATCACACTATAAAAATCAAATACAAACTTCATTTATACAACTGTTGATTTGTTGTACAGAGTACGACAACAGATAAGCTGTGAGTTTTAAAATAAATGTATGTAACTCTCATGGTGCCTCGACCACAGCCTTACACTGGTACATTACATAAAAGTAAAGTCAAAAACTGTAACAATCCAGATTTTTTTAATTATAATATTTAAATATTTATTGAATTATATAAATATTTAATGGATGTATTTATCATGAATAAATGTTTGTTTGATTTCATTAATTAATTATTTAATAAATAATTAATGAGTTAAGGAAATTATGAGATAGTATTCTAATTTAATTTAATTAGAAAGTTTATAATGATTAAATGAATTATTATAATGTTTTATTTAATTTATTAAATAAAGTGTGACAAATAACTTTATTATAAGTGGTTATTAAAATAAATTAAAGTAGTTTTAATTTATTTTGCCAAATAAGGCTTAAATATATTAAGTCTTTAATTTTAAATGGTTTTGCCAAACGGAGCCTTACGGCTTTTGGATTTTTTAAATTTGATTTATTAATAATATAAATTAAATTAAACAAAATATAAATAATATATAATATATTTAGTAACTGATAGTTTAAAAGGGTTATTAGTGTATGACAGTTACGTTTGGGTTTTAAACGTATTGAAAGTGCCTGCGTTGCCTTTGTTTTATTTCACGTAAAACAGTTTTGGGTCTGATATTGGCTTAAGAGAAAAGAGAACAAAGAATACATAGAAAAGAACTTGAGAGAATTTGAGAGAGAAAAGGCTGGATTTCCCAAAGCAAATTCTTGAGGTTTTCAAAATAATTTCTGTGGTATCTAACAAGGATTAACCAAGCATCAAAAGGTATGTGTCTATAATATATGTACTATATGTGTTTTTACGTTATTATGTCTAAAGTATGTGTGTTCTTGAATTTCGTAGTATATATAGAGTTTTTACAAAATTCTCGGTAAACCATGTGTATTGGTAATTGTGGTTGTTATACTAACACATATATATATATATATATATATATATATATATATATATATATTATAATTGTATGTTTAATATACAGATAAGATTGTATGCTAAATTACATATACAAGAAAAGAGTTTTTACAGTTAACATACATGTAAGAACGTGGGTTGTAGAGTATCAAAATTGATATAATATAATTGTCTGCAATTGGTTGTTTATGAACTTACTGAACACTATGTATGTTAGTTGGGTAAGAAGTCAATGAGAACTTAGTTCAAAGGAATGAATGTGATGATTAATTATGGTTTAAAGTGTTAAACCTTGTCAAACACCGATAATGGAGTTTTGGTTTTAAAATAGTGCGTACAATGATTTAAGTTTTCTAAAATTATTGTTTAGTGGTTTAAACTAGTATATGCATGTTGGGTAGTGTGTATATGTGTAATTTATATAAGTTAGCATGTTAATTTAGATGTTAGTAGTGTTAAATAGACAAAAATTAGTTGTTATATTTTCCGATGGTTGGGTTACTAAGTTTTCGCTTGAAATATTGAAATTCACCCTTGATCTTTGAAATTCGCACCTCAAAGACCAAATTTCTCTCCCCTACCATCTGGTTAAGTTTAGTCCTCACGCCATGTACCGAATTGTAGTCTGAGTCGGACAGTTTTGACCTCCTGTAGTACATTGGCCATAACATTTTCATACGAACTCTGATTGAGGTGATTCATGATGATCCAAAACGAGGACGAATAGACCTACAACTTTCGTTCTTTAAGTTTTTCAATTTGAGGTCTGTAACAGTAGTCAAAATGGTCATCTTTAGGACTGTTGTGTTTTTGGGGACAATCGGAGGGTGTCGGGCATGCACATATGCATGTGTAGTGCTCCTGACGATAAAAGATATTATTCTAAGTTATAAAAATTGAATATTAGTAAATATAATGATGCTTAACATTAATAAATAATGTATTAGATAAGTTATAGAAGCATAGTAAGCATACACAAGATATGCAAATCGGGCGTGTGACGATTGAATGTCGAAACGTCGTGCCAAGTGTTAATGAACTTAAAAAGTGTTTCAATTCAATTGAAATGAATATTATAAGAAATGGAATGGATTTAATATAAAACCAATAAGTAGTCATAGTCAGACTTAAGCACTTGAATGAACTGTAAATATGAAATATAGTAAGATATAAGTTGAAAGTTAACACAATTAAGTTGAACATTGTGTATTTATGATATGAAGGGTTATGAGACGTAGAATAAAGTTTACATTACAACTACTATGCGTTGCTATGTGACTAATGGTTAATGTGAATGATTATATAATTGTGTAGGGCATGTAAGCTGTTAAACTGTTATTGGTAAACAACGATCAAGGCAAGTCTTTCGGTTCCTATTTTCTACGTGGACTTGATGAACTATTTTAAATTGCATGATATGTAATACATGTTGAAATCGTGAAATGTTAAAGTCAATTTATAACTGCATTGTTTTGGTTAAATAAGGAGGATTGAGTAAGGAACTCAATCTTTATATTTTTTATGTGAATTAAAAGCATGTATGCCATGTTACCTTAATTATTATGATATGTATGTTTAGCATATTATTATGTGTTATGTCTTTATGAAAACTCGTTAGATTTTGCTTGGTCATCGAGCTCACTCTTGCAAATAACCATTTTTGCGGTGTTAAAGATTTAAGGTAAGGATATGTAGTAATGAATTATAGAGATCCATATTCACGAAGATTACTTATGTTTTATGGGAAATGTATTTAATATTTTGAATGTAACATGTTGTTGAATTGTAAGTTGAGTTATCCGGTGTATATGGATATCTATTGATGATGTAAGACTTTTTATAGTCATTTTGATGTAACGATTAATGATATAGATTTGAATCGAAGAGATGTAATGTAAAGGTTGCGATCTAGGGCAATAAAGAAGGAAATGTATAAAAGTTTTAAATATTTCGCATTTTTAGTGATTTTAATATCGAATAATGATGTAAAGATAGATTAAAGTTGTATAATTAACGACCGAGAAGGAGAATATTATTGTATGAATTTTGGGGTCGTTATAGTTGGTATCAAAGCCGTAGGTTATAAACCTTAAGTAGGGGTACCTTAGGCTATAACCTTTAAGAAGAGAGGTGAAGATAATGAACGAATAAGCTCAAATAGAGTTTGAACAATAAGAAGTAATTTAAGAATTTTATAAAGAAGGGATTAAAACATGCAAAAGATGATTCAAAGAAGAATCTCGCAGAGTTATAAGGAATATAAATGTGGGGTTACCCAACACCAATAATAAGGATGCAAGGTGATAATAAATAGACAATGTCTATAAGAAGAGAATGATAAAGAAGTTAAGAATAGAGAGTTATATTTAAGTACGGTGCAATTGTAATCTTTAGTAGTTGATGTATGGTATCTGAGCTAAACGATTCCTTCATAGAGCGAAGGTATATACAAACTAGTAACTCGGAACCTAGTTTATTGGTTATTTATGGGAAACCACTCAGCGTACCATATTGAAACTATTAGAGACTCGATGTGTACTAAGTATAGAAAGTGGATACGTATGATGAAAATGTAGAACTTGAATGAAATTTTGAGCAATGTAACTGAAGTTAGAAATTCTTAAAGGAAGAATTTTTTTTATATAAACAAGAAGATTCAAAGAAGAATCTTGAAGAGATATGAAGATAAGAAATGGGAGTTTCCTAACTCCAAAAGCCAAGATAACGAAAAATGTCGTAAATGAAAAGAAAGAAAGGGGATCGTAAAACAAAACGATCATGAGTTTAGAAAAGAATTTTAAGGGAGATGATTGTAGAATAAGATCACGACGTGATCTGTTTAAGTTATAAAAGAAAGATGGTCTGTAATGTTTGAATGATTATAGCTTGATGCTATGAAGATAATGTACTATGATATAGTACAAGATAAACTCGTGAGGAGTTATAGATAATGTGATACGAGGAATTCGTATCAAGCAAAGAGCAAGTTATAAGAAAGATAGAGTTAGGTGGATTTCAATTGAGGACTCATGTGATGGCTAAGTTGTACAAACCTTTGTATGGGTGAGGGTTTTGTGCTTGCACTCAGTTTATCACATTGATAATCATTGGAATGTTTGTGTCGCGCTATTTGCTATATGCCTATTGAAAAGGTGATTCTTTTCTCATGTGTATAATAGATAGGTTGAGTATAGTTAAAGAATATTATAAGGTTAAGTGCGAGTTCTTAAAACTCATAGTTATGGTAGGTTCGTGACTCATAATTATATGGTATGTTTTTGAACCCCTCAGCGAATGGACGCCTATGGTCTGACTAGGATAAGTTCTTAAACTCATATAATTGTGGCAAGTTCCTGAACTCATAACGTGTAGTAAGTTTGATGAACTAGGGTATAATTAAGTGAGTATCGAGGATGATAGGAATAGATAGACCTATTAAGCAATGGATCATTATAGAAAGTGGAGTTGATGGTGGAAGCATAGGTATTCTAAATCTACTAGCTATGCTAGACTTTCAAAATTTATTGACTTTGTGCTGATGTTTACACTTCTATTTTCTTGAAAAATATTGGATCAACTAATGGAACCAATGAGTTTTAACAACAATATTGTTATTCGTATGTCTATGCTAATTGCTTCGGCTAGACAAAAATGATTTGGAATATATCAAAATGTATTTTATATATCATCAATGTATCATGGAACTCAGTGCAAAGATGATAAAAATGATGGAGTCATCAATGCAATTATTACTTAGTGTTGGATGTGATCTAAGGATCATTGACCCACTATATGGTATGATGTAGTATGATAAAATCACCAAATGACGAAATCCTCAATCGAATTTGTAAATACAATGCTATGTATCATGACGTCATAAAAAGATTTTTGAGATTTCTTTAAGATATGAGAATACATATGAATGTATGTATATGTATATTTCAGTTGATGTCCGAATTATTGTTGAGGTCTATGCTATTTGATTCAGCTAGACAAATATTGAAAGATGTTCATAAAATTCAAGAGTTTCTTGAGAAGTTATGCCAAACCAAATTGTTTTGGTGCGGATTCAGATGTTGAAAAGTTGAGATGAACAACCCTATTATTTAGGGGTTGCGCTTAGTTTATACTTTCATTTGAATTGTTTGAGCACAATACTGTAATGGTTGATTGATCCCTAAGTACCTTGGAGTCCTTGTAGTCGTATGACTGTTAAAGTTAAAGTTGAAAGATTACTTATAATTGTGGACAAGGTTCGTGGTCATTAGACCCTCAGTTGAATGCTTGCACTCTAAATTCTGAGATAAACAACTCTTTTATTAGAGGTTGCGCTTAGTTTATATGTTGCGCTAAAATGTTTGTGCACAATACATAGTACGAAGGGCTTAACACCCTAAGTACTAAACGTAACACATATAGTCATTACAAAAAACTACGTTGCGGCCCAACGTAGTGGTACAATAGACTGGCCACCTAGTGTACGAGTGGAGGGTGTTTCCAGTCTTTGTGATTGATAAACATTCTGCCAAAGAGGGTTTAAAGTGTGAAGAACCAGGGGTGAAGCACTATTAAACCTAGAGAAGAGTTCACGGTCTTATGATCCCTCGGCATGATTTGGAATCTTTTAAATTCTTGAGTTATTCATACTACTTCCTAATTATTGAACAATTGTGGAAGATTCTTGTTATTCTGCAAGATGGAAGTGAAAATGGAAAGTATTGCTTAAAAAGACGTAAGTCGTAGAATGCGACACTTAATGATGAATATGTTGAATAAGTGAGAAAAGAGATTTTGAAGTGAGAAGTAGATGAGTTATCAAAGAATAATGTAAAACTTTTAATATAAAAGTTAATACTTGTAGAATGATCTTTGTGGAAAGGAAGTGGTTATAAAACCCAAGGAATGAATGAAGTATTAGTGTAAAATCTATTTTGTTAGATTAATAAATAAAATTTTGAGGACAAAATTCTTAGAAGAAATGGTGAATGTAATATCCCGAGTGTTAATGATAACGATCCTTAGAAAAGGAAATGAATGGGTTAAAAGACATATAATACTTGGAATATAATTGAGTTCAAGTGAAAGTTATGAAATGAAACCTAGAATTTGTTAAAGTAATGAATGTAGTAGGAAATATAAAACCTATATTTAGATAAAATGATGAAAGATTACTCTGAGTTATTTGTTTAATTTATGTCTTCGATTCTGGGGACAAAATCTTTGTAAGTAGGGAAGATTGTAATGAATGAGTGGTTTGACTTGTGATTCTGAGGACAGAATCCTTGTAAGAAGGGAATGATGTAACAATTGTAGCGCCCCCAAATCCGGGTATCTTCCAACCCGACAGATGGTGCTATACTGTACAACATTCATAAATTCATTCAATTGAAAAGTCTCAAAAAACGAACATAACTTATATATATTTAAAGTAATATTTACATTTCCCAGGTTCTATACCCATTACAAAGGTTCTTTGTCATAATATCAGTTACATTACAACAATAGACCTATACTATTACAAGACAGCTTAGTAATCTGCCTTAGCTTTTCCCTTATCCTTATTCGATCCTTCGGGACGTTCAGTCTTAGCTGCATTCATATGGTTCAAGCAAGAGTGAGCATAACTAGCTCAACAAGTTTAACAATTTAATAACAACATGCTTGGAACATACGAATCGTATATCTTCAATAACTGAACAATAGTTATGAAGTACTATTGATAATTCAAAATAGCACTTCATCTTTTCTTTCAAAATGTTTTACAATAATAACAATATTTAGTAAAACATTCACTCCGGTCAAAGACCTCGAGTATTCATTCTTTATTGGAAAAGGACAACTCGGAAGCAAGTTCGTAAGCTCGATATTACTTACGAGCACTTCTAGGTGATCAGCCTATTGTACTCTATGTTGATCAACACAACATCCATTGAACGTATGCACGTTTAAGCATTTGGCAACCTCACATGCCTGTCATTTTACCGACAAAACATTTGTTTAACATTTCAGTCTTCTTTTGAAAACCATATCAAGTAGTTGACAAAAGATAGCAACATTTAATAATACATGAATAGATTATCCATACATCAAGTCTAGCCAAAGGAATTGGCTTTCACTTCAACATACCTCAATTCATACGAAAGAGTACATGAATCTCAAAAACTTGTTCAGATTGAACTGAGACAAGAGTTAGAATACTTGCCTTTAGCGTCAACTACGGTATATTAACTTTATGTTCAAGTCGTTCAAGTCTCTACAATACATGATCACATAATGCCTTACATTAGGACACATATAATCAAGTATGTATATGACTATATCATACCCTTCATTTCAATCTAATTGTGTATTAGATTTAGTTACTATTCATTCCGGTTTATCATTATCTTTGCATTTATATTCGACTAGGCTATCTCAACCTTTATACAACATCCTTAAGGGTTAACAAAGTTAAACAATGTTACATTACATTCCATAAGTTGTGTTTACTTTTAAATCAATTAGCTTTCTTTTCTTTGTACTTAGAAACCTTCATTTCTATCCTTGTTACGAGAGGCTGGCTGGCTGCCAGCCACTTTTATATTTATCTCATGGCTGCGCGAGCTTATATATGACCGTCCGGGACTTGGCGACGCAAATTTCGAGTCCTTACTTAATGGGCAGCATGACTGCCACTCTCAGAGGATTTTGGTACTATACATGGGCTGCATTTCCCATATATAGACTATAGTTCATACGCTGCGGTGAACTCTTTGATGAGGCTTTCGAACAACGTTTACTGCTGCAGTATGAAGTCATTTTGGTTAGGGTTGGCACCGCTGCGCCAACTACGTACCGAAAAACAATTTCGCTTTTGAATTTTGTGAACTTCCTTGATGCATAACTTCTTACGTTATAAGTCCGAATTGGCTCTGCTCAAAAGCCTACGGTTCACAAATTACGTAATCTACATGATTATGCAAGAATTTTATCTATTTGACTTCGTTTGCTAAAAATTCACCTATTAGTTCATTTTTAACGAAAACGATAAACGTTCGTGAACGTTCAACGCTCGTTTCTTCGTTCTAAGCCAGAATTCGGTCATTTTCGAGTTCGCAACTCTTAAATGCCAAATATGACTTGTCTCTATTAGAAAACAATAGTTTCATGATCAAACACAAAATTTAACTTTCATTCTGAGAATTTTACGAATTCGACATTTATCGTCCAATCGTGCAAATTCCGGCAATTCTTCATTCTTATGATTTGTTCAACATTACAAATGAACTTCATTCATCATGGGAACATCTTAACATACTTAATACAACAACTTATATTCATTGTTGGATTTTGACTTATTCTTCCTGAGCTTATAACTTGTCAAATTATAAACTACTTAAGATTTTATTGTTCGTGACTTATGATAATTAAAGTTTATTAATCATCATACTTTACATGTTCTTCACATATAACTTTACTTAGGTATATATGATACATATAATCATATAAGTTCTTAATTCACTTCTCTTAATAAACTCATTACAAGTTCATATTTTCATACTTAACATTCAAGGTTAACTTATAATAAGTTTATAACTTTTATAAGTTCAAATGACTTATTGCCAACTTATGTGGCTTAAGTCCGTGACTTACACATTCTTCTTGCTTCTTATCATTCATGTTTCTTAATCAATCTTTTCTTATCAACCTATCATGGTAGAGATAGAAGATAATAGAGAAGAAGTCTTACTTTTTGTAGTCTTGGTAAAGTAGCTTGCTTCTTCTTCTTACTTATGGAATGACTTATGTGTAGCTTATTCTCTCTAACACTTAAGCACTTTTGAGATGTTAGATTATTTGAACAACTAAAAAATGGTTTGTAAGCCTTCTCTATTTATAGAACTTACAAAGCTAGGGTAGTTTGGTCATTAAATCAACCACCTCCTTAAGCCACCTCCTTACTATTAATTACTTGGCTAGCACAACTCTTATCCTACACTTGGTAATTACTCTTTAGTCTTGGTCACCATACTAACTTGGTCACCACATTAACTTGATTACCACATTACTTGGTCACCACCCACATTAACTTGGTCACCACAATAACCATATTAATATGGTTTGCCCCATGGGTCATACAACTCATGGATTCTAGCTTGGGCTTGCATTAATTCAATCTTTGGGCTTTGCATTAATTCAATCTTTGGGCTTTGCATTAATAACCCCTAGTTTATTCATTCATTATTGATTGGGCCTCTCCCTTTAATTCACTTGGACTTGTATATAATTGTTAACCAATCTTCCAAGTCCATTAACATTTCTTAATACATATTGTTGATGTATTATTTTCGTATTCTAATTCATATAGAATTTATATACGGTATTTTATCCTTCCTACAAACTCGTATAATACTTCGTATTATACTCATTTTTATTACTTTGCACAATACCAAGTATCATAAAATTATTACTTATTCCTTATCGCTTCGCTTTACTTAAAGTTTATAAAGTAAGTCCACAAGCGAATTATTACATTTTCCATAACTAGATTTTTATTACATAATCCATCTTACCTTGTTATTCCATCATTACGTATTTCTAGGAAACTCAAAATTATATCCCGAGAAAATATCGATGAATAGTGTTTTTCAGAAAATTTCTCAGAAAACTTTTATTTTCGTCTTGGAAATTCAAACACTTTAAT
Source organism: Panax ginseng (assembly GCA_020205605.1). Lineage (NCBI taxonomy): Eukaryota > Viridiplantae > Streptophyta > Magnoliopsida > Apiales > Araliaceae > Panax > Panax ginseng. Next base: position 50,976,867 of record CM035136.1, on the reverse strand, counting down.
TCATCCACGTAGCTCAAATACTACGACATTCTAACATCAATAGGTTATACAATGAAAACCATCTTGATAACACATGGAATATGATTTTATTATTATTTAATTTAATATAATCATTTTACAATAAGATCCGAATTTCTCGGTCGTTACAACCATCCAGATTTTTTTAATTATAATATTTAAATATTTATTGAATTATATAAATATTTAATGGATGTATTTATCGTGAATAAATGTTTGTTTGATTTAATTTGATTTGATTAATTAATTATTTAATAAATAATTAATGAGTTAAGAAAATTATGAGATAGTATTCTAATTTAACTTAATTAGAAAGTTTATAATGATTAAATGAATTATTATAATATTTTATTTAATTTATTAAATAAAGTGTGACAAATAACTTTATTATAAGTGGTTATTAAAATAAATTAAAGTAGTTTTAATTTATTTTGCCAAACAAGTCTTAAATATATTAAGTCTTTAATTTTAAAGAGTTTTGCCAAATAGAGCCTTATGGCTTTTGGATTTTTTAAATTTGATTTATTAATAATATAAATTAAATTAAACAAAATATAAATAATATATAATATATTTTGTAACTGATAGTTTAAAAGGGTCATTAGTATATGGCAGTTACGTTTGGGTTTTAAACGTTTTGAAAGTGCGTGCGTTGCCTTTGTTTTACTTCACGTAAAATAGTTTTGGGTCTGATATTGGCTTAAGAGAAAAGAGAACAAAGAATACAAAGAAAAGAACTTAAGAGAATTTGAGAGAGAAAAGGTTGGATTTCCCAAAGCAAATTCTTGAGGTTTTTAAAATAATTTCCGTGGTATCTAACAAGGATTAACCAAGCATCAAAAAGGTATGTGTCTATAATATATGTACCTATATGTGTATTACGTTATTATGTCTAAAGTATGTGTGTTCTTGAATTTCAGAGTATATATAGAGTTTTTACAAAAATCTTAGTAAACCATGTGTATTGGTAATTGTGGTTGTTATACTAGCATATATATATATATATATATATATATATATATTATGATTGTATGTTTAATAGATAGATAAGATTGTATGCTAAATTACGTATACAAGAAAAGAGTTTTTATAGTGAACATACATGTAGGAACGTGGGTTGTAGAGTATCAAAATTGATATTATATAATTGTCTGTAATTGGTTATTTATGAACTTACTGAACATTATGTATGTTAGTTGGGTAAGAAGTCAATGAGAACTTAGTTCAAAGGAATGAATGTGATGATTAATTGTGGTTTAAAGTGTTAAACCTTGTCAAACATCGATAATGGAGTTTTTGTTTTAAAACAGTGCGTACAATGATTTAAGTTTTCTAAAATTATTGTTTAGTGGTTTAAACTAGTATATGCATGTTGGGTAGTGTGTATATGTGTAATTTATATAAGTTAGCATGTTAATTTAGATGTTAGCGATGTTAAATAGATGTAAATTAGTTGTTATGTTCTCCGATGGTTGGGTTACGCAAGTTTGGCTTGACCCCAAATAAAAAATTCGCTTTTAAATAAAATTCACGCCCAAACCAAATTTCACTCCAAGACGCCATCGGCTAGCTTAGTCCTCTTCAAATACTTAAATTGTAGTCTGAGTTAGATAGTTTTGACCTCCTGTAGTATATTGGCCATAACGTTTTCATAAGAACTCCGATTGAGGTGATTTAAGATGATCCAGAACGAGGACGAATGGACCTACAACTTTTGTTCTTTAAGTATTTCAATTTGAGGTCTGTAACAGTAGTCAAAATGGTCATCTTTAGGACTATTGTGTTTTCGGGGACAATCAGAGGGCGTCGGGCATGCACATATGCATATGTAGTGCTCCTGACGATAAAAGATGTTATTCTAAGTTATAAAAATTGAATATTAGTAAATATAATGATGCTTAACATTAATAAATAATGTATTAGATAAGTTATAGAAGCATAGTAAGCATACACAAGAGATGCGAATCGGGCGTGTGACGATTGAACATCGAAACGCCGTGCCAAGTGTTAATGAACTTAAAAAGTGTTTTAATTCAATTGAAATGAATATTATAAGATATGGAATGGATTTAATATAAAACCAATAAGTAGTCCTAGCAAGACTTAAGAACTTGAATGAACTACGAATATGAAATATAGTGAGATATAAGTTAAAAGTTAACACAATTAAGTTGAATATTGTGTATTTATGATAGAAAGGGTTATGAGACGTAGAATAAAGTTTACATTACAACTACTATGCGTTGCTATGTGACTAATGGTTAATGTGAATGATTATATAATTGTGTAGGGCATGTAAGCTGTTAAACTGTTATTGGTAAACAACGATCAAGGCAAGTCTTTCGGTTCCTATTTTCTACGTGGACTTGATGAACTATTTTAAATTGCATGATATGTAATACATGTTGAAATCGTGAAATGTTAAAGTCAATTTATGACTGCATTGTTGTGGTTAAATAAGGAGGATTGAGTAAGGAACTCAATCCTTATATTTGTTATGTGAATTAAAAGCATGTATGTCATGTTACTTTAATTATTATGATATGTATGTTTAGCATATTATTATGTGTTATGTGCTGCATGCAAACTGTTAGATTTTGCTGGGCTATCGAGCTCACTCTTGCAAATAACCATTTTTACAGGTTAAAGATTTAAGGTAAGGATATGTGCTACTTGAATTATAGAGATCCATATTCACGAAGATTACTTATGTTTTATGGGAAATGTATTTAATATTTTGAATGTAACATGTTGTTGAATTGTAAGTTGAGTTATCCGGTGTATATGGATATCTATTGATGATGTAAGACTTTGTATAGCCATTTTGATGTAACGATTCATGATATAGATTTGAATCGAAGAGATGTAATGTAAAGGTTGCGATCTAGGGCAATAAAGAAGGAAATGTATAAAAGTTTTAAATATTCCGTATTTTTAATGATTTTAATATCGAATAATGATATAAAGATGTAAAGTTGTATTATTAACGACCGAGAAGGAGAATATTATTGTATGAATTTTGGGGTCATTACAAAACCTGTTTTAGAAATTAAAATCTTTGGGAAGTGCTCAAGGAAACCTTCATACATGGGAGGCCATGCGTCTAGGTTATGATAGGTATCATATGTCCACAAAATTATCCTTGGTTGACCCAATAGACCCCAAAGAAAAACGAGAAGATTACTATCATCTTCTTTCCAATGATGATTCTTCTCTTGACATATAATTATCTCCGTTGTCTCCAAGTGAAAATTATATTTCAAATAAACTCCAAGATTATATAGGTAGTGCTCGTAGATATACTGAGCAAGTGGATGTGTACATCCATGTCTTATGATAACACGAGGTTGTATGTCATTAGACATCTTGTATAATAGTGGAAAAACACCCTTCCAAAGTTGGGTTCACCTCACCCTATTTGGTTCACCAAAATTAAATATTAAATGACATATACAATACGACAAACTTATCTAAAGTTCAAAACAAAATTATTTCCATACTATTTAGGGAGAACTTCAACAGCTATAGATCACCGTTCTATTCCCTTGTTATCCCCACTCGACCCAGCTACACTCTTATTACCTGAAACATCAACAATCATGGTTATAACAAATCACAATTTCTGCCCATAATCATACTAATAAATTCATCTTTGCACTACGGCCAAAGATATTCATTAACAATTCATCTTTGCAATACAGGCAAAAGACATACAACTGTATTTTAGAAGAGTCAAGTAGAGCATGATATCTTCTATCTTTTACGAATTAAAAGTGTATAATCAATATTTTATCGCTGAGACTCAGCTCAATAATTAATTAACATCATCGAATCATCCCTGCACTATAGGCCAAGGATATTCATTAGTATCACGACCACGAATTATCCGTGCATTACGGGCCAAAGATAATCGTGTTTTCATCAACGGTTCTGATCATGCCATAAAACAATTCATCTTTGCACCCTTGGCCGAAGAGAATCCATAGCTATAATCATACCAAAAACTGTCCATCAATGCACTACGGGCCAATAATGACTTTTTCCACATCATTTGTAACATTACGATCATGATTATACCGAATAATCCCTTGTCATAATCATACCAAGTCCATCTATGCACTACATGCCACAGATGACTTTTAATATAATTTAAGCATGAGGATGATGACAAATTTATAAAACAAGTTCAAGAATAAGTTTTAAAGATTTATAAGTTAATTTATCCTAAACTCAATAACGTCCAAATTATCAACATGATACTGCTTTATGGAGTAAAATTCAAGAATGCTTAGCAGAATATTTCCATGAAAAGATACTGGATGAAGCGCAAATATCAAGGATATTCCACTAATTTTATGAAGTATAGAAGTTAAAGCTTTAACTAACTGAGTATAATAGAATATATGAAACTACAAATGGATTTTCGCCCGCCATGCGGTAATCCACGTAGACATATCATTTCCATAATTTAATAAGGAATGAATACGAAGGATCATTCACCATGCATGTGGTAATCCACATAGATAGGTTATTCCAACAGAATAATAAAGAATGGAATAACAGAAGAATTCACCATGCATGCGATAGACCACACCGACAGGTTATTCCAACAGAATAATAAAGAATGGAACCAAGTCATGCGTAATCCGTACAGAAAGGATATTCCAACAGAATAATAAAGAATGGAATAACAGAAGAATTTCACCATGTATGCAGTACTTCGCATAGACAGATTATTCCAACAGAATAATAAGGAATGGAATAACAATAGCTCTCTTCATTAATATGAAAGAAATATTACCCCTTACTATAATAATAATAATAATAATAATAATACTAGAGTAGTGAAGTAGCAGAATACTTTTTTTTATTTCTCCCTATAGTTTCTCTCTTTAGAGTTTCAGTGAATTCGTAATAAATAATGAATGAATGAGCTTCTATTTATAGGAGAATGGACTGAATAGTAACTAATTCATGAACGGTCCATATTGATTTACTTTTAAACGGACGATCCATATTGATTTACTATTAAAACTTAAAGCAACGGTCCATACTGATTTACTATTAAAACTTTAAACCAGTGATCCATATTGATTTACTATTATAACTTTCCACCAGCGGTCCATATTGATTTACTATTATATCTTCAACCAACAATCCATATTGATTTACTATTATAACTTCAACCAACGGTCTGAAAAATTATCACATCTCCTCATGGAATAATATTGTACCCATACATGATTTGGACCGAAAAGAAATATATTTTTTGGGTGAATAGTACTTCGGAAATAGTACCCCGTGAATAGTATCCCGACACAAAATGTGTCCCAAATACCTGAGTGAATAATACTAGATTGAATAATAATCGGGTGAATAGTAACCCGTGAATAGTACTCCGACACAAAAAGTGTCCCAAATACCCGAGTGAATAATACTAGAGTGAATAGTAATTGGGTGAATAGTAACCCGTGAATAGTACTTCGACACGAAAAGTGCCCCAAATACCTGATTCATCAATATAACCTCTAGACATCAATTATTATCGAAATAAATATCGATTTCAACTAACACTAATAATTCTCACACAATGGAACTATCAATTTCATCTTTGGTCAACACAAACTTATTCATCATTAATATTATAATTCACAATATTTAACAAACAGGTCGTTCCCAGGAGAGAGGGGGCTTTCCGATAAGGATTTCTCCTTATTAGTCCGCAATTAGGTGACCAAACCTCTCCTTGACAGAACTTCTAGACATTGTCAATATTGCAAATAATAATATGAATAACTTTGCCGTCTCAATTATTGATATAATAATATAACATATTATACAGATGATACTGTGACAATGATTGAATCAATAATATGAGAGATATGATGCAACAATTCTTTATGTAATAATTGAGTATAATCGAGTGACTTCTTACGTAAACATCAATAATAAATATCGTGTACTACTTGTCAATCACAGCATTATTCTCATACTTTTACTACCTGGATAGTTCAGCGGTTTTAACGGTAACACTTTCGTAGTTATTTTTATAAAAGATAATTTTGTCATTTTCTAAATACGACAAAGATTAGTTGTGGGGTCCACTAATGGTTGTGTCGTCGTACGAATATTCCCTATTAAAACGAATATTCCCCGACACAACGAATATTTTATTACCACTTACTTACTTTGTAAAATATTTCACATATCACCCTTAACCTTAAACTTTTATCAATTTAACCATTTACGAAATAAAATAATAATTATAAGAAAGTTGAATACTTTCATTTCATAAAATTCGGGGTCTTACAATCTCCCCTCATTGTGAAATTTCGCCCTCGAAATTTATGTACCTGGTATTCGAAGAGATGAGAATACCTTGCTTTCTTTTTGGATTATACCTTCCCGGTTAGATCCTCTATTTCATGATTTTTCCATTGCTCATCTCCTGTATTTCAGATATCATTCTAGAATATATCTTCAAAATAATGGTCAATTGATATATCACAAATTGTCAACTTATCAAGTAAAAATTTCGACTTAGGTAAGACACACTGGCGAAGTATATTACTCGTCTCTCCCCTCCTTGTTCTAGACTCATATCTCCGACGGCGACCATATCCCTAAGCTCTGATACCATTTGTAACGTCCCCAAAATAGATATACATCACTCGTCTTGAGTCGTCAGATATCACACTATAAAAATCAAATACAAACTTCATTTATATAACTATTGAACTATCGTGCAGAGTACGACAACATATAAGCTGTGAGTTTTAATACAAATGTATGTAACTCTCATGGTGCCTCGACCACAACCTTACAATGGTACTTTACATAACAGTACAGTCAAAAACTGTTTTAGTAATTAAAATCTTTGGGAAGTGCTCAAAGAAACCTTCGTACATGGGAGGCCATGCGTCTAGGTTATGATAGATATCATATGTCCACAGAATTATCCTTGGTTGACCCAATAGACCCCAAAGAAAAACGAGAAGATTACTATCATCTTCTTTCCAATGGTGAGTCTTCTCTTGACATATAATTATTTCCGTTGTCTCCAAATGAAAATTATATTTCAAATAAACTCCAAGATTATATAGGTAGTGCTCGTAGATATACTCAGCAAGTGGATGTGCACAACCATGTCTTATGATAACACGAGGTTGTATATCATTAGATATCTTGTATAATAGTGGCAAAACACCCTTCCAAAGTTGGGTTCACCTCACCCTATTCGGTTCACCAAAATTAAATATCAAATGAGCGTATCTGATACGACAAACTTATCTAAAGTTCTCAACAAAATTATTTCCATACTATTTAGGAGAACCTCAACAACTATATACCACCGCTTCTATTCCCCGTTATCCCTTTCGACCCAAATTTACACTCTTTTACCTAAAACATCAAAAATCATGGTTATACCAAATCACAATTCCTGCTCATAATCATACTAATAAATTCATCTTTGCACTACAGGCCAAAGACATACAATTGTATTTTAGAAGAGTCAAGTAGAGCATTATATCTACTATCTTTTACGAATTAAAAGTGTATAATCAATATTTTATCGTTGAGACTCAGCTCAATAATTAATCCACATCATCGAATCATCCCTGCACTACAGGCCAAGGATATTCATTAGTATCACGACCACGAATTATCAATGCACTACGGGCCAAAGATAATCGTGTTTTCATCAACGGTTCTGATCATGCCATAAAATAATTCATCTTTGCACCCTTGGCCGAAGAGAATCCATAGCCATAATTATACCATAAACTGTCCATCAATGCACTACGGGCCAATAAGGACTTTTTCCACATCATTTGTAACATTACGGTCATGATTATACCGAATAATCCCTGGTCATAATCATACCAAGTCCATCTATGAACTACATGCCACATATGACTTTCAACATAATTTAAGCATGAGGATGATGACAATTCAATAAAACAAGTTCAAGAATAAATTTTAAAGATTTATAAGTTAATTTATTCAGAACTCATTAACGTCCAAATTGTCAACATGATACTTCTTTGTGGAGTAAAATTCAAGAATGCTCAGAAGAATATTTCCATGAAAAGATACTAAATGAAGTGCAAATATCAAGGATATTCCACTAATTTCATGGAGTATAGAAGCCAAAGCTTGAACCAACTAAGTATAATAGAATATATGAAACTGCAAATAGATTTTCGCCTGCCATGCGATAATCCACGTAGACAGATCATTTCTACAATTTAATAAGGAATAAATACGAAGGATCATTCACCATGCATGTGGTAATCCACATAGACAGGTTATTCAAAGCGAAATAATAAAAAAATGGAATAACGAAGAATTCACCATGTGCAATGCGATAGGCCGAAATGCAGAATGATTATTCCAACAGAATAATAAAGAATGGAACCAGGTCATGCGTAATTCGCACAGATAGTATATTCCAACAGAATAATAAATAATGGAATAACATAAGAATTCACCATGCATGCGATAGATCGCACAGACAGGTTATTCCAACAAAATAATAAAGAATGGAACCAGGTCATGCGTAAATCGCACAAACAAGATATTCCAACAGAATAATAAAGAATTGAATAATAGAAGAATTTCACCATGTGTGCAGTACTTCGCATAGACAGGTTATTCCAACAGAATATGGAATAACAATAGCTCTCTTCATGAATACGAAAGAAATAATACCCCTTACTATAATAATAATAATATCCCTGACCTTAGAAAACTGAATACTGAAGTAGTAAAATAGCAAAATACTTTTCTTCTTTCTCTCTATAGTTTCTCTTTCTAGAGTTTCAGTGAATTCGTAAAAAATTATGAAGGAATGAGCTTCTATTTATAGGAGAATGGACTTAATAGTAACTAATTCATGAATGGTCCATATTGATTTACTTTTAAACGGACGATCCATATTGATTTACTATTAAAACTTAAAGCAGTGGTCCATATTGATTTACTATTAAAACTTTAAACCAGCGATCCATATTGATTTACTATTATAACTTCAACCAACGGTCTAAAAAATTATCACATCTCCTCATGGAATAATATTTTACCCATAAATGATTTGGACCGAAACGAAATATATTTTTTGGGTGAATAGTACCCCGTGAATAGTACTTCAAGAATAGTACCCCGTGAATAGTATCCCGACACAAAAAGTGTTGCAAATACCCAAGTGAATAATATTAGAATGAATAGTAATCCGGTGAATAGTAACCCATGAATAGTACTCCGACACGAAAAGTGTCCCAAATACACGAGTGAATAATACTAGAGTGAATAGTAATCGGGTGAATAGTAACCCGTGAATAGTACTTCAACACAAAAAGTTCCCCAAATACCTGATTGGTCAATATAACCTCCAGACATCAATTATTATCGAAATAAATATCGATTTCTACTAACACTAATAATTCCCACACAATGGAACTATCAATTTCATCTTTAGTCAACACAAACTTATTCATCATTAATATTATAATTCACAATATTTAACAACCAGGTCGTTCCCAGGAGAGAGGGGGCTTTCCGATAAGGATTTCTCCTTATTGAATTAACGCGCAATTAGGTGACAAAACCTCTACTTGCCGAACTTCTGTACATTGTCGATATTGCAAATAATAATATGAATAACTTTGCCATCTCAATTCTTGATTTAATAATATAACATATTATACAGATGATACTGTGATAATAATTGTATCAATAATATGAGAGATATGATGCAACAATTACTGTAGCAACAATTGAGTATAACTGGTGACTTCTTACGTAAGCATCAATAATAAATACTGGTGTGCTACTACTGCAACCATAGCGTATTCTTTGTACTTTTACTAATCGGTAGTTTTAACCGTTTAAAATCTGCAGTAACACTTTTGCTTTATTATTTTATAAAGCGATAATTACGTGCTGTTTTCTAAATACGACAATACTTCCGTTGTGGGGTCCACTAATGATTGTGACGTCGTCACGAATATTCCTATTAAAAGCGAATCTTGCCTTGGATTAATCGAATATTCTCCTAAACACAACGAATATTTTATAACCACTTGCTTACTTTGCAAAAAATTTCACATATCACCCTTAACTTTAAACTTTTATCAATTTAACCATTTACGAAATAAAATAATAATTATAAGAAAATTGAATACTTTCATTTCATAAAATTCGGGGTCTTATAATCTCCCCTCCTTATGAAATTTTGCCCTCGAAATGTACATACGTACCTGATATTCGAAGGGATGAGAATACCTTTTTTTCTTTTCAGATTGTACCTTCCCGGTTATATCCTCTGTATCATGATTTTTCCATTGCTCATCTCCCATATTTCAGATATCATTCTAGAATATATCTTCAAAACAAAGGTCAATTGACATATCACAAATTGTCAACTTATCAAGTAAACATTTCGGCTTAGGTAAGTCGCACACTAGCGAAGTATATTACTCGTCTCTCCCCTCCTAATTCTAGACTCATATCTCCGCCATCGACCATATCCCTAATCTCTGATACCATTTGTGACGCCCCCAAAATAGATATACATCACCCATCTTGAGTCGCCAGATATCACACTATAAAAATCAAATACAAACTTCATTTATACAACTGTTGAACTGTCGTGCAGTGTATGATAACAGATAAGCTGTGAGTTTTAATACAAATGTATGTAACTCTCATGGTGCCTCGACCATAACCTTACAATGGTACTTTACATAAAAGTACAGTCAAAAACTGTTTTAGAAATTAAAATCTTTGGGAAGTGCTCAAGGAAACCTTCGTACATGGGAGGCCAAGCGTCTAGATTACTATCATCTTCTTTCCAATGGTGAGTCTTCTCTTGACAAATAATTATTTCCGTTGTCTCCAAATGAAAATTATATTTCAAATAAACTCCAAGATTATATAGGTAGTGCTCGTAGATATACTCAGCAAGTGGATGTGCACAACCATGTCTTATGATAACACGAGGTTGTATGTCATTAGACATCTTGTATAATAGTGGCAAAACACCCTTCCAAAGTTGGGTTCACCTCACCATATTCGGTTCACCAAAATTAAATATCAAATGAAGTATACAATACGACAAACTTATCTAAAGTTCTCAACAAAATTATTTCCATACTATTTAGGGAGAACCTCAACAGCTATATACCACCGTTCTATTCCCCTGTTATCCCCGCTCGACCCAGCTACACTCTTTTTACCTGAAATATCAAAAATCATGGTTATACCAAATCACAATTCCTGCTCATAATCATACTAATAAATTCATCTTTGCACTACGGCCAAAGATATTCATTAACAATTCATCTTTGCACTACATGCCAAAGACATACAACTGTATTTTAGAAGAGTCAAGTAGAGCATGATATCTACTATCTTTTCACTTTAATTAAAAGTGTATAATCAATATTTTATCATTTGAGACTCGGCTCAATAATTAATCCACATCATCGAATCATCCCTGCACTACAGGTCAAGGATATTCATTAGTATCATGACCACGAATCATCCCTCCACATAATCATGTTTTCATCAACGGTTCTGATCATGCCATAAAAAAATTCATCTTTGTACCCTTGGCCGAAGAGAATCCATAGCCATAATCATACCAAAAACTGTCTATCAATGCACTACGGGTCAATGAGGACTTTTTCCATATCATTTGTAACATTATGGTCATGATTATACCGAATAATCCCTGGTCATAATCATACCAAGTCCATCTATGCACTACAGGCCACAGATGACTTTCAACATAATATAAGCATGAGGATGATGACAATTCAATAAAACTAGTTCAAGAATAAATTTTAAAGATTTATAAGTTAATTTATCCTGAACTCAATAACGTCCAAATTGTCAACATGATACTACTTTGTGGAGTAAAATTCAAGAATGCTCAGAAGAATATTTCCATGAACATATACTGTATGAAGCGCAAATATCAAGTATATTCCATTAATTTCATGGAGTATAGAAGCCAAAGCTTTAACCAACTGAGTATAATAGAATATATGAAACTACAAATGGATTTTTGCCCGCCATGCGGTAATCCATGTAGACAGATCATTTCCATATTTAATAAGGAATGAATACGAATGATCATTCACCATGCATGTGGTAATCCACATAGACATGTTATTGCAACAGAATAATAAAGAATGGAATAACAGAAGAATTCACCATGCATGCGATAGACCGCATGTGACGCCCCCAAAATTAGGTATATGTCACCCATCTTGGGTCGCCACTTACATGATACATAAATTCAAATACAACTTAATAATACAACTGTCGTGTACAATACGACAAAACATAAACTGTTAGTTTGAATACAAATATTGTCTACTAGAGATTATACAAACTCAAAAGGAGTCCTTATTACAATTATTGTACACTATTTCACAAAATAGTGAGGACTACTAATGCTATCATCTGGTCCGTCACTCCGTTCCCCGACTAGTCCCTGCTAACTAACGAATAATGAAAATTTAATCAAGTGGAAGACTCGTTAACAGATTTAGAAAATTGTTCTGTCCATAGGAAATCGTAGTATGAAGAATAAGCAAGAAATGGACTTTTGAACGAACCAATTTTGGCTATAACGAACAAGTTACGAGCTCTGGAAATGAATAACTTGAGAAATTGAATTTTTTTTCAAAGGATTAAGGGAGGCGCCGCAACATCGCCCAATGAACGATTTGGGGCGCTGCAACGCCGACACCGGATCCCAACTACTGGAGATATGAACTGTAGTGCAACATTTAACAAAGGACACGGCGCCGCAGCGCCAGTCCTAGACCAAAGTCAGAGAGGAATAGATTTGAATATAAAAGAAAGCTAAGTTGATTGAATGTCTATTATGACCTTAATTAACTTAAAGTAACATCTTAAGTGATGATTAAAACCATAAGTTCAACAATTAAAAGTTAACAAAAGGTTATGAAAATGTGAACACAAAGTAAGTTTAGTAATACGGTAAACCGTATTTACATCAAATGAATGTTTAAGATTGCTTGAAATGTAATTACTTAAACATTAAATTAATAAGGTTATTTATAGCAATAAAATGTTATAAAACTGTAATGAACGTTAACTAACCTAACGAATGTGAATAAGTTAAACAAGCGGATAATTACGTTGAAAAGAAGGAGAAGATAGGTTAATGACAATACTTATTGATTGTATGTGACCTAACATGGTATGCTATGTGATTATGTCATTAGAACCTATAAAGAATCAAAAGAAAAGTGAATTAACATTAGACGACGCTAGAGGAAAGTTTTCTAAACCCTTGTTTATACTTTATTTTGGACAAGATTTATGATTCATGTATTATACGTATGAATTGATGTAACAAAGAAGTCAAAGCCATTTACTTCGGCTAGACCAAACTTAGAGTATTTTGTGGATTTCCTTATAATTTATCAAAATATTATTGATACTGCTATCTTGTACCAATTGTTTTGGTATGGATTCAAAGAAAGACCGAGTATGAATAAACAAATGTTTTGTCGTAAATCGACTGACACATGAGTTTTGCCAAAACTTAAACGTAGATACGTTTAATGTAGTAGTGTTGTACAAAATAGAGTACTAAAGGATGATCACCTAGACGTGCTCAAGCATGTGCCTCCTCTCCATCATCATCTTTCAATTGTGTTCTCCATCTTGACATCTTCATCGATTACAGATTATTACATGACATAAAGAAACCCCGAGTTACATTCGAGGGGATTTAGATGAGAAAAGAATATTACATTAGAATTTATAGAAAGGCACGACATGCAAGCCATATTTCAAAACCAAAACCACTAACCTATGGGTCAAAAGACCATAACTATGCACCATTCATATCACAATAAGCACATAACAATTTATATATAATTAAAGAAAACTATATATAACATATAGGGGACACGACCATCGTACGCTACGATAAGGGGTCGAGGGGGGTCCCCACAGCGATGGTCCGGTGGCCAAATTGTGTGGCGGGTTGAAGCATACAGAAAAATTTTTCGAACTACAATCTGTATTGCAGAATTTTTCCATACGAGTCTCTCAAACAGTTTCAGAATAATACATTTTAATCCACCAAAACACCCATAATAACAAATCATATATGTCCAGTTTCGATTTAATCATATTAAAACGATTAACAGTACACCCAGAATTTATCATATATGTCAAGTTTCGATTAATCATATTAAAACGATTCTTGTTGCTTCTAATCCGATTAGAACAGTTATATTATTATTCCACCGATTAAAGATACGATTAACAGTATCATCATATATATTACCAAAATACACATACAACGGAATATCATATATTCAATTTCATATCGGTAAACATGCATCATCATATATCATATATATCGAATACAATTAAAACACGTAATCTGAATTAATCTTTTTGCAAGTAGCTCTGATACCACTGTTGGGGTTTCAGCACAGAAACGCACAGCGAAAATAAAATTTTTAAAGCAATTTTTGAAACCCTAAAACAGGATCCATGCGAAAAATTCAATTAATTCAGAGGTTAGAAATTATCTGGAATTAAGCTGAAATTGATCGATCGAATCTCCAACGCAATCCACGAATTAAGAAACCGGAATTGATACGATCGAATCTTCAACGCAATCCAAACGAAGCAAGCTGCGTCTACTAATGTATTCACACACGAATGCTCATGAATAGTCCTACGATCTGCGGAAGAAGGAACCGCGATACTAGCCACCAAGGATGAGGATTTTCGAAGTTTTTCTCTGATCTCTATAAGAAATGGCTAGGGTTTTGTATTTGGATGTAAAACCTAAAGTGACCGATATATATCATATATATAGCGGTTAGGAGAAATGTCAAAACCTAATATTATTAAAATCCGAATTTATATATATCTTAATTAAATATTACTTAATTAATATACCTATATATAAATTATCCTATTAATTTAAATTAAGTAATTTAAAATTCTATCAATCATATTGACATATTTAAATCTTTACAATTTAAATTAATTTCCTTTTAATTACGTTCTTTGTGTGTGACCACATAGGTTATTATTACGTTGGCAATAATTTTAAAATCATATTATAAAATTATAAGCGATGAAAGCGACATCTAGTAATGCATCACTTTACCCAAGTAATAATAAGATCGATGATTCGTTGTAACCTTTTAAGTGACCAATGTTTCAATGTAATTTAATCCTTTTAACCTTAATATCCTAGATTAAACTCGAGTCATGGAATGTGTCATACTCTTCATAATTTAATCGAGTTTTCTTGATCGATTGAGTAGACTATATGAAACAAATCACTATTTGAGCATGACCATGCATTTCATAGTCCTACTCAATCAAGAGGCCTATAGATATCACCCATAATATATAAGATGGTTAAATTCCATCTAGATCACTCATATTTCTCACACGATTCACGATGAACCCAATAATCACCTTTATAGTCCACCTATTAAAGGTGACATTTGATGATATCAAAGTACATAAATTCTCATGTAGTAATATAGCGATTTCGTGTTCGGAGGACCATTACATCATTGTCACTATAAAATTGCTAATGACACTTCACATAATGCTCTATATAGAATTCTCATGGTGGAAT
Source organism: Panax ginseng (assembly GCA_020205605.1). Taxonomy (NCBI): domain Eukaryota; kingdom Viridiplantae; phylum Streptophyta; class Magnoliopsida; order Apiales; family Araliaceae; genus Panax; species Panax ginseng. The sequence continues at coordinate 50,961,188 of CM035136.1, read as the reverse complement.
TACATCCCGATTACATCGTTCTCTAACATGTACCTATCGCGGTGACTTAATATCTCATATATTTATGACCAGCGAGATTTGGTCATCAAATCGATCCACATACTAGTCTCAATGCATCATTGTTGTCCCATCAATAATGATACTTTCATTAGGGACATTTAAGAACAATGATACTAATTGTAATTATATAATCACATGTTCAAGTCACATACTTGAAACTATATAATTTGTATCACTATTCTAAGGAATTTTATTATGTTAACAATTATATTACGTAGTAAATAAAACCATAATAAAATCATATATTTATTCAATCAAATATAATATCAAAACGTTAAGCAATTATATCAAATAATTGGCCTCTAGGGCATAAACTCTAACAGATCAAGCTTAGACTTTTTCCATTCTCGTTAGTTGATTTTGTAACGATCCCAAAATTCATACAATTTAATTCTCGACTTCGGTCATTAATAATATATTCAACCTCCAATTTTACATCATTAAATGATAATACAACTATTGAAATTTGTGGAATAATTAAAATTTTCTATTACAAACTATCCTCGTTCCCAAAACCTTCAACCTTTACATCTAAATATTTCAGAATAATTTTATTACTACAATAATTTACATCGCAAAACGATATTACAATTCAACATTAATACATTATTCGGAACCTTAAACATGGTTCAAATAATAATAACACAACCATAGTGTATAAATCTTCAAGTATCACATATGATTCATGTCTTTCAAGTAACACCTAACTTTACCTTGAATCTTAAACCTGCAAAAGTGGTTATTTGCAAGGTTGAGCTTGACAGCCCAACAAAATCTAATAGTTTTCATGCATCACATAGCACATAATAACATGCTCAACATATAACATACATGCTATAATTCATATAACAAGTATAAAGATTGAATCATTACTCAATCGGCATGCTTTAATCAATCAACATTGTCATAAATTGACTTTAGTATTTCATACTTTCAACATATATATAACACATCATGCTCTTTTCAATAAAGATTTAAAACATTTAATCATCAAGTTCACATAGCAAGTAGGAACTGAAAGACTTGCCTTGATCGTTGTTTACTAATAACAGTTTAACAGCTTACAGCTATCTGCACTTCACGTGCCCTACACAATTGTATAATCATTCACATTAACTATTAGTCACATAGAAACGCATAGTAGTTGTAATGTAAACTTTACTTTACGACTCATAACCCTTCCTTTCATAAATTCACAATGTTCAATTTGATTGTTTGAACTTTCGACTTATATCTCACTATATTTCGTACTCGAAGTTCATTCAAGTGTTTAAGTCTTGCTAGAAATCATTATTGGTTTTATATTAAACTCATTTCATACCTTATAATGTTTATTTCATTTGACTTAAAACACTTTTTACGTTCATTATCACTTATCACGGCGTTTCGATGTTTATTCATCACACGCCCAATTTATCTCTCTTTTGTGTGCTTAGTATGCATATACAACTTATCTAATACATCATTTATTAATGTTAAGCATCATTATACTTCATAATATTCATGTTCTATAACTTAGAACAACATCTTTTATCTTCAAGAGCACTACACTTGTAAACATGCATGCCCGATGGCCTCCGATTGCCTCTGCAAACACAAAAGTCTTAAAGATGACCATATTAACCCCTGTTACAGACCTCAAATTGAAAACCTTAAAGCATAAAAATTGTAGGTCTATTTGTTCTCGTTCCGGATCATCTTGAATCACCCAATCGAAGTTTTTATGAAAACGTTATGACCAATTTACCAAACTAGGTCAAAATAGTCACACCTAGCACACTATAAGCGCTGATAGCGCCATTTTCCTTTACAAATCCCATGCTTGCAAGCCATCAAGAAGCAGCTATTTGGGCAAGACGCTTGCGCTATTGATTGTCAGCTGCCCAGCCCTTAACTTCGCTTCGCCGATTACGTTGTTTTGCGATTTTTGACACTTTTCTCCTACTAATCTTCATAACTTGAGTTATACACATCCAAATTAGTCCGTTTTCGATTCTATGGATTCGTAATTCATAGAAATACAACATACTAGAATTCTAACAATTTCTAAAAATATTAACTAACTTGAAATTTGACCAAAAACACATGTTCATACTCTATTTTCATGTTTTAAACACATTTATAGAATTTATTCACTACGAATTCGTTTTACATCCGTTTTGACTCGTTTAACTTGGGTTGTTTTCGTTTCTCAGAGTAGAACAATATTCACCCATCAATTAACAGCCTTAAACATGTGAGCAAGATCAATTTAGCCTCTAAAATAGACCATAACATATACAACAAAACCCAAAAGACCAATATTACAAAAATTCAAATTTGTTGGCTCTAATGTCTCTTATAGAAAATACTACCATATTATCCAACAACAAATAATCAGGATTTTCATCACTTCATTCTACCAAAAATAATTCTAACAGTGAAGAACTTTAAGAAAAGCTACTAAAAATTTTAGAATTCTTCTCTTAACTTTTAAATCTTCTCTAGATTGATTATATGGTGAAGATTACTTGATTAATCTCCTTCTTCTTCCTTGATCTTCCAAAGCTCTCTTTTAATTTCACAGAGAACTCCTATTTCTCTCTCTCTCACTCTATGAACCCTAACATGTCAAATGAAATAACGTGTGAAGGTTTAAGTCTTCAGTTACTAGCGTTACCAAGAGACCCAAAGTCTCAGCAGTTAAAAAATACAAAGGGTCTCTAGGCCATGTTTGGCTAGCACCCAAAATCCCTTTTTAATATATTTTAATATTCCTCTATTATATGGTACATTTGTCACACATAACCAAACTAATCTTCATAACTTCATATTAAGTTACATTAGGTTTATTAATAACTTAATTTATCAAATTCCTTATCAACATAAAAAGTTTATTTAATAAATAATTCCTCCCCTAATTTAATTATTTAATTAAATTAGAGCATTGTCATTCCATTAGCGTAACAAAATATGCACCGATTAGAAAATTGTTTATCATCAATTTACTTAATATCATCATACATGAATAAATTATTCCATAATAATTTCCATCAAATATTTATTTTATTTAATAAATATCTCAACTAAAATATTTATTTTACTTGATAATTATCTTAACTATTTACAAAATTCACAATCAAATTACATTAACACATTACATTTATATGTAACACATTACCCTATCATTTTATTAAAACAAATATATTTACATTAATTCACTATTTTAATTAAGTGAATTACTTTCAATATTTATGAAATTTAATTCATAACAATTCCATTGCCAATAAGGCATAATAATCAAATTATATTATTTCATAACATAGTTTTCAACTTAATTAAATTAACTAATAACATTCAGTCAATTTTGCCTTCGTAACAATTCAATTTACTCTCTTCAATAGTAAAATTAACTATTAAACCTCACTTTCCCAATATATGAATATATATTTCTCTTCACACCAAATCACATATTTCAAAATATATAGCATGTATATATACATACTCAAACTCAAAACATCTCATAATAAAAATTTTAATTATTAAATTAGTATTTTAATAACTTATAAAAATTTGGGTTGTCACATCTTTCCCTCCTTATAAGGATTCAGTCCTCGGAATCACCGAAACCCTACCTTACTAAGGTTTTCACAAAATCTCTTTCATAACTATCGTTGAATAACTTCAACACGTTAACTTAGCAAAAAGTTTTACATATATATATATATATATATATATATATATATATATATATATATATATATTTACTTCATTCATTTCTTCAACAACTTTTAGGTTTTATTACACAACCTTCAATTAAACACAGTCATATATCAAATATTATATATTCTTTAACCCATTCATTTCCTTTTCTAAGGATCGTTATCATAAACACTCGGGATATTACATTCACCCTTTCTTCTAAGAATTTCTTCCTCGAAATTTTATTTATTAATCTTTATTCATTCAATCTATCAAAATAGATTTTACGTTAATATCTATTTATTCATTAGGTTCTGCAACCAAATTCTTTCTCTAAGGATCTTTGTAAGATCATCATATTCCTCACCTCTTCCTCTTCCTCTTCAAAGAGTTTCACATTCTCTTCTTTCTGGAAGTTCATTTCTTTCTTAAAATTATTATATTTCGCTGAATTTTCTCATCCTTTCCATTTCACCTTTCAGAATAACAAGAATCTTCCACAATTGCTCAATAATTGGGAAGCGATATGAATAACAGGAATTTAGAAGATTTTAAATCATACTTGTAGGGTCATAAGACCTTGAACTACATCCCTAGGTTATCAAGTATCTCAAGTTGAACCTTTAATACCATAAAGACTATACGGGACCTTGAACTCTTCCCCTGTGTTTAACGAAGGCATCACCATCGTGTAACCGTCATTAATGTAATGTTTAGCAATCACACAAACCGAAAACACTCTCTGTGCAAGTACTCTAGGTGATCAAATTATCGCATTCTCTACATCGCATCGCACAATGTATTACATCTTAACCGTAATGACTATATGCGTTACTTTCAGAACCATTGTCTTCGATAACATGTCCCTTTTTACAGGGTTGTTCACCTCAGGTTTTCAACATCTGAATCCACACCAAAACAATTTGGTTAGGCATAACTTCTCAAGAAACACTTGAATTTCATGAACATCTTTCAATAATCGTCTAGCTGAATCAAATAGCATAGAATTCTACAACAATTCGAACATCAATCAAAATATATATATACACATATATATCTAAATTTTCATATCTTAAAGAAACGTCAAAAATCTTTTTATGACGTCATGATACCGCACTGTATTTACAGTCCGTTTGAGAATTCCGTCATTTTGTGACTTTGTCATACTATATCATACCATAGTGGGCTGACGATCCTTAGATCACATCCAACCCTAAGAAATTCTACATTGATAACTCCATCGTTTTTATCATCTTTGCAACAGGTTGCATGATGCATTAATGATATAAAATATATTTTGATATTTTCAAATCATTTTCGTCTAGCCAAAACAATTAACATAGACTATTCTTTAAATAGTTCAAAAATCTTTGAAAATCAGTTTTAGTGATATCATATCTCAACAGGTAACGATGTGTCAGTGTCCCGAAGTCCACACATACACATTTGTCACCATGTGTTGAAATTAAAAATTCATTTTAAAAAGGCACATAGTGCGAATTTAGCTTGATGTCAAAAATTTTGAAGTCTAGCATAGCTAGAAGATTTGGAATACCCGTGCTTCCACCATCAACTCCACTTTCTATAATGATCCATTGCTTAATAGGTCTATCTATTTCTATCATCCTCAGTACTCTATTCACACTTAATTATACTCCAGTTCATCAAACTTACTGCACATTGGAAGTTCAGGACTTGCCACAATAATATGAGTTTAAGAACTTATCCTAGTCAGACCATAGGAGTCCATTCGCTGAGGGGTTCAAAACATACCATATTATTATGAGTCACGAACTTACCATATGCATTAGTTTTAAAAACCGCACCTAATCCTAATAATATCTGAGTAATCTTAATAGTTTCTAACTATCAAATATACACATGAGAAAAGAATCACCTTTTTGCCACATATACATTGATAGCGTGACACCAACATTCCAATGATTATCAATGTGATAAACTGAGCACAAGCACAAAACCCTCGCCCATACAAAGGTTTGTACAACTCAGCCATCACATGAGTCCTCAATTGAAATCCCTCCTAACTTTATCTTGCTTATAACTTTTTTTTTAACTTGCCCTTTACTCGATACGAATTCCTCGTATCACATTATTTATAACTCTTCGCGAGTTTATCTCGTACTATATCATAGTACATTATCTTCATAACATCAAGCTATAATTATTCAAACATTACAGACCATCTTTCTTTTATAACTTAAATAGATCACATCGTGATCTTATTCTATAATCATCTCCCTAAAAATTCTTTTCTTAACTCATGATCGTTTTGTTTTACGATCCTCTTTCTTTCCCTTTTTCATCATTTACAACATTATTCGTTATCTTGGCTATTGGCGTTAGGCAACTCCCATATCTTATCTTTATATCTCTTCAAGATTCTTCTTTGAATTTTCTTATTTATATAACAATTCTTCCTTTAAGAATTTCTAACTTCATTTACATTGCTCAACATTTCACTTAAGTTCCACATTTTCATCATACGTATCCATTTCTATACTTGGTACCCATCGAGTCTCTAATAATTTCAATATGGTACACTGAGTGGTTTCCTACAAACAACCAACAAACTAGGTTCCAAGTTGCTAGTTCGTATATACCTCCGCTCTATGAAGGAATCGTTTAGCCCAGATACCATACATTAACTATTAAAGAGTACAATTGTACCATACTTAATATGACTTTTTGATTCTTAACTTCTTTATCATCTTCCCCTTTATTCTCTAAGGTTATAGCCTAGGGTACTCTTACCTAAGGTTTATAACCTACAACTTTGATACCAACTGTAATGAACCCAAAATTCATATAATTTAATTCTCGACTTCGGTCGTTAATAATACATTCAACCTCTAATTTTACATCACTAAATGATAATACAACTATTAAAATTTACGGAATAATTAAAATTTTCTATTACAAACTATGCTCGTTCCCAAAACCTTCAACCTTTACATCTAAATATCTCAGAATCATTTTAATACTACAATAGTTAATATCGCAAAACGATATTACAATTCAACATTAATACATTATTCAGAACCTTAAACATGGTTCAAATAATAATAACACAACCAAAGTGTATAAATCTTCAAGTATCACATATGATTCATGTCTTTCAAGTAACACCTAACTTTACCTTAAATCTTGAACCTACAAAAGTGGTTATTTGCAAGGTTGAGCTCGACAGCCCAGCAAAATCTAATAGTTTTCATGCATCACATAGCACATAATAACATGCTCAACATATAACATACATGCTACAGTTCATATAACAAGTATAAAGATTGAGTCATTACTCAATCGGCATGCTGTAATCAATCAACATAGTCATAAATTGACTTTAACATTTAATACTTTCAACATTTATATAACACATCATGCTCTTTGCAATAAATATTTAAAACATTTAATCATCAAGGTCACATAGCATATAGGAACTGAAAGACTTGCCTTGATCGTTGTTTACCAATAACATTTTAACAGCTTATAGCTATCTGCACTTCACGTGCCCTACATAATTATATAATCATTCACATTAACTATTAGTCACATAGCAACGCATAGTAGTTGTAATGTATACTTTACTTTACGACTCATAACCCTTCCTATCATAAATATACAATGTTTAATTTGATTGTTTTAACTTTCGACTTATATCTCACTATATTTCGTACTCGAAGTTCATTCAAGTGTTTAAGCCTTGCTAGAAATCATTATTGGTTTTATATTAAACCCATTTCATACCTTATAATGTTCATTTCATTTGACTTAAAATAATTTTTACGTTCATTATCACTTATCACGGCGTTTCGATGTTTATTTGTCACATGCCCAATTTGTCTCTCTTGTGTGTGCTTAGTATGCATATACAACTTATCTAATATATCATTTATTACTGTTAAGCATCATTATACTTCATAATATTCATGTTCTATAACTTAGAACAACATCTTTTATCTTCAAGAGCACTACACTTGTATACGTGCATGCCCGACGGCCTCCAATTGCCTCCGAAAACACAACAGTCTTAAAGATGACCATTTTGTTACGGACCTCAAATTGAAAACCTTAAAGCATAAAAGTTTTAGGTCTATTCGTTCTCGTTCTGGATCATCTTGAATCACCTTAATCGGAGTTTGTAAGAAAACGTTATAACCGTTTTACCAAACTAGGTCAAAACAGTCACACCTAGCACACTATAGGCATGACCGCGCCCATTTCCTTTATAACTCCCACGCGCTCGCGCCATCAAGAAGTTACCGGTCACAAGCGCCTGCCTAGGCTTCGCCATCAGACATGTGATTTTTGCGATTTTTGACACTTTTCTCTACTAATCTTCATAACTTGAGTTATACACATCCAAATTAATCCGTTTTCGATTCTATGGATTCGTAATTCATAGAACTACAACATACTAGAATTCTAACAATTTATAAAAACATTAACCAACCTAAAATTTGACCCAAACACATGTTCATACTCTATTTTCATGTTTTAAACACATTTAGCGAATTCATTCACTACGAATTCGTTTTACATCCGTTTTGACTCGTTCAACTTGAGTTATTTTTGTTTGTCAGAGTAGAACAATATTCACCCATCAATTTTCTTATAGACAATACTAGCATATTATCCAACAACAAATAATCAGGATTTTCATCTCTTCATTCTACCAAAAATAATTCTAACAGTGAAAAACTTTAAGAAAAGCTACTAAAAATTTTAGAATTCTTCTCTTACCTTTTAAATCTTCTCTAGATTGATTATATGGTGAGGATTACTTGATTAATCTCCTTCTTCCTTGATCTTCCAAAGCTCTCTTCTAATTTCACAGAGAACTCCTATTTCTCTCTCTCACTCTATGAACCCTAACATGTCAAATGAAATAACGTGTGAAGGTTTAAGTCTTCAGTTACTAGCGTTACCAAGAGACCCAAAGTCTCAGTAGTTAAAAAATACAAAGGGTCTCTTGGCCATGTTTGGCTAGAACCCAAAATCACCTTTTAATTTATTTTAATATTCCTCTATTATATGGTACATTTGTCACACATAACCAAACTAATCTTCATAACTTCATAGTAAGTTACATTGGGTTTATTAATAACTTAATTTATCAAATTCCTTATCAACATAATAAATTTATTTAATAAATCATTCATCCTCTAATTTAATTATTTAATTAAATTAGAGCATTGTCATTCCATTAGCGTAATAAAATATGCACCGATTATAAAATTGTTTATCAACAATTTACTTAATATCAACATGTATGAATAAATTATTCCATAATAATTTTCATCAAATATTTATTTCATTTAATAAATATCTCAACTAAAATATTTATTTTACTCTATAATTATCTTAACTATTTACAAAATTCACAATCAAATTAGATTAACACATTACATTTATATGTAACACATTACCCTATCATTTTATTAAAACAAGTATATTTACATTAATTCACTATTTTAATTAAGTGAATTACTCTCAATATTTATGAAATTTAATTCATAACAATTCCATTGCCAATAAGGCATAATAATCAAATTATATTATTTCATAACATAATTTTCAACTTAATTAAATTAACTAATAACATTCAGTTAATTTTGCCTTCGTAACAATTCCATTACTCTCTTCAATAGTTAAATTAACTATTAAACCTCACTTTTCCAATATATGAATATATGTTTCTCTTCACACAAAATCACATATTTCAAAATATATAGCATGTATATATACATACTCAAACTCAAAACATCTCATAATACGAATATTAATTATTAAATTCCTAATTTAATAACTTATAAAAATTCGGGTTGTCACAGATTTGGCTAAAGGCTGGTTATACTATCTTCCTTCAGGATCAATACGATCATGGACTGATATGCAAACGCTATTCTTGGAAAGGCACTTTCTTGCATCAAGAGTCGCCCACCTAAGGAATGAGATATGTGGAATCAAACAGTTTAATGGAGAAAACTCTCTACGAGTATTGGAAAGGTTCAAGAAGTTGTTTTCCAACTGTCCACTACATTGAATTGATGACCATCACTTAATCCAGTATTTCTACGAAGGGTTGGTACCGATGGATAGAAGCATGATCGATTCAGCTAGTGGAGGAGCACTGTGACAAATAAGATTTTTGTAGCTTTATTTGAAAATTTATTGAATTAAATAAATATTTTTCTTAATTGATGAAGTTGTGATAGATTAATTTAATTATATATGTTATATTTATTAAACTAATGTGGAGAATTTTATTATTCAAAGTATGTAATTATGTGAGTTTATTGAATTAAAAGAAATATTTAAAAAGCCTAATATTATTTTATTTAAATTAATAATTAATGAGAAAATTAATAATTTGACATAATTAATAAATGAGAAAATTAATTATGTAACTATGTGAATTAATGATAAATTATTATATTTTATTTAAAATAAATTAAATAAGATATTTGAGTTATTATGTAAATGGGTGTGACATTATTAAACTATAATATAAGAAGTTTATCAAATTAAATGGGTTTGAGTTTTTTGAGACCAAACAAGGCCTTAAGAGAAGTTGAGAACAATTAACCACGTATGGGTTAACTGACCTCAACATTACTGGTTATAATAAGTGCACCTTCATCAGTTTTCATTATTACGTATACTATTTTGAAACAAAACCTGAGAGTCGGAGAATTCATAAAGATTTTCAAAGAGAGTTAGAGGTATTGTGATATTGAAGAATCAGAAGGATTGCTTGAGGGTAATCTCCTCAACCCAGTTTTATTTACGTTATTAGAGTTTTCATGAAAATGGCTTTCAAATTATGTAAAAATGTAATTGGAAATGTTAGTGATTATGTGGATATATATATGTGATAAAATGTTAACATAGCATGTTTTTACTATATATTGTAGATTTCCATAACATCAGTTTCATAAAACACGTCGTATATACTTTCTTCAAAATACAGAGTATGAAATATGGCCATATGGCCCTTACATGCAACTTTTATACGTTAATCATATGTTGTATCATACATTTTACACTTGTATATAATTATGCATGTTAAAACGAAGAACATGAACTTCGAATAGACAGCTTTAGCGTTATAACGAAACTGTAGTGTCAATTTTATGTTTTGTGTTCAAGAACATCAAGAACATTGAATTAATATAAATTGATTTGAGAAATTTTATGTTTTAACTTGTTAAAATCATGCTAGAAGGGTTGGGTAGTAGTTATGTGTTTATTATAATGACTGGGTATGTCTAATTTTATGTATGATATAAGAAATTGGTAGAAATTGGCCATGTTCTGCAATTTTCGTGAATTGTCGTTCTAGTTTTGTTAAGTCAAGATCAAAAGACCGGTCATAGCACAAGACTCACACTACAATAAGCAAGTTACGCCATAGAACGCCATTGACTAGGCCACAACGCCAATCACAAGCTTTATGGTGGCACCGCAGCGTCACTCTGCAGTTTGTCCAAGAATGAACATTTTAATGGTTTTATTTTAGGGACTGTAATAGTAACCTAATCTAATGAACATAAAATGTGTTAGTCATCTAATGTGGTAATTAAATAGGTCCTTAACATGTCAATAAGGCAAATTACATGTTTAATTAAATTGTTGAACGCGTAGTTAGCTTGTTGTTCGTGTAATGTAATTTTATGTGAAAATAAGCGTGGTAGTTTGACTAAGTATAATCATAATCCGAGTTTAAACAAAAAGAATGAACTTGTGATGACTAATTACGTGATAATTAACTTGTATTGTGAATGTAAATGGTATGTAGGATTAAATCAAGGAACGCGTATAATTAACGTGTAACCATCGCACGAGGCAAGTTTCCTAACCCTACTTGTTATCGTTGTGCAAGTTTATAAACTTATATCCTTACATTGAACAAATTCTAGCTTTATGTTCTATATCGAACAAGTTATTATTATTTATTAATCTTTTCAAAGTATGATTCTGTTACACAATATTTATTCTATTATATACCTCTTAAGTTTGTTATTCGATTTAAATATCAATTATTGTTGAACCTTGTAAGACTAGTGAACCCTTATTGATTCGACCATTCCATAGTTGATGAATGTTCTACATTTCAGAACCCTTATTGATTTATCCAAACCAAACTTCCTTTCAAAGCGGACTCTAATGTCAAATCGAGATGAACAACCCTCAGATAGGGATTACTTATGCGTTAATACAAGATATTGTGCACAGTATGGTACTAAGGGCTGATCCTCCTAAGTACGAGTAGAAGAGTCCACAGTCTTATGACTGTTAAAGGTTTCAAGTATAACCCTTGATAACCTAGGACATAGTTCAAGGTCTTATGAACCTCAGAAATCTTTTGATTATTGTTATTCATTCTTAATTCAAAAGTTGAGTTTTATTATTCCAGAAGTCTTTGATTCACTCACATGTTATTATATTGTTATTTCATTATTATACTTGTGGGCAATCGTGCTCACTCTTACGTAATAATAACATTGCAGTTAAGAACGAAAGGTCCGCCGAGCCTTCTACTAGCAAAGGAAAGAGAAAGATTAACAAGTGATGAAGACTTGTTGTTTTATGTGATGATGCATTTCTATTTTAGACTTATGTTAATGATGTGTAAGACGATTAATTGTTTATGTTCCGCAGTTAAGATATAAGGGTAGTATGACCTGGGATTTATGTATTCTTTTCAGATGATATACCTCCTTAAGGAGAGGATTTATTTCTATCTATTTATGCTTTCATTTATTATGGGTAGATAGACATATGATGTTTGTATAGTGAACACCAAATCATGTGGGAATTGAAGTACCCAGATTTGGGGGTGTCACAAGCACTAGTTGACAAGACAGTAGAGGCTAAAAGGAATTTAATTGCAAACATGGCAGCAAACTCGCAACAATATGACACTAGAACAAATCATGCACCAGTAAGGGTAAGCGAGGTAAGCACTTGTGATTATGGTCAACAAATTTCTGAATTAACTGCTATAGTTTGACAAATGGCTGCAAGGAATACGCAAGGTTTTCAGCAAGCTCAACCTCAGTACCACACATAAAACCAAGAAGTACCTTTCAATTCTAGGACATCTATGGAGGATATGTTCAAGGCATTCAAGAACCAAACACAATAGTTCATGAATCTGACACAACAATTGCAGTATTAGACAAGAACTTATGTTCAAGATCTAAGCAACCAAGTTGGTCAGCTTGCAACCACAATAAGAAGGTCATTTTCTCAAATTATTGAAAATATAAGTGCCATAACATTGAGATGTGGTGTAGAGGATCAACATCAAGGAAATTCAATACAAAGCAAGTCCGACAATAGTGAAACATGCACCACTGATGTATTCAAGCACAAATTTCCACCTCTTTCAGCTTTTGAACCGAAACTACCTTTTCCCCAAGTTCTAACAAGGAATTGGAAAGTTGGAAAGAATTCAACGTGGTATACAAAGTCTAATGAAAAATTCCTAGAAGAAGTGGCGAATAGGGAACAAGAACTTAAAGATGATGAGGAGTTCTGTAACAACCCGATATTTTCTATATAAATAAATAAGAAATTTTGCGTATAAATTTTTTTATTTTAAAGATGAGGATTTGTACAAGATAATGTGTATATGTAATTATGTAATAAATAAAATATATTTATTACATGGATATTTACAAATAATTTTATTTTTAATTATTGATTATTATAAAGTATATTCTTATAATAATTAATATTATTATAGAAATGTTTTATTACTTATTTTCCATGAAAATATGATTTTATATTAATTAAATAATATATGAAATGGTTATTAGAATTATTATTAGAATTATTTTATTTTATTATATGAATTTAATTTATATTAATTAAGCTAATTATTTTAACTTAATTAATATATGTATATATATGCCTGATAAATCGTATATGGAATCCAAACTCTAATTTTGGATTTTTATTAAGGAATGAGAATAATAATATAATATTAATTATATTTTGATTTTTCAGTACTATAAATATGTACTGTATGTACGTATTGATAATGGTTGGTCAGTTATGGTATACAATGTCAAAACCCTAGCATTAATTTGTTTAACCCTATTTTATAATTCAAATGGGAAATTCAAAGACTGTTATATAACTGTGTTATATGCTTTATGTTGCGTATTATATGATTAATTAGGTAAACCCTAATTAAAATCTAGAAACCCTAATTAATCTTTAGAAAACCCTAATTATAAAACCCTAATATCTAGAACCCTAATTTGAAACCTAAACTGGAGTTTTGCTCAGTTAGAAATTGTGTTAATATGATTAATATCAGGTATGATAGATATTATTGCTAATTAGGGAAAACATAATTAGTAATTTAAAACCCAAATGATTAAAATCCTAATTTAATAATTAGAAACCCTAATTAGTAATTTTGAAACCTAATTACTAATTATAAACCCTAATTGCTAAATTAACAAGGTTAATTATAGTTAGTGAATTTTAAATCCTAATGTTAATTAATGGATTTGAAACCCTAAATGTTTAAGTAATGAAATTAGAAAACTAATTATATTTAGTAAACACTAATTTATATTTTTGGAAACTAAATTGTTATTTTATTTATAAACCCTAATTTTCTATGCTAACCCTATTTGTCAAGTGGGGAACCCTAATTACAAAATTAGAATGTTTAATGTTAATTAGTGGACCTAAACCTAATTAGCAAGTTCTATGTATTTAGAAACCTAAACTATATTAAGAAACCCTAATTACAATTTTGAAACTAATTTTTTTATATTAAACCCTAAATTAAAAATTGTACAATTTTTGTGCTAAACCTTAGGGTTAAACCCTAAGGGTTAAACCCTAACGATTTGCCATGTTACAACCTTTCCATTAAATTTAAAGGCCAAATGACAAACATACCCCTCTTGCAATTATTTAAGATAACTTGTAAATCTAGCAAGATAGGGAGTTGGTGACCAAATTGGATACACCATGTGACTAAAATCTGAGCAAGATCAGCCACTAGATCAGCCTTATACATTACAAGTCTCATATAAATAGATTTGGAGAGAGAAAGTGCACCATTTAGCTCATTTCATTCCTAAGCTCTCAACCAATTCTCCCTCTATCAAAACCTACGAAATATTGAAGTGTACCAGTCCCAAAACACAACCCCACGTCTATCATTAACAAATCACAAGATCAGAATCAAGGTGTAAAGAGGTATAAAAACCCTAGTGTTATAAAATGTTATGATTTAGTGTAAAATATTATGATTTAGTGTTAAAGCATGTTGGTTATGGTGTCAATAGATGATCTGGGTTGCTAGATGTTAGATCCATAACATCTAGAGGCTCGGATTTGAAGATTTGTAAAATCTAGAAATTTTGTTTTTGTTGTCTGACAGTCAAACGTCAGGCCTTGTAGATCTCTGTCTGTGTTTAGTTTTTGTGTTTTAAGTGTTTGATATGGTAGTATGTCATGAGATTTGTGTTCTGGAACTCATATCAGGACCAGATCATGCATAGATTGATAGATATAGGTGGTCAAAGGTCGTTGACCGACCATGACTTTTCAAATCTGGGTAACCCAGAATTTTTCCTGAAGTCTGACAATGTTTTTGCAGGGCTCGGATCTTGATGTTGTTAGTTAGTTATGCTACGTTATTGTTATAGTTGTGTAGACTGACATGGGAACTATCGATTCATGTCTTTATAATCCTTAATTCCTGCACAAAATCCAAGAAATTTGTTGTCAAAGTAAGTTAGACGAAATGTCGGATGAAGATTCTGGGTAACCTAGAAATCTTCAAAGGCAGTTCCTGACCACTACTTTGACCGGCTTATATTTCTCTTATGTGTTGTTAAAATGCTATAAAAGTGTTTGATTATAAGTCATTTAAAAATAATATGACTGATACTTACAGATATTGAGCAACAGGATAGAGTCTTAGACTCGATAATTACCCGATAAAGTCGTCGGTACACCGACATGTTTCAGAAATTGATCTGGACTTAAATAATTAGATTAGATGTGTTTATTTGTGATTCAATGGTTGTTAAACATATGTGATAATGTGATTAGGTTATGTGCTGACTGCAATAAACAGTTTATGTGTTACGATATGTTATTCTAATCAGTAAAATGATATTATTACTAATAGGTTGCTATATAAAAGATAAATCTAAGTTGCGTATTGTATGCAGCAGACCAGACAAGTATCCTACCTTTGCATTTCCTTTATGCAATGGACATGAGTAAGAAGTTTCAGAATTATATTATTATTGTACTAGATTATTAACTTTATTGTCGTATATATTATATCCGATCATTGTTTATCAACATGATATTATATTATATAACTCATATATATATTCTGTTCGTTAATTTCAAAATATGGTTATACAAGTGTCCTCACTTGGATAATCATTTTAGCTAAACACATGTTGATATATATATATATATATATATATATATATATATATATATAAGTTGTCTAAGCTATTTGACCAGCTAGACACAGATTTAGAAATATCGTTGAATATGATAAAACCTTTTTGTATCCAATCAAATTGTTTTGGTTTGGATTCCAGACTAAGTATGAACATCCCGATCAAGGGAAAACATTTATGCGCCCAAGGCGGACAGAGTGAACGATAATATCGTTCTTGCATGCAGTATTGATCAATACAGGGCACATTGGGATGATCACCCTCGCGCCCGTAAGTTATGATGGTTTGCAGATGAAGTTCTGCTAAACCTTAGAGAAAACTAAAAACAATGTGCATAGCCTGTCAACTAATATCTATATATAAAGGCCATACATAGTTTCAAAAATTTGAGATAGAATTGTTATGTTATTATTATCGGTTCAGTTTACTTCACAACTATAAATTCGTTGTAGAAGTGATGTACAAAGAAAACATTTATTTCTTTCAGCTAATTATATTTCTAATTGTTATTACTTGTTGGGCACTCAAATGCTCATCCTTGCTTAATTTAAATGTTTTTAGCTAAGCGTGATCAACCTGAAGGTTCAGACAAGAACAAGTGAAAAGGAAAGCAAACAGAATATGTTTAATGGTATCTTTTGTAATAGTTAGACTACACTAAGGCAATGATATATATTATCTATCATGTAAAGAATTATAGTAAATGTTGCGTATTTGGGATTAGACTCTGATATATGTAAACTAAGTTTGTTATTTATATTATTGTTATTATTATTAGTATTATTCTGCTCATAAAAATGGTATCGTGAAGCACCGAGTTCGGGTTTGAAGTACCTGAATTTGGGGGCGTCACAAGTTCACTAGTGGAAACCAGTTGGAAGTGCTTGAGGCTACTACTGAATTTGAAGAAGAAATCAGGTATTCAAAGTTTGAAAAGGATGAACAAGAAGAAGAGGAGAACAATTTGATAAGTTCTGCATATCTGTACAAAAAAGAAATAGATGATACATCAGTGTAAACAACAAAAATACTACATGATACACACCATGGGACCTTACACATGGAATTAGATGATGCACATGTCCAGTTAGACATATATGAAGTTAAGAAGTATTTAGGTAATGTTAATTCTATTTTTCCTATTGATGTTGTTGACTCTATAGTGAAAAAATCTCTTGAGAAAATATACAACAAGGATTTGAGGGCTAGAATGGAGTAAAATAAGGATCCGAAGGATGCTCCTAATAAATTGAAACTGTTACCAGTCCACTTGAAGTACACAAGACCAATTACATATAATGAGAAGGATGATGTCAAGCCAATGACGTTAAACAAGGGCAGCTACTTAGGAGGCAACCCAAGCACTCAGATTTGATTTTTCTATCCCTTTATTTGATTTTTTATTTTATTATTTTTTTAGTTGCATGTTAGCTAGTAGTTCTTGTTAGAGTTTATGCCCTAGAGGCCAATTATTTTATATAGTTTTTAAAATTTTGATATTATATTTGATTGAATAAATGAATGATTTTAGTATGGTTTTATTTAATGCGTTATATAAATGTTAACATAATAAAAGTCCTTAGAATATTGATACAAATTATATAGCTTCAAGTATGTCAAGGTTAAAAGGACTAAATTACATTGAAACATTGGTCACGAAAAAGTTGCATCGAATCATCGATCTTATTATTACTTGGGTAGCAGTGATGCATTACTAGATGCCACTCCCTGTTTATAATTTTATAATATGATTTTACAATTATTGCCAACGTAATACTAACCTATAGGGTCACACACATAGAACGTGATTTAAAAAGGAAATTAATTTAAATTATAAGGATTTAAATATATCAATATGATTGATAATATTTAAATCACGAATTTAAATTAAAAGGATAATTTGTATATATGTATATTAATTAAGTAGGACTTAATTAAGATATATATATATATATATATATATATATAAATTCATATTTTAATTAAATTAGGTTTTGTTGTGTTCCTTTTGTTAGTTCCCAGAGGCACAATAGTTATCTAGAAGGGGGGGGGGGTTGAATAGATATTTAAAATTCTTTTCGCTTTAACTTGTTAGTTGATAATGATTAAAACACAACGGAATTAATATTTGTTTTAATCTCCCTTAAGATATAGTGAATTAATGAGAGTGAGGCAGTTATAGCAGTTATGGTAGATATAACAGTTATAGCAAGAATGTAATAGACACAACAGTTTTAAGTGGTTCAGAGCACTTAAAGCTCTTAGTCCAATCTTCTACTCCTCGAGTAAGAAATGCACTAAGGATGTCTTTTACACATTCTGAATCTCACAGATCCCTTCTAGAACAACAGTCTAGGCACTTCTTAGTTCACTCTTGAACTCTTCAAGTCCAACAGACTTGGTTCTTCACAGTTCACTTAGAACTCTTCAAATCCTTCTAACTTGGAACTCTTACTTCAATTGATTGGTAGTTGTTGAGTTCTTGGTTGGTACTACTCAGTTGTTGTTAAGCACTTGTTCGAAAGAACTGAGTAGCTGAGCAAGCTTTCTCTTTTTCTCAGATCGTAGAGTTGAGCGTTGAGTGTTTTTGTTCATTTTGTTCAATGCTTGCTTGCTTTTTCATTTGCATATGTTCTATATATATTTGATCCTTGAAATCTATCCGTTGAAGCCATTTGATCAAGCATTAAATGCGTTTAACATTTCTGAACTTTGATGGAGACTTTTCTACACACCTTCTGAATTGCATTCTGGCCCACTGACACAACAGACTGCTTTCTCACCTAACACCTGAAAAGGTGTTTTCCTCTGTCCTATGGTCCTTTCCTTAGCTTCTTGAATATGTTCCTTTTGTTGTATACTATGGATATCGTTTGTGCCGTTGGGACTGGTGAGGATTTCAACGTTTAAAACTCATTCCACATTTGTTGGAATTTGTCTCCAAACAAAAGGTAGGGCTCGATGCTTCTAACACACCGCAGATGATACTCTACGATCCATATCGTGGTGTATTGTCACCTTGGTGCTTGGTCTGATGAGAACTCTATGATTTCTCTCAAGGTCTTGTACACTACGATCTTTATCGACTTGTCTTGCAGACTCTACATTTCCAAGAGCACACTACGATCTCTGTGTTAGCTTCGGAAAATGTCTAGACAGCTCTACGATTCTTGAAGAGGCCCTCCAAGGCAGATAGGCTACGATCTTAGAAGCTTTACGATCCTGCCTTGGCTCTACAATCTCTTGATCAGCTCGATAAACTGCAATTCTTGTTGAAGCCTATCTATTCCTTTCAAGACATAGATCAACCTAACATCTTTGATCTCTTTATCTATACATTTAAAGCTTAGATTTACCTAATAAATTTGATCTATCACTAAGTCCTTGTACATATATTCTTTTAAGGACTTTACATATAATCATGAGCATTTCCTTTAAACATCAAATCAACATATGCATTTTCCCAACAATCTCCCCCTATTTGATGTTGACATAACCAAGGAGATTTTTTGTTGTGATTGTTAGTTTCTAAATGCATTTGCAGGAAAGTAAACATAACTTAATATTTCAGTGAGTAGCTGAAATTTCTAGAGAATAATCATGAATTTATTGATGTTTGAAGAATAGATATTACAGTTAAGCTTTATATCAATAAGAATATAAGTTTCAACTTATCTATTTTTTTGATCTTTTGCGTGGGGGATTGGCATACTCCTCAGCTCTTCTTTTCCTACTGGCTTCTTCTCTCCAGGCTAGATCTTCTAGCTCACTTGGGCTTAGCCTAGGATTCTGATCATGCCTATTCATGAATGTAAGATCTCCAATTGGCATTCTTAGGCCTGTTGTGGTCACATTCTGTAAGCTTGAAGTTGACCCTAAACTCCTTATTGGTTGAACCATTATAACTTCTTGCTGATCAGATTGTTGAGTCTGATGGCCGGATCGTGGAGTTTGTTGGTGGAATTGCCTTGTAGGAGGACTCCTCGAATCTTGAGTTTGGAATTGTCCTCCCGCTTCCGCCTCTTGTCTTAAACTCCTTTCCTTTATTCTCCCCTTTATGTCAAGATTGGGGTTCAATGTCTTGGATATCTGATGTAGTCACTCTTGACGAACTCGCTGAGTCAGCTTTGGGTTTGAGTAATGTCCTCTCGATTTTCCTTGATCGTAGCGCCGATCGAGCTTCCCTGCTTTGAGGACTAAGCTAGAACATTGTCGTCACCGCCATCCTTGGTTGACGAGAATTATTGGAATTCTTTACGATAGTTTGCAGATTGATGATGCTTTCAACATAGGTTTATTCTGGCGCTTTTGAAAGTCGCTTATAAGGCAAAAACCGCATCTCTCGTGTCTTTTTAGTCGCTAGAAAGTGAATATCATCCCTATCCTTTATGCTCTTAACCATTTCCTCGATGATCTCCTCACCTTCTTTATAAGTTCGAGTTTAGGGTGTTTGGGAGATTATTTGCAGCACTGATCATTTTTGTCAGTCTGAGATGAATGAGTTCCGTGTGAGCTTCAAGGCTATCATCGATGTCCTTGATTACTTTCTTGGACACTTTTGTCAACTCACTTTGCAGTAAAGATCCGACAGAGTTCACTGAGTCAGGGAATGTGTGAGGAGGGATGTTTATGACGCCCCAAAATTAGGTATACATCACCCATTCTTAGTCGCCAGATACATGGTACAAAAAATTCAAATACAACTTCATTTATACAATCGTTGAGTCATGTCAGATAGAATACGACCACAGTTAACTATGAGTTTTAATACAAAGGTATGTAACTCTCATGGTACCTCGACCACAACCTTACAATGGTACTTTACATAAAAGTATAGTCAAAAACTATAAATTAAAATCTTTGGGAAGTGCTCAAGGAAACCTTCGTACATGGGAGGCCATGCGTCTAGGTTATAATAGATATCATATGTCCATAGAATTATCCTTGGTTGACCCAATAGACCCCAAAAAAAAAACGAGAAGATTACAATCATCTTCTTTCCAATGGTGAGTCTTCTCTTGACATATAACTATCTCCACTGTCTCCAAGTGAATAAGTGAATATTATATTTCAAATAAACAAGATAATATAGGTAGTGCTCGTAGATATACTCGGCAAGTGGATGCGCACAACCATATCTTAAGATAACACGAGGTTGTATGTCATTAGACATCTTGTATGATAGTGGCAAAACACCCTTCCAATTTTGGGTTTGCCTCACCCTATTTGATTCACCAAATATAACTACTAAATGATGTATAGAATACAACACACTTTCTATACTGTTTAGGGAGAACCTCCACAGCTAGAGACCACCGTTCTATTCCCTCGTTTCTCCCCACTCAATCTTTAAGAACACTCTTACTAAGAACACTATTATTACCCGAAAGGAATTGTGAAGCAGAAAGGGTGAGCACAACTAGCCCAGTAAAGAATATCATGACAAAAGCTAATTTACATCATTAATAGCCTTCATCATTAATAAATCAGAGATTTAGAACGTATGGTAGATGATAAAAGTTTTCAACCATAGTTGCAGCGGAACAAGCAATCCATTAGAAGAGTCAAATAGACCATAAGGTCTATTATCTTCTATGTTAAAAGTCCACAAATAATGTTTTATCCTTAAAAATAAATCATCAGCCTCATCGCCCACAATCATATGAATAACTCATAATCATAATTGTGGTTCTAAATTCCTCTTCACAACCGTGACGTAAGATAATTTTCATCACCTATCTTCACCAAAACATCAAAAATCATGGTTATACTGTAAATCGTAATTCATGTTCATAATCATACTAATAAATTCATCTTTGCACTACTACTACCAAAGATATTCATTAACAATTCATCTTTCAACTACATGCCAAAGACATACTACTGTATTTTAGAAGAGTCAAGTAGAGCATGATATATACTATCTTCTACAAATTAAAAGTGTATAACCAATATTTTATCGCTGAGACTCAACTTAATAAATAATCCACATCATCGAATTATCCATGCACTACGCCAAGGATATTCGTTAGTATCACATCCATGAATTATCCATGCACTACTACCAAAAGATATTCATTATTATCACATCCATGAATTAATATTTCATCACCGAGACTCAACTCAATAATTAATCCACATCATCGAATCATCCCCGCACTACGTGCCAAGGATATTCTTTAAGATCATGACCACAAAATTATCCATGCACTACTACCAAAGATAATCGTGGTTTTCATCAACTATTCCGATCATGCCATAAAATAATTCACCTTTCATTTACGACCAAAGAGAATCCATAGCCATAATCATACCAAAAATCGTCCCATCAATCCACTACGGGCCAATGAGGACTTTTTCCACATCATTTGTAACATTACTAAGCTATGATTATACCAATAATCCTCGTCATAATCATACCAAGTCCATCTATGCACCACAAGCCACGTATGACTTTCAACATAATATAAGCATGAAGATGATGACAATATTATAAGCATTAGTCAAACTAAATCAAGGATAAATATTAAAGACTTTAAATTTATCCAAACATTATCAATCATTTAATAAAATCATAATCTAATATTGTTAATATTTTAACAACATTTTAATCACTTCTTAAACTTATAAACAATTTAATTTAATTGTTTACACTTTTCTAAATAATGCATTTAATCATTCAAAATGTCATACTCATAAGATTTCATCACCAATAATCAAATTACTTATCAAAAATCAGATATACCTTTATATAGGATTTTCAAGCCATAAAATCTTATTTACCAATTTTTCAACTTCACATAACATATTTAATTCATATGTTCGTAACTAAATCATTTTCATGAAAAATACCAAATCAGTCCCAAAAATTATTCTTTTCTGGGATTAAGCAGAATATAGTCCCACATTGAACATATATTTTTCTCCGAATTTTTAAAATTCATTTACTATTTTTCAAAATCAATTTCTAATTAACTCCTTAAGAAATTAGCTACCTCAAGGTTAACTTCAGAAATTCCCAAATCTTGGCAGGATCTTACACATGTTAACGTGAACTTCCAGTTTAAATTTCATGGTCATCCTGAGTTATAGAACTCCTGCTATAGCTGCTTCCGTCGAAAAACCTAAATATTGAAATGGTCATAACTTGCTCATTTTAAGTCGGAATGAGCTCGTTTTTGGACAGGAGGTACTTTATACCATATATTTTCATGTCCCAAAAGGTCAAAATTTATTTCATAAGCTAAGTGGCCGAAAATACCCTTTTAAAAGTTTGGACAGTAGCCTTTTTGGAAATTTTGGTTTTTGACTCCTTTGCTAAAATTAGTCCACACGAAAATCTACAACACATTTTCTAGTGATTCCACTTGGATAAGTTAGAAAACTCATAGATCTAACTTTAGAACTTGACCACACTCAAAAATTCGAATTATAATAAGAGATATGGTCAATTGAATTGCATACTCTTTTTTTACCAAAATCTGATTTTCAACCCTTTGTGTTTTCTAAGAACTTTCATATTTTCACATAATAACCAACATAACTCATCATGACAATGATATAATAATTCAATAAAACTAGTTCAAGAATAAGTTTTAAAGATTTATAAGTTAATTTATCCTGAACTCAATAATGTCCAAATTGTCAACATGATACTACTTTGTGGAATAAATTCAAGAATGCTCAGAAGAATATTTCCATGTAAAGATACTGGATGAAGCGCAAATATAAAGGATATTCCACTAATTTCATGGAGTATAGAAGTCAAAGTTTTAACCAACTGAGTATAATAAAGAATGGAATAACAAAAGAAATCACCAGGCATGCGATAGATCAAGCATGTAGGTTATTCCAATGTAATAATAAATAATCTGAATCTGTGTCCTACAAGAAAACGCATGTATGTGATATTCCAATGTAATAATAAAGAATGGAACCAGTGTCCCACAGAAACACACGTATATGTTATTCCAACGTAATAATAAAGAATGAAATAATGTAAGAATTTCACCAAGTATAGGGTATCCTCACAGATACAAAAGTTATTCCAATGTAATAATAAATAATGGAATAACAAAAGTTCTTTTCATGAATACAAAAGAAATAATACCCTTTACCGTAAAAAGAAACCTAATATAAGAGTAGGGAAGTAGCAGAATACTTTTCTATAGTTTCTCTATAATTTCTCTCTAGAGTTTCAAAGGAATTCGTAAGAAATAATGAAGGAATGAGCTTCTATTTATAGAAGAATGGATCGCGATAAGAATTAATTCATGAACGGTCCAGATTGATTTATTTTTAATCGGACTATTCCAGATTGGTTTACAATAAAATATAATATATTCTATTTATAATATAATAAAACGAATAACTTTATAAAAGTTTTATGTTTTATATAAAAGATTTTACTATGCAAATACTATACGCAGCACTATGCAACACTATGCATAATAAAATATAATATATTCTAATTATTGTCTAATAAAACAAATAACTTTATAAAATTATTATGTTTTATATAAAAAGATTTTACTATGCAAACACTATGAAAATACTATGCATAATAAAATATAATATATTCTAATTATTGTTTAATAAAACAAATAACTTTATAAAAGTATTCTGCTTTATATAAAACCGAAAGTTACTTCTCACGTAAACATCAATAATCAATACTTGCAGTTACTATGCAACCACGCCAGACATCGTATTTTTAACACCGGGTGTTTCAAAAGTTAATTCAGAAACTTTCGTCGTTATTTTCATAAAAATATTTTTGTCATTTTCTCAATCCGATAATAATTCCGTTGTAGGGTCCACTAATGATTGTAATCATTCGCATTTGATATTCCCCGACAAAAAGAATATTCCTCACTAATCGAATATTCCCTTAATAATAAATCTAATATTTTATATCAACTTGCTTACTTTTGCAAAAAAAAAAAAAATCACATATTACCCTTAACTTTAAACTTTTATCAATTTAACCATTTACCAAAATAGAAAAATTGAATACTTTTATTTCATAAAATTCGGGGTCTCACAATGTTCTCTTGTATTGATCTTGCAAGGAGTAGAGGGAAGGATCAACGATGAAGTATTCATTGGTCGACGAAGAGGGAATATCTGATGGATGGGCCTATTTTTTGGGTGTCTGGAGTGGGTGGCTCTACGATTTGAGCTTGGGACTCTACGATGGGGCTAGAGTCAGTAATCGTAGGGATGATGGGAGTTGGGATCAATATGAAGTTTGGCACATTGTGTTCATCGCCATGATTATGGGATTCTCAGAATCGGGATCGACTTGTGGATTTAGACCTCTTCCAACCAGCTTGGAAATTCATAAAATTGACTGAAGAAAGACAGTGGATAATGATTAACTCTGAACAAGATTGGGATAAATAATACCTCATGCACCATTCTTGAAGAGAGGCCGTTTGTGATCAGCCTTTGGTAAAGTTGAAGTTGCCTGGGAATCCACGAGCTAGCACAAAGATGGCTGGATATTCTTTGAAGCTCCAAAACATGTGATTCCAGGAGTTTAAAATTTGAGCTTGATGAAAAGGCATCATGGGTAGATACAAGAACAACTGCTCTTAGAGAAAACTTATGTATCCATCATGGCCCACACCTGTGATTTCAAGTTCATCATTATCTTCTTCTTCCTTTTCTTCTCTATCTTCTTTTGGAGATTCCATTATATCAATGACTTCATTTTTTTCCTTGCTCTAGTTCATTCTCATTTTCTGTAAGAGCATTTTCTTCTGTCACGGGGATGTCATGAGGCTCCCCATCAACACGATCATCCATCTCCAGGACTAGTAGCTCCCCCTCAGCTGAAGCATTTTCTAGGGTGAGAACTTCAGTATCTCCCCCTCAGCTTGAGCTATGTCTTTTTGGCTTTCTTTGGATAGTTCCTTTTCAGCATCCATCTTTTTATCTTCCTCCTTGAGCACTCCATTAACAAGGATGTACATTTTAACTAATTTTTATCTTGGTTTTCTAGGCTGAGCCACAACCTCAAGACTTTCTTTAGCTTCAACTCTGTCCTATTGATCAGTCAGACCATCTGGTGCAGTAACTTCCTTGCTTGAGGTGTTCAATCTGGTCTCTACAATCGGTAGAGACTCAACGATCAAAGATACAGATGGCATCTTGGACTTGTGACTGATTTTGTTCTTTTTCAACAGCTGTGATATGGTAGCTCTATCTTCATCTGCCTTAACCTGCTATTCTTTTCTTCTTAGGATCCTCAGAGTCTCAATATCAGAGGACTCTACAGGTATATCAATGGTAGACCCTTGAGGTTCTTCTACCATCCTAGTCTTTAGCTTTCTCTTGCCCTTGCTTTTTCTAACAAGGACAGTGGGTTATCCCTTATTGATCTCTTCCTCTTCTTCTTCAGTCTCTTTGATGACTGACATGTTTCCTGGAATCCCTGATTCCTTTAGATCACCAGTTCTTCCACTGGACTTAGTGTAGAGGCCCCAAATTTGGGTATCTTCCAACCCAACAGATGGTGCTATACAGTACAACATTCATACATTCATTCAATTGAAAAGTCTCAAAGAACGAACATAACTTCTATATATTTAAATTAATATTTACATTTCCCAGGTTCTATACCCATTACAAAGGTTCTTTGTCATAATATCACTTACATTACAACAATAGACCTATATTATTACAAGACAAACTTTAACAATCACTTAGCTTTTCCTTTATCCTTTTCGATCCTTCGGACGCTCAGGTCTTAGTTTGCATTCATATGGTTCAAGCAAGAGTGAGCATAACTAGCTCAGCAAGTATAACAATTCAATAACAACATGCTTGACACATAAGAATCGTATATCTTCAATAACTAAACAATAGTTATGAAGTACTATTGATAATTCAAAATAGCACTTCATCTTTCTTTCAAAATGTTTTACAATAATAACAATATTTAGTAAAACATTTACTCAGGTCAAAGACCTCGAGTATTACTTCTTTATTGGAAAAGGACAACCCGGAAGCAAGTCCGTAAGCCCGATATTACTTACGAGCACTTCTAGGTGATCAACCTATTGTACTCTATGTTGATCAACACTACATCCATTAAACGTATGCACGTTTAAGCATTTGGTAACCTCACGTGCCTGTCATTTTACCAACAAAACATTTGTTTAACATTTTAGTCTTCTTTTGAAAACCATATCGAGTAGTTGACAAAAGATAACAACATTTGATAATAAATGAATAGATTATCAATATATCAAGTCTAGCCAAAGGAATTGGCTTTAACTTCAACATACCTCAATTCATGCGAAAAAATACATGAACTTCAAAAAAACTTGTTCAGATTGAACTGAGACAAGAGTTAGAATACTTGCCTTTAGTGTCTGCTACGGTATAATTACTTTATGTTCAAGTCTTTCAAGTCTCTACAATACATGATCACATAATGCCTTACATTAGGTCACATATAATCAAGTATGTATATGACTATATCTTACCCTTCTTCTCAATCTAATTGTGTATTAGATTCAGTTACTATTCGTTCCGATTTATCATTATACTTGCATTTATATTCAACTAGGTTATCTCAACCTTTATACAACATCTTAAAGGTTTAACAAAGTTTAACCAATGTTACATTACGTTCCTTAGGTTGTGATTACTTTTAAATCAATTAACTTTCTTTTCTTTGTAATTAAAAACATTCATTGCTATTATTGTTACGAAAGGGTCAAGGCCATGCGGCCACTTTATACTTGCATCTCATAACAAGCAAGACGCTTTTTATAGAGGTATTGTCCTTGGACATGGGCGGCACATGAAGTCCTTACTTTGGTGGGCGAGACTACTACGCCACACTTCGTAAGGTTTTTAGATTGCTTCATGGTGCCGCTAGCACTACAAATTAGACTACGGTTTACCATGGCTGCTAACTCTTCTGATGTGCTTTGACATTTATTACGCATTTCTTGGCGTGACGCTTTGGCCTAGAGTTGGCACTTGCCAAGCGCCAACTCGTGGCACCGTAAAAAATTAAGTCTTTGAATTTTGTGAACTTCCCGGATGCATAACTTCTTCGTTATAAGTCCGAATTGGCTCGTTCAAAAGCCTACGGTTCACAAATTACGTAATTTACGTGTTCATAAAAGAATTTTATCTATTTCACTTTGTTTGCTAAAAATTCACCTATTGGTTCATTTTTAACGAAAACGATAATCGTTCGTGAATGTTCAGCGCTCGTTTCTTCGTTCTAAGTCAGAATTCGGTCATTTTCGAGTTTGCAACTCTTAAATGCCAAATATGACTTGTCTCCATCGGAAAACAATGGTTCCAAGTTCAAACAAATAATTTGACTTCTATTCTGAGAATTTTACGAATTCGATAGTTATCATCCAATCGTGCAATTTCTGGCAAATCTTCATTCTTATGATTTGTTCAGCATTACAAATGAATTCCATTCATCATGTGAACATCTCAACATACTTATTACAACAACCTATATTCATTGTTGGATTTTTGACTTATTCTTCATGAGCTTATAACTTGTCAAATTATAAACTACTTAAGATAATTAAAGTTCATGAGTTATGACAATTAAAGTTTCTTAATCATCATACTTTATATGTTCTTAACATATAACTTTACTTATGTATACATGATACATATGATCATATAAGTTCTTTTACATCTATATCACTTCTCTTGATAAACTCATTACAAGTTCATAATACTTTCACATAAGTTTATAACTTATGCCAACTTAAATGACTTATTACCAACTTATGTGGCTTAAGTTCATTACTTACACATTCTTCTTACTTCTTAACATTCATGTTCCTTAATCCATCTTTTCTTATCAACCTATCATGAATAGAGATAGAAGATAATTTAGAGAAGAAGTCTTACTTTAGAAGTCTTGGTAAATTAGCCTTCTTCTTTTTCTTACAAATGAAAGTAACTTATTGTAGCTTATTATCTCTAACACTTAAGCACTTTGAGATGTTTGGTTTATTTGAACAACTAACAAATGGCTTGCAAGGCTTCTCTATTTATAGAATTTGCAAGGTTAGGGTAATTTAGTCATTAAATCAACCCACCTCCTTAAGCCACCTCCTTACTATTCCTTACTTGATTAACACAACTCCTATCTTTTGCTTGGCCATTACTCCTAAGTCTTGGTCATTACTTTAACTTGGTCACAACATTAACTTGGTCTTAATATTAACCATATTAATATAGTTTGCCCATGGATCAAACAACTCAAGGATTCTAGCTTGGGCTTATATTAAATAACCTTTGGGCTTTGCATTAATAAACACTAGTTGGTTCATTAATTAATAATTGGGCCTTAACATTTTATTCACTTGGACTTGTATCAATTGTTAACCAATCTTCCAAGTTCATTAACATTACTTAATACATATACATATAGTTTATGTATTATTTTCGTATTCTAATTCATATAGAAATTATATACGATATTTTCATTCTTCATACCAACTCAGATAATACTTCAGATATACTCGCTTTTCATTACTTTGCACAATACCCAAGTATCATACAATTATTACTTACTCGTAAATACGTTGCCCTCCTTAACATTTATAAATTAAGTCCGCAAGCGAAATATTATACTTTCCATAACTAGATTTTTATTACATAATCCATCTTACCTTGTCATTCTATCATTATGTATTTCTCGGAAATTCAAAAATAAATCCCGAGCAAATACCGATAAATAGTGTTTTTCGGAAAATTTCTCGGAAAACTTTTATTTTTGTCTTGGAAATTCAACCACTTTAATTCATTAACGTTTCTCAAATACTACGACATTCTAACATCAATAGGTTATACAATGACAACCATCTTGATATCACATCGAATATAATTCTATTATTATTTAATTTAATAAAATTATTTTACAATAAGATCTGAATTTCTCGGTCGTTACACTTAGTCATCATGCGTACACTCTCAGATAGATTCCTTTTCCAGTTTTCAAATAGTAACTGGGTCATCCGTCTGTTCGGATTGATGGACTCTCATTCATCGTCCCCAATCTTATCACCCAGAGCAGACTGTAGGATGATGCTTATAAATCGCCCGTAGAGCATCTTTTGAGAGCCCTTTGTCTTCTTCGAGCTAAGGATCCATTTTCCTATCCATTCAAGCAGTAAAGCTCCATAGTTAAGCCGTATTCCACAACTTATGGCAGTCGTGAGCTTTAGATGCACCTCATTTATAGAATCGTGGCCAGAGCTTTTGCAGCATATACACTTCCCAATAATATCAGCCAAAAATTCATACCTCTAAGGAAATTCCTTTTTCTTGTATCCTTTGACAATGGGGAATTTTTTGTGATGCATCTTCTTAAGTCCTTCATGGAAATCGATGCCATCTAAAAACCAAAAACCTTCAGATTTGAAGCCTAGGGCTAGGTTGATGTTCTCAGCCTTTACCTTGATTTCCACGTCCTTGACTCTCGTCGTGAAGACTTCATTTTTGAACGCACCATTCTTATAGAATTCTTTTATTAGCTTAGGGTAGATCAATGTGCTCGTACCTAGAGCGTCTTCGAGACCTGCCTTCTACATTCTTCCCCCCTTATAAAGATTCTGTCCCCAGAATCTCGTCTTACTTTAACCAAATAGAAGGGGAAAATTTTTCTTCATCTTTTCTTCTAATTCCCACGTTGCTTCTTTAGCATCGTGGTTCTTCCATACTACCTTTACTGATGGTATTACCTTGTTCCTCAGAACTTATTCCTTTCTATCAATGATCTGCATCGGCGACTCTTCATATGTTAAGTCTTTCTCGATATGAATTGGCTCATACTCGATTACATGCTTATAGTCTGGCTTATATGGACGTAATACAGATATGTGAAACACGTTATGTATCTGTTCTAGGTCTGGAGGTAATGCTATTACATAAGCTACCTCTCCCACCCGTTTTAATACTTCAAAAGGTCCTATAAACCTTGGACTTAGCTTTCCTTTCTTTCCAAAACATATCTTTCCTTTCCAGGGAGATACCTTTAGAAACACATATGAACCCACTTCAAACTCTCGACTTAGTCTATGCGAGTCCGTATACTTCTTCTGTCTGTCCTAAGCTGTGACGAGATGCATCTGAATTAACTTTACTACATCCGTTGTCTACTGTACCAATTCTGGTCCTAGCATCCGGTGTTCTCCCACCTCATCCCAACACAATGGTGTTCTGCACCTTCTTCCATACATAGCTTCATAAGGCGGCATACCTATGCTTGCATGATAACTGTTGTTATACGCAAATTCTACTAGCGGTAGGTGATCTTCCCAACTACCCTTGAAATCCATGACGCAAGACCTCAACATGTCTTCTAATGTCTGAATTATTCTCTCTCTCTGCCCATTGGTTTATGGGTGATACGTTGTGCTTAACTTCAGCTGTGTTCCCAACTGTTCTTGCAAACTCCTCCAAAAGTTCTATGTGAATCGTGGATCACGATCTGACACAATCGATACTGGTACTCCATGTCTAGAAATGATTTCCTTAACATAAAGTTTAGCTAACTGGTCTAAGTTATACTTGACCCTAATTGACAAGAAGTGAGCCGACTTCACCAACCTACCCACTATTACCCAAATCGAATCAGATCCTTTATTCGTCAGTTTAAGTCCCACCACGAAGTCCATCGTGATATGCTCCCACTTCCATTCTGGAATCTCCAATGACTGTAATAAGCCACTGGGTCATTGATGTTTAGCCTTAACTTTTTGACAAGTCAAGCACCTACTCACATACTCTGCTATTTCTCTCTTCATGTTTGGCCACCAAAAACTCTGTCGAAGGTCTTGATACATCTTAGTGCTACCCGGATGTATCGAGTACCTCAAACTATGAGCTTCTTATAACACTTTCTCCTTTAATTCCGTCTCATTCGGAACCCAAATTCTTCCTTCAAATCTTAATAATCCCTCATTATCAAGAATATACTTAGTATCTTCATTCTCGGATAACCGCTTCTTCATTTGGTTACACTCGTCAGTCTTGAGTTGTACCTCCTTGACTCTCTCTACGATGGTAGATTGCATCTACGTCGTAAAGAATAACTTCCTCGAATAACTCGGCATCTTTACTTCTATTTCCATCCTAGCCATCTCTGTTATTAACTCATTTTGAGCCGTTAACATAGACAACTTTTCCCGACCCTTCCTACTTAAGGCGTCGGCAACTACATTGGCCTTTCCAGGGTGATACAGGATTTCACAATCATAATCCTTTATCAACTCTAGCCATCTTCTCGGTCTCATATTCAACTCCTTCTGAGTGAAGATATACTTTAGACTCTTATAGTCCGTATATATCTCACATTTTTCCCCATAAAGATAATGTCTCCATATCTTTAGGGCAAACACTACTGCGGCCAGTTCTAGATCATGTGTAGGATAAACTTTCTCATAATCCTTCAACTGTCGTGATGCATACGCAATGACTTTTCCATGCTGCATAAGCACACAACTAAGTCCTCTATGTGAAGCATCACTATACACCACAAAATTTCCCGTGTCATCTGGCAATGACAAAACAGGCGCTTCACTTAATCTTTTCTTCAGTTCTTGAAATCTGTCTTCACATTTATCCGTCCATACGTATTTCACCATCTTCCTTGTTAAATTAGTCAACGGGGTAGCTATCTTTGAAAAATCTTGGATAAATCTTCGATAGCACCGCTAACCCTAGGAAACTCAAGACCTCGACCGGCGCTTTCGGTTGTTCCCAATTCATTATCGCTTCTACCTTCACCGGATCCACCGAAATCCCTCTCGATCAATGACATGACCTACAAATCGCACTTTTCCCAAACCAAATTCACATTTGGTGAATTTCACATATAACTTCTCCTTCCTTAGTGTCTCCAACACTAATCTTATGTTCAACATGATCTTCTAGCGCCTTAGAATAGACTAGAATATCATTGATAAACACAACGCATTTAACTTGTCCAAATATGGTTTGAACACTCTGCTCATCATATCCATAAATGCAAATGGCAGCATTCGTCAACCCAAATGACATTACCGTAAACTCAGAATGACCATAACGAATCCTGAATGCCGTCTTTGGTACATCTTCCTTCCTAACCTTCAACTGGTGATACCCCGTCCGCAAATCTATTTTAGAAAAATACTTTTCCCCTTTCAATTGATCAAAGAGATCATCGATCCTGGGAAATGGGTATCTATTCTTTATCGTTAAATTGTTCAACTCTGGATAGTCGATACAAAGTCTCAACGATCCGTCTTTCTTCTTGACAAACAACATCGGTGCCCCCCACGGAGAAACACTTGGTTGAATGTACTTTCTGTACAATAGTTCATGTAGCTGAACCATTAGTTCTTTCATTTCCACAGGCGCCAAACGGTACGATGCCCTTGAGACTGGTGCCACTCCTAGCACAATGTCTATCACAAATTCGATCTCCCTATCCGGCGGTAAACCCGGTAACTCACTTGGAAATACATCCATGAACTTGTTTACTATAGGTATTTGTTCCATGGTTGCTCCCACTCTCTGGGTATCAAAAACATGGCATAGATAACCTACACATCCCTTCCTTAAAAGTTTTCTAGTTTGTGTCATCATAAGGCAACACAAAAGTCCCGACGATTTATTACCGTAAAATACTACAGGAGGTTGTGTAACGCCCGAGAAAATCGGATTTTTATGACAATTAAATTTTTATTTGATTATGTGAATTAAATGAATTTAATTGATTTCTTTGTGAGTAAGCTATGTGAAGGTCGTTCTATGACCTAGAATGTGCTAACGTGGTTAGTATTCTGGCTACGTGTTAGAAATAGTTGTTTGGAATTTCCAAGACGATAATAATTGTTTTTCGCGAAATTTCCATAAAAACACTATTCATCAGTTTCTGTTTGGGGAATTAATTTACAATTCCAGGAAACGCGTAATGATAGAATATCGTGATGAGATGGAATATCTGATAATATTTCATTTATGGCAAACACAGTTTTCGCCTGCGGACTTAAAACCTAAGGGTTGAGTATATTGATTTCTGAGAAGGAAATAATATGCGTAGAAGGAATGGCGTTAGGGTTAATGCGAGTATTGTACATTAGGTGATACTATTTAGTATATATGTATAATACGTTGAGTAAATACGAAGTACAATATGATTATTGTACGGGTAGTATACGGAGATAATACGTGAATTTTACGTATGGGATACGATTCGTATTATAGAATTAAGTTAAGACTTAATGACTAATTCATTTGAGTTGGATTATTAATTAATCCAATCATTTGAATGATCAAGGCCCAATGTTAATTTAGTTAAGCCCAATTCATAAAAACCGAATCGTGGGTCGAACCGGTGGGTCATCGAATGGGTAAAACCCATGGGGCAACCCATGGGATGTTACATGGGGTGGTGGGCCGGCCACCTTGGTGTGGAAGCCAAGCATAAGGCTTGGTCACCAAGTGTTTTACTTGGTGACCACACATGAATAGTAAGAGGTGGTGGTTTATAGTCCAAATTGCCCTCCATTCTAGTTTTCTATAAATAAGAAGCTAGGTTGATTCATTTGGGAGTTTTTCAACTTGCTAACCTAGATTATTTGAGAGAGAAAGAGAGCTATCCTTGCAAGCATACACTTTGGAAGCTTTAACTTCTATTTTTCCAAAAGATTTCTTAAGAGTTCTTGAGGTAATACTTCTTGTTTCTCATCTCCATCTCTTTTAGATTTTCTTTCATTTTAGAGAATCATGAAGGGGTGGTATATGTCTTGAATGAGGATTTAAAGATGACTTACCATAGATTCAATCTCTATAAGTCATAAGATTGCAAAAATAATAAGGTTATTGAACCATGAAAATATTGATAGTTGAGATCGATTGTTGATAAACCATTGAGCTCCATCAATACGTTAGTATATGCATCTTGTTTGGTTAGGATGTAGATATGAAATCCATGGAGTATTCCATGTGATTTGGCATAGAGAACATTAGTAACGAAGTTATGGCGAATTTTATGAAAATAGACGTTAAACGTCAAAAATGAGAAATTCTGGAATGGTAGTCGAAATTTGTCGTGAGACTTGAAAACGTTAGTTTTCAATGTTAACACGTGAGATAGGGTAATTAAGAATTGTGGGTTCGAGAATCATCGGATTCCGACTTAGAACGTAGAAAATGAGCATTGAAAGCTCATTAACGTTTACAAACGTATATAAAATGAACTCAATAGTGAATTCTGAGTTAACGGATTCGAAAGTGTTGATTTCTTATATGAACACGTAAAGGATGTAATTCCTGACTTGTAGGAATTCGAATGGGTCAATTTGGATGTAAAAAGAACAAATTAGGAAGCCGGGAGTTTCGTTAGAAAACCAAAACTAGTTTGGCCAACTGGTGCACAAACCTCGGTCAAGCATACCAAAACCAAAGACAGAAGTGGTGGCGCCAAGAAGACCAGACTTCGCCCGAACCACCTGCTAACTCATGCCATGCAGCAGCCATTAAAATATTAAAGGATGCAAATACAAAAATACTTTGACGATGGAAAAAAGTTGACAAGTTAGGTTTTAAACTTTAGTTGTTTAGAGACCTACCTGAGTTGAGTTTATATACTCAATAAATGTACTAAGACTAATCCTATATTACCTATACCAAGATATATATTATGAAACTTAGGAATGTAATGTATGTTAACAAGATATGTACAATGAACAAAGTTGGTACCTTATCAACGATGTTTGAGTCCGGTTAATAAACGCCGCTTAAGTGATAAACCGACAAGGGTAATAAGTCATGTTGACTTTAATAAAGATATTAAGTTAACAAAGACATAGAAGAGAAAGAAGCTTGTAGGAACAATGTGAATAGTTGTTTGATAGCTAATTACGAAAGTGCTATGTGAACATATCATGTAGATTCCGTAGAAGGTCGTGGTCAATCAATGAGTAAGTTATTTGAAGACGCTGAAAGGCAAGTTTTCTTAACGCTTGTCTAACTTCCATGTTAGCCAAGTTTTATGTGATTCGTAGAACTGAATTGCAAGACTTGTTTTAAAGAAAGGGTGATGCCAGATTTTAACTCGGCTAGACTATTCGTAATATATAGATTGATTATTATACATATCATTCTATATAGAAATGTTAACGCTATCCTATGCCTAGTAATTGGTACGGATGTGAAGGTAAGGTTTGTCTATGAACAAACAAAAGTATTTTTCATCGATTATTCGATGGGCACGCGAGTTTGCCAAAAATATTAAATGTAAATATCTTTAATGAATGAGTGTTGATCAACATAGAGTACTATAGGCTGATCACCTAGAAGTGCTCGTAAGTTATACTGGATGAACTACCTTAGTGTTTGTGGACTCCTTTTCAAGTATGAAAACCGAAATTATCGCTCATGGTCTATCGAATTCTGCCTCGTAATTCCTAATCTATTCTATACTTTGGGAATTGATGTTATGAACTGTTAAAGTATTATTGATTCATAATACTTCATAACTATTGTTCAGTTATGTTGAAATTGTTATATAATTCATGAATGTGTTATTCCTGTTATCCTTGATTAAACATGCTGAGCTGTCATGCTCACTTCTTGCGTGAATTATATAACTGTAGTTAAAGATGAACGTACTGTGAATGCCAAGAGTGATAAGGGCAAAGCTAAGATGGATGCTTAGGCATTGTGTAATAGTTAGTAAGTCTGTATGTATTAT
The DNA here is from genome assembly GCA_020205605.1 of Panax ginseng. Taxonomy (NCBI): domain Eukaryota; kingdom Viridiplantae; phylum Streptophyta; class Magnoliopsida; order Apiales; family Araliaceae; genus Panax; species Panax ginseng. The sequence continues at coordinate 50,924,228 of CM035136.1, read as the reverse complement.
ACATTATGAGCAATGAACAATGTAACCGGTTTATGAACCTGGGAAGGATTATACTTTGATTGTAATAAGAAGATAGTAATTACCTTTATTTTGTTGTATTTCAATGGAATGATTGTATGGATGTTAGTACAGTGGAGCACCATCTGTCGGGTTGGAAGATACCTGAATTTTGGGGCGTCACAGGTTGCTTCAACGTCCTGATGCTCACAAATTTCTTTTGGCAATCTATAATTACTCCGTGGTTAATTAACCAATCCATTCCGAGAATTACGTCGAATTCTCCTAACTTTATCGGTATTAAATCTACCGATAACTTATAACCACGTACATCTACGCAACAACTCCTATGAATATCTTCAACAGGAATTATCTCTTCGTTTGCTACCTTAATGTTCAAATGTATAGGTAATTTTCGGGAAATAATTCTAGTCGTCTTGCAAAATCACATGCTATAAACGAACAAGTAGCACCCGAATCAAATAGCACGTATGCATTTATGTTATTAATCAGAATAATACTTTGCAACTACATCCCCGATGCCACCGCATCTTGGACCGTTATATTAAAAGTGCGGGCCATTGATTTACCCATTGAGTGGGACCACTAATAGCCAACTTACCGCTATTAGTTCCCTTATTTCCTTCTGTCCCCTTCTTCTAGCGCTTCTTCGCTATGTGGTCATTGATCCACATACAAAACATCCGTGATTTTTTCTTGAATTTGGACAGCTTAGGCAAAATATGCCCTTCCCTGGCCCACAATTATAACATACCGCTTTCCTTTTGAGATGACTCCTAAGTGAGTCTTCCCGCAGGTTTTATAGCCCTCCATCCTCCTCTTAGCATCCCCTTGTTTTACTCCAATATTCCCAGAGTTAAAGCCCTTCCTCTTTTGACCATTTGCCCCACGGCTCCTCGATCTTGGTTCCTCCATCAACCTTGCCCTTGTTTTTCTTATCCTTCTGGTACTAGCTGAGAGCCTCATTCCCACCTTCTAATTATTGCCTTTTTCTAATATGGTTCCAAAGGAAGTACTTTGGAACAAAGAGATTCGGCTATAGAGCCAGGGTTTCAAGCCCTGCTCAAATCTTCTAGCCTTTCTCACTTCAGTGGTCCACTTGATGTGGAGCAAATCGTGCCAGTTTCATTAAACTTGGCAATATATTGGGAACTATCATCTCCCTTGTTTCAATTCAAGAAACCTCATTTCCATCCTCCTCTTGCATACTGCGGGAAAAATAGTTCTCAAGAAAATCTCCTTGAACCTCTCCCACGTTAAGTTTCCTATATCGGCCCTAGCCTGGTTTGCCTCCCACCAAAAGTTGGCCTCTCCTTTCATCAAATAGGTTGCAAAGGCAACCTTTTGACCCTCATCAACATTTCCTATTACAAATGCTTTCTCGATTTCTTTTACCCAAGTCTGGGTTTCTATAGGGTCCGTAGTTCCTTTGAACTCCGGCGGACCTACACTTTTAAAATCCTTAAAAGTTGTAATTCGTACTACTCCAGGAAACGGGTATATTAGCCCTCGTTTTATTAAATGCATCCGTTAAAAGATTAACGAACTCCTACATTGGATTAACTGGACCACCATCCGGTTGGTTAACATTAGTGCCCTAATTTCGTTGTCTCCTTCTTGGCGGCATTTTGCTGATAAGAAAATAACATATCATTATTACTTTATTCTTGTTGGTTTATTATTATTTGTAATAAAACAATAACTCATACTCATCACTCAAAATATTCCATAAAAAGACTTATATTGATTCATAACTTGTAGTATAACACTACATTGTTTACATTACTCAGCCTTAGCTGATTACATTACTATCCCGCAATTACTTTCCAAAAATTGGGATTTACAAAGGACTACCCTTTGTTATACAAAAGAGGGTTTTACGTTAGTACTAGATACATAATATTTACATATCTAAGCTACTCTAGCTATTGCTAGATTACATCTGCCGTAATGTATTCTCAAAATCATTGCTGGCCAGACCGGCAATAACATCTCTACTGATAGTGTGACGGGTCTGTCCTGCTTCTATCTGATACCCAGCTACCTGCTGCTGGAAATCCACATGAGAACTCCTATGTATATAGGACATCCTCTCCAACTTCCGCTGTTTAGTCTTTAGCTCCTGCTTGAGCTCAAAGACTTCACATTTCAGCTCTCGGACCTTGTCCTTAGCTAGAAATCTATAATCATGCTCCTCTTCCCACATTCCCTCCATGCTAGTCTTGTCCTCACGGACAACTTGGAGTTCCTCTTTCAACTCCTTAACCTCTTGGCAGTAATGGACATTCCTATCCAATACTGACATAAACAGTGCCTTCATCGATTCCCCCGTAGACAACTCCTCTGTAGGTGGAACCTGGTCAAAGGACATCATGTACACCTCCTCCTCTAGCATGCCATCAAATATAGACATGTAGTCTAAATCGTCCGAGTCTCCAGACTTGATTGTCACCACCTCTGGTTCTATCGCTACGGGATTTGGTAGTATCTCTACCCAATTAACCGAATTCTCGCTCACTACATGTATATCTCTATACATATCATTTTCTCCTGATATCTACAATAAAACAATATAGTTTGATTAGTACACGTCAGTAAAATAATAGAAATACATAACATAATATAGTGCATTTTTATAGGGTTACTTTCCATCTTTTACTTCTTTATTCTTTCTTAAGGTTATAATCTTAAGGTTCTACATTCCCCCTTAAGTTTTATAACCTAGGCTTTGCCCCCAAATCCGGGTATCTTCCAACCTGCAGATGGTGCTATACTGTACAACATTCATACATTCATTCAATTGAAAAGTCTCAAAGAACGAACATAACTTCTATATATTTAAAGTAATATTTACATTTCCCAGGTTCTATACCCATTACAAAGGTTCTTTGTCATAATATCAGTTACATTACAACAATAGACCTATACTATTACAAGACAGCTTAACAATCTACCTTAGCTTTTCCTTTATCCTTTTTCGATCCTTCGGGACGTTCAGTCTTAGCTGCATTCATATGGTTCAAGCAAGAGTGAGCATAACTAGCTCAACAAGTATAACAATTCAATAACAACATGCTTGACACATACGAATCGTATATCTTCAATAACTGAACAATAGTTATGAAGTACTATTGATAATTCAAAATAGCACTTCATCTTTCTTTCAAAATGTTTTACAATAATAATAATATTTAGTAAAACATTTACTCTGGTCAAAGACCTCGAGTATTACTTCTTTATTGGAAAATGACAACCCGGAAGCAAGTCCATAAGCCCGATATTACTTACGAGCACTTCTAGGTGATCAGCCTATTATACTCTATGTTGATCAACACTACATCTATTAAACGTATGCACGTTCAAGCATTTGGCAACCTCACGTGCCTGTCGTTTTATTGACAAAACATTTGTTTAACATTTCAGTCTTCTTTTGAAAACCATATCGAGTAGTTGACAAAAGATAACAACATTTGATAATAAATGAATAGATTATCAATATATGAAGTCTAGTTGGCTTTAACTTCAACATACCTCAATTCATGCGAAAGAATACATGAACTTCAAAAAAACTTGTTCAGATTGAACTGAGACAAGAGTTAGAATACTTGCCTTTAGCGTCTGCTACGGTATAATTACTTTATGTTCAAGTCTTTCAAGTCTCTACAATACATTATCAAATAATGCCTTACATTAGGTCACATATAATCAATTATGTATATGACTATATCTTACCCTTCTTCTCAATCTAATTGTGTATTAGATTCAGTTACTATTCATTCTGGTTTATCATTATCCTTGCACTAGGTTATCTCAACCTTTATACAACATCTTTAAGGTTTAACAAAGTTTAACCAATGTTACATTACGTTCCTTAGGTTGTGATTACTTTTAAATCAATTAACTTTCTTTTCTTTGTAATTAAAAACATTCATTGCTATCCTTGTTCTAAGGCTGGCGCTGTGGCGCCAGCTTTATACTTCCATCTCATGCTACGGGCCGCTTAATAGAGGTATTGTCCCAGACTTGTCACATGCACATGAAGTCCTTACTTTGTGGGCCTATTTGTGGCCACACTTCGGTTTTTTGTATTGTTCATGATAATATACCACAAATTGTACTACGATTTGCTACATGCCCAAACTCTTCTGAGTACTTGGACACTGTTACATATATCATGGCATAACCGGGCTATTTAGGGTTGAAATATGGCCCAACTCTTTACACCGAAAAAATTCATCTTTAAAATTTTTTGAACTTCCCGGACGCATAACTTCTTTATTATAAGTCCCAATTGGCTCGCTCAAAAGCCTCATCGCTCACAAATTACGTAATCTACGTGTTCATGTAAGAATTTTATCTATTTGATTTTGTTTGCTAAAAATTCACCTATTGGTTCATTTTAAACGAAAACGATAAACGTTCGTGAACGCTCAACGCCGCTTTCTTCGCTTCTAAGTCTAATTCGGCCATTTTTGAGTCCGCAACTCTTAAATGCCAAATATGACTTGTCTCCATCGAAAAACAATGGTTCCGAGTTCAAACACAAAATTTGACTTCTATTCTCGAGAATTTTACTAATTCGACTGCTATCGTCGCCCAATCGCGTAATTTCCAAAGAAATCTTCATTCTTATGATTTGTTCATCATTACAAATGAATTCCATTCAACATGTGAACATCTGAACATACTTATTACAACAACCTATATTCATTGTTGGATTTTTGACTTTTCTTCATGAGATTATAACTTGTCAAATTATAAACTACTTAAGATTTTATTGTTCATGACTTATGACAATTAAAGTTTCTTAATCATCATACTTTATATGTTCTTAACATATAACTTTACTTATGTATACATGATACATATGATCATATAAGTTCTTTTACATCCCATATCACTTCTCTTGATAAACTCATTACAAGTTCATAATACTTTCACATAAGTTTATAACTTATGCTAACTTAAATGACTTATTACCAACTTATGTGGCTTAAGTTCATTACTTACACATTCTTCTTACTTCTTAACATTCATGTTCCTTAATCCATCTTTTCTTATCAACCTATCATGAATAGAGATAGAAGATAATTTAAAGAAGAAGTCTTACTTTAGAAGTCTTGGTAAAGTAGCCTTCTTCTTCTTCTTACAAATGAAAGTAACTTATTGTATCTTATTATCTCTAACACTTACGCACTTTGAGATGTTTGGTTTATTTGAACAACTAACAAATGGCTTGCAAGGCTTCTCTATTTATAGAATTTGCAAGGTTAGGGTAATTTAGTCATTAAATCAACCCAACTCCTTAAGCCACCTCCTTACTATTCATTACTTGATTAACACAACTATTATCTTTTGCTTGGCCATTACTCCTAAGTCTTGGTCATTACTTTAACTTGGTCACCACATTAACTTGGTCTTCATATTAACCATATTAATATGGTTTACCCCATGGGTCAAACAACTCATGGATTCTTGCTTGGGCTTACATTAAATCAACCTTTGGGCTTTGCATTAATAAACACTAGTTGGTTCATTAATTAATAATTGGGCCTTAACATTTTATTCACTTGGACTTGTATCAATTGTTAACCAATCTTCCAAGTTCATTAACATTACTTAATACATATACATATAGTTTATGTATTATTTTCGTATTCTAATTCATATAGAAATTATATACGATATTTCATTCTTCATACCAACTCGTATAATACTTCGTATTATACTCGTTTTCATTACTTTGCACAATACCCAAGTATCATACAATTATTACTTACTCGTTAATACTTTGCCCTCCTTAACATTTATAAATTAAGTCCGCAAGCGAAATATTATATTTTCCATAACTAGATTTTTATTACATAATCCATCTTACCTTGTCATTCTATCATTATTTATTTCTCGGAAATTCAAAAATAAATCCCGAGCAAATACCGATGAATAGTGTTTTTCGGAAAATTTCTCGGAAAACTTTTATTTTGGTCTTGGAAATTCAACCACTTTAATTCATTAACGTAGCTCAAATACTACGACATTCTAACATCAATAGGTTATACAATGACAACCATCTTGATATCACATTGAATATAATTCTATTATTATTTAATTTAATAAAATCATTTTACAATAAGATCCGAATTTCTCTGTCGTTACACTTAGTCATCATGCGTAGGATGATGCTTATAAATCGCCTGTAGAGCATCTTTTGAGAGCCCTTTGTCTTCTTCGAGCTAAGGATCCATTTTCCTATCCATTCAAGCAGTAGAGCTCCATAGTTAAGTTGTATGCCACAACTTATGGCAGTCATGAGCTTTAGATGCACCTCATTTATAGAATCGTGGCCAGAGCTTTTGCAGCATATACACTTCCCGATAATATCGGCCAAAAATTCATACCTCTGAGGAAATTCCTTTTTCTTGTATCCTTTGACAATGGGGAATTTTTTGTGATGCATCTTCTTAAGTCCTTCATGGAAATCGATGCCATCTAAAAACCAAAAACCTTCAAATTTGAAGCCGATGTTCTCAGCCTTTACCTTGATTTCCACATCCTTGACTCTCGTCGTGAAGACTTCATTTTTGAACGCCCCATTCTTATAGAATTCTTTTATTAGCTTAGGGTTGATCCATGTGCTCGTACCCAGAGCGTCTTCGAGACCTGCCTTCTTTATCAATGTCAGAATCTTGTGAAATTTGGGTTTTGCGGTTTTGAACTCATCGAAGCATAGTCTGTAGCCAAAGACGATGTTTGAGGCTGCTATTGATTTCTTTGCAAGGAGTATGGTTGTCTGAACTTTCTTAAGGGTTAGGGTTTCTGCTTGTAGATAGAGAGGAGAGAGATAATCTTTTTGAACTTCTGATTTCAAAAAGGAATTTTCAAACTGTTCTTGTAACTTCCCTCTCTCCATTTTTGTTTAGTGGGGCAGGTGTCAAATTCTTATTGGCTCTACGAATTTGACTGAGGAGGATTGTACTGATTTACCCTTAGCTCCTTCTGAGCTAATGTGTCCTTAGGGAGGACTACGATCGTTGAGGTGGCCTTTGTGTTTGTTGAGTTTGCTTTGCATTCGTTGAGTCTGAACTACTATCGTCGTGTCTGCTCAGCAATCGTCGTGTCTGCTCAACAATCGTCATATCTGAACTATGATCGTTGAGTCTGACCGAATCCTTGTGATAAACTTTTGACTTAACATTCTTCTTGGTTTAAGGTGACTTAGGAAGGGACAACCTCATAGAGTGAATCAAGGGTTAGGTTTGTTCCTGTGGCGCTTATCAGAGAGATTTCTTTGTTTTTAAACTTTATCATCACAGGATACTCCTTTGTTTTGTTGATGGGGCTCTGCCATCGTTGAGTCTATACTACGATCGTTGTCTTTTATGTCACTTCAACTCTACGATCGTGGACTTCCTTTGATCACATCTATGATTTTGAACATAGCCTTTATATATGTATGGTTAGCACAAACTAGAGCATATTTTTCATGGTTATAAGTTAAGCATGCCTAGCTCACTTATTAACTTGTTAAACCTGGATTCATCTAGAGGCTTTGTAACGACATCAGCAAGTTGATTTTCAGTAGGGATATATTGTAAAGATATAGTTCCATTTTACACATGATCCCTAATGAAGTGATACCTTATTTATATATGTTTAGTCCTAGAATGCATGATAGGATTATAAGTTATTTCTATGGCACTTGTGTTATCACAGTGAAAAGGTATGGATTTGATTTCAAACCCATAATCTGTTAGCTGATTTTTCATCCATAGGATCTGAGCACAGCAGCTACCAGCAACAATGTATTCAGCTTTTGTAGTTGAAGTAGATACTGAGTTTTGCTTCTTGCTAAACCAGGACACAAGTCTGTTTCCTAGCAATTGACAAGTGCCACTGGTACTCTTTCTATCTATTTTGTAGCCTACAAAATCAGTATCTGCGTATCCTATTAGTTCAAATGAGGACTCATTGGGATACCAAAGCCCCAAGTGAGTTGTACCCTTGAGGTACCTGAAAATCCTCTTTACAGCAATTAAATGTGATTCTTTAGGATTAGCCTAAAATCTAGCATAAATGCATGTTGCAAACATTATATCTGGTCTACTGGTAGTTAGATATAAAAGAGAGCCTATCATACCTTTGTATTGAGTTATATCAATACTTTTACCTTTTTCATCTTTGTCAAGCTTAGTTATAGGAGAAATTGGGGTTTTCATGGGAGAGGCTGATTCCATGCCATACTTCTTAAGTAAATCTTTGATGTACTTGGCTTGGTTTATGAAGATTCCATCATCAGTCTGCTTTACTTGCAGTCCAAGAAAGAAGTTCAGCTCACCCATTATACTCATTTCAAACTTGCTCTGCATAAGCTTGGAGAATCTCTTATATAGCTTTTCATCAGTAGAACCATAAATAATATCATTAACATATATTTGAACCAATAAGACTTTGCCTTTATGCTTTCTAAGGAATAATGTGGTATCTACTCTACCTCTAGTGAACCCATTTTCAATAAAAAAGTTAATTAGTGTTTCATACCATGCTCTAGGTTCTTGTTTGAGACCATATAAGGCTTTGTCTAATCTATAAACATAATTAAAAAGAGCTGGATTGATGAAACATGGAGGTTACTCTACGTAGACTTCTTCTTGAAGTTCACCATTCAGGAATGCACTTTTGACATCCATCTGAAAGACCTTGAATTTCATGTGAACAGCAAAGGCAAAGAATATTCTGATGGCTTCTAGTCTGGCAACATGTGCAAATGTCTCATCGTTGTTAATGCCTTTTTCCTGAGAGTAGCCCTTGGCCACTAGTCTTGCCTTATTCTTGGTTATTAGTCCATCTTCATCCATCTTGTTTCTAAAGACCCACTTGGTTCCAATGACAGGGTGACTTTTTGTCTTGGTACTAATCTCTATACTTTGCTTCTTTCAAATTGATTAAGTTCTTCTTGCATGGCTTCTATCCAACTGGAGTCTTCCATAGCATCCTCTATCTTCTTCGGTTCCATTTATGACAAGAAGCTTAGATAGAAACATTCATTTTGGGTGGCAGCTCTTGTTTTGACTCTAGCACTTGGATCTCCAATGATTAAATTTTGAGTGTGATCTCTTGCCCATCTGTTTCCTGTTGGGACATCTGTCTTGATGCCTTCTTGTCTTAGGTCTTCAAGATCTATTTCTTCTTCTTTGTGTGGAGGTTCGTTGTCTGGCATATGCCTCTCTACGATTTCATTTCCTTGCTCAGCGATTTCACTATCTGGTACTACAATCGTAGTGTTGAGCTCGACGACCTCGTTCGTAGTGTCTGAACTGTCGGTCGTAGTGTCTTGAGGCACTGTTTTGTCTAAGTCTGTCTCATCAAAGATGATGTGAATCGAGACTTCAACACTCAGTGTCTTCTTGTTGAACACTTTGTAGGCCTTACTGTCGTGGCATATCCAAGAAAGATTCCTTCGTCTGACTTGGGTTGAAACTTTGTCAAGTATTGCTTTCCATTGTTGAGAATGTAGCATGCACAACCGAATACATGAAAGTAGCTGACACTTGGCTTTCTTCCTTTCCACAGTTCATAGGGAGTCTTCTTAATCGTAGAATGTATGAGTGATATGTTCTCGAGTATAGCATGCAAAGGTCGATAGCTTCTACCTGTATATATTCAGCAGTAGATGGATCACTGCTAGTAGAGTTCTTCCAGCCTCTATCAAAGTTCTGTTCTTTTTCTCAGCTACTCCATTTTGTTGAGGAGTTCGTGGAGCTGAGAAGTTATGATTGATGCCATTGTTCTGCAAGCAAATCGGTCCATTTCTCGAGAAGTCAATTTCTACCATGATCACTCTAATAGCCTTGATTTTCTCTCCTTTCTCGTTCATCACCAACCTGAATATCTTAATCAGTTGGGAGCTTGTTTCATCCTTTGAGGTTAGAAAAGAACACCCATGTGAACTCCTGTGTAGTCGCCGAACGTGATTTAATGAGATTTTGTAATTTAATTTTAATATTTATTGAATTAAATAAATATTTTTGATAATTTAATTATTAGATTAAATAATTAATGTATGAAGTTGTGATAGATTAATTTAATTATATGTGTTATATTTATTAAATTAATGTGGAGAATTTTATTATTCAAAGTATGTAATTATGTGAGTTTATTGAATTAAAAGAAATATTTAATAAGCCTAATATTATTTTATTTAAATTAATAATTAATGAGAAAATTAATTATATGACTACGTGAATTAATGATAAATTATTATATTTTGTTTAAATTAAATATTTGAGTGGAGAATTTTATTATTCAAAGTGTGTAATTATGTGAATTTATTGAATTAAAAGAAATATTTAATAAGCTTAATATTATTTTATTTAAATTAATAATTAATGAGAAAATTAATTGTATGACTACGTTGAATTAATGATAAATTATTATATTTTATTTAAATTAAATATTTGATTTATTTCATAAAGGGGTGTGACATTATTCAACTATAATATAAGGAATTTATCAAAATAAATGGGTTTGAGTTTTAAGAATGACCAAACAAAGCCTTAGGGGAGGTTGAGAGTAGTTAACCCATGATGGGTTAACGGACCACCACAACTGCGCTCAGTTATTTTATAAATTTAATACGTCGTCTTCTTCTTTCATTTGGCTAAGTCTGGAAGAGGAAAATCAGAGAACATTAAGAAATTTTGAGGGAAATTGTGAGTGTGTGATCAAACAAGTATCTTAGAAAGGATCATCAAGGATAATCCCTACTAATCTATCTGGGTAATTCCTTTAACTAAATTCTATTCTACGTCATTTAAAGTTCTCATGAAAATGGCTTTCAAGTTAATTATTTAAGTCTCTGTAATTGAAAAGGGGTGTTAATATGTTAGTATAACATGTTTTACTATATATTGTATTTTATCCATAACACCAGTTTCATAAAATAGGTCGTATATTATTCTTCAAAAATACATAGTATAGAAATATGGCCATATGGCCCTTACGCACAAATTTAATACGTTAATCATATGTTGTATCATAAATTTTATACTTGTATATAATTATGTATGTTAAAATGAAGGAATCAAACTTCAAATGAACAAATTCGGTGTTATAACGAACCCGTAATGTTAATTTTTATGTTTTGTGTTCAAAACTTTCAAGAACATCAAGAACAATAAAAATTACATGTTTTGATTCTGTAAATTATGTGTTTTAACTTGTTAAAATCATGCTATAAGGGTTGAGTAGTAAGTGTATGTGTATTACAGTGTTTGGGTATGTCTAATTTCGTGTAGAAATAATTTAATTAGAGGTTTTGGCCATGTTCTGCAATTTTTCACGAATTGCGGGAATCGGTATCGTTTCACCGCATCGCAAGCGCCAGCTTCAATGCCTTAAGGCCCAAGAAGAGCCGCTTAAAGGCCAAGCATATAGTGTAACCAAATAAGTAGCAACGAGAATAAATAGCAGTCCAATAAATACAAATACCACTGCAGTAATGTCCAAATGAAAATTTTAAAGTGTTCAAGTCCATGAATGTGATAGTAACATAATCTAATGAACATAGAAATATGTTAGAAGTATAACGAGACGTTAAAATAAGTTATTAACATGTCAATAACACAGTTACGTGTGGATTGAAGGATTAAACACATAGATAACTTATTATTCGTGAAGTGTAAAATTATGTGACAATAAGTGTGGTAATTTGACTAAGTATAGTCATAATCCGAGTTAGACGAAAAGAATGAACTTGTGATGACTAGTTACATTATAATTGACTGGTATTGTGAATATGAATGGTATGTAGGATTAAATCGAGGAACGTGTATAATTAACGTGTAATCTACGCACGAGGCAAGTTTCTTAACCCTAGTTGTTATCATTATTCAAGTTTATAAATTACATCGAGTAAATTCTCGTTATTATTAATCAAGTTCAATTTGTTATATTAAAGATTATTTATCTTTTTAAATTATGATTCTGTTATACAATATACGTGTTCTATTGTATACCTCTTGAGATAGTTATTCAATTTAATATCAGTTATTGTTGAACCTTGTTAGACTAGAGAACCCTTATTGATTCGACTAGTCCATAGTTGATGAACGTTCTAAATTTTAGAACCCTTATGGATTTATCCAAACCAAACTTCCTTTGGTGCGGACTCTAATGTCAAACTGAGATGAACAACCCTGTATAGGAATTACTTATGCGTTAGCGTTAAGATATTATGCACAATATGGTACTAAGGGTTGATCCCCCTAAGTACGAGTAGAAGAATCCATAGTCTTATGACTGATAAAGGTTTCAAGTATAACCCTTGAAAACCTAGGACATAGTTCAAGGTTTTATGACCCTCAGAAATCTTTTGATTCTTGTTATTCATTCTTGATTCAAAAGTTGAGTTTTATTCCAGAAGTCTTTGATTCACTCCCATGTTATTATATATTGTTATTTCATTTTTATACTTGTGGGCAATCATGCTCACTCTTGCGTAATAATAACATTGCAGTTAAGAACGAAAGGTCCGATGAGCCTTCTACTAACAAAGGCAAGGGCAAGATTGACTTGTTATTTTATGTGATGATGTATTTCTATTTTAGACTTATGTTAATGATGTGTAAGATGATTAATTGTTTATGTTTCCGCAATTAAGATTTAAGGTTAATATGACCTAGGATTTATGTATTTTTATGATGTAACTCCTTAAGGAGAGGATTTATTTCTATTTATTAATGTTTTCATTTATTATGGGTAGATAGACATATGATGTTTGTATAGTGAACACCAAATCATGTGGGAATTGAAGTACCCGGATTTGGGGGTGTCACATCGATATGACCAATGAGTATCTCTTCCCTCCGAGACTTGTTGGAATTGGCCCGAATAGATCCATGTGGAGCAACTGTAGGGGCTTGCCAATTGAGTTGGCAGTTTTGATCTTGAATGAGCTTCTGGTCTATTTTCCAAGTTGACAGGCATTGCATGGCCTTTCTTTGACGAAGCTGAACTTGGGTAGGCCTGCAATAAGATCTTTTGAGGCCAGTTTGGACATGCTTTTGAAGTTGAGATGAGACAATCTTCTATGCCATAACCAACTCATTTCTTCATATGCTTTAGGCAGAAAGCATATTGTCTTGTCTGAGCTTAGTTGTCCAAGATTTACTGTGTAGACATTTCCTTCTCTTGTTCCGCATAGCTTTACAGCGGATGTCTTTAAATCTCTGACTTGACACTGATTGTTGAGGAATGTTACTTGATGGCCCTTATCGCAGAGTTGGCTAATGCTCAGAAGATTGTGTTATAGTCCTTCCACATAGGCCACTTTACTGAAGGATACTGCCCCATTTCCAGCTGAGTCATATCCTCTTGTCTTGCCAGAGCCGTTGTCTCCAAAGATGATTGAGGGCCCTTCCTTCTCTATGTAGTTAGATAAAAGGGCTTTGTTCCCAGTCATGTGCCTTGAGCATCCACTGTCCAGATACCAGGTTGTGATCGTGGAGCTCTTTTCCTGTGATAATATTAAACCTTCATTTTAGTACCCATACTTGTGTGGGTCCTACTTTGTTAGTACCCTTGAGAACCCAAATCTTCTTGATTCTGGGTCTCACATGCATGGAATTATAATAGTATTTTGCAGCCTTGTGACCAACTTTATTGCACACAAAACATCTAGCATGATGCATGCCTGTGTGTGTGAGAGAATTCATCCTCCAGTTGGACTTGTGTGGTTCTTTAGTCATCATTATGTTAAACTGATTTTCCTTCTTCCATGTGTCATTGGGTTTCATGAATTGTGAGGAGTGTACCTTACCTCTACTGTACCTTCCTAGTTGATTCGTAGAGTTGGTCTTACTTGACTCTACGATCCTTCGAGGTTGGTGAATAGTGGATGGGTTACTCTTCTCTTTTCTGAAGCCCAGGTCAGCATGAGATCCTTTACTCCTTGGAGTATGGATTGAATTAGTAGAACAGGGTTGGGTTGGTTCTTCCTTTTGTGAGGATTTCACAAATATAATGCCTCTACTAAAACTTGAAGCATTACTAGTGCTAATTTCCTTTATCTTTTCCACACATGGCTCTGAGGTGGATCCCCCAAAGCCTAAGCATGTTCTGTCAGATGCACTTCTCTGACTAGAGAGCAGGGAGTCTATGGATGATGATGATTTATTCCATGTAGAGATAGTCTTTTCTGGTTCCTCAATTTTAGAGGTTAGACTTGACTCTCTTTGTTCATTGAGCTCATTGGTCTGTTTTAAGAGCTCATTTTCAGCCTCAAGCTTGGAGAGAGAGTTAGTACTTAGAAGGGTTGTTTCCAGTTCTTCTTAAACTTTCTTTTTCTCCTCTTGAAGAAGTGAATAATCCTTCGACAGAACTTTGAACCATTTCATGTATTGATGCATATCAGATGTTATGCCATGCAGTGTAGTTCTTAAATCATCAATGTCTACATCAGGAGAGTTAAAGTCAAATACCTCATTGATACTTACTTCATGTATATTGGAGTTCAGTTTGTCCTTTGTATGTTTGGCCATCAGGCATATATTTGCCATTTGAGGATCATCATCATCTCCAGATTCGGGAGTTAAGTCATTTTTTGAATCACTCCACGATCCTCCAACTACAAGGCCTTTTTCTTTCTTCTGAGACCTTTTGTTGCCCTTGTATTCCTTATTTGGATGTGATTTCTTCTTTAGTTCTTCTGTGAGAGGGTTGTTGCAGTTGGCAATGAAATGGCCAGGCTTCTTGCAATTGTAGCATAGATCATTCAATTGCTCTGCCTGATCATGTAGTTGGCCGACCTTCTTTAACTTCTTTGGTTTTGCCTTGACGCATGAACCTTCTTCGAGTCTTTTTACCAAAGATTGCAAAGTCCTCATCATCATCTTCATCATAGTCGAGTCAATTTCAAAGGTCGAACCTTGGAGGTACTTTCAGTTGCTTTGAGAGAAACACCCTTATCCTTCTTTCTTCCTTCTGATAGAGTTTCTGCTCATTGAGTCAGCTCCAGTTCATATGTAAGAAGGTTGCCATATAATTGTTGAACAGTCATCTCATGGAGAATATTTGACTCTCTAATAACAGTGGTTTTGGAATCCCACCTGGTTGGTAAGGCTCTCATGAATTTTCTGATTAGATCTTTGTTTGGATAGATCTTTTCATAGGCTCGTAGAGAATTGAGTAGAACGTTGAATCTCTCGTAGGTGGCAGTGACGTTTTCTCCTTGAACGTGTGTAAATATTTCATATTGCTGTGTCAGGAGAGATTGTTTGTTTTCTCTGACTTCTTCCGTTCCTTCATGCATGATGAGAAGTGCTTCCCAAACCTCCTTTGTTGTTTTGTTGTTGATCAAATTTTCAAACAAATCATCTTCTAATGATTGGAACAAAATGTTCTTGGCCTTTTTGTCAAGTTGAACAGCTATCTTTTCGTTATCTGTCAACTCCTCTTTGACTTTGATTTGTATTCTGTTTGGGTCGTCTATATTTGGTGCAAGCTTTGTTGGAACATAGGGCCCATTTTGAACAGTTTCAAATAGATCTTCATCTATTGAGTCCATGTATGCTTGCATCCGAACTTTCTAGTTTGCGAATTTATCTTTGTTTCACATTGGTGGCTTGCTGCCTCCTCCAGTCCTTGATTCGCTTGGTAAGTGTGCCATTGGATCTACTTAAGCATTGTAGGCTACATAATAGAACCTGCTTTGATACCAATTGTTAGTTCCCGGAGGCACAATAGTTATCTAGAAGGGGGGGTTGAATATATATTCAAAAATCTTTTCGCTTTAAATTGTTAGTTGATAATGATTAAAACACAGCGGAATTAATATTTGTTTTAATCTCCCTTAAGATATAGTGAATTAATGAGAGTGAGGAAGTTATAGCAGTTATAGCAAGAATGTAATAGACACATCAGTTTTAAGTGGTTCAGAGCACTTAAAGCTCTTAGTCCACTCTTCTACTCCCCGAGTAGGAAATCCACTAAGGATGTCTTTTTCACTTTCTAAATCTCACAGATCCCTTCTAGAACAGCAGTCTAGGCACTTCTTAGTTCACTCTTGAACTCTTCAAGTCCAGCAGACTTGGTTCTTCACAGTTCACTTAAAACTCTTCAAATCCTTCTGACTTGGAACTCTTACTTCAGTTGCTTGGTAGTTGTTGAGTTCTTGGTTGGTGCTACTCAGTTGTTGTGAAGCACTTGTTCGAAAGAACTGAATAGCTGAGCAAGCTTTCTCTTTTTCTCATATCGTAGAGTTGAGCATTGAGTGTTCTTGTTCGTTTTGTTCAATGCTTGCTTACTTTTTCATCTGGATATGTTCTGCATATATTTGATCCTTGAAATCTATCCGTTGAAGCCATTTGATCAAACATTAAATGCGTTTAACATTTTTGAACTTTGATGGAGACTTTTCTGCACACCTTCTGAATTGCATTCTGGCCCACTGACATAGTAAACTGCTTTCTCACCTAACACCTGAAAAGGTGTTTTCCTCTATCCTATGGTCCTTTTCTTAGCTTCTTGAATACGTTCCTTTTGTTGTATACTAAGGATATCTTTTATGTCATTGGGACTGGTGAGGATTTCAACGTTTAAAACTCATTCCACATTTGTTGGAATTTGTTTCCAAACAAAAGGTAGGGCTCGATGCTTCTAACATATGGCAGATGATACTCTACGATCCATATCGTGGTTTCTTATCACCTTGGTGCTTGGTCTGATGAGAATTCTACGATTTCTCTCAAGGTCTTATACACTATGATCTTTTGTGGCTTATCTTGCAGACTTTACGTTTCCGAGAGCACACTACGATCTCTAAGTTAGCTTCGGAAAATGTCTGGACAGCTCTACGATCCCTGAAGAGGCCCTCCAAGGAAGATACACTACAATCTTAGAAGCTTTACGATCCTGCCTTAGCTCTGCAATCTCTTGATCAGCTCGATAGACTGTGATTATTGTTGAAGCCTATCTATTCCTTTCAAGACATAGATCAACCTAACATCTTTGATCTCTTTATCTATACATTTAAAGCTTAGATCAACTTAACAAATTTGATCTATCACTAAGTCCATGTACATATATTCCTTTAAGAACTTTACATATAATCATGATCATTTACTTTAAACATCAAATCAACATATGCATTTTCCCAACACCTTTTAACTACTATATATAAGATATATCAGCCATTTAAGGGATGACATCATTAACCAAAAACCCTAGTCGCTCTTAGAGAAAGACTAGAGAGAAATAGTTTCGAAATCCTCATCCTTGGTGGCTAGTACCGCAGTTCCTTTTATTGCATATCGTACGATGATTCGCGGGGTATTCGTGTGGATACCATAGATGCGCGATTCGTTTGGATTGCGCTGGAGATTCGATCGCATCAATTTCACCTTCAATAATCGGTATAAATTTCTAACCACTGCATTAATATGGTTTTCACGTGGATCTTGTTTTAGGGTTTCGAAATTGCTTTGAAAATTTGTTTTATTTCTATTGTGTTTATGTGCTGAAACCCAACAGTTCTTTCTTATGTCATGATTTTCTTACATTGGGGACAATGTAAGGTTTGAGTGTGGGGGGGTGAGATTTAGGTTTTATTTAGGAATAATAATCCAATTTTGATGGGAAGTTGAAAAAAAAAATCTGATTTTTTTTTTTGAAAACTTGGGTTTCATGGTTCTTTTTGGCTACGTGTTTAAAAGGTTAATGTAGCGTCCCCAAATCCGGGTCCCAAATCACCATGAATCTGGTACACTAATTCTATAACTATTGCGGAAGATATAAACATATATTGTTTATACAATATACTTTACACACTAATCCCAAGGTCGAGAACCTTCACATAATACCTGATTTAATATTCTATCTAACATATAATGTTATTATCATACAATTTAGCTACACATATACTCCAAAAGCTGGACTTATCTTTGACTTTTCTTGTATCTGACGTATTCGTCCTAGTCTGCAATGTTTATCATGATATAACAAGGGTGAGCAACAAGTTTTCCCAGCAAGTATAAGTTTAATTGAAGATATATCATGATTGAAAGAATTGAATAACAAGCTGGCTAACATTCAACAATATATACATTGTGAACTAGCATGAATAATTTTCATAGCTGAACGAATAATGAACATGGATAACTATATCTGGACCAAATGGTAATGAAGGCGATCAACCTTTTATACCTGATGAACACATGCAATATGCACAAGGTGCGATTCAACAAATCATAGACGTGATGTAATCAACAATGATTAATCACAAGTTAAAAGAATACTTGATGAAAACTTTCATGCACCGTTGATTACCGTTACACAATTTATTAAGCTTTGTCTGAAGACCTAATATAGATAATATGGGTCTCACAAGTTAGAATAATATCATCACAGTATAAAATAACCTAAACAACATTATCACATAATCCTATCAGTCTATTTAGAACATAAGACCTAGTATCAAGTCAAACTATTGCAGTCTGAGTTGAGTTCGGTACTATTTTGACATCCCAACAGCCTAGTGGGACAAATATAAAGCCTATTTTCCATAAGACTGTCTAAACGCAACACAATTATCTTAGATAATTTAATAATCAATCAAAATATTTTTCAATGACTTATAAAAATTTTCAAATAATTATTATCATTTATCATGATTTTTCAATCATTAATATCATATTTATATGAATTAAATACCACTTAATTCCATTATCATTAATATTTATTTAATATTAAATATTAATGAAAAACATAACATAATATTATAAATTATTTATAATATTTTAAAGTATTTTTAATACTTTATTATTTCCTTTAAATGATTTTAAAATAATTACAACCATTGTTAAATAACCATCCTTAATATAAAAATATTAATATATTTCATGGCAAAATATCAAAAGTTATATTTTATAACTTAAAATATTTTTATAATCTTTAAATTATTTTTATATAATTTTAAATCATTTATTCTATTTTCCACAATTTATTCAATACATTTATTAAATAAATTAATTATCATTAATATTAATTAATTAATGAAATTCATCACAAAATATTAAAAGTCATTAAAAATAACTTAAAATATTTTCTTATACCATACTATAATTTTAAATGATTTTTAAAGTATTAAAATCATTTTAAGTAATTTATTTAATATTATAATTAAATAATTTAAATACCATTAATATTCCAAAAATATTAAATATTAATGAAATATATTCTAAATTATTAAAAAGTCATTTTTAGACTTTAAAATAATTTTTAGGAATTTATTATGAATTTTTTATAATTAAAAACTATTTTTCTCTATTTATTTAATAAAAATAATAATTTTAGAAATAAAGTGTCACTAAAGGGTCCTAGGGCGACAGAACTGTCGCTATAGGTGTTCTTCATCAAACCTAAAACATTCATAGCAGTTATCAAGGTAGCTAGTTTGACCATCATTTGATCTTAGTTCATAATGTTTTCTAGACAGTCTAGTGTAATAGGAATGTAGTGTTGATGTAATACTACAATCTTCAGCATGTTTCATAGCCCAAACACATCAAAGCTGCAAGATCTAGGCTCCAGAAAAGCTTGTCAGACGTGTTCTTGAGTTTCTAGGTTGCCCAGAAACTCAAGCAGTAACAAGGGTCTTACTTTGAATCTTTGTATCTATGATTATGAGTACCAAAATTTTGATATGTGCCTATAAATCAAACTCATAATTATGAGTACCAACTTGTGACACCCCCAAATCCAGGTACTTCGATTCCACAGGATTTGGTGTTCACTGTACAAATATCATTTATCTATCTACCCATAATAATTGCAAACCATTCAATACATAGAAATAAAATCCTCCCCTTATGGGGTTACAACATCTGAATAATAAATACAATCCCAGGTCAAACTATCCTTAAACATCTATGCAGAAACATAAACAATTAATAAGTCTTAACAACATTAAGTCCTAACACATAAATTCAACATCTCATAAATACAAGTCTTCAACATTTGTTAACCTTGCCCTTGTCTTTACTAGTAGAAGGCTCGTCGGTTCTTTCGTTCTTAACTGCAATGTTATTATTACGCAAGAGTGAGCATGATTTCTCACAAATAAAATAATGAAATAACAATGAATAATAACATGCGAGTGAATCAAAGACTTCTGAAATAAAAACTCAACTTTTGAATCAAGAATGAATAACAAGAATCAAAAGATTTCAGAGGGTCATAAGACCTTGAACTATGTCCTAGGTTATCAAGGGTTGTACTTGAAACTTTTAACACTCATAAGACTATAGACCTTTCTACTCGTGCTTAGGGGATCAATACCTTAGTACCATACATGCACAATAATATCTTAACGCTAACGCATAAGAAATCCCTATACAGGGTTGTTCATCTCAGTTTGACATTAGAGTCCGCACCAAAGGAAGTTTGGTTTGGATAAATCAATAAGGGTTCTTAATTTAGAACGTTCATCAACTAAGGACTAGTTGAATCAATAAGGATTCACTAGTCTAACAAGGTTCAACAATAAATGATATTTATAATGAATAACAATCTCAATAGGTATACAATAGAACAATTATTGTATAATAGAATCATACTTTGAAAAGATATTAATCTTTAACATAACTAATGAACTTGATTTATAACTTGAATAATGATAACAAGTAGGGTTAGAAAACTTGCCTCATGCGTAGATTACACGTTAATTAAACTCGTTCCTTGATTTAAATCCTACAAAATATTTATCTTCACAATACCAGTCAATTATAACGTAACTAATCATAGCAACTTCATTCTTTTTGTCTAACTTTGGTTATGACTATACTTAGTCAATTTATCACATTCATTGCCACATAATTTACACTTCACAAATAACAAGCTAATTATGTATTCAATAATTCAATCCACATGCAATTATGTTATTTCCATGCTAAACATCTATTTTATCATCTCATTATACTTCTAACATATTTCTATGTTCTTTAAATTAAGTTGCTATCACATTAGTTGACTTGAACAAATTTTAAAATTTCATTTCCGAACATTCTAAAGAGTGGTATTTATATACCATTATGTAGTCTTAATGGCTGCATGCCTAAGTATATGAGTTGAGACTGGCGCAAGGGTATGATGGCGGCTATGTCTTCTATGTATATACTTCTTGTGGCGAGAATTAAAGCGGCAACAAATGCTATGGGTGGCGATTAGTTCTAGAATTTGTAGTTCGCAAAAAATCGCAGAACATGCCAATTTCTACCAATTTCTTATTTTCTACACGAATTTAGACATACCCACATGATATAATTCATACATAATCACTACCCAACATTTATATAATGATTTTAACCCATTAAAACACATAATTACAGAATTAAAATATGTAATTTTCACTGTTCTTGATGTTCTTGAAGGTTTTCAACTTAAATCATGAAAATTAATACTACGGATTCGTTATAACACCGAATCCGTTCATTTAAGGTTTGGTCTCTTCGTATCAACATGCAAATTCAAATAAGAGTGGGAATTTTACAAAAACATTTATGTTTGATATATTAAAATCATGTATAAGGCCATATGGCCATATTCCATACTCTGTAAGTTTTGAGCAACATATACGACATGTTTTATGATACTGAAGATATGGTTTACATAATATATATATATATATATATATATATATATATATATATATATATATATATATAATCAAATACGATATGGTAACATTTAACACATATACAAACTCATAATCATACCCTTTCCCAATTACAAAGACTTTACAAAACTTTGAAAGCCATATTTATGAAAACTCAAACAACGTAAAAAGAGAATTTGGGTTTGGAGAATTTACCCAGAGTATAAAGTGTAGAGTATAAAGATAACAACTCTTTTTCAAAAGCTTCTTCAATCACAGAGTTTCTCACAACTCCTCTGAATTCTCTCTTGAATTTCTCAATTTCTCTCTAACTAGTTTTATTAGACTTAGTAAAATGAAGAAATAAAGAAGACATCGTATATCAATTAAACTGACGCGTTGTGGAGGTCAGTTACCCAATCATGGTTTAACTACCCTCAACCTCCACTAGTGCCATGTTTGGCTAGCCTTAATAGGCTTATTCCCATTTAATTTAATAGCTCTTTTATCTTATAGTTTAAATCATGTCACACCCAATTCAAATATCTTATTTAATTTATTTTAAATAAAATATAATAATTTATCATAAATTCACATAATCATATAATTAATTTTCTCATTAATTAATTATATCAAATTATTAAATCTCTAATTAATTATTAAATTAATTAAAATAACATTAGGCTTATTAAATATTTCTTTTAATTCAATAAGCTCAAATAATTACATACTTGAATAATAATTATTCTCCACATTAATTTAATTAATATAACACATATAATTAAATTAATCTATCACAATTGCATCAATTAATTATTTAATCTAATAATTAAATCATCAAAAATATTTATTTACATCAATAAATATTAAAATTAAATTACAAAAATCTCGTTCGTCACAGTGATATATGAGTACTTGAATATGAGAAGCATGTTTATTTAACTAAGTTATTTGTGGAGTTTTCTATGTGCACTGATTTCCTGACTTATAACTGTTTAACTTTCTTATGTTGTTGTAGAACCATATGAAAAAAATGATGAATGAAAAAAGAAAAAAAAAGAAAAAAAGAGAAGGAAAAAATGAAAAATGAAAACCTGCTTCAATGTCCATTGTGCGAAATAACTGGGTATCCAAACCTCGGGAAGCATCTGGATTCACGCTGAAAAGTGTGATGGCTAAAAGCAGCTTGAATAGTCGACTTTTGTAACTTTTGTTACTTGAATAAGTAAGCCCTAGGGGTGTCTCTACACCTAGCGCCCTAAGATCATCTGGTTTAGGAGTCGTTGGTGAAAAGATCACTAATGGGTAACTCTAAAAAGCCTAAGAAAAGGAGAAATTGCACATGTCAAGAAAAAAAAATACGTGAAAAGCATGAAAATACATTCATATGTGCTAAAGAAACGGTTCAATGAAAAAATTAAAAGCAAGACAATTTTGTTCTTGGTTGTGAGTCAGTGTACACGGTTTTTGTTCCATAATAACCAAGTTGAGTAAGTTTGTGGACTATAGAAAAGTTTCTTTTGTGGTTACAGGTTGGTTTCAAATCAAAAGTTATGGTTGTTTTACCAAAGGACATCGTAGTAGGAAATATGGGAGAATTTGAGCCGAAAAATTTGAAAATCTTGGATTTTTGGAAAGTTTCTAAAAGCAGATTTTGGTAGATTTCTACATAAAATTGGATTGATATTTCTATTAGATTTAGGATATCTTCTAGACTAAGATTTATTTCTAAATTAGATTCTATTTCTTTATAGAAACTAGTTATGATTTGTAATTCCTTTTAGGATTTGGATTTCTAATTCCCATAGGATTTAGGACTTTGTCTAGCACTATAAATAGAGGATGATAGTTAGGATTTTATTCATTTAATCATCTACTACATTCTCTCATCTACAACATTAGAGTATTGAAGACATGAGCTAAGTTCTTTTTATTCAGTTCTAAGGGAGGTTGAACATTATTTATAATTAATGGTTAATTGAGTATTTATTATTTATTCCTTTTAACATGAAATTCATTCTTGATAATCTAATTTAATTTCTGAATGTTATTTGGCTTAATAATTTGATTTCTGTAGGATTAAGTTGGTTAGCAAATATCATATGCTAGATCAGTGAATAATATTACGTGTAATTGATATTGTTTCTAATCACAAGTAGTAATTAATAATACCTGATTGTGGGCAAGATTTTGAGTATTGCTATGATTATCAGAAGACAAGTTAAACAATCCGAGCTTATGTGTTTGTTTCTTGGAATAGTCTAATTCCCTAGTTCTTAATGCTGCTGTTATATTAAATCTAGAGAGCTTTTTCTAGGTTATATAATTGTTAGAATCTTGTGAAGAGCTTGTTTCATTGAGTGACAATCTAAGGGGAGTTTTGGGTAGCAGAGCTTGTTGTTACCTAGGGCTATTAGTTTCATTGAAGGGTAAATAATGTTACACTTGATTAATCTATTGTTATAAAAAGGTGATACTGAACTGAAGAACTGAATCTTTTTATTCATTGTTTATTATTATTAGTTTATTCTCGTTAATTTAGTTAACTAATTCAAAATCCCCTTTTCATTAGAAATTATATGATAAATATAAAACAAATCACTCTATGTGGGATCGATCCTTACTTAATATTGTGCTAATTGTTTGAATTTGTAAAGTGAAAGTGAGGTTAATTTAGGAGTGTAAACGACAACTCCCAGATGAGCAACAATTTTTCCCAACAAGTTTAAGTACAAATGAAGATATATCATGAGTGAAAAGGAATAATAAGCTAACAAACTTTAAATAATATGATAATTGTGAAAAAAATATGAATCGATTTCCATAACTGAATGACTGAATCAATAATGTTGAATAGCTAACAATGAACATGAACAAAATTAACTGAACCATATGGTAATGAAGGTGATCAGCCTTTCATACCTGATGAACATATACAACATGCACCATGTGCAAATCAATAATTCGTAGATTTGGTATAATCAACAATGACTAACCACGAACATGCCTTGAAATAACAACTCAAGTTTGAGTTAAGAAACTTGTATGTACTGTCGATTACTGCTACGCAATCTAATTTAGCTTCATTTGAAAGACCTATTATTAATAATATTGATCTCTTAATTAGAATAATATCATAACGTCTACCACTGCTATTCACTATCATAATACAACTTAATCACATTACCACATATCCCTAACAGTCGTTAGAACACATAAGAACTATTATCAAGTCAAACTATTTCAGTCTAATTTGATTTTAGTATTATTTCGACATCCCGATTGCTTTATCGGATAATTATTGAGTTTATTTTTATTAAAACTCTACTTAACTTCTTCAATATTAATTTAGATAATTTAATTATCAGTCATAACATTTTTTGGAAGCTCATACTAATTTTCAAATAATTATTATCATTTATAATGATTTTTAAATTATTAATATCATGTTAAATGATTTAAATACCAAATAAGTCATCATCATTAATATTTAATTAATTTCAAATATTAATGAAATCCATGTCATAATATTAAAAGTTATTTATTATAACTCGTAATATTTTTAATACCATAATATCACATTTAAATAATTTTTAAAATATTTAAAATCATTCTCAAATAACGAAAATTAATATTAAAATATTAATGTATTTCATGTCAAAATATTAAAACTTATATATTGTAACTTAAAATAATTTTAAAACCTTTATATCATTTTCAAATGATTTTAAAAACATTAAAATCATTTTTACATAATTTATTTAATATAATTATTAAATTAATTTATTATCATTAATATTAAATTATTAATGAAATCCATACCAAAATATTCAAAACTTAAAAAAATTTAACACTTTAATATCATTTTGAATGATTTTTAAAATATTAAAGTCATTTTAACTAATTTATTTAATACAATTATTAAATAAATTTAATATCATTAATATTTAAATAAATTAAAATATTAATGAAATTCATCTCAAATTATTAAAAGTTAATTTTTATAACTTAAAATAATTTTTAAAACTTAATTATGATTTTTTCATAATTATTTCAATTAAATAAATTAATTTTCATTTAAATTGTCGCTAAAGGCCTATCGCGATAAAAACTGTCGTTATAGGTGTTCTTGAGCCATGAAGAATAATTTAGGTCAATGCTTAGATGCCTACTTTGACCATCTTTAATTCCCAGCTGATGATGTTTCTAGGCATGCAGGTGTATCAGTGATGTAGTACTAATGTAATACTACAAGTACTAACTAATTTCAAGGTCAAACTACATCATATCATGAAGATATAAGGGTTCAAAATTGATGTCAGAGTTGTTCTTGAGTTTCTGGGTTACCCAAAAACTCAGACAATGATGAGTAGCCATATTAAGGCCTTAATAACTTGGATCCTGGGCTTACTTTAAGTGTTATAGTGTCACACTTTTGTAGTATATATGTCAAGGTACAAAAGTATTACACTTTTGAAGCTTAACAACATCACAATAGCAAGATCTAGGCTAGTCAAAAGTCTGTCAGAGACTTGTTCTTAAATTTTCTGGAAATTCCAGAAAACTGAATATGTGCTTGGTAAACCCAGTTTGACCATCAATAACTTTGATCCTGTTGATGATTTAGGTGTTCTAGTGTCATGTTTCTATAGTACATATTTTAGGTTATATCAATGATACACTTAGACAAGCTAACAACATAACAGATGCAAGATCTAAGACCCTAAACATGTTGTGAGACAGTTTCTGGGTTTTCCAGAAATTCATTTTCATGACTGGTCAACCATGTTTGACCATTAATAACTAGAGATCTGGACATGATATGGACATGATTCCACTTCCAGATTACTCTCCTCATGACAAACGTTAACAATGATACACTAATCAAGTCTAACACTTAACAAATTTAGATCTATGGCCTTTGACATTTGACTGTCAGGCCATATTTCTAGGGTTCTTGACAGTTTACTAAATCTTCATTTTCATGCACTTAGATGTTATGGATCCATGATATATCATCATAGATCACTAAATAACATCACATAACACATATTTAAACAACAAAACATAACATCTACTGAGATCTTAAAGATCTAGCATGAATTAGGGTTTATACCTTCTTGATCCAACTTTTAATTTCTTCTCCTTGATCCGAATGTGATATGGTTATGGGATGATTCTTACTTAACTTTGGACTGAGTTTCATAAGAAACTTAGTGGTCTAAGAGAGAGAGGGAGAGAGAGTCTTGGCTTATGAAAATAAAAGTAAATAATTTTCTTAACTTTAATTTTCTATGTTTGATTCAATGGTTGTAGTTGTTGCTAGGTGTCATTGCATGGCTAATTCAATTTGATTTGAAGGACATGGGCAATCTCAAGTGATGACTCACCAAGATTTTCCATATCCTTCACTTAAAAGTTAAGTAAAAGGATATTTTGGTATTTTCGCACCCACTAAGGGTATTTTGGTAATTTCCACAACAATTTGAAAGGTAATCTAGTCATTTCACATGTTTCACATAACTCTTAACCCTTAAGGTTTGATACTTAGTATTAGGGTTTACAAATTAGGGTATTAAATTTCCTAATTAGGGTTTAGGGTTTTCAAAACTAGAATCAGGGTTTCCAAAACTAGAATTAGGGTTTCTAACCGATCATTAGGGTTTCCTAACCGAACATTTGGGTTCTTAACATAATATTAGGGTTTACCAATTTTATTATTTATCTGCTCCACACTTAACCCTTAATCACATACTTCACATACACATAATCGCAATACTCAAAACCATATACTCGTTATAAGATAATCACTTTCAGTTTATAAACCATACAAATCCTTCACAAAATTCTTTAATTAATACTCTATTTCTAGTCTAGGTTTTATTATTTAACCTTTATTTAATCAATCAAGATTTTATTAATCTTTTAAATTTACGGGTTGTTATATTCACCCCTTCTTCTAAGAATTTCGTCCTCGAAATTACAGCCTACTACACTTTACTCCTTCCATTCACCAAAAATAGGTTTTTAATATAACCTTTATCTAATCATATCAGATTCTACCCATATGTAATGAGTTCATACTATTTCATATCCATAATCAAATACAACCACGACTTCACACTAAAGAGTTAAAACTTTTCATTTTATGTTGAGGGGTCATATAGACCAAGAACTCATAGTTTTAACAGTATTTATACCGCAAAAAGGTAAATTACTAGGTATGTTTATAATCACAAAGAAGGAAAACTACCGTTGCGAGTACTTTAGGTGATTAGCCTATCGTACGTTTACGTCATGTACGACGTATCAATCACGTCTCGCGAATATTTATGCTACTACATTGTATAATTTTTCCAATCGGCATATCCCCTATATCAGGGTTGTTGTGAACCCCCCCCCCCCCCCCAATATAGGTCCACACAACCCATTTTGAGTCGCCAAATACATGGTACATAATTCAAATACAAACGTCAATTATACAACTATTAATTATCATGTAAATACGACAAAACATGAGCTGTGAGTTTTAATACAAATATTGTCTCGTTGAAAATATCCAAACTCCAATAAAGTCCTCATTACAATTATTGTTACACTATTTTACAAAATAGTGAGGACTGCTATAATAACCATCTTGAACCATCACTCCACTCCCCGACTAGTCCCAGCTACATTATCGCCTCCTGAGAAGAATAATGGAACCATAAGGAAAAGGGTGAGCTCAACTAGCCCAGTAAATAATATTATGACTAAGATAATGTAGAACAAATTATCATTAGTCCTCAACAGGGAAAAATCTGATAGAATACAATAGATAAAAAGTTGTAGAACAACAATTGCATCAGAAATAACAATCCATTAGAAGAGTCAAGTAGAGCATGATATCTACTATCTTCTAAAATTCCATCATCAATATTTTATTTCGATAACACTAATCAATAAATATTTCCAATCAACGAATTATCTATGCACTACAGGCCAAAGATAATCGTTTATTTCACCAGCGGTCATGATCATGCCAAACACCTGTCTATCTATGCACTATGTGCCAAAGATGACTTTCACCACAAACCGTATCTGTAACATTAAAGTTTATGATTATACCAATACACAATTCCTGGTCTTAATCATACCAATAAGCAGTCCATCTTTGCACTATGGGCCAAAGATGACTTCCAGTACAAATAAGCATGAGGATAATGACAGTGATATAAAGAATCAATCAACTGAGATCAAAGATAAATATTAGAGAATTCTAATTCAATTTATTCAGAGTTTAAAAATGTCCAAATTGTCAACATCATAACTATTTGTGAAGTAAAATTCAAGAATGATATTCATGTATCAAAAATAATTTGGACAGAAAAGAAAATTAAATTCTGTTGTGAATAGTACTCGTGAATAATACCGTATGAATAGTGACCATGAATAGTACCGTATGAATAGTACCCAAACATGAAAAAAAATAAAATTTAATAAGAAGGTTTAGACCAAATTCCAGTGAAATGATATTAGATGAAGCGCAAAACTTAAGGAATTTCTAATCATTTCAGGAATTATAGAAGCAATACTTACTATAGTAAGTTTAAATTTAGGAATATGAAATGAAATAATTTCACTTAAATAATATGGAGTATGAAAGAAAATGATATTCCTTACGAGTATTGAAATAAAATAATATCTTTTACCTTAGTAGAAACTAGATTTGACTGGAATATCGGATATTATTCTGAGAAAATCTTGCACAAAAAGATACACTCAAAGTATTCTTATACTCAAGAGAAATACTCACAATACTATAGAATAAGAATTTTTGATATTGATGGTGTATTTAGGAAGGAGGTTGCCCATCCTTTAATAGTGCAACGAAAGGAGAAAAATTAAGCAGAGTGCCTAACTTTTCCTTTCTTTCTCCTCTCCGCCTAACCTTCATTTTCATTCACTGCCTAACTCCTCATTTTCCAATTGATTGAGGGCCCACTGAATTTGGAAAAGGATTGCATTGCAGGAGAAACACTCCTCCAAATGAATGCATGTGAAGACTAATTTAAAATCAAAATGATAACCTTCACTCCACTTTTATTCCCATGCTAAAAATTATCTATTATAATAAAAATATTACCATTATAAAAAAATTATATTATTATATTATCACATTATTATATTGTAATATTATAATAATATATTTGAATGAATATTTTATTAGAGAAGATAATTTCCAAACTTTCAACAAATATTTCATGCAAAATTCCTTCATTTATGTTAAAATGAACCAATATCCACCACATAATAATAATTCACAATTAATATTATAAGCTCACAATATTAACAACCAGATCATTCCCAGGAAAGAGGGGGCTTTTTGATAAGGATTTATCCTTTTGGGTGCGCAATTATATAATCTAACCCCTTTCCTCGACAGAATTTTCTAGACATTGCCAATAATGCTAACTAATAATATGAATACTTGTGTCGTGTCAATTATTGATTTAATAATATAAAATATTATGCAGATGATACTATGACAATAATTGAATCAATAATATGAGATACTATGCAACAATTACTGTGTCAATTATTGAATAAAATTGAGTGACTTCTTACGTAAGAATCAATAATCGTAGATATCGCAAATACTGGTGCTACTATGCTACTCTTTCTTGTGCACGCCAGATTCTTGTACATTTATCACCGGGTATGTCAACAGTTAACGATAAAAGTTTTGTCGTTGTTTTTATAAAAAGGTTATTTCTGTCGCTTTCTATATCCGACAGTTATTCTGCTATGTGATCCACCAATGATTGCGCCATCTTACTAATATTCCCCGATAAAAAGAATATTCCCCAACCAAACAAATATTATATGACAACTTTCTTACTTTGCAAAATTTGCACATCACTCATAACTAAAGCATTATATCAAATCAACACCTTATTATTAAAAATAATAATTAGAGAAATTAAATATTTATTCATAAAAATTTGGGGTCTTACAGTTGTTCACCTCTGACTTATTATAAGATTCTGCACCAAAACAATTTGGTTCGGGATAAATTCTCAAAGAATACTTTGATTTTCATAAACATTTTGTCTAGCTGAATTAATTAGCTTAGACTCATACCAATAATTCGAATTTCAATCGAAACATTTCTGGCTAAATTCAGTTGGCAATAATTTATCTTTAAAATTCTGAAAATCATTTTATGACGTCATGATATCGCATTGTATTTATAGTCCGTTTGAGGATTCCATCATTTTGTGACTTTGTTATACTACATCATACCATAGTGGGTTGGCGATCTTTCGTTCACATCCAACACTAAGTAATTCTGCATTTATAACTCCATTATTTTTATCATCTTTGCACCAGGTTACATGATGCATTAATGATATATAAAATATATTTTGATATTTCAAATCATTTTTGTCTAGCCGAACTGATTGGCATAGACTTTTCTTTTAAACGGTTCAAAAACCATTGCAAATCATTTTTGGTGTTACCATACCTCAACAGGTAACGATGTGTTAGTGGCCCAAAGTCCACATATACACACTTGTCACCATGTGTTGAGGATAACAAAATTCATTTTTAAAGGCACATCAGCGCGTATTTAGCTTGATGTCAAAAATTTTGAAGTCTAGCATAGCTAGAAGATTTGGAATACCTATGCTTCCACCATCAAATCCACTTTCTATAATGATCCATTGCTTAATAATTCTATATTCCTTAATTTTCCATTCATAACTTTTCTGTACCCCGATATAGTTCATCAAACTTACCACACGTTATGAGTTCAAGAACTTTCCACAATAATATGAGTTTATGAACTTATCCTAGCAATACGTAGTTCAAGAACCAATCAGGAACTATCCATACGATTATGAGTCACAAACTTACCATAAGTATGAGTTTTAAGAACTCACACCTAATCTTATATTCTCTACATATCCGTTATACACGTGAGAAAAGAATCAACTTCTCAACATGCATGTAACGAATACCGCAACAACATGTTCCAATGATTATTAATACAGGAAGCTAAGTGGTTGTCGAACCAAACACAATCCCTTTCCCATACAAGGAATTGGTCAACTCGGCCACTAATAAATATATGAAGCTAAACAGTTGTTAAACTAAGGACAAATTCACCTCCCATACAAGGAATTGTTCAACTCAACCACTATATAAATATAGGAAGCTAAGTGGTTCTCAAACCAAGTACAAATTCTCCACCCATAAAAGGAATCATATAACTTAGCTGCTGATATGAGTCCTCAATTGAAATCCCATATGATCCTAGCTTTCCCTTACTCAATACGAAATTTATTTAATCGGTATCTCATCATCTACAACTTTTTTTTTGAGTTTACATATTACCATTTCATAGTATAATTTACATACATCAATTCTGCTATAATGTTTTCAATCATTAAATTGATCTTCTTTCTTGCTATGACCTTATCAGATCACGTTGTGATTTCTTATTATAATCGTATTATATTACGATTCTTTTCTATTTTATGATCGTTTTATTTTATGATCTTCTTTCCCTTTATACTTTTTGTGACGCCCCCAAATCCGGGTATCTTCCAACCCGAAAAATGGTGTTACACTACTTTCATAACTATACGTAAATAAATCAATCCCCAAATCCCATCGACCCTTTAGAAAACAATTTCATTACCTTACAAGATTTGGTGTTCATGTAATCAAAACATTCATTTATAACTACCCAATCATAAATAAAATTGAATAATAAACTTGCCCATACAGAATTACATAAAATAAAATCTCCCAAATTTATCTAACCTTTACAAACAATCATTCATGCGTAAAATTTAAAATAAACTTCATTACAATCTTTAAATCAAGGTCCGATAATAAAACTATCAAACTATTACAAGTCTTCAAGATTTGTTCATCTTTCCCTTTCCTTTACTCGGTGCTAGGTACGCCACCCTTTCCATCTTTAAATCGTAAGGATTTTACAGCAAAAGTGAGCAAACAAGGCTCACTTGAAATATCAATGAATAAAACTTTTACATTCTTTGCCCATTCAGGGTTCAATAGAACCAACAATAAGTTCTATTAACTTCTTATACGCTCTTTTTGCCTATTCAGAGGCTTAAAAGAATTGAAACATTCCTTGCCCATTCAAGGGCTCAATAGAATTGAACAATAAATTTTATTAACATCTTAAACATTCAACCGAGGGTCTAATGACCACGAACCTTGTCCACAGCTTATAAGTAATCTTTCAACTTTAACTTTTATAAATCATACGACTATAATGACTTCGTGGTACTTAGGGGATCAAACCTTCGTACATGTATTGTATACAAACATTTCAAATAAAAGTACAAAACTAAAGCGTAACCCCTATAAATAGGGTTGTTCATCTCAAGATTTTGAGTACAAGTCCGCCTAAAGATAGTTTGGTTTGGATACACTTCAAGGTAATTTGAATTCAACGGACATCAACTAAGGATTAGTTGAATAAAAGATAATAACACTATGTTATTGAATAATCCTGACTGAATAAACTTTTCGTTCTAAGTTCATGCTTTAAGGATAATCTAATAGCATAACCATTGAATAACACATCGTACCTTGCTTTGAATAACATTAAGCTAAGGTTACATCTTAGAATTTAATATCAAGCATGCACAACAAATAATAACTTGCACGATAAACTGGTTCAACAGAATAAAGGTACTTGCATGCTAATATAACATGTTTAGAGTTAAGAAAAACTTGCATAATAATAATAACTATCTAACCGAAAATGTGAAGATGGGAAGCTTGTATCATCATGAATAAATGGATACAATTAAGTTGCTTAATGGAAATACTTTACTCAATAAAGTATAGCATATGAAATTTGTATAACGAAGCTTTAGGATTAGAAAACTTGCTCAATGTATAAAGATAGGGATTTAGAATCTTGTCTTGCGCGCAGATTAAACCATTATAATCCAAATCACAATTATCCTATATACATATGTTAACATGACATGATTAGTCATAATCAACGCTACATCACGTATGGTTTAAATGTCGAACCATGTAATCAAATCGCAAAATCAAATCCTATCTAATAAAACTAATAACAATATTTGTTAATTAGTAATTCCATGTTCACTCAGAGTATTAACATACTATAATACCAGAAATACATACTCAACATTTATCATATATCATTCCATTTAAAATATCGACTTTTGTTCAAGACAAAAGTCATTTCTGAACTTTTTGTTAAGTGGTACTGCATACCACAATTTGAATCAGGGTCGTATCACTGCCATGACTGAGATGAGAAAACATATAGATTTATAAAGGACTCATTGCCAATAAGAAAAAGTCAAGGCCGACTTCATGACTTTAACAAGGTGAAGTCCGGTCAAAGGATTTTTAGCGCTAAGGCCGAACTTGAAATCCGATCGTGAATTTTGACGTTAGGTAGCCAAACTCACGTAAACAAAACGAAGAACAGAGCCAAAGCTACTTTGCCTTAATTTCTAACAACAATTAACACCAATTAACATGTATAACTTCACATAAATTACACATGAATGTTAACAATCAAGTATATACCAATTATCAACCACTAATCAACACCATCATAAACTAATTCTTTGAAAACACTGTTTTTAAAACAAAAACTCCATTGTTGAAATATTTCTTGACACAGTGAACTGAAATTCTACTAGTAGCAACCAAATTGATTTCTTTGTACTACGTGATCTTACATTCATAACAAAATACCCATTCTCAGTTAAATTTCACAATTTCACAATTAGCATATATTAATTTTGATATCTCTACAAATCATATACGTGCATATATACTCACTGTAAAACAAATTTCTTCCTTTAGCTTGTAATTAGCATACATTTATATATATATATATATATATATATATATATATATATATATATATATATATATATATATATATATATATACTCGTATACAATGCTAGTGATAACAATTAAAATTACACATATTATCACAATTCTCTAACTAATTATACAAACATGGTTTTTCAAGAGATTTTTGGTAACATTCTGATACACAGTTATTTTTAAGAAAATCGAGACCTACAATTTCACAAAGACTATATACTGTAAAACATATATGATAAGGTTTATAGAATATACCTTTAATTTATTCAAACGACACTTGTAAATCACTGATGAAAGTTGAAGAATTCAAAGACCTGTCTTTCTCTTTCTTCTCTCTTTCAGACTCTCCCTTTTCTTACTTAGGCTTAGGTTTAGACAAATGCGTAAACTAAAAATCAACTGATAATCTATGCGTACTCTAAAATTGATAAGCCAACGTAAATTAAAGAAACGCATGTGGGCATTATAATACTATTAAATATTATCGCTTACCAAAAAACATATAACTTATATAACGATAACTTATAAAAAATAAATATATTTTATTTATATATTTGTTTTATTTATTAATAATTTAAATTCAAAAGAAACCCAAAAGCCATAAGGCTTCGTTTGGCAACCCATTTAAAAAATTAAGGATTAATATACTTAAACCTTGTTTGGCAAAAAAACTAAATTAAACTACTTTAATTTAATTTAATAACTCTTTATAATATAGTTATTTGTCACACTTTATTTAATAACAATTTATTAAATAATTCACTTAATCACATAAGTCAATCATTAATTATTTAACAAATAAATAATTAAAATAAATCAAATTGAACAATTATTTATCCAATAATAAACACATCCAATAAATATTTATATAAATCAATAAATATTTATAATTTACATTTAAAAATAAAAAATTGGATGTTACATCATTCCCTTTTTATAAGGATTCTGTCTCCGAGTAATCACAACTCAAACAACACATTCATTATATTCTTCCTCTTTACAAAGATTCTATCCCCGTAATCAAGACACATATTAAACAAATAACTCAGGGTAATCTTTCATCATTTTCTCTTGAGTTTCCCACGTAGCTTCATCAACATTGTGGTTCCTCCATATCACCTTCACAGAAGGTATCACTTTATTCCTGAGCACTTATTCTTTCCTGTCGACTACCTGAATAGGAATCTCTTTATAAGACATATCTTTCTCGAACTGCAACGGTTCGTACTCGATCACGTGATTTAAATCGGGTTTATATGGTCGTAACATCGAAATATGAAAAACATTGTGAATATTTTCCAATTCTGGAGGTAGAGCTACTTCGTAAGCTACCTCTCCAACTTTTCGCAGAGAGGGTCCAATAAATCTCGGGCTTAGTTTTCCTTTTACTCAAAACGAATTTTCCCTTCCAAGGAGAAACTTTTAGGAATACGTAGCTTCCTACGCCAAATGCATGATCTTGCCTCGTGTTGATCAAAGATACTTCTTCCGCTCGGTCTTGAGTCATTATCAATCTTGTCCAACCTTGATAATCTCGATGAGTTTGATAATCTAGTTCGTTCCTAGCAATTGACGTTCACCAGTTCATCCCAAAGAGACAATGGAGTTCTCAGCACTTTTTATGGCGCTCACCAACTTCGATGCTTTCAAGTGATAACTATTATTGTAGGCGAATTCCACCAATGATAATTATTCTTCCCATCTTCCTTTGAAATCCATGACGATGCTCTCAAAGATATCTTCCAATGTCTGGATCGCTCGCTCGCTTTGGCCATCTGCTTATGGATGATAAGTCGTACTCATTCATAATTGAGTTCCCATGCATTCTTGTAGTCTCTTCCAAAAATTTGAAGTGAATCACGGTCTCTATCGGACACAATTGACACTCGCACTCCATGTCTCGAAATGATTTCTTTAATGTATAATCTTGCTAACCGATCAAGATTGAACCTAATCTTTATTGGTAAAAGTGCTACCGATTTCGTCGACCATCCACTATCACCCAAATCGCATCACATCCTCTCTCGAGTAGTTGGAAGACCCACCACAAAATCCATCGTGATATGCTCCCACTTCCATTCTGATATTTTCAACTATTGAAGTAATCTGCTAGGTCTTTGATGTTCGACTTTTTACTCTTTGACATGTCAAACATTTCGCCACGATTCTCGCGATGTCCCTTTTCATATTTGCCACCAAAATGTCCGGCAGTAGATCTTGATACATCTTCGCACTTCCTGGATGAATCGAATATCTTGAGCTATGAGCTTCAACAAGATTTCGTCTTTCACTCGTGTTCTTTGGAACCCGATTCTTCCTCGTCATCAGTAGTAATCCTTCGATATCGACCTTGTATTTCAGATCGCTACCATCATCCATATTCTCTTTATCTTCCCACATTCTTCATCTTGTAACCGAGCGCTCTTCACCTTATCCAAAGAAAGTTGGACCTCGCTTCTAACCGAAATAGTCGTTTTCTGATTCTCGTGGAAATTTGATTTCAAAATTCTAACTTTGTCATTCTTTGAAATGAGCTCCTCCCGAGTTGTTATCAACATCAACTTCTCCCGACCTTTCCTCGCTTAAAGCATCTCGCAAACAACATTCACTTTGGCTCGGATGATAAAAGATCTCACAATCGTAATCCTTTATCAATTCCATCCACCTTCTCTGACGCATGTTCAGATCCTTCTGAGTGAAAATATACTTCAGACTTTTGTGGTCTGTGTAGATCTCACATTTCTCTCCATAAAGATAGTGTCTCCATATCTTGAGAGCAAATACTACTGCAGCCAATTCCAAATCATGAGTCGGATAACCTTTCTCATAGTCCTTCAGTTGTCTTGATGCATAGGCAATAACTTTGTCGTTTTGCATAAGAACACAACCCAATCCTTTGTGTGAGGCATCACTATACACCACAAAATTTCCTGTATTATCCGGCAGGGTTAACACAGGTGCCACACTTAGCTTCTTCTTCAAATCTTGGAAGCTCTCTTCACATTTCTCCATCCAAACGAATTTCACAGCTTTCCATGTCAAATTTGTTAACGGAGTGGCTATCTTGGAAAAATCTTGAATGAATCTTCTATAATAACCGGCTAGCCCCAAGAAACTCCTCACCTCTGAAGGTGTCCTTGGTTGTTCCCAATTGATTACAACTTCTACTTTTGATGGATCCATTGAAATCCCATCTTTGTCAATCACATGACCCAAAAATTGTACACGATCGAGCCAAAATTCGTACTTAGAAAATTTCGCGTACAACTTTTCCTTTCTTAGTGTCTCCAATGTCAAACATAAATGTTCCATGTGTTCTTCTTGAGTTTTGGAATACACCAGAATGTCGTCGATAAATACCACTACGAACTTGTCTAAGAATGGTTTAAACACCCTGTTCATCAAATCCATGAACGCAGCAGGGGCATTTGTTAAACCAAAAGACATCACCAGAAACTCGTAATGTCCGTACCGAGTTCTGAATGCCATTCTAGGTATATCCTCCTTTCTTACCTTCAATTGGTGATACCCACTTCTCAAATCTATTTTCGAGAAATATTTAGCACCCTTCAACTGATCAAACAAGTCATCTATTCTAGGTAATCGGATACCTATTCTTAATAGTGACTTTGTTTAACTCTCTATAATCAATGCAAAGACGCATTGATCCATCCTTTTCTTAATCGAATAAAATCAAGGCGCCCCACGGCGATACGCTTGTTGAATATATTTCTTGTCTAAAGAGCCTCTTGCAAATTGTACCATCAATTCTTTCATTTCTACCGGAGCCATTCTCATGCGGGACCTTCGATATTGGTGCAGTTCACGGTGCTAAGTCGATTCTTTAACTCAATCTCTCTCGTCAAAGCGAAGTTCTGCAAAATCTTCCGAAATACATCTACGAATTCCCTAACCACTCGTATCTCCTCCAGTTTCTCACCCTTCTTCTGAGTATCGATTATGTAAGCTAAATAACCCACACAGCCTTGACTCAACAACTTCTTGGCCTGCATAATCGTTAGACATTTCATTTGTCTAGGCGACTTGCTACCATGGAAAACTACCTTTGATGGAGTCATAAGGTTTATACACTTCTTGTGACAATCAATTACTACTCCATATTTGAACAGCCAATCCATTCCCAAAATTACATCAAATTCCCCGAGTCTAATCGAATTAAATCTACCATCATTATATTCCCTTTTATGTTCACCCTACAGTTCTTGTATACGAACCTAACGGGAATCACCTCCCTATTCGCAATTTCTATGTTCAAAGGGAAATTCAGTTCTTCTCTAGGAAATTCTAACCTCTTAGCAAATTCATCAGATATAAACGAGCAAGTAGCCCCCGAATCAAATAATACATAAGCATTAATATCGTTGATTGGGATAATACCTGACACCACATCTTTTGATTGCACAACATCTTGCACAGTCATGTTGAAAGTTCTGGTCAGGGTTTGTTTGATGTCAGTAGGTCCAAAGAATGGCCCAAGTACCTCTACTGTTGCCTCCCTTACTTCTTGCTGTTTCTTCCACCTTCCTGGCTTCCTCTGAGGGCATTCACGAGCAAAGTGATCCTTGGATCCGCACGTGAAAGATACATTCTTCTTAGGTTGGGTGCAATTTGAGGCGATGTGACCCTCCTGACCACAGTTGAAACATGCATGTTTCCACATCAAGCACACACCCTTATGAAAACTCCAGCATGTAGCACATGCTTCAAACTTCCTAAACTGTTGGTTACCCTGCTGGTTTCCAGTAGTCCCATTTCCGTTCCACTTCCTCTTAAAGTTGTTGTTGTTGTTATTGCCATTTCCATTGCCTCCGCTACCATTCTTCACTTCCACCTCATTCTTCTTCTTCTTCTTCTGATCTTGATTGAATTTTGTCACTGCCTTCACCTCCACCTTCAACGAGTACAACCTTCTCCATCATCACCGCATAAACGTCTTTAATCTGAACAGGAAACCCTCTTATCTGCAGCCTGTGGCTTCAAATTCCTCGCTCAACCTCTTTGCCTTACGCTCGTCTGTGCTGACCTGATATGGCACAAACCTCGCCAATTCGTTAAACTTCACGGCATACTCATATACCGTCATCGTTCCCTGCTTCAGTTCTAAAAACTGAACCTCTAACTGACTCTTCGAACTCTCTGGAAAATAGGTCTCGAAGAATAACTCCTTGAACCTATCCCAGGTCATCACTTCTGGTCCTTCCTGGGTTTTATTGGCCTGCCACCAATAACTAGCTTTTGCTTTCAACATAAATGTTGAAAAAGTAGTCTTC
Source organism: Panax ginseng (assembly GCA_020205605.1). Taxonomy (NCBI): domain Eukaryota; kingdom Viridiplantae; phylum Streptophyta; class Magnoliopsida; order Apiales; family Araliaceae; genus Panax; species Panax ginseng. Next base: position 50,884,365 of record CM035136.1, on the reverse strand, counting down.
TGTTCATCCCCTACCCTAGCGACTTCAAATACTTTCTCTATTTCCATAATCCATGTATGTGCCTCGACCGGATTCATGGATCCACGGAATTCAGGTTGTCCAACCGCCTTAAATTCCTTAAACGTTGTGCCTTGGTTTTGAGCTTGATTCTATAACGCTCCTGTTAGTAATGTCACTAGTTGTTGGATGGGATTATCTTTAACATCGTTATTGTTAGTTCCCTCATTGTTTCTCTGTCTGGGAGGCATTTTCTGTTAAAACAAAACATCTATTAGACTGTTACTCAGCTTCTTTAAGTATTTTCTACTTAACTTGCCTCCATAAAAGAAATAACCACATAACACATAACACTTTGAATAAAATAATAACTTTTATTTATTCATGATTACTTCGAAAAACATAAAAACAATAGCATCACTGCTATTTACATTCCTTTCCTGAACTACAAAAGTTACAGGACAACATCATCATTCTCATATCCCATGGTTACTTAACACTAGGGATTTACACATTATTTAATACTTATTACGTGCATAATGTGCACATTTCCTACGATGATCTATTAAGATACTCCGTAGCCTTTCGACGCTCTTCTTCCATAACTCTCGGAACATTATTCGCGATCTAACACGTATGATGGCGAGTCTCGAATCGAATTGATAACCCATGACCCGATCTTGAACTCGATTGATCACGGTATTGAATACTTTATCCATCTCTTCCATCTTCATCCTCTTTGCTTGTGCGTCCCTTTTCGCTTCTTCCATTTCGTTGATAAGCTTCCTCAGATATCGCCTTCACTCTCGCCTCTTGGTAGCTTCTTCCTTCACTTGTTCTTCGGGTCCCACGACCATCTCGATCAGTTGTTCCTTCTCTCCTTCAGTCTGCATCAGCTTCTCTTCAACATTAGTTAGACGTTCATCTCGATCCTGGATATCGTCATCGTCCTTCTGTGTCATTGCAGTCTGTTGTTCAGCTACTATCTCCTGCAACTCCTCAACTGTGTCCTGAAGTTCCACGTTACGGTCGTAGACTTCATCATACATACGAGCAGCCATCGAGGTTAGTGGAGTCTCTTCCTCCTCGTCCTCGTTATCCTCATCCTCCTGTGGCAACTCCACGGGATCCTCCTCATCCGTCTCCACATCATCATCCTCATCTTCAACCATCGCGGACCAATGGGCCGACTCCCGTGGCGATGTGAGTTGTTCCCAAACAACTTAATGTCCCGAGGCTCCTCCTCTATAGGCATCTAAGGTCCTTCCTCCCTAGCTTTGACTGGATTCTCCGACATTAGTCATCCTGACAACAAAGTTTTAAAGTTTTAATTATTAATAATTCTACTCGACACTCACGAGCACATAAATTATAAACACATAAGCACATAAGTGTTTTGTTACTTCTTCCTTAAAACTCGATAAGAGTTATCTCCACTATCTTTTCAAAGGTTACTTCCTAAGGCTTTTCCCCCACCTAAGGTTCATAACCTAAAGCTTTGATACCAACTTGTGACACCCCCCAAATCCCGGTACTTCATTACCTCAAGATTTGGTGTTCACGTAATCAAAACATTCATTTATAACTACCCAATCATAAATAAAATTGAATAATAAACCTACCCATACAGGAATTACATAAAATAAAATCTCCCAGGTTATCTAACCTTTACAAACAATCATTCATGCGGAAAATTTAAAATAAACTTCATTACAATCTTTAAATCAAGGTCTGATAATAAAACTATCAAACTATTACAAGTCTTCAATACTTGTTCATCTTTCCTTTCCTTTCTTTGGTGCTAGGTACGTCACCCTTTCCATCTTTAGTCATGTAAGGATTTTACAGCAAGAGTGAGCAAACAAGGCTCACTTGAAATATCAATGAATAAAACTTTTGCATTCTTTTGCCCATTCAGGGCTCAATAGAACCGAACAATAAGTTCTATTAACTTCTTATACGCTCTTGCCTATTCGTAGGCTTAAAAGAACTCAAACATTCCTTGCCCATTCAGGGGCTCAATAGAATTGAACAATAAATTTATTAACATCTTAAACATTCAACTTAGGGTCTAATGACCATGAACCTTGTCCACAGCTATAAGTAATCTTTCAACTTTAACTTTTTACAATCATACGACTATAATGACTTCAAGGTACTTAGGGGATCAACTCTTCGTACATGTATTGTATACAAACATTTCAAATGAAAAGTACAAAACTAAGCGTAACCCCTATAAATAGGGTTGTTCATCTCAAGATTTTGAGTACAAGTCCGCCCCAAAGATAGTTTGGTTTGGATACACTTCAAGGTAATTTGAATTAAATCGGACATCAACTAAGGATTAGTTGAATAAAAGATAATAACACTATGTTATTGAATAATCCTCGATCGAATAAACATTTCGCTCTAAGTTCATGCTTTAGGATAATCTAATAGCATAACCATTGAATAACACATCGTACCTTGCTTTGAATAACATTAAGCTAAGGTTACATCTTAGAATTTAATATCAAGCATGCACAACAAATAATAACTTGAACGATAAACCGTTCAATGTAATAAAGGTACTTGAATGCTAATATAACAAGTTTAGAGTTAAGAAAAACTTGCATAATAATAATAACTATCTCAACGAAAATGTGAAGATGGGAAGCTTGTATCATCATGAATAACTGGATACAATTAAGTTGCTTAATGGAAATACTTTACTCAATAAAGTATAGCATATGAAATTTGTATAACGAAGCTTTAGGATTAGAAAACTTGCTCAATGTAAAAAACTATTCAAATCGAGATTATGCAGTTAGAGAACTTGCCTTTGTGTGGAGTAGATTAAACCTTTGCATTTATAATCCAAATCACAATGATCCTATATACATATGTTAACATGACATGATTAGTCATAATCAACGCTACATCACGTATGGTTTAAATGTCTAACCATGTAATCAAATCGCATAATCAAATTCTATCTAATAAAACTAATAACAATATTTGTTAATTAGTAATTCCATGTTCACTCATAGTATTAACATACTATAATACCGTAAATACATACTCAACATTTATCATATATCATTCCATTAAAATATCGACTTTTGTGCGCAAGACAAAAGTCGTTTATAAACTTTTCATTAAGTGAAGCGCCCATGGCACACAGATTTTATAATTTGATTGTGATGTTTTCATAATGTCTTTGAGATTTATATAGGACGCTTTGGTGTTGAGAAAAAAGTATAGGGACTTCGGCGTTAAGGGCGCTAAGTCTGGTCAAGTGCGATTTTTGGCGCTAAGCGCAAAACTTGACTGAGTTCGTGGATTTTGGCGTTGGGCGCTAAAACTCACGTAAACAAAACGAAGAACAGAGCCAAAGCTACTGTCTTAATTTCTAACAACAATTAACACCAATTAACATGTATAACTTCACATAAATTACACATGAATGTTAACAATCAACTATATACCAATTATCAACCACTAATCAACACCATCATAAACTAATTCTTTGAAAACACTGTTTTTAAAACAAAAACTCCATTGTTGATATATTTCTTGACACAGTGAACTGAAATTCTACTGGTAGCAACCAAATTGATTTCTTTGTACTACGTGATCTTACATTCATAACCAAATACCCATTCTCAGTTAAATTTCACAATTTCACAATTAGCATATATTAATTTTGATATCTCTACAAATCATATACGTGCATATATACTCACTGTAAAACCAATTTCTTCCTTTAGCTTTCGTAATTAGCATACATTTATATATATATATATATATATATATATATATATATATATATATATATATATATATATACATACAATGCTAGTGATAACAATTAAAATTACACATATTATCACAATTCTCTAACTAATTATACAAACATGGTTTTCCAAGAGATTTTTGGTAACATTCGATACACACAATGATTTTTAAGAAAACCGAGACCTACAATTTCACGTAGACTATATAATCGTAAAACATATATGATAAGGTTTATGGAACATACCTTTAATTTGTTCAAACGACACTTGTAAATCACCGATAAAAGTTGAAGAATTCAAAGACTTGTCTTTCTCTTTGCTTCTCTCTTTCGCACTCTCCTTTTCTTACTTAGGCTTAGGTTTGAAGAAAAATGTAAACTAAAAAATCAACTAATAATCTATCGTGACTTCTAAAGTGATAAGCCAACGTAAATAAAAGAAATGCATGTGGTCATTATAATACTACTAAATATTATCGCTTACCAAAAACATATAACTTATATAACGTATAACTTATAAATATAAATATAAATATATTTTATTTATATATTTATTTTATTTATATTAATAATTTAAATTCAAAAGAAACCCAAAAGCCATAAGGCTTCGTTTAGCAACCCATTTAAAAATTAAGGATTAATACTTAAGCCTTGTTTTGGTAAAAACTAAATTAAACTTACTTTAATTTAATTTAATAACTCTTTATAACATAGTTATTTGTCACTCTTTATGAAATAACAATTTATTACTTAATTTACATAACTAAATCAAATAAACACATTAATTATTTAACAAATAAATAATTAAATAAATCAAATTAATCAAATTGAATCAATTATTTATCCAATAATAAACACATCCAATAAATATTTATATACATCAATAACTATAATTTTCATAATTTAATAAACAATCGGCTTCCTTCTATCTTCATAAGCCTTCATTAAAGTACAAAACCTAGTGCTGGAGCTGCGGCGCCAACTTCTCTTCTCTATGCCATGCTGCGACGCCATATGTTAGGACAAAAACCTGGACTCGACACTGCGGCGTGAGTCCCTTCGTTTCGGGTCGCGCTGCGGCGTGACTCTCCAGTAGGTTATAACTTCATTCGGCCATGCTCTTGGTCAAGCGGCTATTTGGCCTTGAAATTTGGCGAAATATGGCCAGCTTCGCTTCAGGTACAAGAAAACTTAGACAGTTTTTCTATTTTGTGAAACTCCCGGGCTCGTAATTTCTTTGTTATAAGTCCGAATTGGCTCGTTCAAGAGCATACGGTTCAAAAATCACATACTCTAAGTGTTCATGCAAGAATTTTATCTATTTGACTTCGTTAACTACAAATTCACCTATTAGTCCATTTTTAACGAAAACGATAAACGTTCGTGAACGTTCAACGCTCGTTTCTTCGTTCTAAGTCGGAATCCGGTCATTTTTGAGTCCGCAACTCTATAATGCCAAACAAGACTTGTCTCCATCAAAAACCAACGTTCCCGAGTTCAATATCAAAATTCAACTTCCATTCCGAGAATTTCACGAATTCGACGATTATCGTCCAATCGTGTGAATTCCGGCAAAACTTCGTTACTTAATATTTGTTCTTCGTTTCAAATGGATTAATTTCGTCATACTATCATCTGAACATACTTACTTCATTAACTTATAATCATGATAAGTTATTACTTGTTCTTTGTGAGTTTGTAACTTATAAAAATATAAATTACTTATGAATTCTTTTCACATGACTTATGATAGTTCATGACTTCTAACCATTACTCTTGCTTCTTGTTATCATATTAACTTTATTAATGTAGACATGACACAAATCTTACAAGTTCTTCTTTAGTTCATAGCTTATATGATTACAAATAGCTTATTCATGACTTATACGGCTTAAGTCCATTAATTAATCATTTTTATCATTCCTTAGCATACATGTTCTTCCACTACCCACTTCTCTAACAATGGAAGAGAAAGAGAATCATGGTTTAAGATTGCTTACCCTTGAAGTTCACTTGCTTAACCTTAATCTTCTTCTTGCTTCTTTAATTAAGAAAGGCTACCTTTCTAGCTTTTCTAGCTTTTTCTCTCAAGAAAATAAGCTCTCAACTTGTTGGATGAAATGAACAACCAACAAAATGAAATCCAAGCTTGCTATTTATAGGAAATTCTAAGTTAGGGTATAATGGTCATAAAACCACTCCACCTCCTTACTATTCCTAGATTAAACACTAAGTTAACTTGCTCCCCACAACACTTGGCCATTAAGTCTACTTGGTCATTAAGTCTACTTGGTTACCACACTTACTTAGCCATTAAGTATACTTGTTCATCACAACTTTTATCCTTTGTTTGCTCATCACAACACTTAGCCATTAAGTTACTTGCTCCCTACTTTGGATCATCCATGGTTTGTCCCATGGGTTTAAACCATCCCATAACACATTGATTCTTACTTTGGGCCTTTAGCTTAAATAATTTAAATTATACATTGGGCTTGTATTAATCCACATTAGATTATATCTTACAAACATTTGGGCTTTAACATTAATTCGTATTGGGCTTTATTATTATCCCAATTGGACATTACAATTTCCTACACAATCATACAAGTCCATTACATATGGCTTAAAGCCTTACAAAGTATTGTCTATGTATTAATCTTGTATACTTATTCATCATATACGACAGACCATTATTCATATATACTCGTATAATACTTCGTATCATACTCGTATTCATTATATCGTTTAATACTTACACATCATACGATCATCGCTTTAATTCATTATACACATTTAAATTCCTTCTCGAGAATCATTTTCCCTAAATGTTAGGTTTTAAGTCCGCAGGCAAAAAACTGTGTTTTCCATAACTAAAATATTATTAGATATTCCATCTCACCTTGATATTCTATCGTTATGTATTTCTCGGAAGTTTAAAAATAATTCCCGAGCAGAAATGCGTGAATAATGTTTTTCGGAAAATTTATCGAAAAGCTTTTATTTTTGTCTTGAAAATTCAAACACTTTAATTCTACCACGTAGCCAAAATACTACGATGTTCTGATATGTCTAGGTCATATAACGACCTTCAAATAGCTTACTCCCATAAATAATCAATTAAATTTATTTAATCCACATAATCAAATAAAAATTTAATTCTCAATAATCCGATTTTTCTGGGACGTTACACTCTTCCCCCCTTATAAGGATTCTGTCCCTAGAATCTAGCTAATAATACATACACCATTAAGGAAAATTTTTCTTTTATTTTAATCTCGAGTTCCCACAATGCTTCTTCGACATTGTGGTTCTTTCATTTCACCTTCAACGAAGGTATTATCTTATTTTTCATGACTTGTCACTTCCTATCAATAATTTGAGTTGGAAGTTAAATACTTATTAACATATTACGCTATCTTCCTCTGATTAATTCTTCTTTTAACTTTAAAATTATTTTAAACTCAAATTTCTCCTTCAAAATAAGATTATACTTGATCTTCTCTTCATCATGCATCCTCTTCTTCATTCGTTTGCATTCCTCATTACCTAGTTGTAATTACTTAACTCGTTCCATTATCGTGGATTGAGTCTACGTTATGAATAACATTTCTACCACTTCATTCCGTAATTTAACCTCTAACTCCGTTTTCGCCATTTCCATTATTAACTCATTCTGAGTTGTTAACATCGATAGCTTTTCCCTACCCTTCCTACTTAACGCGTCGGCTTCTACATTAACTTTTCTTGAATGATATAACATATCACAGTCGTAATGTCTTATCCATTCTAATTACCTTCTCTACCTCATATTCAACTCCTTCTAGGCGAAGATATATTTTAGACTCCTAGAGTCCGTGTATATCTCACACTTCTCCCCGTATAAATATTATCTTCAGATTTTTAATTCAAAAACTACAACGACCAATTATAGATCATAAGTAGGATAAACCTCCTCATAATCCTTTAACTGTCATGATGCATACACAATGACTTTGCCATGCTACATGAGCACGCAATCTAAATCATCTATCTTGAAACATCGAGATACATTAATAAAATTCCCTCAGTATCATCTGATAAAGACAATACAGGTGCCTCAATTAACCTTCCTTTTTAGTTCTTGAAAATTATTTTCTCACTTCTCATTCCCAACATACTTATCAATAACATATTTGTATATCTTTTAAGCAAAAATTCACACTTAGTGAATTTCGTATCTAACTTCTCCCTCCGTAGTGTTTCTCACACTATCTTCAAATGTTCAGCGTGATCTTTTGATGTCTTGAATTAGACTAGAATATCACCAATGATCATTACGACAGACTCATCCAAATATTATTTGAACACTCTGTGATGCTAATGGTATTTCAACCATAACACCTCATAAGAGAACCTGTATGTTTACCACTGACTTGCTCGATGCCTCTTACGAAAAATCTAGCTTCCGTACATTAGTCAACCCAAATGACATAACCAGAAACTTGTCATAACTATAATGAGTTCTGAATGTCATCTAAGGTACCTCCTCATTCTTCCTTACTTTCAACCGACTATATCCCGTACGCAAATCTATCTTAGAAAAATTCTTTGCCCTCTTCAACTGATCAAATATATCATCGATCCTGGGCCATGGGTATTTATTCTTAACCGCTAACTTACTCCTATTACGATAGTCAATACGCAACTGTAACGACTCATCCTATTCCTTAAAATCCTCCTAACTTGCATCATGGTTAGACAACAAGAGCGTCGCGGTATTTTATTACCGTAAATTACTACCTTGGATTTTCTTAGAAAACCAAAGATTCATACTTTTATTCTAACAATTTATTAAAGTTCTATAATTAATCAAACCATTCATACCGAGAATTACTTCAAATTCTCTCAACATTATCGGTGCTTATCTACCGATACTTGCTTACCATTATTATCCATGAAACCATTTCCACGAATATAATCAACGAAAGTTTATTTTTTTTATTTTTTTTCGTCCTCCTCTACCTTAATGTTTAAAGGTACTTATAATCCCTTTCAAACAAACTCCTAGATGAGTCTTTCCATATGTCTTACACGCTTCGATCTTATGCTTAGGATCCCCTTGTCCCACTCAAGTATTCCCGGAGTTAAAATTTTTTCTTTTTGGCATACTGCCACTGGCATTCTCTGCCTTGGTTCCTCCCTCTCCATTGCTCTTATTCTTCCTCTCTTTTTGGTATTGCGTCATGGCCTCACTACCACCCTCTGTTATAATCACCTTCTCCAGAATAGTCCCATAGGAAACAATCTGAAACACAAAAATCCTACTATAGAGCCAAGGTTTCAGGCCTTGCTCAAACCTACAAGCCTTCCTCTCCTCAGTGTCCACTTGATGTGAAGCAAACCTTGCCAATTCATTGAATTTGGCCGCGTATTGGGGAACCGTCATGTCCCCTAGTTTATGTTCTAAGAACTTAATCTCCATCCTCCTTCAAATGTTTGTAGGGAAATAATTCTCAAAGAAAACTTTCTTGAATTGTTCCCCTGTTACTGCATCTGTTCTAGCCCCATCCCGGTGAGCCTCCCACCAAAAGTTGGCTTCCCCTTTCATCATGTAAGTCGCAAAAGAAATCTTTTGGGTTTGTCATTCCTTTGAACTCTGGCGGACCTACGCTTTTATATTCTTTAAAAGTAGTCTTTCTGGCTACTCTAGGTCCCGCGGGTACTCTACCCCCAGTTTGGTTAGATGTAGCCGTTAATAAATTAACGAACTCTTGTATAGGGTTGTTTTGACCCCCCTTGGTTATCATTATGTGATTCTGCTTCCTGATTACGTTGAATTTTCCGTGGCGACATTTTCTGACTAATAAAAATTTCATTATTATCTATTTACTTACTTCGTTATTATTGCCACATACCAACTCATACCAAAACAAAGAATATTAAATGACAACTTCATTATATTCATATGCTTCTTTATAGTTTGAAACTATTTATAATTTGCTTTCATAGCCCAAAAGCTATTACATCTCTATCCTGCAATTGTACTTCACAAAAGTTGAGATTTTACAAAAAGACTACCCTTTCATACAAAAGAGGATTCTACGTCACTACACACATATTTATAACTCTAGATTTCTAATAATGCATAACAGCGTCCTCGTGTTTCTCATTCGCAATCTTCCCTACAGTATCCCGACTAATAGTATGTCGAGTCTGCCCCGACTCTATGGAATAACAAGCAACTTTCAGCTTCAAATCCTTATGAGCACTCTTATAGATGTAAGACATTTGTGCTATCTTCCGGTCCTTCTCCTCCAATTTCTTAAGAAGCTTTACTACCTCATTCATATAATCTTTAGCCTTATTTTTCATGAGCACCTTCTCATCATGCTCTGACTCAAAATCTGCTTCTGCAGACTCCTTTAATTCATAAAGAGCACTAATCTCTTTATTTTGATTCTGCACAACAGTACTCAGTTGCACATTCTTGTCAAGCTCTGCCAGATACTATGATCTCATTGCATCTGGAGGTGATGACTCTAGTGTAGGTACCATCGTATGAACCGATGTTACCTCCATTGCTTCCTCCACATCGTTCATCATACTAAGGTATGACTCTATATCCATATCTCCCTCGGAGTAGTCTTCCTCAGAAAAGTACTCCTCTGTCTCTGACTCCTCTAGAATCACTAATGGTACCTCTGTGACACCCCCAAATCCCGGTACTTCATTACCTCAAGATTGGTGTTCACTTAATCAAAACATTCATATCTAACTACCCAATCATAATATAATTGAATAATACAACATGACCATATAGGGTTACATTAATAAAAACATTATCTCCCAGGTTATCTAACCTTTAATTACAATCATTCAAATGAGGAAATTAAATAAATACTTCATTACATCAATCAAATTAAAGTCTGATAATTAACTATCAAAATATTACAAGTCTTCAATACTTGTTCATCTTCCCCTTTCCCTTACTGGTGCTAGGTACATCTACCTTCTCATCCTTAGCTGTAATGGTTATATAAGCAAGAGTGAGCAGACAAAGCTCACTTGAAATAAGAATGAATAAACTTTACAACATTTGCCAAATAATAGGCTCAATAGAACTGAATGATATGTTCTATTAACATTCTGAAATATACTACTGAGGGTCTAATGACCACGAACCATGTCCACAGTTATAAGTAATCTTTCAACTTTAACTTTAATATTCATATGATTATAAGGACTCCACGTACTTAGGGGGATCAGCCCTTCGTACAATGTATTATGCACAAACATTTCAACGCTAAGCGTAAACCCCTAAAAATAGGGTTGTTCATCTCAGTATTTAGAGTACAAGTTCGCACCAAAGAAAGTTTGGTTTGGATAAGCTTTCAAGGGTAATTTGAAGGTTAACGATCATCAACTAGGGAACTAGTTGAATCAACAATGCTTGATAACACAATAATTATTTAATAACAACATAACTTAAAACATTTGAGAATCATAGGTGAACTGACTATATTCTAGACTCATGCTTGAAATAACTAGAGAGCATAAGTATTGATCAAAATAAAGAAATGATAAACCTTTGCTTGAACAATATTAAGATAGGTCTGTGATCTTGTCAAATTAGAATTTTAGTTACCGAACATGCATTAATTGATAGCAAGCTGGAAACAATGCTTACTCCACATGGTAATAAAATATACAAAGTGATTGAACCATTCAACATAAGGAATTAAGGTTCAAGAAACATTCATTGTAAAAGAATGAACTAAAGAAACTTGTTTAACTATAAACAAGTTAGAGTAAGCCAACAATGATTAGAATTACAATAACTTAAGATTAAACATTCTCAATTATTATAAGAGTAGAGTTAAAGAACTTGCTCAATTTAAAGAGATAGGTTTAGAAACTTGCCTCGAGTGTAAGCTATAATATTAAACTCACGTTCACCTACATATAGGTTTAGAACCATCATCTATTAGATATACTAACATTCACATTCCAACATAACACACATTTCTAGTTAGACTTATTATTTTAGCACAAGTCTTAAGATACCATGTAAATATCAGAAATTACAAGTGTTAACCTTCACAACACATGTTTACTATTCATCATGCTCACTAAGTCTTAATATACCATGTTCGTCACTTACTAATCACTCAAGCTTTGAATCTACTAACCATATAACATGATTCTATTTTAGCTATATTAGTACATGTTTATTATACTAACATATCATTAGACCAACGTATGTCGCTACCCCAAGAATGCAAAGTGAGTGAGCAGACCGCCTCGCTATCATATCAAGTGTGTGGCGCAACCTTATTGACACAAGACAACAAGTTCTTTGAAGTTTTTCTTTTAGCCTTGGCACCAGCCAAATCTTTGTGGCCGGTGCACAAACAGAGGCAGACACGGCATGAACAGTAGTCATTTTTAGCCCAACTAACACGAATTTCACCCACCAAACAGTGAAATTAACACAAACAATTGATATAAACTAATCATAAACATGTTTGCTAACATTTACAACCAATTAGAACAATTTAACATCAACTAAAACTAGTTTAATTTCTCAAATTCCATAATTTCATATGAAAACTCCATTTTTGACATCTCTTGCAAAAATCATCACTGTAATTTCTATATTTGGCCAAATTGCTTCGTTCAAATTACGTTATGCTCATTTCTTAATGAACTAACATATACAAGACTCAATTTACAGTTTAACATATGAATTGACCATCAAAATGGGTACTTACATGATCCATATGAAAGAATACATATAAACATACACTGTCGAAATTTTCTTCTATTGTAACCCGAAATTAGCATGCAATTCTTGTTTAAACATAATTTATAATCATCATACACATATGTAATCATCATAACTAATTCTAGAGCATGGTTTACATATAATTTTGGTAAAAACTTATACACAGTGAATGACGTTCAAGAATATAGAACATTTTAACGTAAAACATATATGTTAGGGTTTCAACACATACCTTTTTGTTGCTTAAGAAAACCTTGCTAGAATAATTGAAATCCACATCTCTCAATTTTCTCTCAAAACTCTCTGAACTTCTTCTCTTTTCTTACTCAGGCTTAGACTTAGACAACTAACAAGTATGCGTAAAAGAATAAAACTGATATAATAATAATACGTATACTTATTAGGATATCAGTTATAAAATAACGTATAAGTTATAATTATATTATATTTATTATTTTATTTATTTTATTTATTTTATTTATATAATTCAAAATTAAAAAAGAAATCCAAAAGCCATAGGGCTTTGTTTGGCAAATCATTTAAAATAAAAGAGTTTATATCCTTAAGCATTATTTGGGTAAAACTAAATTAAACTACTTTAATTTATTTTAATAACTCCTTATACTATAGTTATTTGTCACACTTTATTTAATCAAGCTTTCATATTTAATTTAACTAATTCAAATAACAATTAATTAAATAAATCATTTAATCACATAACTCAATACAAATAATTAACCATCAAATTGAAATATCAATATAATAATAATTTCCTTAACTCATTAATTATTTATTTAACAAATAATTAACCAACTAAAATAAAATCAATTAAACAAATATTTATTCAACGATAAATACATCCATTAAATAACTCAATAAAATATATAACCATCAAATTGAAATATCAATATAATAATTTCCTTAACTCATTACTTATTTATTTAACAAATAATTAACCAACTAAAATCAAATCAATTAAACAAATATTTATTCAACGATAAACACATCCATTAAATATTTATATATAATTCAATAAATATTTAATATTACAATTAAAATTCTGGAATGTTACATCATTCCCTCCTTACAAGGATTCTGTCCTCAGAATCACAATTCAAACAATCAAATCGTCACATTCTTCCTTTCTTACAAGGATTCTGTCCCAAGAATCGAAGACACGGATTAAACAAATAACTCAGGGTAATTCTTCATCATTTCAGCTTTGAGTTCCCACATTGCCTCTTCGACATTGTGGTTTCTCAATATCACCTTCACAGAAGGTATCACTTTATTTCTGAGCACTTGTTCCTTCCTGTCAACTATCTGGATAGGAATCTCTTCATAAGACAAATCTTTATCGAATTGCAATGGTTCGTACTCGATCACGTGCTTGTAATCGGGTTTATACGGTCGTAACATCGAAATGTGAAAAACATTATGAATGTTTTCCAACTCTAGAGGTAGAGCTACCTCATAAGCCATTTCCCCCACTCTTCATAGTATCTCGAAAGGTCCAATAAATCTTGGGTTGAGCTTTCCTATCTTGCCAAAATGAATTTTCCCCTTCCAAGGAGAAACTTTTAGGAAAACGAAAGTTCCTACTTCAAATGTATGATTCTTCCTGTGTTGATCGGCATACTTTTTCTGTTTGTCTTGGGCTGCTACCAATCTTGTCCTGATGAGTTTGACAACCTCAGTAGTTTGTTGTACCAGTTCTGGTCCTAACAGTTGGCGTTCACCAACCTCATCCCAGCATAGTGGAGTTCTGCACTTTCTGCCGTATAATGCCTCGTAAGGCAGCATGTCGATGCTCACGTGGTAACTGTTATTGTAGGCAAATTCCACTAACGGTAAATGTTCTTCCTAGATTCCTTTGAAATCCATGATACACGCTCTCAGCATATCTTCCAACGTTTGGATTGTTCGTTCGTTTTGCCCGTCGGTTTGCGGATGGTATGATGTACTCATTCGCAATTGTGTTCCCATACATTCTTGTAGTCTCTTCCAGAAGTTTGACGTAAATCGCGGATCTCTATCTGACACAATTGACACTGGCACTCCATACCTCGAAATGATAACGTACAACCTTGGCAACTGATCAAGATTGAACTTAATCTTTATTGGTAAAAAGTGAGCTGATTTTTTCTGTTTGTCCACTATTACCCAAATTGTATCGTATCCTCTTTGAGTAGTTGGAAGACCCACCACAAAATCCATCGTAATGTGTTCCCACTTCCATTCTGGTATTTCTAAGAGTTGAAGTAATCTGCTTGGTCTTTGATGCTCGGCCTTAACTCTCTGACATGTCAAGCATTTTGCAACGCATTCTGCAACGTCTCTTTTCATATTTGGCCACCAAACATGTCACCGCAAATCTTGATACATTTTCGTACTTCCTAGATGAATCGAATATCTTGTGTTGTGTGCTTCGGTCAAGATTTCGTATTTAAGCTCTGGTACTGCTGGAACCCAAATTCTTTCCTCGAACCATAGTAGTCCTTTGGTATCGATCTTGTATTTTACATCACTACTTGTCGATGTCGGGATTTTTGGATGTCCCTTTCCGTTACTTGTTCTTTGGTGTTCTCATTTTAGGTGAGATTTGTTTGAAAAAATAAGTGAAAAAGGTCTGACATGTATAATGTCGACGATGGACTGTTAAGAGTCTCCAGTTGGTTTTTTAAATGGTTGTACCAATACAACCGAGAAAAGGTTTGCACATTGACCAAGTGATGTGACACTGCTAAACGGGTCGGTGAAACCGTGATTCATTAGGGTCCGAGGACTTGGTTATGCGGGGGGAAGGTGTTAGGCACCCCCCGACATCCGTGTTACCATGGTGACCGCCTCTTTTCAAGAAACTGTTATCTAAATGTGTGTGTGTGGGTCAATGTGCTATTATTTGCAAGTAGTGTGAGGCCTCGTTCGAACCTATATACATAGGTTTTGAATTTATGTAAAAATTCAGTTTTTAGCAAGATATAGCAATGATGTTTTATAAAAGAGGTTTTCAAACCCTGATGTTCAATAGTAATTGAGACCTTTTACACTCCCATTTTATTAAGTGATCGGCTTGATTTATTTTATTTGGCCAGTCTGCGAGGCATCCGCATTTAAAATAATATACACAATAATGCCGATTTCCTCATGGGTATGGAAACCATCCGAGGAAATTCGAGAACGCAGAATAATTTACAAAGTCGCTTCACAAATTGAAAATGTCCATCACGGGAACCGAATCTAGATTCAATGGGATGAATCTGTGATCACATGATTTCTAGGCGCACAACATACTGCAATTTGTATGAAAGTAGTAAGCAGGTATATATATATACGCTATAAATATATATATATATATATATATATATATATATATATACGCAGATCACCAACCACGAAGCACCTACATGGGGATCGAAATGTAAATAAAGTTGTAAAGCTATCAACCGTCACGGAGGAAACTCCAAAGTGGAATGAAAACGTAAATAAAATCAGAATATACGGTCAACCGCCACGAAGGAAACTCCAAAGTGGATTGAAAACGTAAATAAAGTCATAAAGCGATCAATCGCCACGAAGGAAACTCCAGGTGATTTAAATATATATATATATATATATATATATATATATATATATATATATATATATAAGCAATAAACGCACTTAGGATGTAAAATTCGAGGCTCATCGAATGAGTTTGACCACAGTTCATATATATAATATATATATATATATATATATATATATATATATATATAAAAGCGAATAAACGCATACTTTATATAAAATTGTGCTCATCGAATGTAGTCCTACACACAGCTAATATATATAAATGTATATATATATATATATATATATATATATATATATATATATATATATATATATATATATATATATATATATATATATATATATATATATTAAAGTAGTAAATGCTCCAAACCAAGTCTAGGCTCATCGAACAAATTTCACACACAGCTTAATATATATAAATGTGTATATATATATATATATATATATATATATATATATATATATATATATATATATATATATATATATATATAAAAGCAAGAACGCGCCTGCATCAAGTTCAGGCTCATCGAACAAAGTTCGTCACATACGCTAATATATATATATATATATATATATATATATATATATATTTAAAGCAAATAAACGCCTGCATCAAGTTCAGGCTCAATCGAGGCATAACTTTCGATAATGTTAGTCAATATATATATAAATATATATATATATATATATATATATATATATATATGTATATATACGTAATCAAATGAAACCACAGCACCAAGAAATTTGGGTAAAAAGCAAGCAACACGACTCTCAACGTAGTAAGGGTGTGTGCAAAGATGAAGAGAATGACTCTAAAGTGTGTGTGAGAAGGCTTACAAATGACCGCCAAAAAAGACTTATATATCTTTAGAGTGGGTAAACACTGGCTTTTGTAGGTACAAAAGGGCTATATATGAGCTCACAGGTGTTTAAAAGGGGAAAATACACTCCATGGGGTGAGTGCAGAGAAAATTGGGCAGGGCTTCCTCGCCTTTTTTCTCTTGCAAAATTGGCAGCCCAAACCCTCTATTTATAGGCAATTTAGCCGCAGGTGTACCAGAGGCTGAGCCGTAGGTGTACCAGAGGCAACCCGGGTGGGCCCGGGTTTTTCGGGTCGGGTCGTCTTGAAGTACGTGCACTCGGGCACTGTAATTTCTACTTGAACTTTTAGAAGTGCAATCCGAGCATCCGTTTGAGGTATACAGGACCTATTTCGGAGCGTCGTTGTCGAGAGTTGTACGATGGCATGGGATTTAGAGTTTTTGCGAAGTCATTGAAGATGGGACGATGCCCTCCGGTCTTCAAGCTTCAACTTTCATCTGTTACCCCGCACAATAGTCACTCGGGATTGGTTAGTCTTGTGGGACATCGTTGCATAGAGATGTTAAGACGACATGATGTGGCATCGTGTTGACGAGATGACGATGTTGCCCCTCACCGGTGTTATCGCCAGATTGGGTTTGTCAGCGACGACGCTGCTCGAGACTTCGTTGAGATTGGATTTGTTGTAATTATTGAAGGTCCTCATTGTCATCTTTGAGGTGTGTCCGCTTTCCGATGTTATTCTTAGGGTTGATACAGTGCATCTTGTTATGTGTACCGAGATTGAAGGTGGTCGATTTGAAACAAGCATTTTCGGGTTATCGCCAAAGCGCATTCCTTGGGGTTATCACCAAGGTTGGTGGCTATTCTCATGGTTGGGGCTCGAGACCGGATACCTCGGGGCTATCTCCAGATTAATCGGTCTTCTCCGTGTGTGTTCCGGTTCGATTGATCTAAGCCTCGGTTACATCCGAGGTTGAATTATTACTCAGTGTGATCTGGGGTTGATCTTTGAACTTCCTAGTAGTATCCGGTATGGATTTGGATTGTCTTCCGTGGTTCCTCTTAAAGATTTAATCGTCCTCCCGCAACGTTAGTGATGATGAAATACAGAAAATTTTAAGTGTCTACAGATGCCCTCTTTATCATACTCATGCATGGCGATGTATTGGGTAGGATAAAGAATCCTAGACACTTGAAACGCAACAAGACGAACATGGTACTATGAATAGCAACATGATGCAAATGTATGATGCGTGTGTACGGGGTTGTAGCCCAACACACCGGGATGATTGTTTGGATCCTCGTTGCTTTGATCGATTGGCAATCTTGACCATTTGATGTATAATCTGAATCTGTTAGGATGTTGATGTTGGAGTTATCACCAAATTCCTGGGTCTTTGATTATGACTTGATCCTGAAGATGTATCTCTTATGTGTAAGAGATCTGTGGGGATAAAGCTTGATCTGTTTGAGGATGTGTATAACATATTCCATCATCTATCCTCTTTGATAACATTGACCTTTCTTGGCTGGTATCACCAAAATATGTCAAGATCCTGTTGGATTTACTGCCAACAGCAAATTCTATCAGGGGTGCCTGACCTTCGTTGACGTGTACTTCACCGACATGTGAATCAACGGTTGAAAAATCCTGTAGGATATACTGTCAAGGCTGCTTGACCTTCGTTGATGTGTGAATCAACGGCTGAAACTCTATGGGTAGATTGTCAAGGTTGCTTGACCTCCGCTGTCGTGTAGATCAATGGATCATTGCGTTGTGACCCCTGTCGGGGATCCGCTGGGGGAATATGAGCAATCGAGCATGAAATCCTCGAATAGCTCTAGAGCTCTGATAGGTTTAATTGCTATCAGCTGAGATAACGTCAAGGCTGCTTGACCTTCACTGATATGTGTTTCAACGCCTTAACTGTATGTTGTAATCCCCTGCTGGGGCTTCACGTTGTAATCCCCGTCGGGGACTCACGTTGTAACCCTCGTCGGGGATTCACGTTGTAATCACCTGGAGTTGGCGGCATTGGACCTGTATAAGGTATTGCCGAATGTGATTTGTGACAACCGAGATCATTGGCAGGGTATACCTTGTGTTCAGGTGACTACCAATGAGTGATGTACAGAGTCAAAGTCTCATATGAGAAGACCAGGATTGTATGTTGTTTTGCCCAATCGCGTGGCGTCTTTATTCTTAATTTGACCTTTCTAGTCCGCAAGAACTCCTTTGTAACTCGAACTGGACCGAGCTGGAGGGGTGGGACCCACATAAGGGTGTCGTGAGGGTGCACTCGCTATGGCTGCATGAAATGAGCTCAAGGACCAACCGCGTATGATAAATCCAAAGAAAGGTGGTCTCATGTCATTTTTTCTTTATGCCAAGGAAAATCCGTGAGCCACTTTCAGATCTGCTGAGTTCGGGCTATTTTCTCCAAATTATGTCACCGTACAAGTGTTCTACATTATCCTGGTAACGTATGCATGTATTTTTTCCAGTTTTTATCCGTTGGATTGTAAGTTATCGCACGAAATGCATCTAAACACATAGTAGTGATTATGTATGCACAAATGACTTGATAAAAAATATTCAACATAGTAAATGTTAGTATTAAACCATGCTGAACATAATGATGTGAAAAAATTTGACTTTTGAGACAGTCAAATTGGCACCTTTTTCTACTATTTTGTGTCCTATTTGAGGTCCAATGAGCAAAAGGTAGCAAGGCAAAGTACTCCTAGTATTGAGGTTAGCCTTATGCATGACGATTTTGATTTTTAATGCATATATTATGTATATGACTTTGGGGCAGGTGTGCTACTGAATGGCCACTTAGACATGCCTATGTGCATATGGATAGTCCTATTTTCAAAGGGGACTATGGCAAAAGTTTTCCAAATGTAGGCATTGGGTAGTCATGCATTTTAACCCTATTATATGTTAAAGTACATGCATGCATGCATATAGTCATAAATGCATTTTATAAGCTCCAGGTAAGGAAATACCACACCCTTTCTGAGGTGATTTGGAGACTTGTTGTCCAGATATTATGGATCCGGATCTGCCGAGCAGTTCCTATAGGACCACTTCTTGCAATCTATCCATGGATAGCTTAAGCACACTAACTAAAACTCATATTACATCATACTAGTTACTAGTATATATATTCAAGGAAATGATGATTATCCATCAAAGAGATTTAATGTCACCAACTCACTATGATAAGAATAATTCTATAAATTATTTAATGTCGATAGATATATCGTATTCATCTTCTTACTAATTTATCTCTACAATTTATAACAAATATATATTAAACACAACATCACTTATTACATAGCACATATTACCCTATGTAACACAATACCACATACCTCGTAACACATTTATATATTCTTGTTCGAACCCATCTCATGCTTTAAGAATTTTATCTACTAAATTCTTATTTTAATATTTTCTAAAAATTCGGGTTCTTACCTTATCTCCCCCTTATAAGGATTCCATCCTCGGAATCACTGAAACCTCCTCTACTCGGTTCTTTTAGAAGAATAAGAATCTTCCACGATTTTTTAATAATCGGGAAGTAGTATAAGTAATCTTAGATTCCAAATTAAGTTGAGGGGTCACAAGACCGTGAACTCTTCTCTAGGTTTACAAATGCTTCAACAAAATCCTTCACACTGCAAACCAGAGTGTTTATCAATCACAAAGACTGAAAACACCCTCCACGCCAGCACACTAGGTGGCCACTTTATTGTACCATCGAGACGTATAACGTAGTGTGTTATAACGACTATATACGTTACGCTCGGAACCATTGTCCCTGAAAACATGTCCCCTTATAGGGTTGTTCACCTCAGCTTTTCAACATCTAAATCCGCACCAGAGCAATCTGGTTTGGCATAAATACTCAAGAATGCTTGAATTCCATAAATATTTTTCAACATCCGTCTAGCCGAATCAAATAACTTAGACTTTCAACAACTTAGACATCAATCAAAACAATTTAGCCAACTTAATTGACATTCTTCATAATTTAAAAGAAAACCAAAAATTCTTTTATGAAGTCATGATATCGTACCAAATTAATAGTACGTTGAGGATTCTGCCATTATGTGACTTTGTCATATTACATCATACCATAGTGGGCTGAAGATCTTTCGATCACAACCAACACTAGGTTTGACTACATTAATGACTCCATCATTTACCATTTTCTACACCATATCAAATGATGTACATTGTTAGAAATACATTTTGAAAATTTTTAATCATTTTTGTCTTAGCCGATACAATTAGCATAGACATAAGAATAATGGTATTATTTTTAAACATCATTGGTTCAATCACATGATCCAATGTTTTTTAAGAAAATAGAAGTGCAAACATCAGTACGAAGTCAATAAATTTTGAAAATCTAGCAAAGCTAGAAGATTTAGAAAATCCATGTTTCTCCATCAACTTTAATCTTTACTCCATTGCTTCATTCTATCAATCTCTAACACCAGCAATGCTTACTATACCAAAACTTCTTAATTCTTACCTCAGAAATTTTCTATACCCAATATAGTTCATCAAACTTACCACACTTTGGAAGTTCAGGAACTTGCCATAATCATATCAGTTTAAGAACTTATTCTAGTCAGACCATAGGCGTCCATTCGCAGAGGAGTTCAAAACATATCATATGATTATGAGTCACGAACTTACCATATGCATGAGTTTTAAGAACTCGCGCCTAATCTTAATATTCTCTATCTTAATCTTAATAGTCTTTATCTATCAAATATGATATGAGAAAAGAATCACCTTCTCACCATAAGCATATCGATAGCGCGACACCGACATTCCATTGATTATCATTATGAGGAATCGAGTGCGAGCACAAAGCCTCCACCCATAGGAAGGTTTGTACAACTTAGCTCTCACATGAGTCCTCAACTAAAATTCCACTTAACTTTACCTCACTCTTAACTTGCTCTTTGGTCGATACGAATTTTTTGTATCTCATCATTTACAACTCCACATGAGTTTATCTCGTACCATTTCATAGTACCTTCTCTTATAGCATCAAGTTATAGTCACTTAGTCGTTACAGACTATTATCATTTCACAGCTCAATCTGATCACGCCGTGATCATCGGTTTACCTTATGGTTCTTTCCTATTATCAACTAAACTCCATTTGAGTTCATTCTTATTATCTTTGTCATCTTTATCTTTCTCTCTCTCAGGTTATAGCCTAAGGTACTCTTACCTAAAGTTTATAACCTACAGCTTTGATACCAACCTGTGAGACCCACAAATTCAGGTCCCTTCGAACCTCGGATCCGGTCCGCCACGATACTACTATCGTCAAACTATTTATATCTTTTATTCATAACTTAATGAATATAACTTTGATTATTACAACATTTCCCAAACTTTTATAAGTTTCAAATCTTGGTCATTTACCATTCCTATCTTACATCATATTTGATGTTATATAAATATGCGGAATAATTTAAACTTTTTCAATCTTCTTTAAAAATAAATCTTTTATTGATATCTTAACTTGAATCAATTACATATCCTTGAATCAAATTATGTTATGATTCATTCTATTCAAATTATTATATAAATCTTTACATCTCGATTCGGATTCCTCTATGTATCCCATAGTACAACTTGACATGTATTACACATCGTAAACTACTATCATGTACATCTCCTAGAACCTAAACATGGTTCAAGAGCATATATTTAAATAAATCAATCAATCTCCTTTGATGCTATTGAACTTTATCAATCAAGTAGCATGTAACTTTACCATGAGTCCTTAACCTGCAAAAATGGTTATTTGCAAGGATGAGCTCGACAGCCCAGCAATTCTAACAGTTTTCATGCAGCATATAGCATATAATATCATAGCTCATACATTCATAATCCATTAATATTTACTACGCATGTTATTTTTTACATAACAAGCATATAGATTTACTTCACAAGCATATCATCAAAGATCAATACTTTCAATTTGCATACATATCTCATACGCATTTCATATGTATACATCACATTCTCATGGCATAATACAGCTCAACTAACAGTTATCAAATTCATATAACAAATAGGAACTGAAAGAATTGCCTGATTCGTAGTTTATCAACTACGACTTAACTGCTTATAGTTATCTGCACTTCGTGTATTCCTACACAGTTATATAATCATGGATTCACATCCATTAGTCATATATTTCATACATTCTAAATATAATAATAATGCTACATTATTTCCTAACTAGGTTTGTAAAACCTACATTTCACTTTCTCATCATACTCTTAGAATGTCTAGGTATGTATAAGTATACATTAACCACTCGTACTTGACATCAACATTCATATATATCTATCATACACTTGACTCTCTATGTGTTCGACATATATTTAAAGTTTATAGACGTGTGATCTACACCGTTCTTACATTTTGTAAACTTTAATAAATTTTAACAAATTTGGGTTTTATATAACCATCATACCAATGACAATTTAAAACAGCATTGAGACTTTTTCTTATAGCTTAGAATAGTACTATAATTAAGTTGCCAAAATCAGAAAGCAAATAAAATGTCCAGATATTCTCGTCTCTGCAGTGTAATTGCCGACCGAGGTTAGGCTTGGGGATCGCACAAATTGCTGCTTATCCTCAAGCGTGTACCAAACTTGAGCTTTTGTCTTCTGGGTTTCATTCCACTTTTTAGTATACCAGAATATTAACACATAGTAAGAATACATCTTAAGAGATCTTGGACTTTCTTAGAGTCACGTCAAGTCCACTTTTACAATATGTCTCTAGTTGGAAATTTCTATGAAGTTAAGGCCAACTAAGCTCATGAAATCATGAAGTTAACTATATTATCCATCTATTCATATGAAAGGGTTATATAATGCACGCTCGCAAGTATTCACATCGTTCATACATAACTAGTTTCGTCCATCACTTTAAACTCTTTTAAAATCATGTTCGAATGACTTACATTGTGTCAAACTATGTGTTCGCACTTATAGGCCATGTTTAAAGACCCAAAAGATACTAGTATGTCATCCTACAAGTTCAGAAGTTTAGACAACACAATGCTCATGAATAATGTTTTCAAAATGTCTAAGTTTCTTTTCTTCATATCCATGTCATGTCAACCTAATCATGTTAGGCAACTTCGAATCATATGTCATATTTATTTGTGCATGTTTCTACACATTCTTACATGGTCGAAATGTAGGCGACACCATGCTTATGATTACTAGTTTTCAAAACTTGAATTTCTCTTTGAAAACACATATTATCCAAGCTATACAAGTTAACTTATACGAGGTAACTTAAGATCACATTTTATGCTCGTATGACTCCACGACATACTCATACTACAAAGTCAGAACTCAAATGACTTAAAGTTCGTCAAGGTTTGTTTTCAAAATCTTTAAGTTTCTTTTCAAAACACATATTAAGTCATGCTAATGCTTTCTATTATGAGCAATGAAATCTTATATGTCATGTTTATTATCATAAATTTTTATGTTTTATCACTTAGAATAACATATTCCATTGTCGGGAGTACTATACTTGCGTATGTGCTCGACCAACGCCCTCCGATTGCCTTCGATTACGTGGCTCGTATGCGCCCTAAAATTTCGAGATACACTCATATCTCAATTTGATTGCATCACGCTACTACTACTTAATATCTTACAAAATCATTAACAACGGAAATAATAGGATAATTTACATTGATGAAATATAAATATTTACGTCCCAAGGTACCGTAACCATTACTACAACCATTCTGTGATTAGCTTAACATAGCTTAATAATTCTTGAATACATCATAATAACAATAATAATAATACTTCTAGTCTTAAGGGCTAAATTATTCGTCAGCCTTGCCCTTTCCTTTGTCCTTTCTCAAGTACTTACCTTGCTGCGCCTTAACCGTAATGTTTTTAGGAAGCAAGAATAAGCAACAAGTTTGCCCAAAGAAGCAATATAGCTAGAAGAACAAGCGCTTATAGCATTTGAATCTTTCAAAGGTATAATAATAATTGATAGTTCAAGGATATCAAGAATACCAAGAGTATTCAACAATTGTCGCTATGGACCGAAGGATATCAACAAAATCTCGTGATTTATTCATTTCGAGGTTCAACATAATTGAATACCGAAAATACTAAGGACCAAGAACTCTTACTAGAATTAACAAGATACACTGTAATCCAACATCCACGAGTACATCAATTGATCACTTAAGGTACCCTATGTTATGCATAACATTTAATCATACTATCAGTATGCACGTCGGTTCCCAAACAATATATAATTTCCCTTCTATGAGGGTTGTTCATCTCAAGAGATTTACGATAGTCCGCACCAAATCAATCGGTTTGGATAGCTCTTTAACTCATAATAATAGTCTAGCCGAATCAAGGGGTTAGACAGTTTTTCATCATGCATTGAGGGATGATAAGTCCAATGCTTACAACAACGTCAATGTATACAAGTGATTTTCGAATAGAAGTAGATATTTGCTTGATAAAATATGATTGATATGACAACAATTCAACGTATGAAGTGTGTGAATTAAGGAACTTGCAACACAGTAATAATAGTGCTCGGATACTTGCTCATTGTAAATTTGAGTGAGGTTGCCCAACAATAACAATAAGTTAGGGATAGAAAACTTGCATACTTGAAATCAAGGTAGAGTAAGAAACTTGCCTTTTAGCGTTGATTACTACTAATAGCGAAAATCACCTCAACGAACTATGTCATCTCTATTCATGTAAGTATAGGTATTCATTAGCCAAACACACTTGATATATATCAACAACATGTACACATAACACATTTTTCTTTCTATCTCATTGCACTCCATCAAAACTCATAATGGTACACTAACATGCTCATACTATTGACCACTGCTAGCTTATTCATAATCTTTCTTCCTCGAAGTTTTAAGAGGTTCATTGTTTTAAGTAGACCATAACGTCTATTAATCCCACCGACCCTTTTCTACGCATGTTTGCAAGTATTAGATTTATTTTCCCGAAGTTGGTAAAATTCTCTACTTAGAACTCATTCGTGTACTAATAGTTTACGACAGTATAGGAGTATTTATTAATCCATCCTTATATCAAGTTACGATGCTGTCTCCGAGTTCCGGGACATCTCGCCATGTCTGAAGATATTATGGCTTGTTCGAAGACAACATGCTTCGTCCGAAGACATCGCGCTTCGTCCGAAGACATCACGCTCTGTCCGAAGACATTACGCTCTATCCGAAGACATCACGCTCATTCAAGACATTACGCTCGCTCAAGACATCACGCTTTGTCCGAAGACATCACGCTCTGTCCGAAGACATCACGCTTTGTCCGAAGACATTACGCCCTGTCCGAAGACATCACGCTTTGTCCGAAGCAGCTCCTTCAGAGACTTCGGTCTACACTACTTCGACAAGGTTTAAGTTCGTCGGGTTAATTTAAGACTTTACTATATGCATACAACCTAAGGGAATTTCTTAATACAAGGTCTGACACGACCGAACCCATCAGCATGGTTCCTAAGCATGGTGCAGCTGCACCCCATGGATTTCAGAAGCGGTGAACATACTTTGTTTTGCAGAGTAGCCACAACTTGATTCCAGACAATTTTTAACGTATTCATACACGAAGGTAAACTTTCTAAACACCCTTTATCCTGCTAATTCATCATACTTGACCTAATAATCTGAAAAACGAGAATCAACAAGACTCAAGTTAAGAACGGAGTAGAACTTATACCTTCTCGAGCTTTAACCTTGATATCTCACACACTGATTTGGTAATGCTTAACAACTAAGAATTCTTTACTCAGATTTCTCCAACACTCTTATCACTAAAACAGACTGCCCTAGTAGCTTGTATTTAAAGACAAAACATGGGCCAGACACTTTCTTTACCCAATATTGGGATTCATGGTGCAATAGAAATGAACAATGGTTATTTAAGGAGTTGTTCAATCACTCCATACCGGTCACTTAGCTAGCCATGCATGCCTAGGATTAGCAGCTTAAAATTTGCATAAAGAGAGTTTAGGCTACTGTTCTTTGTACTTGGTGACCCTAATTTGGGGACAAGAGAGTAGATCTCAGACATGGACAAGGGCTAGCCGGTCAGGCCCACTGCCCCATGCCACATTTTAATTTAACAAATACTTGTACTCTCAGTTAACTATTTTGTTGGATTCCGATTGGATTCTAAATATCCCAAGTTTATTGGGCTAACTCAAAAGTCTATCAATTAACTTATTGGGCTAGACTCCCAATTTATTATTTGGACCTTAAACATGCAATTGCTTACTCATCCTTCACTAAGTCCATCATTGTGTCACACAAGACATTTCAAGAACCTATCTTATCGATCATCAATAGCTCAATTTTAGTTCAATTGAGTTACTCTCCTCATGCCACGTAAGCATTTGTAAAATAAATAATTCGCCGGCTCTATTTAATAATAATATTAAATCTTAAAATTTACGGGTATTACATCCTCTCCCCCTTATAAAAATTCTGTCCTCGGAATTGATACAGGGTTATACAAAAAGATGGGGATAGTCTCTCCTCATCCTATCTTCTAATTCCCACGTGGCCTCTTCGACATCATGGTTTCGCCAAACAACCTTAACAGAAGATATAACTTTGTTTCTTAGCATTTGCTCTTTCTTATCTATTATCTGAACAGGAATTTCTTCATATGCCAGATTCTTCTCTACTTGAATGGGCTCATAGGAAATTACGTGCTTATAGTCAGATTTGTACGGTCGTAGTACGGAAATATGAAACACGTTGTGGATGTGTTCCAGTTCGGGTGGCAAAGCAACTTTGTATGCCACTTCGCCCACCTCTCTCAATATCTCGAATGGCCCTATAAACCTCTTGACTCAATTTTCCTTTCTTTCCGAATCGATCTTTCCTTCCACGGAGATACCTTCAAAACACATAACTACCGACTTCAAAGTCTTGGTTACGACGATGCAAGTCGGCATTACTTCTTTAGCGATCTTGAGTCGCTACCAATTTGCCCTTTATTGTTGTTACCACATCTACCGCTTCTTTGGACTAATTCTGGTCCCAAAAGTCGTCGTTCTCCGACTTCATCCCAACATAATGGCGTCCTGCACTTTCTCCCGTAAAGAGCTTCATATGACGGCATACCGATACTCGCATGATAGCTATTATTGTGTTTAATTCTACTAATGGTAAATGGTTGTCCCAATTCCCTCTGAAGTCCATCACGCAAGCTCTCGGCATGTCCTCCAACGCTTTGTATGGTTTGTTCACTCGCCCATCGGTTTGGGGTGATAGGCGATTACTAATCTCAATTGAGTTCCCATTCGTTCCTGCAAACTTTTCCAGAATTTTGACGTGAAACGCGGATCTCGATCGGAGACAATCGACACCGGCACTCCATGTCGCGATACGATTTCCTTTACATACAAGTTTGCTAATTGGTTCAAATTGAATCGAATCTTGATGGGTAGAAAATGAGCTGCCTTTGTTAGTCGGTCCACAATGACCCAAATGGCATCGTAACTCTTCTATGTAACCGGAAGTCCAACCACGAAATCCATCGTAATGTGCTCCCATTTCCATTCGGTATTTCCAAATGGTTTGAAGTAGTCCACTTGGCCTCCGGGTATTCTGCTATGACTCTTTGACAAGTAAGACATCTCGCTAACACACGCAGCAACCTCTCTTTTCAAATTAGGCCACCAAAATGGTGTCGAAGATCCCAGACATTTTGTGCCTCCCCGGATGTACTGAATACGTCGTATTGTGTGCTTCGTAGATTTCCTCTCTCGGTTCGATTATAGCCGGCACCCATACCGACCCTCTAATCTCAATATACCATCCTTATCTACATTGAACCTTTCTTCCTTATCTTCTACTATTCTCTTCTTTATCTTCTCACATTCTTCATCTTTCTCTTGTGCTTCCTTCATTCTATCCAATAACGCTGGGTGAGCTCTCATCATGAGAAATCTTCCTTCCGCTTCTCTTGGTTCCTCCACCTCTATTTCCAACCTTTCCATTTCTCTTATTAAATCCTCTTGAGTTATCAGTTTGAATAACTTCTCCTTCCTTTTCTACTCAAAGCGCTTGGCCACAACGCTTTGCTTTTCCCGGTGATAAAGAATTTCACAATTCAATCCTCGAAAGGCGCTCCAACCATCTTCTTTGTCGCATGTTCAACTCCTTCCGTGGTGAAGATATATTTGAGACTCTTGTGATCCGTGATATATCTCACATTTTCTCCATACAAATAGTGCCTCCAAATCTTCAAAGGTAAAGACTACCGCTAACTCCAAGTCATGGGTAGGGTATCGTTTTTCAAAATCTTTCAACTGTCGTTAGGCATATGCAATGACCTTGCCATGTTGCATTAGCACACAACCAAGTCCTCTATGCGATGCATCACTATACACCACAAATCCTCCCGTATCATCCGGTAATGATAATACAGCGCCTCACTCGACCTCTCTTCAATTCTTGAAACTCCTCGCATTTCTCTCGTCCATACAAACTTCTCTCGTCTTCTTCGTTAGATTGGTCACGGGGTTGCTATCTTAGAAAAATCTTGGATAAATCTTCGATAGTACGGCTTAAACCTAAGAAACTCCTAACTTCATTGGCGTCTTGGTGTTCCCAATTACTTACCGCTTCCACCTTTGCGGGATCCACGGAAATTCCATTTTGATCTATCACGTGTCCTAGAAATGGACCCTTTCCATCCAAAATTCACATTTTGAAAATTTTGCATACATCTTCCGCCTTTCTCAATGCTTCAATACCATCTTTAGGTGTTCTAAGTGCTCTTCTTTGTCTTTGAATAAATCAAAATGTCATCGATAAATACTACTACAAACTTATCTAAGTATGGCTTGAAAACCGGTTCATCAAGTCCATGAACGCACGGGAGCGTTGGTTAACCCAAATGACATCACTAAAAAATTACGTAATGTCCGTAGCGAGTTCAAACGTCGTCTTTGTATGTCCTCCTCTCGCACTTTCAACTGATGATAACCCATTCGTAATCTATTTTGAAAAAACACTTCGCTCCCTTCAGGTTGATCGAAAAGGTCGCTCATCCTTGGCAATGGATATTTATTCTTAATTGTCATTCGGTTCAACTCACGATAATCGATACGAGTCTCATCGATCCATCCTTTTTCTTTAAACAACACTTTGGTGCTCCCCAAGGAGACACACTTGGCCGAATGTAACCCTTATCTAGCAACTCTTGCAATTGAATCATCAATTCCTTCATTTCTCTCGGCGCCATACGATATGGGGCTTTCAAAATTAGTGCGGTTCCTGTGCTTAAGTCTATTATGAATTCGGTTTCTCTCCGGCGGAAGGCAGGCGATTCGTTTGGAAACACGCCTTGAAAATCTTTTACCACTAATATATCTTTCATTTCATCCTCTTTTTGATGAATGTCCACTATATAGGCTAAATAACCCACACATCCTTTCTTTAACAATTTCTTGGCCTACATCATCGTAAGGCAACACGATTGCTTGAGCGATGAGCTACCGTAAAACACTACCTTAGACCGATTTGAGGTCTGAAGGTTCACACTCTTCTTCTGACAATCGATTATCGCAGCGTGGCCGGATAACCAATCCATTCCTAATATCACATCAAACTCTCCCAGTTTAATCGGAATTAAGTCTACGTTCAATTCGTGACCTCTAATGTTTGCACAACAGTTTCGGTAAATAAACTCTATGGGAATTACCTCCTTATTCGCAATCTCTACGTTCAATGAGTTTTCTAAATGTTCAGGAGGTATGTTTAGTCAATTAGCAAATTCTTCAGACACAAAGGAATAGGTAGCACCTGAATCAAATAATACATAGGCGTTTATATTATTGATTGGGAGAATACCTGACACCACGTCCCTTTCATTCACTGCGTCTCGGGCAGTCATGTTAAAGGTTCGGGCAGTCGGTCGGTTGGATTGTGTTGGTCCGCCGATCATCAACTTGCTGCCCCCTCCCTGTTGGTCGCTTCCTCCGTTGCTCCCTTTCTTTGGGCAATCCTTGATTTGATGCTCAGTTGAGCCACACGTGAAACATCCATTTCTCCTCTTCGGCTTTGGGCAGTTAGGTGAAATGTGCCCTTCTTGGTCGCAGCCATATTGTAGCGGATATTCATACCCTTTCAAAGATTCCCCTGATGGTTTTTCCCACATTTCGAGCAAGCTTCACTTCTTTTCTTGAATCCTCCTTGATAATTTTACTCGATTTGATGCTTCGGTGGTTGGTGTTGTTGTCATTGTTGCGGTTATCCCATTTCCTCTTTCCCAAATAACTTCCACCACTCGCTACTCCTCCACGAGTCTCTCCTCCGCAGATTCTTACTCTTCTTCTCCTTGTTGTATTGGCTCAATGCCTCGCTACCTCCTCAAGAATTATCGCCTTCTCCAATAAGGTGGCGAAAAGAGTCAATTTGAAGGATCGACACCTTGTTGAACAACCAAGGTTTTAGTCCAAGTTTGAAGCGTCGAGCTTTCCTTTCTTCGAAGTCTACTTGATGTGTTGCGAATCAGCATGAGTTCATTGAACTTGGCGCATCTTCGTGCCACCGCTATCTCCCCTTGTTTTAGTTCTAGAAACTTTACCTCCATCCTATTCTTCACGCTCTTCTTGAAGTAATTCTCGAAGAACAAAGTCTTAAACCTTTCCTGTGTTATAGTCCCTTCTCCCGCTCTCTCGTTGATTTGCTTCCCACCAAAGAGTTTGCTTCACCCCTCATCATATATGTAGCGAACACGGTTTTACGGTCTTCACCCACACGAAGCAATGGCGAAGGCTTTCTCCATTTCCTTGATCCACGTTTATGCTTTCGATAGGGTCGGTAGTACCCATGAATTTGAGGTCCCACGCTCTTAAAGTCCTTGAAGTTTATGACCAAGAGCTACTTGGGGAACGGGTGGTACTTGTTCATTTCTTCCCATAAGAGCCTCCCCTAACAAATCTACAAGCCTCCTGAATGGGATCTACTTGTCCTCTCTCATCATTGATCACTCTCTTCGGAGCAAGCTTAATCTATTCGTCTCATGCATTTTCCTACATCAGACACTCCCATTTTATTATCTAATTATATTACTTAAACAATTCTCCATAAAAGGAATAAGATTTCTAATACATTTCGAGAACAAGATCATTTATATTCATACGCCAAATTGTTACATTACATGATTATCTCCAAAGATACTACTATAAATGATACAACTTATCCCTTAATATCACAAAAGATGGGGACAACCATTAACATACTACCCCTCTAACATAACTCAAAAGTTTGGGGTTTACAACATCTCACATTCTACATAAGGATTACCACAACAGATAATACATTACACAACGAACTATAACTAATAACTTTTAGTGCCTAGAATTAATCTATCATTCCGCGCTCCACAGCGCTCTGGTACTCCCTCTGAGTAATGTGCACCACCACATCTCGACTTATGGTGTCTTAGTCTGTCCTGCTCATTCGGGTAGTGATTTACCCTACCAATCAGGTCCCTCCATGGCCGTGCAATGAATGCATAGCTCATCCTATTCATCTTCCTCCTTTTGCACCTCACTTCATCTTCTAGATCGTTAGCCCTATCATTGGCCCTTTCCACTTTTCTTCTAAATGGATCCTATCCATTACTTCCATCCTTAATCGAGTACGGATAGCTTCCTTCTCCGTCCCCTCGCTCAACCCCTCTCGCTCCATGTCTTCCAACTTCCCCGCCAGTTCTACATTCCTAGCCACCGCCTTGTGAAACAAAGCCCCATCTGATTCCTCGCCTCCTTACGGTGAACAATCTCTACTTCCATCTCCTGCATTACTAACTTTCTCTGGTGGTCTTAGTCCTTGACTTTTGGAATTCGGACTCTCTGTCTTTGGCCTCACCTCTAACTTCTCAACTTTGCACCCCTAATTCCAAAATCACAGCCCTCATACTCCCCAACATCCTATCCTCAAAAGTAGCCTCGTCTGAGTCCCCATGGGCTCATCCACCATACGCCTCCTCCTCCTGATCGACTCTTGGTGTTGGCTCTATCTCCTCTTCCTCGTCATCATCATCGATAGAACAACCGCTGATATAGGCTCTGCTATCAATGGTGCCTCATATACCACGTGTATGTCACGCGGCTCCGCTTCTACTACTCGGCTAGGTCCTCCCATGTCAGTTATCCTACAATCACAGACACAAGACAAAACAACCAACAACTCCATTAGAATTATAAGTTCATTGTATAGAATGAAGTTATATTCTGTAACACGCTAAGTCCATCTCTATGACAACTCTATATGAGTTTCATCCCTTTCTATCTTCTGAGTTCTCCTCAGTTATAATCTAAGGGCTCTCGCTCCCAAGGTTTATAACTATGGCTTTGATACCAACCTGTGGAGCCCCCAAAATTTCAGACACTCATATCTCGAATTTCGGTGCATCACGCTACTACTACGAATATCTTACAAAATCATTAACAACGGAAATAATAGGATAATTTACATTGATGAAATATAAATATTCACGTCCCAAGGTATCGTAACCATTACTATAACCATTCTGTGATTAGCTTAACATAGCTTAATCATTCTTGAATACATCATAATAACAATAATAATAATACTTCTAGTCTTAAGGGCTAAATTATTACGTCAGCCTTGCCCTTTCCTTGTCCTTTCTCAAGTACCGCCTTGCTCGCTTTAAGCTCGTAATGTTTTAGGAAGCAAGAAGGAGCAATAAGTTTGCCCAGCAAGCAATATAGCTAGAAGAACAAGCAGTTATAGCATTTGAATCTTTCAAAGGTATAATAATAATTGATAGTTCAAGGATATCAAGAATACCAAGAGTATTCAACAGGTGTCGCTATGGACCGAAGGATATCAACAAAATCTCAGGATTTATTCATTTCGAGGTTCAACATAATTGAATACTGAGCAGTCACTAAGGACCAAGAACTCTTACTAGAATTAATAAAGATTACATCAGTAATCCAACATCCACGAGTACATCGTGTGATCAAATTAAGGTACCTATGTTATGCATAACATTTAATCATACTAATGTCATTGCGTCGGTTGCCTCTCGACAATATATAATTTCCCTTCTATGAGGGTTGTTCATCTCAATGAGATTTACGATAGTCCGTACCAAATCAATCGGTTTGGATAGCTCTTTAACTCATAATAATAGTCTGGCCGAATCAAGGGTTTAGAGCGGTTTTCATCATGCATTGAGGGATGATAAGTCCAATGCTTACAACAACGTCCAAGGTATACAAGTGATTTTCTAATAGTAAGCGGATATTTGCTTGATAAAATATGATTGATATGACAACAATTCAACGTATTATGAAGTGTGTGAATTAAGGAACTTGCAACACGTAGAATAATAGTGTTCTGGATACTTGCTCATTGTAAATTTGAGTGAGGTTGCCCAACAATAACAATAAGTTAGTGATAGAAAACTTGCATACTTGAAATCAAGGTAGAGTAAGAAACTTGCCTTTAGCGTTGATTACTACTAATAGCGAAAATCACCTCAACGAACTATGTACATCTCTATTCATGTAAGTATAGGTATTCATTAGCCAAACACACTTGATATATATCAACAACATGTACACATAACACATTTTTCTTTCTATCTGCTGTACCCATCAAAACTCATAATGGTACACTAACATGCTCATACTATTGACCACTACTAGCTTATTCATAATCTTTCTTCCTCGAAGTTTTAAGAGGTTCATTGCTTTAAGTAGACCATAACGTCTATTAATCCCACCAACCCTTTTCTACGCATGTTTGCAAGTATTAGATTTATTTTCCTGAAGTTGGTAAAATTCTCTACTTAGAACTCATTCGTGTACTAATAGTTTACGACAGTATAGGA
Source organism: Panax ginseng (assembly GCA_020205605.1). NCBI lineage: Eukaryota > Viridiplantae > Streptophyta > Magnoliopsida > Apiales > Araliaceae > Panax > Panax ginseng. The sequence continues at coordinate 50,849,432 of CM035136.1, read as the reverse complement.
GTATTTATTAATCCATCCTTATATCAAGTTACGATGCTGTCTCCGAGTTCCGGGACATCTCGCCATGTCCAAGATATTATGGCTTGTTCAAAAGACAACATGCTTCGTCTCAAATACATCGCGCGCTTCGTCCAAAGACATCACGCTCTGTCCAAAGACATTACGCTCGTCTCAAGACATCACGCTTTGTCCGAAGACATTACGCTCATCCAAAGACATCACGCTTTGTCCGAAGACATCACGCTCATCCAAGACATCACACTTTGTCCAAGACATTACGCCATGTCAGAAGACATCACGCTTTGTCAAAGCGACTCCTTGAGAGACTTGGTTTGTCCAAGGCGACTCCTTCCGGAGACTTGATCTACACTACTTGACAAGGTTTAAGTTCGTCGGGTTAATTTAAGACTTTACTATATGCATACAACCTAAGGGAATTTCTTAATACAAGGTCGACACGGCCAGAACCCATCGACATGGTTCCTAAGCATGGTGCGGTTGCACCCATGGATTTGAGCGGTGAACATGCTCCGCTTTGCGAGTAGCCACAACTTGATTCCAGACAATTTTTAACGTATTCATACACGAAGGTAAACTTTCTAAACACCCTTTATCCTGCTAATTCATCATACTTGACCTAATAATCTGAAAAACGAGAATCAACAAGACTCAAGTTAAGAATGGAGTAGAACTTATACCTTCTCGAGCTTTAACCTTGATATCTCACACACTGATTTGGTAATGCTTAACAACTAAGAATTCTTTACTCAGATTTCTCCAACACTCTTATCACTAAAAACAGGTACCTTTAGTAGCTTGTATTTAAAGACAAAACATGGGCGGACACTTTCTTTACCCAATATTGGGATTCATGGTGCAATAGAAATGAACAATGGTTATTTAAGGAGTTGTTCAATCACTCCATACCGGTCACTTAGCTAGCCATGCATGCCTAGGATTAGCGACTTAAAATTTATGTAAAGAGAGTTTAGAGCTACTTCGTTCTTTGTACTTGGTGACCCTAATTTGGGGACAAGAGAGTAGATCTCGAGACATGGACAAGGGCTAGCCAGGCCAGCCTAATTCCCTCACGCCACATTTTAATTTAACCAATACTTGTACTCTCGCTTAACTATTTTGTTGGATTAGATTGGATTCTAAATATCCCAAGTTTATTGGGCTAACTCAAAAGTCCATCAATTAACTTATTGGGCTAGACTCCCAATTTATTATTTGGACCTTAAACATGCAATTGCTTACTCATCCTTCACTAAGTCCATCATTGTGTCACACAAGACATTTCATGAACCTATCTTATCGATCATCAACAGCTCAATTTTAGTTTAATTGAGTTACTCTCCTCATGCCACGTAAGCATTTGTAAAATAAATAATTCGCCGGCTCTATTTAATAATAATATTAAATCATAAAATTTACGGGTATTACAGTAACAGTCACAAAGATGATTGGTTTGACCCCTTCCAAGAACCTTAAATTGAAAACCTTAAAGACCAAAAGTTGTAGGTCTATTCGTCCTCGTTTCGGATCATCTTAAATCACCTCAATCGGAGTTCGTATGAAAACGTAATGCCTAATTTACTAAAGTAGGTCAAAGCAGTCTACCAGACAATGATGTCCGGCACAGATTCGACCTAAATGGCCTTGGGGGCAGCGTAGCTGCTCCCCAGGTCGTAGAAGGTATCTACAGGCTCTATTCTTCGTGATTATAGACCCATACTCCTTCTAATTTTCATAACATGAGTTATACTCATCCAAATTAGTCCATTTTCGATTCTATGGGTTTGTAACTCATAAAACTACAACATACCAAATACCCATCAATTAACATAAACATTAACTAACCCAAATATGAATTTACAACTCATATTCATACTCAATGTTCATGTTTTGACAATTTAGCGAATTCGTTCACTACGAATTCGTTTCTCAACCAAATTAAAACGTTTAACTTCCGTTGTTTTCGCATATGACTATATTATCAGTATCTAGCAATATTTCATGGATTATAACAACCCTTAGCCATCAATTTTGTGACTCAAAAGCTAATTTTTCTTGTTATTACTAAGATATTGAAAACTTAGGAAATCAAAAGCATATAGGTTAGCATTATTACCTTTTGATGGCTCTCTTAACCTCTGATTTCTCTCAATTATACAATCCTTCCACAGCCAATTTTCTCATATAACTAAACCCACGTAAATGAGAAGAAGGAGCTCTATTTATGGAGAATTCTCTACACAGTCTAAAGCTTTGCCTCAAGGATTAAACTAATGGAACAAAAAAGAAGATGTTGGACAAGAAGGAGTTGGCCAACTACTATGTTATAGCCATCATCACTGCTATCTAGCCATTACTGAGTTTAAGCAATATAAGAGTAGGATAGGCCAATGGCCTATTCACGTGAAAAGGAAAATGACTGAGAAATTGGGACTACGATTTTGGTACGCTATTAACACTCAGCATTTGCAAAACCATTACTTAGCATACTTAGGTTTATTTGATATTTGTCTCCAAATGAGCATATACACCCACTCATATATTACACATAGAATTTATATAATCCATGTACATTGGTTTATTTCAAATAATATTTTAATTGGGCTAATTATAAAATAGTTGGATATTCTCAATCCATCCTTTTCCATAAAATTTATCATCTCAAATATACTCAATTATCAAAATGATAATTAATATAAACTATTTATTAACTCACCATTTATTTTCTTTTAATACTTCCCATTAAATCTCCATTTGATTTAACTTCCCTAGTTATGCCACACAAGACATAATTATGTGAACTTAGTAATTAATCCACAAGCTTATAAGGTAATCTCACAAAATAATATTATTCTTAACATTACATCTTATAATATGGTCATAATATAATATCATTACATTATATGTTCTCATAGCTTATATACTAGCACTCATTTAATGGTCTCTATTCATAGCCAATCTATTACCCTCCTATGGTCATTACACAAGGGGCAAAGACGAGTTGGTGGCTAATTCCCACCAACTACTACTATTCATTGTACCCTAGTCATTGGGCTAACCATCATTGCTATTATATGAGCTATCTAGCAAGTTTATTTAATTCCAACTTTCAGCATTTCTAAGGATCATGGAAGTGGTCTATTGCACCATGTTACATTGTGTTATCTCACTTGTACATACTACTAACATACTAGTCTTTATACATTGTATTCAAATACTTCCCTTATACATCCATATAAATATATAGATGTACATGTATTCCTATGAGTCTTTAGTACCCATTTCTTACATTTAAAATTCCACAGACTTACTCAGAATTTTCTAAAGACCGGCGCAGTTGCGCTGGTCATAGGCTTGGAAATAGCGCAGTTGTGCCATACCAAGTTCAGAGGCAGACAAGTTTTGCATTAGCAGAAATAATATTTATGCTCCTAATCACTTTACATACACCTCATAAATGATAACTTATCTAAAATCAACCTCTTCTTTGATTTCACATCATGGATTACTATTTTCTTTAATAATTTAATTATCAAACTTTGAGTTTTAAGACTCTATTTTTCATTAATAGTTTAACCAACTATGAAATCTCCTTTACGGGTTTCTCACCACAAAACTCAAATATAAAGCACCCATAATCGCATATTCACTATTTACTTAAGTGACTCTTAAATCCCTTCAAATTATATTATTCCATAATATAACTTCCACTTTAATATAAATTAACCAATATATCTACTTGTTAGTTAATTCTCATAATTAACTAATTTATGCCTTACTATCTCAATCTATCCATGGAAATCTTAAGCACTAACCAAAACTCATATTACATCATACTAGTTACTAGTATATAGTGTCAGGAATAAGCATGTGAATGATATTCCTATTTAATATGATTTGATTATGATATATATGAAAGAATATGCAAGTATGCTTAATTAAAAAAAGTTGTAAAGTCCTTTGATAGATGTAGACACTCGAAATTTTCTGTACTACTGTCAATAACATTGCAGGAGGACAGATTTGTCTTTTAAGAGGGAACCCTGAAAGACAATCCATATCCATACCGGATACTACCGAAAGTTCAGCATCAACCCCAGAACACACACTAGGAGTAACAATTCCAACCTCGGATATAACCCTGAGGCGTGCAGATCCAATATCGGAACACCCAGCGGAGAAGACCGATTAATCTCGGAGATAACCCTGAGGTATCCAGTCTCAATCCCAACCATGGGAATAGCCACCAACCTTGGTGATAACCCCAAGGAATGCAGTTTCGGCGATAACCCCGGAAATGCTTGTTTCAAATGCGACCAGCTTCAATCTCGGCGCTCACAATGAGATACGATGTACCAACCCGGCGATAACACCGGGAGGACGGGCACACCTCAAAGATGACAATGAGGACCTTCAATAAATGCGATGAGTCTAATCTCAATGAAGCCTGAGCAACGCCTCATGCTGTCAAATTTCAAACCGGCGATAACACCGGTGAGGGGCAACATCGTCATCTCGCCAACACGATACCACGCCACATCATCTCAACATTTTAGACATACATCTATACACAACGATGTCCCACAAGAGCCAAGGAAAACCAATCTCGAGTGACTATTGTGCGGGGTAACGGATAGAATTTGAAGCTTGAAGACCGGAGGGCATCGTCCCATCTTCAATGACTTCGTACAAACTCTAATCCTATGCCATTGTACAAATCTCGACAATAGTGGTCCGAAATAGGTCCTGTATACCTCAATCGAATTCCCGGATTGCACTTCTGAAAGTTTGAGCGGATATTATAGTGCCCGAGTGCACGTACTACAAGACGACCCGACCTGAGAAACCCGAGCCCACCCGGGTTGCCTCTGGTACACCTGCGGCTCCATCCTCTATAAATAGAGGGCTTGGGGTGGCCATTTTGCAAGAGAAAACGGTGAGGAAGCCACCTTGATTTGCTCTGCACTCACCCCATCTGATGTATTTTCTCATTTTAAACACTGTGAGCTCATATATAGCCTCTTTTGTACCTACAAAAGCCAGTGTTTACCACTTTAAAGATATAGAAGTCTTCTTTGGCAGTCAACTGTAAGCCTCCTCACACACATTAAAGCCTTTCTCTTCATCTCTGCACACACCCTTCTTCACGTTCAGAGTCGTGTTACAGCGCATTTTTACGGACTTTCATCAGTGGTTTTATTTCAGTTTATATATATTTATATATATATATATATATATATATATATATATATATATATATATATATATATATATATATACTCGACTAACATTATCAAGTTATGCCTCTATTGAGCCTGACTTGGTTTGGAGCGTTTATTTGCTTTTATATATATATATATATATATATATATATATATATATATATATATTATGCGTAGTCGACTACATTGATGAGCTCAGATTTTATATCTCGAGGCGTTTACTTGCTTTTATACATATATATATATATATATACTATATATATGAACTTGTTGTCGAACTTCGCTCGATGAGCACGGATTTTACATCCGGTATATATATATATATGAACTATTGTCGAACTCTGTTCGATGAGCCCGGATTTTACATCCGGCCGCTTATTTCTTTTATATATATATATATATATATATATATATATATATATATATATATATATATATATATATTTTGTTCCACACACAGTTTACTTGTGGTGGTTGATCGCTTTTACAGCTTTATTTACGTTTCGTCCTGCTTGGAGTTTACTTCGTGGCAATTAATCGCTTTGTACAGCTTTCTTTACATTTTGTCCTGCCTGGAGTTCTCTTCGTGGCGGTTGACCATATTTACAGCTTTATTTACGTTTTGTCCCGCCTGGAGTTTCCTCCGTGGAAGTTGATAGCTTTTACAGCTTTATTTACATTTCTGATCCCCCGTGGAGGTGCTTCGTGGTTGGTGATCATGCCTGTATATATATATTTATAGCTTTTATATATATATCTGCTTATTACTTCCATACAAATTGCAGTATCTTGTGCGCCTAGGAATCATGTGATCACAGATTCAGCCCATTGGATCTAGATTTGGTTCCCGTGATGGACATTTTCCGCTGTAAGTAGCTTGTAAATTATGTTGCGGTGTCTTAATTTCCTCAGATGGTTCTCATACCCATGAGGAAGTTGGCATTATTTTGTACATTACTTTTGTACGGATGCCTTGCATCTGTAAAAAATAAAATCAATCAAGTCGAACACTTAATAAAATGGGAGTATAAAAGGTCTCAATTACTATTGAGCATCACGGTTTGAAAAACCTTTTTTATAAAACATCATTGCTATATCTTGCTAAAACTGAATTTTTACATAAATTCAAACCCTGTGTATATAGGTGCGAACGAGGCCTCGCACTACTTCCAAATAACAGCACATTGACCCACACATACACACATTCAGATAATAGTTTAATGAAAAGAGGCGGTCACCATGGTAACACGGATGTCGGGGGGTGCCTAACACCTTCCCTCCGCATAACCAAGTCCCCGGACCCTAATGAATCTCGGTTTCACCGACCGCTTAGCGATGTCACATCACCGGGTCAATGTGCAAACCTTTTTTTATTGTGTTGGTACAACCATTTAAAAACCAACTGGCGACTCTTAATCAGGTCCATCGTCGACATTATACATGTCGGACCTTTTTCACTTATTTTTTCAAACAAATCTCACCTAAAATGAGAACACCAAAGAACAAGTAACGGAAAGGGACAATTAAAAATCTCGATGTCGACAGGTGGCGACTCCACTGGGGACTCCAGTAAGATGACTTAAGCCGCTATTACAATCTTTTCAAAACTGTTATCTGCTTGTGTGTGGATGTTGCATTTACATTTGATGAATGTGTACGAATGCATTTCCTTATTGTACTTAGTGCTTTGCACCATAGCTTCTTGTGATATTAGAGCTTCGCACCATATCTGCTTGTGATATTAGTGCTTCGCACATGTCATCATTATCATACGGTGAGACGCTATGTATGTGAATGTATGTTGTGTGGTCCCTCCACTAGGAGGCTATCCCATCGGTGTTTGATTACTGGACTCGTGGGAAGACTAATTCCCCGAGGCTCAGGACAGGCACCACCCAAATTCGCTCCAGTTGAAAGACCGGATTAATTTTTCGTTGAGTAAATTGCGATGATTTGGGAACCTTCATGCCAAAAAACCGCGAGAGTAACCTAAGATAGGTCAGCCTCTGATAAACCCAAAACGGAGGAAAGTCTCTTCATGCTCTCTCATTTCAAATTACTTGTCATTACATTCCATATATATCTCCATGTAATGAGAAATACGAAGAAATGTGTACACATACATATTTTAATTAACATGCTACAAACAGCTAACATCTGTTTTGCAGGATAAAATTCTTAAAATGGACACATCACATAGCATGTTATTATATACATTCCCTAAAGACAAAACTATGCAAGTCTTTTTGCAGGGAACCAATCAGACCTACTACCCGGTCAAAGTCCAAAAAGGTAACAAGCCTACAGTCAATCATGTCATCATCCGACCAGACTGAATATAATCCAGTTTCTCGCAAAGAATTCGACGGATTAAGCAAACAAATTACAGATTTGGATGTTCTACTCAAAGAACTACACCAGTCCAATCAGGGTCCAAAAATACCCATACATGCTGAATCCTCCACACAAGGGGAACCCTGTGTCATTAATATTACAGAATCGCAGCTGGATACGACCAACAAAACTCATGATGCTGCCCATCCCACTGGAGATCCAGACACTGGTGACATCAAAAAGAAAGTCCTCCAAATGGAAGAGACCCTCCATGCTATCAAAGGAATTGGAACACACGGGAGTGTTTCATATGTTAATCTTTGCATTTTTCCTGGTGTTCATTATCCAGAAAAGTTTAAAACTCCTGACTTTGAAAAATATGACGGGTTAGGAGATCCTTATACACATTTAAAGGTGTTTATTGGAGAACTTGGATCTTATGCAGAGGACGAAAAACTCAGAATGTAATTGTTCCAAAAAAGTCTAACTGGAGAAGCCTGTTCATGGTACACAAGATTAGACAATTCAAAGATCCATAGCTGGGAAGAGCTAGCGCATTCTTTCCTCACTCAATACAGCTTTTAATCTCAGATGGTTCCTGATCGGTATCAAATTACCAAGATCAAAAAATAGTCTAACGAGTCGTTCAAAGAGTATGCTCAAAGGTGGAGACGTCTGGCTGCCCAAGTTAGTCCTTCCATAACAGAATCAGAAATGGTCATGACTTTCATAGACATACAAGAAGCTCCGTTCTAAGAGAGAGTTTTAGCTGGCATCGGCAAACCATTTTCTAAAATGGTCAAACATTGGGAGATGGCTGAGATGGGTTTGAAGTCCGAAAAGATTCAAGACCTAGCTGCACTTAAAGCTGTTGCTGATCACATCCAATCCAGAAATTATGGAAACAACCCCCGGAGGGTCCAATAAAAGAAAGAAGAAGATGTTTCCCTGATACTACAGGGTCAAAAAGGCAATCAGAACATGCCTATTCAAAGGAAAAATTACACTCCCTTTCAAGCACAGTCTACGAACCCTCCAATACCAAAAGGTGGAGAAGTCAAACGCCCTCGAGTGTTCACACCCTTAGGGGACACCCTCGAGAACATTGTCAATCTTCTGACAATACAAAAGAAAATTACACATCTTCTTCCACCAACCAACCCTAATGGACGGGGTTTCAATGCTGCTCGGAAATGTGCTTATCATGCCGGGGCACCTGGACATGATACTCAGGATTGTTGGGCCTTGAAACACAAGATCCAAGACCTGATAGACAACGGTGAGATCGTGGTCACCAAACCAGATCAGCCTCATGTTCAAGACAACCCTCTTCCTCAACACAAAGAAGAAGAGGTCAACATGATCAACTGGAGCAACAGACAGATTTCCAATTTCAGCTGTGAATCCTTCCAGAACCTCAAAGACGGTGTTGACAAATGGGATTATGCCAAGTTCCAGTTCACAATGGAACGAAAGATGAAAGCTCTATGCAAGAAAATTGAACAATTGGCAGAATTGGTGACTTACCAGCATCAAGTTACACGTCAATTAATCAGCCAGGAGCATGCCAGTCTCCTGCCTCTTGTCATGAATATTCCCTCGTCACTTTCATGAATATTCACGTCAATTAATCGTTTAGCCTACGCACGAGGCAAGTTTTCTAACCCTACTTGTTATCATTATTCAAGTTTATAAATTACACCGAGTAAATTCTCGTTATTATTAAATCAAGTTCAAATTGTTATATTGAAGATTATTTATCTTTTCAAAGTATGATTCTGTTATACAATACTTGTTATATTGTATACCTCTTGAGATTGTTATTCAATTTAAATATCATTTATTATTGAACCATATTAGACTAGTGAACCTTATTTGATTCGACTAGTCCATAGTTGATGAACGTTCTAAATTTCAGAACTCTTATTGATTTATTCAAACCAAACTTCCTTTGGTGCGGACTCTAATGTCAAACTGAGATGAACAACCATGTATATGGATTACTTATGCATTAGCGTTAAGATATTGTGCACATTATGGTACTAAGGGTTGATCCCCCTAAGTATGAGTAGAAGAGTTCATAGTCTTATGATTGTTAAAGGTTTCAAGTATAACCCTTGATAACCTAGGACATAGTTCAAGGTCTTACGACCCTCAGAAATCTTTTGAATTCTTGTTATTCATTCTTGATTCAAAGTTGAGCTTTTATTTCAAAAGTCTTTGATTCACTCGCATGTTATTATATATTGTTATTTCATTTTTATACTTGTGGGAAATCATGCTCACTCTTGCGTAATAATAATATTGCAGTTAAGAACGAAAGGTACAATGAGCCTTCTACTAGCAAAGGCAAGGGCAAAGCCAATAAGTGATGGAGACTTGTTATTTAATTTTTAAGAATGTTATTGTTAAGACTTGATGTTGTTTAAGACTTATTATTTGTTTATGTTTCTGCATAGATGTTTAAGGTTAGTTTAACCTGGGATTGTATTTATTATTCAGATGTTGTAACCCCATAAGGGCAAGATTTATTTCTATCTATTGTATGGTTTGCATTTATTAAGAGTAGATAGATAGATGATATTTGTACAGTGAACACGAAATCATGTGAAAATTTTAAGTACCCGGATTTGGGGGTGTCACACATTATGTACATTAACTGTTATAATTGCTATGTATGTTTTAATTGCTTACAACCGAACTAACTCTAAGAACAATGTATGTATGATTATGAATATATCAATGAAGGGGATCTTTTACTTATTTCGATGTGCTTGAAAAGATTCTTATGTTTGTCATATGCTAAATCATTAGCAATACAAAATAAACGAGAAAAGTATTTGAAATTAAAAAGGATCTATTCAACCCCCCCCCCCCCCCTTCTAGATCTATATTTTGCCAACTGGGAACTAACATATATATTCAAGAAAATGGTGATTATCCATCAAAGAGATTTAATGTCACCAACTCACTATGATAAGAATAATTCTATAAATTATTTAATGTCGATAGATAAATCTTATCCATCTTCTTACTAATTCATCTATATAATTTATAACAAATATATATTAAACACAACATCACTTATTACATAGCACATATTACCATATCTAACACAATACCACATACCTCGTAACACATTTATATATTCTTGTTCAAACTCATCTCATGCTTTAAGAATTTTATCTACTAAATTCTTATTTTAATATTTTCTAAAAATTCGGGTTCTTACACATGCTCCACCAATAATCACTTCTCTATCAAGATTCAAATTGAAGAGATGAAAATTAAAGGTTCAAATTTCATTACCTTTTGATGTTCTAGCTTTTCAAATTCAAATTTCTCTCTTTTCTCTCTCAAAGTGTATAAACTCAAATGTTGGTGATTTGCTTAAGGAATGCCAAATGAAGTTTAAGCCTCCTATTTATAAAATTTCAAGGTTTAGGGCAAAAAGGTCTTAAAGACAATTGATGTTGGTTCATGCTTTGGTCACTTAGGTTATGATATCTCATAATCACTCCCTTAAGTTTCCATTCAAGCTCATCACCCCCTCATCAATCACCATTCAAACCTAACAAACCATAATCTACCATCCATTTTGCACCAACCACTTTTGTGTGTCATCAAAAACATTAAATGCCACCTCCTTTACTCCACCTCCTTACTATTCCATCAAGCTTCCAAGAGAAGCTTGGCCACCTCCCTTTAGTCGGCCACATGGGTCTTGTGGGGCCCCTATGGATTTCCCCATGGGTTATTACCCATCCGGTGATCCAACGGTTCGATCCACGGGTTTGGTTCTTGGTTTGGACTTAGGTTTAATTAAATCCGGGCCAAACCTTGGGCTTGAATTAAATTATCTTTGGGCTGTCATTAAGTTTGTCATTGGGCCTCAATCATCTTTCACTTGGGCTTGCCAAAGTTCACATTCAATCTCTACTAGTGATAAGTGGATTTTATATCCACGAATCGGTTCCTAATCCAAGCTTAATCGGTGTGAATTTCTTGTGTTTATGTTCGATTTTACTTGTTTATTGTTGGTTGATGTGTAGGTGTGGTGGTGTGGTGTTTGAGCATAAAAGGAGTGATTATGTGGTCATAAAGTAGCAAGAGGATAGCTAGAAAGGAGAAAACAAAGTTGGTCAAATACTATACCCGTAGTATGCAGACCTCTTTTGCCTTGTACACCGGCTGGGGTCTTCAACTATCTGGCCTTAGGGCTTTAATTCACGGGCAAAATGAGCTATTCCTATGTAAACACTTCACGTAAGGGCGGGGGGTCTTGAGTCGAGTCTCCCATCTTGTTTCAAACACTGCTAGAAAGAGGATTGTGGGACTTGGATGTCATATGGACTCTATTTTACATGGGATTTCGGCTAGACTTCGTGGGGTGGATATATATTGCTCAACAAACAACAAAATTATTATCATACAAAGAAATTAATAGCAATTAATCACAGATTTCCATATTGAGCAACGGAATGAAGATTTTGAAGAACGTTCATATCGTTTGCGGATTAAGGCTAAAGTGAAGGGTGTTCTGCGTTATTCTTCTCCTTTAGTTTTATTTATGTAATTGAGAAGATGTTATCTTTAATTTATTCAGTTATTATTTCATTTATTATGAACTAATTACTTTTTAGGCTTAAGACAGATCTTTAAGTGGAACGATGATTATGTAATCTTTAAATTCAGTTTAATAAGCTATTATCCGGTTTATCTATATTAATTTGAGCGTGAATTTATGAATTGTCTGATCAACGATTCTTTGTGGACGTGTATGAACTCGAGAGATGAAATATGAGTTTAGACTTAGTTAATATAGCATGTGTTCTTAATTTATGTGAATGAACAGAATCTTGATGAATGTTAGGGTAGAGATATGCTTGACATCGCATGTAATCAGATAAAGAACTTGAACTTCATCATTCTTTAATTATAATTCACATAGAGATATAGTGAGTTAGTTAATTAAGGTGTTTAACGTAATTCTATCTTAATTGTTGATTTGGGTTAATACGGTATTAGTGCATCGAGAGGTGGCTAGTTCTACAGACATGTTCTTGATTAATAAACTGGGATAATGAATTAAACTGGAATAAAGGCGTAATAATCTGCGTGATGCTTAAAGTGAAGTCGAAAGCCTAATTCTCCATTATTTATTTGAAAATTCAGTTTTTAGTGTTTATTGATTGTGTGGTGATTTTAATAGTTTTAATATTGTTAGTTACAAACTGGAAATTGATTAGTTTAATAAAATTAGGATTAATAGGAAATTGGTAATTGTGAGGTTTAAATTACAGTCTCTGAGGGAACGATACTTTACTTACTATTATATTACTTGTTGACCACGTATACTTGTGTGCTGTGTGTAATTAGATTTTACCCAATAAGTTTTTGGCGTCGTTGTCGGGGATACGATCACATGGCTACAAAAGCACTCACATCGGAGCGGGGGTTGGCACCGGATCATGTGGATGGGGAGATGATGCAACAAATTTATCAGAAAGGTTGGAACAAATTCATTAAGGAACCCGAGCCCTCCGTTGTTAATGTGGTCAAAGAGTTCTATGTGAACGCCGAAGACAAGGCACCTTTCAACGCTTTTGTGCGGGTAGATTGGTCCTCTGACGCCCCCAAATCCGGGTCCCTTCGAACCACGGATGCGGTCCGCCACGATACTACTATCGTCAAACTATTATATCTTTTATTCACAACTTAATGAATATAACTTCACTTATTACAATTTAGAATATAAATTCCTTCCATTTCCAGGATCTATGTATAATGACCCCAACTATTATAAGTTTCAAATATTGGTCATTTACCTTTCATGTTTTACATCATATTCGATGTTATATAAATATAAGGAATAATTTAAACTTTTTCAATCTCCTTGGAAAAATAATCTTTTATTGATTTCTTAACTTGAATCAATTACAAATCCCTGAATCAAATTATGCTATGATTCATTCTATTCAATTACTGTATAAATATTTACATCTCAATTCGAATTTCTCTATATATCACATAATACAACTTTACAACCTAACTTGTATTGCACCTCGTAAACTACTATCTTGTACGACTCCTAGAACATAAACGTGGTTCAAGAACATATATTTAAATAAACAAATCAATCTCCTTCGATGCTATTGAACTTTATCAATCAAGTAGCACGTAACTTTTACCGTGAGTCCTTAACTCCAAAAAAGTGGTAATTTGCAAGGTGAGCTCGAAACAACCAAAGAATTCTAATAGTTTTCATGCAAAGACATAACATATAATAGCATATTCAATTCATGCATTCATAATCAATTAATATTTACTACGCATGTTACTTCTCACATAACAAGCATATAGATTCACTTCACAAGCATATCATCAAAGATCAACTTTCAACTTGCATACATATCTCATATGCATTTCATATATATACATCAACATTATCATAGCAAAATATAGCTCCACTAACAGTTATAGAATTCATATATCAAATAGGAACTGAAAGACTTGCCTGATTCGTAGTTTATCAACTACGACTTAACTGCTTAAAGCTTATCTGCACTGCGTGTATTCATACACAGTTTATATAATCATGGATTCATATTCATCAGTCATACATTCCATACGTTCTTAATATAAGAACAAATATTGTTTCCTAACTTGGTTTCATTTTTACTTGAACTTAGGATAACCATGAGACTAGCTCATTCTACTATCATATTTATCTAAACAATCTTGTTTCATACCTTGTAGTCCTTAAGGATAGCACATAACCATAACTTAAGACCATGCAGTTAACAAACTGCTCTTAGTCACTCTATGAGCAGTGGCGGTAGTCTTTGCATTTAAGCTTTCAGAGTGGCGCAGTAGCGCTTACTCCCGGCCCGAAACTGAACTTTGGCTTTTAATTGCCCAACATAATTCCTAGCACGACATGTATTCTGATACGTACTGTAAACATACATCAAGTAGGTTCTAATAGTTCTTCAAGTTCACATTTCAAATCATTTAGTTTTGAATTACATAGTTTTATGTTGAATTATTTACAATAACAAGGCTTAACAACTTCTTTTAACAAAGGTTCAAGGTTTATAAGCTTTTAAACCTTATATTGGTACTAACAACCTTTAATACGCATGTTCACATGTATCTATCTCATTTACATAAAAATAACATAGTTCATACTTTTAAAACATGCTTAAATAACTTATGTCATACTTGACTAGTTGAGTGCACATATCATTCATGTTCAAAGGCATAAATAACTCTATCATGCTTGCTTATAAGGTCATAATGCAAGTAACACAATGTTCATCAAAGTTAGTTTCTAAATCTTTTATATTTCTCTTTAAAATGCGTACTAAATCGAGCTTGACAACCTTTTATGTGCAATACATCTTGGAATTACATTCTTTATCCATCTGCGCACATAACTAGGCCACATTCACATGTTTCCAAGGTCGGAACTTAAAAGACACAAAGTTCGTTAAGTTTCATTTTCAAAACTTCAAGTTTTTCTTTCAAAACACTTTAAACCGAGCTATATCAATCTATTATATGCAAGGTAACTTTAAAACTACATTTCATGGACGTTTATTTACGTACATAGGGTCCAAGGTCAGAACTCAAAGGACACCAAATTCATCAACTTCTGTTTCTCAAAAACTTTAACTTTTCTTTTAGAAATCATTGTTAAAGCATTCCATTATGAGTAAACTAATCATAGCCATATGACATGTCTATTATCATGCATTTTCATATTATACCAGTTAGAATAATATATTCCATCGTCGGGAGCACTATACGTGCGTATGTGCTCGTTCGACGCCCTCTGATCGACTCTAAATACGTAACAGTCACACAAATGACTATTTTGACCCTTTCTAACGACCTTAAATTGAAAACCTTAAAGAACAAAGGATGTAGGTCTATTCGTCCTCATTTCGGATCATCTTGAATCACCTAAATCGGAGTTTGTATGAAAACTTTATGACCGTTTTACCAGAACACGTTAAAGCAGTCACACTCAGCAGACATGGGGCGCGGCCGCGCCCCTTTTCCTTACCATTATCGCGTACCCGCGCCAATGCCTAGCCCCAGTTGTGGGCCCACGCACGCCTGGCGATGCGCCACTTTTCGCTTCTCGAAGCGATTTTTTGATAACTTTCTCATTTGAAGTCCAAATTAGTTGGTTTTCGATTCGTTGGACTCATTAAACTCTTAGGTACCCATCTACAGAGTAATTATAACACTTTAAACACATTAACTAACCAATAGATTAATCTAAAACTCATATCCATACTAAATTTTCATGTTTTTGAAAAGTTTAGTGAATTCGTTTACCACGAATTCGTTTCTCAACCAATTGGGTTCGTTTAACTTCCGTTGTTTTTGTTTCTAACTGCATTAACAACATCTAGCAACAATTCATGGATTACAAGAAGTTTTAGTCATCAATTTTGTGACTCAAAAGAAACTATTTCATGACATTCTTGAGAAATGAAGAACTTGAATTCAAGAACATATATGTTAGTATCATTACCTTTTTGATGTCTTCAATTTGCTAACTATAGCTTTCCAATCCTCCAATTGCTCTCAACTCTCCAATTCTATTGACTCTCTCTATAGCAACTTCTCAGAAAACTCAACCAACGTAAATGAGAAGGAAGAAGCTCTATTTATGGAGGTTTCAATACACAGTTAATAGTCTTACACATTGAATTAATCCAAGGGGAGGACGAAGAAGCCATTGGATGTTAGAGAGTTAGTTACCAACTCCACTTCCCCTATCCTTCTAGCCATCATCAGACTACTATGTAATGAAGAAGAAATGAGATAGGCCTGTAGCTTATTCATACTACGATATATAGAGTGTGACACTAAAATTGGGACAAAACATAACTCAAAGAATCAAGCTTAGTTTAGTTCCTTTTAATTCCCAAAATGAAATTTTAATGTACAATTGTTACTATAATATGAAAATTAGGGATCTATTATATACCAATATCATATAATCCATGTACATTTGGGCTAGTCCAACTAATATTTTAATTGGCTTAAATATCATTCATCAGTTGGGTACTTTCAACCCATTATCACATTTAAATATCTTAATTATTATTATTAATTCTCTTTTAATAATTTCAGTTAAACCTTCAGTCTAGTTTAACTTTAATATTTAGGCCATACAAGGCTCATCAAACTCATTTACTAGAGTTATGTATAACTCAAGCTCATTATTTCTATAATAAAATATTAGGGTTTAGGTCACTTTCCCCAATTCCACATTATTTTATTATTTATTTAATATAGAGTTTATGTCACACTTTATCATAATGCTAAATTATTTAGCTTACTTAAAGAATTACATACTTATAATATGTACAACCTTTACACTTAGAATAATTAATATTTACTCTATTAATTATTTAAATTATACACTATACGTATAATTATTTGATTGTCCCAAGACAACTTCTTTCATTTTTATAATCAGTCACACCTTAAGTGTTAATCTAATCCCTCCATCTCTAACCAATATTCATTTATAATTATATTGGTATTTTCTTTCAAGTATTACAATACTATGTAATATATTTAAAATATCAAATTAATAATTAACATATTTCTTTCCTCCTCTTATGCTAAACACATATTAATTCACCGTCTTTTGTAAGTGAATTAATCCTTTCTATTCAAAATAATACCATGACAAGTAATATTTACAAAACCTTTGTCGTTTTTGGATTTTTGGGTGTCCCTTTCAGATTACTTGTTCTTTGGTGTTCTCATTTTAGGTGAGATTTGTTTAAAAAACAAGTGAAAAAGGTCTAACATGTATGATGTCGGCGATGGAATTTGTTAAGAGTGCCATTGGTTTTTAAATGGTTGTACCAACACAACCGAGAAAAGATTTGAACATTGACCCGGTGGTGTGACAGCGATATACTGGTCAATTGAAAGCAAAGAGATTCGTTTAGGGTCCGGGAATTGGTTATCTTGGGGAAGGTATTAGGCACCCCGACATCCAAGTGTTACCACGGTGACCGCCTCTTTTCAAGAAACTATTATCTGAGTGTGTGTGTGTGTGTGTGGGTCAATGTGTTGTTATATGGAAGTTGTGTGAGGCCTCACTCGAACCTATATACACAGGGTTTGAATTTATGTAAAAAATCAGTTTTTAGCAAGATATGGCAGTGGTGTTTTATAAAAGAGGTTTTTCAAACCCTGATGCTCAATAGGAATTGAGACCTTTTACACTCCCATTTTATTAAGTGATCGGCTTGATTGATTTTATTTGACGGATGCGAGGCATCCGTACGAAAATAATAAATACAAAGATTAATGTCGACTTCCTCGTGGGTACGTAAACCATCCGAGAAATTCGACACTTGAGAATAATTTACAAAGTACGCTTCAATTTGAAAATGTCCATCACGGAACCGAATCTAGATCGAATGGGATAAATCTATGATCACATGATTCCTAAAGCATACACGAATCTTGCAATTTGTATGAAAGCGATGGCAGTGTATATATAAAAGCGATAAATATATATATATATATATATATCTGAGACATGATCACCAACCACGAAGCACCTCCATGGGGATCGAAATGTAAATAAAGCCGTAGAAGCGATCAAGCGCCACGAAGAAAACTCGAGCGGGAATGAAAATCAATATATATATATATATATATATATAAGCAATAAACTCACCGGATGTAAAATCCGGGCTCATCGAGCAGTCCGAATACGGTTCATATATATAAGTATATATATATATATAAGCGAGTAAACGCATATAGGATATAAAATCCATGCTCATCGAGCAGTTTAAACATTACGATTAATATAATATATATATATATATATATATATATATATATATATATATATATATATATATATATATATATATAAAGCAATAAACACTCGAATCAAGTCTAGGCTCATCGAACAAAGTTCGACACACACGATTCATATATATAAATATATATATATATAGAAAAGCAAATAAACGCTCGAGGATAAAAGTCTAGGCTCAATCGAGGCATAACTTCGATAATGTTAGTCAATATATATATATATATATATATATATATATATCTGATGCGAATGAAACCACGAACAAAGTCAAGGTGCCAAAGCAAGCAACACGACTCTCAACGTGTAGAAGGGTGTGTGCAAAGATGAAGAGAAAGACTCTAAAGTGTGTGAGAAAACTTATAGCTGACTGTTAAAAAAGGCTTCTATATCTTTAGAGTGGGTAAACACTGGCTTTTGTGGGTACAAAAGAGGCTATATATGAGCTCACAAGTGTTTGAAAGTGGGAAATACACTGTATGGGCGAGTGCAGAGAGAATTATGCAGGGTTTCCCCGTCTTTTTCTCTTGGAAAAATGGGCACCCCAAGCCCCATATTTATCGAGGGGGTGAGGCTCCTAGTAGTAGGTGTACTCTTTGCTTCAAAGTGCCGGGCGATTTAGGTCCCGTAGTGTCGAGAAATCGTGTGCAGCGTTGTTAAACTCGATGCGCTCATAACTTTCAATCCGGGAGTCCAATGGAAGCGTGCCATACCATTCTGGAAAGCTCTTTCCGAGAGCTACATAATGATATATGATTTGCCCTTTTTTGATTCTAGGAAGATGGGTTCATGACCAAAATGGCATTCCCGGGTCTCCGTTAGGCAGTCCGTTGAGCCGTTTTGCGTAGTTTGTGCTCGGAAGTTAAGATATGGTTCTTGTGGGACTTCCTTTGAAGTAATTTGAGTTGAGGTGAGTTGAAGTTGAGTTAGCAAAATGACCATTTTTCCCCTCCCGGGTTTATCTCCGGTTTTTGCGCATTTGTAGCAGTCTTTTCTTAGGGTTATCTCTGAGGTTGACCTGATGTTGACTCTGCGTGTCCTCAAGGTTATCTCTAAGGTTGGATTGACTTCCTAAGGCTATCTCCAGGCTTTGATCTTGATCCCTCGGGGCTATCTCCGGAATTAAAGCCGACTTTCTCGGGGTTATCTCAAGGTTGAAAGCTATTTTTTCAGGGTTGTCTCCGGGGTTGGAAACTGGATCTCCCGTGGATATCTCCGGGGTTAAAATTGATGTTGTGATCCTCCAGGTTTATCTCTGGAGTGTGAAAAAGATGTTTTTATCCTCTTGCATAGTCAGTAACAGGAAAACAAAATTTTGAGTGTCTACTGATGCCCCTCTTTATCATGTTCATGCAATGCAATGGAATGGACATGATAAAGATTAGTAGACACTTGAAACATGACAAGGTATTTTCAATGATGAAAATCTCAATGTAGTGAATGTTTATGATGAATATGAAAATGTTTTTACAAATCGCGGTTAAGTAAATCGCTTCATCATATTTACGCGACAAATACTTTTTCGCTTTTAGATTTGGTCAAATCAGATTGTGAACTCAAGAGACATCGCATTTCACATATCGCGTCGCAAATCGCATGTCGCAAATCGCATATCGCATATCACAAATCGCAAATCGCAATGTAATGAATATTATGATGAATGTTAAAATGTATTCGCAAATCTCTTTACCTTTTACCGATCATTGCTACTGCAGATGCTGGTGTTGACTCCAATGGTTTGGCATTTAATCGTTGATGCTTGTTTGATGAAGATAAGTTGAGATGTTTTCCACATCTCTGATGGGGATGATGCTCTGAAATCACGAGACCCTCCCGATGTATTCGCTGGTAGTTTGCAACGGTGCCTATCCTGCTGATTGCCAAACTTTTTTGATTCCCACTCGAACGGTGGTATACGAAGCTTTCATCGCTGAACTATGTTGATGTCGCGCTGTATTGATGGCAATGGTTTAGAATACCAGCTCTTTCGATACCTTCGCTGAAGTAATATTCCACCGATTACTTTACTAGACTTCGCCTGATGTTACATTAGATTGATGACAACCACCAGATGTCTCATCCTTTTTGAGGTGATTTGGAGTTTCCATTCACTGCTGGGTGCTTGTGCCCCATTTCCTTGAGCGCTTGATTTGCCATCCGGGTGAACTGATGACTTGAATTCCGCTGACATCCCTGGGGGTTGCAACTCGTTCTTTCGCTGCCCAGATTAGAACTTCGGTGTAGAGGCCTCAACTCGTGAGGACTTAAAGCATGTTGATGGTGTAGATTTCCTTCATTAGACATTTTGTCATTGGCCTTCAGCTCCTGAGTTAAGACCTTTCTTGAGAATTTTCCCTTTCTTTCGTAGGGGCAAGTTAATGTCGCCATGATTTCGTTCAATCTTGGAATCGAAAAACTGCCCCAGTCCTTTTGCATGTTGTTACTGGGGATTCATATGAGAAACTCTCTTTGTTGACCAAATCGCGAGTGAATAATATCTGAATCGCCATTGAGATAACGATGGACCATCTTTGATGGTATTGTTGGCCGGTGCACTTTCCACTTTAGGATGGTTGATAAATGCCCCAGGTGTTAAGTTGTCGCTTGCTTGATTTGCCCCAATCTTGTTGTAAGGGACCCAATATCCGGTTGTCACCAATTTAGAAATTGCCCGACCTTGCTTGTTATGCAGGGTGGTTGCTTTGAAAGATGGGTGATAAGGCCTAGAGATCGGAAGAGGCTTTTATACATACCTTATACGGTGAGCGGGTAGTGGATGTGGGCTTTAATGTTGACAGCTCTTTTTGGTAGGGATGTCGCTTTGTTAGAGAGATGATTCTCTAAGTCATAGGGATATCATTGTTGCTGAGAGGGATGACGCTATATCTACCCGAGATATCGCATGTAGTTAGCGGTGGATCTATTGGCTCGTGTAGAAACCCTTGGGTAGGAGATCACAGTGTTACTTCATTCTTCTAAGAGGGAATCCATGCTAGACTTGATAGCCCGCATATACACTGATTTGTAGATGGGCTTGTATTTTCCTGCACAGACTAGCTTAGCCATTTTGTCCTGTATAGTACACATTGTATATATCAAACAACATTATATGGCAGAGAAATATATGTTGATTCACTTCCCTTTTAGTTGTGCCTTGTTATTTGCTTGTTTCTCCAGGACTTTGTGATCTGGATGTATTCTGAACCCCTCCTTAATGGATGGACAATGAGATGTCTCAGGATTTTCAGAATGGATCGTCGATCTGTGTGTATTCCCTACCATCTTTGGTGTCTTGGGACTTGCTTCTGTATGTGGTTATGGATAGGAGTATGTTTGTTTTTGTTTTTCTGTGGTGAGACCGAACCATATAACATGGTTGCCTACGTACTCCCGTGTATTGGGGAGATCAGGTCTACGTAGTTCACCCTAGGTATAGGGCAGATTGAAGATAAAAAGTTTAATCCCATGTACAGGATAAATTGAAGGTGTGAAAAGGTTTAATCCCTGGTGGGATAACCGAAGTTGAAGGAAATGAAGTGAAACCAGGCTGCTGGTTTGAAAAATGTGTTTTTCCCTGAGGGGAAGATGGGTAAAAAGGAAAGGTTGTATGTAGTGAGGGTTAAAGAACCTGAAATGACTGGTGATCTAATGATCCAAAACCAGGATGTTCGTTTGATGGTAACCTCAGACATAGTATCGTTTCACGGTGTCCGAATTGATGAGTTTGCAGAAATTCATCACCGTCCATTTCCTGTAACCTGAAAGCACCTCCTGTCAATATCTCCTTGACAATAAACGGGCCTTCCTAGTTCGGGGAAAATTTCCCTTTAGTCTAAGCTTGGTTGTCAATGATCTTTTTCAAAACCAAGTCGTGTTGTTTGAATTGTCGTAGTCAGACTTTTCTGTTGTAGGATCTTCTTTATAAGTAGAAGGCCGCTCATTTGTGGGCCACATACTTTCCCATGGATTTCATCCATAGCCTATGAGCTTGGTCCTCGTCCAAACATCTGAGGAGACATCGTTCTGCATCTCTTTTATAGAGTGCATCTCCGCTCAGGTAGAATTTCATAGCAAGTTGATGGATCCAGCTTTTCCTAGTCGGGCTTGCCTCAACGGGTGTAGATCTATCTTGTGAGTGCTCATTAATAAATTGATATCAATAGTGTTGGATGGGAGGTAGCTCATCTGATACTTCTCCAATATAATTCCCATAGGCTGGAGCTTTTTGTTGGGCAAATGTGAGGGTTGGCATGTCTTCCTTGTCATGTATGTTGATCAAGGAGGCCCAGGTTTCTAGAGCATCCGCAAAATCATTCCTATTCCGAGGAATATGGAGGAAAGATTTTTCTTGAAACACCGGCCATCTATAGAACTCACATCGATGGTAAAAGCAAAAATATAGAACCCGTTGAAGAGATTTTTTCTTTTTCTTTTTTCTCTTTTTTTTTCTTTTTTCTTTTTTTTTTCTCTTTTTATTTTCTTTTTTTTTTATTTTTTATCTATTAGATCGCGGAAAAGAGCCATATGGCTCACTGATAGGTAGCTCCGGCATTGATGAGGTCGAATGACAATCGTGTGTGAAAGGGCTCCCAGGTGTGATGAATGAAGTTTTCTCATGATCATCTTGAAGAACATGATTTGATGGTACTTACAGACAATCGATAAGGAGTACATATCGTGTCGAAATTTGTATTGTCAATGAGTATGTGGATGAACGGCACGTGAAAGCTATCTTTGAGGCAAGCTTTATTCAAATCTTTGTAATCCATACAAACTCGCACCTCCCTTCCGGTTTAAAGCACGGGACTATGTTGGATAGCCATTCGGTTATGTTGACACCATGATGATCTTATTGAAATTGTTTCACAATTTCTTCTTTAACTTTAACTTCCACTCGGTTTTAATCGCTTGAGCTTCTACCTGAGTGGCTTGAATCCCCCTTTGATGGGAAGGCGATGAATGATAATGTCCGTGTATAAACCGACAATGTCTTCGTGAGACCATGAAAACACATCCTAGAATAGGGTCAATAGAGTAACCATGTCATTCCTTTGGTTTAGAGTGAGGTCCATACCAATCTGGACTTGTTTGGGGTTTTCTAAGGTTTCGAGGTTTAAAAGAGGTGGTTTGATCAAGATTTGGCTTGGGTTTGTCTTCGACCCATTCTTTGATCTCTTGACGTATCTCATAGTCATCTTGTATTTCCATCAAGTCTGAGTCCAACTTTACATCAAAGTTACAGTCCTTGTGGAGAATAGGCACCTCATCAGCAAGTACAGGCACATCTAAATTCAGAGTCCTGAAACAAAATATGCTTTCACTTAGTATATAACATTGTTCAATCACACAAAGTGTTAGCCTGTAATGACAAAAGTAATTATTATCTTTGTACGAGAAAAAAGGCGATTATTGTTATCTACAAGGTAGAGAGAGTTTCTTCCCTTTTTACCCTCATTCGGCAAATGTAAGTCTTTTGCTTCAATTATCGAGGCAAAGTCTTGGTGGAATTTGTAGTGATGGAGGGCTATCATCAACCTCCTTCTCCCGAATGATGACCATTACGTCCGGACAATCATCGTAAATGCAGGGTGTAAGTGTTTGAGAAGTGTTTGTTTGGGTTTTTGTTTGGTTTGACCGCACCATGAATGGCTGTCTACGTACTCCTATTGAAGAGGAGATCAGGTCTTTCGTAGTTCAGGCTTTAGTTTGAAAAGGTTCAATGGGGTAAGTGGTGAGAAGAGTGTAGAGATGTTTTTTCTTTTTTATTTATTTATATGCATGGAAAATAAAAGGCATACTACGAAGAAAGTGATACCGTTCCAACATTTTCTGGAACTCGCAACTTCATCCCCTAGATCTACATCTTATTAGCTAGTTGAGGCCTGATAGTCCAGTTGTCAGTGGTTATGTCACCTTCAGGGCTTGTGATAGAGGTTACCCCTTGATTCTGAATGTCTTCGCTTGTGGCCATAACTTGATCGCTTCCTGATTCAGTACATTCCTCAGGGACGCTTGAAATGGACGCATTACAAAAAGGGATGAACTCTGGATTCTTTAATGGGTTGGATTCCCCGACAATCTCACCACCTTTTTCTTCATCTATTCCTTCGCCTTTTTCATAGGTTTCAAAGGATTCAACCATGAAATCTTCCTCGAACTATTGTTGCATTTCTTGCAAAGAACTTTCCTTTTTGGTTTTTTCTTCCTTGGAAAGGATTAGTATTTCCTCTGCATCATCTAAGGTGATAAGATCAGGAACGTGGTTGATATCTTGGAACAATAGGACATTTGATGTTGGCGGGGGAATCTCCTTTGGGGGTTCCTTTGTCTCCTATGTTATTTCTTGCATTAGGATCAGTCCACCTTGTGTTCTGGCAGAATTGTCGCTCATAGCCTTCACCTCATTGGAACTGCCTGTCTCGACTGGACATCTTAAGCTTTTTATTTCCTTTTCGCCTTTTTTGGTCATGGGAAATTCTATCTCCAACTCTCCATTTTTAATGAGATCCTGGATTTTATGTCGCAAAGACCAGCATTCTTCAGTCGTATGTCCAAGTGCGTTAGAATGGTAGAGACATATCTTGGTGGAATCATAACTCTTTATCTTGGGCTTTATAGGAGGCAGCAACTCAATAATCCTTCCTTCGCTTATCAGAAAGTGTAGCATTTCTTCATTGGATTTGCTCAGAGGGGTGAATTTTTGGACTCTTTTGGAGGTTGTTTGATCTTTCATCTTTGAGAATTCGCATTCCCTCGATTGGTTCTTCCGTTGGCGAGATCTTCTAACAATTTTATCATCCCCCTTTTCTTGTACTTTCAGCCTGCTTTGATCTTCTTCATTTAGCTGGCTCATCATGGAGATATATGGGCTTACATTATGGTTAACCTCCTTTTTCTCTTGGCTTTCTGATAGTTGAGTGAAAAATTGCCTTGTTTCCTGATGTTGGCGCACTATCAGCTTAGCCAGCAGATTTACTTGATTCTGGATCGCCTCTAAGTTTTGCATTACTGGCATACCCTCCTCCGAGTTTTCCTACTTTAGGACATTTGTTATGCGCTTTTGGGGGTATTCCTCCATCCTTCGTATGTACTTATGAATTGGATATATTTCAGCGCTTCCTGACCCGATCATGTTTACTTCTTTCGTATCATATCGCAATGGAAGGTTGGTGTTGATATTTTGTTGGTCAGGTTGTTCGACCACAATACTGCCACTTTTGATCAGATTTTGAATCTTATGTTTTAAGGACCAACAATCCTGTGTATCGTGTCCTGGAGACCCTGAGTGGTAAGCACATCTTTGGCTTGGATTGTATCTTTTGCTCCCTGGTTCTAGAGGTGGAGCTAGTTCGATAATTTTCTTATGATCCATTAATATCGCCAATACAAGTTCAAGGGAATCGCCCAGTGGAGTGAATACCCGATTTTCCGTTCTTTCAAATTTTCTTTTCCTGTCTGGGTATTGGTTGAATGCAGCCTGTTGTTGAGATGGCATATTGTCTTGCATTTTCCTAATGGGAGGACTGTAGTTTGGCCTCCTAGCTTGCCCCTGTACAACAAGGGATACATCGTCATTGCCTTTATCGGGTACCCCCTTAGGATCGCTCGCATACTTGGCATTTTGTATATGCTTGGCGACTGCTTCCAAGGCAATGAAGTCTTTAATCTTGCCTGCCTTAAGGCCCATCTCTGCCATTTCTCCGTGTTTGATCATTTCCGCAAATGGCTTTCCTATGCCTGCTAGGATCCTCTCATAGTAAGGAGCCTCTTGGATATCAATAAATGTCATTACCATCTCGATTATACATCATTGATGGAATGACTTATGCCGCTAGATTTCTCAACCTTTGGGCATATTCTCGAAAAGATTCAGTACTTTACTTTTTCACTTTAGTCACTTGATATCGATCCGGTGCCATTTGTGACTAAAAACTGTACTGATTTAGAAAGGCGTGGGCCAATTCTTCCCAGTTGTGGATTTTGGCATTGTCAAGTCATGCATACAGGCTTTAGCTTCTCCGGTGAGACTCTTTTGAAAAAGTTTCATTCTCAGGGCTTTCATTTTCAAGATAAGACCCAGGTTCATGATGTACACTTTTAGGTGCGTATAGGGATCGCTTTGCCCCATTGTACTTTTCAAACTCGGGACTTTGAATTTGGTAGGATATTGAGCCCTGGAATATCTGAGAGATCTGAATAGGTGACACTCCCATAATTTCCAGTCCCTTTAATTGGCCGAATGGTATCCTCCATTTGTTGGACTTTCTTTCTTATATCCCCAGTTTCTCGATCATCCCTGAGATTTGTGATTTCTTTATTGGAATGAGGTTTAGGTATCTGGGTTTCCATCTTTTTACCAATGCCCTGACTGCCCCTTGGTGTGAAGGACTCTGGTTGAGTAGGCATTGTCTGGCCCTGCGTATTTTTACTTTGTTCTTTTAGAAAGACAACCAATTCTGCTATCTGATTCCTTAATCCTTCAAACTCCTCTCGGGAAACAGGAGTAGGATCCGGCTGGGCACTTGTAGCCATGTTTGATGGTGGGCTCAGTGCCTTCTTGGATTTTAACCTGGTAACGGGACCGATTGCTTCCCTACGAAAGACTTGCATAGTTTAGTCTTTAGGGAATGTGTATAATAACATGTTATGTGATGTGTCCATTTTAGGATTTTTATCCTGCAAAACGGATGTCACCTGTTTGTAGCATGCTAAAAATATGTATGTGTACACATTTCTTCATATTTCTCATTACATGGGATAGATATGGAATGAAATTACAAGTAATCGTGTTTACAAATAATTTGAAATGAGAGAGCATGAAGAGACTTTCCTCCGTTATGGGTTTATCGGTGACTTATCTTAGGTTACTCTCCCGGTTTTTTGGCATGAAGGTTCCCAAATCATCGCAATCTACTTGTGGGGAAATTAATGCGGTCTTTCAATTGGAGCAAATTTGGTTGGTGCCTTTCACGAGCCTCGGAGAATTAGTCTTCTCACGAGTCGATAATCAAACACAAGACCAGGATAGCCTCTCGGTGGAGGGACCACACAACATACATTCACATACATCGCGGCGTCTCATTTGTATGAAAATGATGACATGTGCGAAGCACTAATATCACTAGCGAGATATGGTGCCAAGCACTAATATCCTAAGCGATTATAGTCACGAAGCACTAAGTAAGGAAATGCATTCGTACACATTCATCCAATGTAAATGCAACATCCACACAAGCGAGATATGATTTTGAAAAGATTGTAATAGCGGCTTAAGTCCTCTTCTTTGAGTCCCCGTGAGTCGCCACTGTCGACGTTGGGATTTTTGGGTGTCCCTTTCACATTACTTGTTCTTTGGTGTTCTCATTTTAGGTGAGATTTGTTTGAAAAACAAGTGAAAAAGTCCCAAGCATGTATGATGTTGTTGATGGGGGACATGTAAGAGTAAGCCAATTGGTTTTTAAATGGTTGTACCAACACAACTGGCAAGAAAAAGGTTTGCACATTGACCCAGTGGTGTGACATCGATATACTGGTCGGTGAAACCGAGATTCGCTTAGGGTCAGGGGGACTTGGTTATCTTGCGGGGGAAGGTGTTAGGCACCCCCCAACATCCGTGTTACCACACGATGACAGCCTCTTTTCAAGAAACTATTATCTGAGTGTGTGTGTGGGTCAATGTCTTTGTTATATGGAAGTTATCACGAGGCCTCGTTCGAACCTATATACGTGGTTTGAATTTATATAAAATTCAATTTTATCAAGATATAAGCGATGATGTTTTATAAAGGCTCAATAGGAATTGAGACCTTTTACACTCCCATTTTATTAAGTGATCTAGGCTTGATTGATTTTTTTGACGGATCGAGGGCATCCGTGTTGAGTAAAATCAATCACGCTTAAACAAAATATCAAAAATCTTAACGTTCACAAATATCAATTTTTCACAAGTATTAACCTAATTTTATTAAACTAATCAATTCAATGGTTTTAAATTATAAAAAAAAACTAAATTAATAAATAATTAAACTATCACAAAATAATCACCGATAACGAAATCGAAATTTCAAACAATAATTGGAGAATTAGACTTATGATTTCACCACGAGCTTCACTCTGATTTTCAAACCTTTATTCCAACTCGATTCAATATTCTAGTTTATTAATCAAGAACATGAGCGTAGTAAAAGCCACCTCTCGATGCTTTAATACCATATTAACATCAATCCACAATTAAGATAGAAATCAGTTAAACACCTAAATTAACCAACTCACTATATCTCTATGTGAGCGCAATCAAAAAGGTTGAAGTTTAAGCTCTATATCGATTACATGCGATGTCAAGCGTATCTCTACCTTAACAATAATCACGAATCTGTTATCGACAAAATTCATGACACATGCTATATTAACTAGGTCTAGATTCAAATCTCCTCTGTCGATTCCTTTCAAATCCACAAAGAACTGTTGATCAGGCAATTCATAAATTCACGCACAAATTAACATAGATAAACTGAAAATATCTTATTGAATTGAAAATCAAAGTTATAGAATCATCGTTACGCCCAAAGATCCATCCACAAGTCTAATAAATAAATTAGTTCATAACGAATGAATTAAAAAGCTGAATAATTTATTGAAAACATCATCCCAATTACAAATAGATGAAAGAAAAGAGGAATTATGGAAAACCCTTCACGTAGCCTCGATTTGCAACAAATCGTAATAATCTCTAAAATTACTCCTCCAACGTTAAGCTCTTGATCCTTGAAATCGCTCTTGAATTCTTCCTTTGTGTTTGTATGATCGTTGTTTTCTCTACGTAAAAAGCAAGCTCTCCTCTCTTACGAGCCAATTCTTCTTTTATTAGAGACCAAATGCACCGGCCAAGCCCAACAAAACCAAGCCCCAGCGAAGTCGAAACCAAGCAGGAAAGTCCGAGAAGCAGGACCCCATTCGGCGAAAGTACAACACTGAAATAAACTTTGCCCGTGACAGCCCATGACTTCAAAATTTCTAAGTTCGACTTTTTCCACTTTTGCTCCAAAAAGACCACCTTTCCTCACCAATTGCATCCATGACCACCCTACACATAAAATATCATGAAACGAGTAAAAGCGAACACAAATCATGAAAATAACTACAATTTAAACTTGAAATGAATATCGATTAGTGTATATAAAATCCACTTATCAAAATCCCCCAAACTTAAACCGTGCTTGGTCCCAGAGCACAAAACTACAACTATGATCTGATGAAATGAAATAATCTAAATGCCTAAAATCCAACAACATCGCATAAACTAACTTATCCCCATCGACCTCGGAGAAAACAAGCAACTTTCCGGTACAAATTATCAAACCCGATCCACAATTCGTATTAATTCTCAATTCTTGAACAACTATTCTTTGGTATAAGCGTGCGTGTGTGATCAACATCTAAGATAAGCGTCTGGACCCAAATTGAATACATAAACAACTTCTTAGAAGGAATTATCGGTCTGAAACTTAAAAATCTCAAAGATAGGCGCGATTCAACTAAAATTAAACTTAACCAAATTCAAAATTTACATGCGGGATACTTATACTTTCTCTTCTTCTTTTTTTTTTTTTTTTTCTATCGGGGCTTTTTGCACTTTTCCGTTTTATTCTTATATCTTTTTTTTCATAGATGGTTGGTGAGTCGTTTTTTCTCTCCATCTCACGCTTGTGTTTATGAAGTGCTTCACTTAAACCTCAAGACTCAACATATTTCATTCTTTTCTTTTTTTTTTCTTTTCTTTTTTTTTTTTTTTTATTTTTTTTTCAAAGCTTATATATCCGCATATATTCCCCCAAACTTAGGTTCTTGCCTAATTTAAGCCTTCACTTTGCTTATCCTTGTCATTTTACGGTTCACGCTTAGCACTATCCTTTAGAAACCCTTTATGTATCAATTTGAACTAACAAATCGACAAAGATGTTATTAGTCTTACCCTTTTTATAATAGATTTCAAACAAGTCCAAGAATCGATTCATAATAGATAATTATATCACGAGTTCTAATAATCCATACTATATTGGTTAACTTATTCACAATCTCATCATTGGCGAAATAACTTTTGTAGAATGCGACACCATTGGACATATCTGAACAAACTATTTAACTAAAAATTTTTATTTTATTATTATATATATATATATATATATATATTTTTAACAATAGATATATGAAAACAATGCAAAATCCTAACTCTTATACAAATACTTTACATAATGCAAAACTAGATATGACAACAAAAATTTAAAAATGCATGTATAAAAACAACTAACTCCCCAAACTTAAATAAGATGATGCCTCATTGGATAAAAATAAAATGCGAGGACTTCCACAGGAATTGTCTAAGTGCAGGCGGTGGTTGGTGCTCTTCTTCATCGAATCACTAGGAGAAATCGAGGTAATGGATTGAAATTGTTGATCTGAAATTGGGCTGCAGGGTTGAAACTTTGGAGCGTTGTGTTGAATGAAGTGAAAAGCGCGTTCATGGCATAGAACATGTGATCTTGGCGCATCGCTTGATCGCCAGCATTTCGTCGTTTGCCTATTATATGCATTCATTTGATTACGAAACTCGAGGCGAGTGCTAGAAAATGCCTCGATCTGTGGAACACCTTTCGGTTCCTTGATCTCCCATTGTTTCATCCTCATCCCCGAGTTATCTTGGCGCCGACTTACGTCTTAGAAGCTGATGGAAAAATAAAACCAAACCCGTGGATGTGACTTGCCTCCGGGCCACATCGAATACCGCATGCAATCAATCTCAAATCAAGCAAAAAAAAGCGGGCGGTTGAGTGGGCTCATCATCGAGAATAACGCACCCGGCATTGCGGCTGATGTAAAATCGATGAAGGGTGTGGCAAGCGCCCAAAAATTTCCCCGTAAGCAAAGCGGATGGAGAAATTAATGATGGCCCCGACGTCGATATGGAAATCTTGCACAATGGCGTATATTGATGCGCGCTTCTCTTTAGTGATGTCTGAAGTGTGTTGGGACGGAAGAAATTTTGCACATAAAAATGCGTACCATATCTTTCCATACAAGCTCAAGTCCTTGCTATTAAACACCGTTCCTCCCTTCCCACCTTTGGTCTAAGATGTGCCCAGTTTTGTCATATTTGTAATAACCTCCTCATAATCCGGGTCAAAATCCCTCATTTGGGCATCTTAGCAATGGCGTGGCACCCATGATTGATAATAAGCATTAATAGCGTCATCCTTTGAATGGAACCATCAGACCCACGCAAAACGCTTTGAAAGAGCTTTGTCTTGACGTTTGCATAGAATTCTTTGTGAGGTTGACCACGGGGTGCGGATGTTCGATGAATTTGAGCCACCCTTTACATGAATTTGGGACATCATCTCCCCATCATTTCCCTCGGGGGCCAAGCCACGTTACGGTGTAAGTGCCTTAGATTGCATGTACTTACATAATGATTGTCGTGGCGGCGACACTCACAAAAATTTTAGCGGTCATATACGTGGTTGGCGGTGGAGCGGTGCTTGAACTCGCCCCCCGTTGGCGTTTGGGTGTTGGTTGAGATGCCATTAAGTTTCAGCAGGGAACTCTTGCTAGTAACCACTTTCGTACCCGAAAACTTGGTTCAAGCACTTTATCAAACAATTGGCGTGCGGTTGGGTTAAGTTACACAATTTTTGTAATTTGAACTTTGAAGTTGGTGTGTGTGGTAGAGATGAGATGAAGCCACAAGTACGCACTAGAATTTGCTCTCAAAAACAACCTCTCCAAATGCCCTAATTCGAAAAGAAGAATGTGGGATGAAATAGATATGAGATGGTATATATAGAGGTGATGTTGGTGGGATTGCGAAGTTAGGGTAGTGGAGATCGTGGGAAGTAGTAGTGGGGATGAGGGTTGTGATGTAGGTAATGGGTAGTAGTGGGTTGATATGGAAGCAAGGGAGTGATGTTGAGGGAGAGAGAGAGCCTGAAGAAGGTGGGGCGAGTTATGTGTGTATGGACTAAGGCTGGGACGTGCGGTTTAAATGAACAAGTCTGCCTAGGATTTAGGACCCCAGCCCCGGCGGGGGTTTCTAAGCCAAAAAGGCCGGCCCCGGCGGGGCTAGCCCACTGTAAAAAAATTTGGTCAAAAATTTTTGAGATGCAAAATTTTTCGATTTTCCTCCATTTCGTAGGTGTTGTTGCTCTAACTCACGTTGGACCTCTCCTGAAACCAAAAACATGCAATACGTTAGATTAATGACAACTTGTAGTTTCATGAGATTTTTAGTACTTTTCAGAGATTATTAGCAAAACTTATAATTGACAAGTCCTAACTACTGCTTCATAAACTATATCCTAACAAATTAAACATGAACTATGAAAAATAAAGAAAGGTTGGGTTGCCTCCCAATTAGCGCTTGATTTTAAGTCGTTCAGCCTGACTACTCCCTGTTTTACTGTGTATCGGCGAGGATGATGTTGTCGGCGTCCCAATTCGACTCGCCACCCCAATAATGCTTTTATCCAGTTGACCATTGACTTTGAGCGTTTCTAGCGGATTCACATTTATGAGAGTTCAACGGCGCCATGAGGAAATACTCGTTTTATAGTAAATGGTCCCGACCATCTCGACTTAAGCTTTCAGGGAACAAGCGCGATAGTGAATTGAACAAGAGGGCCCTTGACCCGGCTTCGAATATTCGTTGCACAATTTTTTGGTCGTACCACCTTTTAACTTTTTCTTTGTATAGCTTGGCATTCTCGTAGGCTTGGGCGGAATTCATCGAGCTCATTTAGTTGGAGTAGCCTCTTTTCTCTCTGCGGCTTGATCAAAATTCGGTTTCATGTTGCCCAATAAGCCTTGTGTTGTAGCTCCACCGGTAAGTGACATGCCTTTACGTACAAAAGTTGATAAGGTGACATCCATTGGCGTTTTGTATGCGATCCGATGCGCCCATAATCGTCGTCGATCGATCGAAGTGACCAATCTTTCAGGCTTCGGTTCGACTTTCTCAATATCCTCTTAACTTCTCTTGTTCGATACCTCGGCTTGCCCATTAGTTTGAGGGTGATACGCTGTAGCCACCTTGTGATTTACCCCATACTTAGCCAAAAGAGATGTAAACGACTTATTGCAGAAGTGAATGCCTTCATCACTAATTATTGCTCTTGGCGTGCCAAACCTCGTGAAAATGTTTTTCTGTAGAAACTTGAGGACCACCTTGGCATCATTAGATGGTAATCTTGTGACTTGACCCATTTCGATCGTAATCCACCATGACGAGAATATCTTGATTGCTCAAAGGCAGCGAGAATGGTCCCATGAAATCGATGCCCATACATCAAAGATTTCCACTTCAAGAATTGTTTGTAGGGGCATCTCATTCCGTTTCGATATGTTTCCCACCCTTTGGCATCTATCACATGTTTTCACAAATTGGTGGGCGTCTTTGAACACCATGAAACAATAAAACCGGATTGAAGAACTTTTCGCATGCATGCACTCACTTAGTAATGTCCATCGTATCTTGGATGAATGGCATTCTTGTAATATGTTGTGGACTTCAACGTATGGGATACATCGTTGAATCATCTTATCGGCACATTGTTTAAGCAGATCTGGCTCATCCCATACCACCACTTGGCGTCGTGAAGAAACTTCTTTTTTACATTGTGGAGTGTAAGATCCGGGGAAGAATCTTACTTACCACATAATTTGCTAAGTCTGCATACCACGGAAATTCTGCATTCAACCCAAATAACT
This sequence comes from Panax ginseng, assembly GCA_020205605.1. Classification (NCBI taxonomy): domain Eukaryota; kingdom Viridiplantae; phylum Streptophyta; class Magnoliopsida; order Apiales; family Araliaceae; genus Panax; species Panax ginseng. The sequence continues at coordinate 50,815,226 of CM035136.1, read as the reverse complement.
GCTCATCCGGGAATGTCTCGTTGATCACGCATCTATCTTCATCCTTTTTCTCTGGATTTTCCAGTCTTGATAAGTGATCGGCAACTTGATTCTCCGTCCCCATTCTATCTTTAATTTCTAAATCAAATTCTTGAAGTAGGAGAATCCATCGGATAAGGCGTGGCTTAGCATCTTTTTTTTAGCTATTAAATCACCAAATCGCGAATGGTCCTTGTAGACTATTACCTTAGTCCGATCAAATATGCGAAATTTGTTAAGCAGCGTATACCCTTTGCAAGCAATTCCTTCTCAAGTAGTAGTGTAGTTCATTTGAGTCTCTGTGAGTGTTTTGCTTGCATAGTATATGGCGTGAAACACCTTGTCTTAATCTTTATTTAAATATTACCAACCAGCATAGTCGTTTGCATCACACATAAGTTGAATGGCATTTTCGGTCAGGTGCGACTATCACGAAATTTGTAGTTAATTCTTCTTCAATAATTCAAGCAGCGGACTTGCATTCATGAATAAAGCTAAAAATCGCATCCTTCTCTAAAAACTACATAGAGGTTTTGCAATCTTAGAAGTCTTTTATGAACCTCGGGTAGAACCCGGCATGTCCCGAAAAGCTGCGAATACCCTTAAGCGGGCTCGGTGGAGGTAGTTTCTCGATCGTGTCCAACTTTGCCTTGTCCACCTCAATCCTTGGCCGACACCTTATGTCCCAAAATTATGCCCTCTTGACCATGAGTGGCATTTTCCCCAATTCGAGTATGAGGTTTGTATCCTTACATATTTGCAATACCATGACTAGATTCTCTAAGCAAGTGTCAAAATTGTCCCCATAGGCAGAGAAATATCCATGAAGACTTCAACGTTCTTCTCCACCATATCAGAAAATAGCCATCATACACCATTTGGAAAGTTGTGGGTTGCATTGCGATCCGAATGACATTCTCACGAATGCAAAGGTGTCGTGAAGAAAGCAAGTGAATGTTGTCTTTTCTTGATCCTCGGGAAGCGATAGCAATCTGATTATATCCAGAATATCCATCCAATAAGCGATAAAACTCATGTCCCGTTAACTTTATCTAACATTTGATCGATAAAAGGTAGCGGAAATGATCCTTCCAGGTTGCCTTATTCAATCTCCTATAATCAATACACACCCCTCCAACTGTTATTCTTTCCTTGTTGGAATTAACTTCGTTGTCCTCATTACGAATTACCATCATTCCCCTTTCTTGAGGCACACAATGAATCGGACTTACCCATTTCTTGTCGGAAATTGGATATATGACAAGCATCCAATAATTTTAAATTTCCTTCTTGACCACTTCCTTCATGATTGGGTTAAGTCGGCGTTGATGCTCCATAGATGGACTTGCATCATCCTCCATCGAGAATCTTGTGCATGCAAAATGATGGGCTAATGCCTTTTATATCCATGATCGTCCATCCAATGTTGATTTGTGATCCCTAAGCACCCTCGACAACTTTTCTTCCTGCAATTAAGTTAAGTGCGGACGAAATAATTACTGGTAAAAATTTAAATCGCCTAAATCGCATACAGAGATGTTTAGGGAGTGGCTTAAGTTCCAATGCCGGTGGCTCCTCCAATGATGGTTTCAATTTTTCTGCAACTATCTCCTCGGTGTGCAGAGGTTCAACCGGTGCTCTGAATCGGCTAACTCGTGGCAACGAGTCTAGCATCTGTAATAAGTCCACAAATTCTGGGTCGTCTTTTTCCTCATCCCCCAGTAAAGTTGTTTCCAACGGATCTTTGATCAAACTCTTGCTCATATCTTCGTTGGTAATTTGCTCCATTAGATCCATTCGATTACACTCTTCCTCGTCCGTGGGATATTTCATGGCCTTGAACACATTGAATTTTACTTCTTGATCTTGGACCCTCATTGTAAGTTCTCCTTTTTGCGTCTGTGAGTGTCCTTCCCATAACCAAAAAGGTCTCCCTAGGATGATCGGGATGTTCTTATCTTCATCAAAATCGATATGATAAAGTCCATGAGGAATATAAACTTATCCACTTTTACCAAAATGTCTCTCTAATGCCTCTCGGATATGTGGTGACTATCATATTGTGCAATGAAATATTAAGTAGGCTTTAGGCGTGAAGCAAACCCAATTCTAAATATCTTGATAATGGCATCGGTTTATACTCAGCCCCCAAATCACATAAGCACTTGTTAAACGACAACTTCCGTCGTGCAGGGATAGTAAAGCTCCGGGTCTTTGAGTTTTGGTGGAAGCTTTTTACGTAACAACTACCTTTTGCTCTCTGTTAGTGCCCTTTGTTTGAAAGTCTTCCCATTTCTTCTTCCTCGACAGGATCCCTTCATAAACTTTGCATAACTTTCGGCATTTGTTCTAGGGCCTCTGCGAATGGGATGTTAATCTGGAGTTTCTTGAACACATCTAAAAACTTTCTTGAAACCCTTATCGATTTCTATTTTTGGACTCTCTGCTTTGAAGCAGGCGGTGGAGGATAAACAATCGGCTCATTGTTTGACTTTATTTCCTCATTTTGTTACCCCTCCTTGCGTTCTTGTCATCAACTTTTTCCTCGGTGTTCTTGAATTTTACACTTATTCCCCAGGGTGTTTTCCACTTCTCGACATAAGCGCTTGACATTGCTCATGATTACCCTTGGGATTTCTTTTCGTGTCCATTTAGGTAATGATCCTTGTGGTCTATTATTCAATGCCAATGCAATTTGACCTATCGATTCTCTATATTTTTTTTATAGCAATAGCTTGATTCTTCATAGCCAAATCATTTTAGTCATGTACCTTGCCCATGATTCCTCCCCATGATTCCTATCCTGTTTGTTGAATCTGTTGTGGATGACTATGAAAACCAGGGGGATATGATGGTCGTGGAGCTTGAGTTTGCTTATTATTGCTCCATGAGAGGTTTGGGTGGTTCCTATTCCCCTGGTTGTAGGTGTTTTGGTAGGTATTTTGCGGAATTCTGTTGTATTTGCCTATAAACTGAATGGATGATGGATTTATTGCACACTGCTCTGTCGGATGATCACCTGCACACAATTCACATACTACCATAACCTGCTGAACTTGTTGAACTTGAGCCTCTGCTATCGTATTCACCCTCTCATTCATCATCATCAAACTTCATGGATAGTGCTGAAAAAGAGTTGCTTGTATAGCTTTTACTCCATCTAATTCCAAGATCTCAGCCGCCTTTGCCTGTGTCATTCTTGCTTTGTGGGAGCCTTTGGTAGTTATTTGTCGACATTGTTTCTATCAAATTGTAGGCTTCCTCGTAACTCTTAGCCATGAATACACTTGCTTGATGCCACATCAATGCTAGTTTTGACATTTCCATGTGGCCCAATTATAGAAGGTGTTCATTTGTAACCACTTGGGCAATCCATGATGTGGGCATTTTTGAGTAATTCCTTGTATCTCTCCCATGACTCATATAGTGACTCTCCATTCTGCTTTGCTCAAACATTGTGATGTCATTCCTCATTTTACGATCTTCGGGGGTGGGAAAAATTTGGCAAAAATTTTTGAGCCAAATCCTCCCGCGTAGTGATCGAACCCGGTGGTAAAGAATGTAACCAACTCTTCGCCTTGTCCGTAAAGTGAATGGGAACAAGCGAAGTCTTCTTTACCTCATCATTCGACACCCCATTGTACTTGAGCGTGTCACACATCTCCGAGCCCGATCAAATGCTCATTCGGATGCGTCGTTTGCCATTCCCCAATGACATGAGTTACGCATCATCCGAATGGTCCCAGGCTTTATTTCAAAAGTGTTCGCACTATTGCGAGGCCTAGTAATGCTCATTGCGGAGATCGGTCACCCTAGGTGTGGCAAAATCCTCAACACTTTCTAGTCTTGGCGACCATCGTTTCTTCCTTATCATAATTTTGAATTAGTTCCTCGTTTCCTCAATCCACTTACTCAACTTTTGAAATAAATGCATCGATGTAGTCCTCAAAAGGAAGCAAATCTGGATGTTTAGATCGTGTTTGCATAAACCAATGTCGAAAACACGAAATAGAAAACAAAAATAAAAATGTTTAAGTAAAAGCTGGACTAATTAAACGATATTGTAAAAACAAATATTAAAATCTTGGCTAAATTGTTCCCAACGGCGCCAAAAAAAAATTGTTGGTGAAAATCAATCGTTTAAAAAAAAACATGAAGTGCCGTTAATCAACAAGTAATATAGTAGTGAATAGAGTATCGTTCCCACGAGGACAAAATATCAAAAATCTTAACTTCACAAGTATCAATTTTGTATTAACCTAATTTTATTAAACTAATCAATTCAATGGTTTTAAATTATATAAAAAACTAAATTAATAAATAATTAAACTATCACAAAACAATCACCCGATAACGAAATCGGAAATTTCAAACAATAATTGGAGAATTAGACTTATGATTTCACCACGAGCTTCACTCGATTTTCAAACCTTTATTCCAACTCAATTTAATATTCCGGTTTATTAATCAAGAACACGAATGTAGTAAAAGCCACCTCTCGATGCACTAATACCATATTAACATCAATCCACAATTAAGATAGAAATCAGTTAAACACCTAAATTAACTTGACTCACTATATCTATGTGAGCTATGATCAAAAGGTTGAAGTTTAAGCTCTCTATCGATTACATGCGATGTCAAGCGTATCTACGCCTTAACAATAATCACGAATCTGCTTATCGACAAAATTCATGACATGCTATTAACTAGAGTCAGATTGAATCTCCTCTCTCGATTCCTTTCAAATCCACAAAGAAGCTGTTGATCGGCGAATTCATAAATTCATGCACAAATTAACATAGATAAACTGAAAATATCTTATTGAATTGAAAATCAAAGTTATAGAATCATCGTTACGCCCAAAGATCCATCACAAGTCTAATAAATAAATTAGTTCATAACGAATGAATTAAAAACTGAATAATTTGTTGAAAACATCATCCCAATTACAAATAGATGAAAGAAAAGAGAATTATGGAAAACCCTTCACGTAGCCTCGATTTGCAACCATCGTGATAATCTCCGAAAATTACTCCTCCAACGTTCGCTCTTCAATCCTTGAAATCGCTCTTGAATTCTTCCTTTGTGTTGTATGATCGTTGTTTTTCTACGTAAAAGCAAGCTCTCCTCTCTTCTGGACGAATTCTTCTTTTATTAGAGACCAAACGCTTTTGAGCCAAGCAACCCGAGCCCCAGCCCAAACAAGAAAGTCCAGAAGCCCCCCATGCCAGTGAAACCAAGCAAGAAAGTCCGGAAGCGGGACCCCATCCCCACCCAACACATAAAATATCATGAAACGAGTAAAACGAACACAAATGAAAATAACTGGCAATTTAAATAAATGAATATCGATTCGCCCACGTGGCCGTTTCCTCATGGGTACTTTCAAAATTTCTAAGTTCAACTTTTTCCACTTTTGCTCCAAAAGACCACCTTTCCTCACCAATTGCATCCATAACCACCCTATACATAAAATATCATGAAAAACGCGAGTAAAATCTAAAGCGAACACAAATCATGAAAATAACTACAATTTAAACTTGAAATGAATATCGATTAATGTATATAAAATCCACTTATCATAGAGGGGTGTGCAAAGACGAAGAGAAAGACTCTAAAGTGTGTGAGAAAACTTATAGTCGATTTGTTAAAAAAGGCTTTTATATCTTTAGAGTGGGTAAACACTTTGCTTTTGTGGGTACAAAAGAGGCTATATATGAGCTCATGTGTTTGAAAAGGGAAATACAATCGTATGGACGAGTGCAGTGAATTGTGCGTGGTTTCCCCGTCTTTTTCTCTTGGCAAAATGGGCACCCCAAGCCCCATATTTATAAAGGGGGGTGCGGCTCCTAGTAGCAGTATTACCTACAGTTTGTCTGTGGTGCCCCGGCAAAGGTGGGTCCCGCCGTATCAAGCACGTACGCGCTTTGTTATCCGCTTCTCGCTCTCATAACTTTCAATCCAGAGTCCGATGGAAGCGTACCATACCATTCTGAAAGCTCTTTCCAGAGCTACACAATGATATACTGATTTGACCTTTTTTGATTCTAGGAAGATGGGTCCATGACCGAAATGGCATTCCCGGTCTCCGTCGAGCGGTCAGTTGGCCGAAATTCGTGGTTTGTGCTCGGAAGTTAAGATATGGTTCTTGTGGGACTTCCTTTGAAGTAATTTGAGTTGAGATGAGTTGATTTGATGTGAATTGAAGTTGAGTTGGCAAAATGACCATTTTTCCCCTCCCGGGGTTATCTCCAGTTTTCACGCATTTGTAGCAGTCTTTTCTCAGGGTTATCTCTAAGGTTGACCTGATGTTGACTCTGCGTGTCCTCAGGGTTATCTCTGAGGTTGGCTTGACCTCTTGGGGCTATCTCCAGGCTTTGATCTTGATCCCTCGGGCCTATCTCCGGGGTCAAAACTGACTCTCTCGGGGTTATCTCCGAGGTTAGAAACTTTTTTTCCCGGGGTTGTCTCCGGGGTTGGAAACTGGATCTCCCGTGGATATCTCCGGGGTTAAAATTGATGTTATGATCCTCCAGGTTTATCTCTAGAGTGTGAAAAAGATGTTTTTGTCCTCCTTCATAGTCAGTAACAGAAAAACGTAATTTCGAGTGTCTACAGGCACCTACTATAATCATATATTCCACACGTGTATTAACTCACTATTTACTTAAGTGATTCTTCAAACCCTTACTATATCACCATAGTTAATTAAGGCTTTAATATTCAAATTATATTATTCCATAATATAACTTCCAATTTAATATAAATTAACCAATATTTAAACTTGTAAGTTTATTCTTGTAATTAACTAATTTATGTGTTATTATCTCAATCTATCCATGGATAGCTTAAGCACTAACTAAAACTCATATTACATCATACCGGTTACTAGTACATATATACAAGTCTAAACCTAGCACATATCGAGTCTTTAATAGTATTCAATATAGTACACTGAGTGGTTTCCCACAAACAACCAACAAATTAGTTTTTGTCTCGTCTACACTGCTTTCACAAATGAGTTAGATTTTCATCGATTCAGTATATACCTCCGCTCTCTCCTCAAGGAATCGTTTAACCCAAACTCTATACATCCACTATTAAAGAGTATGATTGCACTACTTTAGACTTGATACTCACTCGTACAAATTGTAAGACCCCAACTTATTATAAATAAAATCGAATTTCCTCTATTTATTATTGTGAATAATAAGGTGATAATTTGATATAATACTTTGATTATGGGTGAAATGTGCAAATTTTGCAAAATAAGCAAATGGTTATAAAATATTCATTTTGTCGGGGAATATTAAATGCACGTCAAGCAAACCATTCATGGGTCCCATAACTTAATAACCGTCGGATAAAGAAAAATCGACAAAGTTTGAGTTTTATAAATAACGTACGTAATTATTCACCAATTAACAATGTTGGAATACACGATGGTTAAAATACAAAGAATACGCGTGGTTGCACAAAGAAAGCAGCACCAGGTATTGCAAAGATTGTTGAATTATTGATTCTTACGTGAAGGCACTACTCATAATTATTCACATGAATTATTGTTCAATATTTTATTTTATTGATTCAATAATTGCCGTGTTGATATTTTATATTATTGTTGTTTCAATAATTATTACTTGCCTGATATTTCCCATTATCGGATCAATAATTCATATTATTTGAATAATATTATTAGATAGCATTATTGGCAATGTCTAGAAAGTTTTGTCAAGGAGCCGGTTTGATCACCCAATTGCGCGCCTGATAAGGAGAAATCCTTATTGAAAGCCCCTCCTCTGAGAACGGCACCGTTTGTCATAATTGTGATTACGTAATATTATTTGTAAATAATTAATTATTGATTTATATGATAAGGAAATATTTATTTGATGTGGATATAAATGATGGATTTATTTATTTTATGTGGTTATAAATGAAGGAATAAATGCTGAGGTGTTTTATCAGTATTTTTGTCGGAATGAAGGTATTAAAAATCATCCGTTTATGGATTTTGGATATTTTCTGTTTGGAATTTGGAAAAACTAAAAGCTACAAAGTTGTAGGGAATTTGATTTCGTGTGGAATGGACATAAAATTCATATTTTTCTGATAAACGAGCTATTTTCTATTAATTACTGAAGTTTTGGAAAATAAAATAATTTTAATTAAATTATGGGTGGGACCCACTTTTATTTTAACATGTGGGCTGCTGGGATTTTTCAAGAATGGCATGCTAGATGGTCTGATATTGCATGCATAGAAGAAAAGTATATAAATAATATTATTTTATTATTTTAGTCTCCTATGGCGTTCTAACATTTTCCTATAAATAGGCGTTTAGGTTAGAATTAAAAATCACACCAGAAACAAGTTTTCTTTCTCTCTATATTGTCGAGCGTATTTTTGTGAGTATTTATATACTTTGAGGGTTGATGTTCGATACAAGCTTCCTTCGGCTTTATATCCGATATTTCGATCAGAAGTAACGTTATTTTGAGGTAAGGGGTGTTATTTTCTTCCTAAATGATGTTATTCTTTCAATATCATTATACCAAAATATTGGTATGGATTTTTGTGATGCCCCCAAAATTAGGTATACATCACCCATCTTGAGTCGCCAGATACATGGTACAGAATTCAAATACAACTTAATAATACAATTATCGTGTACAATACGACAAAACATAAACTGTGAGTTTGAATACAAATATTGTCTACTAGAGAGTATATAAACTCAAAAGGAGTTCTCATTATAATTATTATCACACTATTTCACAGAATAGTGAGGACTACTAATGCACCATCTAGGACCATCACTCTGTTCCCCAACTAGTCCCAAATTTACGTTCTCATTTCACGAAGAGAATAAAGGAAAGAAATGGTGAGCTCAACTAGCCCAAGAAGAAATATTATGACTAAGATAATGCGTAATAATTTATCGTTAGCCTTCAACAGTGTTAAACTGATAAAATATAATAACTATCAAGTTTAACTGCAGCGGAACAAGCAATCCATTAGAAGAGTCAAGTAGAAAATAAAATCTACTATCTTTTATGATTTAAAAGGTTTTTCATCACTTTTATCGCTGGGACTCGGCAAAAAAAATAATCCACATCATCGAATCACCCTTGCACTACGGCCAAGGCTATTCTTTAGTATCACGACAAAGAATTATCCATGCACTATGACTAAAGATAATCATGTTTTCATCAACGGTCCTGATCATGCCATAAAACAATTCATCTTTGCACTACGGCCAAAGAGAATCCATAGCCATAATCATACCAAAAACTGTCCATCAATGCACTACGGGCCAATGAGGACTTTTTCCACATCATTTGCAACATTACGGTCATGATTACAATCAATAATCCTCAGTCATAATCATACCAAGTCCATCTATGCACTCACAATACGTAGATGACTTTCAAAAAAATATAAACATGAGGATGATGACAATGATATAAGAATTCAATAAAACAAGTTCAAGAATTAATTTATTCAGAACTAATAACGTCCAAATTGTCAACATGATACTTCTTTGTAGAGTAAAATTCAAGAATGCTCGTAAGAATATTTCCATGAAAAGATCTTTGGATGAAGCGCAAATATCAAGGATATTCCACTAATTTCATGGAGTATAGAAGTCAAAACTTTAACCAACCGAGTATAATAAAGAATGGAATAACAAAAGAAATCACCATGTATGCGACTATCGCATAGAAAGATTATTCCAATGAATACTAAATAATGAGAATCCGTGTCAAAGTAAATTGCTTGCCGACAGATGTTCCAACAGGATAATAAAGAATGGAATAACAACGTAAATCACCATGCATATGGTACTTCGCATGATACAAGTAATTCCAATAGAATACAAATAAAGATTTTAACCAGTCCCAATTATATAAAATGCACGTATGTGATATTCCAATGTAATAATAATAAAGACGGAACCAGTTAAAACATAAAACGCATGTATGTGATATTCCAACAGAATAATAAAGAATGAAATAATGTAAGAATTTCACCAAGTATAGGTATTCACAGATATCTGAGTTATTCCAACAGAATAATAAAGAATGGAATAACGAAGTTCTCTTCATGAATAAGAAAGAAAGAATACCCTTATGATGAGTACAACAAATAATATTCCCTACATTAGAAAGAAGAGTAATTGGATATAGAAGTAGTGAAGTAGCGAGTAACACTTTTCTTCTTTCTCTCTATAGTTTTCTCTCTCTGTAGTTTCAAAGTGAATTCGTAAGAAACAATGAATGAATGATCTTCTATTTATAGAAAAATGGACTGCATAGTAACTAACTTATGAACGGTCCAGATTGATTTACTTTAATTTGACGGTCCATATTTAAAGCAAAATCTTTTAAATAAAATATAATATATTCTATTTATAATCTAATAAAACGAATAACTTTATAAAAGATTTTACTATGCAAACACTGTGCAGGCACTATGCAAACAATATGCATAATAAAATATAATATATTCTAATTATAGAATAACTTTATAAAAGTATTCTGTTTTATTACATTAATAATACCAATAAAACAAAACTGAGTGACTTATCACGTAAGCATCAATAATCAATACGTGTGCTACTATGCAACCCCTCAGACATCTTATTTTTTTAACACCGGGTGTTTCAACAGTTAACGGTAAAACTTCCGCCGTAATTTTCATAAAGTATTTTTGTCGTTTCTCAATCCAACAATAATTCCATTGCGGGGTCCACCAATGATTGTACCGTCGTATGGATATTTCCCGACAAAAAGAATATTCCCCGACCAATCGAATAGTATATAACAACTTGCGTACTTTGTAATATTTGTAAATATTACCCACAACTATAACATTACATCAAATCCACACCATAATATTAAAAAAATTATTTCGAGAAAATTAAATATTTATTCATAAAATCTGGGGTCTCACAATTTTATTATGGAATTTCTACCTTTTTAGTGTCAGGGTTACTATTCACGTATACGGCACTATTCACGAATACGGCACTATTCACCGAAAAATAAAATTTTCTTCTTTTTGTCTAAGATGTCTATTATAGTTACTATCTTTGATTGTATCCATGTTTTGATCTTTATTTTTGAATTCTGCTTCAAAATTGGTTATTATGGAGTATTATTGTGTTAGATTTTATGCCCTAGAGGCAAATTATTTGATATAATTGCTTAACGTTTTGATATTATATTTGATTGAATAAATATATGATTTTATTATAGTTTTATTTACTGCGTAATATAATTGTTAACATAATAAAATTCCTTAGAATAGTGATACAAATTATATAGTTTCAAGTATGTGACTTGAACATGAGATTATATAATTAAAATTAGTATCATTGTTCTTAAATGTCCCTAGTCGAGTATCATTATTGATGGGACAACAATGATGCATTGAGACTAGTATGTGGATTGACTGATGACCAAATCTCATTGGTCATAAATATATGAGATATTAAGTCAATGCATAGGTACATGTTAGAGAAACGATGTCTTTAGACGGACCCAATGATGAAATTCTATATGGAGCATTATGCGAAGTGTCATTAGCAATTCTCATAGTGACAATGATGTAATGGTCCTCCGACCACGAATCGCTATATTACTACACGAGAATTTATGTACTTTGATATCAACAAATGTCACCTTTAATAGGATGGACTATAAAGGTGATTATTGGGTTCATCATGAATCGTGTGAGAAATATGAGTGATCTGGATGGAATTTAACCATCCTATATATTATTATGGTGATATCCATAGGCCTCTTGATTGAGTAGACTATGAAATGCATAGGCCATGCTCAAATAGTGATTTGTTTCATATAGTCTACTCATTGATCAAGAAAACTCGAGATTAAATTATGAAGAGTATGACACATTTCATGACTTCGAGTTTAATCTAGGATATTAAGGTTAAAAGGATTAAATTACATTGAAACATTGGTCACGAAAAGGTTGCATCGAATCATCGATCTTATTATTACTTGGGTAGCGATGATGCATTACTAGATGCCGCATCAACATTTATAATTTTATAATATGATTTTAAAATTATTGCCAACGTAATAAAAACTTATAGGGTCACACACAAAGAACGTAATTAAAAGAAAATTAATTTAAATTGTAAAGATTTAAATATGTCAATATGATTGATAGAATTTTAAATTACAAATTTAAATTAATAGGATAATTTATATATAGGTATATTAATTAAGTAAGACTTAATTAAGATATATATAAATTGGATTTTAATAATATTAGGTTTTGATTAATTCCTCCTAACTCGCTATATATATATGATATATCACACTTTAGGTTTTACGTCAAAAATAAAAACCCTAGCCGCTTTTTAGAGAGAGAAAAGAGACTTGAAAAAATCCTCATCCTTGGTGGCTAGTCTGCGGTTCCTTCTTCTTCGCAGATCGTAGGATGATTCGCGAGCATTCGTGGTGATACCGTAGAGACGCAGCTGTTTGATTTGCGTTGGAGATTCGATCGTATCAATTCCAGCTTTAATTATTGGATTGCGTTGGAGATTCGATCGTATCAATTTCGATTTCTTAATCGATATAATTTCTAACCTCTGAATTAATTGAATTTTTCGCATGGATCCTATTTTAGGGTTTTGGAAATTGCTTTAAAAAATTTAATTCAAAATGCGTTTACGCGTCAACCCCAACAAAGGGTATCGAGAGCTACTTGAAAATATTAATTCATTACGTGTTTTAATTGTATTCGATATATATGATATATGATGATGCATGTTTATCGATATGAAATTGAATATATGATATTCCGCCAGATGTGTATTCGCAATATATATGAAGATATTGTTAATCGTATCTTTAATCGGTGGAATAACAATATAATCGTTTAAATCGGATTAGAAGCATGAAGATTCGCTTTTAATATGATTAAATCGAAACTGGACATATATTATTTGTTATTATGGGTGTTTTGGTGGATTAAAATGTATGATTCTCAAATCGCTTTCGTAGATTCGTATAGAAAAATTCTCGCAATACAAATTGTAGTTCAAAAAAAAAGATTTTCGATTGGCGCCGCTTGAACGACCTTTCATTGACCGGTCGTGAGACCACCAACCGGTACCGACCGCATTGATGAGCTGGGTTGGGAGACCGCTGTGGGGAGACCCCCTGACCCCCACCCCCGTCAGAGTGCATATGATGGTCGTGGCCCTATATGTTATATATAGTTTTCTTTAATTATATATAAATTGTTATGTGCTTATTGTGATATGCATGGTGCACAGTTATGTCCTTTTGACCCATAGGTTAGTGGTTTTGGTTTTGAAATACGGCTTTCATGTCGTGTCTTTCTATAAATTCTAATGTAATATTCTTTTCTCATCTAAATCCCCTCGAATGTAACTCGAGGTTTCTTTATGTCATGTAATAATCTATAATTAATGAAGATGTCAAGATGGAGAACACAACGGAAAGATGATGATGGAGAGGAGGCACATGCTTGAGGAAGATCCAAGGAAGCTATTTATCTTAAGATCTTTTACCACCTTAGATTGACCTTCAATCTTTCATTAGCTTGAAAAGATTGACAGTGGATTGGGCCATAACTGTGACACATTTAATTTTGCACTTTATTTATGCGTGTATGCGATATGATATGATAAATAATGTGCATGCTTAATAAGATTAAAATTGGTGAGATCTAAATTAATTAATAAAATCCTCATTAAATTATTAAGTCTAAATCGATGCCTTCCAATGAATAACACTCATCAAGACCTTGATTAATAGATGTAGGTTTGCAAAGCAAAGTACCCTATTTATCTAGGTAAGATGCGATAGGATAATTGTGATATCCAAACTGTTAAAATCATTGGGCCCAACTTAACTAAGTTATCTCAATAGGATTGTGGACTTAGAGGCATAGAGTTTGGTAGGTACCATTAGATGGACTAGAAACAATTGTTGTTTACCAAACTATCCAGGAGTTATATATGATATAATTGACAAAGGGTTGTCTACCTAAATAATTGTGTTTTAAGAGATTAGCTAAAGCTAACTTAAGGCATAATGAAATATGGATCTTGGCTCACTAGAAAGATTTAATAGAAAATGCTTTCCGAATTAACAGTGAGGGCTAGTAATTTGAATAAAATAGTGGGAGGTATATTTTGAATGTACTATTATCAATTATATAATATCAACTCTGCAATTTGACTTATTATTTTTGCCCTTATAAATTGTAGATATCAAATGGCAAACAACAACAACACAAATAGTCTTTCATTACGATCAGTCCTTGAAAAAGACAAACTGAGTGGAATTAATTTCCTTGACTGGCATAGGAACTTGAGGATTGTCCTCAAACAAGAACGCAAGCTATATGTCCTTGATGGGCCCATTCCTGAAGACCACCGGTATCCACACTGCGTCATGGAGCATAATGTTTACAAGAAGCATCAAGATGATGCTCTAGATGTGAGTCAGGTCATGCTAGCAACCATGAACGTTGAGCTTGTAAGCAACATGAGTTAATAGATGCTTATGAGATGATCGAGCATCTCAAGAAATTGTTCAAGGGCATGCTCGACAGAGAGGTATGATATGAAGCAAGGCGTTGTATCAACGCAAAATGGGTGAACGTGATCCAGTTGGTCCACAAAAATTTGAAAATGATTGGGTATATTGAGTACCTTGATAGGTTGGGTTTTCAAATCACTCCTAAGCCCAAACCCGACCTTGTTTTGCAATCTTTGAACAAAGAAGCATTCTCAATTTGTTATGAACTATCTTATGAATGAAATTGAGAAACCCCTTACTCGAGTTGTTGAGCATGTTAAGAACCTGCCGAGAATAACATGAAAAGGCAGACCCGCTCCCATAATGATGGTGCAAAAGGGAATGCTAAGGAAATTGGAAAGGCAAGAAGAAGATAGGATCTAAATCTTTGCCAAACCCAATTCCAAAACCAAACAAAGCTTTAAAACCTAAAGGTGGGGTGGCTAAAGAAGGTGAATGTCACTCATTGAAAACCCGGACAATCGGAAAAGGAACCGGCATGCTTATCCGGAAGAAGTGAAGAAAAGAAAGGAAATCGACTTACGATTCAGGTATATATGTTATAGAAGTCAACTTGTCTACTTCTACATCATGGGTATTGGATACTGGATGTGGTTCTCACATTTGTGTTGATGTGCAGGGACTCCGAAGGAGTAAGACTTTGGAGAAAGGAGAGGTTGACCTACGAGTTGGGAATGGAGCAAAAGTTGCTGCACTGGCCGTAGGAACTTATCATTTATCTTTACCCACTGGGCTAGTTTTAGAGTTAGAAGATTGTTATTTTGTGCCTGCTATAAGCAAAAACATTATTTCTGTTTCTTGTTTGGACAAGAAAGGTTTTTCATTTATAATAAAAACAATTGTTGTTTGTTTTACTTAAATGATATTTGTTATGGTGTTGCACAATTGTTTAACGGTCTCTATATTCTTGATTTAGAAATGCCTATCTATAACATAAATACAAAATGATTTAAATCAAATGATTCAAATCCGACATATCTCCGGCATCGTCGTTTAGGCCATATAAATGAGAAACGATATCCAAACTCCATAAAGATGGGTTCTTGGATTCATTTGATTTTGAATCATATGAAATGCGAGTCTTGTTTATTAGGCAAGATGACTAAAGCCCTTTTCAATCGGACATGATGAATGGGCTAGCGATGTATTGGGACTTATACATAGTGGTGTATGTGGACCCATGAGTTCGTTAGTAAGAGGTAGGTTTTATTACTTCATTACATTTATCGATTTACTTTAGTAGATATGGATATGTGTATCTTATGAGACACAAATCTGAATCCTTTGAAAAGTTCAAGGAATTCAAGAATGAAGTTCAAAACCAATTTGGCAAAAGCATAAAAGCCCTTCGATCCGATCGAGGAGGTGAATACTTAAGCCAAGACTTTGATGACCTTCTAAAGGAGTGTGGTATTATATCACAGCTCACTCCACCTGGAACACCGTAATTAAATGGTGTATCTAAGAGGAGGAATCGAACCTTGTTGGACATAGTACGAACAATGATGAGTCATGCAGATCTTCCAATAAGCTTATGGGGTCATGCCCTAGAGACAGTTGCATTCACACTTAACCGTGTTCCTCCTACAAAGACGGTTGCCTGCAGACACCATTTGAGATGTGGACCGGAAACGCCCTAGTATGTCATTCATGAAGATTTGGGATTGCGAGGCGTCAGAAACGCCTGGATTCTCGACAAGCTTCTGACCCAAATCGACAAATGTAATTTTGTGGGATACCCAAAGGAAACAAAAGGGTATTATTTCTACAAACCTTCCGAGACCAAAGTGGTTGTTGGCCTAACTGGTATTTTTCTAGAAAGAGAATTTGTCTCTAAAGGAAAAGTGGGAGGAAAGTAGAACTCAAGAAATTCGAGAACCACAAAATATCATTGAACTCGAGTTGGAGCGAGCGAGAACCACAAGAAATTGTGGAAAGTGAACTCGCTTCAAATTACACAAGTCATTCAGAGATCTGTAGGACACGCCAAGAGCCCGAGAGATATTATGGATATCTTGTGACTCAAAATCTAAGCGATGTGATGCTCATAGATCAAGATGAGCCCGCTTCTACCAAGAAGCTATGAATGGACCAGATTCGAGAAATGGCTTCAAGCCATGAAATCCGAGACGGACTCCATGTATACTAACCAAGTATGGACTCTGGTTGATCCACCCAGAGGGTAAAACCAATCGGGTGCAAGTGGGTTTTCAAGAAGAAAACCGACATGGATGGTAATGTACAAACCTATAAAGGCCGATCGGTAGCAAAAGGTTTCAAATAAATTCAAGGTGTTGACTATGATGAAACCTTCTCTCCAAAAGGCAATGGTTAAATCCATCGGATCTTACTTGCTATTGCGAATTTTTATGATTACTGAAATCTGCGGATGGATGTCAAACCGCTTTCCTTAATGGAAATCTCCTTGAGGATGTGTATATGACACAACCTCGGGGTTTTATCACTCCAAAGGATCTTTGAAAGGTATGTAAGTCGCAGATGATCCATTTATGGATTGAAGAAAGCCTCTCGAGAGTTGGAATCTTCGATTTGATGAAGCACTCAAAGAATTTGGCTTTATTAAAAATGAAGATGAACCTTGTGTATATAATAAGGTTAGTGGGAGTCACATTGTATTCCTAGTATTATATGTTGATGACATATTAATTATTGGGAATGACATTCCTTCCTTACAGGCTATAAAAACATGGTTAGGAAAATGTTTCTCCATGAAAGATTTGGGCGATGCTGCCTACATTTTAGGTATCCGGATCTATAGAGATAGATTGAGAAAAATGCTCGGCCTAAGTCAAAGTACATATATTGATAAAGTGTTGAAACGGTTCAGCATGCAAGAGGCGAAAAGAGGAACTTACCCGTGACTCATGGTGTAAAGATCTCTAAGTCTCAATGTCCTAAATCACAAGATGATGAGGAGCGTATGAGAAAGATCCCTTATGCTTCGGCAATTGGATCTATCATGTATGCAATGATATGTACTCGTCCGGATGTCTCGTATGCTTTGAACATGACGAAGCAGATACTGATCGAATCCAGTGAAGGTCATTTGGATTTTGACACGATCAAGAATATCCTCAAGTACTAAAAAGGACTAAGGATTCATTCTTGGTATATGGATGTGAAGACGAACTGGCAAGAAAGGGTTACACAGGATGCTAGTTCTAAATCGATAATGATGACTATAAGTCTTAGTCGGGGTTTTGTGTTTTGCCTTAATGGTGGTGTCATTAATGGAAAAGTTCAAGCAAGAGACAATGAGTTTATTCTACAAAGCAGAGGTATAGTATATTGTCGTTTCTAAGCGAGGCAAGGAGGTATGGATTAAAAGTTCATCATTGAACTTGGGGTTGTTCCAACCATTGTTGATCCGGTTGCTTCATATCTTGTGATAATAATGGAGCCATTACACGTGCTAAAGAACCCGATCTCACCAACGATCCAAGCATATACTTAAAGCGGTACCATCTCATCCGTGAAATCATTGATAGAGGAGATGTACATATAGGAAGAGTGACAACAGGATGATAATGTTGCGAGATCCAACGACCAAGGCTTTATCGCAGGTAGAAGCATTGACGGCCACACTAGTTCCATGGGTATTAGATACATGAGTGATTTGCTCTGAGTGCAAGTGTAAGATCATTAGAGTTTATGCCTAGAGGCCAATTATTTGATATAACCGCTAACGCTTTGATATTATATTTGATTGAATAAATATATGATTTTATTATGGTTTTATTTATCACGTAATATAATTGTTAACATAATAAAATTCCTTAAAATAGTGATACAAATTATATAGTTTCAAGTATGTGACTTGAACATGAGATTATATAATTACAATTAGTATCATTGTTCTTAAATGTCCTTAGTTCGAGTATCATTGTTGATGGGACAACAATGATGCATTGAGACTAATATGTGGATCGATCGATGACCAAATCTCATTGGTCATAAATATATGAGATATTAAGTCAATGCATAGGTACATGTTAGAGAACGATGTCTTTGGATGCACCATACATGAGAATTCTATATGGAGCATTATGCGAAGTGTCATTAGCAATTCTCATAGTGACAATGATGTAATGGTCCTCCCAATTCACAAAATCGCTATATTACTACATGAGAATTTATGTACTTTGATATCATCAAATGTCACCTTTAATAGGATGGACTATAAAGGTGATTATTGGGTTCATCATGAATCGTGTGAGAAATATGAGTGATCTAGATGGAATTTAACCATCCTATATATTATGGGTGATATCCATAGGCCTCTTGATTGAGTAGGACTATGAAATGCATGGCCATGCTCAAATAGTGATTTGTTTCATATAGTCTACTCATTGATCAAGAAAATTTAGATTAAATTATGAAGAGTATGACACATTCCATGACTCGAGTTTAATCTAGGATATTAAGGTTAAAAGGATTAAATTACATTGAAACATTGGTCACGAAAAGGTTGCATCGAATCATCGATCTTATTATTACTTGGGTAGCAGTGATGCATTACTAGATGCCGCTCACTGTTTATAATTTTATAATATGATTTTAAAATTATTGTCAACGTAATAATAACCTATAGGGTCACACACAACGTAATTAAAAGGAAATTAATTTAAATTGTAAAGATTTAAATATGTCAATATGATTGATAGAATTTTAAATTACGAATTTAAATTAATAGGATAATTTATATATAGGTATATTAATTAAGTAAGACTTAATTAAGATATATATAAATTCGGATTTTAATAATATTAGGTTTTGATTAATTCCTCATAACTACTATATATAAGATATATATCAGTCACTTTAGGTTTTACGTCAAAAAATACAAAACCCTAGCCGCTCTTAGAGAGAGACTAGAGAAAACAGCTTCGAAAATCCTCCTCCTTGGTGGCTAGTACCGCGGTTCCTTCTTCTGCAGATCGTAAGACGATTCTCGGAGCATTCGTGTGGATACCGTAGAGACGCAGCTCGTTTGGATTGCGTTGGAGATTCGATCGTATCAATTCCAGTTTCTTAATTCGTGGATTACGTTAGAGATTCGATCGTATCAATTTCAGTTTCTTAATCAGTATAATTTCTAACCTCTGAATTAATTGAATTTTTCGCATGGATCCTATTTTAGGGTTTGAAATTGCTTTAAAATTTTAATTCTCATTGTGCTTCGTAAATCGTGAAACCCCAACATATTGAACTTGGATAAACTGTGTCTGAATCCCTAATATTTGTTCTTTTATCTCACCGATTCGCTTTTCTTTAAGATATTTTCATCATCCTCAGGTCCTAAATGATGATATAATTAAATATCTTTGGCCTGTCATCGCAAAGATGAATGATTACCTAATGAATATCTTTGGCCCGTGGTGCAAAGATGAACAGTGTTGAGATGAACATGACTAACTGGTGATACAAATGAATATCTTTGGCTCAGAATGCAAAAGATGAATATTTGATTCAAGATGTATATTGATTGATGTTACTGTGGATAAAATATTAATGATGAACTTTTAAATCTTAGAAGATAGTAGAATTCTTTCTCTACTGAATTTCTTTTAATGGATTGTTGTTTCACTGCAGCTTGTTGATCTAAAACTTGTTGTCTATTATATTTTATCGATTTTTCCTGTTCAAGGCTTGTATATTATCTTAGTCATAATATTCTTTACTGGGCTAGTTGAGCTCACCTTTTTACTTTTTGTTCTATTTTTCTTCTAAGGAGGTGAGAACATAGCAGGAACTAGCCGGGGTATAGAGTGATGGTTCAGGATAGTTGTATTAGTAGTCCTCGCTATTTTGTAAAATAATGTATCAATAATTGTAATGAGGACTCCTTTTAAGTTTGTATACTCTCTATTAGACAATAGTTGTATTCAAACTCACAGTATATATGTTGTCGTATTTTGCATGACAATTGTATTACTGAAGTTGTATTTATTTCTGTACCATGTATTTGGCGACTCAGAATGGGTGATGTATACCTATTTTGGGGGCGTCACATAAATACTCAAAAATTGGTGATTATCAAAGATATTTTAATGTCACCAACTTACTATAATAAAGTAATTCTATAAATTATTTAATGACGATAGATAAATCTTATCCATCCTCTTACTAATTTATCTCTACAATTTATAATAAATATATAATAATGATATATATATTTATTAAACACAACATCACTTATCACATAGCTCATATTAACCTATGTAACACAATACCACATACCTCGTAACACATTTATATATTTTTGTTTGAACCCTTCACATGCCTTAAGAATTTTATCTACTAAATTCTTATTTTAATATTTTCTAAAAATTTGGGTTCTTACAGGTCCCGTTCAGTGCCAATGCCATCAACACGTATTATCAGTTGCGGGTGCCTAGACAATGCCAATATGCTCACTTGAGGGATTTCAACCCTGACTTTGAGGCGGTTCTCAAAGAAATGACTAAGCCGGGAACAACGTGGATAAAGAGTCGAAAAGGAGGCACGATTTTTCACAGTAAGGATCTTAGTCGGTATGGAAAATTTTGGTATGCCTTTTTATGTACAAAACTATTTCCTTCCACGCACACCTCTGATGTGACCAAGGAGAAGGCCCTACTTCTGTATGATATTATGCAAGACTTCATCATCGACGTCGGGGCCATAATCAGTTTTTCCATTCGTCGATGCCTACAAGGTAATTTTTCGGGCGGCCTGCCACACCCATCACTCATATGTGGGTTGTGTCGCCAAACAGGTGTTCGATGGTCTGATGATGAACCCACCCAAATGTCGTTGCAGCTACTAGATTCTTAAATGATAGCGCGATATTTGGTGTGGGCCGGAGGTGAATCACATCCTCGAGGGTTAGGATTCGTATTTTCATCAGCTTCAGAGGACGAAGCTGACGCCGACGACACCTCGGATGATTAGGATGCGACTATGGGAGACCAAGGAACTAAGGCGGAACCATCTTCGAACGCCATATCTAACCCTCAGTTTCTTGCATTTCAGCAACAAATGGAGGAGCACAACAAGGAAGCACGAAGGGAGATGAGGTGTCTCGCATCGAGACAAGACCATACGTTTGATGCAATGAACCTATCATTCGCATCCTTGAACACGATGCTTCAAAGCCTCAATCCTAATGCCCAATTTCCATATCAGCAGCCAGGTCCATTGCCCTACTTTCCACCAAGTGATTCGGAAGAAGAAGAACAGCACAACACACCACCACCCTGTGCTTAAAGTGATTACAGGGGAAGTCCTCATATTTTTATCATAAGTATCTATACAATGAGGGCATTGTAATTTTTAAGTTTGGGGGAGTTAGTTTATTTTTCCATTTCATGTTGAATGCATAATGTCATTAGTTATATCATGTTTAGTTTAGAATATCTGCATATTGTCACGTAATTGCATAGTAGCTTAGATGCATAGTAGTTTAGGATAGTCTTGTTATTTCCTGCATTTTGTTATGTTATATTTGCCTTATCTATATAAAATAATAATAATTTTTAGTAACTATTGTGTTCATTTTGCATATGTCCAACAGTGTTGTAGCTCATGATTATTATGGCCAATGATGAAATTGAGATTAAGTAAACAAATACAGTATTCAGTATTAAAACTAGGATGTAGTTTTGAATCATGACTCAGATCGTGTTCTTGTTTGAAACTGGTATAAAAAGGGTAGCACGTAATAACGTATGTGTTGACTGATTAGTTTAAATCGATACATAAATAGTTTTTAAAGGATAATGCTAGTATAGATAAGAGAATGACAAAAATAGGCAGTGAAGACAACAAATTAGGCAAGAACCTAAGTTTGGGGGAAAACGTAGGGTTATAAGCTTTAAAAAATAAAAATAAATAAATAAAGAAAAATATTTATATATGTCGTGATTAGTCTTGTTTCGGGGCCTTTGTTACTTGAGCAAGTACACCCGTAGGGGTGTCTTAACACCTAGCGCCCTAAGGTCTTTTATGGTTTGGGAGTCGTTAGTTGAAAGCTCGCTAAGGGGTAACACTGTTAGCCTAATGGAATGAGGCTTTGCACAGTCATGTTAAAAAATAATAATAATAAAATAAATAAAAAATAAATAAATAAAGATAAGACGGGAAATAAAGGCAAAGAGCCCCCGTAGTTGAAAAAAAAAGAAGTAAAAAGAAAGCATAAATACCTTATTCGAACCCTTAATCTTGGTAAACGTTTGATTTGAGTTGGAACTTGTTTGTTTTTAAAATTTTCGAGTTTATTTTGGATGAATCATAATAAGAGATTGGTTATGTGTTGAATTTGAATTTAACTCAGTTAGCATAGATGTTGATCACACACACACGATATTAGTGATGACAAGTATAAGATTTGAGGAATTGATGAGAAGTTATTGATGGGTTTTATTATGAAGTATTATAGTGTGTGCTTAATTGTTCTGAGGCCGGAAGAATAAATTTGATTTTGTGATACTGTTGGATTCGTAGACATATAGATAGATACATTTCATCTAAATTGCATTGCATTGCATAGCATTTAGTTTGTTTGATTACATGTGCTCAAGGACTAGCACGTTTTAAGTTTGGGAGATTTTGATAAGTGAATTTTATATCCTCGAATCGGTTCCTAATCCAAGCTTAATCGGTGTGAATTTCTCGTGTTTATGTTCGATTTTACTTGTTTATTGTTGGTTGATGTGTAGGTGTGGTGGTGTGGTGGTGTGGTGTTTGAGAATAAAAGGAGTGATTCTGTGGTCATAAAGTAGCAAGAGGATAGCTAGAAAGGAGAAAACAAAGTTCAGTCAAAATACCCTACCCCATCTGGCCGACTCTTTTTTGGTGTACCGCCAGTATGGGGTCTTCAACATCTTGTATAGTAGGCTCTGAGCTCACGGTGTAAGACCCCGAATTTTATGAAATAAAAGTATTCAATTTTTCTTATAATTACAATTCAGTAAATGATTAAATTGATAAAAGTTTAAAGTTAAGGGTGAGATATGATTTTTTTTTCAAAATACGCAAGTGGTTATAAAATATTCAATTGTCGGGGAATATTCATTTGGTCGTGGAATATTCTTTCTGTCGGAGAATATTCGTACGATGGCGCAGCCATTTGTGGGCCCCATAACGAATAACTGTCGGATGAAAAAACGATAAAAATTGAGTTTTTACAAATAACGGCGTAGTTATTATCATTAACAATTGTTGGAATACCCCTGGTTAAAATACAATGTAATACGCATTAAGTGCCGTGATAGAACATTACCTGTGTATTGCATAGTATTTTTGAATTATTGATTCTTACGTAAGAATACACTACTCAATAATTGTTACAGTAATTACTGTTCAATATTTTATTTTATTGATTCAATAATTGTTGCGTTGATATTTTATATTATTGTTGTTTCAATAATTGTCACTGCACAGTATCTCCATTATCAGATCAATAATTCATATTATTTGATAATATTATTAGATAGCATTATTGGCAATGTCTAGAAAGTTCTGTCAAGGAGAGGTTTGGTCACCTAATTGCGCGCCAATAAGGAGAAATTCTTATTGGAAAGCCCCCTCTTTCCTAGGAACGGCCTGGTTGTCATAAATGTGATTCTGTAATATTATTTATGAATATTAATTATTAATTCATATGATAAGGAAATATTTATTTTATGTGGATATAAATGTTGGATATATTTATTTTTATGTGGATAAAAATGAAGGAATTAATGCTGAGGTATTTTATCAGTATTTTGTCGGTGTGGAGGTATTAAAAATCATCTATTTGTGGATTTTGGATATTTTTGGTTTGGAATTTGAAAAAATCAAAGCTACAAAGTTGTAGAGAATTCGATTTTAGTCAGAATGGGCATAAAATTCGTATTTTTCTGATAACCAGGTTATTTTCTATGAATTGTTGAAGTTTCAGAAAATAAAATGATTTTTATTAATTTATGGGTGGGACCCACTTGGTTATCAACATGTGGGCTGCCAAATTTGTTCAAGTATGGCATGCTAGAGGCTGGTCTTGGTTGGTGAACATACGTAGGAATGAAGAAAATTAATAATATTATTTTATTAATTTAGTCTCCTTTGGCGTTCTAGCATTTTCCTATAAATAGGTGTTTATGTTGGAATTGAAAATCACACCAAAAATAAGTTTTCTTTCTCTCTATATTATCAAGCATATTTTTGAGAGTATTTAGATACTTTGAGAGTTGCTATTTAGTAGAAGTTTCCTCCGATTTTTCATTCGAAGTACTGCTCTCTTGAGGTAAGGGATTTTAAGGGTTATTATTTTTTTCAGTTCGTACTTCTTCCAACCTTCAGAAAATTTTGGAAAAATTTGAAATGATATTATGATGAGTTTTATTGATTGTGTCCAAAATGGTGATTTTTGGATGTATAGATTAAGAGTTATGAATTTTACAGGAAAAGACAATTTTAAAATTAACCGCTTATAACTCCTTGTTGTAACTCTAAAATTGATAAAATTTTTATTGGGAGTACATCTATTTAATATCAGTGTACTCTGTGAATTTCAAAATTTTTAGATAAAAGTACAATTTATGATAAATGTCTAAATATTTGGCGGTTTTGGCCATATGAAAAATAGTAAATGAATTTTAAAAATTCTGAGAAAAATATATGTTCAATATAGGACTATATTTTGCTAAATCCCAGAAAAGAAATATTTTTGGAACTGATTTAGTATTTTTCATGAAAATAGACTAGTTATGAGTAAATGAATTAAATATGTTATGTGAAGTAAAAAAATTGGAAAATATGATTTTATGGCTTGAGATTCATACATGAGTTATATGCAGATTTTTGATGAGGGTTTTGGTTATTGGTGATGAAATCTTATGAGTTTGGCATTTTAGAATGATTAAATGCATTATTTAGTAAAGTGTAAACAATTAAAATAAATTGTTTATAAGTTTAAGAAATGTTATTTCAATATCATTATACCGAAATATTGGTATAAATTTTATTGTGGAATTTCTACCTTTTTGTGTCGAGTTACTATTCATGAGTTACTATTCACGGGTTACAATTCATGAGTTACTATTCACAAAGTTACTATTCATGGGTTACTATTCACGAGTTACTATTCATGATAAAATTGGTTTCTTTTTCTAACCAAATTATAGTTGAGTTATGAATATTACTTTTGAGATTAAAACTATATGTTGATCATATTATTTTTATTATCATATATAATATTTTTATAACCCTAATGATGATATTTCTCTTGGCCTGTAGTGCAAAGATGAATTGTTGATGAATATCTTTGGCCCGTAGTGCAAAGATAACATGTTGTTGAATATCTTTGGCCAGTAGTGCAAAGATGAACATGTGTTGAGATGAACATGACCAACTGGTGATACAAATGAATATCTTTGACCGTAGTGCAAAGATGAACTTATCAATATGATTATAAACAGGAAATGTGATTTGGTTAACCATGATCTTTGATGTTTCAGGTAAAGATAGGTGATGAAAATTATCTTCGTCATGGATGAGAAGAGGAATTTAGAACTACAATTATGATTATGAGTTATTCATGTGATTGTGGACCAAAATTGTTGATTGATGTTACAGGGATAAAACATTATTGGTGGATTTTTAACATGGAGAAGATAATAGACTTTATAGTCTATTTGACTCTTCTAATGGATTGCTTGTTCTGGTGCAACTATGGTTGAAATTTTTATCATCTACCATATGTTCTAAATCTCTGATTTCTTATTGATGAAGGCTATTGATAATTTAATTATCTTTAGTCATGATATTCTTTACTGAGCTAGTTGTGCTCACCCTTTTGCTTCACAATTTCTTTCAGGTAATAAGAGTATAGTTTGGTTTAAAGCTGGGTAATAAAGTGGAATAGAACGTGGGTCATCATTTAGTAGTTATATTTGGTGAATCAACTAGGGTGAGGCGAACCCAACGTTGGAAGGGTGTTTTGTCACTATCATACAAGATGTCTGATGACATACAACCTCGTGTCATCATAAGACAAGGTTGTGCTCATCCACTTGTTGAGTATATTTACGAGAACTACCTATATAATCTTGGTGTTTGTTTGAAGTATAATTCTCATTTAGAGACATTGGAGATAATGATATGTCAAGAGAAGACTCACCATCAAAGAATATGATAGTAATCTTCTCATTTTTCTTTGGGGTCTATTAGGGTCACCAAGGATAATTTTGTGCCATATGATATCTATCATAACCTAGACACATGGCATCCCATGTCACGAAGGTTTCTTGAGCACTTCCCAAAGATTCTAATTTCTAAAATAGTTTTTGACTATACCTTTATGTAAGGTGTCATTGTGACGTGCTATCCAAGGTTGGGATGAGAGTCATAGTTGGTATATATTTGTATCCAAACTCACAGCATATGTGTTGTTGTATTTTGCACGATAATTGTTGTAATAAAGTTGTAGTTGTTTTCATGTACCATGTATTTGGCACTCGAATAGGTTGGATGGAATGGACCTATTTTGGGGTTGTCACAATTTAGTATCGAGCTTAGGATATGGTCTCTGGTGGAGATCGGGGAATATAACTAGGAGGGGAGAGATGAGTAAATCCTTCACTAGTGTGTCCTACCTAAGCTTATTTGTTGGTTAGTCATAATATCGGGATATTATGTGATATGTTAATTTATTTAAATTAACCTTTTGTTTTATGGCGATGTTTGAGAATGGTCACGAGAATGTTATCAATGGAGTGAATGAGACCGTAGATACCTCTAATCACTAACCGTGATAATGTGATGTCAGTGAAGAAGAAGAATTAGAGAAATCCATGTGGTGAGTGAAGAATTGATAGTTGCACCTTAGATGGTCGCAGAGGTAACAGCTAAGAGTGAGGAAGAAGAGGAAGAAGAGGTACCTGAGGAGAATTTATTAGAGGTATTATATGATCAAAATGTAGAATTTCAAAATCGTATTCATGAGTTAGAAGAACAGGCTGAAGAACGGCAGGCGGTCATGGAACAAAAGGATGCAACAATTCAAGCTTGTGTTACCCGATATGTGATGCTTGAACAGAAGCATTCTTTGGCAGAGTATAAGATGATAAAGATGGAATCTGAGCTGAAAGATGAAAAAACTGAACGAGTGAGAATAAGTGATGCATGGGCAAAAGCCGTACGACACGTGGATATTGTGGAAAGAGATGTCCTATCTAAGAAGGCTAAAATAGATGATATGAATTTCTCTTTTTGGAAAGCAATTGGGAGAACCCAACATCGAAGTTTTGAATTACCTGCATGACAGTGGTCAACCTAAATTCGATATGGATCAAGATTAATGATTCGAGATCATGAATCGAGGGAGTACAACGAGGCGATTGAGGAGGAATATGCCTATAGAAAAATATATTCCAACCAGTAGTGATGACGCCAAATGGTGCCCTGCATAAGTCAAAGCCTGCACTTCAAGGATGGCGGTTGTCACGACTTCCCAACAAAATGAGGAACCCAAATGAAGTTATCACGGAGATGAGCAACGGAGAAATCATGATGACCCTTAAAATAAAATCGAAATGAAAAGCAAGGTATTCTCAACTTTTGAAATACTGTGCACGTAAATTTCGGGATGAAATTTCATAAGGAGGGAGATTGTAAGACCCCTAATTTTATAAAATAAAAGTATTCAATTTTTCTTATAATTACAATTCAAGAAATGATTAAATTGATAAAAGTTTAAAGTTAAGGGTGAGATATGATTTTTTTTTAAAAATACGCAAGTGGTTATAAAATATTCAATTGTTCGGAATATTCGTTTGGTCGTGGAATATTCTTTCAGCCGGATAATATTCGTATACTGACAAGTAGCGACCATTTGTGGGCCCCATAATAAATAACTGTCGGATGAAGAAAATGACAAAAATTAAGTTTTTACAAATAATTCTACGAAGTTGTTAACGCGTTAACAATGTTGGAATATCCGTGCTTAAAAATACAAGAATACGCATTAAGGCATAGTAGACACCAGTATTGCATAAAGATTTTGAATTATTGATTCTTCGTAAGAAGACACTACTCAATAATTGTTACAATAATTATTGCTCAATATTTTATTTTATTGATTCAATAATTGTTGCGTTGATATTTTATATTATTTTTGTTTCAATAATTGTCATTTACATGATATCTCCATTATCGTATCAATAATTCATATTATTTGAATAATATTATTAGATAGCATTATCGGCAATGTCTAGAAAGTTCTCATCAACGAGAGGTTTGGTCACCTAATCATGCTACCAAGAAGGAAAAAATTCTTATTGAAAGCCCCTCTTTCCTAGGAACTACCGGTTGTCATAATTGTGATTCTGTAATATTATTTGTGAATAATTAATTATTGATTTATATGATAAGGAAATATTTATTTTACGTGGATATAAATGATGGATATATTTATTTTTATGTGGATAAAAATGAAGAAATTAATGCTGAGGTGTTTTATCAGTATTTTGTCGGTGTGGAGGTATTAAAAATCATCCGTTTGTGAATTTTGGATATTTTTGGTTTGGAATTTGGAAAAAATCAAAGCTACAAAGTTGTAGAGAATTCGATTTCAGTCAGAATGGACATAAAATTTGTATTTTTCTGATAACCGGGCTATTTTCTATGAATTGTTGAAGTTTCGGAAAATAAAATAATTTTTATTAATTTATGGGTGGGATCCACTTGGTTATCAACATGTGGGCTGCCAAATTTGTTCAAGTATGGCATGCTAGAGGCTGGTCTTGGTTGGTGAACATACGTAGGAATGAAGAAAATTAATAATATTATTTTATTAATTTAGTCTCCTTTCATGCTTCTAAAGATTTTCCTATAAATAGGTGTTTATGTTGGAATTGAAAATCACACCGTAAATAAGTTTTCTTTCTCTCTATATTATCAAGCATATTTTTTGAGAGTATTTAGATACTTTGAGAGTTGCTATTTAGTAGAAGTTTCTCCGATTTTCATTCAAGATCGCTTCGCTTCGAGGTGAGGGATTTTAAGGGTTATTATTTTTTTTCATTGCATTTTCTTCCAACCTTCGAAAATTTTGGAAAAATTTGAAATGATATTATGATGAGTTTTATTGATTGTGTCCAAAATGGTGATTTTTGGATGTATAGATTAAGAGTTATGAATTTTACGAGAAAAGACAATTTTAAAATTAACCGCTTATAACTCCTCATTGTAACTCTAAAATTGATAAAATTTTTATTGGGAGTACATCTATTTAATATCGCA
This sequence comes from Panax ginseng, assembly GCA_020205605.1. Lineage (NCBI taxonomy): Eukaryota > Viridiplantae > Streptophyta > Magnoliopsida > Apiales > Araliaceae > Panax > Panax ginseng. Next base: position 50,785,311 of record CM035136.1, on the reverse strand, counting down.
GTACTGTGTGAATTTCAAAATTTTTAGATAAAAAAGTACAATTTATGATAAATGTCTAAATATTTGGTGGTTTTGGCCATATGAAAAATAGTAAATGAATTTTAAAAATTCGAGAAAATATATGTTCAATATAGGACTATATTTTACTAAATCCCGAAAAAAAATATTTTTGGAACCGATTTAGTATTTTTCATGAAAATGGACTAGTTATGAGTAAATGAATTAAATATGTTATGTGAAGTAAAAAATTGGAAAATATGATTTTATGGCTTGAGATTCATACATGAGTTATATATGCATTTTTGATGAGGGTTTTGGTTATTGGTGATGAAATCTTATGAGTTTAGCATTTTAGAATAATTAAATGCATTATTTAGTAAAGTGTAAACAATTAAAATAAATTGTTTATAAGTTTAAGAAATGTTATTTCAATATCATTATACCAAATATTGGTATAAATTTTATTGTGGAATTTCTACCTTTTTGTGTCGAAATTTACTATTCATGAGTTACTTACTATTCGCGGGTTACTATTCATGAGTTACTATTCACGAAGTTACTATTCATGGGTTACTATTCACGAGTTACTATTCATGATAAAATTGATTTCTTTTTCTAACCAAATTATAGTTGAGTTATGAATATTACTTTTGAGATTAAAACTATATGTTGATCATATTATTTTTATTATCATATATAATATTTTTATAACCCTAATGATGATATTTCTTTAACTTGAGTGTAAAGATGGGTAGATTTTGTCCGATCATGACTATGGGTTCTCTTTGGCCAGAGTGCAAAGTTGAATTGTTGAATCGGTATGATCACGACCAATGAATTTATAATTGAATATCTTTAGCTTAAGTGCAAAGGTGAAATGATAAACATGGTTATAATTGTTTATATAAATTCTGAAATGATTATATATTTCTTTGAGATATTAATATATTTGGCCTGTAGTGCAAGTATGAACTGTTGATGAATATATTTGGCACATTCAGAGTGCAAGATGAATTGTTGATGAATATCTTTGGCCCGTAGTGCAAAGATAACATGTTGTTGAATATCTTTGGCTAGTAGTGCAAAAATGAACATGTGTTGAGATAAACATGACCAACTGGTGATACAAATGAATATCTTTGACCGTAGTACAAAGATGAACTTATCAGTATGATTATGAACAGGAAATGTGATTTGGTTAACCATGATCTTTGATGTTTCAGGTAAAGATAGGTGATGAAAATTATCTTCGTCATGGATGAGAAGAGGAATTTAGAACTACAATTATGATTATGAGTTATTCATGTGATTGTGGACCAGAATTGTTGATTGATGTTACAGGGATAAAACATTATTGGTGGATTTTTAACATGGAGAATATAATAGACTTTATAGTCTATTTGACTCTTCTAATGGATTGCTTGTTCTGGTGCAACTATGGTTGAAATTTTTATCATCTACCATATGTTCTAAATCTCTGATTTATTATTGATGAAGGCTATTGATAATTTAATTATCTTTAGTCATGATATTCTTTACTGAGCTAGTTGTGCTCACCCTTTTGCTTCACAATTCCTTTCTGTGTAATAAGAGTGTAGTTGGGTTGACGAGGTAACAGATGAATAGAACTGCATGGTCATCATTTTGTAGTTATATTTGGTGAATCAACTAGGGTGAGGCAAACCCAACGTTGGAAGGATGTTTTGTCACTATCATACAAGATGTCTAATGACATACAACCTCGTGTCATCATAAGACAGGGTTGTGCTCATCCACTTGTTGAGTATATTTACTGAGCACTACCTATATAATCTTGGTGTTTGTTTGAAGTATAATTCTCATTTAGAGATAGTGGAGATAATGATATGTCAAGAGAAGACTCACCATTGGGAAGAATATGATAGTAATCTTCTCATTTTTCTTTGGGGTCTATTAGGTCAACCAAGGATAATTACGTGGCCATATGATATCTATCATAACCTGAGAGCACGGCCTCCCATGTATACGAAGGTTTCCTTGAGCATTTCCCAAAGATTCTAATTTCTAAAACAGTTTTTGATTATACCTTTATGTAAGGTGTCATTGTGACGTGCTATCCAAGGTTGGGATGAGAGTCATAATTGGTATATATTTGTATCCAAACTCACAGCATATGTGTTGTTGTATTTTGCACGATAATTGTTGTAATAAAGTTGTAGTTGTTTTCTGTACCATGTATTTGGCGACTCAGAATAGGTTGGATGGAATGGACCTATTTTGGGGTTGTCACAGCCGGGGCGGGCTATTCCTATATAAACACCCTCGCTAGGGCGAGGGGTGCCGAAGTTGGAGTATCCCATCTTGTTTCAAACACTGTTGGAAAGAGGATTGTGGGACTTGGATGTCATATGGACTCTATTTTACATGGGATTTCGGCTAGACTTCGTGGGGTGGATATATATTGCTCAACAAACAACAAAATCATTATCATACAAAGCAATTAACAACAATTAATCACATATTTCCATATTGAGCAACAGAGTGAAGATTTTGAAGAACGTTCATATCGTTTGCGAATTAAGGCTAAAGTGAAGGGTGTTATGCGTTATTATTCTCCTTTAGTTTTATTTCTGTAATTGAGAAGATGTTATCTTTAATTTATTCAGTTATTATTTCATTTATTATGAACTAATTACTTTTTAGGCTTAAGACGGATCTTTAAGTGGAACGATGATTATGTAATCTCTACTAGTCCATTAATAATGGTTTGTGCTTTTAACGCATAATTCTCGTATTCTTTTAATATACTAGTTCGTATAACATTCATCTTATTCGTTGTATTATCTTTCGTATATACATGTACAATACCTTGTATTATACTCATATTTTTTCCCTGTAAAATAACATTTCTATTATACTTAATCATTATTTATTCAAATCTTCACTTTTCCTAACATTCTCGAATTGAGTACGTAGACAAAAAATTAAGTTTGTCATAACTGAATTATTATTAGATAATCTATCTTTCCTTAAAATTATATCGTTACTTATTTCCCGGGAGTTCAAAAATAGTTCCCGAGCAGAAATGAATGAATAGTGTTTTTCGGAGAATTTCTCGGAAAGTTTTTATTTTTATTTTGGAAATTCACACACTTTATTTCTAGCACTTAGCCAAAATACTGCGATCATACATCTCTTCTAGGTTATAAAACAACCTTCATCTCGCTTACTCGTTATAAATAACATGTAATATAATTTTATTCAATATATATTCAAATAAAATTAATTTACATTATAATCCAATTTTCTCGGTTGTTACAATCACTACCAAATGCAACGTTTACAAAACTTCGGAATAAGATCGGAATGCGTCGACCGGAAGACTTATCACAACATTTCATTGAAAAATAATGAATTCCTTTTGAGGGAGATATATGTACTCTTTTTTTCTTTGCTAAGTTTTTTTCCACTAGGTTTTTAATGGGACATAATTTTCTATCTTAGGAAATCAAGGGGGAGTGTTATAATATTATGATTTCCTCAAGTCAATTGTTATAAACTAGACCATTGGGATAATCCATAATTTGTGGATCTTGGTTGGATTTGTGTTCCATTATTTTGCCTATAAAAGACAACTTATCAAATGAAAGATGATATACCAAAAAAGGAGAAATTCTCTAATACTTCCTCTATTTTGCAACTTTATTATTTTTTTAGTTCTATAACAACAACATTTTTTTTTAAAATACCCGAAGAGTTGATCGTCGATTTTCAACTTATAAGTTAAAAACGACATACTTACTAACTTGAAGGGAAATTTTGTCATTAGCCAAAGTATAAGGACCACTAGTTATTTTTGGAAATGTCACCCCCCTTATTAAAAGAATAAGTCTAGCCGGACAGGAAATTGGGACCGAAAAATTGGACCAGTCCAATTTTATTTTATTTTATTTTTATTGTGACTCTCAAAAAATGTATAGTATTTATTCCAACAAATTTTTTTACAAAATATAGTGTTTACTGTCCGCATAGCATTACTGTTATTAAAAAAGAGACGTAGAGTCCATACAATTTACAACATTAACTAATGTGACACTTTCCATATCAGCGTGACACTTTAATCAAACCGTCCAATTGTCGCAACGATTCCACCTTCCCCCTCTCGCCCTCCAGTCCATGGCGCGTGCAATACTGCTCCCCACATTTTACATACACATACCATTATTGAATAACGATAAGGATCAAGAGCATTCTCCTTAAATAGCATTCCGCCTTAAATAGCATTCTTTTATTAAAACTACGTCGTTTTGGAGGGACGCGGTGGCATTGTATTTACAAAAATGCCACCGCGTCCCTCCAAAACGACGTAATTTTAATAAAAGAATGTTATTTAAGGCGAAATGCTATTTAAAGAGACTGTTCTTGATCCTGACCGTATTGAATAAATAATGTTATTATCATATAAAAAAAGTCACATATATATATATATATAGTTCGGATCCAGTCCGGGATCCGGACTTTATAAAAATTCGGACTCTTTTTTTTTGTTTGTTTTTTAAAACAACTATTTTTTAATATTTTATGGGCGAAATTTTTACATAATACAGATGTTTTGGGTGTGATTTGGGAATTGTAGAAAACATGTTTTGTTATATGTATCCAAATCACACCCAAAATATCAGATTATGTAAAATTCCATTCCATAAATATTAAACTTTTTTAGTTGTTTTAAAAAAGCAAAAAAAAGTTCAGATTTTAATCGACACGATCCATTCGTAGATATGTTATGTGTGCGGACCCAACATATGGCAAGAGCCCACAATATACATATCTGTATGTGAGTATTATATGACCATTTTTTATGTGATAGTAACATTATAGTTATTAAATTACAAATCATGACATCAAGTACAGTCCTCCCTCCTCGTAAAAATGTATTAATTATATTATTCATAAAACTAAAAAATAAAAAAAGAAATTATAAATAAAGTTTCCTTTTATTACCAATAAACTCCAGATAAGTATAATAAAGATTATTTTTTTCAGTTCTTAGAAGTAATAGATCCTTGTTAAGTACTGTCCGGTATAAATTATTATATACTTTATTACTTCTTTTTTAATTTATTTTATACGTATACACACAAATTAAAAAAATATAATAAATATGTTTTTGACTAGCTCGATATTAACTTTTTAAAAAGATTATTAAAAAACTGAGAGAAAAGAGGAAATGTTATCTTATATGGGAATAACAAGAAGAAAAAAAATTGAGTGATTAATATTTTATATTTAAAACTTATACTTCAAAGTAAAATAAAATAAATTGATATTTTTATATATAAAATTTAATAATTTCACAAGACTTTTTTATATAAATAAAAAATAAGATTCACATTCACGTAAATAAATTCTTGTATATATATATATATATATATATATATATATTGAAAATAATGATTCACTAAAATTATTGTACTTCTCTTACTTTTTTTTTTTTATTATTATTATTTTTTGGGTGGACCGAGGGAGTATATACATTCGATAAACTCTGCAAAAATATATGAGAGAGAGAGAGAGAGAGAGAGAAACAGAGAGTTTAAAGAAAATAGAGATTTGGTGGAGAAATAGTATGAGGGAGCTGAGGCCTTTGGTTCACCTACTATTGGCTCTGTGTGTGCACTGGATTGCAGAAGAGATGACCGTTTCTGTGCTGGTTGATGTCACCACCGGCGCTCTCTGCCCCGGCCAAACCACCTGCTCTCAAGCTATTTATCTTAATGGTCTTCAGCAAACTGTACGCTTTTCTCTCTCAGTAAAATTTTCTCTTCTTTTCAATTAAATTAAAAAATAAGCTGACTGCTTTTAATTTTTTATGTTCTTTTTCTTGTAATATAATTTTCTGTCATCTTCTCCAGAAGTCATCATCACTCTCTCTCTATTTAGGCATGTCTATTGCATTTGCATCCATTTTAACATATTTGGTTTATGATGATATTTAATAATTGGAAGAAAATTTTGATTGTGCTTAATTTCATTTTTTCGGTAATTTTTAAGTTGATTTTAGACATTTTTAAATTTAAAATTGAGATATTTCATTAAAAATTATTAAACAATAAATCTTACTATAGTTCTTGTTGGGAGAAAAATAAACCAAACAACACTAACAGCACAACGGAATAATATAATTCACCCCTCTTGTGTTTTCCAGGCTAAGGTAACAAAGTTAGACTGAGATTCATGACGGACTTCCTCTATAAAAGAAGTAGTAGAATAAGATGCGAGAGAGCCATGCCTTTAGAACAAGAAGGTTTTGATTCTGGGGTCAGCTGGGATCAGGATTTTACACTAAACAAAAGAGAGTGCGAACATTATTAAAGTCTCAGACAAAACCAATAAGAAAAATAATAATCCAAGAAGTTAATAATTGAGAACAAGCACACACAAGAACACAATCAAATTTGTACGTGGAAAACCCCCTCGATGTGAGGAGTAAAAACCACGGGACCGTAGTCCACCAAATCTTCCACTATCAATAATAATGGGCAATAAAACGTTCTCTCTAGCAACAACTAGAGGCATAAACGAGCACCAATCATTAATACTAACATATTCTTTGCATACATCTCCAACAAGAAGAATAACAAGAGAAAATTTAAAAACTCCAACTCTCGCAAAAATATATCAACAACGTACATAAAAACCTGATGCTAGGAGACTCCGATGTTCAATCCCACCGTTTAAATTGAAGACCAACAAGTTACGACGTCACCCATCAAAAATCAGTCAAATCGAACCACGAATGACCTTCCGATCGTTGAGCTGAAAAATACTGCACTATTTACTACGGGAATCAGTTTTTCCGTTTTCTCTCTTCCGTTTTGTTACTCGTTACTTATGTTTTTCCTGAAACGTATGTTATATCATCCATATGGGTCAATAGACCATATGGGAAACTAATTGGGCCTACCCACATAGGAGGGAATAACCCAACAAGTTTGACTAAAATTAAAGAAATAATGTCAATTTTGAGTTTGATATTAAAAGTCAATATTGATGTTATATTTTGAAACGGAGGGACCATAAAAGAGTTTCAAATTATTTAGTATTAAATGACACAATATATAGCCTTACAATTCCATTATAAAAGATAAACATGGAACAAAAATATATATTCAAAATTTTGTAAATGAGACTATTTTTGTAGAATTGTGGAAGTAAGTTTTTTTTTTTTTTTTTATTTCTTTTGGCTGTTTGAGAATATATGAATGTTTTTTTTTATGTGTTTCCTTTTGATTTTCTGATAATCGATGATACTTTTCATATGTCATCATCTTCAATTTAATAAATCTTGTTGTAGTGCTGGAGATAAATTTTAATTTGCTGCTCTATATTTTTGAATCACTGAATGCTTGTAACTTTAAACTGAAAATAAAATATGAGCTAGCTAGGATGATAAGGATCTTCAAATTGGCTTATAACTTTGATCAATTCTGTTTGTGTTTACACTCATGTTACATTTAGATTGAAAGAATGGAATTAAGATAAGAATATAATAAAGAAGGGAATAGAATGAATCATTGCGCAACCCCTAAATAATGAAAATTATTAATTTGACAGGAATGAAAGTAGGCCATTTCATTCAAATGTAACCAGCAATCATAATTTTGTATTTCATGGGAATGAGTCATTTCATTCCTATTTGATTTCTACAATCCAAACACATCATCAAGCTTTTCAATTTAATCAAGTCGTGTTGGGTCTTTCCAATTCAGACCCATATTCTTAGTGAGATTCACTAAAAGTGTTAGTATTTTGTCTTTAGGAATCAATCATTAAAATTAATAATTTTTATTGGAAGATAAAACTTAAACGTCACCCTTGACTTATCTTTTAAGAAGAGTATGAATAAATGTTGTAGTGGCTGAAGAATTTGAAGTTTATAAAACTAAAGTCGTGAATTGTCCCTACAAATGACAGATTCATAAAGTTACAATTGTTTGTTTTTAGTTGCATGAACATTTAACCTTTTCAAAATTTGTTGCCAGTTGTTAGAATTTAAGAACGAATAATATTGCAATTACACATATATTATATGAAAGACGGAAAAGTAAGAACACGCTATATATCTAGGTTCATCAATTTGGCTAGTCCTACTTGTCTGATGTATTCATTAGATGTCTCACACACTCTACAATGATTCACACACCAAACAATGTTTTTTATAGTTTATAGAAAACCTTAGCTTCTATGACCTGATCCCAAATACATGAGGCCCAATACATTAGTAAAACCTAAAACCGGGCTACGAATAAATCCCCAAACTCAATTGCACTTTGCGCTTGGCTTCTGGGGGGCGATATCCCCTTGCAACTCCCGCCAACTCACCGGCTAGCTGGGCAACCGCTCACTCACCAGGGAGCTGGGCAATCGCTCACTCACTGGGGAGCGAGACCCCCGACTACCCTGTCGTAGTGGCCATTCGTCGAATCCGCAGAAATATGAGTCAATCCCAACACAAGTCTATAAGATTAATAATTCATTACTTTCATCATCAAGTAGCATGGACCACATAAATTATGATGGGGGTGATGAAGGAATATATATCTTGCTGTATATGTTCAAATACTTCCTTATTTCCTATTTTGTCCTACTATATCTTGCAACAAAACATTGCGATTTTTGTTGCAACTAGATACAATCCCAATGTCACTCTATGTAAATAAGTGCAAATACATAGGTAATTTGTGAATGTATCTACTCGCTAAAAATTCGCAACTTTTATGTCGCACGATATATCCTTTTCCTTTCCTATTTTGCTGATTCCTGATGAATGTCCTGAGTTGTGTTACTAATTGTCAATTAAAAACCTCCTATTTCATCTTCTGTTTTCCTGATGGTGATCATCAATTCAGCTATTGTTGTATCCTGGCTCTTGCGTCTTATTATTATAATTTTTTTTTGTTCCATTCAGCATTTGTTACCAATTTTTTTTGAACATATTCGGTACTTTTGTTTTTGTTAGTTGCAAATTGAGATCATATCGATCATATCATTAAATGATTGGTAGACAGGTAGAAATCTATTCATTAGGTTATATTATTAAACAAATAAAAATTTGTGATAAACATAAAGGAAACAACCATCTCTTCATAAGAAGAATTATAATGACAACTAAAGCAATGACTGTGTGTGAGAGCAATAACAAGATGAAATGAGTGAGGATTCTATTTAGTTTTCCTTGTATTGCTCCTACATTTATTAACTGAGTGAGGATCTTAGCTACATGTGTTTTTTGCACGCAAATTTCAGTAAACTGTATAGTGATCCATATTGCATTTTGCTAATGCTTTTCGCCTTCATATAATTTACGAGAAAGAATTGTACAAACATACAAATTTAATGATGTTTAGTTTTTGACTTAATTTTATCCATGGAGTGCACTAATAGTAATGTTGACAACTGAGTTTTTAGTCATATCGATTGTATTTAGTCAAGGCTTGGGGATTTGTTTGCGCTTGTAGGTTGTTGGAATTTTCAAGATGGTGATGCTTCCAATACTAGGTCAGCTTGCAGATGAGTACGGGCGTAAACCTCTACTCCTCCTTACTGTTTCCACCACTGTTTTCCCTTTTGGTAGGTTTTCAGTATGTATCCTTTTTACAATATTCTACTTGTATTCTTTTAGTCGCACTTTTATGCAACTGTACTAACACGAGCGCTTCCTTAAGAACTTCCTAAAACCTCGTTGACACTTAAAAACCACTTTTTGAGTCGCTGGTAAGCTTGTTTCTTGATCTTTTGTCTCACCACAGCCATACTCTAGTAATGAAATAAAAAACTACTTTATCTAGTGTACAACTCTTAAGCGAGTTTTTTGATTTGCAAATTCCTAGGCATTTCATATAGCTGAAATTTATATAACTGAAACTTAAACTGAATCATTTTCGTTTGTGGATGTCAAGATATTGCCTAAACTGTACATAATATCTAGTTTGTCATTCAACAAATGAGCTTTAGCTCTAGTGGTATCAAGTATCAAATCTCATCAGGGACACAATCCCTATATTTCCGATAGCCTGTAAGGGCCAGTTCTTGTCGGGTGGGAGTAAGGTTCTGTGTCCCCCTTACCCACCTTAATAACAATATACTTGTGTAAAAAAATCAGTTTTTCGTTCACTAAAAGGACACATGTAAGGATACAATTGATTACTTTTGTGGTGTCAATATCAACTAGGTGAGTGACCTGCAACAATGGGCTGAATCACCTGTAACTAAAAGTTTTTTTTTTCTTTTTTCTTTTTATAATTTTTTTGATGTGTTTTATGCACTTATCATTTTCTGCTAAAACTTTGACAAGTTACATTTTTTCTCTGCTCTTCATATTATAATGTGCTACTTCAACAAACATTTACAAATTTCCTTTCTCCATGTATTTTTTCAGCTTTACTCATCATCAATAAGTCAAAGGAGTTTGTGTATGCTTATTACGCGCTTCGTACAATTTCATACATTATAAGTCAAGGGAGTATTTTCTGTATTTCAGTTGCTTATATGGTAAGATTTCCAGCCATGTGACTGTTAAATTATGGCTAGAAGTGATTATGAATCAATAGTATTTTCCTTTTGTAGGCAGATGTTGTTGATAACAATAAAAGGGCAGCAGTGATTAGTTGGATGACAGGTCTCTTTTCTGCATCACATGTCTTGGGAAATCTCCTAGCACGTTTTCTTCCCGAAAAGTACATATTTGAGGCATGTTGAAACTATAACTTCTGCATTTCTTATGAGATATCTAACCTTTTCTAATATGTTATTCTTCTTGTTTCAGGTTTCAGTTGCTCTTTTACTATTTTGTCCTGTTTACATGATAGTTTTTCTTGCTGAGACAGTAAAGCTACGTCCAAAAATGGAACAGCGTTCACTGTCCTTACACAGAGCTTTTGAGGTTGTTCAGGAAAGATATAAGTCGATGAGATATGCCGCAACTATTGTTATTACCAGGTACTTTTATTTGTATCCTAGCCTTTATGCTTAAGATACCCCATTTTTTTTTTACTTTATGTTGTGGTTCTATATTTCTATTTGAAAACTTCATACTTTCCCCTTTACAGAGGAAAACCTATTTACAATTTTGTTTTGGAAAAAAATATAATACGATTCTGCTTCTAATGAGCTCGCTTTACTCCCCAGCCCAACGCTCACAAGCATTACACTTGTTTCGTTCTTCTATGAGTTGGGAATGTCTGGCATCAGCAGTGTCTTACTGGTAGGTTATACACTAACTTTTAGTGTAAATTCTAGTTCTGAACTGACTTCTATTAAGATATTTTGTGTAGTTACCCCTTAATCTGAATACCCACCGTGAATCTCATGTGCATGCCTTCTGGATAGAAGGAGAAAAAAGGTTATAAAAAGCAATATTTTGTTTTTTTCCCAATGTTATTCATTCTAAAGAGGGGTGGGGGTATCTTCATGTGTACATAATAGGTTTTCCTTGTGAACCACAATATTGTGATAAAGTTATTCCCTAATGACCCTAAATATTCATGCGACGTTTGGAATGGAGGAAGGAATGGAATTTGTGATCATTCCGGTGGATAAACCATTCCGACGGAATAAAAATTCATTCAATCCCTTGATTTTCAATCTCGTGGAACGGATGGATGTGACAATTATGCCATTCTATCACACGCCCACCACCAACAAAAGCCAAACATGCACTTGAGATGCTAAAATATCATCCCATTCATTATTTTATTCCATTTCTTCAATCCAAACGTAGCATCCAATTCTTTTTCTGAAAAACACATTTAGCTTGTAAAACATTAACAGAATATATATATTTACATTTTAAAGAGTTTGAATCTTCTGCATTAACCTAGGTATCTGCAGAAGGTTTTTTCCGCTGTGGCCATCATCTAAATAGAAAAAGACATACTCTTTTCCCTAGCTGCTTTTTTGCTTATGAAATTGTTCCAGTTAAGATGGAATGATCATGCAACAAGTGAAATCCACTTAATTCATGTCAAATAGTAGTACCAGCAAAAACCATAATGTTAATTCAGTTGTACCAAGGCAGTTTTTTCTTCCTTTGCATTAGCTCATTATGACTGCAATATGGTACTTGCGATTAGATTAGTTGCATATAATTTTATACTAGTTTCTTGTTTTCATTCAGTATTATCTGAAGGCTGCTTTTGGCTTCAACAAGAATCAATTTTCCGAAATTCTGAGTTTGGTGGGAATAGGTTCTATTGTTTCTCAGGTATCCTTTCTCATCCTCTAAATATATTCCCTCAGTTCCAAAATATAAGATTATTATTGACTTTTTGAAGCCAACTTGCAACATTTTCAAACTCAAAACTGACTTGAATTCCTTTAAGCTTAGTCAATAAAATGATGAATATTGTAAACTATCTAAAAAAAACTAGTCATTGTTTCGTAACTTTTAATGAATCATCTCAATTTTGAGTTCAAAAATATCTCGATTTGGCTGTCAAAGTCAATAATGATCTTATAATTTGGAATGGAGGTCGTACTTGATAGTTGAGATATTGTGAAGGGTCCATCCTTCTAAACATGCTTTACCTCCTGTGAATCAGATATATCTACTATGATCTGCCTCTTTTGTTGTATTTTAATGAAGCTTGTAGGGCTTCCTTTGCTCAATCCATGGTTAGGAGAGAAAAAGATATTGTGCGCAGCCATACTTGCATCAATAGCTTATGTAAGTTTCAGTTGTTAGGAATCTAACGACGACATGATCTGGAGTAAATTTTACTATAGTGCACATTTAAAAGGGATTCATCGAAAGTTTATCTACAGGCTTTACTTTATGGATTGGCATGGGCTTCTTGGGTAAGTACTCACATATACTTCAGAACTGCATATTTATAATCCATTTTGAAGTAGATGCCCTGTGACAGAGACAAATAAGAGAGATATGTTTACATTTAGGGCTTTATATATGTTTTGTATTTATTTAATCCCATTTAGCTGAGATGAAAGAATGTGCCTAGAGCTCCTTACATTGCTGTACTTTTTATAACTGCAATTCATTGTGTTCATAGGTACCATACTTGAGTGCTTCATTTGGAGTCATCTTTGTCCTTGTCAAACCTTCAGTAAGTTTTAATGTCCTAGATACATCTTTAGATGGTGTAAGATTAGTCTAGTCAATTTAACGAATTTTTTGTTGTTGCTATCAATCAACAGACTTATGCTATTATATCAAAGGGATCAAGCTCCACCGATCAGGTTTGTGAATTAAAGATTCCATTTGGATTGATTTCTGTTGTTGAAGAAGAGATTTCAGACCTATTCTAAAAACCTAAATTGACCAGGGTATCATAGTGTTGAGAAGTTGGACACTTGGGGTAGCCGCCCGAGCAAAGATGAAAAACACTAATAATCCCCACAATAGTTGAATTTCACATAGTTGGCGAAACATAGCTTGCACAAAGATGCCAAAACTTAGGTGCCAAATGCAAATGTTCTGATAAGCAGGAATTTCAGCCGACTTTCCTCCCCTTTGAGGGTGCATAATATTGCACAAGATGAACTTTAAAATTTAGCAGGACTAAGGGCATGTGGCACTTCAAGACTGTCTGCTAAATCATCTAATGTTTCTTTGTACATATATCTGCTTGTATGAAGATCGAGAAAAGACTGTCCCATGCATGCAAGTCTATTCAAATTTCAAGCAACATGAGTCTACACTTAAAAGTTGGTGGTCCACCTTGTGACCAATTCTCTCCAGCACCTTGTGTTCTTATGTTTTTTTTCTCTATGGTCTATTACGAAGCATATTTTTTTTTCTTTCTTCTTCTTCTAGATGATAACCTATAGATCATGTTTCTAAGGTCCCTTCATTAAGATCCGAGGAAACTCAAATCGTTCATATGGCCATCTTTACTGAGCCATGGCCTGCTGATACGATGCATTTGGCAAGCTAGTTTTATCACCCCTTTTTTTTTGCTGAGCTAGTGGCCATGTGTCAGGTAATCTTGTTGTCCATGTCTTCAGCAAGTTTAGGTACCCATGTTTCGATGACTTAGCTCTCACTATGTCAACTATTTAGGCACAAAATCCCTTAATGTTGAGCTCCACGCGTTAATGCATATTAATTTGTTGCCGAACATACTTTTTGTTTGATCCTTCCCTTGAATGATTAGGGTTTTTACAAGCGTTGTCAACTTGAAAGGGGATTAAAAAGTCTCCTTTTTGTGAGTTCCACACTTCATATAGTCTCCTAATTTATATCTATTATTTGTTGACCGAGTTCAGTCTTCTAGGTACATGTTGCAATAGGAGAACAACGTTACTGCCTTGAGAGAAATTGGGCTGCAGTCTGAGTCACTAGTTGAAAGATTAAACAAATATCTCACCCCACTGTGATAAATACAAATTTCAATTATATACACCCTGTAAATTTTTGTTTGATACAAGGGCAGAGGAATGTTTTCTTATCGTTGTTCAAAAGCTTAGTGGACGATTATAACCTACTACTACAATGGAGACTATGATGATGACATTTGAAATATTTAGTTTACTTTATGCCCTTCAATTTCAGTCTAAATTCAATTATTGTTGCAGGGAAAAGCGCAAGGATTTATAGCCGGTGTCCAATCAATTGCAAGCTTGTTATCCCCACTTGCAATAAGTCCATTGACATGTAAGTTGAATGTCATATCTTTGTTATATGAACCATTTGCAGTTAACTTGCCTAATTGATGTTATGATGTTTTTCCAGCATGGTTTTTGTCTAGCAATGCACCTTTTGACTGCAAAGGTTTCAGCATAATATGTGCATCTTTATGCATGGTGAGTATTTTCTGTCAGTTTGTATCCCTCTTTTTTTTTCCTTTCCTTTTGACTACATTTTCAAATGGTCTCAGATGATTTCTTTATGCTGTGCTTTGATGCTAAAAGCCGAACCACCATCAAACAACAGCTTACGTGGCAATGAAGAAAACATTGAAGAACCACTTTTATCATAAATGTTGATAGTATAATACCAGTAGTCCTAGAAGGCCAAGTTTGAGTATGGATGTCAATGATGGTGTCTCTCCCCCCCCCCCCTCCCTCCTCCCCCCCCTCTTCCCCCTTTTTTTCTTACTTTTGAATGTTGTTTGTACCATGGTACTACATAATTTAATATTACTGCTTCCTATATATGGAGTAACATTTTGTCGCAGTATACTTATAGGGATCCTTTTAATATTCCGAATCTTTGTGACTTGTAAATGTGATCTTTATGTGATTAATAAATTTTGATTTAGTGATCTACACACTTTGTGTTATGTGATTGAAGGTGTGTGATTTAATTATATGTATAGAAAATATATGTAAAGCCTAACTAGAAACTCACTATTCACAATTTTGGGAATTCAAAATATAAGTAAACATTTTTAGGCTAATTAATTTAGTTAGCAATTGAACTAGAAAGCAGATTAAGTTTGGTCTAACCAAGGGGGCGATTTGGTGAGGTTTTGGCATTAGGAAAGCTTGTAATACTGAGGCAAAAAACACTTTTATACCACTGTGGTTGTAGTGTTTTAAGTAATTAGTCACTGTATTTTTAAAATATTCAATTAGCCCACTGTATTTTTTAAAAATGTTCAATCAAGCAATTCCGTTCAATTTCTTGGACAGACGTCAAATAATTACACACGTGGCATTGAAAAAAAAAAATCAAAAAATCATTATTTCCTACGTGGCAAGCCAGTCAGCCAAATTCTTAATACTATTGAGCCACTACACTTTAAAAAAAATACAATTGGCCCACTGTGGTTTTAAAAATAGTTTTATGTTTTATTTTCTATTTTTTTCTTTCCTAAAATATTTATAATATGTATAATATTAATAAAAATTAATATTATAATATGTATGTTTTATTTTAAAATAAAAATAAAATATATACTTTTATGTTTTCAAATACTTATAAAATTTTTCAAAATAGAAATATTTTTATGTTTTATTTTCTTTCTTTTTTACCTAAATATTTATAATATGTATAATATTAATAAAAATTAATATTATAATATTTATAATATGTATGTTTTATACAATCAATACCTCATTAATTTTTTTTCTTTTCCTTTATCTCTTTTCTATTATTTTAATTATTTTAATTTAAATAATACAAATAATCAAAATATTCAAAATATTTAATTATTTAGAACAAAATATTCAAATTTTTAATGAATTTTCTTTATAATTTTTCTTCTCAAACAAAAAATAAAATAATAAAATCATTATGTGGTAAAATAATAATAAAATTAAAATAAATATTTTAATTCATTTTTAATAATTTTTTCTTTTCCTTTCTTTTAATAATTATTTTTATTTTAAAATTAATTCCAAATAATACAAATAATATATCAAAAATTTTGTGATAAAAAAATTAATAAAATAATAAAAATTCAAAATCATTAATTATGTGACAAAAAATAATTAAAATAATAAAATTAAAATAAATATTTTAATTCATTTTCTATAACAAAACTCATAGCAGCAGTAGCCATTGAACAATCCAAAGAGGGCATCTTCCTTTTGCCCGAAACCGCCACCCCATCTAGCAAATTGGCCTTTTCCCAACACCCATCTCAATATTCTCCACAAAGGCCTCGATTCCAATCAATCATTCCACAATTTGCACAATTCTCACTCTCGATTTATAATTTCATCTCGAACAGACTTGGGCTTTTACGGCTTTTAGAATTACCCAATTCCACGACTACAATTTCTTCAATCCTATCGAAACCCACTTGCCCTTTTGCATTTTCAACAAAACCCAATTCGTTCCTACTCTCAATTTCTCCAAATTTACAATTATCGCATCGATCACTCCCGAAATCGCACCAAAATTCCCTAATTCCTTCCTCGGAGAGCGAGTCTCCCAGCCGTGACCAATCCAACTCGAATTATCCGATTCAATAGAACCTCCTCAATCACATCATCGCCATGAATAGTCCTCGAGTATTTGCTCCGAGAATCCAAAGAGAAGTAATCACCTAATAATTCCTTCCGAAGTCGCCTTCGATCCTTTCCAAACCCTTCATATCTTCATCTCGAGCCTGAATCCGAAGTGTGAAGCACCTCCCAGTCTTGAAAATTGCCAGTTTCGACCTCCATTTAATAGTAAGTTCGAGAGCTCTGTTTGGTCATATGAGATCCCATTCAGTGAAAGGAAGGGAAGATGATGATGATGAGAACGAAAGGAGCTATTATTCTAATTATTTTTTTGCCACATTATCAATGAGATAATTTTATTTTTATTTTTTGTGTTGCCACATCAGAAAATAATGATTTTTTGATTTTTTTTATTGCCACATGTGTAATTATTTGACGTCTGTCCAAGAAATTGGACGGAATGGCTTGATTGAACATTTTTAAAAAGTACATTGGGCCAATTGAATATTTTAAAAGCACAATGACTAATTATTTAAAACACTACAAACACAGTGGTCTAAAAATGCTTTTTGCCTAATACTTACGTAACTTTAGGCTAATCAATTTGATTTTTCCTTCCTACTCTGTGTTGTCAAGCAATACATGGTGAGTTATGGTTTCTTTGCTAGCTTTGTGTTGGGCTTGTTTGTATATATGACAAATCAATGTACGTGGTCAACAAGTAATATAGAAGAAGTAAAATATCGATCCCACGGAGAATATTAATTGCATTTTAATCTAGCATACACCAGTTTTATAATTATCTCGGTCTACTTAAACAGATGAGCAAATTATGATTTATCTAAAAGTACTAAATATCAAAAGACAACTAACTAACACGTAATTTAATCAAATAAGGGAGATATGCGATTATAATTTAACTTAAGGAACAATTACATTTTCTAATACATTTTAAAAAATAATTACATCAATAGTGCACTCATAAAATATTTACAAATTAGTGCATATGCAATATTTTATTTACAAAATTAGTGCATTCTTTTCTCTTTAATTTAGTTGAGTGTTTTAATAGGTTGCAATTTAATAATTATTTCCGCCGTTCTAGCCTTCTGTTCTTGTTCCTTAATTGGCTGTCATACTCTTCTCTCTCTCTCTAAAAAATGGCCGCACAGAGTAACTACCAGATCATGGGCAAAGTCCAAGTAGATATTGCAGTCAAAGCCAAGAGAAGCCTTTTCAGAGTCTGCTACCGTAGCACCGGAGATGGATTTCTATTCTTTCGCAAAATATTGATCAAAGGACATGGTTGTGTTATCACAGTTTGTTCTAGCTAGCATCCTTCAAGACTGAGAAGACAAGGATGTAGTATTTCTCTCTATTATCAACAAACATATATCAAAATAGCTAGAGATCGTGAAGTGACTTCTTGGCCTTTTCACCATTTGTCTTGCTATTTCAAACTCTTTTAACCTTCATACATCAGTTTCTGAGTTTTGAGTCTTACTTGCAAAAAGCAAGCAAGCTTTGAAAAAAGTCTTATCTTGTGTTTTTGTTGTAACTCTTTGTTTATTGAATTTCTTCATATTGATACAGACTCAAATTTATAGAAAGACGTGAAATAAAAAAACATACTTACGATTCATTTTATGAGTTGGTGAGAGGCTTGTGCAGAAAACGATTTTGTGGCAGAGACGCGATTTATTTTTATGAATATTTGGTTACCCACAAAAACTAAAATTGTTACCTTTGTACGAAGGGTTGACTACCAACTGCACCATATTCATAATAATTTTATTTTTAAAATGTTATTTATAAGTTGGTAGCCAAACCTTCATAAAAAGGTAACCAATTCAATTTTATTGGGTTACCAATTAATTATAAAAAAATTTAACAGTTTCCAAGTGTTATGTTCAGATAGGGGTGCTCAAAAAATTCGGTTTTTTCGGTTTTTACTGAATCCATTGAAACCCAGACTTGCTTTTTTTTCGGTTTTGATTTTTTTGACTGGATTTTCGCTTTTTTATACTTTTGATCTTTGGTAATGGTAATGAAAATTTTGAATTCGGTAAATACCGAAAAACCAAAAAAACCGAATGTTACAAACCAAAGAGATACCAGACTAGTGGTTAAGCAACATTCTTTCAGCTCTTGATACAATTAATTTACTCTTATAAATCCCCAAGCTGCATATAAAGAATATATGTAGTAGTAGTAGTAGTAGTAGTAGTAGTAGTAGTAGTAGTACATTAAACCAATTGATTACGGGTAACATTTGTTAAGATGGAATTTGCTCCACATCCTCCTATGTTGTTGCAGGCACTAGCAGTACTGCTATACCCAGACGATATCGAGTTGCCACAAAACTAATTCACCTTGATTCCATTATTCTCTCTAAATACTATTATGACAACCACATTAACAATATCCCCATCTTTAGCTAAGACCCTGCAAATTCATGGGCAAAACTGGCTGCGGTGGGTGTTCTTCCAGATGACAGACTCACTGGTTTTCTGGTAAATAACCCGGCTGAGACTAACAATTGTAATTAACAATCATCAAAAGAATTAACCAAAAATTTCAAATTACAATTAATATTTACTACAATTATGATAGTTAAATACTCTTAGACTAACAATTGTAATTAGTATTTGTAAGAATGTAATTTACTAGTCTCATTTCTTAGTTTTAAAAATTTGTTAATATAAAAAAAATTATTTAATTATTACGGATAACCAAAAACCTGAATCGAAAAAAGCTGATGTATCGACTTTGTACTCTAACCTAGAAGTGCAAAAAGCCGGTTATTCTTGACTTGCATTCTGGTTCTTGATTTTTTGAATTTTTCTTCGGTTGCCCGGCTTCGATTTTTTTGCTAGGTTGCTCAGTTTTTATCGATGAGCACCCCTACTGCAGGTATCCGAAAATGCCATGTCTAAGTTTCCATTTATGTAGATGTTAGTTACTTATAAAAAACCTTTTAAAAATAAAATTATTTTGAATATGGTGCAGTTGGTAGCCAAACTTTCATACAAAGGTAACCATTTTAGTTTTTGTGGGTAACCAAATATTCATAAAAAAAAAAATTGTTCGTGATTTCATCTTTGTTCGGCTACTCCGAATTCGTTTTGGATATGTTCTTTCTGGTTTGGTAACTTCGACTTCTTCTTCTTTTATTTGTTTTGGTAACTCCGACTTCTTCTTTTTCTTCTTCAATTTGTTTTGTTTTGGTTGTTCGTGATTTCCTCTTTGTTCGGCTACTCCAAATACATTTTGGATCTGTTCTTGCTGGTTTGGTAACTCTGACTTTTTTTTCCGATTTGTTTTGGTTGTTCGTGATTTCCTCTTTGTTTTGTTTTCGATTTATTTGGTAACTCTGTTCTTGTTAGGAATTAGTATGCAATTATTTTTGAATTTATTTTTGTTGTTAGATCCAAGATATTTGAATTTGAATTTTTTGTTGTTGTTAAATCTCAAATATTTGAATTATTAATTATGGTAGTTATTTCTCCTTGATTTTAAGTTTCCTTATTAATGTGAATTGCACTATTTTTGTAATATGGATCCTAATTACACTTTTTTTGTAATTATTTTGTTGATGCACTAATGGTGTAATTACTTTCTAATTGTTGTATATTTATGTAAAGAACCGTTAACTTAATGCGTCATTCAATTGTTACACTTCCTGTAAAGCCCAATTGATTATTTCGGATTGCTAGTCGAGAACACGAAAGTAAAATATGGTCATCTCTCGATATACTATACCCATAACACATTAAATCCACAATTGATAGAATGAATGTGAACACCCAAATTAATTAACTC
Organism: Panax ginseng; assembly: GCA_020205605.1. Taxonomy (NCBI): domain Eukaryota; kingdom Viridiplantae; phylum Streptophyta; class Magnoliopsida; order Apiales; family Araliaceae; genus Panax; species Panax ginseng. The sequence goes on along the minus strand of CM035136.1, from coordinate 50,764,596 downwards.
ACTATATCTCTAGGTGACTTAAAATTAAAAAGGGTTTAAGTACAAGTTCTCAAATGACTACGAGTGGTGCTTCGGTATATCTCTATCCTTAGCACGAATTATAGACTTACCATGTAGAATCATAAACACAAGTCAATATTGTAAGATCCCGACTTTTATGAAATAAATATCTAATTTAATTTATAATTATTATTTAAAAATCTGTAAAATATTAAATTGATAAATGGTCAAATTAACAATTAAAGGATAAGTGAATAAATAAAAGATGAAAAGGTGGGGGAAGGAAACTATGGCGCCCCTAAATCCGGGTCCTTCGAACCACGAATCCGGTCCGCCACGATACTACTATCGTCAACTATTTATATCTTTTATTCATAACTTAATGAATACAACTATGCTTATTACAATTTAGAATATAAATTCTTTTCATTTCCAGGATCTGTACAATGACCCCAAACTTTATATGTTTCAAATCTTGGTCACTTACCATTCCTGTTTTACATCATATTCGATGTTATAAAAATATGAGAAATAATTTAAACTTATTCAATCTCCTTTGAAAATAAATCTTTTATTGATATCTTAACTTGAATCAATTACATATCCTTGAATCAAATTATGTTATTATTCAGTCTATTCGAATTACTGTATAAATATTTACATCTTAATTCGAATTTCTCTATGTATCACATAGTACAACTTAACATGTATTACACATTATAAACTACTATCATGTACATCTCCTAGAACCTAAACATGATTTAATAGCATCTAGTTAAATAATAAATTAATCTCATTCGATACTATTGGACTTTATCAATCAAGTAGCACGTAATCTTTACCATGTATCCTTAACCTGCAAAAGTGGTTATTTGCAAGGGTGAGCTCGACAGCCCAGCAATTCTAACAGTTTTCATGCAACACATAGCATATAATAACATACTCAGCTCATGCATTCATAATCCATTTATATGTACTACGCATGTTACTTCTCATATAACAGGCATATAGGTTTATTTCACAAGCATATCATCAAAGATCAACTTTCATATTTCATATATATCTCATATGCATTTCATATATACATCAACATTTGCATAGCATAATATAGCTTAACTAACAGTTATCAAGTTCATATAACAAATAGAAACCGAAAGACTTGTCTGATTCGTAGTTTATCAACTACGACTTAACTGCTTAAAGCTTATCTGCACTGCGTGTATTCCTACACAATTATATAATCATGGATTCATATCCATTAGTCACATATTTCATACATTCTTAATGTAATAATAATGTTACATTGTTCTCTAACTAGGTTCATAACACCTACATTTCACTTTCTCATCATACTCTTAGAATAGCTAGGTATGTATAGGTATACCTTAGCTACACATGTTCAATATCAACATTCATAAATCTATTACACACGTGACTCACTATGGGTTCGTTCCACATTTCAAACTCATAGATGAATGTTTCATATAGTTCTTGCCTTTTGCAAACTTTAATAAATTTTAACAAATTTGGGTTTTATATAACCATTACATGATCTTAGGCTTAAAATATCATCCATGTCAAGTACTATAGCTTAGGATAGTACTATAAGTAAGTTGCCAAAATTAGAAAACAAATAAATGTTCAGACCAAACTGTCCTGCATCGCAGCTGCGTTGAGGTTAGGCTTGGGACTGGCGCAGCTGCGCTATCCTCTGGCCAGACCAAACTTGAGTATTTATTTTCTGGTTTTATCAGGGTTTTTAACATGCATTACTGTTAACACATAACTAACCCACATGTTAAGAGGTCTTAGCCCAAACTTGGTGCCTCTTGCATTTACCTTAAGTTGTTTTACACTTTATAGCTTTATTGCCATTTATTTCATGGCTAAGTAAGTTCATACAACAAGGGTCTAACTATATGACCACCAACGAGGTTAACCAACTTTCAATATACATGCTTACATGTAATCACATGACTAGCATTGTTTATGACTTGAAATCTTACTTTAAGACATGTATAGTTCATAGTATGTCTATCTAGTAGGGTGCACGTACTTACTATGCCTAAAGGTATAAAAGTCCAATCATGTTGCACATAAGGTCAGAACACAAGTACTTAATGTTCGTCCCTCTTAGTTTCAAAACTTCAAAACTTTATTCTCAAAGTCAATATCATACTAAATTAATCATGCAAGGCAACTTCAAATCACACGTCATACTTGTTTGTACATGTTTCTACGTACGTTTTCAAGGTTAAAATATAATCACTTCATGTTTTAAAACTTAGTTTATAAAAGATAACGGAGTTCGTCCTTGAAATCGTTTTAACCAAAACAAGTTATCTATCACACATACGATTCAAATTTGAATCTTACATCATGCGTAATTCGACCTCATATAAATGCTATCAAGGTCAAAATTAAAGGTACACAATTTCGTCAAAGTTTGTTTTCAAAAATCTTTAGGTTTCTTTTGAAAACACACACTAAGTCGTAATAAAGCATTTCATTATAAGTAAGGTAATCTTATATGTAATGTCTAATATCATGCATTTTTATGTTTTATTACTTAGAATAACATATTCCATCGCCGGGAGCACTATACTTGCGTATGTGCTCATTCAACGCCCTCCAATCGCCTCCTATCACATAACAGTCACAAAGATGACTATTTTAACCCTTTCCAACGATCTCAAATTTAAAACCTTAAAGAACAAAAGTTGTAGGTCTACTCGTCCTCGTTCCGGATCATCTTGAATCACCTCAATCAGAGTTTGTATGAAAACGTTATGCCTAATTTACTACACAAGAGTTAGAAGCGATACGCTGAATTCTCGATGCGGCAATGCTTCCCAATTGGCATTAGAGGCGTATTGCTTGCTACCACAGGATGTAGAGAGCGATTCCTGTTACGCACTTCTCGATTTTACAGACCTCTACTCCTTCTAATTTTCATAACATGAGTTATACTCATCCAAATCAGTCCATTTTCGATTCTATGAGCTTGTAACTCATAAAACTACAACATACCATATACCCAACAATTAACATAAAAATTAACTAACTTAAATATGAATTTGAAACTCATGTTCATGCTTAGGTTTCTGGTTTTGAAAAGTTTAGCGAATTCATTCACCCCGAATTCATTTCTCAACCAAATTGGTTCGTTTAACTTCCGTTGATTTCGTATTGAACTAAATTAACAACATCTAACAGAAATTCATGGATTGCAACAAGTTTTAGCCATCAATTTTGGACTTACTTAGCAAGTATTTCATGATATTACTAAGAAATTACAAACCTAGAACTCAAGAGCATTAATGTTAGAAAGATTACCTCTTGAATGCTTGGAATTGGCTAGCTATAACTCCTCAGTCTTCCCATTGCTCTCAATTCTCCCAACTCTCTATACTTCACTTCTCAGACAACTTATCAAACATGAAAGGAGAAGGAGAAGGCTCTATATATAGAAAACCCAAAACACAGTCCATATCTTTGCTCCCTAATTCAAACCAACGAGAATGAGAATTGTATTATGGTTAAGGAAGAGTTGGTGAGTGGTTGGTGAATCCCATCATGTTGCCCACTCCCCTTGAAATTATTTTCTACCCTTTAAAGAAAATGAGGGAAGAGTAGGCTAGTCTCTAGAGTTCACGTGAATGAGAAAAGGAAGAGCAATTGGACACTTAATATGGGACAAACAAACCTCAGCAACTTGTAAGTATAAATCATTTATGCCCAACTCTTAGTCATATAATAAGTACACTAAGTTATATAATATATGTACACCATTCTTCCCAAAGAAACTTAGGTTATAATTAAATTACTTATCTTATCAATTAATTAATAGTATTAATTAATCCATTTCTCAAATAAATCAATTATTAATCTCTATAACAATTGATTAGCATTTATATGGTTAATTATCACAATAAATATAAAATCTTATAATATTTATAACCAATATACTTATTATCATGCTATCACTCGCAATAATAATAATTCAATATACCATCAAATAATTGCTAGATATTAGTATATTGTCCATAACAATAATTATTAATATAAGATAATATATCTCATCACTGTGCCACACAAGGCATATTTCACAAGCTCGATCTTAAGCTTCTCTCATTCTCCACACTTATTATTCTTTTAATATAATATCTGTGTGACTCAAGCATTTAAATGTTAAACTACCTTAATTAATTATAAGTATAACCTTTACGCTTATAATAATTAATAACTACTCCATTAGTTATTTAAATGATAACATCCACGATAAAATAATAACTTAAGTTATTTAATATATTAAAATAACTTAGTTTTCTTTCATTAATTATCTCCTTAAAATACATTAGAAATTATGTATTTTGTCATAACATAAATATTATGTTTTCTCCGAATAAAGACATTTACAATTAGAAATTAATTTGCTTATTGTCTCAAGATATTATTTTTAATATAATATCAATTAACTATATATATGACACATATATATATATTATATATAGAAAATATATAATAAGTTTCTTTTCTATTATAATAAATTATTTCCATCAATTTATTTACATATAACTAATACGTTTTAATATATTTACTATTTTATTAATCATACCTCATACAAAAAATTATATAAGGAAATATTATTATTCAAAAATAACATTTCCTCCTTTTATTAAAATAACTCAATATTAGAAATTATTTTAATATCCTCTATTAGAAATATATACTTATTATTTTCTCTCCCTCTATAAATTGTTCCCAAAACAATTTCTTCAAATATTAAATATCCATTTAAAGATATAATGATTTATGTCTCCCTTTAATAACATATATATATTTAACGTTATTCGTATTAGACTTTTTCACATATTACCATTCTGAGTAACATATATAAAGGATCACATATTCAACACACATATTGATTCACTCATTTACTTAAGTAAATTAAACCTTGTACTATATTAGCATAGTTATTTACGGTTTAACATACACATTATATTATTCCATAACATAACTCTCAACTATCAATTAACCAATATTTATTCTTATTAGTTAATTCTCTCAACTAACTCATGATTCACTATTCAAACCCATTCGCGGATAACTTACGTACTATCAATAACCTATATTATAATCATACCAGTTATTAGTACACATACACAAGAAAATGACAATTATACATTAATGTCATTCACTTACTATGATAAAATAATCTTATAAACTATTTAATATCGACATGAAATTTTATCCACTTCTTTTATCTCAACTGAATTATCTCTGCGATCAATAACAATATATAAAAATAATATATTTATTAATCACAAAAATCACATATTACATGGTTCATATTACCTTATGTAACACATTCCTACATACCTCGTATCACATAAATGTTTTTATTCGAACTCATTTCACACTTAAGAATTTTATTCATTAAATTCTTATTTAATAATTTCTAAAAATTCCGGTTCTTACATCCTCTCCCCCTTATAAGGATTCCGTCATCGGAATCACTGAAACCTCCTCTACTCAGTCCCTTCAGAAGAATAAGAATCTTCCACGATTTTTCAAAAATTGGGAAGTAGTATGAATATTCTTCGATTCTAAATTATACTGAGGGGTCACAAGACCGTGAACTAGTGCTTTAACACAATCATCCACACTACAAACCAGAGTGTTTATCTATCACAAAGACTGAAAACACCCTCCACACATACATTAGGTGGCTAGCCTATTGTACCACTACATTGGGCCACAACGTAGTGTTTTGTAACAACTACATGTGTTACGCTTGGAACCATTGTCCCCAAAAATATGTCCCTTTATAGGGTTGTTCACCTCAGCTTTTCAACAACTGAATCCGCACTAGAACAATCTGGTTTGGCACAAATGTTCAAGAATGCTTGAATTTCACAATTATTTTTCGACAGTCGTCTAGCCGAATCAAATAGCTTAGACTTTTATTAATAATTCGGACATCAATCGAAATAATTTGGCCAACTTAATTGACCTTTTTTCATAAATAAAAGAAAACAAAAAATTCTTTTATGACATCATGATACCGTACTAGATTAGTAGTACGTTGAAGATTCCGCCATCATGTGACTTTGTCATACTACATCATACCAAAATTGGCTGACGATCTTTCAATGTCAACCAACACTAGGTTCAACTACATTGATGACTCCATTGTTTACCATACATCATATCAAATGATGCACATGGGTAAAAATACATTTTGAAAATTTTTAAATCATTTTTTTGTCTTAGCCGAAACAATTAGCATAGACATAAGAATAAAGGTATTGTTTTTAAAGCATCAGTGGTTAAATCACATGATCCAATATTTTCCAAGAAAATAGAAGCGCAAACATCAGCACAAAGTAAATTAAAATTTTAAAATCTAGCAGAGCTAGAAGATTTAGAAAATCCACGTTTCTCCATCAACTTCAATCTTTACTATACCAAAATTTCTAACTTCATAACATATATATACCCAGTACAGTTCATCAAACTTACCACACTTTGGAAATTCAGGAACTTGCCACAATTATATGAGTTTAAGAACTTATCCTAGTCAGACCATAGGCATCCATTCGCTGAGGGGTTCAAAAACATTTCATATAATTATGAGTCACGAACGTACCATGTGCATGAGTTTTAAGAACTCGCGCCTAATCTTAATATTTTCTATCTTAATATTAATAGTCTCTATCTATCAAATATGATATGAGAAAAGAATCACCTTCTCACCATAAGCATATCAATAGTGCGACACCGACATTCCATTGATTATCATTGTGAGAAACCGAGCGTGAGCACAAAGCCTCCGCCCACACAAAGGTGTGTATAACTCAGCTCTCACATGAGTCCTCAACTGAAATCTAACTTAACTCTATCTCACTCTCAACTTGCTCTTTGCTCGATACGAATTCTTCGTATCTCATTACATACAACTCCTCATGAGTTCATATCATACCATTTCATAGTACAATCTGTTATAGCATCAAGCTATACACACTTAGTTGTTACATACTATTTATCACTTTATAGCTTAATCTGATCACGTCGTGATCATTAATTAACCTTAGGGTTCTTTCCCTATTCATATTATCTTTGTCATATAGACACCATCTTAATATTTTTATTATAGGAGTTAGGAAACTCATGAATTCTCATTCTCTTAGATACTTCAAGATTCTTCTTTGAATCTTCACTTATATATATTTTAATCTTTATCTTTTTCTCTCTCTCAGGTTATAGCCTAAGGTACACTTACCTAAAATTTATAACCTACATCTTTGATACCAACCTGTGATGCCCCCAAATCTGGGTCCCTTCGAACCACGGATCCGGTCTGCCACGATACTACTATCGTCAACTATTTATATCTTTTATTCATAACTTAATGAATACAACTATGCTTATTACAATTTAGAATATAAATTCTTTCCATTTCTAGGATCTGTACAATGATCCCAAACTTTTATAAGTTTCAAATCTTGGTCACTTATCATTCCTGTTTTACATCATATTTGATGTTATAAAAATATGCGAAATAATTTAAACTTTTTCAATCTCCTTTGAAAATAAATCTTTTATTGATATCTTAACTTGAATCAATTACATATCATTGAATCAAATTATGTTATGATTCAGTCTATTCGAATTACTGTATAAATATTTACATCTCAATTCGAATTTCTCTATGTGTCACATAGTACAACTTAACATGTATTACACATTATAAACTACTATCATGTACATCTCCTAGAACCTAAACATGGTTCAAGAGCAGCTAGTTAAATAATAAATTAATCTCCTTCAATACTATTGGACTTTATCAATTAAGTAGCACACAACATTTATCGTGTATCCTTAACCTGCAAAAGTGGTTATTTGCAAGGGTGAGCTCGACATCCCAACAATTCTAACGGTTTTCATGCATCACATAGCATATAATAGCATACTCAGCTCATGCATTCACAATCCATTAATATGTACTACGCATGTTACTTCTCAAATAACAAGCATATATGTTTATTTCACAAGCATATCATCAAAGATCAACTTTCATATTTCATATATGTCTCATATGCATTTCATATATACATCAATATTTGCATAGCATAATATATCTTAACTAACATTTATCGAGTTCATATAACAAATAAAAACTGAAAGACTTGCCTGATTCGTAGTTTATCAACTACGACTTAACTGCTTAAAGCTTATCTGCACTGCGTGTATTCCTACACAATTATATAATCATGGATTCATATCCATTAGTCACATATTTCATACATTCTTAATGTAATAATAATGTTACAATGTTCTCTAACTAGGTTCGTAACACCTACATTTCACTTTCTCATCATACTCTTAGAATAGCTAGGTATGTATAGGTATACCTTATGTCGACGTCGGGATTTTTAGATGTCCCTTTCTGTTACTTGTTCTTTGGTGTTCTAATTTTAGGTGAGATTTGTTTGAAAAAATAAGTGAAAAAGGTTCGACATGTATAATGTCGACGATGGATTGATAAGAGTCGCCATTGGTTTTTTAAATGGTTGTACCAACACAACCGAGAAAAGGTTTGCACATTGACCCATGATGTGACACCGCTAAACGAATTCGGTGAAACCGAGATTCATTTGGATCCGGGGACTTGGTTATCTGGTGGGAAGGTGTTAGGCACCCCGACATCTGTGTTACCACTAGTGACCGCCTCTTTTCAAGAAACTATTATCTCGAATGTGTGTGTGTGTGTGGGGTCAATGTGTCATTATTTAGAAGTAGTCACGAGGCCTCGTCGCACCTATATACATGAGGTTTGAATTTAAGTAAAAATTCAATTTTAAGCAAGATATAAGCGGTGATGTTTTATAAAAGTGGTTTTTCAAACCACGATGCTCAATAGTAATTGAGACCTTTTACACTCCCATTTTATTAAGTGTTCTATTGATTGATTTTATTTTACAGATGCAGGCATCCGTACGAAAATAATGTACAAAATAATGCCGACTTCTTCATGGGTATGGAAACCATCTGAGGAAATTCAGACACCACAGAATAATTTACAAGCTGCTTACAACTGAAAATGTCCATCAAGGGAACCGAATCTAGATCCAATGGGCTGAATCTGTGATCACATGATTCCTAGGCGTACAAGATACCGTAATTTGTATGAAAGCAGTAAGCAGGTATATATATAAAAGCTGTAAATATATATATACAGACATGATCACCAACCACGAAGCACCTCTATGGGGATCGAAAATGTAAATAAAGTTTGTAAAAAGCTATCAACACCATGCAGGAAACTCGAGGCGGGACAAAACGTAAATAAAATGTAAAGCTATCAACCGCCACGGAGGAAACTCCAGGCAGGACAAAATATAAAGAAAGTCAGACAAAGCGATCAAATCGCCACGAAGTAAACTCTAGGCAGGACAAAACGTAAAGAAAGTTATAAAAGCGATCAACCACCACGTAAGTAAACTCTGTGTGGACGATGAATATATATATATATATATATATATATATATATATATATATATATATATATATATATATATATATAAGTAATAAACGCATACCGGGATGTAAAATCGAGGCTCATCGAATGTAGTTCAACAACAATTTCATATATATATAAATATATATATATAAAAGTGAATAAACGCACTTTATGTAAAATCCGGGCTCATCGAGCAGAGTCCGACAACAGTTCATATATATATATATATATTAAAGCAAGTAAACGCCTTTGATGTAAAATCCGAGGCTCATCGAATGAGTCCGACACACGCTTAATATATATATATATATATTAAAGTAGTAAACGCACTTGCATCAAAGTCAGGCTCATCGAACAAAGTTACACACACGATATATATATATATATATATATATATATATATATATATATATATATATATATATATATATATATCATCTGAAATGAAACCACGGACCAAAGTTCGGGCAAAAGCAAGCAACACGACTCTCAACATGAAGAAGGGTGTGTGCAGAGATGAAGAGAAAGGCTTTAAAGTGTGTGAGAAGGCTTACAGTTGACTGCCAAAGAAGACTTCTATATCTTTAAAGTGGGTAAACACTGGCTTTTGTAGGTACAAAAGAAGCTATATGTGAGCTCACAGGTGTTTAAAATGAGAAAGTACATCAGTATGAGGTGAGTGCAGAGCAAATTAGGCGAGGTGGCTTCCTCGCATGCTTTTCTCTTGAAAATGGCCACCCCAAGCCCTCTATTTATATAGGATGGAGTCATGGTGTACACTGCTGAGTCACATGAGTGTACAGGAGGCAACCCGGGTGGTTCCGGGTTTCTCAGGTCGGGTCATCTCATAGTACGTGCACTCGGGCACTATAATGTCCGCTCGAACTTTCAGAAGTGCAATTTTGGCATCCGATTAAGGTATATAAGACCTATTTCGGACCGCCGTTGTCGAGAGTTATACAATGGCATATGATTATAGTTTGTACGAAGTCATTGAAGATGGGACGATGCCCTCCGGTCTTCAAGCTTCAAATTCCATCCGTTACCCCGCACAATAGTCACTCGGGATTGGTTTTCCTTGGCTTTTGTGGGACATCGTTGTGTATAGATGTGTATGAAATGTTGAGACAACGCGGCGTGGCATCGTGTTGGCGAGATGACGATGTTTCCCCTCACCGGTGTTATCGCCAGATTGAAATTTGTCATGAGCGTTTCTCGAGCTTATTTGAGATTGGGTATTGCATTTGTTGTAGGTCCTCATTGTCATCTTTAAGGTGTGCCTGTCCTCCCGGTATTATCTTCGGGTTGGTACAACATATCTCGCATTTCCGGGGTTATCGCCGAAACTGCATTCCTTGGGGTTATCACAAAGGTTGGTGGCTATTCCCATGGTTGGGACTGAGACTGGATACCTCGGGGTTATCTCCGAGATTAATCGGTCTTCTCCGGTGTGTGTTTCGGTATTGGATCTGCACGCCTTGGGGTTATTTCTGAGGTTGGAATTGTTACTCCCAGTGTGTGTTCTGGGGTTGATGATAAACTTCTGGTAGTATCCGGTATGGATATGGATTGTCTTTCAGGGTTTCCTCTTAAAAGATGAATCTATCCTCCTGCAATGTTAGTGACAGGTGTACAGAAAATTTTGAGTGTCTACAGATGGCCCTCTTTATCATACTCATGCATGGCGATGCATGGGTTGGATAAATAATCCTAGACACTTGAAACGCAGCAAGACAAATATGGTACTGTATGTAGCAACATGATGGAAATGTATGATGCATGTGTACGGGGTTGTAGCCCAACACGCTGCGGATGATTGCTGGATCCCTGTTGCTTCAACTGGGGATTGGCAATGACGACCAGATTTGATGTGTAATTCGAATTTGTTAAGATGTTGATATTGAAGTTATCACCAAATTCCTATGTCCTTGGTAACGACTTGATCCTGAAGATGTACCTCTTATGTGTAAGAGATCTTTGGGGATAAAGCTTGGTCTATTTGAGGATGTGTATAACATATTCCATCATCTATCCTCTTTGATAACACTGTCCTTTCCTGGTTGGTATCGCTAGAATATGTCACGATTCTGTTGGATTTACTGCCAACAACAAATGCTGTCAGGGATGCCTGACCTTCGTTGACGTGTACTTCATTGACATGTGAATCAACGGCTGAAAAATCCTGTGGGATATACTGTCAAGGTTGCTTGACCTTCGCTGATGTGTGAACCAATGGTTGATACTCTGTGGGTAGATTGTCAAGGTTGCTTGACCTTCGCTAATGCGTGAATCATCGGAACACTGCATTGTGACCCCCGCTGGGGAATATGAGTAATCGAGCATGAAATCCTCGAATAGCTCTAGAGCTTTGATAGATTTAATCTCTATCGGCTGAGATAATGTCAAGGCTGCTTGACCTTTGTTGATATGTGTGTCAACGGCTTGAATGTACGTTGTAATCCCCTGCCGGGGCTTCACGTTGTAACCCCCGTCGGGGATCTACGTTGTAACCCCCGTCGGGGACTCACATTGATCTTTACGAGTAATGACCTGGAGTTGGCGGCATCGGACCTGTACAAGGTATTGCCAGATGTGATTTGTGACAAATGAGATCATTGGCAGGGTATACCTCGTGTTCAGGTGACTACCAATGAGCGATGTATAGACTCAAAGTTTCATCTCAGAAGACCAAGATTGTATGCTGTTTTGCTTAATCGCGTGGCATATTTATTCTCGATTTGACCTTTATAGTCCGCAAGAACTCCTTTGCAACTTGAACTGGACCAAGCCGGTGGAGTGGGGCCCATATAGGGGTGCCGCAGGTACACCTGCTTCAGCCGTAGATGAGCCTGCGGTCAACCATGGATGATATAATCCAGCAGGTTGGTCTCACAAGTCATTTTTAACTTGCTTCGCGAAGAGAAATCCGTGAGCCTCCTTCAGATCTGCTGAGTTTGTGCTATTTTCTGCAAATTCTGTCACCGTACAAGTGTTCTACACTATCCTGGTAATGTATGCATGTATTTTTTCCATTTTTTATCCGTTGGATTTTGAGTTATAGCATGAAATGCATCTAAACACATAGTAGTGATTATGTATGCACAAATGACTTGATAAAAAATATTCAACATAGTAAATGTTAGTATTAAACCATGATGAACATAATGATGTGAAAACATTTTACTTTTGAGACAGTCAAATTGGCACCTTTTTCTGCTATTTTTTGTCCTATTTGAGGTCCAATGAGCAAAAGGTAGAAAGGCAAAGTACTCCTGATATTGAGGTTAACCTTATACATGTATGATTTTGATTTTTAATGCATATATTATGTATATGACTTTGGGGCAGGTGTGCTACTGAATGGCCACCTAGACATGCCTATGTGCATGGGGATAGTCCTATTTTTAAAGGGGACTATGGCAAAATTTTTCAAAATGTAGGCATTGGGTAGTCATGCATTTTAACTCTATTGTATGTTAAAATAAATGCATGCATACATATAGTCATAAAATGCATTCTACAAAGCTCCAGGTAAGGAAATACCACACCCTTTCTGAGGTGATTTGGAGACTTGTTGTCCAGATATCATGGATTCGGATCAGCCGAGTGGCTCCCATAGGACCACTTCTGGTATACGGAGGAGGGCTTCTGAAGTACCTCGACCCCATTCTGTTAGACAACCTCGTCGATTGGTGGAGGCTGTGATTCGTCCAGTCCGGGTAGACGTGCCAGATGTTGAGGACGAGGAGGAGGATATTTCGATTGAGGATCCCACTCCTGCTGCACATGTCCCTTGTAGGGAGCTACCTTGTATTCAGGTGGCAAACCCAGAGCTTCTGGGTGATTTGAGCAGACATCCATCGATGTACTTGCATGCTAACGAGGTATGGCGTTAGACTTTGATCTTCCTTCTTTCCTATTAATGAGGATTAAAGGGTTCTGATGTTGATCTGCATTTCATCCAGGTTCCCGGCTTCACACAGCCTCGAGGGAACTGGTTCAGTATTCACTCTATGTACTAGGCTCTTCATCCTGATTACAGAGCTGTATTGCATGATTGGGGATTCGGGGCATTCTTCTCCATCCTTCCCCGTCGTTGTCCCTGGGGTTATCTCAGGGCATTATTTGAGCGATGGTTTCATCAGACTCAGTCACTCCATCTATTGGATTGCGAGGTGATGATGACGCCGATGGATTGGCGATTTATCACAGGTATGGAGTTTGGAGGGGAGCCAGTGCCTTGCATGTCGAATATTACCCCTACTGCCGTCAGATCCTTGTTAGGAGTTCCAGCGGAGGCGCTCAAAGGCAGGACTGTCCGTTCAGGTCCTTTGAGCGTAGATGCTATGAGCGGGCTTTTAAGTGAGCCCATGCCTGATGATGTCAGAATCAGGGATCGCATTCTGCGGTGATTGTTCCTGATGATCATTAGAGGCTGCTTCATAGCAGATAACTCTTCTACAGTGTAGTTCACTTTGATCAGTGCCACGCGTCATGTGGACCGTATTGGAGAGTATGATTGGGGTTCTTACACCTTTGCCTATTTCCTCCAGGGCATACGTATGCGCTCGTAGGGTTTGACCGAGGCTTGGCTAGGCTTCTACCCATTTCTGCTGGTGAGTATTTCTCTTATCATTTCCCATTTATAGGTTAAGAGTGTTTACTGAGAGTAGATGTTTTGCCATTGTGTTGGCAGTTTTAGGCCTATGAGAGGCTTCCATGCTTGCGTCTTGTGAGTGTGTTAGGTTTATATACCTATCCACGAGGACGATGATAACAATTGCATTTCTTAGGAGGTCCCCGCAATTTGAGGGCTTCACTCATTGCCGTGTCTTAATGGAGTTGTTAACAAAATGATACCATCATATGGATTCTCTATTCAGGGGAACACTTGACCATCGTCTTTGAGGATGGATATCCGACTGGAGTCGAGTACGTGATTTCCACCAGGAGAGTTCCTCTCTTCACAGATGGAGGCTGGGAGCTCTAATTAGGAGAACGTGATATTAGGAGCACCACGGGAGGAGATGCAGACGCGATCCGCCTCTGCCAGCGTCGTTGGCTTTATCGCGATCACCCATCACTGACATCCCATTGTTGGGGGTTGACAGTTTTGCATTATCAGAGGGTTCTTGCACTCAGGAGATGTTCCAGTGTTGGTGGTTCCCTCGTACTATCGGAGCCCAGTCCCGCGCCACACAGTTTATGGGGGATATGGTTCCAGGATCCATGATGATGATGGACTGGATAGCTTGTGTCCTAGATCCGACTCATATGACACAGATTGATAGTTTGACGGCGGTTGGACCGTGCACATATATTTATCCCAGCATTTGGGGCGGAGATCCCAGAGAGGCGGCTTCATTTGATCCTTCCATTTCGGTGGCCGCCCCTCGGATGACCCATTCGGTTTTGCCGGTGTAGATCCTCCTTTATATAGGCCTGACATCCCCGTGGATAGAGATCCAGTGACTCAGGAGGAGTTACATCAGGTGGAGCAGATTGATGATGTGGATATCGACACTATTGTCTTCTTCGATGTGTATTCTCGTTATATCTTTTGATAGGCCTCTGTTAGATATTAGGTGGTCATGCCCCATTCTCGCTATATCTTTTGATAGGCCTCTCATTAGTAGTAGGCGTCTGTGCCCCATTTCCCTGTATTTGTAGCTGTACAGAGATGATGTATTAGATGTTGATATACTTAGGAATGTATGCACAATTTTTCCATTCCCTATATCATATTGCCATCTATTATCTGCTATGCATGTATCATGTTATGCATATGTATGTATGTACAGAGATATTCGACATTGACCCCTGGATGGTCTTATGACACGGACCGCACAGATGTCTTGTTCGACAGTTAGCCGTATAGATCATACCCCACCATAATTGGTGGCATTGGGTATGCGATCGTGGTATGATAACATGTCACCACCGAACGGGGGTGATCAGAGATCATTTGTTGCAAACATACCATGACCTTATTGATGTTTCGAGTTCCGCGAGGTTTGTGGACAGGATGCTAGAGCATTGGGTGCAGGATAGGCATGTCTTCCGATTCGGGACTCATGAGTTGACTCTACTACGGAGGAGTATGCACGATTGGCGATCTTTGCCATTATTAGATGGACCTTGCGTGCATATGGCTTTGGGAGACATGAGTAGACGGTTCATAACTCTCACTGGATTGCGGCGCAAAGTGGTGTAGGATGAGCTGACGTATGGCCATGTGATATCCCAACATTTTCTGTATGACAGATTTGGCTCTGCGAATAGCTATTCACGACATTCTGGGGATTTCACCGCACCGGAGGATCATTGGCGTTTAGCCAGGGTTGATGTACTGCTGTTATGCGTACTGTCATATGTCTATATGCCACGATACATGGATGAGATAGACATAGGTGTCATCATGGACGTGAGAGCTCTCAGGGAGGGTCGCACCATTATACCTATGATTGTAGCAGAGACCCTGCGGTCAACATCTTTCTGCTGCACTTATCCGACAGGAGTGTTCATGGGTAGCTCGGTCATGCTATATGTGTGGTTTATGTCACACTTAAGACCGATTGGCACTCTTAGATGGCATGGGTATTGGTTCACCCATGATGTAACCATGTCATACTCCTTTCAGCCATCAGAGTGTATAGATGCTCTGTCTTGGTCCACATTTTTGGCGGACATCAGAGATCCATTCAGCATATTGTCGTGTTCGGGGCTTAGCTCACCATACAACTTCATTGCTCATGCTTCGGGCATGGACTACCTCCCTCTGGCTGGTTTGAGGGGCGTGACTACTTACCACTCACTAACCGTGATGTCACAGTTTGACCAGTTTTAGGATTTTCATCCTTTCGAGGGGGCGATAGGTCAGCGTTCAGCTTCTCGATATCTTTCAGCAGAGGACCGATCCCGTGTTTATGCTTGTTGGGATCAACGTGAGATAGCTGCTTTTTCTGTGAGCCATCCGGGTTGTTCTGTAGAGTATTCTGCATGGATGGAGACATAGATTTTATTGGCTGCAGTAGTATCTACAGTACCGGATAGTGAGTCAAATGATGTAGAGCCCATGGAGGACATCGATTCCTACATCGAGGAGGAGCCCGCTGCTGGGTTTCCAGCGTTTCCTCTGGATTCTCCCAATACCAGTACTGTTGTGATTCAACACTCGGCACAGTACTTTGAGAAGAGTCTTCATCTGATGACCTTTGAGAGAGATCAGGCTCGATCTATGATGTTGACTGCCCTTGGTGGGAGGGACGCAACTCTATTAGAGAGAGACGAGGCATTAGCTCACAGAGATGTCACTGTTATTGAGCGGGATGAGGCTAGATCAGCCAGAGACGCAGTGATAGTTGAGCGGGATAATGCTATATCTGCCCGGGATGTAGCCGTCACAGATAGTACTGCCGTGAGGTCCCTTACCACTGGCATGATTGCAGAGATGAGTGCATATATTGATGATCATATGGTCACTATACAGATGGCTGCAGATCTGTTGGGTCGTGTGGATATTCTCGTCTGAGGAGACCACAAATACCGCCTCCTTCTTCTGAGAGGGACGCCATGTTGGGCTTGTTAGCTCGCATATACCCTGACTTGTAGATGAGCTTGTATTTACCTGCATAGACTAGCTTAGCCATTTTGTCATATACAGTTTATATTGTATATATCAAACAACATTATATATATGACAGGGAAATATATTTTTGGATCACTTCCCTTTTAGATATGCTTTGCTACTTGCTTGATATTTTGCCTGCTGCTTCAGGGCTTGTGATCTTGATGTATTCTGAATTCCTCCTGGGTGGATGGACATTGAGTTGTCTCTGGATATTTCAGAATGGATCATCGATCTTTGTGTATCCCTACCATCTTTGGTGTCTTGGGACTGTTTCTGTATGGAAAAATGGAGAGGAGTGTGGCTTTCCTCTTTGAGATTGACCGCACCACAGATGGTCGCCAGTACTTCTATTTAGGAGAAGCCTAGTTAATTCCACCTCTTATGGATTGGTGTTTCTCTTTAAGGTATGACGGTAGCTTAGATGGTCGCCAAATCTCCTATTTGGGAGGAGTTCAGGTAATTCCATCCCTTTGGTCTGAAGCCGAATGAAATGTAGTGGATTGACGAGATGATCCCAAAGACCGATTGACAATAGTTTGTGTTTTGGTAGGGGTGAGACCGAACCATGAATGGTCGCCACGTACTCTATTGAAGAGGAGATCGTCTCTGCGTAGTTCGAACTGGTGTAAGAGGTTCAACGTCAGTATATAAGCGTAAATAGAGTAGGAATGTTTTTGGTTGTTTTTGTTTTTGTAAGGGTAGAAATGTTTTTGTTGTTTTTGTTTTATTGCGACCGGGCCATATGAAATGGTTGCTTACGTACTCCTATTGAAGAGGAGATTAGGTCGACATAGTTCACCCCTCAGGGCGAGAAGAAAATCATGATCTCATGTGCAGGTCAGAGTGCGGGGAGGAGAAAGTTTAATCCTAGGTTGAGGATAAACTGTAGGTAGGAGAAGTTTGATCTCATATATGGGTAGCCAAACTGCAAACGCAAGAGGTTCAATCCGTAGTGGGATGACCTAAGTTGTAGGAACGCAGAGAAGCCAGGCTGCGGGCTTGAAAAAGTATGTTTCCCTGAGGGGCAAAGTTTAGAAAAGTTGTATGTGGTAAAGGGTTAAAGAACTGGAATGACTGGTGATCTAATGGTCCAACACCAGGATGTTTGCTTGATGGAAACTTCAGACATAATACCGTTTCACAGTGTCTGAGTTGTGGAAATTCATCGCCGTCCATTTCTTGTAATCTGAGAGCACCTCCAGTCAATACTTCCTTGACAATAAATGGGCCTCCCCAGTTAGGAGCAAATTTTCCCTTAGATTGATCTTGGTTATCCAGGATCTTCTTCAAAACCAAGTCATGTTGTTTAAACTGCCTTAGCCGGACTTTTTTGTTGTAGGATCTGGTGATCCTTTGTTGATATAACTGACCATGGAAGATAGCCGCGGTTTGCCTTTCATCTATTAGAGATAATTGGTGATACCTGTCTTGTACCCATTGGTCTTCATCCAGCTGAGCATCTATCAACACTGAGGATTCCATTTCAACTTCTATGGGGAACCTTTGCTTCCATCCCATAGGTTTAATCGTGGGGGTTGCCCAGGTGGAAATACGCATTGAGGTTACAGTAGGCTAACAGTGAGAGGCAATAGGTCGTGCCAATCTTTGTGGTTGGCGGACATCTTTTGCATAATCTTCTTGATGTTTTTGTTAGCCACTTCAACAGCACCATTCATCTTCGGACGATAGATGACAGAGTAGAGATGTTTGATGTGGAATTTACTGCATAATTCCTCCATCATTTTGTTGTTGAGGTTCTTAGCATTGTTTGACACAATCACCTCTGGTTGTCCATATCGACAAACGACATTGTTTCTGATGAAAACAATGATGACTTCTTTAGTAACCTTGAGGAAGGAGGCTTCTTCTACCCACTTGGTGAAGTAGTCGATCATGGTAAAGTTAAATCGATGTCCATTACTGGCTTTAGGCTCAATGGGCCCGATAACGTCCATTCCCCACATTGAGAAGGGCCAAGGTGAACTCATATTGTGGAGTTCCCATGGAGGGGCGTGTATAGCATTCCCATGAATCTGGCACTGATAGCATCTCCTAACGTGGTCATTGCAATCAGCTTTGAGAGATAGCCAATAGTGTCCCGTCCTGAGGACTATCTTGACAAGGAGGGGGCCACTCATGTGGGGGCCACATACTCCACCATGGATTTCATCCATAAGCCTTTGGGCTTGATCTTTGTCTAAACATCTGAGGAGACCTAGTCCTGCATCTCTTTTGTAGAGCGCATCTCCACTCAGGTAGAATTGTGATGCCCCCAAAATAGGTCCACCCGACCCATCTTGAGTCGCCAGATATCACATTATAAAAATAAAATACAAACTTCATTTATACAACTGTTGAACTGTCGTAAAGAATACAACCACAGTTAACTTTGAGTTTTAATACAATATAGTCTCATAGACAGTATCCAAACTCAAATTATTACAATGCCATATATAATACAAAGAAAGAAATAACGCTTCCAAAGTCCAAGTCACTTCACTCTATTATAGTTCACCAAAATTAAATATTACGTGGCGTATAAAATACGACACCCACATCTTAGGTCTTCAATACAATTATATATTGTATGTCATGCCGTTTTATAATGTATTGAGAAACTTTGACAGTCTTGAACCATCTCACTATTTCCTGTTATCCCCACTCGACCCAAATTACACTCTTATTACATTCGAAAGGAATTGTGAAGCAAAAAGGGTGAGCACAAACTAGCCCATAAAGAATATTATAACTAAAGATAATTAAATTATCAATAGCTTTTGTCAATAATAAATCAGAGATTTAGAACATATGGTAGATAATAAAACTTTTCAACCATAGTTGCAGCGGAACAAGCAATCCATTAGAAGAGTCAAGTAGAACATAATGTCTACTATCTCTTTCGAATTAAAAGTCCATCGTTGATATTTCATTCCTGTAATACTCATCAACAGTTCTTTGTTATACCCAAGACAAATAGAACTCTCATTACCTGTCTTCACCTGAACCACCAAAGATGTTAGTTAAATTCACAATTCATATTTATAATCATGTGAATCAACAATTCCTTCTTACCACAAAGGATTAATAGAACGTTTACTCAATATCCTTACCCCAAAGGCTGAAGATATTTAAATGTAATAACAATGATCATACCAATCAGTTGTCTATCTTTGTACTACGGGCCAAAGATATTCAACTATAAAACCAATGGTCATGATCATGCCAATCAATTGCCTGTCAGTGCACCACGGCCAAAGACATTCAACTATTAAGTAATGGTCATGATCCTGCCAATCACATCATTGAATTATCCATGCACTACGACCAAGGATATTCGTTAGTATCACTAGTGGTCATAATCATGTCATACACCTGTCCATCTTTGTACTACGGGTCAAAGCTATCAAACAACATATCATCTTTGCGCTACATGCCAAAGATATTCAACAACATATCATCTTTTGCACTTCTGTGCCAAAGATATACAAATCGTAAAACCAATAACCAATAGTATAATAAAGAATATATGAAGCTATGAATGGATTTTCACCCGCCATGCGGTAATCCACGTATACAGATCATTTCCACAATTTAATAAGGAATGAATACAAAGGATCATTCACCATGCATGTGGTAATCCACATAGACAAGTTATTCCAACAGAATAATAAAGAATGGAATAACAAAAGACATCACCATACATGCGATAAAGACCGCACAAACAGGTTATTCTCAACAGAATAATAAATGCAGAATAATAATTAATGGAACCAGGTCCGGTAAAAAGCCTTGCGAGCGATATATTATTCGGAACTGAATAATAAATGCGAAATAATAAATATTGGAACCAGGTTAGGTGAAATTCACACTGACAGGATATTTCGACAGAATAATAAATGTGGAATAATAAAAGAAGATCACCAAGTATTGGGTAAACCGCATATACAGGTCATTCCACCAAGTATAGGGTAAACCACGCATCTGAGTTATTCCAATGAATAATAAATGCGAATAATAAAAGAAGATCACCAAGTATTGGGTAAACCGCATATCTGGTCATTCCACCAAGTATAGGTAAAAATCATGACATCAAAGTTATTCCAATGTAATAATAAATGCGGAAAAATAAAAGAAGATCACCAAGTATTGGGTAAAATCGCATATACAGGCCATTCCACCAAGTATAGGTAAATCACAGCATCTGAGTTATTCCAATGAATAATAAATAATGGAATAACAATGGACTTCACCAGGTATACGGTAATCCGCGTATATAGGTTATTCCGACAGAATAATAAAGAATGGAATAACAGAAGTTCTCTTCATGAATAAAAAAAGAATAACACCCCTTACGGGTACAACAAATAATATCCCTTACCTTTGAAAGAAGAGTATTCCGACTAGTAGGGCGAGGATATACTCAAAGAAAACTTGCACTACGCTCAAAGCTTTCTTAAACTCTAAAGAAATACGCTCAAGATTATAGAAGAAGAACTCTTTCTATAGTTTCTCTCTCTAAAGTTTCAATGAATTCGTAAGAAATAATGAAGGAATGAGCTTCTATTTATAGAAGAATGGAATGCATAGTAACTAATTCATGAACGGTCCAGATTGATTTACTTTTAATCGGACGGTCCATATTTAAAGCAAAATCTTTTAAATAAAATATAATATATTCTATTTATAATCTAATAAAACGAATAACTTTATAAAAGTATTCTGTTTTATATAAAAAGATTTTACTATGCTAACACAATGCAACACTATGCATAATAAAATATAATATATTCTATTTATAGAATAACTTTATAAAAGTATTCATTTTATATAAAAGATTTTACTATGCAAAACACTATGCATAATAGAATATAATATATTCTATTTATAGAATAACTTTATAAAAGTATTCTGTTTTATATAAAAAGATTTTACTATTAAAACTTTAAACCAACGATTCATATTGATTTACTATTATAATTTCAACCAACGGTCTGAAAAATTAGCATATCTCTTCATGGAATAATATTGTACCCAAAAATGATTTAGAGCGAAAAGAAATATATTTTTTGGGTGAATAGTATCCCGTGAATAGTACTTCGGGAATAGTACCCTGTGAATAGTACCCCGACACAAAAAGTGTCCCAAATACCCGAGTGAACAATACTAGAGTGAATAGTAATCGGGTGAATAGTAACCCGTGAATTGTAACTCGTGAATAGTACTCTGACACGAAAAATACCCCAAATACCCGAGTGAATAATATTCGGGTGAATAGTAATTTAGGTGAATAGTAACCCGTGGATAGTAACTCGTGAATAGTAACTCTGACACAAAAAGTGTCCTAAATACTCGAGTGAACAATACTAGAGTGAATAGTAATTTGGGTAAATAGTAACCCATGAATAGTAACTCGTGAATAGTACTCCGACAAAAAAAGTGCCCCAAATACTCGAGTGAATAATACTAGAGTGAATAGTAACTGAGTATTTTATGACAACTTGTCTACTTTGAAAAATTTTCACATATCACCCTTAACTTTAACCTTTTATCAATTTAACCATTTACTAAAATAGAAAAATTAAATACTTTAATTTCATAAAATTCGGGGTCTCACAAGAATTTCATAGCGTGTCGATGGATCCGCCTTTTCTCAGTCGGGCTCGCCTCAGCGGGTGTAGATCTATCTCGTAGGTATTCCTTGATATGTTGATACCAAGGATGTTGGATGGGAGGTAGCTCATCCGATACTTCTCCAACGTAGTTCCCATAGGCTGGGGCCTTGTGCAAGGAAATTGTGACGCTTGGCAAGTGTTCCTTATCTGATATGTGAATCAAGGAGGCCAAAGTAGCTAATGCATCCGCAAAGTCATTCCTATTATGAGGAATGTGTAGAAAGAAGATTTCTTCGAACTCCAAAACCATCTGTAAAACTTGCCGATGGTAAGGCAACAAATATAGTTCCTTGGTTTGATAGATTCTGGTGGATTGTCTGATTACCAACTCTGAATCTCCAAAGATAGTTAACCGCCTGATGCCCATTGATCGGACAAGTTTTAGCCCCATGGAGATGTACTTATACTCAATCTGTTGTTGTTGTGTTGATAAATCGTAATTTGATGGCGACGGGATCTTTTGCTCCCCGTGCAGGATAGTAGAAGCTTCTCGACTCCGAACCTTCCATATTAACGTGACTCATCAAAATACATCTTCCATGATGGGGAGCGTATCGTCTTGATGGTGTTCTTTGAATCACATTACTCCTTTATCGGGGAAATATATTTCCAAGGGCTTGAAATCCCCTGAAGGTGCGGCGGCCAGTTGATCCACAATTCCTTGACCTTTATGGACTTTTGAGTCACATATACGATGTCAAATTGTTGTAGGATCAACTTCTATCTGGACAGCCGACAATTTAACATGGGTTTGTTGAACACGTATTTGAGAGGATCCACGCGGGATATGAGATGGGTTGTGTGACCATGGAGGTAATGTTGTAACCTCATGGAAGCCCATGCTAAAGCACAACACGTCTTTTCGATCAGAGTGTACTTGTGTTCACTTTCTTCTTTGAACCTTTTCTTTGAGGTAATAGATAGCTCATTCTTGGCCTCTATCGTCTTTCTCTCATCCCGTATCGCAATTTCATGGTGTTGTCACTTATGGACAGGTACATAAGCAGGGGAACATCATCCCTGGGTGGTACCAACACAGGAGCTTTGACTAGCTGTTCTTTAATTATAAGGAAGGCATTCTGACACTCATCATTCCATTTCATGGAGGAGTTATTCCTCAATAGCTTGAAGATTGACTCACAGGTTGCTGTGAGTTGAGAGATAAACCTCTAATGATGTTGATTCTTCCAAAAAATCCCCGTATTTCCTTTTCTGTCTGAGGAATGGGCATTTCCGTGATGGCTTAGATTTTGGCAGGATCTAGCTCAATCCCTTTGTGGCTGACTAGAAATCCTAGCAACTTGCCTGATTTAACACCAAAGGCGCACTTAGCTGGATTCAACTTCAAGTTATACTTACGCAACCTGTTGAACAACTTTCTGAGATAGTCTAGATGGTCATCCTCCTTCCGGGACTTGACAATGATGTCATCCACGTAGATCTCAATCTCTTTGTGCATTAAGTTGTGGAAAAGAGCCATCATAGCTCGTTGATAGGTGGCTCCGGCATTGATGAGGCCGAACGACAATCGTCTATAGCAAAAGGTTCCCCAAGGTGTGATGAAAGCAATTTTCTCACGATCTTCCTCAGCAAACATGATCTGATGGTACCCCGCAAAGTAATCAGCAAAGGAGTACATGTCGTATTACGCAGTATTGTCAATAAGAATGTGGATAAATGGCACGGGAAAGCTATCTTTTAAGCAAGCTTTGTTCAAGTCCCGATAATCCACGCAAACTAGCACCTTCCCTCCAGGTTTAGGCACGGGAACAATGTTGGATATCTACTCAGGATATGTGGACACCATGATGATGCCAGCTTAAAATTGTTTCACAATTTCTTCTTTCACCTTTAAACTCCACTCAGGTTTCAATCGCCTGAGCTTTTGCTTGACTGTCTTAAATCCCTCTTTAATGGGAAGGCGATGAAGGACAATGTCAGTGGACAAACCCACCATGTCTTCATGAGACCATGCAAACACATCCTGGAATTGGGTTAATAGCGTAACCATGTCATTCCTTTGGTTTTGGGTAAGGTCTGAACCAATCTGGATTAACTTAGGGCTTTCTAAGGTTCCGAGATTGAAAGAAGTGGTTTGATCAAGGTTGGGTTTAGGTTTGTCTTTGACCCATTCTTGAATTTCTGGAGGCATCTCAATGTCATCCTATATTTCCATCAAGGCTGATATCATCTCTACATCAAAGGTATAATCCTTGTGGAGAAGAGGCACCGTATCAGCAAGTACAGGCACATCTAAATTCAGAGTCCTGAAACAAAATATGCTTTCACTTAGTATATATGAAATATGTTTGATTATACACAGTGTTAGCATATACTGAAAAAATAAACTGCTAATACTGTACAGAAAAGTAAGTAGTTATTATATCTACAGGGCAGAAAGAGTTCTACCCATTTTACCTTTGTCGACCAATGCAAGGAATGATGTTCCAATTGGCAAGGGCAAAGTCCGGGTGGACCGCAGTGATGGAGGGATTGTCATCATCCTCCCTATCCCGAATGATGGCCATTACGTCTGGGCAATCATCGTCTGGGGTGTGTTTGTTGGTATATTCACCATGAACGATGATGCTTATGCCTGACATCATTCGGATGATGTCTTGCTTGATTCTTCGTTCCTCTTCTTCCACTGCTGGATTTGGAACAAAGACTTCTTTCTCCTTCACCGGTACCGGCTTGGGAAATAACATAGCCATTACATTGGATGGCACCTTTATAGGAGGTTGTGCGGACTCAGAGTTTGAAGGTGAAGATAAATGCCGCATGGTTGAAGCTGAAGGAATCTGCTGATGCTTATGAGGATTCCTATGACTAGAACTGGCAGAATAGCCTAGTCCAGCTGTTCTAATCTGCCTGGCTAATTGGATTGGGTACTTGATACCCTGGAAATCTTTACCCAGCCCTTGTCCCGGTTTATGACCCAATGACATCATTTCTTGAGTAGCTGACATTACTTTGGCGGAAATCTTGGGTTCGGGAAGTGGCATTCGAATTGCATGGTATAGGGTATTGCTTACTTCCAAGGCATAAAAATTGACCGGTTGAACATCTGCGTTGGCATTGATGAATGGCATGTCCCCGTGTTGAGGACACTCTGGTTCAGCGTTGACCGTGACCAGGCTATTGTTGATAATGTATTTCAATTATTGATGAAGAGTGGAGGGGACTGCCCTAGCCATATGAATCCATGGTCGTCCCAAGAGCAGGTTGTATCCCAAATCTATCTTGAGTACGTGGAAAGATATGCAGAATGTATGAGGACCAATTTCGATTGGAAGTTTAATTACTCTGACCGAATTCCGACGGGCTCCATCAAAAGCTTTGATGATAGTATGGCTACTCCGAATTCGGTTGAGATTGATATTCATCTTCACCAAGGTAGCGTATGGACAGATATTTAGAGATGAACCTCCATCTATCAAGACTCTAGCTAGCATGTATCCGGAGGACAAGACCGTAATGTGCAACGACTTGCAATGACCGGTCCCCTCGGGCGGTATGTCATCATCAGTGAATCACATTGTTGTTGAAAATGTGATCAACCAGATGTTGAAATTTTTTTGTATCAACTGATATCGGTAAATAGGCTTCTTCTAAAACCTTCAGCAAGACCTTCCGGTGATTCTCGGAAGTTAGGACCAAGTCCAAAATTGATATTTATTGTGGAGCTTCTTTTAAGCTTAAAACCACGATTGGCTTCAAGTATGACCCATAAGTGCGGAGTAATTTTTCAATCTTCTCGCATGGGTATTTTCCCTTTAATTTGATGGTAGACTTCATCACCCAGTTGGGAAAGATACAATGGATTTTCCTTCACATCTTTATAGCAGTTGTATGTGAGGTGGATCCTTCACCTTCTCCATAATTCCACGAAACTTTGTGCAAGCTAATAATAGGATATTGTGCTCGCGCCACGACAAGTT
The DNA here is from genome assembly GCA_020205605.1 of Panax ginseng. NCBI lineage: Eukaryota > Viridiplantae > Streptophyta > Magnoliopsida > Apiales > Araliaceae > Panax > Panax ginseng. The sequence continues at coordinate 50,737,827 of CM035136.1, read as the reverse complement.
GATTATGCTCTCGAGGCGACCACTTTCAAAGGATTGTTGCTTCCCTTGAGTTGAATTGTTGGCATTGTGAGTGATTGATTAATCCCATCAGTTTCAGTGGATATGACTGCTACCAAAGTCTTCAACTTCGTAGGATCTGAATTCTCACTTGTACGTAACACATTATCATCGTCTGCTAAGTGCAGGACACCACTGTCAATTAGATTTTGGATAAGGTGGCGGAGTGCCCAAAGATTCTTCCTCTTTGTGGCATGCGGATCGGGAGTGATATTGACATACTCCATCAGAGTTGTACCATCTTGAACGGGGGTTGATTGGAGGTAGAAGGGAACTGATCCTTCCTTCATTGATTACCATATGAAGGATTTCCTCCATAGTTTGGCCCAAATAGGTGAATTCCCTTTTGTTGGAAAAATCCCGACGGGCCTTGGCATTTGCTCTCTTTGTCACTTTGTCTTCCAGCATTTCATTTTTTGAAAGTGACGAGGGAACATTCATGACAAGAGGTAGGAGACTGGCATGCTCCTGGCTGATTAATTGACGTGTAACTTGATGCTGATAAGTCACCAATTCTGCCAATTGTTCAATTTGCTTGCATAGAGCTTTCATTTTTTATTCCATTGTAAACTGGAACTTGGCATAATCCCATTTGTCATCACCGTCTTTGAGGGTCTGGGAGGATTCAGAGTTGAAATTGGAATTCTATCCATTACTCCAATTGATCATGTTGACCTTTTCTTCTTCGTGTTGACGAAAAGGGTTATCTTGAACGTGAGGCAGATCTGGTTTGGTAACCACAATTTCCCCATTGTCTATCAGGTCTTGGATCATGTGTTTTAAGGCCCAACAATCCTGAGTATCATGTCTAGGAGCCCCGGCATGATAAACACATTTCTGAGCAGAATTGAAACCCCGTCCATTAGGGCTAACTGGTGGAAGAAGATGCGTAATTTTCTTCTGTGTTGTCAGAAGATTGAGAATGTTCTCAAGGGTATCCCCTAAGGGTGTAAACACTCGAGGGCGTTTGACTTCTCCACCTTTTGGTATTGGAGGTTTCGCAGACTGTGCTTGAAAGGGAGTGTAATTTCTCCTTTGAATATACGTGTTTTGATTGCCTTTTTGACCCTGGAGTATCAGGGAAACATCTTCCTATATCTTTTTATGGACCCTCCGGGGGTTGTTTCCATAATTTTCGGATTGGATGTGATCAGCAACAGCTTTAAGGGCAACTAGGTCTTGAATCTTTCTGGACTTCAAACCCATCTCAGCCATCTCCCCATGTTTGACCATTTCAGAAAATGGTTTGCCGATGCCGGCTAAAACTCTTTCATAGAAAGAAGCTTCTTGCATGTCTATGAAAGTTATGACCATCTCTGATTCTGTCATGGAAGGACTAACTTGGGCAGCCAGGCGTCTCCACATTTGAGCATGCTCTTTGAAAGACTCATTAGACTGTTTCTTGATCTTGGTAATTTGATACCGATCAGGAGCCATCTGAGATTGAAAGCTGTATTGAGTAAGGAAAGCATGTGCTAGCTCTTCCCAGCTATGGATCTTTGAGTTGTCTAATCTTGTGTACCACGAACGGGATTCTCCAGTTAGACTCTTTTGGAATAATTGCATTCTGAGTTTTTCGTCCTCTTCATAAGATCCAAGTTCTCCAATAAACACCTTTAAATGTGTATAAGGATCTCCTAACCCGTCATATTTTTCAAAGTCAGGAGTTTTAAATTTCTCTGGATAATGAACACCAGGGAAAATGCAAATATCAGCATATGAAACACTCCCGTGTGTTCCAATTCCTTTGATAGCACGAAGGGTCTCTTCCATTTGAAGGACTTTCTTTTTGATGTCACCAGTGTCTGGATCTCCAGTGGGATGGGCAGCATTATGAGTTTTGTTGGTCGTATCCAACTGCAGTTCATGTATTGTAATGACCTAGGTTCCCCCTTGTGTGGAGGATTCAGTATATACGGGTATTTTTGGACCCTGATTGGACAGGTGTAGTTCTTTGAGTAGAACAGCAAAATCTATAATTTGTTTACTTAATCCGTCGAATTCATTGCGAGAAATTGGATTAAGTTCAGTTTGGTCGGATGACGACATGATTGACTGTAGGCCTGTTACCTTTTTGGACTTTGACCGGGTAGTAGGTCCGATTGGTTCCATACGAAAGACTTGCATAGTTTAGTCTGTAGGGAATGTGTATAATAACATGCTATGTGATGTGTCCATTTTAGGAATTTTATCCTGCAAAAATGGATGTAAGCTGTTTGTAGCATGTTAATTAAAATATGTATGTGTACACATTTCTTCATATTTCTCATTACATAGAGATATATATGGAATGTAATTACAAGTAATTATGTTTACAAGTAATTGAAATGAGAGCATGAAGAGACTTTCCTTCGTTTTGGGTTTATCAGAGGCTGAACTATCTTAGGTTACTCTCGCGGCTTTTTGGTATGAAGGTTCCCAAATCATCGCAATCTACATGACGGGAAGTTAATCCGGTCTTTCAACTGGAGCAAATTTGGGTGGTGCCTTTCCTGAGCCTCGGAGAATTAGTCTTCTTACGAGTCCAGTAATCAAACACCGACGGGATAGCCTCCCGGTGGAGGGACCACACAACATACATTCACATACATCGCGTTTCACCGTATGAAAATGATGACATGTGCGAAGCACTAATATCACAAGCAGTTATGGTGCGAGGCACTAAGTGCAATAAGTAAATACATTCGTACACATTCATCATAAATATAAATGCAACATCCACACACAAGCAGATAACTGTTTTGAAAAGATTGAAATAGCGGCTTAAGTCCTCTTACTGGAGTCCCCAGCAGAGTCGCCACCTGTCGATGTCGGGATTTTTAGATGTCCCTTTCCGTTACTTGTTCTTTGGTGTTCTCATTTTAGGTGAGATTTTTTTGAAAAAATAAGTGAAAAAGGTCCGACATGTATAATGTCGATGATGGACTGTTAAGAGTCGCCAGTTGGTTTTTTAAATGGTTGTACCAACACAACCGAGAAAAGGTTTGCACATTGACCCAGTGATGTGACACTGCTAAATGGGTCGGTGAAACTGAGATTCATTAGGGTCCGGGGACTTGGTTATGCGGAGGGAAGGTGTTAGGCACCCCCCGACATCCGTGTTACCATAGTGACCGCCTCTTTTCAAGAAACTATTATCTGAATGTGTGTGTGTGTGGGTCAATGTGTTGTTATTTGGAAGTAGTGCGAGGCCTCGTTCGCACCTATATACACAGGGTTTGAATTTAAGTAGAAATTCAATTTTAAGCAAGATATGGCAGTGATGTTTTATAAAAGAGTTTTTTCAAACCCTGATGCTCAATAGTAATTGAGACCTTTTACACTCCCATTTTATTAAGTGTTCTAACTTGATTTATTTTATTTTACGGATCTGAGGGCATCCGCATTTAAAAATAATGTACAAAATAATGCCGACTTCCTCATGGGTATGGAAACCATCTGAGGAAATTCAGACACCGCAGAATAATTTACAAGCTACTTATAGCTGAAAATGTCCATCAAGGGAATCGAATCTAGATCCAATGGGCTGAATCTGTGATCACATGATTCCTAGGCGCAAGATACCGCAATTTGTATGAAAGCGATGGCGGTATATATATAAAAAGTCAAATATATATATATAGACATGATCACCAACCACCGAAGCACCTCCATGGGGATCAAAAATGTAAACAAAGTCAGAAAAGCTATTAACCGCCATGTAGAAAACTCCAAAGGGACAAAACATAAATAAAGTCAGAAGCTATCAACATATGGAGGGAACTCCGTGGGACAAAATATAAAGAAAGTTGTATAAGGCGTATCAATATCACGAAGTAAACTCCGTGGGGACGAATATATATATATATATATATATATATATATATATATATATATATATATATATATATATAAGTAATAAACACACGATGTACAATCTGTGCTCATCGAGCGAGTTCGACAATGATTCATATATATATAAACATATATATATATATAAAAGCGAATAAACGCATTCTTGATGTAAAATCTGTGCTCATCGAATGAGTCCGAACAACAGTTCTTATATATAAGTATATATATATATATATATATATATATATATATATATATATATATATATATTAAAAGCAAGTAAACGCTTGGATATAAAATCCAGGGCTCATCGAGCAGTCCAGGCACACGCTTAATATATATATATATATATATATATATTTATAAACAAATAAACGCTACTGGGCAAAAGTTCAGGCTCAATCGAGGCATAACTCGATAATGTTAGTCAATATATATATATATATATATATATATATATATATCTGAGACTAAAATGAAACCACGACCAAATCCGGCAAAAAGCAAGCAACACGACTCTCAACGTGAAGAAGGGTGTGTGCAGAGATGAAGAGAAAGGCTTTAAAGTGTGTGAGAAGGCTTACAGTTGACTGCCAAAGACGACTTCTATATCTTTAAAGTGGGTAAACACTTACTTTTGTAGGTATAAAAGAAGCTATATGTGAGCTCACAGGTGTTTAAAATGAGAAAGTACACTGTATGGGGTGAGTGCAGAGCAAATTGGTCAGGGCTTCCTCGCCGTTTTCTCTTACAAAATGGCCACCCCAAGCCCTCTATTTATAGAGGATGGATTCGCAGGTGTACTTGCGGCTGAGTCGCAGGTGTACTAGAGGCAACCCGGCTGGGCCCGGGTTTCTCGGGTCGGGTCGTCTCGTAGTATGTGCAATCGGGCACTGTAATATCCTCTCGAACTTTCAGAAGTGCAATCCGGGCATCCGATTGAGGTATACATGACCTATTTCGGACCACCGTTGTCGAGAGTTATACAATAGCATATGATTATAGTTTGTACGAAGTCACTGAAGATGGGACGATGCCCTCCGGTCTTCAAGCCTCAAATTCCATCCGTTACCCCGCACAATAGTCACTCGAGATTGGTTTTCCTTGGCTTTTGTGGGACATCGTTGTTTATAGATGTGTATAAAATGTTGAGACGATGCGGCGTGGCATCGTGTTGGAAAGATGACGATGTTTACCCTCACTGGTGTTATCGCCAGATTAATGATAAAGTAGACGCGTTGCTCGAGCTTGGCCGAGATTGAATCATGACATTTGTTGCATGTCCTCATTGTCTTTTTTGAGGTGTGCTTGTCCTCCCGGTATTATCTTCGGGTTGGTACATCGTATCTCGTTGTGAGCGCCGAGATTGAAGCTGGTCGCATTTGAAACAAGCATTTAGGGTTATCGCCAAATCGCATTCCTTGGGGTTATCACCAAGGTTGGTGGCTATTCCCATGGTTGGGACTGAGACTGGATACCTCGGGGTTATCTCTGAGATTAATCGGTCTTCTCCAGTGTGTGTTCCGGTATTGGATCTATACGTCTCGGGGTTATTTCCGAGGTTGGAATTGTTACTTCCAGTGTGTGTTTTGGGGTTGATGATGAACTTTCGGTAGTATCCAGTATGGATATGGATTGTCTTTCAGGGTTCCCTCTTAAAAGATGAATTTGTCCTCCTGCAATGTTAGTGACAGGTGTACAAAAATTTTCGAGTGTCTACACCTTAGCTACACATGTTCTATATCAACATTCATAAATCTATTATACACGTGACTCGCTATGGGTTCGTTACACATTTCAAACTCATAGATGAATGTTTCATATAGTTCTTTCCTTTTGCAAACTTTAATAAATTTTAACAAATTTGGGTTTTATATAACCATTACATGCTCTTAGGCTTAAAACATCATCCATGTCAAGTACTATAGCTTAGGATATTACTATAAGTAAGTTGCAAAAATCAGAAAGCAAATAAAATGTTCAGACCAAATTATCCTGCATCGCAGCTGCGTTGAGGTTAGGTTTGGGACTGGCGCAGCTGCGCTGTCCCCTGGCCAGACCAAACTTGAGTATTTATTTTCTGGTTTTATCAGGGTTTTTAACATTCATTACTGTTAACACATAACTAACCCACATGTTTAGAGGTCTTAGCCCAAGCTTGGTGTCTCTTGCATTTACCTTAAGTTGTTTTACACTTTATAGCTTTATTGCCATTTATTTCACGGCTAAGTAAGTTTATACAACAAGGGTCTAACTATATGACCACCAATGAGGTTAAACAACTTTCAATATACATGTTTACATGTAATCACATGACTAGAATGGTTTATGACTTGAAATCTTACTTTAAGACATGTATAGTTCATAGTATGTCTATCTAGTAGGGTGCACATACTTACCATGCCTAAAGGCATAAAAGTCCTATCATGTTGCACATAAGGTCAGAACATAAGTACTTAATGTTTGTCCCTCTTAGTTTCAAAACTTCAAAACTTTATTCTCAAAGTCAATGTCATACTAAATTAATCATGCAAGGGAACTTCAAATCACACGTCATACTTGTTTGTACATGTTTCTACATACGTTTTCAAGGTTAAAATATAATCACTTCATGTTTTAAAACTTAGTTTATAAAATATAACGGAGTTCTCCCTTGAAATCATTTTAACCAAAACAAGTTATCTATATTTGATTCTTACATCATGCGTAATTCGACCTCATATAAATGCTATCAAGGTCAGAATTAAAGGTACACAATTTCGTCAAAGTTTGTTTTCAAAAATCTTTAAGTTTCTTTTGAAAACACATACTAAGTCGTGATAAAGCATTTTATTATAAGTAAGGTAATCTTATATTTCATGTCTAATATCATGCATTTTTATGTTATATTACTTAGAATAACATATTCCATCGCCAGGAGCACTATACTTGCGTATGTGCTCATTCAACGCCCTTCGATCGCCTCCTATCACGTAACAGTCACAAAGATGACTGTTTTGACCCTTCCCAACAACCTCAAATTTAAAACCTTAAAGAACAAAAGTTGTAGGTCTACTCTTCCTCATTCCGGATCATCTTGAATCACCTCAATCGGAGTTCGTATGAAAATGTTATGCCTAATTTACTACAACAGGTCAGAGTAGTTCGCTAGTTACTGATGCCCGACGCAGCTGCGCCTTGGGAGGCAGAGAAGATTCCCAGGTTCTGTACTTCACGATTTTACAGACATCTACTCCTTTCAATTTTCATAACATGAGTTATACTCATCCAAATCAATCCATTTTCGATTCTATGAGCTTGTAACTCATAAAACTACAACATACCAAATACCCAACAATTAACATAAACATTAACTAACTTAAATATGAATTTGAAACTCATGTTCATGCTCAATTTTTTGGTTTTAAAAAAGCGAATTCATTCACCCTGAATTTATTTCTCAACCAAATTGGTTCGTTTAACTTCCGTTGATTTCGTATTGAATTAAATTAACAACATTTAACATAAATTTATGGATTGCAACAAGTTTTAGCCATCAATTTTGGACTTACTTAGCAAGTATTTCATGATATTACTAAGAAATTACAAACCTAGAACTCAAGAGCATTAATTTTAGAAAGATTACTTCTTGAATGCTTGGAATTGACTAACTATAACTCCTCAATCTTCCCATTGCTCTCAATTCTCCCAACTCTCTATAGTTCACTTCTCAGACAACTTATCAAACATGAAAGGAGAAGGAGAAGGCTCTATATATAGAAAACCCAAAACATAGTCCATAACTTTGCTCCCTAATTCAAACCAACGTGAATGAGAATTGTATTATGGTTAAGGAAGAGTTGGTGAGTGGTTGGTGAATCCCATCATGTTGCGCACTCCCCTTGAAATTATTTGCTACACTTTGAAGAAAATGAGGGAAGAGTAGGCTAGTCTCTAGAGTTCATGTGAATGAGAAAAGGAAGAGCAATTGGACACTTAATATGGGACAAACAAACCTCAGCAACTTGTAAGTATAAATCATTTATGCCCAACTCTTAGTCATATAATAAGTACCCTAAGTTATATAATATATGTACACCATTCTTCCCATATAACTTTGGTTATAATTAAATTACTTATCTTATCAATTAATTAATAGTATTAATTAATCCATTCCTCGTAAATCAATTATTAATCTCTATAACAATTGATTAGTGTTTATATGGTTAATTATGACAATAAATATAAATTTTATAATATTTATAACCAATATACTTATTATCATGCTATCACTCGCAATAATAATAATTCAATATACCATCAAATAATTGCTAGATATTAGTATATTATCCATAACAATAATTAATATTATTAGACAATAAATCTCATCACTGTGCCACACAAGGCATATTTCACAAGCTCGATCTTAAGTTTCTCTCATTCTCCACACTTATTATTCTTTCAATATAATATTTGTGTGACTCAAGCATTTAAATGCTAAACTACTTTAATTAATTATAAGTATAACCTTTACGCTTATAATAATTAATATATACTTCAATTAGTTATTTAAATGATAACATCCACGATAAAATAATAACTTAAGTTATTTAATATATTAAAATAACTTAGTTTTCTTTCATTAATTAACTCCCTTGAAAATACATTAGAAATTATGTATTTTGTCATAACATAAATATTATGTTTTCTCCTAATAAAGACATTTACAATTAGAAATTAATTTGCTTATTGTCTCAACATATTATTCTTAATATAATATCAATTAACTATATGTACGACATATGTACATATATTATATATAGAAAATAGATAATAAGTTTATTTTCTACTATAATAAATTGTTTCCATCAATTTATTTACATATAGCAAATATGTTTTAATATATTTACTATATTATTAATCATACCTCATACAAAATATATAAGGAAATATTATTATTCAAAAATAACATTTCCTCCTTTTATTAATATAACTCAATATTATAAATTATTTTAATATCATCTATTAGAAATATATACATATTATTTCTCTCTCCTCTATAAATTGTTCCAAAAATAATTTCTTCAAATATTAAATATCCATTTAATGATATAATGATTTATGTCTCCCTTTAATAACGTATATATATTTAACGTTATTTGTACATTAGACTTTCTCACATATTACCATTCTGAGTAACATATATAAAGTATCACATATTCAACACACATATTAATTCACTCCTTTACATAAGTAAATTAAACATTGTACTATATTAACATAGTTATTTAAGGTTTAACATACACATTATATTATTCCATAACATAGCTCTCAACTATCAATTAACCAATATATATTCTTATTAGTTAATTCTCTCAACTAACTCATGTTTCACTATCCAAACCTATTCGCGGATAACTTACGTACTATCAATAACCTATATTATAATCATACCAGTTATTAGTACACATACACAAGAAAATTACAATTATACATTAATGTCATTCACTTACTATGATAAAATAATCCTATAAACTATTTAATATCGATATGAAATTTTATCCACTTCTTTTATCTCAACTGAATTATCTCTACGATCAATAACAATATATAAAAATAATATATTTATTAATCACAAAAATCACATATTACATGGTTCATATTACCCTATGTAACACATTCCTACATACCTCGTATCACATAAATATTTTTATTCGAACTCATTTCACACTTAAGAATTTTATTCATTAAATTCTTATTTAATAATTTCTAAAAATCCGGGTTCTTACAGAAACCAAATGAAATGGGAAAGGAAAAGAAATATATATATATATACACATACATACATACATATCACACCCCACTTATGGGGGGGGGGGGGAAGAGGAGGAAAAAGAAGAAAAATAGAAAAGAAAGAAGAAAAAAAACAGAGGAGGAAAGAGATAACATGCCCCCACCCATTTCCACGCATGGGGGAAAATAAGAATAATAAAGAGAGAAAAAGAAGAAGGAGAAGGAAAAGGAGAAGGAATAAGAAATAAAAGAAGAAATCAAGAAAGGTATTTTTAAAACCTTGATTATTTTAGTTTTTATGGATTTTATGTAAAGAGTACATATTTATGTATGTATTAGATGATTTAAACTTGCATAAACATGAATCAAATGAGAGAAATCAAGAAATCAAATGAAAAACGAAATCTGAAAATTTCAAAAAACTTAGTTGCTACTATATTTTTGTAAAATCCATAACTCTTCATGTATAATGAGTTAGGAGATGAGCTTTATATCAAAAGAAAGACCTGGAAGTAAGCTAAACACAGAAATTAGAATTACCAGAAAATTCCTTGTGGATTTTTTGTGGTGACTGTTTGAATGAAACTGGTAAGAAGGACTCATAGTCCGACAAATCAGTTTACTAAAGCTCTATTGCGTGAGTTATAATTTTTAATTTGACTGTTCGATCGTTGTAATTTTTTGATGTGCTATACATATATAATTTGAGTATATGTCCACAAATTGTGAACCGTTAAACATTAACGTATGATTTGTTATGAAGTTTAAGAGGTGACTGATTCAGAATTCTTATAACAGAATTTTCAGCAACATACTTTAATGATTAAAAATGTATAACTTAATGATTTTAAATTCGATTTGGGTGGTTTTTGATGCTAAATTGGAGTATTTGAAGTCTAGTTTCTGTTAAAATTAATTAAAGTGATAGTTAAATTTTGGTTAATGGTGATAATACCATAAAAGTGGATTGATATTTTAAAAATAAATTGTCATATATGTGTTTCTTTAGTTTTGTTATTCATTTATAAGTTTTGGAATATAATGCGATAAATAAAGAAAAATTGAATGAATAATGAATTATTAGTTGCTTTATATGTTATTCGAGATAAATATGGTTTGATGTTGATCTCGACTCATAATAAAATTAAAATTTTTTATAGTAAGGTGTTGATTTAATATAATGCTATAGTTATGGGTGATATGTGTAAATTTTACAGAGTAAACAAATTGTCATAAAATATTCATTTGGTCGAGAAGTATTTTTTTTGTCGGGAAATATTCATACGATGGTGCTGAATTAACCAATCATTGGTGGGCCCTATAACAGAATAACTGTCGGATAGGGAAATCGACATAAATAACCTTTTTAAAAATTAACGACAAAACTTTTACCGTTAACTATTGAAATATCGGTGATTAAAATACAATAATACGTGTGATTCCACAGTAGTACACGGTATTCCTCAGTAGCACACGGTATTCCTCAATAGCACACGATATTATACAATGATTCATATAATTGATTCTTACGTAAGAAGTCACTATGTATTTCATTCAATAATTACCACAGTAGTTATTGCACAGTGATTCATATTATTGATTCTTAATTATGTAAGAAGTCACTCAGTATTTTATTCAATAATTGCCACATTAGTTTTTGCACAGTAACTCATATTATTTGATATGATATAATGAAACCAGTTGGCAGTATTGTGAGTCTATGTTAATAATTGTGAATATTGGTTCAAAGATTGAAAATGGTGTTGATTAAAGATAAGTATGATATGTAGATATTTGTTCAATTATTTTCTCTTTACAAAAGTAAGTTTGACAGGACTTGCCGACACTTTACTTTTCCTAAAGTATTATGGACCACAACTCTATTATTGAACAAATTTTGTTAAAACATGTACAAGTGGGTTTAATTTTCTTCGTGAGACCATAAATTCCACTACCATTATTTTATGCAGCTCATTTGGTTATTTTGTCAAAGCTTGTGTGCTAATTGTGACGCCCCCAAAATTGGGCCCTATGACCCCGGTTCGGTCATCATGAAAAAAATACAAACATCCACTTCTAAACAACATACGATAACTAAAATGCAGAAATAATAAACGTACGTCGTTCATTCAAAAGGTGTTACTAGTCCCAAGATTCGATAACCTTTAATACAATCATACAAACATACCCTAAAATAATAATTAGGGTTCACATTACATAAAAATAATTTAAACTAGGCATATAGTAAAGTCTGCTCCTGGTGACTATCCTACATCTTTCCTTTACCCTTGTCCTTTCCTGAGGTCTCGGGCTTAGCTGCAATATAATTCATGATATAACAAGGATGAGCAACAAGTTTGCTCAACAAGTGTAAATACAACAATAAAGGTATATCATGATGAATGGAAAATATCTGACAAAGAATTCAACAATATGAATATCTGAAGGATTCAACAATATAAATATTAGAAGAAAAGATAATGATTGCTTTTAGAATAACTGATAGTCAAGTAGACATTGAACTATAACACTCCAATGGAATCAATAACTAATTGACCCTTTAGTTACTGGCTACATAATAAGTACTTAAGGGGATCAACCTCGCGTACACTATGTATATGCATAACATTTAAATATGTTCTTTGTATCATATAATAGAAACTTGGGGTACTCCTCTATCATTGAAAGGGTGTTCTTTCAGTCTAAGAATCCTTACCATCAATTGGTTTGGATAGCTTTTATAAAACTTCATATACTTGTCTGACCGAACAAAGGTTCAGACTCTATCTGACACGTTTAAGAATTATAGCACTTTAAATGAAGTACAAGTCCAAGATTGTACGAACTCAAGTGCACTAAGTACGAATGTCAATAATATCAATGTGGAATAATTATAAGGTAATTAAACCACTTAATATCATGCTTGAAAATAAAGTTCAAGCTTAAATGGATAACTTTCAATTCAACAATAACCTGCTCAAATACAATATGAGAAGGATAAGAAACTTTCACAAAATTCAAAGTTGGGTAATGGCGACGTTGGGATTTTTAGATGTCCCTTTCCGTTACTTGTTCTTTGGTGTTCTCATTTTAGGTGAGATTTGTTTGAAAAAATAAGTGAAAAGGTCCGACATGTATAATGTAAATGATAGGAGGATGATAAGAGTCGCCATTGGTTTTTAAATGGTTGTACCAACACAACCGAGAAAAGGTTTGCACATTGACCCGGTGATGTGACATCATGCTAAATGGGTTTTGAAACCAAGAGATTCATTAGGGTCAGGGACTTGGTTATGGGGAAGGTGTTAGGCACCCTCCCGACATCCGTGTTACCACGGTGACCGCCTCTTTTCAAGAAACTATTATCTGAATGTGTGTGTGTGGGTCAATGTGCTATTATTTGGAAGTAGTGCGAGGCCTCGTTCGCACCTATATACACATGGTTTGAATTTATGTAAAAATTCAATTTTAAGCAAGATATGGCAGTGATGTTTTATAAAAGAGGTTTTTCAAACCCTAATGCTCAATAGTAATTGAGACCTTTTACACTCCCATTTTATTAAGTGTTTGGCTTGATTGATTTTATTTAACAGATGCGAGGCATCCGTACGAAAATAATGTACAAAATAATGCTGACTTCCTTGTGGGTATGAAAACCATCTGAAGAAATTCAGACACCGCATAATAATTTACAAGCTGCTTACAACTGAAAAAATGTCCATCACGGGAACCGAATCTAGATACAATAGGCTGAATCTGTGATCATATGATTCCTAGGCGCACATGATACTGAAATTTGTATGAAAGTAGTAAGCAGGTATATATATTAAAGCTGTAAATATATATATACAGACAAGATCACCAATCACGAAGCACCTCCATGGGGGATCAGAAATATAAATAAAGCTGTAAAATATATCAACCGCCACGGAGGAAACTCCAGGCGGGATGAAACGTAGATAAATCTGTAAATACGGTCAACCGCCATGAAGGAAACTCCAGGCGAGACGAAATGTAAATAAAGCTGTAAAAGCGATCAACTGCCACGAAGGAAACTCTAGGCAGATTTAATATATATATATATATATATATATATATATATATATAAAAGCGAGTAAACGCACCGGATGTAAAATCCAGGCTCATCGAACAGAGTCCGACACACAGTTAATATATATAAGTAAATATATATTAAAGCAGTAAATGCATTAGACCGAAGTCTAGGCTCATCGAACAAAGTTCGACACATAGTTCATATATATAAATATATATATATATATATATATATATATATATATATATAAAAAGCAAATAAACGCTCCAGACCGAAGTCTAGGCTCAATCGAGGCATAACTCCAAAATGTTAGTCAATATATATAAATATATATATATATACAAGCTGAAACAAAACCACGGACCAAAGTCCGGGAAAATGTGCGCAACACGACTCTCAACGTGAAGAAGGGTGTGTGCAGAGATGAAGAGAAGACTCTAAAGTGTGTGAGAAGGCTTACAGTTGACTGCCAAAGAAGACTTCTATATCTTTAGAGTGGGTAAACACTGGCTTTTGTAGGTACAAAAGAGGCTATATATGAGCTCACATGTGTTTAAAATGAGAAAGTACACTGCATGGGGTGAGTGCAGAGCAAATTGGACAGGGCTTCCTCGCTGTTTTTTCTTGCAAAATGGGCAGCCCAAGCCCTCTATTTATAGATGATTTAGTCATAGTGTACTGCTTGGCGGGCCTGCAGTGTACCAGAGGCAACCCGGGTGGGCCTGGGTTTTTTAGGTCGGGTCATCTCGAAGTACGTGCACTCAGACACTGTAATGTCCACTCAAACTTTTAAAAGTGCAATCCGGGCAACCGTTTGAGGTATACAGGACCTATTTTGGACCGCCGTTGTCGAGAGTTGTACGATGGCATGGGATTAGAGTTTGTACGAAGTCATTAAAGATGGGACGATGCCCTTCGGTCTTCAAGCTTCAACTTTCATCCGTTACCCCGCACAATAGTCACTCGGGATTGGTTTGTCTTGTGGGACATCGTTGTGTAGAGATGTTGGGACGACGTGGCGTGGCATCGCATTGGCGAGATGACGATGTTGCCCCTTATCGGTGTTATCGCCGGATTGGGATGATAAAGCAGACGTTGCTCAGGCTTCGCTGAGATTGGACTACTGCATTTGTCGAAGGTCCTCATTGTCATCTTTGAGGTGTGCCTGTCTTCCCGATGTTATCACTAGGTTGGTACAGTGTATCTCGTTGTGAGTGCCGAGATTGAAGCTGGTCGCATTTGAAACAAACATTTCCAGAGTTATCGCCAAAACTGCATTCCTTGGGGTTATTACCAAGGTTGGTGGCTATTCTCATGGTTGGGACTGAGACTGGATACCTCGGGGTTATCTTTGAGATTAATCGGTCTTCTCTGGTGTGTGTTCCGATCTTGGATTTGCATGCCTCGAGGTTATATCTGAGGTTGGAATTGTTACTCCCAGTGTGTGTTCTGGGGTTGATGCTGAGCTTCCGGTAGTATCCGGTATGGATATGGATTGTCTTTCAGGGTTCCCTCTTAAAAGACGAATCTGTCCTCCTGCAATGTTAGTGATGATGATACGAAAAATTTTGAGTGTCTACAGATGCCCCTCTTTATCATACTCATGCATGGCGATGCATGGGTAGGATAAAGAATCCTAGACACTTGAAATGCAACAAGACAAACATGGTATTGTATGTCGCAACATGATGCAAATGTATGATGCATGTGTACGGGGTTGTAGCCCAACATGCTTTGGTATGATTCTTTGGCTCCTGTTTCTTCAATCGAGGGATTGGCAATGATGACCAGATCTGATATGTAATCCGAATCTGTTAGGATGTTGATGTTGGAGTTATCACCAAATCCCTGTGTCTTCGATTATGACTTGATCCTGAAGATGTATCTCTTATGTGTAAGAGATCCGTGGGGATAAAAAGTTGGAGTCCATTTGAGGATGTATAACATATTCCATCATCTATCCTCTTTGATAACATTGACCTTTCTGGTTAGTATTGCGAGATATGTCAAGATTCTATTGGATTCTTGCCAATAACAAATCTTTGTCGAGAACGCGTCGACCTTCATTGACATGTACTTCATCGACATGTGAATCAACTAACAAAAATCACATGGGATATCTTTGTCAAGGCGCCTTGACCTTGACGATGAGTGAAGTAACGGCTGATACTCTATGGGTAGATTGTCAAGGTTGGTTGACCTCCGTTGTCGTGTAGATCAATGGAGCATTGCGTTGTGACCCCCGCCGAGGATCCGCTGAGGAAATATGAGTAATCGAGCATGAAATCCTCAAATAACTCTAGAGCTCTGACAGGTTTAATCGCTATCAGCTGAGATAACGTCAAGGCTGCTTGACCTTCGCTGATATGTGTGTCAACGGCTTAAATGTACGTTGTAATCCCCTGCCGGGGCTTCACGTTGAGATCATCGCTGATGTGTGTAGCAACAGTTGGTTATCGGATGGTTTCCGATGCTCTGTTGGGTTTGCTTCCAACGGTTATCATGATGTCAAGGCTGCTTGACCTTCACTGATTTGTGTGTCAACGGATGAGCATGCGTTGTTACCCCCGCCTGGGACTCACGTTGTAACCCCCGTCGAGGACATACGTTGTAACCCCCGTCGGGGACTCACGTTGTAACCCTCGTCGGGGACTCACGTTGATCTTTAAGAGTAATGACCTGGAGTTGGCGGCATCGGACCTGTACAAGGTATTGTCGGATGTGATTTGTGACAAATGAGATTATTGGCAGGGTATACCTCGTGTTCGAGTGACTACCAATGAGCGATGTACATACTCAAAGTTTCATCTGAGAAGACTAGGATTGCATGCTATTGTGCTCAATCGCGTGGCATTTTTATTCCCAATTTGACTTTTCCAGTCTGCAAGAACTCCTTTGCAACTCAAACTGGAGTGAGCCGAAGGGATGGGTGCTCTATTTAGGAGAGCGTGCTATTAGGAACTCCTATCAGGCGGCATTGGCCGGTATCCCAGTCACCCGTTACTGACATCCCATTGTTGGGGGTTGACAGTTTTGCATTATCAAAAGGTCCATGCATTCAGGAGACGTTCCAGCGTTGGTGGTCCCCTCGCACTATTGGAGCTCAGTCCCGCGCCACACAGTTTATGGGGGATATGGTTACAGGATCCTTGATGATGACGGATTGGATAGCTTGTGTCCGAGATCCGACTCATATGACCCCGATTGATAGTTCGACCCGGCAGTTGGACCAGGCACATATATTTATCCGGCATTTGGGCAGAGATCCAGCAGAGGCGGATTCATTTGTTCCTTCCAGCTCTGGCGCTGGCCCCTCAGATGACCCATTTGGTTTTACCGGCGTAGATCCTCCTCTATATAGGCCTGACATCCCTGTTGATAGAGATCCAGTGTCTCAGGAGGAGTTACATCAGGTGGACAGGATTGATGATGTGGACATCGACACCTTGGTCTTCTTCTGATGTGTATTCTCGTTATATCTTTTGATAGGCCTCTGTTAGATATTGGGTGTTTGTACCCCATTCTCGCTATATCTTTTGATAGGCCTCTGTTAGTAGTAGAGGCGTCAATGCCCCATTTCCTGTATTTGTAGTTGTCTGAGAGATGATGTATTAGATGTTGATATACTTAGGAATGTATGCACGCTTTTTCCATTCCTATATCATATTTCCATCTATTATCTTGCTTATGCATGTATCATATTATGCATATGTATGTATGTCCGAGATATTGGCATTGACCCTGGATGGTCTTATGACACGGCCCACACAGATATTGTAAAACCCCAACTTTTATAAATAAAGATGAATTTTCTATAAATATCATTTTTGAATATTATGGAGTAAATTTGATATAATGTTATAGTTGTGGGTAATATTTATAAATTTTGCAAAGTACTCAAGTTGTTATATAATATTTGATTGGTCGGGGAATATTCATTTTAACGAGAATATTAAATACAACGACACAATCATTGTTGGACCCCACAATGAAATTATTATCGGGATTGAGAAAACAACAAATAATTGGCGGAAGTTTTATCGTTAAATCTGTTGAAACACCCTTGTTAAACGTCTGATGTCTGGCGTGAGTCAAGACAAAGAAAGAGCACGGTATTGATTATTGATGCTTATGTGATAAGTCACTCAGTTTTGTTTTATTGGTATTATTAATGTAATAAAATAGAAAATCTTTTTATATAAAACATAATACTTTTATAAAGTTATCTATTTTATTAGACAATAATTAGAATATATTATATTTTATTATGCATAGTGTTTGCATAGTGCCTGCAAAGTGTTTGCATAGTAAAATCTTTTATAAAGTTATTCGTTTTATTAGATTATAAATAGAATATATTATATTTTATTTAAAAGATTTTGCTTTAAATATGGACCATCAAATTAAAGTAAATCAATCTGATAGTTCATGAGTTAGTTCTTATGCGGTCCATTTTTCTATAAATAGAAGCTCATTCCTTCATTATTTCTTATGAATTCACCAAAACTCTAGAGAGAAATTATAGAGAGAAATAAGAAAAGTATTCCTTTCTTCCCTACTCTTATATTCGGTTTCTTTTACGGTGGGGTATTATTTCTTTTGTATTCATGAAGAAAACTTACATTATTCCATTCTTTATTATTCTGCTGGAATAACCAAAGATATCGCGACTACCCTATACTTGGTGACATTCTTCTATTATTCCATCTTTATTATTATTATTTGGAATATTACATGCATGCATTTTTTCTTGGGACTGGTTCCGCTCTTTATTATTCTTATGTTGGAATATCACATGCATGCGTTTTACACCGGACTGGTTACTGCATGTATTATTACATTGGAATATCCTCACATACATGCGTTTCTGTACTGACTTGGTTCCGTCTCAGATTATTCATTGGAACATCCACATCGGTCTGCGAATTTCACACGACACAGTTCATTACATATTATTCTATTGGAATAACTTTGTACATGCTGAAATCACCGCATGCATGGTGATTTCTTTTGTTATTCCATTCGTTATTATACTCAAATTTGGTTAAAGTTTTGACTTCTATACTCCATGAAATTAGTGGAATATCCTTGATATTTGCGCTTTCATCCATATCTTTCATTGAAATATTCTTACGAGCATTCTTGAATTTTACTCTCTAGCAAGCGATATCATTTTGACAATTTGGGCGTTATTAGTTCCTAGATAAATTAATTCTTGAACTTGTTTTATTGAATTCTTATATCATTGTCATCATCCTCATGTTTATATTATGTTGAAAGTCATCTGTGGCCTGTAGTGCATAGATGGACTTGGTATTATTATGACCAGGGATTATTCGGTGTAATCATGACCGTAATTTTATAAATGATGTGGTAAAAGTTATCATTGCCAGTAGTGCATTGATGGACAGTTGTTGGCATGATCATGACCATTAATGAATACACGAATGTCCTTGGTTGTAGTGCATGGATAATTTGTGGTTGTGATACTAAAGAATATCCTTGGCCGTAGTGCAGGGGTGATTCGATGATGTGGATTATTTATTAAGCTGAGTCTCAGCGATAAAAGTCATGAAAAACCTTTTAAATCATAGAAGATAGTAGATTTTATTCTTTACTTGACTCTTCTAATGGATTGCTTGTTCACCGCAGCTTAAACTTGATGTTTGTTATATTTTATCGGTTTAACACTGTTGAAGGCTAATGATAATTTATTCTGCACTATCTTAGTCATAATATTTCTTACTGGGCTAGTTGAGTTCACCCTTTCATTCACTGTTCTCTTCCGGAAATGAGAATATAGCTGGGACGAGTCGGGGAACGGAGTGATGGACCAGATGATAGTATTAGTAGTCCTCATTATTCTGTTAAATAGTGTGACAATAAATGTAATGAGGACCTCATTGAGTTTTTATATTGTCTAGATGATAATATTTGTATTAAAACTCACAACATATGTTTAGTCATATTTTACACGACTGTTGTATAATTAAGTTGTATTTGAATTTTGTACCATGTATTTGGCGACTCGGAATAGGTGATGTATACCTATTTTGGGGGCGTCATAGTTGGTATCAAAGCTTAGGGATATGATCCTGCTAAGATGTGAGACTAGAAATAGGAGGGAGAGACTCGAGAATTCCTTCATTAGTATGACCTACTACCCACGTTTTTTTTTTTGTATTTAATTGGTCATTGGAATATAGGAATAATATGTTACATGTTAATTAACATTTTGTTTTGTGGTAGTATCTGAAAATGACATCCGAGAATGTTGAGAATAGCAATGGAGCACAGGCGACCGTTGATTTACCACATATCAATAATAAGGATAATGTGCATCAGGATGGCGACAATCCTCATGCAAACAACAACACTAACCAAATGATGAATGATGGAATGTTTAGAGGCTTTATGCAATTCATGCAACAGCAGGCGAGAGCGGCTCCTATCCAAAATGTAGGTGGAAACACTGGAAACTCTCGAGACGGTCACCACTTAAACAGTTCGGAGCCGACCACCGTTTATTGAAAGCCAAAACCACTTAAGGTGGAAGCATGGATAACGCAGATCACCAAGATATTTGATGTCTTGGGATGCTATGAGGAGCAAAAGGTTCCCTTTGCCGCATTTATGTTGCGAGGAGAGGCATATTACTGGTGGGAATCAGTAAAGCGTACTCAACTTGCCGCACTGAAAATGTATTGGGAGAAGTTCCAAGAACTATTCAATGACAAGTACTTTCCTGAAAGTATTTGTCATATGAAGGAGGTGGAGTTCATCAAGTTGGAACAGAATAATATGGTAATGTGTCGCAAAGACAAAGCAAAGTTTGCTTAGAGTTGTCCTCGGTTTCGTCCCCACTTGGTGGATAATGAAGAGAAATGACGCCTTGAATGTTTTTAAGAGGTTTAAAAGCCGAGATACGTCAATATCTTATTTCTCATAAAGCTGTGTTTGTATTCGGATGTTGTAAATATGTCTCGCTATTAGTAGAAGCGCGATAACGAGTTAACGCAACCAAAAGAGCGGTAAACAAAATGATAATACCAATGAGAGCGATCATCAAACGGTGACAACAAGCATGGAGGAATCAACGAGCCGTAAGTGGTAACCACTTGATTGGTGGTAATCGTAACCAAAATAATAAGAATGGACATTTTAAGAAGAGGAGATTCAAAAATGATGGAAAGATGTCGATTACCAAAGACCCGTTGTTAAGGAAGGAGAAAGACCACCTATCATATGCTTCAAATGCGGAGGGAGGACACATCACCCAAACTGCTATGTCGTCCAAAGCTTGTTATAATTGTGGAAGAAAGGTCACTTAGCCCAATTTTTTCGTTCATCAAGACAAGTTCAAAGCTAGGATGGAGGCACCAAAGGTAGTCCCGAGAAAAGTCAAAGCCAGTAGTGCAAGGAGGAGGCGTTTGTTGTGACCTCCCGAAAGCAAGGAACCTGAATGAGGTCATCACGAGTAAGCTTATCATGAACTCTAGCGAAGTCTATACTTTATTTGATACCGGTTCTACCCATTCTTTTATTTCTCCTACTTGCGCTCAACGATTAAATTTGACTCCGGAGAAATTAGACTTTGACTTATCTGTGGAAACTCCGTTGGGAGAAACCTTCATTACATCCACTGTTTATAAGTCTTGTTTAGTTCAAATCGGTAATCGTACATTACCTGTCGATCTTATTTCTTTAAAAATACTTGCGTTTGAAGTAATTCTAGGGATTGATTGGTTAAATACACATCATGCAAAAATTGATTGTTTTCGTAAGGTTGTTAGTTTTCATATTCCTAATCAACCTATTATGCGAATTCAAGCGACCAAACCATTAAAATCAATCACGGTCATTTCAAGCCATAAAGCTATTCATTTATTAAAAAACGGATGTCAAGCTTTCTTAGCTCATGTCACAGATTTAAACAAAAATACGTCAGTTTTGAACGATATTTCTATTGTTAATAAATTTCTGACGTATTCCACTGAAGAACTTCCCAGCCTACCCCCAGGCGTGAAATTGAATTTTGTATCGACCTTGAACTTTGTACAAAAACCCATTTCCAAAGCCCCATATCGAATGGCTCTATTGAACTTCGTGAGTTAAAGACCCAATTATAGGAATTGTTAGACATTGATTTCATTATCTAAACGTCTCCTCAGGTGCTCTGCTCTATTCGTGAAGAAGAAAGATGGGAGTATACGACTTTGTATTGATTATCGGGAGTTGAATCATGTCACCATCAAAAATAGGTACCCATTTCCACGTATTGATGACCTGTTTGACCAGTTGTAAGGAGCCAAATTCTTTTCAAAGATTGATCTTCGTTCCGGATATCACCAATTGAAGAATAGAACCGATGACATTCCAAAGACGGCTTTCAGAACTCGGTACGGGCATTATGAATTCCTAGTCATGTCATTTGGATTAACTAATGCTCATGCTGCCTTCATGGATATGATGAACCGAGTATTCAAGGAATATTTGGATCACTTTATGGTTGTCTTTATTGATGACATCCTTATTTATTCCAAAAGCCGTGAAGATCATGAGCAACACTTGAGGCTGACACTCCAAAAGCTTCATGAATACAAGCTTTATGCCAAGTTGAAGAAATGTGAGTTCTGACTTGAGGAAGTAGCATTTCTTGGGCACGTATTATCAAGTCATGGAATATCTGTTGACCCGGCAAAGATTGAAGTAATTCAAAGCTGGGAGCAACCTAAATCAGTGACCGAAGTACGTAGCTTTCTCGGTTTAGCTGGTTATTATTGGAGATTCGTGGAAGGATTTTCTTGAATAGCTACTCCTTTAACTCAGCTGACTCGGAAAGATACAAAGTTCGGTTGGAGTGAAGAATGTGAGAAGAGTTTTCAAGAACTCAAGAGGAGACTCATTTCAAGACTGCTTACGATAATACCATCCTGCTCGAGAGGATTTGTCATCTATAGTGATGCTTCGGGCAAAGGGTTGAGATGTGTTCTCATGAAACACGGAACAGTCATAGCCTATGCCTCAAGACAACTCAAAGAATATGAGAGAAATTATCCTACTCATGACCTAGAGTTAGCAGCTGTTGTCTTCGCACTTAAAATTTGGAGGCATTTCTTGTATGGGGAGAAGGTGGAGATCTTTACGGATCATAAAAGCCTCAAATATTTCTTCACTCAAAAGGAACCCAACATGCGACAACGACGTTGTCTTGAACTATTGAAAGATTATGATCATACCATTCAATACCATCTTGGAAAAGCGAACGTGGTAGCTAACACATTGAGTAGAAGATCATATGCAAGTATGAGTGCGATATTGTCAACACAAAGGCCCATTTTGTGTGACTTGCAAAGGATGGAGATAGAGTTAAAGACTCTAGGGACCCATGTGATGACAAAGAATATACGAGTAGAACCGACATTAATTGATAAAGTTAAAGCTGCTCAAGCTACAGACCTGGAGTTGATGCGTATGAGGAAGAAAGTGCAAGAAGGTGCTATGCCAGAAGCAAGAATCGATGAAGAAGGAATACTTTGAGTCAACTCCAGACTTTGTGTTCCTAACGACCCTGATTTAAAGTATAAAATCATGATGGAGGCGCATAACACACCATTTGCAATCCATCCTGGGAGTACCAAAATGTATCATGATATTCGTCATACATTTTGGTGGAACAATATGAAGAGAGAGATAACGCTGTTTATCTCAAGGTGTCTAACTTGTCAACGAGTTAAAGCGGAGCATCAAGTACTAAAAGGTCCATTGCAACCACTTGAAATTCCAGAATTGAAGTGGGAGGACATTACCATGGATTTCGTTACCGGTTTTCCTAAGGTTTCTTAAGGTATAGCTGCGATTTGGGTCATTGTTGATAGATTGACCAAGTCTGCTCATTTCTTATCGATACGAGAAACTTATACCCTTGAACATCTTGCTCGTATGTACATAAACGAGATTGTAAGACATCATGGTATGCCAGTATCCATAGTTTCTGATCGAGACCCAAGATTCACTTCACGATTTTGGGTTAGTTTGCAGAAAGCTATGGGCACAGATTTACGATTTAGCTCGGCATATTATCCTCGACGGACGGGCAGTCGGAGAGGACTATTCAAACTCTTGAAGATTTATTAAGACTCTGTGTCCTTGACTTCAAGGGAAGTTGGGATAAGTTCTTACCATTGGTGGAGTTTTCCTACAACAACAGTTATCAAGCAAGTATTGGCATGGCTCCATTTGAGGCGTTGTATGGAAGAAAGTGTCGTTCTCCAGTATGCTAGGATGAGGTGGGAGAAGCAATGTTGTTGGGACTGGAGTTGGTACGTATGACTACAGAAAAGATTCAAATGATCCAACAATGTATAAAAACCTCACAAGATCGACAAAAGAGTTATGCTGATCTTCATCGAAAGGACGTGGAATTCGATATACGAGATCATGTGTTGTTACGTGTTGCTCCATGGAAAGGGGTTACGAGATTTGGAAAGAGAGGAAAACTCAATCCTCGATTCATCGGCCCATTTTTAATCCTCGATCGAGTAGGAACTGTGGCCTATAGACTCACTTTACCGCCAAGTATGTCTCGTATTCATAACGTTTTTCATATATCCATGTTACGTAGATATGTGAAAGACCCGAACCACATTATTGAGTTAGAACTGGACAAAATAGCGGAAGATTTGACGTATGAAGAGGTTCCTGTTCAAATCTTGGATAAGAAGGAACATATTCTACGCTCCAAGGTTATACCTCAAGTCAAAGTTTTGTGGAGAAACCACGATGTTGAGGAAATGACTTGGGAGTTAGAATCTGAAATGAAATCAAGGTATCCTTACCTCTTCGACATACCAGGTACGTACCCTAATTCGAGGTCAAAATTTCATAAGAAGAGGAGGTTATAAGACCCCAACTTTTATAAATAAAGATGAATTTTCTATAAATATCATTTTTGAATATTATGGAGTAAATTTGATATAATGTTATAGTTGTGGGTAATATTTACAAATTTTGCAAAGTACACAAGTTGTTATATAATATTCGATTGGTTTCCGGAAATATTCGTTTTAACAGGGGAATATTCGTATGGCAAGACAATCATTGGTGGACCCCACAACGGAATTATTTTCGGATTGAGAAAACGACAAAAAATACTTTATGAAAATAACGGCGAAAGTTTTACCGTTAAGCTATCGCTGAAACACACAAGTGTTAAAAACAAATAATGTCTGGCGTAGTTGCATAGTAGCACACGGTATTGATTATTGATGCTTATGTGATAAGTCACTCGGTTTTGTTTTATTGGTATTATTAATGTAATAAAACAGAAAATCTTTTTATATAAAACATAATACTTTTATAAAGTTATCTATTTTATTAGACAATAATTAGAATATATTATATTTTATTATGCATAGTATTTGCATAGTGCCTGCAAAGTGTTTGCATAGTAAAATCTTTTATAAAGTTATTCGTTTTATTAGATTATAAATAGAATATATTATATTTTATTTAAAAGATTTTGCTTTAAATATGGACCGTCAAATTAAAGTAAATCAATCTGGACCGTTCATGAGTTAGTTACTATGAAGTCCATTTTTCTATAAATAGAAGCTCATTCCTTCATTATTTCTTACGAATTCACTGAAACTCTAGAGAGAGAAATTATAGAGAGAAATAAGAAAAGTATTCTTCTACTTCCCTACTCTTTTATTCAGTTTCTTTTACGGTAAAGGGTATTATTTCTTTTGTATTCATGAAGAGAACTTATGTTATTCCATTCTTTATTATTCTCACTTTGAATAACCAAAGATCGCGATTACTACCCTATACTTGGTGACATTCTTCTATTATTCCATCTTTATTATTATTCTGTTGGAATATTCTGTCTGTGCATTTTACGCCGGACCTGGTTCCATCTTTATTATTCTTATGTTGGAATATCCCGTGCATGCGTTTACGGCGGGACTTCGGTTCTGTCTGTATTATTCTACATGGAACATCCTATCGGTGCAATTTAAATTTCGCTTTCGACCCGTTCCGTTACTTTATTATTCATTGAATAACTTTGCCTACATCAAGCAACCGCATGCATGGTGATTTCTTTTGTTATTCCATTCGTTATTATACTCAAATTTGGTTAAAGTTTTGACTTATATACTCCATGAAATTAGTGGAATATCCTTGATATTTGCGCTTCATCCAAAGATCTTTTCATTGAAATATTCTTCCGAGCATTCTTGAATTTTACTCTACAAAGCGTTATCATGTTGACAATTTGGGCGTTATTAGTTCCTAGATAAATTAATTCTTGAACTTGTTTTATTGAATTCTTATATCATTGTCATCATCCTCATGTTTATATTATGTTGAAAGTCATCTCGTGGCACATGAGCATAGATGGACTTGGTATGATTATGACCGGGATTATTCGGTGTAATCATGGCCGTAATGTTACAAATGATGTGGTAAAAATCATCATTGGCCCGTAGTGCATTGATGGATGATTGTTGACATGATCATGACCATTAATGAATACACAAATGTCCTCGGGTCAGAAGTAATGGATAATTTATGGGCGTGATACTAAAGAATATCCTTAAGCCGTAGTGCGGGGTGATTCGATGATGTGGATTATTTATTGTCGAGTCTCAAATGATAAAAGTCATGAAAACCTTTTAAATCATAGAAGATAGTAGATTTTATTCTCTATTTGACTCTTCTAATGGATTGCTTGTTCATTGCAGCTTAAACTTGATGTTTGTTATATTTTATCAGTTTAACACTGTTGAAGGCTAATGATAATTTATTCTGCATTATCTTAGTTATAATATTTCTTACTGGTCTAGTTGAGCTCACCCTTTCTTTCACTGTTCGCTTTAGGAAATGAGAATATAGCTGGGACGAGTTGGGGAACGAAGTGATGGACCAGATGATAGTATTAGTAGTCCTCACTATTCTGTTAAATAGTGTGACAATAAATGTAATGAGGACCCCATTGAGTTTGTATATTGTCTAGATGACAATATTTGTATTAAAACTCACAACATATGTTTAGTCGTATTTTACACGACTGTTGTATAATTAAGTTGTATTTGAATTTTGTACCATGTATTTGGCGACTTAGAATAGGTGATGTATACCTATTTTGGGGGCGTCAAAGATATCTTCTTCGATAGTTAGTCGTATAGATCATACCCCACCATCATTGGTGGCATTGGGTATGCGATCGTGGTATGATAGCATGTCACCACCAGACAGGGTGACTGTAGATCATTTGCTACAGCATACCATGACTTTATTGATATTTCAGGTTCCCATAGGGTTTGTAGACGGGATGCTAGAGCATAGGATACCGAATAGGCAGGTTTTCCAATTTGGGACCCATGAGTTGACTCCCTTACTCGGACCAAAGATCTTGATTGGCGATCTTGCCTTTTAAATGCACCTCGCGTGCACTTGGCTTTGGGAGACATGAGTAGACGATTCATGACTCTCACTGGATTGCGGCGCAGAGTAGTACATGATGAGCTGACATCTAGCCATGTGATATCCCAGCATTTTCTGTATGACAGATTTGGCTCGAAGGATAGCTATTCACGATATTCCGGGGATTTCACTGCACCGGAGGATCATTGGCGTTTGGCTAGGGTTGATGTACTACTGCTGTGTGTACTGTCATATGTCTATATGCCACGATACATGGATGAGATAGACATTGGTGTCATCATGGCTGTGAGAGCTCTTAGAGAGGGTCGTACCATTGTATCTATGATTGTAGCAGAGACCCTGTGGTCAGCATCCTACTGCTGTACTTATCCGACATAAGTGTTCACTGGGAGTTCGGTCATGCTGTATGTGTGGTTTATGTCACACTTGAGACCGATTGGTACCTTTAGATGGTATGGATATTGCTTCACCCATGATGTAGTTATGTCATACTCCTTTTAGCCGTCGGAGTGTATAGATGCTCTGTCCTGGTCCATATTTTTGGCAGATATCAGTGATCTTTTTAGTATATTGCCGTGTTCGGGGCTTAGCTCACCATACAGCTTCATTACTCATGCTCCGGGCATGGACTACCTCCCTATGGCTGGTTTGAGAGGTGTGACTACTTATCACCCACTGGCCGTGATGTCACGGTGTGACCAGTTCCAGGACTTTCATCCCTTCGAGGGGGCGATAAGTTAGCGTTCAGCTTCTCGATATCTCTCAGCAGAGGACCGATCCCGTGTGTATGCTTGTTGGGATCAGTGGCAGATGTACCGCTTTTTTACATCATCATCCAGTTGTTCCGCAGAGTATTTCGCATGGATGGAGACAAAGATTTTATCAGCTGCGGTAGTATCCACAGTATCGGATAGTGAGTCAGATGATGTAGAGCTCATGGAGGACATCGCTTCCTACATCGAGGAGGAGCCCGCTGCTGGGTTGCCAGCATTTCTTTCGGATTCTCCTAGTACTAGTACTGTTGTGATTCATCACTCGACACAATACCTAGAGCAGAGTCTTCATCTGATGACCTTTAAGAGAGATCAAGCTCGATCTATGATGTTGACTGCCCTTGATGGGAGGGACGCAGCTCTATTAGAGAGAGACGAGGCATTAGCTCACACGAGAGATGTCGCCGTTGTTGAGCGGATGAGGCCGATCAACCCGGAGATGCGATGATAGTTGAGCGGGATAGTGCTATATCTGCCCGGGATGTAGCCGTGACAGATAGTACTGTCGTGAGGTCCCTTACCACTGGCATGATCGCAGAGATGAGCGCATATATTTATGATCATATGGTCACCATGCAGATGGCTGCAGATCTGTTGGGTCATGTGGATGTCCCCATACAGGAGACCACATCTTTATCTCCATCTTCCGAGATGGACGCCATGTTGGGCTTGTTAGCTCACATACACGCTGATTTGTAGATGGATTTGTATTTTCTTGCACAGAATAGCTTAGCCATTTTGTCCTGTACAGTTTACATTGTATATATTAAACAACATTATATATATGACAGGGAAATATATTTTTGGATCACATCCCTTTTAGATATGCTTTGCTACTTGCTTGATATTTTGCCTGCTGCTTCAGGGCTTGTGGTCTTGATGTATTCTGCATTCCTCCTGGGTGGATGGACATTGAGTTATCTCTGGATAGTTCAGAATGGATCATCGATCTGTATGTATCCCTACCATCTTTGGTGTCTTGGGACTGGTTTCTGAATGAAAATATGGAGAGGAGTGTGTCTTTCCTCTCTGAGATTGACCAAGACTACGATGGTCACCAAGATTTCTATTTTGGAGAAGCTTTAGTTAATTCCACCTCTTATGGATTGGTGTTGCTCTTCAAGGTATGACCGCAGCTTAGATGGTCGCCAATCTCCTATTTGGGAGGAGTTCGGGTAATTCCATCCCTTTGGTCCGGGGTAGAATGAAATGTAATGGTTTGAAGGATGATCCCGATTACCATTGACAATGGTTTGTGTTTTGGTAGGGGTGAGACCAACCATGAATGGTCGCCCACGTACTCGAGAGGAGATCATGTTCTGCGTGGTTTCGAACTCGTGTAAGAGGTTCAATCTCAGTATATGGGTGAAATGGTGTAGGAATGTTTTTGGTTGTTTTTGTTTTTGTAAGGGTAGAAATGTTTTTGTTGTTTTTTTTTATTGCGACCGGGCCATATGAAATGGTTTCCTACGTACTCTTATTGAAGAGGAGATCAAGTCGACGTAGTTCGCCCCTCAGGGCGAGATGAAAAGTGTAATCCCATGTGCAGGTCAGAGTGTGGGGATGAGAAAGTTTAATCCTAGGTTGAGGATAAACTGTAGTTATGGGAAGTTTGATCCCATGTATGGGTAACCAAACTGCAAACGCAAGAGGTTCAATCCGCGGGGGGATGACCTAAGTCGTAGGAACGCAAAGGAGAGCCAGGCTGCTGGCTTGAAAAGTATGTTTCCCTGAGGGGCAAAGTGTAGAAAAGTTGTATATGGTAAAGGGTTAAAGAACCGGAATGACTGGTGATCTGATGGTTCCGCACCAGGGTGTTTGCAAATTACTTCAGACATAGTACCGTTTCACGGTGTCTGAGTTGATGAGTTATGGAAATTCATCGCCGTCCATTCCTTGCAATCTGAGAGCGCCTCCTGTCAATACTTCCTTGACAACAAACGGGCCTTCCCAGTTAGGAGCGAATTTTCCCTTAGATTGATCTTGGTTGTCAAGGATCTTCTTCAAAACAAAGTCATGTTGTTTAAACTGTCGTAGCCGGACTTTTTTGTTGTAGGATCTGGCGATCCTTTCTTTATATAATCGACTATGAAAGATAGTCGCGGTTACGCTTTCGCTCTATCGAGACAATTGGTGATACATGTCTTGTAAGACCCTCAATTTTATGAAATAAAAGTATTCAATTTTCTTATAATTACTATTCAAGAAATGGTTAAATTGATAAAATTTAAAGTTAAGGGTGATATATGAATTTTTTCAAAATAAGCAAGTGGTTATAAAATACTCATTGTTGTCGGGAGAATATTCGTTTGGTCGTGGAATATTCTTGCTGTCGGGAATATTCGTACGACGGCGCAGTCTTTTGTGGGCCCCATAACGGAAAGCAATTGGATGAAGAAAACGACAAGTATGAGTTGTTTATAAATAACGGCGTAGTTGTTACCGTTAATACTGTTGGAATACCCAGTGGTTAAAACACAATAATACGCGTTGTTGTACAGTAGCACACGGTATTGCACCAATTATTGATTCTTACGTAAGAAGGCACTACTCAATAATTGTTACAGTAATTACTGCTCAAAGATTTTATTTTATTGAGTCAATAATTGTTGCATTGATATTCTATATTACCGTTGTTTCAATAATTGTCACTACACAGATTTTCCATTATCTGAGCAATAATTCATATTATCCGAATAATATTATTAGATAACATTATTGGCAATGTCTAGAAAGTTCGGCTAAGGAGAGGTTTGGTCACCTAATTACGCTACCAAGAAGGAGAAATTCTTATTGAAAGCCCCCTCTTCACAGGAACTACCGGTTGTCATTATTGTGATTCTCGTAATATTATTTGTGAATAATTAATTATTAATTTATATGATAAGAAAAATATTGATTTTATGTGGATATAGATGGAGAAAATTTTAATATGACAATTGTTGAAAATTAATATTTTATCTTTTTCCGATAAAATAATTCATTTTAATATATTATTATATTTTAATAATATAATAATAGTGATATTTTTACTATGAATGTGAGATATATGAGTATATGAGGAGGAAGAGTATTTTTGTTGCAAAAGATGTTTAAAAACATGTTAAACATGCTTGGTAGACCCATTTTTTCGATCAAATTTGATTATAGTCACGTAAAATCGGTAGCTTATGGATTTCTTCAATTTCTGCTTGAAATTTGGAAAACTTTCTTCAGAAAGTTGTAGAGAATTGAATTTCCTATAAAAACTCGTGGGATTCAATTTTCCGATAAAAGAGCTATTTATTATGAATTATTGAAGTTCAAGTTCAAATAATTGATTTTGAAAAGTTTTAATTATTTTAATAACAAAAATGTTTTTTTGATTTAGTTGACTATTGGTGGTCGATGTTGGATCTGATTTAGTAAAGCGTAGGAATTTAATATATATTATATTAATATTATATTAAATTTTCTACTTTCGTGTTCTAAGCATTTTCCTATAAATAGGGTGCTTAGGTTAGAATTGAAAACACACCGAAACTATAGTTTTCTCTATTTCTCTCTATATTATCGAGTGTATTCTTGTGAGTATTTTGATATCTTGAGTGTTGCTATATGGTGCAAGTTCGTTCAAATAAGTTATTCCAAATGTAAGAAATCTTTTTTTTGAGGTAAGTGATTGTAAGGGATATTATTTTTAAAAAATGATATTATTTCTTCAATATCATTATGTTTAGAAATATTGGTTGGAATTTTTTATCAAATTTGGAACTTTTTCATGCTCTGAGTTACTATTCACGAAGTTACTATTCACGACGGAGTTACTATTCATGAGTTACTATTTATGAGTTACTATTCATGAGTTATTATTCACGGGTACTATTCAAGACAAAATTGGTTTCTTTTTCTAACCAAATTATAGTTGATTTATGAATATTACTCTGGAGATTAAAACTATGTATTGATTAAATTGATTTTATTATCATATATAACATTTTTATAACCCTGGTGTTGAAATTCTCTTTCAGTGGAGTGTAAAGATGGGTAGATTATTGGTATGATCATGACTAGGGTTCTCTTTTGGCGATGGTGAAAAGTTGAATTGTGACCGTATGATCATGACCATTGAATTTATAATTGAATATCTTTAGCTTAAGTGCAAAGGTAAATTGATCGTAATGGTTATAATTATTGTTTATATAAATTTGAAATAATTATATATTTCTTTGAGATATTAATATATTTGGCTCGCAAGGCAAATATGAATCGGTTGATGAATATATTTGGCATGTAGTGCAAATATAAATCTGTTGAGGAATATCTTTGGCATGTAGTGCAAAGATGAATTATTGATGAATATCTTTGGCTCCGTAGTGCAAAAGATGACTGTTATTGAATATCTTTGGCTCAGAAAGCAAAAAGATGAAATGATAATGAATATCTTTGGCCCGTAGTGCAAAGATGAATTTATTAGTATGATTATGAGCAGAAGCTGTGATTTGGTATAACCATGATCTTTGATGTTTCGGTAAAGACAAAGTGATGAAAATTATCTTTGTCCTGGATGAGGAAAGGAATTTAGAACTACAATTACGATTATGACAAGTGATTGTGGACAGGAATTGTTGATTGATGTTACAGGGATAAAACATTGTTGGCGGACTTTTAATATGGAGAAGATAATAG
Organism: Panax ginseng; assembly: GCA_020205605.1. Lineage (NCBI taxonomy): Eukaryota > Viridiplantae > Streptophyta > Magnoliopsida > Apiales > Araliaceae > Panax > Panax ginseng. The sequence goes on along the minus strand of CM035136.1, from coordinate 50,705,220 downwards.
ATTTTATGGTCTATTTGACTCTTCTAATGGATTGCTCGTTCCGCTGCAACTATGGTTGAAAAGTTTTATCATCTACCATATGTTCTAAATCTCTGATTTATTATTGATGAAGGCTATTGAGAATTTAATTATCTTTAGTCATGATATTCTTTAATGAGCTAGTTGTGCTCACCCTTTTGCTTCACAATTCCTTTCAGGTGTAATATGAGTGTAAATTTGGTTTGAAGGTAACAGGGGAATAGAACGGTGGTAATCATTTAGTAGTTATATTTGTTGAATCAAATAGGGTGAAGTGAACCCAACGTTGGAAGGGTGTTTTGCCACTATCATACAAGATGTCTAATGACATACAACCTCGTATCATCATAAGACAGGGTTGTGCTCATCCACTTGCTGAGTATATTTACAAGCACTACCTATATAATCTTGGTGTTTGTTTGGAGTATAATACCCAATTAGAGACAGTAGAGATAATGATATGTCAAGAGAAGACTCACCATTTGGAAGAATATGATAGTAATCTTCTCATTTTTCTTTGGGGTCTATTGGGTCAACCAAGGGTAATTCTGTGGCCATATGATATCTATCATAACCTAGACGCATGGCCTCCCATGTACGAAGGTTTCCTCGAGCACTTCCCAAAGATTTTAAAACAGTTCTAGATTGTACCTTTATGTAAGGTATCACTGTGAGGTGCTGTCCATAGTTGGGACATGAGTCATAGTTGGTATTAAAACTCACAACATATGTGTTATTGTATTTTGCACGACAATTGTTGTAATAAAGTTGTAGTTATTTTCTGTACCATGTATTTGGAGACTCAGAATAGGTTGGATGGAATGGACCTATTTTGGGGGCGTCCCATGTCTTGTACCCATTGGTCTTCATCCAACTGAGCATCTATCAACACTCTGAGGGATTCCATTTCAAACTCTATGGGGATCACTACTTCCATCCCATAGGTTAATGCATAGGGGGTTGCCCTAGTGGAAGTACGCATTGAGGTTCTGTAGGCTAACAGAGTCAGAGGCAATAGATCAGGCCAATCTTTGTGGTTGGCGGACATCTTTTGCATAATCTTCTTGATGTTTTTGTTAGCCGCTTCAACATCACCATTCATCTTTGGACGATAGATGACAGAGTTAAGATGTTTGATGTGGAATTTAATGCATAATTCCTCCATCATTTTGTTGTTGAGGTTCTTGGCATTGTCTGACACAATCACCTCTGGTTATCCGTATTGACAAATGACATTGTTTCTAATGAAAGCAATGATGACTTCTCTAGTAACCCTGGGGAAGGAGGCTGCTTCTACCCACTTGGTAAAGTAGTCGATCATGGTGAAGATAAATCGATGACCATTACTGGCTTTAGGCTCAATGGGCCCGATAACGTCCATTCCCCACATTGAGAAGGGCCAAGGTGAACTCATATTGTGGGGTTCCTTTGGAGGGACGTGGATAGCATTCTCATGAATCTGCCACTAATAACATCTCCTGACATGGTCATTGCAATCAGCTTTGAGAGATAGCTAATAATATCACGTCGTGAGAACTTTTTTGACAAGGAGGGGGCCACTCATGTGGGGGCCACAGACTTCGCCATGGATTTCATCCATAAGCTTTTGGGTTTGATCTTTGTCTAAACATCTGAGGAGACCTAGTCTTGCATCTCTTTTGTAGAGCGCATCTCCACTCAGGTAGAATTTCATAGCAAGTCGATGGATCCGCCTTTTCTCAGTCGGGCTCACTTCCGCGGGTGTAGATCCATCTTGTAGATATTCCTTGATATGCTGATACCAAGGATGTTGGATGGGAGGTAGCTCATCCAACGTAATTCCCATAGGCTGGGGCCTTGTGCAGGGAAATTGGGATGCTTGGAAAATGTTCCTTATCTGATATGTGAATCAAGGATGCCAAAGTTGCTAACGCACCCGCAAAGTCATTCCTATTACGAGGAATGTGTAGAAAGGAGATTTCTTCGAACTCCAAAGCCATCTTCAAAACCTGCCGATGGTAAGGCAGCAAATGTATCTCTTTGGTTTGATAGATTCCGGTGGATTGTCTGATTACCAACTCTGAATCTCCAAAGAGCGATTAATCACCGATGCCCATTGAATGGGAAAGTTTTAGCCCCATGAGACAACCTTCATACCACTATATATTGTTTGTCTTTGACAAACTATAATTTGACTAAGAATGGATATCTTTGCTCCCGTCTCGGATACTAGAACTGCCCCAGCTCAGAACCTTCCAGATTAACAGCCCATCAAAATACATCATCCATGATTGGCGATATCGTCTCGATGGTGTTATTGAATCACATCATTACTCCTTCATCGTGGAAATATGTTTCGAGGTTTGAAATCCCCGAAGATGCGGTGGCGGTGATCCGCGATTCCTTGACCTTTGATGGACTTTTTGAGTCATATATCGATGTCAAATTGTTGTAGGATCAATCGCCATCCGGACAACCAAAGAATTTAACATGGGTTTGTTGAGCACATATTTGAGAGGATCCACGCGGGATATGAGATGGGTTGTGTGACCATGGAGATAATGCTGTAATCTCATGGAAGCCCATGCTAAAGCACAACACGTCTTTTCGATCAGAGTGTACTTATGTTCACTGCTGCTAAACCTTTTGCTGAGGTAATAGATAGCTCATTCTTGGCCTCTATCATCCATTTGTCCCAGCATGCAGCCCATGGCATTGTCATTTATGGACAGGTACATGAATAGGGGAACATCATCCCTGGGTGGTACCAACACGGGAGCTTTGATGAGCTGTTTCTTGATTGTGAGGAAGGCATTTTGACACTCATCATTCCATTTCATGGAGGAGTTCTTCCTTAATAGATTGAAGATTGGCTCACAGGTTGCTATGAGTTGAGAGATAAACCTGCTAACGAAGTTGATTCTTCCCAAAAATCTCCGTATTTCCTTCTCTGTCTGAGGAATGGACATTTTTGTGATGGCTTGGATTTTAGTAGGATCCAGCTCAATCCCTTTGTGGCTGACTAGAAATCCTAGCAACTTGCCTGATTTAACGCCAAAGGCGCACTTAGTTGGATTCAACTTCAACTTTTACTTACGCAACTAGTTGAACAACTTTCTGAGATGGTCTATATGGTCATCCTCCTTCCGGGACTTGACAATGATGTCATCCACGTAGATCTTGATCTCTTTGTGCATTAAGTCATGGAAAAGAACCATCATAGCTCGTTGATAGGTTGCTCTGGCATTGATGAGGCCGAATGACAACCGTCTATAGCAAAAGGTTCCCCAAGGCGTGATGAAAGCAGTTTTATCACGATCTTCCTCAGAAACCATGATCTGATGGTACCCTACAAAGTAATCTGCAAAGGAGTACATGTCGTGTTGCGCAATATTGTCAATAAAAATGTGGATAAACGGCACGGGAAAGCTATCTTTTAAGCACGCTTTATTCAAGTCCCGGTAATCCACGCAAACTCGCACCTTCCCTCCAGGTTTAGGCATGGGAACAATATTGGATATCCATTTAGGATATGTAGACACCATGATGATGCCAGCTTGAAATTGTTTCACAATTTCTTCTTTTACCTTTAAACTCCACTCAGGTTTCAATCGCTCAAGCTTTTACTTGACTGGCTTAAATCCCTCTTTAATGGGACGGCGATGAAGGACAATGTCAGTGGAAAAACCCACCATGTCTTCATGAGACCATGCAAACACATCCTGGAATTGGGTTAATAGCGTAACCATGTCATTTCGTTGGTTTGGGGTAAGGTCTGAACCAATCTGGATTAACTTAGGGCTTTCTAAGGTTCTGAGATTGAAAGAAGTGGTTTGATCAAGGTTGGGTTTAGGTTTGTCTTTGACCCATTCTTGAATTTCTAGAGGCACCTCAATGTCATCCTCGTATTTCCATCAAGGTCAATTCATCTCTACATCAAAGGTACAATCCTTGTGGAGAAGAGGCAATCAGACGTTAAAGTACAGTACATCTAAATTCGTAGTCTCGAAAAAAATATGCTTTCACTTAGTATATATGAAATGTGTTGATTATACATAGTGTTAGCATATACTGGCAAAATAAACTGCTAATACTGTACATAAAAGTAAGCAGTTATTATATCTATAGGCGTAAAGAGTTTCTACCGCTTTACCTTGACGACCAATGCAAGGAATGTTTGCTCCAATTGGCAAGGGAAAAGTCCGGGTGGACCGCAGTGATGGAGGGATTGTCATCATCCTCCCTGTCCCGAATGATGGCCATTATATCTGGGCAATCATCGTCTGGGGTGTATCTGTTGGTATGTTCATCATGAATGATGATGCGTATGCCTGACATCATTCGGATGACGTCTTTCTTGATTCTCCGTTCCTCTTCTTCCACTGCGGGATTTGGAACAAAGACTTCTTTCTCCTTTACCAGTACCGGCTTGGGAAATAACATAGCGATTACATTGGCTTGCACCTTTACAGGAGGTTGTGCGGACTCAGAGTTTGAAGGCGAAGATAAACGTCGCATGGTTAAAACTGAAGGAATCTGCTGATGCTTATGAGGATTCCTATGAGTAGAACTGGCAGAATATCCTAGCCCAGCTGTTCCAGTCTGCTTGGTTGATCGAATTGGGTACTTGATACCCTGGAAATTTTTACCTAGCCCTTGTCCCGGCTGATGACCCAATGACATCATTTCTTGAGTAGCCGATATTACCTAGGCAGAAATCTTGGGTTCGGGTAATGGCATTCCAATAGCATGGTATTGGGTTTTGCTTATTTCCAAAGCATAAAAACTGACTGGTTCCACTTCTGTATTGGCATTGATGAATGACATGTCTCGTCATCGAGAATCTCTAGCTCAAATATTGACCGTGACCAAAGCTATTGTTGATAATGTATTTCAACCGTTGGTGAATAGTGGAGGGATCTTGCCCATGAATCCATGGTCATCCCAAGAGCAGGTTGTATCCTGAATCTATCTTGAGCACATGGAAAGATACACAGAATGTATGAGGACCAATTTCGATTGGCAGCTCAATTACTCCGACCGAATTCCGATGGGCTCCATCAAAAGCTTTGATGATAGTATGGCTACTCCGAATTCAGTTGAGATTGATATTCATCTTCACCAAAGTAGCGTATGGACAGATATTTAGAGATGAACCTCCATCTGTCAATACTCCAGCTAGCATGTATCCAGATGATAAGACCGCAATGTGCAACGTCTTGTAATGATCGGTCCCCTCGGGCGGTATGTCATCATTAGTGAAGGATATCACATTGTTGTTGAAAATGTGATCAATCAGATGTTGAAATTTTTCCTTATCAACTGATGTTGGTAGATAGGCTTCTTCTAAAACCTTCAACAAGACCTTCCGGTGATTCTCGGAAGTTAGGATCAAGTCTAGAATTGATATTTGTTGTGGAGCTTCTTTTAAGCTTAAAACCACCTTAACTTCGTGATGACCCATAGTGTGGAGGTATTTTTCAATTTTCTCCATAGGTATTTTCCCCTTTGATTTAATGGTGGGCTTCATCACCCGTTAGGTAAGATACAGTGGATTTTCCTTCGACACTGTAGCAGTTGTATGTGAGGTGGATCCTTCACCTTTTCCATAATTCCACGAAACCTTGCTCAAGCTAACAATGGGATATTGTGCTCTGTACGGCAAGTTGATTGGCTCGGGAGCGGCCAATTTTAAAGGATTGTTGCTTCCCTTGAGTTGAATTGTTGGCATTGTGAGTAATCTGTTAATCCCATCAGTTTCAGTGGATATGACTGCTACTACACTCTTTCACTTAGTAGGACCTGAATTCTCACTTGCACGTAACACAGTATCGTCGTCTGCTAAGTGCAGGACACCACTGTCAATTAGATTTTGAATAAGGTGGCGGAGTGCCCAACATTCCTCTATGCTGTGACCGCGAGATAGGGAGTGATATTGACATACTCCATCGGAATTGTACCGCCCTGAACGGGGGTTGATTGGAGGTAGAAGGGAACTGATCCTTCCTTCATTGATTAACATATGACAGATTTCCTCCATAGGTTGGCCCAAATAGGTGAATTCCCTTTTGTTGGAGAAATCCCGACGGGCTTTGACATTTGCTCTCTTTGTCACTTTGTCTTTCAGCATTTCATTTTCTGAAAGTGATGAGGGAATATTCATGTCAAGAGGTAGGAGACTGGCATGCTCTTGACAGATTAATTGACGTGTAACTTGATGCTGATAAGTCACCAATTCTGCCAATTGTTCAATTTACTTGCCTAAAACTTTTATCTTTCGTTCCATTATGAATTGAAACTTGGCATAATCCCATTTGTCATCACCGTCTTTGAGGGTCTGGGAGGATTCACAGCTAAAATTGGAATTATGTCCGCTACTCCAATTTATCATGTTGACATCTTCTTCTTTGTGTTGAGGAAGAGGGTTGTCTTGAACATGAGGCTGATCTGGTTTGGTGACCATGATCTCCCCATTGTCTATCAGGTCCTGGATCTTATGTTTCAAGGCCCAATAATCCTGAGTATCATGTCCAGGTGCCCCGGCATGATAAACACATTTCTGAGCAGCATTGAAACCACATCCATTAGGGCTGGCTGGTGGAAGAAGATGTGTAATTTTCTTCTGTGTTGTCAGAAGAGTGAGAATGTTTTCGAGGGTATCCGCTAAGGGTGTAAACACTCGAGGGCGTTTGACTTCTCCACCTTTTGGTATTGGAGGGTTCGTAGACTGTGCTTGAAAGGGAGTGTAGTTTCTCCTTTGAATAGGCATGTTTTGATTGCCTTTTTGACCCTGTAGTATCAGGGAAACATCTTCCTCTTTCTTCTTATGGACCCTTCGGGGGTTGTTTCCATAATTTCTGGATTGGATGTGATCAGCAATAGCTTTGAGTGCAGCTAGGTCTTGAATCTTTCCGGACTTCAATCCCATCTCAGCCATCTCCCCATGTTTAACCATTTCAGAAAATGGTTTGCCGATGCTGGCTAAAACTCTTTCATAGAAAGGAGCTTCTTGTATGTTTATAAAAGTCATGACCATTTCTGATTCTGTCATGGAAGGACTAACTTGGGAAGCCAGACGTCTCCACCTCTGAGCATACTCTCTGAAAGACTCGTTAGACTGTTTCTTGATCTTGGTAATTTGATACCGATCAGGAGCCATTTGAGTTTGAAAGTTGTATTGAGTGAGGAAAGCATGTGCTAGCTCTTCCCAGCTATGGATCTTTGAATTGTCTAATCTTGTGTACCACGAACGGGCTTCTCCAGTTAGACTTTTTTGGAACAATTGAATTCTAAGCTTTTCGTCATTTGCATAAGATCCAAGTTCTCCGATAAACACCTTTAAATGTGTATAAGGATCTCCTAACCCGTCATATTTTTCAAAGTCAGGAGTTTTAAATTTTTATGGATGATGAACACCAGGGAAAATACACAGATCAACATATGAAACACTCCCGTGTTTTCCAATTCCTTTGATAGCACGAAGGGTCTCTTCCATTTGGAGGACTTTCTTTTTGATGTCACCGATTATGCGGATCTCCAAAGTGGGATGGGCAGCATCATGAGTTTTGTTGGTCGTATCCAACTGCAGTTCAGGTATTGTAATGACCTGGGTTCCTCCTTGTGTGGAGGATTCAGCATGTATAGGTATTTTGGGACCCTGATTAGACTGGTGTAATTCTTTGAGTAGAACAGCCAAATCTGTAATTTGTTTGCTTAATCCATCGAATTCTTTGTGAGAAACTGGATTAAGTTTAGTTTGGTCAGATGACGACATGATTGACTGTAGGCCTATTGCCTCTTTGGACTTTGACCGGGTAGTAGGTCCGATTAGTTCCCTGCGAAAGACTTGCATAATTTAGTCTTTAGGGAATGTGTATAATAACATGCTATGTGACGTGTTCATTTTAGGAATTTTATCCTGCAAAACAGATGTCATCTGTTTGTAGCATGTTAATTAAAATATGTATGTGTACACATTTCTTCATATTTCTCATTACATGGAGATAGATATGGAATGTAATTACAAGTAATCGTGTTTACAAGTAATTGAAATGAGAGCATGAAGAGACTTTCCTCCGTTTTGGGTTTATCAGAGGCTGACCTATATTAGGTTACTCTCGCTTTTTTGGCATGAAGGTTCCCAAATCATCGCAATCTACTTGACGGAAGTTAATCCGGTCTTTCAATTGGAGCGAATTTGGGTGGTGCCTTTCCCGAGCCTCGAGAATTAGTCTTCTCACGAGTCCAATAATCAAACACCGACGGATAGCCTCCTCATGGAGGGACCACACAACATACATTCACATACATCGCGTCTCACTGTATGAAAATGATGACATGTGCGAAGCATTAATATCACAAGCAGATATGGTGCGAAGCACTAATATCACAAGCAGTTATAGTGCGAAGCACTAAGTGCAATAAGGAAATGCATTCGTACACATTCATCAAATGTAAATGCAACATCCACACACAGGTAGATAACAGTTTTGAAAAAATTGTAATAGCGGCTTAAGTCCTCTTACTGGAGTCCCCAGCAGAATCAAGCATTCTTATAAGGAATGCAAGCATTGTTTAAGTTGATGAATTTCACAGAAAGCAGAATAAAGTCACATGCAAAAATAATAAAAGTGTAGCTGAGACTAGCAGAGAGAACATGGGTATAAAGTGGTGTCTTGAATTAGTCACAATCATAATCAAGTTATGAAATGGTGTGGCATTGTGATGCCCCCAAATTCAGACCACTCATGTCTCGAATTCGGTTCGCCACATGCTACAAATCTAATGACTAAATAACATCTCATGCAACGTAAATAACATAATAGATTACATTTATTTAATATAATCATTCATGCCCCAAGGTTTCGTAACTTAAAGCATCTCTTACATACCTTAAACATAATTAAACATAGTTTAGAGATAACTAATACATCACACAATTTAGGTCTTTACATATTCATAGTGTTTCTATTAAATATGAAGCTACTATGTAGCTTTACCCTTGCCCTTATCAGTGCCTGAGGGTCCGCCTTACTCTTCCTTAACTGAAATATTTTTAGGAAAAGCAAGAATGAGCAACTAGTTTGCCCAAAAAATAATATATCAATAAGGGTGTTCAATTTGAATTTTCAAGGGTACAACAATAAACGACAAGAAGTATCAATGGTTCTCAACAATAGTTACTAAGGACATAAAGATACCGATAAGATTCAATGCTTAATAAATTCAAGATTTCAAAATAATGAATACTGAGCAGTCACTAAGGACTATGAACTTCTACTAGAATTAACAGTAATAAACTGATAATCCAACAAAAAAGAGTACAACAGGTGATCAGCCTAAAGTACCCTACGTTATGCATATCGTTTAATCATACTCAAGTGCGCACGTCGGTCTCCCGACAATATATATAGTTCCCCTTCAAGGAGGGTTGGTCATCTCAGTCAGTTATAAGAGTCCGCACAAATTCAATTGTTTTGGATAGCTTTCAAATTCATGATGTAGGTCTAACTGAATCAAATGGCCTAGACCGCTTTCTCTCAAAGTATATACGAATAATTATAAGTTCAACATCCGAAATTAAAGTTCAAAAATTTTAAACAACTTCATCACAAAGCTACGAAGCATTAAGTCATAAGACATGAATTATACTTTCAATTATTTACTTGTACGACCAATAATAGCACAAGCTTGAGTATTGCTCCATAAAAATATGGTTAAGAATTTGCATCAAAGAGATAAGGTCTAAATACTTGCACAATATTTAAAGTTATGTAAGTTAGAAAACTTGCCTTAAGCGTAGTTTATCAAACTTTAGCTTATCGATACCTTTCGAACCATATTATAAAATAATTACGTATATAGAATATTCATTAGTTATGTACATCCAATACACAAACTCAATATGTAAGTTTATTATACACATACGATTCTAACTTAACTATATAATCCTATACGTAAGTCATTACGTACTTTACATACACATAACACAAAATCAGTTTGTAAGACACTATGACTCAAATAACATGGTTCTTAATCATAGTTTGAAATTATAGGTGACTCAATATTTGAAAGTTTGTAAATACTTATCAAACCTATGATTCTATTGCAAGTATACTCATTGACATCTGCACATACCACTAAGCATGTATTGTATATTAAGACAATAATACAAGCATGCATCAAGTTCATGTTATAATTAAACAAGCTCTGTCCATTCTGCATATTGGCGCGGTCACGCTTGGTTTGCACTAAGGAGTGGTGCGGCCGCGCTGCTCCTGGTTCAAACAAAGACATGGTTGTTCCTGCAGAATCCTAGCGTATCCCGACTTACACATATGAAGAATCATGCAAAACACACATGTCTGGATGTTGATAACCAAGTTCGACCCTACATCTTATCTTCAACACAGGTCGTTATCCATTCTTATTTAATCAAGGCTTTAAGTGTTCATTTAACAAAGTCTCTTACGTTTAGCCGTTATACATATGATATGCGGTTAATAATTCTCAACTATACATGCTTACATTGGTTTAGTCATGTATTTCAAGTTATGAAGTTCTACATCATTTAGACTTGTCCTAATCCATGCTCAACTATTTTACAATGCGTATGACTAGCTAGGCATTCATGCTAATCATTTATATAGGCATAACACACCCTAACATGATGGTCAAATTTCAGCATACTTGTAACGTAGTTATTGATAAAACTAGTTTTCAAACTCTTCAAGTTTCTTTTGAAAATCTCATGTTAACCAACCAAGCATGCAAAGCTACTTCAACTTACTATACATCATACTTTCATATATATATATATATATATATATATATATATATATATATATATATATAACTAGACCACATAAGCATCCACATAAGCATCCTCACAAGTTCCTAACTCAAAGTGTATATAGTTTATCAAGTTAGTATTTGAAACTTTAAGTTTCCATCAGTAGGTCATCAAAACTTATTCAAGCATGCAAGGTAAGTCCATATATTTTATATCATGTTTTCATGCTTATGTATATATGTAATCAGATCATGATAGCATGTTTTCAAGTTCGAAATTTAAAGTATACATGGCTCACTGAGTTTGTACTTTGAAACTCAAGTTCCCTTTGGAACCCAAGCTATGGTAAGTGGTTACGTGCAAGGTCACTTATGTCATCATATCAGGGGCATAAATAGTCATAATGAATTCATACTAGCATGCTTCCTACATCAGAAGGCATAAAAACCCATCAATCGGTTCTCATAAGGCGGCTACTGCCCTTATTTGTAAGTAGGGAGTAAAGTACACAATTCTAGTTCCAAATTAAGAAAGCTTCTGCAATAACAGAGCTTCCAATTTCATTTCCAATATTACTCAGTTATCATGCATGCATACTATCACATTGTTTTTAAACGTGTATAAAACTTAACTAATAACATGTTAACAACTTCCAAGCCAATTCATAAGGATTCTAGTATAGTCACAAAAATTACAAATTTGAAAATCATGGACATAAGACATGATTTATTACCTCTAGAAGCTTTAAAGGAACCCCTTTAATCCCCTGATTATATTCTCTCAATTAGCAACTCACTCTCTCTAATGACCTTCTCAGAAAATTTTAGCAGTGAATATAAAAGGGACGAGCTTCAATTTATAGTCAATCAAAAATCCAAAGGTCCTATAGTTCTAGACCATTGGAAAGAAGAAGAAGATGGTGGGCAACAAGGATTTGGTAGAATAGTCTCCCCATCACTGTTGAAGCCACTCTCTCCTCCATTATTTGAATGCCTAATAGATTGCAAGGATGATAAAGGCTAACTTAGGCCAATGGCCTATGCACGCGAGGGAGAGAAGGCCAATGAATATGGGACAATCCCAATACTCAACATCTTGAAAAAAATAGCTAATTAACAATACTAGGTTTTATATCATGTACTACTACACAATATATATTTGTTCATCTAGGGTTTAAATTCATATGGGTGTACATATGGACTTTAATAATATAACCATACTACATGGTAGCAAATTGGGGTACATGTATACACATAAATATATAATCCATGTACATTTTGATAATGCCAAATTATGATTTAATTGAGTAGTGACACACCACATTATCATAAACCTTATTATATCAATTATTCATATAGTCTAAGTTATTATTCCATAAAGTATACATTAATGCACTGTACATATTACATGGTCATATAGACATCATTTATATAACTTACACATTTCATTAATCTTACTATATAGTTTCCATATTATATAGTCTCTTGCAGTGTCACACTACACTCTATATATTATAGTTTGATTTAATATTGCACAATGTACACATAACATGTATTCACACGGGTCCATGTAATTCATGTGATTTACTTCCTTTTACCATATAGTTCCTATATTACATAGCCATATCACAATGTCACACTATACTTTATATTTTATAGATGTAGTTACTATATAATATGTGATTACCTATCATCATTAATATGCTATTACTCATAATAACAATTAATTAACAATATATTATTAACTCCACATTTTTCTCAATTCTTATAAATTCAATCTGAATTAATTAAATTACTCATCTCACAACACATCAATATTTATATAAAATAAATATTCACATTCTTATTAATATCATTAATAATATTTATTCATAAAATTCACTTGTTCTTACATCCCCCCCTTATAAAAATTTCGTCCTCGGAATTGGTACAAGGTTACACAAACAGATGGGGATAGTCCCTTGCCATCCTATCTTCTAATTCCCACGTGGCCTCTGTGACAACCCGAGAATTTAGAAAATTTTTAAAATTTTAATTAATTGATTTAAGGTTCAAAATTAGAACCTACATAGAAAATTAGTGTATGCGTTTGATATTTTTAAGATGGAATTTTGAGAATTTCAAAATTCTGTGAAGGATTTAGGTGAATTATTCAGGATTAAGGAAATACGTGAAAATATTCTGTGTTTATGGTTGTATATGTGTACAATATGTGGTTAAGGGTCAAGGGTTGACCAGATAAACGATATCTGTAACAAACCCTAAGTATATATTAAGAACGTCAACGTTCGGTTAGAAAACCCTAGCGATTAACAAGAAACCCTAAAAATCGGTTCTGAAAACCCTAATTTCAGTTCCGGGAATCTAAAATCCTAATTCGGAAATTTAAAACCCTAATCTGGGAACTTAAAGGATAATTATAATTCTTAAGTGATATTACTTATAATCTTAATTAGGATAAAGCTTAATTAATTAGCAAACCCTAATTTTAAATTTCGAAAACCCTAATTTCTGGGATAAGAAATCCTAATTTATAAATAGAGAAAACCTAAGTGTTAATTTAATACTTTTAATGTTAATTAGGATATATTAATTCTAATTTTCAAGTTAAGTAATTAGAAAACCCTAATCTAATTACGAAATCTAATTTCTATTTTTGAAAATTATTTTTCTATTAGAAACCCTAATTTTGGGTTATAAACCCTAATCCGTGATTTTGACCCTAATTGCTAAATTAGCGATTTTAATTAGGAAATACTAATCCTAATTAGTGAGATTTAAATTATGATTAAGAAGTTTTAATATAATTAGTAAGTCCTAATTATAATTTAGAAATGTTAATTTTCTATTTTTGAAAACCTAATTTGAAAATTTTTGAAATCAAATTGCCAAACCCTAAACCCTAAGAGTTCTAAACCCTAAACCCTAAGGGTTAAAACCTAAACCCTAAGGGTTTGCAACAAATGTAAATTCTAGAAATAAAAGGAAATGACTATTTTGCCCTTTTTATATTTTAATAAGTTGGTGTATAGGTGTTGACTTTAGGAGAAGTTGTTCACCAAAGCCTAACCCTAGCCATGTGATTATATCTCAGCCAAATCTGATCATTGGTGACACCTAGCAAAATGAGATACATTGAATTAAAATTTTATAAGATTTAAGTAAGTAAAATGACTTACTTTATCTAGCAAACTTGCCAAGCCTTGTCTCTCTCTATATTTCGAAATCTAGAGTGAGAAGGAGTGAGGAACCAAAACCACTATCATATCTCAGCTTACCAAGAACAGATCCAAAGGTCAGAAATCAAAGATCAAGGCATAAAAGGTATAAACCCTAAAATTTTGAAATCCTTAGATCTTATGTTTGATGTTATTATTTGATGGTTAGAAATGTGTTAGAGGGTGTCTTTGAGTGATCTGGGGTGTTGGATCATGGATCCATAACATCTAGAGTCACGAAAATCAAGTTTTAAAAACTGGTCAAGAACCCTAATTTTGTTGTCTGACAAGCCAATGTCAGGGCTCATAGATCCGTACCTGTTAAATATTTTGGTGTTTTAAAGTTTGTAATTTGTAGTATGTTATATGGTCTTGGATCTGGAATTTGAATCATGGATAGATCATGTCTAGAACTCAAGTTATGAGTAGTCAAAGTGAGTTGACCGATCAGAAATTCTTAGTTTCTAGGCAACCCAAAAACCCAGAATTTCTGACAGTCCCTTTAGACGGTTCTAATCTTGCAGATGGTTGTTGTTTTAGCCATGTTGGTGTTAGATCTTACTTGTATGACATGAGATCTACATATCAAAGCCCTTATACCCATCAGATCATGATCAGGATCGAAAATAATAGTGATTGTGATCAGCCCTTATACCCAGATTCTTCAAAGCCCGTTTTCTCTGACAATGTTTGACCGGCCTGAAACTAGTGATTGTGTTGTTAATATACTGATGTTATGTTATAGAATTGGTGTCTTACATGTTTACTATAAGTATTAACCTTTACAACTCACTAATCAAGCTCAGGGTGAAAGATATGATGATCTAAAGTAGTTTATTCGAATCGTTTCTTCATTTCGGGTAACCTGCAAATGAAGAATGACTCTTCCCGACAAGATCTTTGAAGGCTGATAGCTCTCTAGGATGTTGTTGTATGGACATAAAATTAGTTGTAGGTTGTAGTATTACATTCGTACTACTATATTAACACCATAAACGACCCATAATCCATTAAGAACACTACTTAAATTCTGGTCAAACCACGCCTCAAGTCCTATACTGAAGATCCTGGGTAGGCTCAAAATGTTTCAAGAACACCTATACGACGGTTCGTCAGCTATACTACCCTTTTAGCGATAGCTTAATTAAGAAATTAATTATTAATTTTCAAAAATGATTTATTTTAATTAATAAATCGAAATAAATAGATTTTAATTATTAAAAATACTAAATAAATTCCAAAAAATTATTTTAAATTTAAAATAGTTTTAATTATTTAGAGTATATTTCATAAATATTTATTATTTTTGGAATATAAATGGTATTTAATTTATTTAATTATAATATTAAATAAATGATTTAAAAATGATTTAAATACATGAAAAAAATCATGAAAAATAATATTATGGTAAAAGAAAATATTTTAAGTTATTTTTAGTGACTTTTAATATTTTGTGATGAATTTCACTAATTAATTAATATTAATGATAATTAGTTTATTTAATAAATATATTAAATAAATTATGGAAAAATAGAATTAATGTTTTATAAATCATATAAAAATGATTTAAGTGTTATAAAAATATTTTAAGTTGTAAAATATAACTTTTGCTATTTTGTCATGAAAATATTAATATTTTAATATTAATAGTAATTACCGGATAATAAATTTAAGTGTTTAAAAATCATATAATTATGATTTAAAGGTATTAAAATACTTTGATATATTATAAATATATTATAATATTAAGTGATAATTTTCATTAATATTTGATATTAAATAAATATTAATGATAATAGGATTATGTGGTATTTAATTCATTTAAATACGTTATTAATGATTAAAAATACGCGATTAATAATAATAATTATTTGAAAATTATTATGAGACTTGGAAAATATTTCGACTGTTATTAAAATTATCTTAGATAATTGTTAACTGTTAAGCAAGAGTTTAATTAAACTTAGACTCGATAAAAGTCCGACTAGACCGTCGAGATGTCAGATTTGTGTCGGTTTCAAGTCAGACTAAAATAGTTTGACTTGATACTAAGTTTTATGTGTATTATAGACTGATAGGATTATGTATTATATGTTTAGGTTATTCTATGTATATATATATATATATATAATAGTATTATATTATGATGATATTATTCTAATATTGGAGATCTATATTACTAATATTAGGTCTTCGGATAAAGCGATATAAAATGCGTAGCGGAATCAAATCTGCTCGAGTAAGTTTATTTTTACTTAACTCTACTAAGAGTTGTTTCATTCGGATAAGCTTATGGTTAATCATTGCTGGTTGCCATGAATTATACTCTATACATATTGCATGTATAAGTCAGGTATGAAAGGCTGATCACCTTCATTACCAGTTGGTTCAGATATATTTGTTCATGTATAATACTTGTTTAGTCATAAATTTGTTGAATTATAGCCAGCTTATTATTCAGACTCTTTCAATCATGATATATCGTTATATTATTGAACTTAAACTTGTTGGGCAATTCTTATGCTCACCCTTGCTATATCATGATAAAATATTGCAGATTAAGACGAACGCATCGAATACAAGGAAAGATTAAAGACAGATCCAGATTAAAGTTAATGTACGTGATTAGATAATTAGTAATAGTAATGTATGATGATAATGTTATGTATTAAATAAGTTATGAAATGTGTATTAAGTTAAGGTTATTCGACCTTGGGGAATAGTGTGTAATGTATTGTATAAACAATTTATGTTTATATCTTCCGCAAATATAGTAATAGTGTTAGAATGATCGAACCGGATCCGCGGTGATTCGGGACCTCGGATACGGGGCCGTCACAGCCTCCTTTGCATCGTGGTTCCGCCAAAGTACTTTTATAGAAGATATAACTTTATTTCTTAATGTCTGCCCTTTCCTATATAATATCTGGACAATAATTTCTTTATAGGCCAAATTCTTCTCCACTTAAATGGGCTCGTAGGAAATCACGTGTTTGTAGTCAGGCTTGTACGGACGCAACACGGAGATGTGAAACACATTGTGGATGTGCTCTAACTCGGGTGGTAATGCAACTTTGTATGCCACTTCGCCCACTCACTTCAATATCTCAGATGGTCCTATGAACCTCGGACTCAATTTTCCCTTCTTGCCGAATCATATTTTTCCCTTCTAGGGAGATACTTTCAAGAAAACGTAACTTCCAACTTCAAAGTTGCGATCTTGATGATGTAAATCTGCATATTTCTTCTGGCGATCCTGTGCAACTACCAGTCTGGCTCTTGTCACTGTCACCACATCTGCGGTTTATTGCACTAACTCTGGTCCCAACATTCTTCATTCTCCAACTTTGTTCCAACATAATGGCATTCAAACTTTTCTCCCGTAAAGAGCTTCGTACGGTGGCATGCCGATACTCGCATGGTAACTATTGTTATATGAAAATTCCACTAGGGGTAGGTGATCGTCCCAATTTCCTTTGAAGTCCATCACGCAAGTTCTAAGCATGTCCTCCAATGTTTGCATCGTTCACTCACTTTGTCCGTCTGTCTGCGGATGATAAGCAGTACTCAACCTCAGTTGTGTTCCCATCCTCTCTTGCAAGGATTTCTAGAATTTGGACGTGAAGCGCGGATCTCGATCGGAGATAATCGGCACCGGCACTCTATGTCGTGAAACAATTTCCTTTACATACAGGCTCGCTAACTAAGTCAAATTATACCGAATTTTGATCGGTAGAAAATGAGCCATCTTCATTAGTCGATCTATGATAACCCAAATGGCATCAAAACCTTTCTTCCTGACTGGAAGTCCCACCACGAAGTCCATCGTAATGTGATCCTATTTCCACTCTAGTATTTCCAATGGTTGAAGTAGACCACTCGGTCTCTGATGCTATACTTTGACCCGTTGGCAAGTAAGACATCAACTGACGAACTCCGCGACTTCTCGCTTCAGATTGGGCCACCAAAAATGTTGCCTCAAATCTTGGTACATCTTTGTGCTTCCTGGATGAATGGAATATGTCGTATTGTGTGCCTCGTACAAAATTTCTTCCCTTAACTCGGTTACCGCTGGCACCCACACTCTCCCTTCTAATAGTAAAATACCGTCTTTATCCATTTTGAATCTTTCTTCTTCATTTTCTGCGATCCTTTTCCTGATTTTCTCACACTCTTCATCCTTCTCTTATGATTTCTTTACTCTGTCTAACAAGGATGGACGCGCCCCCATTACAAATAATTTTTCTTCAGACCTCCCCGGTCCCTTTACCTCTATTTCCAATTTCTCCATTTCTCTTATTAACTCCTCCTGAGTTTTTAGTTGCAACAACTTCTCCCTTCCTTTCCTGCTTAGAGCATCGGCTACCACGTTCGCCTTTCCCGGGTGATAAAGAATATCACACTCATAATCCTTGATTAATTCTAACCACCTTCTCTAACACATGTTCAACTCCTTCTGCGTGAAGATATATTTTAGACTCTTGTGGTCCGTGTATATCTCACATTTCTCTCCGTACAAATAATGTCTCCAAATCTTTAACGCAAAAAATACTGCCGATAACTCTAAGTCATGAGTAGGGTATCGTTTTTCGTAATCCTTCAGTTGTCGCGATGCATACACAATGACTTTGCCATGTTGCATGAGCACACAACTAAGTCCTCTGTGCGACACATCACTATACACCACAAATCATCTTGTATCATCTGGTAATGATAATACATGCACCTAGCTTAGTCTCTTCTTCAACTCTTGAAAACGTTCTTCACATTTGTCCGTCCACACGAATTTCACCGTCTTCCTCGTTAGATTAGTCAACGGGGTGGCTATCTTAGAAAAATCCTTGATTTATCTTCGATAGTACCCAACTAACCCTAAGAAACTTCTTACTTCTATTGGCGTCTTCGGTTGTTCCCAACTGATTTCCGCCTCCACTTTTGCAGGGTCTACTGAAATTTCATTTTTGTCTATTACGTGCCCTAAAAATTGAACCTTTTTTATATCCAAAATTCACATTTTGAAAACTTTGCATACAACTTCTCCTTCTTTAGCGCCTTCAAAACCATCTTCGGATCTTCGACGTGATCTTCTTCCGTCTTTGAGTAGATTAAGATATCATAGATGAAAACTACTACGAATTTATCCAAGTATGGCTTGAAAACTCAGTTCATCAAGTCCATGAATGCTGCCGGAGCATTAGTCAATCCGAATAACTTTACCAAAAACTCGTAGTGTCCATAACGGGTTCGAAACGCTGTCTTTGGTATGTCCTCCACCCATATTTTCAACTGGTGATAACCTGTCCGTAGATCTATCTTCGAGAAACACTTCGCTCCTTTCAGTTGAGCAAAAAGGTCGTCTATCCTTGGTAACATATATCTATTATTAATTGTTACTCTGTTCAATTCTCAATAATCAATACAGAGCCTCATCGATCCGTCCTTCTTTTTAACAAACAACACTGGTGCTCCACAAGGAGACACACTCGGTTGTATGTAACCTTTATCTAGTAACTCTTGCAGTTATATCATAAATTCTTTCATTTCTAATGGCGCCCTACGATATGAGGCTTTCAAAATTGGTGTCATTCCTGGTGCTAAGTCTATTATGAATTCAATTTCTCTGTCTTGCAGAAGACCAGGCAGATCGTCCAGAAATATATCTTGAAATTCTCTCACTACGGATATATCCTTAATTTCTAATTCCTTTTTTTGAGTATCTACAATGTAAGCTAAGTGATCTACACATCCTTTCCTTAACAATTTCTTGGCCTGCATCATCGTAAGATAACACAATTGCTAAAGCGATGAGCTACCATAAAACACTACCTTAGACTTATTCAGAGTCTAAAGGTTTACACTTTTATTCTTACAATCAATTATCACAGGATGGTTATATAACCAATCCATTCCCAATATTACGTCGAACTCTCCTAATTTTATCATAATCAAGTCTACACTTAGTTCATGATCTCTAATGTTTGCGCGACAATTTCCGTAAACATATTCTACATGAATTACTTCCTTATTCGCAACTTCTATGTTCAAAGAATTTCTTAATCATTCTCGGGGTAAATTAAGTCGACTAGCAAATTCTTCAGATACAAAAGAATAGGTGGCACCTGAATTAAATAATACATAGGCATTTATATCATTGATCAGGAAAATACCTGACACCACATCCTTCGCAACTACTGTGTCCTGGATAGTCATGTTAAAGGTTCTGGCGGTTGGGCGGTTGGATTGCATCATTCTTCCGATCATCAGTTTACTGCCTCCCCCTTGATGGCCACTTCCTTCGTCGCTTCCTTTCTTTGGGAAGTCCTTAATCGGATGGTCCACTGATTCACATGTGAAACAACCTTTGATCTTCTTAGGCTTTGGGCGGTTGGGTGAAATATGCCCTTCTTGGCTGCAATTGTAGCAAGTACTGCGCCCTGGTGATTCTCCCCACACTTCGGGCATCCCTCCGCCCTTTTCTTAAAATCTCCACAAAACTTCCCCACTTGATTGTTGTGATTTTCGTTGTTGTTGCTATTCTCCCATTTCCTCTTTCCTGGATTACTTCCCCCGCTACTACTTACTCCACGACTATCTCCTCTCATGTTCTTACTCATCTTTTCATTGTTATACAAACTTAAGGCTTCACTACCTCCCTCTGCAATAATAGCCTTCTCCAGCAACATCACAAATGAATCGATCTGAAAAACCGACACCTTGTTGAACAACCAAGGTTTCAGTCCTTGCTCAAAATGTCTAGCTTTCCTCTCTTCATCCCCTACCTGGTGTTCTAAAAACTGGGCTAGCTCATTGAACTTAGCCGCGTATTGCGCCACCGTCATATTTCCCTGTTTAAGTTCTAGGATTTTCACCTCCATTATGTTCTTCATGCTTTTCAGGAAGTAGTTCTCGAAAAACAGAGTCTTGAATCTCTCCCATGCAATTATCCCTTCTCCTGCTCTTTACTGATTCACCTCCCACCAGTAGTTCGCCTAGCCTCTCATCATGTAGGTGGAAAACACCATCTTCTGGTCTTCATCCACATGTACGATGGTGAAGACCTTTTCCATTTCCTTAATCTATGTCTGCGCCATGATCGGATCGGTAGTACCCATGAATTCTGGAGGTCCTACACTCCTAAAGTCCTTAAAGTTTGTGACTGGTACCACCTGAGAATTGGGTGGTACTGGTTCGTTTCTTCCCCTAAGAGCCTCCCCTAACAAATCTACTAGCCTTTGTATAGGGTCTACTTGTCCTCTCTCATCATTGACTGGCTATTCTGGTGCGGTTAGTCTACGTCTGGGCGGCATTTTTCTACATCACAAAATTTTCATTTTTTATCTAATTATATTACTTAAACATTTCTCAAATGAAAAAGGAATAAAATTTTATTACATGTTTCTGGAATAAGATCATTTATATTCATATGACAAATCATTACATAAACATGATCATCCCTAGTATACTTCTATAAATGTCAACTCATATCCCCTAATATCACAAAAGATGGGGACAACTACTAACATACTACCCCTTTAACATTTTTCAAAAGTTTGGGGTTTACATAACTATCCCATAATTCATACAAAAGATTGGGATTACAACAACAAATCATAAATGACTAACAACTACTACTACTAAACTACTAACACCTAGACCTCAGTCATAACTTCAAAGACTCAAGGTTCATCAATATTCATTTTTCAAAAGTCAAGTTTCTTTTCAAAACACATACTAAGTTATGCTAAAGCATTCTATTATGAGTAAGGTAATCTTATATGTCATGTCTATTATCATGCATATTTATGTTTTATCACTTAGAATAACATATTCCATCATCGGGAACACTATACTTGCGTATGTGCTCGCTCGACGCCCTCCGATGGCCTTCGATTACATAACAATCACAAAGATGACTATGTTGACCCTTCCTAATGAGCTCAAATTGAAAAACGTAAAGAACAAAAGTTGTAGGTCTATTCGTTCTCGTTACGGATCATCTTGAATCTCCTCAATCGGAGTTCGTATGAAAACGTTATTCCCATTTTAATAAAACATATTCTGTTAGATTTTTTTCAACATATGTAATCAGACCACCCCCCGCCGGGGTGGGGGTTTTGCCCTAAAAATAGCCCGTCGGGGCGGGCCTAGCTGCTGGAAACTCAAAATTTCATCCCCTGCTACGAGCTATCATACCAAACTTCTTTCTAACCTTCATAATTTGAGTTATACATATCCAAATTAGTCCGTTTTCTATTCTATGGATTCGTAATTCATAGAAATACAACATACTAGAATTATAAAAACTTACAGAAACCCTAACTAAGCTAATTCTTGACCCAAATATCATGTTCATACAAAATTTTTATGTTTTGAAAAGTCTAGCGAATTCATTCACTACGAATTCGCTTCTAAACCAAATTGGTTCGTTTAACTTCTGTTGATTTTTTATTCAACCATATTAACGATGTCTAGAATCAATTGACACATTCTAGCATGCTTCAACCATAAACGTTTCAACTCAAAACAAG
The DNA here is from genome assembly GCA_020205605.1 of Panax ginseng. Taxonomy (NCBI): domain Eukaryota; kingdom Viridiplantae; phylum Streptophyta; class Magnoliopsida; order Apiales; family Araliaceae; genus Panax; species Panax ginseng. Next base: position 50,682,686 of record CM035136.1, on the reverse strand, counting down.
TATTTTCGTACTTTTCTAAGAACTTTGCAAAAACTTGAATTTAGGAACATATAGAGGAATATTACCTTTTGTGGAGTTAAATTGCTACTTTAGCTTCAGTTTGCAGATTGTATAAGCTCAGCCCAACCACACTCACACACACATGAAGTTTTACAGAGAATTAGCAAAATGGTTGTGAATGAGAAGGGCTCCATTTATAGGAAAGATTGTGAACAATTTAGGCTTTACTCAATGAATTAAACCATTGGAATGGAGAAGGAGATGATGGGTAGGAAGGATTTGGTAGAAGAGTACCATGTAGACCACTCCCCTTCTCATGATTTGCTAGCTTTGTGTTTGGTAAGGAGGGACTAGGCCTTTGCCCTATTACGTGAAGAAGAAATAGAAACAAGACACTCATTTTGGGACATTCTAATACTCAACATTTTGTATTACTATTAGCACACTTAGTTTTATTTTACACTTTTTCCACAAATGAGCATACATATACACCCACTCATACATTACACATAAAATCATATAATCCATGTACATTGATTTATCTCAACTAATATTTACCATAGACTAGAATATAATTTTGTCGGGTACTAATATTACTTCCCATAAAATTCATTATTCCAATTCTACATAGATATTAAAATAATCATTTAATATCAATTATTTATTAAATCAAAGTTATTTTCTCTCATAGGTTTAAAATACACATATAATTACTCCCACACATATCTTGATGTCACATAATACTTTTTTTCATACAACTTGGTTAATTACTTAAGTCAAGCTTACTTTTATCACAAAGTTTTATATAATAATTCCAATGTCACACCTCATTTTATATTGAATAAAAAACCTTATATATAAGATTTCTCCTTACATGCTATTATCCATGATAATTAATGAATAGTAATAGAAACAAGTCAATCACATTATGAAATTATTTATTTGTTAATAGTACTAATTAATTTCATCACTAATTAAATTAGTACTTTCTCATATCACCACCTTGCCACACTAGGCATATATCATAAGCTTACATTATGCTTATTCTCATTCTCATTACTTATTCATTTCCCACCACATTACTATTTATAACATGTTCAATTTACATCGAACTATTATATCACAAGGTTCACATATATAAATATATCGTGAATGGAGATATCAAAATATTCTTTATAACATTCGCGATAATATAATAACTCAAGTTATTTAGTAAATTAAAATAACTTAGTTTTCTTTTAACTTTAACCCTCTTGAAAATACATTACTATAATCAAAATTATGTACTTCACCATAACATAACATAAGATGTTTTTATCATGTTTTCTCTAAATATAGGAACTAATCATAATAAAATGATTTACTCATTTTCTCAAGATATTACTCTTAATATAATATCTATGTATTATTCAAATATTTACATGCACGACACACGTACACACTATATATAGAAAATAAGTTTATGTCTTATTATGATAAATTGTTTCCATCAACTTATATAGTAAATATATTTTAATATATTTACCATATTACTTACCCACACATATTACCTCGTACAAAGCTATATATGATAATATCAAAATAATATTCCCCCTTTTATTAAAATAATCAAATGCTAGAATTTATTTTAATATCCTTTAGTAGAAATATACTATAATTATTTCTCTTCCTTTCTATAAATTATCTCAACTCCATTATTTAATCTATACATTTAACCATATCTCAATATTAATCAATAAATCTCTAACCAATATTTATCTAAAGATAAATCTATTTTCTTCTCTCATCAACAACATACATATATACAAGTCTAAACATAGCACACATCGAGTCTTTAATAGTGTTCAATATAGTCACTGAGTGGTTTCCCACAAACAACCAACAATTTAGTTATCGTCTCGTCTACACTGTTTTCACAGTGAGTTAGATCGGTCACTAATTTGTATATACCTCCGCTCTCTGAAGGAATCGTTTAGCCCAGCTCCTATACATCCACCATTAAAGGGTACGGTGGCACCGCCTTAGACTTGATACTTACTCGTACATATACTCAAGAAATTGGTGATTATCAAAGATATTTAATGTCACCAACTTACTATGATAAAATAATTTCACATAAATTATTTAATATTGATAGATAGATTTTTATCCATCTTCTTTACTTCAAATAACTCGCATCTTCAATAAACAACAAATATATAATAATAATATATTTATTAAACACAGAAATCACTTATTGCATAGTTTATATTACCTTATGCAACACCATTCCACATACCTCACAACACATAAATATTCTTATTCGAACCCTTCTCATGCCTTAAGAATTTTATTTACTAAATTTTTATTTTAATAATTTCTAAAAATTCGGGTTCTTACATTCTCTCCTCTCCCCCTTATAAGGATTCCGTCCTCGGAATCACCGAAACCTCCTCTACTCGGTGCTATTTAGAATATTACATATTCTTTTGAATAATTTTATCCATTCTCTTTTCGAAAATTTTATTATAACTTGCTCACTTGAATTCTACCACTTTTCCTTTCTAAGGAACATGCTACTTACTACATTCATCCTTCAGAAGAATAAGAATCTTCCACGATTTTTCAATAATCGGGAAGTAGTATGAATAATCTTAGATTCCAAATTATGTTGAGGGGTCACAAGACCGTGAACTCTTCTCTAGGTTTATAAATGCTTCAACAAAATCCTTCACACTGTAAACCAGAGTGTTTATCAATCACAAAGACTAAAAACACCCTCCACACGTACACTAGGTGGCCAGCCTATTGTACCACTACGTTGGGCCGCAACGTAGTGTTTTGTAACGACTATATGCGCTACGCTCGGAACCATTGTCCCCGAAAACATGTCCCCTTATAGGGTTGTTCACCTCAGCTTTTCCACATCTGAATCCGCACCAGAGCAATCTGGTTCGGCTCAAATACTCAAGAATGCTTGAATTTCACAAATATTTTTCAACAGTCGTCTAGCCGAATCAAATAGCTTAGACTTTTATCAACAACTCGAACTTTAATCAAAATAATTTAGCCAACTTAATTGACCTTCTTCATAATCTAAAAGAAAACCAAAAATTCTTTTATGACGTCATGATACCGTACCAGATTAGTAGTACATTGAGGATTCTGCCATTAGGTGACTTTGTCATATTACATCATACCATAGTGAGCTGACGATCTTTCGATCACAACCAACACTAGGTTCGACTGCATTGATGACTCTATCGTTTACCATTTTTACAGCATATCAAATGATGCACATGGTTAGAAATACCTTTTTGAAAATTTTCAAACTATTTTTTCTTAGCCGAAATAATTAGCATAGAAATATGGATAACGGTATTATTTTTAAAAAATCATTGGTTCAATCACATGATCCAATGTTTTTCAAGAAAACAGAAGTGTGAACATCAACACAAAGTCAATAAATTTTGAAAATCTAGCAGAGCTAGAAGATTTAGAAAATCCATGTTTCTCTATCAACTTCAATCTTTACTCCATTGCTTCACTCTATCAATCTCTAACACCATCAATGCTTACCATACTAAAATTTCTAACTTCACAACATATATATACCCGATATAGTTCATCAAACTTACCACACTTTGGAAATCCAGGAACTTGCCATAATCATATGAGTTTAAGAACTTATCCTAGTCAGACCATAGACGTCCATTCGTCGAGGGATTCAAAAACATACCATATGATTATGAGTCACGAACTTACAATATGCATGAGTTTTAAGAACTCGCGCCTAATCTTAATATTCTCTACCTTAATCTTAATTGTCTCTATCTATCAAATATGATATGAGAAAAGAATCACCTTCTCACCATAAGCACATTGATAGCGCGACACTGACATTCCATTGATTATCATTGTGAGGAACCGAGCATGAGCACAAAGCCTCCGTCCACACAAAGGTTTGTACAACTCAGCTCTCACATGAGTCCTCAACTGAAATCCCACTTAACTATATCTTACTCTTAACTTTTTCTTTGCTCGATATGAATTCTTCGTATCTCAACATGTACAACCCCTCATGAGTTCATCTCGTACCATTTCATAACACATTCTCTTATAGCATCAAGCTATACACACTTAGTCGTTACAAACTATTTATCACTTCATAGCTCAATTTGATCACGCCATGATCATTAATTTATCTTAGGGTTCTTTCCCTATTATCAACAAAACTCCACTCGAGTTCATTCTTATTATCTTTGTCATCTTCATCTTATAGACATCATCTTAACATCTTTATTACCAGAGTTGGGAAACTCTTGAATTCTCATTCTCTAGATACTTCAAGATTCTTCTTTGAATCTTCACTTATACATTTTAATCTTTATCTTTCTCTCTCTCAGGTTATAGCCTAAGGTACACTTACCTAAAGTTTATAACCTTCAGCTTTGATACCAACCTGTGACGCCCCCAAATCTGGGTCCCTTCGAACCTTGGATCTGGTCCGCCATGATACTACTATCGTCAAACTATTTATATTTTTCATTCATAACTTAATGAATAAAACTTTACTTATTATAATTTAGAATATAAATTCATTCCATTTCCAGGATCTGCACAATGACCCCAAACGTTTATAAGTTTCTAATCTTGGTCATTTACTATTCCTGTATTACATCACATTCGATATTATAAAAATGCGGAATAATTTAAACTTTTTCAATCTCCTTTGAATAAAATCTTTTATTGATTTCTTAACTTGAATCAATTACATATCCTTTAATCAAATTATGTTATGAGTCATTCTATTCGAATTACTGTATAAAATTTTACATATCAATTCTAATTCCTCTATGCATCACATTGTACAACTTTACAACTCAATATGTATTACACATCGTAAACTAATATCATGTATATCTCCTAGAACCTAAACATGGTTCAATAAATCAATCTCCTTCGATACTATTGAACTCTAGCAATCAAGTAGCATGTAATCTTTACCGTGAGTCCTTAACCTGCAAAAGTGGTTATTTACAAGGGTGAGCTTGACAGCCCAATAATTCTAACAGTTTTCATGCAGCACATAACATATAATAACATATAATAACATACTCAGTTCATGCATTCATAATCAATTAATATTTACTATGCATTTTACTTCTCATATAACAGGCATTTAGGTTTACTTCACAAGCATATCATCAAAGATCAACTTTCAATTTCATACATATCTCATATGCATTTCATATATATACATCAACATTCTCATAGCACAAGATAGCTCAACTAACAGTTATCAATTTCATATATCTTTGCGATAGAATTCATATATCAAATAGAATTCCTGAAAGATGCATATCTTGCGATTAAGCTTGTTTTAACAACTTTTACGACTTAATTTCTTAAAGCTTATGGGGACTCACGACTTCTTAGTGGGTATTCCTACATGCTTATATAATCATGGATTCATATCTATTAGTCATACATTTCATATGTTCTTAATATAACAATAAATATTATATTATTTCCTAACTAGGTTTGTAAAACCTTCATTTCGCTTTCTCATCATACTCTTAGAATAGCTAGGTATGTATAGGTATACTTAACCACCCGTACTTGACATCAACATTCATATACATTTATCTCACACTTGACTCTCTATGTGTTTGACACATTTTTAAAGTTTATAGATACGTGATCTACGTCGTTCATATTCAAACTACTTAGTTTCATGATGATTTATTTCAATCAATAAAGCTTAACAACTTTCTTTAACAAGATTCGATGATATAAGCTTTTAAACCATATATTGGTACTAATACGTTTCTAATAGCATGCTTCACATAGACATAGCATAGTTCATTATTTGAAAACGTATTTTAAACCACACTTGAAACGTCCAATTCATGCTTAGCTAAAAGATGAACATATTCGTCATGTCTAGGGCCATAAGGCGTTCAAGTTCACTTTTAAAAGTTATTCTAGGCCAATGTAAAGAAACTAGGTGCAAATGTTAATCTCATTTCATAGCTAACTAATCCATGAATATATGTTATCATGTTTAGAACTTTAAGTACACAAATTACTTTAAGTTCGTTCTTAAAGTTTCATGTTTTCTTTAGAAATCATTTTCAACTAAGCTATTGTAAGTTGATAATAATTAAAGTAACTTTAAATCACTTCTCATTCTTAATTATACTCATAACTCAACAAGATGTATGTGTTAAAATATCATAACTTCAAAGATTCAAGGTTCATCAATATTCATTTTTCAAAACTCCAAGTTTCTTTTCAAAACACATACTAAGTCATGCTAAAGCATTCTATTATGAGTAAGGTAATCTTATATGTCATGTCTATTATCATTCATATTTATGTTTCATCGCTTATAATAAGATATTCCATCGTCGGGAGCACTATACTTGCGTATGTGCTCGCTCGACACCCTCCGATGGCCTTCGATTACGTAACAGTCATAAATATGACTATTTTGACCCTTCATAATGACCTCAAATTGAAACACTTAAAGAACAAAAGTTGTAGGTCTATTCGTTCTCGTTTCGAATAATCTTGAATCTCCTCAATTGAAGTTCGTATGAAAACGTTATGCCCATTTTAGTAAAACATGTTCTGTCAGATTTTTTTAACATATGTAATCAGACCACCCCCCGCCGGGGGGGGGGGGTTTACCCTAAAAATAGCCCTCCAGGGCAGGCCTAGTTGCTGGAAACTCAAAATTTCATCCCCTGCTACGAGCTATCATACCAAACTTCTTTTTAACCTTTATAATTTGAGTTATACATATCCAAATTAGTCCATTTTCGATTCTATGGATTCGTAATTCATAGAACTACAACATACTAGAATTATAACAATTTACAGAAACCCTAACTAACCTAATTCTTGACCCAAATATCATGTTCATACTAAATTTTCATGTTTTGAAAAGTCTAGCGAATTCATTCACTACAAATTCGCTTCTAAACCAAATTGGTTCGTTTAACTTCTGTTGATTTCGTATTCAACCATATTAACGATGCCTAGCATCAACTGACACATTCTAGCATGCTTCAACCATAAACTTTTCAACTCAAAACAAGTATTTTCGTACTTTTCTAAGAACTTTGCAAAAACTTGAATTTAGGAACATATAGAGAATATTACCTTTTGTGGAGTTAAATTGCTACTCTAGCTTCACTTCTGCGTGCAGTATAAGCTTATAAATTCATTACCACACTCACACACACTTGAAGTTTTAACAGAGAATTAGTAAAATGGTTGTGAATGAGAAGGGCTCCATTTATAGGAAAGCTTGTGACCAATTTAGGCTTTACTCAATGAATTAAATCATTGGAATGGAGAAGGAGCTGATGGGTAGGAAGGATTTGGTAGAAGAGTACCATCTAGACCACTCCCCTTCTCATGATTTGCTAGATTTGTGTTTAGTAAGGAGGGTGTGACACCCCCAAATCCTGGTACTTCATTACCACAAGATTTGGCGTTCACTTAATCAAAACATTCATATCTAACTACCCAATCATAATAAAAATTGAATAATAAAGCTTCCCTTACGGGATTACATTAATAAAATCTCCCAGGTTATCTAACCTTTAAATACAATCATTCAAATACGGAATTTAAATAAGTTCATTCTAATAATTCTAATAAAGTCTGATAATAAAATATCAAAATGGTTACAAGTCTTCAGTACTTGTTCAACTTTCCCTTTCCCTTAATGGTGCTAGGTACATCGACCTTCTCATCCTTAGCTGTAATAGTTATATAAGCAAGAGTGAGCAAACAAAGCTCACTTGAAATAATAATGGATAAACTTTACAACATTTGCCAAATAATAGGCTCAATAGAACTGAATGATATGTTCTATTAACATTCTGAAATATACAACTGAGGGTCTAATGACCACGAACCATGTCCACAGTTATAAGTACTCTTTCAACTTAAACTTTAACAGTCATAAGACTATAAGGACTCCACGTACTTAAGGGGATCTGTGACGCCCCCAAATTTGGGTCTTTTCCAACCCGACATATGGTGCTACACGGTGCTACAGTTCACACAAACATTCAATTGAAATGCCTCAAAAGAACGAATATGTCTTATATATATATATTCCAAAACAATACTACCATTCCCCAGGTTCTTTATAACCGTTACATTTGATCTTGTCATAATATCAAATATTATCATTACAAACCTATACTATTACATAAGTAATCTACAAGTTCGTCTTAGCCTTCCCTTTATCCTTGCCAAATCCTTCAGTCTGTTCGGTCTAAGCAGCATTCATATGGTTCAAGTAAGAGTGAGCATAACAAGCTTAGCAAGTACAACAATTTCTTTTAAACAACATGCTTGAAACACAGGAATCATATATCTTCAATAACTAGATAATAGTTATGAAGTACTATCAATAATTCAAAATAGCATTTCCTTTTTCTTCAAAACATTTTTCACTGATAATATTCAGTAAAACGTCAATTCTGGTCCAAGACCATGAGCGTTTCATAGTTTCTTTGAAAAGGACAACCCGACACTAAGTCTGTAAGTCCGTCATAGCTTATGAGCACTTCTAGGTGATCAGCATATAGTACTCTATGTTGATCAACACTACATTCCTTAAACATGTGTACGTTTAAGTTGTGGCAACCTCACGTGCCCATCGAATTCTCGATAAAAAGACATTTGTTTATTCATATTCAGGCTTACCTTGAATCCATACCAAACAATTGGCGTAGGATAGCGTTATCAATTCTATATGGAAAACTTGTAAAGAAATCAATTAACTCTTCAAGATTTAGTCTAGCAAAGGTAAAACTGGCATCGACCCTTTAGTAAAACAATTCAGGCATCTCATAACATGAACCACAAAGAACTTGGCTAACACGAAGGTTAGATAAGTGTTTAAGAAAAACTTGCCTTCAACGTCTGCTACAATATAATTACTTTTCCTTTGAGTCTTTACGGTCTCTACAACACATAATCACATAACATACCACATTAGGTCATGAATGAACATACATAGTTCCTAAAGAATCTTACCCTTCTTCTCAATCTAATCATGTATTAGATTTGTTATTATTGGTTCCTGCTTGCCGTCGTTCTTTTACATCGTTCTAACCAACTTCTTCCCTTTCCATAACTTAATTGAAATTATTTCATTAATATAACTCGTTTCGGGTTAATCATTTTTCATCACGACTTACTAACTTTATTATTAATCGAAACTCGATCATCATTGGTTTAGTAAACTTATTGTATATCGTTCACGTTCAATTGCTTATCTTCAACCTTTGGTGTTACACTTAAGGTTTATAACATCCTTAATGAGGTTACATTACGTAAATTAAGAAATTAATTCTCTCTTCATATGCTTCTCCTTTACTTTATATTCAAAACTTTTCTTCTCTATTTACTTCCTAGTCTTTGGTCTTCATGGCTTTTACTTTTTGCTTCTGCACCTCATATTTGTGGCCATGGCCTTCTTGTTTCTAGAACTCGGTCACGGCGCTACGGCACCATCTTCCACTTCCATTCTGGAATTTCAAGTGGTTGAAATAGACCTTTTTGGCACTTGATGCTCCTCCTTAACATGTTGACAAGTTAGACACCTTGAGATAAACTCCGCGATCTCTATTTTTATAATGCTCCACCAAAATGTATGTCAAAGATCACGATACATTTTGGTACTCCTAGGATGGATTGCAAACGGTGTGTTGTGCACCTCCATCATGATTTTATACTTCAAGTCAGAGTCGTTAGGAACACAAAGTCTGGAGTTGACTCGAAGTATTCCTTCTTCATAGATTCTTGCTTCCGGAATAGCACCTTCTTGCACTTTTTTCTTCATACGCATCAGCTCCAGGTCTGTAACTTGAGCAACTTTAACTTTATCGATTAAAGTCGGTTCTAATCGTATATTTGACATCATCACGTGGATCCCTAGAGTCTTTAACTCTATCTTCATCCTTTGCAAGTCATACAAAATGGGCCTTTGCGTTGACAATATCACACTCGTACCCACATATGATTTTCTACTCAATGCGTCAGCTACCACATTCGCTTTTTCAGGATGTTATTGAATGGTATGATCGTAATCTTTCAACAACTCGAGCCAATGTCGTTGCTGCATGTTGAGTTCCTTTTGGGTGAAGAAATATTTGAGGCTTTTATGATCCGTATAGATCTCCACCTTCTCCCCATACAGGTAATGCCTCCAGATCTTTAACACAAAAACGACTGCTACCAACTCTAGATCATGAGTAGGATAATTCTTCTCATATTCTTTGAGTTGTCGTGAGGCATAGGCTATGACTTTCCCATGTTGCATGAGAACACATCCTAACCCTCTGTCTAAAGCATCGATGTAGATGACAAATCCCTCCGAACTAGATGGGATTGTCAGAACAGGTGCTAAAATGAGTCTCATCTTGAGTTCTTGAAAACTCTTTTCACATTCTTCGCTCCAACCGAATTTTAAATATTTTCTAGTTAGATAAGTTAATGGAATAGCGATTCGAGAAAATCCTTCCACGAATCTCCGATAATAACCAGTTAAGCCTAGAAAGCTACATACTTCGGTTACTGACTTAGGTTGTTCCCAGCTTTGTATTACTTCAATCTTCGCTGGGTGAACAGATATTCCATGATTTGATATCACGTGCCCAAGGAATGCTACTTCCTCAAGCCAGAACTTTCACTTCTTCAACCTGGCATAAGATTGTTTTCATGAAGCTTTTGGAGTATCAGCCTCAAGTGTTGCTCATGATCTTCACAACTTTTGGAGTAAATGAGGATGTCATCAATAAAGATGACCACAAAATGATTTAAATATTCCTTGAATACTCGGTTCATCATATCTATGAAGGCAGCAAGAGAATTAGTTAATCCAAAAGACATGACTAGGAATTCGTAATGCCTGTACCGAGTTCTGAAAGCAGTGTTTGGAATGTCATCAGTTTTAATCTTCAACTGATGATATCTGGAACGAATATCGATCTTTGAAAAGAATTTAGCTCCTTGTAACTGGTCAAATAGGTCATCAATGCGAGGTAACAGATACCTATTCTTGATGGTGACATATTTCAACTCTTGATAGTCAATTCAAAGTCACATACTTCCATCTTTCTTCTTTACGAATAGAACAGGAGAACCCTAAGGAGACGTACTAGGATGAATGAAACCGATGTCTAACAATTCCTGCAATTGGGTTTTTAACTCCTGAAATTCAATAGGAGCCATTCGATATAGGGCTTTAGAAATGGGTTTTGTATCGGGTTCAAGGTCGATACAAAATTCGATTTCACGCTATGGGGGTAGGCCAGGAAGTTCTTCAGGGAATACATCAGGAATTTATTAGCAATAGAAATATCATTCAAATCTTACGTATTTTTGTTTAAATTTGTGACATGGGCTAAGAAAGCTTGACATTCGTTTTTCAATAAACGAATATCTTTATGGCTTGATATGACAGTGATTGAATTTAGTGGTTTGGTTGCTTGAATTCACATAATAGGTTGGTTAGGAATATGAAAACTAACAATCTTACAAAAATAATCAATTTTAGCATGATGAGTAGTTAACCAGTGAATCCCTAAAATCACATCAAATGCAAGTATTTTTAAAGTGATAAGATCGACGAGTAATGTGCGGGTTCCGATTTGAATCAAACAAGATTTATAAACAGTGGATGTAATGAATGTTTCTCCCAATGGGAGTTTCAACAGATAAGTCAAAGTTTAATTTCTCCAGAGTTAAATTTAAACGTTGAACGCAAGTAGGAGAAATAAAAGAATGGGTAGAACCGATATCAAATAAGGTATAGACTTCGCATGAGTTTATAATTAGCTTACACGTGATAACCTCGTTCGGGTTCCTCGCTTTTTGGGAGGTCACGATAAACGCTCTCCCTTGAACTACCGACTTTGACTTCTCTGGGACGGCCTTTGGTGCCTCCATCCCAGCTGGACTTGACTTCACTGCACGACAAAATCGGGCTAGGTGACCTTTTTTTCCAAAATTATAACATGTTTTGAACTGCTGCGTACAGTTTGGACTGATGTGTCCCTCCCCTCAGCATTTGTAGCATACGATCGGTGATCGTTCTCTTCTTTAACAATGGGTGTTGGTGCTGACGTTTTTCCATCATTATTGAATCTCCTATTCTTGAAATTTCCACTTTTATTGTCTTGGCCATGATTACCACCAAAGTGGTTTCCATTTCGGGCATATTGACTTCCTCCACGTTTGTTGTCACCGCTTCGATGATTGCTACTCCTGGTATTATCATTTTCTCAGTTGCTCTCTTTTGGTTGGGTTGACTCATTATCTCACTCCAATAACTGAGTCATATTTACAACATCTGAATACAAACACAGTTTGTGAGAAATGAGGTATTAATGAATTTTGGGTTTCAAACCTCGCAAAAACATTTGCGTCATTCTCTCCTCGTTATCAACCTAGTTGGACGTAAACCGGGACAACTCGGCAAACTTAGCTTCATACTGCGACACGGTCATATTGTTTTGTTCCAGCTTGATAAATTCCACCTCCTTCATGTGATGAATACTTTCAGGAAAGTACTTGTCGTTGAACAGTTCTTGGAACTTCTCCCAAGACATTTTCAATGCGGCAGGCTGAGTACGTTTTATAGATTCCCACCAGTAATCTGCCTCTCCTCACAACATGAAGCTGACAAAAGGAACCTTTTGCTCCTCGGAGCATCCCAAGACATCAAATATCTTGGTGATCTACTTTATCAACATCTCCGCCTTAAGTGGTTCTGGCTTTCCCAAAAGCTATGGTGGTCCGAGCTCCTTGAACTACTTACCAGTGACCATCCGAGAGTTGCTACTGTTTTCACCTGCATTTTGCATAAGAGTCTCTCTCGCCTGATGTTGCATGAATTGCAAAAAGCCTCCGAACATTCTGTCGTTCATCATTTGGTCGATGGTGTTGTTTACCTGAGGATTGTTGCCTTCCTGATGCACATTATCTTGGTTATTGATCAGTCGTGACTCAACGGTCTCTTGTTCTCCATTGCTTATCTCAACATTTTCGAATGTCATTTTAAAACACTGCCACAAAACAAGGGTTAATTGACATACCGCATATTATCCCTATATTCTGACTGACCAATTAAATAACAAATAAACTTAATGGTACATAATTTAAATACAAACTAGGTATACATCACCTATTTTGAGTCGCCAAATATATGGTACATAATTTAAATACAAACTTCCTTATACAATACGACAAAAATGTAGCTGAGAGTTTTTACACGAATATTGTCTAGTAGACAGTATCCAAACTCAAATGGAGTCCTCATTACAATTATTATCACACTATTTTATAAAATAGTGAGGACTACTACAACCACCATCTCGGACTGTCACTCCATTCCCCGACTAGTCCCGGCTACGTTCTCATTTCCTGAAGAGAACAATGAAAGAAAAAAGGTGAGCTCAACTAGCCCAGTAAGAAATATTATGACTAAGATAATGCAGAATAAATTATCGTTAGCCTTCAATAGTGTTAAACTGATAAAATACAATAAACATCAAGTTTAACTATAGCAATCCATTAGAAGAGTCAAGTAGAGCATGATATCTACTATCTTCTATGATTTAAAAAGTTTGTCATCAATTTTATCGCTGAGACTTAGCTTAATAAATAATCCACATAATCAAATTATCCATGCACTACAGGCCAAGGATATTCATTAGGACCACGTCCACGAATTATCCATGCACTATGGGCCAATGAGGACATTTATCACATCATTTGTAACATTATAGGTCATGATTATACCGAATAATCCCTAGTTATAATCATCCCAATCAACATTCCATCTATGCACTACGGGCCAACGATGACTTTCATCACAATATAAGCATGATGATGATGACAATGATATAAGAATTCAATTAAATGAAAGTAAAGGATAAATTTTTAAGATTTATAATTCAATTTATCCATAATTCAATAATGTCCAAATTGTCAACATGATACTGCTTTGTAGAGTAAAATTCAAGAATAATATTGTATAAAAGATGATTTGGACCGAAAAAGAATCAATTTTTGTCATGAATAGTACCCTGTGAATAGTACTTCAGGAATAGTACCCCGTGAATAGTACTCCAGCATGAAAAGATTAAAAATTATCAAGATTGCTCAGCATAATATTTCCATGAAAAGATACTGGATGAAGCGCAAATTTTAAGGATATTCTACTAATTTCATGGAGTATTAAAGCAATACTTTACCAAAATGAGTGTAGAATTCGGAATCTGAAATGAAATAATATTACTTACATACTACAGAGTATGGAAGAAAATATTATTTCTTACGAATATTGAACAAAAATAATATCCCTTACCTTAAAAAGAAGAGTATTCCGACTGGTATAGCAGAGATATTCTTGAAAAAAATTTGTACTATTTTTTACACTCAAAGCTTCCTAAAACTCGAAATAAATTAATACGCTCAATATTATAGAAGAAGACTTTTCTGATTCTGCTGTGATTTTTAATTCTAAACTAAGCATCCTATTTATAGGAGAATGAAAGGATACTATTTAGAAAATAATCAAGGACGCACAGTGACAAAGATTCACGGGCGCTCAACTGGCGAAATTTCTTTCTTCTGATTTTACTATGCAGTCATTATGCAAACACTATGCAAGCACTATGCAAACACTATGCATAATAAAATATAATATATTCTATTTTTCATATCAAACAAAACTTATTATAATATATATATATATATATATATATATATTATATATATATAATATTCCATTTCCCCTCACCCCACCAAAAGTCATCATCACATATGGGCCCCACCTTTTAATATATATATACTGAATAACTTTCTACCGATTTATTTTGAAAAATGGATAAATGGGGATCCAAATAATAAGTAAAATTTACCACAAATACTTCATAAAAAAATTTCCTCAATATTTTTAACAATATTTATTCATCATTATTATAACTCGCAATATTAACAACAAGATCATTCCCAGGAAAGAAGGGGTTTTTCGATAAGGATTTCTCCCCATTGGCGCGCAATTAGGAGACCAAACCCCTTTCCTCGATAGAACTTTCTAGACATTGTTAATTATGCAAATAATAATATGAATAACTTGTCATCTCAATTATTGATTTAATAATATATAAAATATTGACAATAATTGAATCAAATAACATGAGATACTATGTGTGAGACCCCAGGTTTTATGAATAATATTTAATTTTCTCAAAATAATTTTTTAAATATTATGGTGTGGATTTGATATAATGTTATAGTTGTGGGTTATATTTATAAATTTTTGCAAAATGCATGAGTTGTTATATAATATTCGATTGGTGGGAATATTCTTTTTTGTCGGGGAATATCCGTGCTTATTTTACAATCATTAGTGGACCCTAGCGGAAGTATTGTCGTGGTTAGAAAACGACAAAATTATCTTTTATAAAAATAACGGCGGAAATGTTACCGTTAAAAGCGTTGAACTACTCCTTAGTAAAAAATCACGATGTCTGGCGTGGTTGCATAATAGCACACGGTATTGATTATTGATGCTTACGTGAGAAGTCACTTTCGATTATACTCAATTATTACTACAATAATTGCTTTGCATCATATCTCTCATATTATTGATTCAATTATTGTCACGATGATCATCTTCATAATATGTTATATTATTAAATCAATAATTGAGACGACAAAGTTATTCATATTATTATTTGCAATATTGTCAATGTCTAGAAGTTACATCGAGGAGAGGTTTGGTCACCTAATTGCTTGTGATAAGGAGAAATCCTTATCGGAAAGCCCCTCTTTCCAGGAAGCGACACGGTTGATAAATAAATATTGTGAGTTATAATATTAATGATGAATGTTATTAAAATTAAAGTTGTGTTTGAGTTGAATTTGGAGACAGCGAGCGTGATATTTGAGTCCTAACGATGAAATTAGTAAAATAGTCTATAAACACAAAATTTTCCTAATTCACTATTTTGTCAAAACTCAACAGTTGACTTTTTTGGGAAAAGTCAAACTTTGAAATTTCAAAATTTATATTTTTGATAAAAATGGTTTCATTGTGTTGGAATTATTTGTGTTAGTGAAAATCGACAATTATTTCGATAATAATTGATGTCTGGATGTTATATTGACCAATCGAGTATTTAACCGGATAAATGAGCAATTGATTGCTATTATTTCACATGATTATAACTATTTGTTCAAATGTGTATACTATTGTTTCACATTCTTGTTACTATTAGGGGAGTTGGTGCAAGATTGATAATACTTGCATGACTAAGTTAAAAATAGAGGTATAGATGGAGGTACTATACTGTAATTCATATTTTTACATGTCTAGAACTATTGATTCACATAATTTACTATTGAATCACATTATTTACTATTAGGGGAGGTGGTGAAAGTTTGATAATACTTCCATGACTAAATTAAAAATAATGGAAAAGTTGGAGGTACTGTACTTTAATTTTTCGAGCCCCAAAATGTGCTATTATCGAAACTATATTTTTCTATAAATAGAAGCTCATTCTTCCTTCATTTCTCACCAATTCACAAAAGCTTTAGAGCAATTATTATAGAGAGAAATTATAGAGAGAAAGAAGAGAAATCTGCTACCTCACTATTCCATTATCCAGATTTTTTTAAGGTAGGGAATATTATTTGTTGTACTAAATAGGGAGTATTATTTCTTTTGTATTCATGAAGAGAACTTACATTATTCCATTCTTTATTATTACTTGGAATAACTTTTGTCACGAGCTACCCTATACTTGGTGACATTCTTCTATTATTTCATCTTTATTATTACATTTGGAATATCACATGCATGCGTTTTACATGGGACACGATTTCGTCTTTATTATTACATTGGAATATCACATGCATGCATTTTACTGTGGGACTGATTCCGTCCTTATTAGTATTACTGTTGGAATAACTTTTGTCTATCTGAAGTACCGCATGCATGGTGATTTCATTGTTATTTCATTCTTTATTATTATTACATTTGGAATATCATGTATGCATGCGTTTCACTGGGACACTGATTCCGTCCTTATTAGTATTCTGTTGGAATAACCTGTCTATGCGAAGTACCGCATATTATTCTGTTGGAACATCATCTCGGTGCGAATTTTTCCTGACCTGGTTCCGTTATTTAGTATTCTATTGGAATAACATGTCTATGCGAAGTACCACATACATGGTGATTTCTTTTGTTATTCCATTCTTTATTATACTTAGTTGGTTAAAGTTTTGACTTCTATACTCCATGAAATTAGTGGAATATCCTTGATATTTGCGCTTCATCGATATCTTTTTTCATGGAAATATTCTTACGAGCATTCTTGAATTTTACTCTACAAAGCGAAGATCATCATGTTGACAATTTGGACATTATTAGTTCCTAGATAAATTAATTCTTGAACTTGTTTTATTGAATTCTTATATCATTGTCATCATCCTCATGTTTATATTTTGTTGAAAGTCATCTGGGCATTTGTAGTGCATAGATGGACTTGGTATGATTATGACCAGGGATTATTCGGTGTAATCATGACCGTAATGTTACAAATGATGTGGTAAAAGTCCTCATTGGCCCGTAGTGCATTGATGGACAGTTTTTGGTATGATTATGGTTATGGATTCTCTTCGGCCAAGGGTGCAAAGATGAATTATTTTATGGCATGATCAGGACCGTTGATGAAAACACGATTATCTTTGGCCTGTAGTGAATGGATAATTCATGGTCGTGATACTAAAAATATCCTTGGCCTGTAGTGCAGGGATGAGTTAATGATGTGGATTATTTATTAATCTGAGTCTCAGCGATAAAGTTGGTGAAAAACTTTTTAAACCATAGAAGATAGTAGATTTTATATTTTACTTGACTCTTCTAATGGATTGTTTATTCTGCTGCAGTTTTTGATCTAAAACTTGTTGTCTATTATATTCTATCAGTTGTTATATTGTTGAAGGCTAATGATAATTTATTCTGCATTATCTTAGTCATAATATTTCTTACTGGGCTAGTTAAGCTCACCCTTTCTTTCACTGTTCTCTTCAGGAAATGAGAATGTAGCTGGGACTAGTTAGGGAACAGAGTGATGGTCTTAGATGTTTGCATTAGTAGTCCTCACTATTCTGTAAAATAGTGTGATAATAATAGTAATGAGGACTCCATTTAAGTTTGTATACTCTCTAGTAAACAATATTTGTATTTAAACTCACAGCTCATGTTGTATATTTAAGATTGTATTTGTATTTTGTACCATGTATTTGGCGACTCAGAATAGGTGATGTATTCCTGTTTTGGGGGCATCACAGTTGGTATCAGAGCTTAAGGATATGATCCCTGACTGAGATGTGTGATAAGAACTAGGAGGGGAGAGATGGGGAATTCCTTAGCTAGTATGACCTACCTAAGTTTATTTGATATTTAATTGGTTTGGTCGAGTATATAGGATAATATGTGATATGTTAATTAACCCTTGTTTTGTGGAAGTATTTGAAAATGACATCCAGAGAATGTTGAGAATAGCAATGGAGCCACGAGAGACCGTTGAGTCTCCACGGATCAATAATTAGGACAATGTGCACACGAGGATGGCGATAATCCTCTGTAAATAACAACACCGACCAAATGATGAGCGACCAGTACGTTTAGGAGCTTTTTAGAATTCATGCAACACGGATGAGAGAGACTCCTGTTCATAATGCGAGAGGAAACAATGGCAACCCAATTGTTGGTCACCGATAAGCGATTCAAAGAGTTGGGACCACCGGACTTTTTGGGAAAGCGAGAACCACTTAAAGCGGAGACATGGTTAAAGAAGATCACCAAGATATTTGATGTCTTGGGATGCTCGAGAGAGCAAAAGTTCCTTTGCCACCTTTATGTTGCATGAAGAGGCGATTCTTGGTGGGAATCAGAAAACGCACCTGCACTTGCTTACTTAAGATGTTTTGGGGAAGTTCAAGAGCTGTTCAACAACAAGTACTTTCACAGAAATTATTAGTCACATGAAGGAGGTGGAGTTCATCAAAGTTGGAGCAAAACAATATGACCATGTCGTAGTACGAGGCTAAGTTTGCCGAGTTATCTCGGTTTGTATCCCATTTGGTCGATAATGAGGAACGAATGACGCGAATGTTTTTAAGAGGTTTAAAACCCAATATATGCCAACACCTCATTTCTCACAAACTTTGTTTATATTCAGATGTTATGAATAGGGCTCAATTATTGGAACGCGATAACGAGTCAGCACAACCAAAAGGCAACGACCAACAACATGATAGTAATCGTACCAGTGGCAACGGCCATCGGAACAATGATAACCATCGTGGGGGAAATTATCATGCCATGAATGGTAACCATTTCAGTGAGTAATCATGGCCAAAATAATAAGAATGGACATTTCAAGAAGAGAAGGTTCAACAATGAAGTGAAGACGTCGGCACTAGCACCCGTTTCAAAGGAAGAAGAACGAACACCGGTCGTATGTTTCAAATGCGGACAGGAGGGACACATCCGTCCAAACTGTACACAGCAATCCAAAGCGTGTTTTAATTGCGAAAGAGAAGGACACCTAGCTCGATTTTGTCGTATGGTGAAGTCAATTCCAGCTGGGATAGTGATGCCAAAGGATGTCCCAGACAAGCCAAAGCCGGTAGTTTAAGAGAGCATTTTTTTTTCGTGATGAGGAACCTGAATAAAATTATCACGGGTATGTTAGTCATAAACTCTTGCGAAGTCTATACCGTGTTGAATCTGGGTTCTACTCACTCTTTTATTTCACCTAGTTGTGTTCAATGTTTGAATTTAACTCCGGAGAAGTTAGATTTTGATTTATCTGTTGAAACTTCGTTAGTAGAAACCTTCGTTACCTCCACTATTTATAAATCTTGTTGATTCAAATCGACACTTCACGTTACCTGTCAATCTTATCTCTTTGAAAATACTTGCCTTTGATGCAAGTTTTAGAAATTGATTGTTTAACTACTCATCATGCTTTTTAAATAAGGTTGTTAGCTTTCATATTCTAACCAACTTTGTTATCTAAATTCAAGAAACCAAATCACTAAAAGTCAATCATGGTCATATCAAGCTATAAATAACGAGCCCTGGTCCTTTCGTTGTTGACTTCCTTGTGTGGAATACTGCAAAAGCGGGACTTTACAGTAAGCGACGTTGTGAATGACGATGGCAAGTTAATAGGTATCAATATGACGTGTTACCCAAGTCTTGGATGAGAGTCACAGTTTTGAATGATATTTATGTTGTTAATAAATTTCCTTACGTATTCTTGAAGACTTCTTAGCCTATCCCTAGAGCGTGAAATCGAATTTTGTATTGACCCCAGTACAAAACCCATTTCTAAAACCCTCAAATATTTCTTCAACTAAAATGAACGTAACATGCGCCAAAGATGTTGGCTCGAGCTGTTGAAGATTACGATCGTACCATTCAATACCATCGTGGGAAAGCAAACATGGTAGTACGGTGGCGTTGAGTAGAAGATCGTATCTGCGTTTATGAGTGCGATGTTGTTAACACAAAGACCCATTTCGTACGACTTACAAATGATGAAGATAGAGTTAAAGACTCTAGAAACCCACGTGAAGATAATGAATATACGATTAGAATTGACTTTAATCGATATAAAGTTAAATCCGCTCAAGCTACACACCCGGAGCTGATGAATGAAGAAGGTTCAAGAGGGCGTTATTCTAGAAGCAAGAATCGACGAAGAGAGGAAATCTCAACCCTCAATTTAATTGGCCCATTTGAAATCCTAGATCGAGTAGGAACTATGGCCTATAGACTCGTTTTACCGCCAAGTATGTCGCGTGTTCATAACGTTTTTCACGTATCGATGTTACGTAAATATGAAGAGATACGTGTTAAAATCTTGGATAAGAAGGATCGTATTCAACAATCAAAGGTTATACCTCAAGAGTTAGAATCTGAAATGAAGTCAAGGTATCCTCACCAATTTGGCATATCAAATGCGTGAAGTAAATTTAGAGCGAAATTCCATAAGGATAGGAGATTGTGAGACCCAGATTTTATGAATAATATTTAATTTTCTCAAAATAATTTTTAAATATTATGGTGTGGATTTGATATAATGTTATAGTTGTGGGTTATATTTATAAATTTTGCAAAGTCATGAGTTGTTATATAATATTCGATTGGTGGGAGAATATTCTTTTTGTCGGGAATATCAAATGCGACGATACAATCATTAGTGGACCCCACAACGGAAGTATTGTCATGCGTAGTTAGAAAATGACGCGAATTATCTTTTATAAAAATAACTTGGTGGAAGTGTTACTTTGTTTAAAATTGTTGAACTACTTGGTAGTAAAAGTATAGTGTCTGGCGTGGGTTTGCATAGTAGCACTACGGTATTGATTATTGATTCTTACATGAGAAGTCACTCGGTTATACTCAATTATTGCTACGATAATTGTTACATCATATCTCTCGTATTATTGATTCAATTATTGTCACGATTATCATCTTCATAATATGTTATATTATTAAATCAATAATTGAGATGACAAAGTTATTCATATTATTATTTGCAATATTGTCGATGTCTAGAAGTTACATCGAGGAGAGGTTTGGTCACCTAATTGCGGCGTGATAAGGAGAAATCCTTATCGAAAAGCCCCTCTTTCCTAGGAGCGACTTTGGTTGATAAATATTGTGAGTTATAATATTAATGATGAATGTTATTAAAATTGAAGTTACGTTGGAGTTGAATTTGGAGCCTTGAACGTGATATTTGAGTCCAGAACGATGAAATTAGTAAAAATAGTCTATAAACACAAAATTTTCCGAATTCACTATTTGGTCAAAAAGTCAACAGTTGACTTTTTTAGGAAAAGTCAAACTTTGAAATTTCAAAATTTATATTTTTGATAAAAATGGTTTCATTGTGTTGGAATTATTTGTGTTAGTGAAAATCGACAATTATTTCGATAATAATTGATGTCTGGATGTTATATTGACCAATCGGTATTTAACCGGATAAATGAGCAATTGATTGCTATTATTTCACATGATTATAACTATTTGTTCAAATGTGTATACTATTGTTTCACATTCTTGTTACTATTAGGGGAGTTGGTGCAAGATTGATAATACTTGCATGACTAAGTTAAAAATAGAGGTATAGATGGAGGTACTTATCTTTGTAATTAGTATTTTCACATGTCTAGAACTATTGATTCACATAATTTACTATTGAATCACATTATTTACTATTAGGGGAGGTGGTGAAAATTTGATAATACTTCCATGACTAAATTAAAAATAATGGAAAAGTTGGAGGTATTGTACTTTAATTTTTGAGCCCCAAAACGTTACAATTATCGAAACTATATTTTCTATAAATAGAAGCTCATTCTTCCTTCATTTGTCACCAATTCACAAAAGCTTTAGAGCAATTATTATAGAGAAAATTATAGAGAGAAAGAAGAAGAAATCTCTTTACCTCACTATTCGATTATCCAGATTTTTTTTTTAGGTAGGGAATATTATTTGTTGTACTTTCGTAGGGAGTATTATTTCTTTTGTATTCATGAAGAGAACTTACATTATTCCATTCTTTATTATTCTATTGGAATAACTTTTGTATCTGTGAGCTACCCTATACTTGGTGACATTCTTCATTATTTCATCTTTATTATTACATTGGAATATCACATGCATGCGTTTTACTGTGGGACTGATTAAATCTTTTATTATTACATTGGAATATCACATGCATGCATTTTACGTAGGACTGATTAAATCCTTATTAGTATTATTACATTGGAATAACTTTGTCTCTGTCTTGAAGTCTGGCATGCATGGTGATTTCTGTTGTTATTTCATTCTTTATTATTATTACATTGGAATATCACATCACATGCGTTTCTGGCGGGACTGATTCCGTCCTTATTAGTATTACATTGGAATAACTTTTGTCATGCTGAAACTGTATGGTGATTTACGTATTATTACATTCTTTATTGAACATTGGAACATCATCTCGGTCTGCAATTTTTTGACACAGTTCCGTTATTTAGTATTCTATTGGAATAACATGTCTATCTGAAAGCCACATACATGGTGATTTCTTTTGTTATTCCATTCTTTATTATACTTAGTTGGTTAAAGTTTTGACTTCTATACTCCATGAAATTAGTGGAATATCCTTGATATTTGCGCTTCATCCAATATCTTTTCATGGAAATATTCTTACGAGCATTCTTGAATTTTACTCTACAAAGCGATATCATGTTGACAATTTGGACATTATTAGTTCTAGATAAATTAATTCTTGAACTTGTTTTATTGAATTCTTATATCATTGTCATCATCCTCATGTTTATATTTTGTTGAAAGTCATATTTGGCTTTGTGGTGCATAGATGGACTTGGTATGATTATGACCGAGGATTATTGGTGTAATCATGGCCGTAATGTTACAAATGATGTGGTAAAAGTCCTCATTGGCCCGTAGTGCATTGATGGGCGATTTTTGGTATGATTATGGTTATGGATTCTCTTGACCAGGGGTGCAAATGAATTATTTTATGGCATGATCGGGGAATAGTTGATGAAAACACGATTATCTTTGGCACGTAGTGAATGGATAATTCATGGTGGTGATACTAAAAATATCCTTGGCACGTAGTGCAGGGATGAGTTAATGATGTGGATTATTTATTAATCTGAGTCTCAGCGATAAAGTTGGTGAAAAACTTTTTAAACCATAGAAGATAGTAGATTTTATATTTTACTTGACTCTTCTAATGGATTGTTTATTCTGCTGCAGTTTTTGATCTAAAACTTGTTGTCTATTATATTCTATCAGTTGTTATATTGTTGAAGGCTAATGATAATTTATTACGCATTATCTTAGTCATAATATTTCTTCTTTGGCTAGTTAAGCTCACCCTTTCTTTCACCTTATTCTCTTGAAATGAGAATGTAGTTTGGGACTAGTTAGGGAACAGTGATGGTCTTAGATGTTTGCATTAGTAGTCCTCACTATTACGTGAAATAGTGTGATAATAATAGTAATGAGGACTCCATTTAAGTTTGTATACTCTCTAGTAAACAATATTTGTATTTAAACTCCATGATTTCATGTTGTATATTTAAGATTGTATTTGTATTTTGTACCATGTATTTGGCGACTCGAGAATAGGTGATGTATTCTGTTTTTTGGGGGCATCACGGTTAGTATCGAGCTTAAGGATATGATCCTTGGTGAGATGTGAGATAAGAACTAGGAGGGAGAGATGGGGAATTCTTCTCTCTAGTATGACCTACCTAAGTTTATTTGATATTTAATTGGTCGATTCGGAGTATAGGGATAATATGTGATATGTTAATTAACCCTTGTTTTGTGGAAGTATTTGAAAATGACATCCAGAATGTTGAGAATAGCAATGGAGCCACGGGGAGGCCGTTGAGTCTCCACGGATCAATAATTAGGGACAATGTGCAGCGGGATGGCGATAATCCTCCTCATAAATAACAACAACGACCAAATGATGAGCGACCATGCGTTTAGGAGCTTTTAGAATTCATGCAACACCGGATGAGAGAGACTCTGTTCATAATGCGGGAGAAACAATGGCAACCCACGGTTGGTCACCGATAAGCGATTCAAAAGCTTGGGACCACCGGACTTTTTGGAAAAGCGAGAACCACTTAAAGGCGGAGACATGGTTAAAGAAGATCACCAAGATATTTGATGTCTTGGGATGCTCGGGAGAGCAAAAGGTTCCCTTTGCCACCTTTATGTTGCATGAAGAAGCGATTTCTTGGTGGGAATCATAAAAGCACCAGACTTAACGACTTAAGATGTTTTGGGGGAAGTTCCAAGAGGCACATTCAACAACAAGTACTTTCCGAAATTATTAAATCACATGAAGGAGGTGGAGTTCATCAAGTTGGAGCAAAACAATATGACCATGTCGTGATGCGAGGCTAAGTTTGTCGAGTTATCTCGGTTTGTATCCCATTTGGTGCGATAATGAGGAGCGAATGGCGAATGTTTTAAGAGGTTTAAAACCCAATATATGCCAACACCTCATTTCTCACAAACTTTGTTTATATTCGGATGTTATGAATAGGGCTCGATTATTGGAGCAGCGATAGCGAGTCGGCTGACAACCAAAAGGCAACGACCAACAACATGATAGTAATCATTGCCCGGTGGCAGCGACCATCGAACAATGATAACCATCGTGGGGAAATTATCATGCCATGAATGGTAACCATTTCATGTGTAATCATGGCCAAAATAATAAGAATGGACATTTCAAGAAGAGAAGGTTCAACAATGAAGTGAAGACGTCGGCACTAGCACCCGTTTCAAAGGAAGAAGAACGAACACCGGTCGTATGTTTCAAATGCGGACAGGAGGGACACATCCGTCCAAGCGTGCTACAACAATCCAAAGCGTGTTTTAATTGCGAAAGAAGGACACCTAGCTCGATTTTGTGTCGTATGGTGAAGTCAATTCCAATTTGGGATAGTGATGCCAAAGGATGTCCCGAGACAAGCCAAAGCCGTAGTTTAAGAGAGCATTTTTTTTCGTGATGAGGAACTTTGAATAAAATTATCACGGGTATGTTAGTCATAAACTCTTGCGAAGTCTATACTGTGTTTGAATCTGGGTTCTACTCACTCTTTTATTTCACCTAGTTGTGTTCAATGTTTGAATTTAACTTTCAGGAGAAGTTAGATTTTGATTTATCTGTTGAAACTTCGTTAGTAGAAACCTTCGTTACCTCCACTATTTATAAATCTTGTTGATTCAAATCGACACTTCACGTTACCTGTCAATCTTATCTCTTTGAAAATACTTGCCTTTGATGCAAGTTTTAGAAATTGATTGTTTAACTACTCATCATGCTTTTCGTAAGGTTGTTAGCTTTCATATTCCTAACCAACCTGTTATGCGAATTCAAGAAACCAAATCACTAAAGTCAATCATGGTCATATCAAGCTATAAGTAACGAGCCCCGGTCCTTTCGTTGTTGACTTCCTTGTGTGGAATGCTGCAAAAGCCGGACTTTACGTGGCGGCGTTGTGAATGAGCGATGGCAAGTTAATAGGTATCAATATGACGTGTTACCCAAGTCTTGGATGAGAGTCACAGTTTTGAATGATATTTATGTTGTTAATAAATTTCCTTACGTATTCTTGAAGACTTCTTAGCCTATCCCTAGAGCGTGAAATCGAATTTTGTATTGACCCCAGTACAAAACCCATTTCTAAAACCCTCAAATATTTCTTCAACTAAAATGAATGTAACATGCGCGCCAAAGATGTTGGCTCGAAATTTGTTGAAGATTACGATCGTACCATTCAATACCATCGTGGGAAAGCAAACATGGTAGGTAATGGCGTTGAGTAGAAGATCGTATCGTTTATGAGTGCGATGTTGTTAACACAAAGACCCATTTCATATGACTTACAAATGATGAAGATAGAGTTAAAGACTCTAGAAACCCGCGTGAAGATAATGAATATCGATTAGAATTGACTTTAATCGATATAAAGTTAAATCCGCTCAAGCTACACACGGGAATGAATGAAGAAGGTTCAAGAGGCGTTATTCTAGAAGCAAGAATCGACGAAGAGAAATCTCAACCCTCAATTTAATTGGCCCATTTGAAATCCTAGATCGGTAGGAACTATGGCCTATAGACTCGTTTTACCGCCAAGTATGTCGGCGTGTTCATAACGTTTTTCACGTGTCGATGTTACGAAATATTATTAAATTAGAAGAGATCGATGTTAAAATCTTGGATAAGAAGGATCGTATTCAACAATCAAAGATTATACCTCAAGGTTAGTTAGAATCTGAAATGAAGTCAAGGTATCCTCACCAATTTGGCATATCAAATGCGTACGTAAATTTAGAGAGCGAAATTCCATAAGGATAGGAGATTGTGAGACCCCAGATTTTATGAATAATATTTAATTTTCTCAAAATAATTTTTTAAATATTATGGTGTGGATTTGATATAATGTTATAGTTGTGGGTTATATTTATAAATTTTGCAAAATGTATGAAGTTGTTATATAATATTCGATTGGTGGGAGAATATTCTTTTTTGTCGGGGAATATCCAAATGCGACGATACAATCATTAGTGGACCCCACAACAAAGTATTATCGTAGTTAGAAAATGGCAAAATTATCTTTTATAAAAATAACGGTGGAAGTGTTACTTGAATTAAAATTGTTGAACTACTTGGTAGTAAAAAGTATAATGTCTGGCGTGGTTGCATAGTAGCACTACGGTATTGATTATTGATTCTTACATGAGAAGTCACTCGGTTATACTCAATTATTACTATATGATAATTGTTACATCATATCTCTCATATTATTGATTCAATTATTGTCACGATATCATCTTCATAATATGTTATATTATTAAATCAATAATTGAGATGACAAAGTTATTCATATTATTATTTGCAATATTGTCAATGTCTAGAAGTTACATCGAGGAGAGGTTTGGTCACCTAATTGCGGCGCAATAAGGAGAAATCCTTATCGAAAAGCCCCCTTTTCCTAGGAGCGACCTAGTTGATAAATATTGTGAGTTATAATATTAATGATGAATGTTATTAAAATTGAAGTTACATTGGAGTTGAATTTGGAGACGCGACGTGATATTTGAGTCCGGAACGATGAAATTAGTAAAAATAGTCTATAAACACAAAATTTTCCGGAATTCACTATTTGGTCAAAAACTCAACAGTTGACTTTTTCGGGAAAAGTCAAACTTTGAAATTTCAAAATTTATATTTTTGATAAAAATGGTTTCATTGTGTTGGAATTATTTGTGTTAGTGAAAATCGACAATTATTTCGATAATAATTGATGTCTGGATGTTATATTGACCAATCGAGTATTTAACCGGATAAATGAGCAATTGATTGCTATTATTTCACATGATTATAACTATTTGTTCAAATGTGTATACTATTGTTTCACATTCTTGTTACTATTAGGGGAGTTGGTGCAAGATTGATAATACTTGCATGACTAAGTTAAAAATAGAGGTATAGATGGAGGTACTATACTGTAATTAGTATTTTCACATGTCTAGAACTATTGATTCACATAATTTACTATTGAATCACATTATTTACTATTAGGGGAGGTGGTGAAAATTTGATAATACTTCCATGACTAAATTAAAAATAATGGAAAAGTTGGAGGTATTGTACTTTAATTTTTCGAGCCCCAAAACGCGTGCGATTATCGAAACTATATTTTTCTATAAATAGAAGCTCATTCTTCCATCATTTCTCACCAATTCACAAAAGCTTTAGAGCAATTATTATAGAGAGAAATTATAGAAAAAAAGAAGAAGAGAAGTCTGCTACCTCACTATTCCAGTATCCAGTTTTTTTTTAAGGTAGGGAATATTATTTGTTGTACTCGTAGGGAGTATTATTTCTTTTGTATTCATGAAGAGAACTTCTGTTATTCCATTCTTTATTATTCTGTTGGAATAACTTTTGTATCTGTGAGCTACCCTATACTTGGTGACATTCTTCTATTATTTCATCTTTATTATTACATTGGAATATCACATGCATGCGTTTTCTGTGGGACTTCGATTTCGCTCTTTATTATTACATTTGGAATATCCTGTCTGCATGCATTTCTACGCGGGACTGATTAAAATCCTTATTAGTATTACATTGGAATAACTTTTGTCTGTCTACAATCTGCACCGCATGCATGGTGATTTCATTGTTATTTCATTCTTTATTATTATTACATTGGAATATCCTCATGCATGCGTTTTTGGCGGGACTGATTCCGTCCTTATTAGTATTACATTGGAATAACTTTTACTATCTGCAATCTGTATATTATTCTCTGGAACATCATCTCGGTGCGAATTTTTCCTGACCTGGTTCCGTTATTTAGTATTCTATTGGAATAACATGTCTATGCGAAGTACCACATACATGGTGATTTCTTTTGTTATTCCATTCTTTATTATACTTAGTTGGTTAAAGTTTTGACTTCTATACTCCATGAAATTAGTGGAATATCCTTGATATTTGCGCTTCATCCAGTATCTTTTCATGGAAATATTCTTCGAGCATTCTTGAATTTTACTCTACAAAGCCAGTATCATGTTGACAATTTGGACATTATTAGTTCCTAGATAAATTAATTCTTGAACTTGTTTTATTGAATTCTTATATCATTGTCATCATCCTCATGTTTATATTTTGTTGAAAGTCATCATGTGGCTGTAGTGTAGTATAGATGGACTTGGTATGATTATGACCGAGGATTATTCGGTTGTAATCATGGCCCGTAATGTTACAAATGATGTGGTAAAAGTCCTCATTGGCCCGTAGTGCATTGATGGATGATTTTTGGTATGATTATGGTTATGGATTCTCTTGACCAAGGGTGCAAAGATGAATTATTTTATGGCATGATCGGGACCGTTGATGAAAACACGATTATCTTTGGCTTTTATAGTGAATGGATAATTCATGGTCGTGATACTAAAATATCCTTGGCACGTAGTGCGGGGATGAGTTAATGATGTGGATTATTTATTAATCTGAGTCTCGTGATAAAGTTGGTGAAAAACTTTTAAACCATAGAAGATAGTAGATTTTATATTTTACTTGACTCTTCTAATGGATTGTTTATTCTACTGCTGCGGTTTTGATCTAAAACTTGTTGTCTATTATATTCTATCGGTTGTTATATTGTTGAAGGCTAATGATAATTTATTACGCATTATCTTAGTCATAATATTTCTTCTTTGGGCTAGTTAAGCTCACCCTTTCTTTCCTTTTGTTCTCTTGTGAAATGAGAATGTAGCTGGGACTAGTTAGGGAGCAGTGATGGTCTTAGATGTTTGCATTAGTAGTCCTCACTATTACGTAAAATAGTGTGATAATAATAGTAATGAGGACTCCATTTGAGTTTGTATACTCTCTAGTAAACAATATTTGTATTTAAACTCACAGCTCATGTTGTATATTTAAGATTGTATTTGTATTTTGTACCATGTATTTGGCGACTTCGGAATAGGTGATGTATTCTGTTTTGGGGCATCACGGTTAGTATCGAGCTTAAGGATATGATCCACGGTCGAGATGTGTGATAAGAACTAGGAGGGAGAGATGGGGAATTCCTTCGCTAGTATGACCTACCTAAGTTTATTTGATATTTAATTGGTCATTGGCCGAGTATAGGGATAATATGTGATATGTTAATTAACCCTTGTTTTGTGGAAGTATTTGAAAATGACATCCAGAATGTTGAGAATAGCAATGGAGCACGAGAGGCCGCTGAGTCTCCACAGATCAATAATTAGGACAATGTGCAGCAGGATGGCGATAATCCTCCCGTGTAAATAACAACAACGACCAAATGATGAGCGACCAGATGCGTTTAGGAGCTTTTAGAATTCATGCAACACCGGATGAGAGAGACTCCTGTTCATAATGCAGGAGGAAACAATGGCAACCCACTGTTGGTCACCGATAAGCAGTTCAAAGAGCTGGGACCACCGGACTTTTTGGGAAAGCCAGAACCACTTAAGGCGGAGACATGGTTAAAGAAGATCACCAAGATATTTGATGTCTTGGGATGCTCAGAGGAGCAAAAGGTTCCCTTTGCCACCTTTATGTTGCATGAAGAGGCAGATTACTGGTGGGAATCTGTAAAACGCACCCAGACTAACGCACTTAAGATGTTTTGGGGGAAGTTCCAAGAGCTGTTCAACAACAAGTACTTTCCTGAAATTATTCGTCACATGAAGGAGGTGGAGTTCATCAAGCTGGAGCAAAACAATATGACCATGTCGTAGTACGAGGCTAAGTTTGCCGAGTTATCTCGGTTTGTATCCCATTTGGTCGATAATGAGGAACGAATGACGCGAATGTTTTTAAGAGGTTTAAAACCCAATATATGCCAACACCTCATTTCTCACAAACTTTGTTTATATTCAGATGTTATGAATAGGGCTCAATTATTGGAACGCGATAACGAGTCAGCACAACCAAAAGGCAACGACCAACAACATGATAGTAATCGTACCAGTGGCAACGGCCATCGGAACAATGATAACCATCGTGGGAAATTATCATGCCATGAATGGTAACCATTTCGATTGGTAATCATGGCCAAAATAATAAGAATGGACATTTCAAGAAGAAGGTTCAACAATGAAGTGAAGACGTCGGCACTAGCACCCGTTTCAAAGGAAGAAGAACGAACACCGGTCGTATGTTTCAAATGCGGACAGGAGGGACACATCCGTCCAAACTGTACACAGCAATCCAAAGCGTGTTTTAATTGCGAAAGAGAAGGACACCTAGCTCGATTTTGTCGTATGGTGAAGTCAATTCCAGCTGGGATAGTGATGCCAAAGGATGTCCCAGACAAGCCAAAGCCGGTAGTTTAAGAGAGCATTTTTTTTTCGTGATGAGGAACCTGAATAAAATTATCACGGGTATGTTAGTCATAAACTCTTGCGAAGTCTATACCGTGTTAGATACCGGTTCTACTCACTCTTTTATTTCACCTAGTTGTGTTCAATGTTTGAATTTAACTCCGGAGAAGTTAGATTTTGATTTATCTGTTGAAACTTCGTTAGTAGAAACCTTCGTTACCTCCACTATTTATAAATCTTGTTGATTCAAATCGACACTTCACGTTACCTGTCAATCTTATCTCTTTGAAAATACTTGCCTTTGATGCAAGTTTTAGAAATTGATTGTTTAACTACTCATCATGCTTTTCGTAAGGTTGTTAGCTTTCATATTCCTAACCAACCTGTTATGCGAATTCAAGAAACCAAATCACTAAAGTCAATCATGGTCATATCAAGCTATAAGTAACGAGCCCCGGTCCTTTCGTTGTTGACTTCCTTGTGTGGAATGCACAAAGCGGACTTTCACTCAGAGGCGACGTTGTGAATGACGATGGCAAGTTAATAGGTATCAATATGACGTGTTACCCAAGTCTTGGATGAGAGTCACAGTTTTGAATGATATTTATGTTGTTAATAAATTTCCTTACGTATTCTTGAAGACTTCTTAGCCTATCCCTAGAGCGTGAAATCGAATTTTGTATTGACCCCAGTACAAAAACCCATTTCTAAAACCCTCAAATATTTCTTCAACTAAAATGAACGTAACATGCGCCAAAGATGTTGGCTCGAGCTGTTGAAGATTACGATCGTACCATTCAATACCATCGTGGGAAAGCAAACATGGTAGCTGACGCGTTGAGTAGAAGATCGTATGCGTTTATGAGTGCGATGTTGTTAACACAAAGACCCATTTCGTACGACTTACAAATGATGAAGATAGAGTTAAAGACTCTAGAAACCCACGTGAAGATAATGAATATACGATTAGAATTGACTTTAATCGATATAAAGTTAAATCCGCTCAAGCTACACACCCGGAGCTGATGAATGAAGAAGGTTCAAGAGGGCGTTATTCTAGAAGCAAGAATCGACGAAGAGAGGAAATCTCAACCCTCAATTTAATTGGCCCATTTGAAATCCTAGATCGAGTAGGAACTATGGCCTATAGACTCGTTTTACCGCCAAGTATGTCGCGTGTTCATAACGTTTTTCACGTATCGATGTTACGTAAATATGAAGAGATACGTGTTAAAATCTTGGATAAGAAGGATCGTATTCAACAATCAAAGGTTATACCTCAAGAGTTAGAATCTGAAATGAAGTCAAGGTATCCTCACCAATTTGGCATATCAAGTACGTACGTAAATTTCGAGAGCGAAATTCCATAAGGATAGGAGATTGTGAGACCCCAGATTTTATGAATAATATTTAATTTTCTCAAAATAATTTTTTAAATATTATGGTGTGGATTTGATATAATGTTATAGTTGTGGGTTATATTTATAAATTTTGCAAAGTACGCAAGTTGTTATATAATATTCGATTGGTGGGAGAATATTCTTTTTTTGTTTGGGAATATCCGATGCGACTCAAGACAATCATTAGTGGACCCCACAACCAAGTATTGTCGTAGTTAGAAAATGACGAAATTATCTTTTATAAAAATAACGGCGGAAGTGTTACTCGTTAAAATTGTTGAACTACTTGGTAGTAAAAAGTATATAATACGGCGTGGTTGCATAGTAGCACACGGTATTGATTATTGATTCTTACATGAGAAGTCACTCAGTTATACTCAATTATTGCTACAGTAATTGTTGCATCATATCTCTCATATTATTGATTCAATTATTGTCACAGTATCATCTTCATAATATGTTATATTATTAAATCAATAATTGAGACGACAAAGTTATTCATATTATTATTTGCAATATTGTCAATGTCTAGAAGTTCAGTCAAGGAGAGGTTTGGTCACCTAATTGCGCGCCAATAAGGAGAAATCCTTATCAGAAAGCCCCCTCTTTCCTAGGAACGACCTGGTTGATAAATATTGTGAGTTATAATATTAATGATGAATGTTATTAAAATTGAAGTTACGTTGGAGTTGAATTTGGAGACGCCTTGAACGTGATATTTGAGTCCGAACGATGAAATTAGTAAAATAGTCTATAAACACAAAATTTTCCTAATTCACTATTTGGTCAAAAACTCAACAGTTGACTTTTTTCTGAAAAAGTCAAACTTTGAAATTTCAAAATTTATATTTTTGATAAAATGGTTTCATTGTGTTGGAATTATTTGTGTTAGTGAAAATCGACAATTATTTCGATAATAATTGATGTCTGGATGTTATATTGACCAATCGAGTATTTAACCGGGATAAATGAGCAATTGATTGCTATTATTTCACATGATTATAACTATTTGTTCAAATGTGTATACTATTGTTTCACATTCTTGTTACTATTAGGGGAGTTGGTGCAAGATTGATAATACTTGCATGACTAAGTTAAAAATAGAGGTATAGATGGAGGTACTATACTGTAATTAGTATTTTCACATGTCTAGAACTATTGATTCACATAATTTACTATTGAATCACATTATTTACTATTAGGGGAGGTGGTGAAAATTTGATAATACTTCCATGACTAAATTAAAAATAATGGAAAAGTTGGAGGTATTGTACTTTAATTTTTCGAGCCCCAAAACGTGCAATTATCGAAACTATATTTTTCTATAAATAGAAGCTCATTCTTCCTTCATTTGTCACCAATTCACAAAAGCTTTAGAGCAATTATTATAGAGAGAAATTATAGAGAGAAAGAAGAAGAGAAGTCTGCTACCTCACTATTCCAGTATCCAGTTTTTTTTTAAGGTAGGGAATATTATTTGTTGTACTCGTAGGGAGTATTATTTCTTTTGTATTCATGAAGAGAACTTCTGTTATTCCATTCTTTATTATTCTATTGAATAACTCAGATCACGCTGCTACCCTATACTTGGTGACATTCTTCTATTATTTCATCTTTATTATTACATTGGAATATCCTCATGCATGCGCTTTTACGCCGGACCGATTTCGCCTTTATTATTCCATTGGAATATCCTGTCTCAGGCATTTTACGCCGGACTGATTCCGTCCTTATTAGTATTACATTGGAATAACTTTTGTCATGCTAAGGCACCGCATGCATGGTGATTTCGTTGTTATTTCATTCTTTATTATTATTACATTTGAAATATCCTGTCTCAATGCGCTTTCTGACGGGACTGATTCCGTCCCTTATTAGTATTCTCGTTGAATAACTTTCTGTCTGTCTGGCAATCGCATATATTATTCATTGAACATCATCTCTAAGTAATTTTTTCTGACTGGTTCCGTTATTTAGTATTCTATTGGAATAACATGTCTATGCTAAGTACCACATACATGGTGATTTCTTTTGTTATTCCATTCTTTATTATACTTAGTTGGTTAAAGTTTTGACTTCTATACTCCATGAAATTAGTGGAATATCCTTGATATTTGCGCTTCATCCAAAGATCTTTCATGGAAATATTCTTCTCGAGCATTCTTGAATTTTACTCTACAAAGCGAAGATCATGTTGACAATTTGGACATTATTAGTTCTAGATAAATTAATTCTTGAACTTGTTTTATTGAATTCTTATATCATTGTCATCATCCTCATGTTTATATTTTGTTGAAAGTCATCTCGTGGCCCAGTAGTGCATAGATGGACTTGGTATGATTATGACCGTGGATTATTCGGTTGTAATCATGACCGTAATGTTACAAATGATGTGGTAAAAGTCCTCATTGGCCCGTAGTGCATTGATGGACGCTTTTGGTATGATTATGGTTATGGATTCTCTTGACCCAAGGGTGCAAAGATGAATTATTTTATGGCATGATCGGACCGCTGATGAAAACACGATTATCTTTGGCTCAGTAGTGAATGGATAATTCATGGTCGTGATACTAAAAATATCCTTGGCCCGTAGTGGGGTGGATGAGTTAATGATGTGGATTATTTATTAACTGAGTCTCAGCGATAAAGTTGGTGAAAAACTTTTTAAACCATAGAAGATAGTAGATTTTATATTTTACTTGACTCTTCTAATGGATTGTTTATTCTGCTGCAGTTTTTGATCTAAAACTTGTTGTCTATTATATTCTATCGGTTGTTATATTGTTGAAGGCTAATGATAATTTATTCGCATTATCTTAGTCATAATATTTCTTACTGGGCTAGTTAAGCTCACCCTTTCTTTCACTGTTCTCTTCAGGAAATGAGAATGTAGCTGGGACTAGTTAGGGAACAGAGTGATGGTCTTAGATGTTTGCATTAGTAGTCCTCACTATTCTGTAAAATAGTGTGATAATAATAGTAATGAGGACTCCATTTGAGTTTGTATACTCTCTAGTAAACAATATTTGTATTTAAACTCACAGCTCATGTTGTATATTTAAGATTGTATTTGTATTTTGTACCATGTATTTGGCGACTCAGAATAGGTGATGTATTCCTGTTTTGGGGGCATCACAGTTGGTATCAGAGCTTAAGGATATGATCCCTGACTGAGATGTGTGATAAGAACTAGGAGGGGAGAGATGGGGAATTCCTTCGCTAGTATGACCTACCTAAGTTTATTTGATATTTAATTGGTCGGTCAGAGTATAGGGATAATATGTGATATGTTAATTAACCCTTGTTTTGTGGAAGTATTTGAAAATGACATCCGAGAATGTTGAGAATAGCAATGGAGCACAGGAGACCGTTGAGTCTCCACAGATCAATAATTAGGACAATGTGCAACAGGATGGCGATAATCCTCCTGTAAATAACAACACTGACCAAATGATGAACGACGGTACGTTTAGGAGCTTTTTAGAATTCATGCAACACCAGATGAGAGAGACTCCTGTTCATAATGCAGGAGGAAACAATGGCAACCCACTGTTGGTCACCGATAAGCAGTTCAAAGAGCTGGGACCACCGGACTTTTTGGGAAAGCCAGAACCACTTAAGGCGGAGACATGGTTAAAGAAGATCACCAAGATATTTGATGTCTTGGGATGCTCAGAGGAGCAAAAGGTTCCCTTTGCCACCTTTATGTTGCATGAAGAGGCAGATTACTGGTGGGAATCTGTAAAACGCACCCAGACTAACGCACTTAAGATGTTTTGGGGGAAGTTCCAAGAGCTGTTCAACAACAAGTACTTTCCTGAAATTATTCGTCACATGAAGGAGGTGGAGTTCATCAAGTCGAGCAAAACAATATGACCATGTCGTAAGACGAGGCTAAGTTTGCGAGTTATCTCGGTTGTATCCCATTTGGTCGATAATGAGGAACGAATGACGCCGAATGTTTTTAAGAGGTTTAAAACCCAATATATGCCAACACCTCATTTCTCACAAACTTTGTTTATATTCGATGTTATGAATAGGGCTCAATTATTGGACGCGATAACGAGTCAAGACAACCAAAAAGGCAACGACCAACAACATGATAAGAATCGTACCCGATGGCAAAAATTCACACCATCTAACAATGATAACCATCGGGGAAATTATCATGCCATGAATGGTAACCATTTCAATTAGTAATCATGGCCAAAATAATAAGAATGGACATTTCAAGAAGAGAAGGTTCAACAATGAAGTGAAGACGTCAAGCACTTCGCTTCAAAGGAAGAAGAACGAACACCGGTCAGATGTTTCAAATGCGCGACAGAGGGACACATCCACGAGTCAAACTGTATACAAAGAATCCAAAGCGTGTTTTAATTGCGAAAGAGAAGGACACCTAGCTCGATTTTGTCGTATGGTGAAGTCAATTCCAATTTGGGATAGTGATGCCAAAGGATGTCCCGCATGTCAAAGCCTAGTAGTTTAAGAGAGCATTTTTTTTTCGTGATGAGGAACCTGAATAAAATTATCACGGGTATGTTAGTCATAAACTCTTGCGAAGTCTATACCGTGTTAGATACCGGTTCTACTCACTCTTTTATTTCACCTAGTTGTGTTCAATGTTTGAATTTAACTCCGGAGAAGTTAGATTTTGATTTATCTGTTGAAACTTCGTTAGTAGAAACCTTCGTTACCTCCACTATTTATAAATCTTGTTGATTCAAATCGACACTTCACGTTACCTGTCAATCTTATCTCTTTGAAAATACTTGCCTTTGATGCAAGTTTTAGAAATTGATTGTTTAACTACTCATCATGCTTTTCGTAAGGTTGTTAGCTTTCATATTCCTAACCAACCTGTTATGCGAATTCAAGAAACCAAATCACTAAAGTCAATCATGGTCATATCAAGCTATAAGTAACGAGCCCCGGTCCTTTCGTTGTTGACTTCCTTGTGTGGAATGCACCGAAGCCAGACTTTCTGTAGGCGACGTTGTGAATGACGATGGCAAGTTAATAGGTATCAATATGACGTGTTACCCAAGTCTTGGATGAGAGTCACAGTTTTGAATGATATTTATGTTGTTAATAAATTTCCTTACGTATTCTTGAAGACTTCTTAGCCTATCCCTAGAGCGTGAAATCGAATTTTGTATTGACCCCAAAGATAAAAACCCATTTCTAAAACCCTCAAATATTTCTTCAACTAAAATGAACGTAATATGCCCAAAGATGTTGGCTCGAGTCATGAAGATTACGATCGTATTATTCAATACCATCGTGGGAAAGCAAACATGGTAGTGACGCTGTTGAGTAGAAAGATCGACATCGCGTTTATGAAGTCGATGTTGTTAACACAAAGACCCATTTCGATTTACACTTACAAATGATGAAGATAGAGTTAAAGACTCTAGAAACCCACGTGAAGATAATGAATATACGATTAGAATTGACTTTAATCGATATAAAGTTAAATCCGCTCAAGCTACACACCCGGAGCTGATGAATGAAGAAGGTTCAAGAGGGCGTTATTCTAGAAGCAAGAATCGACGAAGAGAGGAAATCTCAACCCTCAATTTAATTGGCCCATTTGAAATCCTAGATCGAGTAGGAACTATGGCCTATAGACTCGTTTTACCGCCAAGTATGTCGCGTGTTCATAACGTTTTTCACGTATCGATGTTACGTAAATATGAAGAGATACGTGTTAAAATCTTGGATAAGAAGGATCGTATTCAACAATCAAAGGTTATACCTCAAGAGTTAGAATCTGAAATGAAGTCAAGGTATCCTCACCAATTTGGCATATCAAGTACGTACGTAAATTTCGAGAGCGAAATTCCATAAGGATAGGAGATTGTGAGACCCCAGATTTTATGAATAATATTTAATTTTCTCAAAATAATTTTTTAAATATTATGGTGTGGATTTGATATAATGTTATAGTTGTGGGTTATATTTATAAATTTTGCAAAGTACGCAAGTTGTTATATAATATTCGATTGGTCGGAGAATATTCTTTTTGTCGGGGAATATCCGTACGACGGTACAATCATTGGTGGACCCCACAACGGAAGTATTGTCGTAGTTAGAAAATGACAGAATTATCTTTTTATAAAAATAACGGCGGAAGTGTTACCGTTAAAATTGTTGAACTACTTGGTAGTAAAAGTATAGTAATACGCGTGGTTGCATAGTAGCACACGGTATTGATTATTGATTCTTACATGAGAAGTCACTCAGTTATACTCAATTATTGCTACAGTAATTGTTGCATCATATCTCTCATATTATTGATTCAATTATTGTCACAGTATCATCTTCATAATATGTTATATTATTAAATCAATAATTGAGATGACAAAGTTATTCATATTATTATTTGCAATATTGTCAATGTCTAGAAGTTCTGTCAAGGAGAGGTTTGGTCACCTAATTGCGCGCCAATAAGGAGAAATCCTTATCAGAAAGCCCCCTCTTTCCTAGGAACGACCTGGTTGATAAATATTGTGAGTTATAATATTAATGATGAATGTTATTAAAATTGAAGTTCTGTTCGGAGTTGAATTTGGAGACGCGAACGTGATATTTGAGTCCGGAACGATGAAATTAGTAAAAATAGTCTATAAACACAAAATTTTCCGGAATTCACTATTTGGTCAAAAACTCAACAGTTGACTTTTTCGGGAAAAGTCAAACTTTGAAATTTCAAAATTTATATTTTTGATAAAAATGGTTTCATTGTGTTGGAATTATTTGTGTTAGTGAAAATCGACAATTATTTCGATAATAATTGATGTCTGGATGTTATATTGACCAATCGAGTATTTAACCGGATAAATGAGCAATTGATTGCTATTATTTCACATGATTATAACTATTTGTTCAAATGTGTATACTATTGTTTCACATTCTTGTTACTATTAGGGGAGTTGGTGCAAGATTGATAATACTTGCATGACTAAGTTAAAAATAGAGGTATAGATGGAGGTACTATACTGTAATTAGTATTTTCACATGTCTAGAACTATTGATTCACATAATTTACTATTGAATCACATTATTTACTATTAGGGGAGGTGGTGAAAATTTGATAATACTTCCATGACTAAATTAAAAATAATGGAAAAGTTGGAGGTATTGTACTTTAATTTTTCGAGCCCCAAAACGTGCAATTATCGAAACTATATTTTTCTATAAATAGAAGCTCATTCTTCCTTCATTTCTCACCAATTCACAAAAGCTTTAGAGCAATTATTATAGAGAGAAATTATAGAGAGAAAGAAGAAGAGAAGTCTGCTACCTCACTATTCCAGTATCCAGTTTTTTTTTAAGGTAGGGAATATTATTTGTTGTACTCGTAGGGAGTATTATTTCTTTTGTATTCATGAAGAGAACTTCTGTTATTCCATTCTTTATTATTCTATTGGAATAACCTGTATACGCGGGCTACCCTATACTTGGTGACATTCTTCTATTATTTCATCTTTATTATTCTGTTGGAATATCCATGCATGCGCTTTTCTGCTTTACTTGACCGATTTCGCTCTTTATTATTCATTGGAATATCCTCATCATGCATTTTACGTACGGACTGATTCCGCCCTTATTAGTATTCTCGGAATAACTCGCCTCTGCGCGGCACCGCATGCATGGTGATTTCGTTGTTATTTCATTCTTTATTATTATTCATTGGAATATCCTCAGATGTGTGCGTTTACGCCATTCCCCGATTTCGCCCTTATTAGTATTCATTTGAATAACTTTTCTATCAAGGCACCGCATGCATGGTGATTTCGTTGTTATTTCATTCTTTATTATTCATTGGAACATCCTCGCTTGGTCTGCAATTTACGCTGACTTCGGTTCCATTATTTAGTATTCTGTTTGAATAACAACCTGTCTATGCAAAGTACCGCATACATGGTGATTTCTTTTGTTATTCCATTCTTTATTATACTCAGTTGGTTAAAGTTTTGACATCTATACTCCATGAAATTAGTGGAATATCCTTGATATTTGCGCTTCATCCAATATCTTTTCATGGAAATATTCTTCTGAGCATTCTTAAATTTTACTCTACAAAGCAATATCATGTTGACAATTTGGACATTATTTGTTCCTAGATAAATTAATTCTTGAACTTGTTTTATTGAATTCTTATATCATTGTCATCATCCTCATGTTTATATTTTGTTGAAAGTCATTTGTGGCCTATAGTGCATAGATGGACTTGGTATGATTATGACCAAGGATTATTCGGTGTAATCATGACCGTAATGTTACAAATGATGTGGTAAAAGTCCTCATTAGCCCGTAGTGCATTGATGGACAGTTTTTGGTATGATTATGGCTATGGATTCTCTTCGGCCAAGGGAGCAAAGATGAATTATTTTATGGCATGATCAGGACCGTTGATGAAAATACGATTATCTTTGGCCTGTAGTGCATGGATAATTCGTGGTCGTGATACTAAAAATATCATTGGCCTGTAGTGCAGGGATGAGTTAATGATGTGGATTATTTATTAAGCTAAGTCTCAGTAATAAAGTTGGTGAAAAACTTTTTAAATCATAGAAGATAGTAGATTTTATACTTTACTTGACTCTTCTAATGGATTGTTTATTCCGCTGCAGTTTTTGATCTAAAACTTGTTGTCTATTATATTCTATCAGTTGTTATACTGTTGAAGGCTAATGATAATTTATTCTGCATTATCTTAGTCATAATATTTCTTACTGGGCTAGTTGAGCTCACCCTTTCTTTCATTGTTCTCTTCAGGAAATGAGAACGTAGCTGGGACTAGTCGGGGAACAGAGTGATGGTCCTAGATGTTTGCATTAGTAGTCCTCACTATTCTGTGAAATAGTGTGATAATAATAGTAATGAAGACTCCTTTTGAGTTTGTATACTCTCTAGTAAACAATATTTGTATTCAAACTCACAGCTCATGTTGTATATTTAAGATTGTATTTGTATTCTGTACCATGTATTTGGCAACTCAGAATAGGTGATGTATTCCTGTTTTGGGGGTGTCACACTTTGCAGCAATTATAGTAGCAATAATTGATTATAATTGAGTGACTTCTCACGTAAGCATCAATAATCAATATCGTGTGCTACTATACAACCACGCGTATTACTGTACTTTTATCACCGGGTATTTCAACAGTTAACGGTAAAACTCTCGCGGTTATGTTTATAAAAAGATATTTATGTCATTTTCTAACTCCGACAATAATTCTGTTGTGGGGTCCACCAATGATTGTGTTGTCGTACGAGTATTTCCTGTTAAAATGAATATTTCCCGACCAATCGAATATTTTATTACAACTTGCATACTTTGTAAAATTTATAAATATTACCCACAACTATAATATTATAACAAATCAACACCATAATTATTCCAAATGATATTTAGAGAAAAAAATTTATCTTTATTCATAAAAGTTGGGGTCTTACACTGGGCGGTGACGTTGAACATGAAAATTATTCTAGATAAGATAATATTGATCAATACAAGGCATAAAGGGCTGATCACCCTCTGTGCTCGTAAAATAAGACGGTTCACATATAAATTTCTGATTGAACCTTTTGAAGAAAAGAAAAAGCATGTTCATGGTCTTATGACCTCTCAGTTATTCAATATTGTTATGATATTCCAGAAATGTGAATGATTCAAGATTTAATTGCTTTACATTTTTGATTCACTGTCAAAGCATGCCTCAAAGAAAATATTTATTTCTTGTTGAGCCATTAGAGAATGCTATTACTTGCTGAGCAATTGAATGCTCATACTTTTTTTGTTATAAATTTTTTCAACCAAGCAAACTCAAGTGGAAGGGTCTAGTAGAGACAAGGGGAAAGGAAAAGCAACAGAATAGTTGGGATTTGATGTAATGGATAGTTAAATGTCTGTAAATATTAAACTATCATGTAATGAACACATAAAGGTCTACGTACCTGGGATTAAAAGAACTTTGATATAATAACTTTATTAAGTTTAAGTTTATACTATGTTGAATGTTTGATATCATGAAGCACTGAATAAGGGTTTCATGTGACGCCCCCGAATCCGGGTCCTCTAACCCCGGTTCGATCATCACGATAAAATACAAACATACACCTCTAAACAACATACAATAACTAAAATGCGGAATATAATAAACGTACGTCGTTCATTCAAAAGGTGTTACTAGTCCCAAGATTCGATAACCTTAATACAATCTTACAAACATACCCTAAAATAATAATTAGGGTTTACATTACATAACAGTAATTTAAACTAGGCATATAGTAAAGTATGCTCCTGGTGACTATCCTACATCTTTCCTTTACCCTTTTCCTTTCCTGAGGTCTCGGGCTTAGCTGCAATATAATTCATGAAGGATGAGCAACAAGTTTGCTCAACAAATTTTGATACAACAATAAGGATATATCATGATGAATGAAAAATATCTGACAATGAATTCAACAATATGAATATCTGAAGGATTCAATAATATGAATATTAGAAGCAAAGATAATGATTATTTTTAGAATAACTGCTAGTCAAGTAGACTTTGAACTATAACACTCCA
Organism: Panax ginseng; assembly: GCA_020205605.1. NCBI lineage: Eukaryota > Viridiplantae > Streptophyta > Magnoliopsida > Apiales > Araliaceae > Panax > Panax ginseng. The sequence goes on along the minus strand of CM035136.1, from coordinate 50,639,172 downwards.
ATGGAATCAATAATTAATTGACCATTTGGTTACTGACTACAGAATAAGTACTTGAGGGGATCATCCTCGCGTACACCATGTATATGCATAACATTTAAATCTGTTCTTTGTATCTTATATTAGATACTTGGGGTACGCCCTTATCATAGAAGGGGTGTTCTTTCAGTCTAAGAATCCTTGCCATCAATTGGTTTGGATAGCTTTTATAAAACCTCATATATTTGTCTAACCGAACAAAGGTTTAGACTCTATCTGACACAGTTCAAGAATTATAGAACTTTAAATGAAGTACAAGTCCAAGACTGTACGAACTCAAGTGCACTAAGTGTGAATATCAATAATATCGATGTGGATTAATTGTAAGGTAATTAAACCACTTAATAGCATGCTTGGAAATAAAGTTCAAGCTTACATGAATAACTTTCAATTCAACAATAACCTGCTCAAATACAATATGAGAAGGATAGGAAACTTTCACAAAATTCAAAGTTGTGTAAGTTAGGAAACTTGCAACACAATAAAATTAGTGTTCGGATACTTGCTCAAGTAAAAGAGTAAGAATTAAGGAACTTGCACAACCAAAGAGTGAAGTTCAAGGAAACTTGCTCAATAATAATTTGAGTAAAGTTAGGGAACTTGCCTGTTTTCTCAGCTACAATATAATTCCAGTTTTAACTACTTGCGTTGAAACGACCTAACGTTATCAAGTCGATCATTTCAATTAGTATGTGTAAACTAATATGTGTTTACACTAACAACAATCAAGTCATCACATAACATATTTATTAACACATTACAAAGCACATTGGTCACATAATACAAGATAAAGTAATCATATAAGCATGCCTTAAAACTTCAAACCAAAAACAAAATCTTGGCAAGATCAAGCAGATTGCCAAGCAATTTGCTACCGGTCTAGGCTTAGGGACTGATGCAATTGCGATGTCCCTTGGACAGACCAAGGTTGAGCTTCTGCACTTCCTGACTTCATTCCAACTCTAACATACACCTATACATACATATTAACATACATACATGCTAGAGGTTCACATATAACACATGATCATACTTGAGTTCATTACTTCAAGTTTAACTTACAATTTATATGTCATTAAAACATAAAAAGGGTCATGTAATCATCATGTTTAATACCTATGAATCATTTTTAGGAGTATTATAGCCATAACATGACATCTTACTACTTTAGTACATAAGTACTCACATAATATGCAACTTAAGTTTGAAAACATGTTCAACGTTATCTTTGAAATCTTTTTAGCATGAATGATGCAATATACACATACAAGACAACTTTAGAACTCATATCATGTGTGATTAAGTTATGATTAACATCTTTAAACATCAAAACCTACATCATGTAGTATTCATGTATATTACTTTAATATAATAAACTTTTCCTTTAAAACATTCTCTAACACAAAGCTAACAAGTTTAAATCATGGTAAAGACGCTATACATCATATATCATGCTCACTTAGGTTCCACATTAGTCACGTATATGGTCTCATAAGTTCAGAACTTGTAAGACATATATTACTTCAAAGTTTGTTTTCTAAACTTTACATTTCCTACTAGAATCATGTTAGTCACATCATAATTCATAAGGAAACCCTACAACACATGTTTATACCTATTATTCATGTTTACATGAGTCTTAATACCATATTAGCAACACTATACACAATGTAAACCATCAATCCTAATCGAGTGCAGGCGAGTGCTACCGCACTTAGTATAAATAGGGCGAATGCGCTATGGTCGAGTTCGAGCGAATAAGGTTACTGCTTTTTTCTGAGTAACTACCAACTTGTTTTCCAATAATTCAAGCATGCTCCAAATCATTATTAAAGTGTTCATAAATGTTAGAAAACTTCTTACACACCTTATAATATGCTTGTTCATATCAATTAACAAATGAATTCAAGAATTTCCAATAATTAAACAAGACCCATTTGAAGCATATAATTAGAACTTATACCTTCTTAAGCTTGGATTGAACTTCCTACCCTCTGAGTATACTTCCACAATTGTTCAGCAACTTAGAACCTCTAATAATAGACTTATCAAACAATTCTAACAACCTAAAAACTGATTTTGGAGCTTGTTCTTATAGAAGGGGCATGGACTAGATAATGACATTACCCAAATGTTGGAGCTCATAGTGCAAAGGAAGAATACATTGGTTGCTAAGGAGTGGTTCAACAACTCCCCATTAGGCCATTGGCCTTGAAATCATTGCCTAAGTTTTAGCCATTTAAACAATACGTAAGTTAGGTGATAGGTTACTATTCATTGTACCTTTGTGCCACTAAATTTGGGACAAGAAGTAAAACTCAGCATTTGTTATTCTAAGGCTTGGTTTGGCCCCTTTAAATTCCCAAAATGAAATCTTAATGTATAGTTATTACCATATTAGGAAATCTAGGGATCATTTAGGTACTCATATCATATAATCCATGTACATTAAATACACACAACTAAAATAACACAGTCAAGTATTATTGTCCTGGTAGCTCCATCATTATATTTTTCTACACACATAACCACCTTATCATATTATTTAATACTATCTATTCCGGTGTATACACATAATTTCTATCCCAATTTCTAGAATACACAGATATTTAATTATTTTTGTTTAAAACCCACATATGATTTTATTGCATTACATGATACTTCATATCATTAGAAAATATTCTTATCATATGATTTTATGCATGTCACACCTTACAACAAAGTGTTACATTTCATTTGCTATAGTAGAAACTCACTTTGTCAGACTGAACACTAGCGCATCTGCCACGGGCTATCTTCTGATTAGGGGCAAGCAATTGCTATGGCCCCCTCATGTTGCCTATTTTTCAGTTCTAAAAAAAGAGCTCTAACTCATGCAAGCATATATGTGTCAACAAGTAATACAGAGTAAGTAAAGTATCGATCCCATAGAGAAAGTTATCTAATTTAAATCACTATGCATCAATTAAATCACTATATTTATATCTCAAACTAATGAATATGATTGGTGAATTACTCTAATCGCAAATAACGACTAAAACAAAAATAAAAATGTAATAAATCAAATCTGAAGGTAATGGGATCCTAACTTCATTTAATACTTCATCTAATCACCACTATCATGCAAGACTTGTTCACGTATCACAGGAAAGTAGCCAAGAGCACTAATAGAGTCATAGCCATTTTTCAATGTACTATGACCTACTTACACAGCATCCACAAGCGATAGACTCCATGTAATCATCAATATAACCAAAATCACTATATGTCTATGTGAAATTGCAATCATATTGAATTTAAGCACAAGCCCTTATTCTAACTCATACGGTGAAATAATATATGTCTATCTGGTTCACGAAATACACAAGCCATACAAAACAGCCCCATATACGTATGTTATCATGATTACAATCCATACTTGAATGTTCATTATCAATTCCATACAAGTACTGAAAACGAATGGTGATCAAGCATTCATACATGCAAAACAACCATGATAGAAATCCCATATGATATGTAAAACAGTCCAGCATCCAAGCATGCAACTAAACTACATATTAAAATCCGTTAGAATCCCATAATGGAGTTTAGTTCATGACTGAACCAAAAGCCATTATGGGATCAAAGCTAAACATGGCTAATAAGCAAATAATTGAAAGATGAAGGATAAAAACGATCAAACCCAATTGCTTATTATAATTCACTAGTAACGTTCAAATCCTCATATAAATCCAGTAAAATACTAATAATTATCCACAATGATAGAAAATCCCAAGCAGAATTAGAAAAGTTGGAGTTTAGGCTTCGTTCTATGTTGGAATCTCCCTCAGAGTGTAAACCCTAGTTACGATATAAAAATACGTAAAAACTGAATAATGATCCCTCTGACACCAGTCGGAAATAGTTTTTTTAATTAATTACAACCCTTAAAATTAGAAATTAAAATAAATACCAAAGAAGATCGGCAGTATCGCATACATGCAATGCAGCCCTCCTTTTGCAATCCTCGCGTCGCCAAGAACTTGCATGTCAGTGATATGTCCTCGGTAAATGGGTGCTTGTCATGGCGCCTAAAATCCTCAAGCTTATTTTGTCACAGCGGCTTCTGCAACTTTGAATCCTGATATGCTGATGCAACTGATCTGTTCTCCTGTTCATTCTTTTGTCCATCCATGCTTAGCCTCCTGCTCTAATTGATCCTCATGTCATGCATCCAACAGCCTCATGCCATTTACATCACCAAATCATGCCATATCCTGCACTTTTACACCAAAGGATTTTTAAGTAAATGCAATGCAAAATAACATGAAATGCAACTAAAAACATACTAAAATATACTTGAGATGGGCCTAGTTCGCGTGAATTAATATCTAATAAGTAGGTGTAAAACCCACTTATCAAATACTCCCAAACTTGAACTATTGCTTGCCCTCAAGCAATGCATACTAAATAACAATGAAAATGCAAAAGCACTTCTATGCAACTAAATTAATATGCAAACTTGTCTCACACTGTTCCAACTCTAATAGAATTTCAGTCCAAAATGCCTCAGTGAATTATCCAGATTCAAGAATACAAATTCAAACCGAACCATAGGCATAATATCATAGACTCAGATAATTCATACATGCTATAGATATGATGTGTGTGTGTTATGTTCACCAAAACTTGATTTAAGCAAAGAATACACATACTAAATTGCTCAAAACAGAAAATTATAGTTTAAATCAAGACTCATGTATACATATGCAACGAAGACTATTCCAACATATCAAAAGAAACTGAGGTTCAAAAATGAGCTTAACTGCTTTATTTTTACTCACGAGGGCGATTTTCGCACTTTCCCGCGGTGTTTATTGAATTTTTTTTTAACATGACTGTGCAATGTCTTATTCCATTAGGCAACACTGCTACCCCTTAACGAGCTTTCAACCAACGACTCCCAGACCATGAAAGACCTTAGGGCGCTAGGTGTAGAGACAATCCCCTCGGGCATATTTACTCAAGTAGCCAGGGTCCCGAAATAAGACTAGCCACGTTATTGCTATTTGATATTATTTTTTTCTACATAACATACCCATGTTTTCTCAAAGTTTGAATGTCAATGTTTTGCAAGTCTACATCCATGTTCCATATATTTCTCTTTTTGACACTACATTTTCTATCGAAAGCAATGCAACACATACTTCTTATACCTACAAGTGATTGTGAACACATTATCTAAAACCAAAAGCATTTAAACAAAGAACATGAATTTCATCGTGTAAAACATTATAGCTAGGTTCATGTTATCCAACATACTCAAAAATCTTTCAAAATTCACTATCATCATTGGCTAGACAAAAATTTCCATACAACAAGAACTGTGAGACATGCAAACTAAAAAAAAAATTCTAACACATAAACAAATAAACTAAACATGAACATGCAAAATTTAAACTAATCATGCCAATACTACATGCAACTAAACTACTACCCCAATACCCCCAAACTTATAATATTCAATGCCCCATTGAATGAAGGTAAAGGGTAAAGAAAACTCCCCTAATGATCAGTGGTGAATCTGGTGGTAGATATGGCACTGTTGTCCCAAATCTGAGGCCCTCGTGAGTCCCGTCGCAAATGTTCCGAAATTATCGTACATGGCATCGACTTTTCACTTCAACCTTCGGAGCTGGCGATCACCATGGGCAGCAGGTGCTTACGTAGACGGGCCTAACTCATCTGTCTGAGGGGGCTGCTGTGATGGTTCTGGAACTGTGGGTTAGAGAATAAATCCTCATCCGCGCGGGTGTGGTTCGCCGCCTGCCCAATCCTCAAATTTTTCAATGGTGGCATGAGTTATGTCCTGGCTTGGGTATTGCATTTGTTCATTGCCCCAGTTACATCCTTGATGAGCACACATCATAGCAACCACTGATGCGTGTGGAATGCTCCCAATGGTGCCTCCCCGCAGATATCGCAACATATGCTCCTGGTGATTATGCCCCACAGAATAATTGCCCTCTCCGTTGTGATCTCGTGCTGATGAGAGGAAGGCACGAGCTTGGTACATATGAACAGATTCCACGCCTTTTCATAACGATTCAGGGTTGCGGCTGGGAATATACGAGGTTGATTCATGCCGACTCTATAGGTCCATTTCGTGTCAGGCGCGCACAATTCAGCAATAACCAACTCCAAGTCCATCGCCAAATATGCACCGGTGACCCAGTTAGCAGCCCCCGTTGGCGGTGTATCGGTAAGTCTAAAAATTGCTCGGATGGCAGGGGGTCTGTAATCTTTCTCGAAATCGCGAACCATAGATATACTTCTCATGGTAACCTTGCCATTGGCATAAAACTCTCGGACTATGCTCATCGGAATGGGTGTGGGAGTGGCAATCAGTCCACCCCAGCATCTCTCATGAATCATGGCACATAACTGACTATCTTGCCCCTCCAGTTTGAAACCACGCTCCTTGACAAACGTCTTCGCCACAATTCTGTAATACTCCTGCTAAGCTTCCAAGTTTAGAAACTTGGTGTGATCAACAATATCCTCCCCTTGACTGCCCGAGGAAGATGAAGAAGATGATGAAATGGAGCGAGCTCGCTTGGGACCCATTTATAATTGATAAAGATAGTGCAGATGATTTGACTGAGAATGAGTGCTAGCAACAGCTTTGATTCTTCCCACACTGATGTCGCACAACCCTCTCTTGAAACCCTAGTTTATATCAGTGGATGAGAGCGTGGGTTTGAGCTTTGAACGTGGAGAAAATAGTGGGTATGTGATGAGAGATGTACGGCTTCAATTTGTGTAACAGATAGAGAGGAAGAGACGTGTTATAGAGAAAAAACTGTTATTGCGCATCTGTTATAATTTCAAATAAGAGTCCAACTAGTCTCCACACATTTTAAAACTTTTAACACTGTCTCTCATCAGTCGCATATGCATAGCGCATGAGTGGCATTTCTGGTGCAGTATATGTGTAGCGTCTTGCTGTAGCGTGGTCTTATGTTGTATTCATCACATTACGTAACACACCATGCTTCTCCTGACCGCCGAGTTTACTCCCAAACTACTTATTAGTGATGACTTCAATTGCATATACCTAAATAGGCATTAATGTACTATGTTAAGACATGAATCCTGACCAAATGAACTCTAACTTGTTTCAACCATTCTCAATGCAAATCTTGCTACACACTTAATTATGCAACTCCGACAAACTATCAATAATGAAATAAAGATGAACCAACTAAAACAATCTAAACTGAATAAAAAAAATAGAGATAGAAATAATGGGTTGCCTCCCATCAAGCACTAAGTTATAGTCAATTAGCTTGACTGTCTCTGAATCTCAAATTGATGAAAGAGTTGAGGTGCTTTCCTGTCTGTCCACCTCACCCCTTGCTTTAATATCTCTTACTTTCGACAATGGCTTGACCTCCAAATCTGAATTTTCACTAGTTACACACCTCAACGGTTCATAGTTCACCAAATTCTGCTCCTTATCATTTAAGACTCGATCCACCGAATCAACCCGAAATCATTCTTCTTCATATGTTGGGAACTTCATTGCCTTAAAGACGTTAAAGGTCACCTCCTGATCATGTACACGCATCGTGTGTTCCCCTTTTTGCACATCTATCGAAGTCCTACCTGTGGCTAAGAATGGTCTCCCCAGTATGATTAGTATATTTTTATCTTCTTTGTAATCCAAAATGATGAAGTCATCCAGAAAGAAAAATTTGTCCACCTTCACCAAGACATCTTCAACAATTCCCCGTGGATACGTGATGGATCTATCAGCTAGCTGCAAAGAAATGTTTGTTGGCCTTGGATCCGGTAATCCCAATTGGTTAAACAATGACAAGGGCATCAGATTGATACTTTCCCCAAGATCACATAAACATTTTTCAAAATTAATCTTCCCAATTGTGCATGGGATTGTGAAACTGCCCGGATCCTTCAGTTTTGGAGGTAATTTCTGCTGAAGCACTGCACTGCATTCCTCTGTCAAGGCTACTGTCTCAAATTCGTGTAATCTCCTCTTCCTTAACAGTATACCCTTCATGAACTTTGCATAGCTTGGCATTTGTTCCAATGCCTCCGCGAATGGTATATTAATCTGCAGTTTCTTAAAAACCTCCAAGAACTTGCTGAACTGTTTATCTTCCCTCTGCTTATTCAATCTTTGCGGATCACGAACTCAAGGTGAATCGGTGGTACTTGAACTAACGAGTTTTTTCAACTAACCTCGCTTTATCTTTCTCTTCCGCTTGGACCTCGAAATTTTCTAGATTTTCCTTCTCGCCAGCCACCGCTTTCATTTCATGCGGTCAAGGCAAGATCCCCTAAAATAAGCGGCGCGCGTGACTTGCAATGTCTGCAATATTCTTCCCAGATCTTAATGTGATTGTTTGACACTGTTCTTTCCCGTCTCTTCTAGGATTTGATTCTTTATTACTTGGCAAAGAACCTTGGGGCCTATTGTTAAGCATGTTCACCATTTGCCCCATCTGAGTTTCTAGATTCTTAATAGCCACTGCTTGGCTTTTGATCATAACCTCTGTATTCGTCATGTATTTCATCAACATCTCCTCCATTTCTAATTTCTTTTCTTGCTGAGGTGCAGCTGGAGTGTGATGTTGTTGTTGTTGAGAAAAACCCGATGGAAAAGGTGGTCTAGGAGTAAACTGTGGTTGCGCTGGTTGTGACTGAAACTGATTATTCGTCTGAAACTGATTCTGCTGATTCCCTTGGTTATTTGACCAACTAAAGTTTGGATGATTTCGGTTGTTGGGGTGGTGTAACGACCCCAAAATTCATACCATTTAAATCTCGATTTCGGTCGTTAACCATACATTCAACCTCTAATTTTTACATCATTATTCGATATTAAAATCACTAAAATTGCGGAATATTTAAAACGTTTATACATTTCCTTCTTTCTTGCCCTGAATCGCAACCTTTACATTACATCTCTTTGATTCAATCTTATATCATGAATCGTTACAACAAAATGACTATACAAAGTCTTACATCATAACTAAATATCCATATACATTGGATATCTCAACTTATAATTCAACAACATGTTACGTTCAAAATATGAAATACATTTCTCATAAAACATAAGTAATCTTCGTGAATATAGATCTCTATAACTCACTTAGCACATATCTTTACCTTAAAATCTTGACCTGCAAAAGTGGTTATTTTCAAGAGTGAGCTCGACAACCCAATAAAGTCTAACAGTTTTCATGCATCACATAGCACATAATAACATGCTCGATATACATCTCATTAAAGTAACATGGCATACATGCTTTTAATTCACATAACAAATATAAAGATTGAGTTCCTTACTCAATCATCATTACTTAGCCAAAACAATGCAGTCATATATCAACTTTAACATTTCATGATTTCAACATGTATAACATATCATGCAATTTAAAACAGTTCATCAAGTCCACGTAACAAATAGGAACCGAAAGACTTGCCTTGATCGTTGTTTACCAATAACAGATTAACAGCTTACAGCTATCTGCACTTCACGTGCCCTACGCAATTATATAATCATACACATCAACTATTAGTCACATAACAAAACGTATTAATTGTAATGTAAACTCTACTCCACATCTCATAATCTTTCCTATTAATTAGCACACAATGTTCAATTTGATTGTGTTAACTTTCAACTTATATCTCACTATATTTCATAATCGAAGTTCATTCAAGTGCTTAAGTCTTGCTAGGACTACTTACTGGTTTTATATTAAACCCATTTCATATCCTATAATATTCATTTCAATTGAATTGAAACACTTTTTAAGTTCATTAACACTTGGCACGGTGTTTGACGTTCAATCGTCACATCGCTTGATTTTGCTTTATCGTGTGTATGCTTACTATGCTTCAATAACTTATCTAATACATCATTTATTAATGTTAAAAATCATTATATTTACTAACATTCATGTTTTATAACTTAGGACATCATCTTTTATGGTCAGGAGCACTACACATATATATGTGCATGCCCGACGCCCTTCGATTGCCCCCGAAAACACAACAGTCCTAAAGATGACCATTTTGACTACTGTTATAGACCTCAAATTGAAAATCTTAAAAAAGGAAAGTTGTAGATTTACTCGTCCTCATTCCGGATCATCTTGAATCACCTCAATCGGAGTTCGTATGAGAAAGTTATGGCCATTTTACTACAAGAGACCAAAACTATCCGACTCAGACTTTTGTTCCAGCCTAGCAATGTGAGAACTAGGCTAACTAAGTCATAGCACAAGAGCGTGAGATTAGCTATTTGGCCAAGAAATTTCAGCTACCAAGTAAATTTCTAGGGTCATGCGAATATTGGCTCTGGGGCTCCATTTTTGGCGTTGGGGCGCCGAAAACTAACAGAACCGAGCACGAAGACCATTTTTGGTCTGTTTAAGAAATTCTAGCTACTAATTACATACATATAACTGATGTAATTTACACATAACCTCACCAAGCATACATATATTAACTTAAAACTACTGAACAACAAATTTAGAAAGACTAAATCCGTAAAAATAATGTTTTAAAATTAAAACTCCATGTTTGACATTTGTTACACACAGTGAACATGGTAACCAAAATTTATAAACTAATTTGATTCCTTGAGACTACGATTCTCTGAAATTCATATCCAATTAACATACATGACGTTTAATTTCATAAATAACATACAATCACCTACTAACTTTGTTATCATACAAAACATACACTCATACATGTTTTCACGTTTTCACTATAAAACCAATTCTTTTTTCTCTATGAATGCTAGCATACTTCTCAAATATACATACATGTGCTAATATAACAATTACAGTTACAAATACCCGTAATATCATACGTAATTATAAAAACATGATTTCCATACAATTTTTGAAAAACTTTATAACATACACAGTGATATTCAATAAAATTATACCGTAATATGTTTTAAGTTTTATATAACATACCTTCACTTGCTTGACCACCACTTGTTAAAACTTAGAACTTTCTCTCCAACCCTTGACAGTCTCTCTCAAAACTCTCTTGTCTCTAAGTTTTTCTCTGACAAAACTTCTTCTCTTTTCTTACTTAGGCTTTAGCCAAATAGAATATATGTAAAACTAAACTGTGACGAACGAGATTTTTGTAATTTAATTTTAATATTTATTGAAGTAAATAAATATTTTCGATGATTTAATTATTAGATTAAATAATTAATTGATGCAATCGTGATAGATTAATTTAATGATATGTGTTATATTTATTAATTTAATGTGGAAAATATTTATTATTCAAGTATGTATTTATGTGAGCTTATTGAATTTAATGAAATATTTAATAAGCATAATGTATTTTAATTAATTTAATTATTAATTAGAGATTTAAGAATTTGACATTATTAATCAATGAGAATTTGAATTATGTGACTATGTGAATTAATGAGAAATTATTATATTTTATTTAAAATAAATTAAATAAGATATTGATTTATTTTATGAAGGAGTGTGACATTAATTAAACTATATGATAAAGTTTTATTCAATTAAATGGTTTTTGAAACCTATTCTAACTAGCCAAACATGGCCCTAAAGGGAGTTGGGGGAAGTTAACCCATGACTGGATAACTGGCCACCAACGCGTCAGTTGTTCCTTATTTAGTTTACGTCTTCTTTTCTTTCTTCTTCATTATTTGCCTAAGTCTAGAAAACGTAACAGAGAGAGATACAGAGAAAGAGTTGAGAATTCAGAGATTGTTAAGAAGATTGTGAGAGTCATCTGAGAAGGAATTCATCTTCCATTAATTCTACGCTTGGGTAATTTCTTCAACCCAATTCCTTTTTACGTCATTTAGTTTTTATGAAAATGGCTTTCAAGCTTTTGTAAAGTCTCTGTAATTGGGAAAGGGTATGATTAAGAGTTTATATATGTGTTAAATGTTACCATATCTTATTTGATTATATATATTTTATAAATCATGTCACCGGGGCTTCATGAAAATACGTCGATATGTTGATCAAAACTTACAGAGTATGGGTTTTGGCCATATAAGCCCTTATATCGTAAATTTAATGTGTCAAACATAAATGGTTTTGTAAAATTATACTGTATATATTATTATGCATGTTAATATGAAGACACCAAACTTTAAATGAATGGATTCGGTGTTATAACGAACCCGTAGTATTAATTTTCATGATTTATGTTCAAAACCTTCAAGAACATCAAGAACAGTGAAATTTATATATATTTAATTCTGTGATTATGTGTTTTAGTGGGTTAAAATCACTTTATAAATGTTGGGTATTGATTATATATGAATTCTAACATGTGGGTATGTTTAATTTGGATAATAAATGATTATGCAGTGTTTATTTCGCTTAATTCTGTGTTCTTCGCGAATCGAATTTTGAGTTCGAGTGTCATACCACAAATACTAACTCCTAGTTCATTTCTCGCACTGCAATGAACACCAAAGTCATAAGTACTGCCGCAGTACCAAAGTTGGTATTACCATGGCATGACGCAAAAAAAAACCTGAAGATAAATGTGGCGCCGCTACGCCACTTAACAGAATGTCCATAAATGCATTTTTTTTCAATGTTCAAGTATAGAAATGTGTTAGTAACCTAGTCTAATGAATATAAAAACTGGTTAGATATATAATGAGACATTAAAGTGAGTTTTTACCAAGTCAAGAGGACAATTACGTGTTGATTGAATTGTTGATTATATACTTAGCTTGTTGTTCGCATACTGTAATATTATGTGGAAACAAGTATGGTAATATGACTAAGTATAGTCCTGAATTTGAGTTAGACAAAGAATAAACGTGTGATGTTTAGTAAGTTATAATTGACTGGTATTGTGAACGTAATTGATATGTAGGAGTTAAATCAAGGAACGAGTTTAGTTAAAGTGAAATCTACGCACGAGGCAAGTTTTCTAACCCTACTTGTTATCATTATTGAGTTATTCTCATTATTATTAATCAAGTTCAATTGTTATATTAAAGATTGATTATCTTTTCAAAGCATGATTCTGTTATACAATAATTGTCCTATTGTATACCTATTGAGATTATTATTCAATTTAATTATCATTATTGATGAACCTTATTAGACTAGCGAACCCTTATTGATTCGACTAGTCCATAGTTGATGAACGTTCTAAATTTCAGAACCCTTATTGAATTATTCAAACCAAACTTCCTTTGGTGCGGACTCGAATGTCAAACTGAGATGAACAACCCTGCAAAGGGATTTACTTATGCGTTAGCGTTAAGATATTGTGCACAGTATGGTACTAAGGGCTAATCCCCCCAAGTACGAGAAGAAGAGTCCATAGTCTTATGACTGTTAAAGGTTTCAAGTATAACCCTTGATAACCTAGGACATAGTTCAAGGTCTTATGACCCTCAAAAATCTTTTGATTCTTGTTATTCATTCTTGATTCAAAAGTTGAGCTTTTATTTCAGAAGTCTTTGATTCACTCTCATGTTATTATACATTATTATTTCATTATTTTACTTGTGGGCAATAGTGCTCACTCTTGCGTAATAATAACATTGCAGTTAAGAACGAAAGGTCCAACGAGCCTTCTACTACAAAGGCAAGAGCAAGATTAACAAGTGATGAAGACTCGTTGTTTTATATGATGATGTATTTCTGTTTAAGACTTAAGTTAATGATGTTGTTTAAGACTTATTTGTTTATGTTTCCGCACAGATGTTTAAGGTTAGTATGACCTGGGATTATGTTTATTATTCAGATATTGTAACCCCATAAGGGGAAGATTTATTTCTATCTATTGCATGGTTTGCATTTATTATGGGTAGATAGATAGATGATATTTGTACAGTGAACACCAAATCCCGTGAAATCGAAGTACCTGGATTTGGGGGTGTCACATAAACTGATAACAATTATGCGTAAACTAAAAAACTGATATGGCCTAATTAATAATCACCATAACTATTATCAGTTACCAAAATAATAAGCGTATATCCATTATAAATATATTTTATTTATATATTATTTATTTAATTGGTTTTATTATTAATTCAAAATTTAAAAACCAAAAGCCATAGGGCTTTGTTTGGCAAAATAATTTAAAGCTTAAAGACTTAATATACATAAGCCTTGTTTGGCAAAACTAAATTAAAATTACTTTAATTTATTTTAATAATCACTTATAATAAAGTTATTTGTCACACTTTATTAAATAAAACATTATAATAATTCATTTAATCATTATAAACTCTCTAACTTAATTATTAAATTAAATTAGATTACTATTTCAAAATACATACTTTCCTTAACTCATTAATTATTTATTAAACAAATAAATAATCAAATCACATCAAATCAAATCAATTAAACAAATACTTATTCAACGATAAACAGGTCCATTAAATATTTATATAATTCAATAATTATTTAAATATTTAATTAAAATCTGGATTGTTACATCATTCCCTCCTTACAAGGATTCTGTCCTCAAAATCACAACTCAAACCACTCATTCGTTACAATCTTCCCTACTTACAAAAATTTTGTCCCCAGAATCGAAGACACAAATTAAACAAATAACTCAGAGTAATCTTTCATCATTTTATCTAAATATAGGTTTTATATTTCTTACTACATTCATTACTTTAACAAATTTTAGGTTTCATTTTATAACTTTCACTTGAACTCAATATATTCTGAGTATTATATTCTTAACCCATTCATTTCCTTTTCTAAGAATCGCTATCATAAACACTCGGGATATTACATTCACCATTTCTTCTAAGAATTTCGTCCTCGAAATTTTATTTATTAATCTTTATTCATTCAATCTATCAAAGTAGATTTTTACGTCACTATTTCATTCATTCATTGGTTTCTATAACCACTTTCTTTCCACAAAGATCATTCTACAACTATTAACTTTTCTATTAAAAGTTTCACATTATTCTTTGATAACTCACATCCTTCTCACTTCAAAATCTCTTTTCTCACTTATTCAACATATTCATCATTCAAAGGTCGCATTCTCACTTACCACTTACTTCTTTCTAAGGAATACTTTCCTTTTTCACTTCCATCTTGCGTATAACAAGAATCTTCCACAATTGTTCAATAACCGGGAAGTAGTATGAATAACTCGTGAATTTAAAAGATTCCAAATCATGCCGAGAGGGTCATAAGACCGTGAAATCTTCTCTAGGTTTAATAGTGCTTCACCCCGGTTCTTCACATTTTAAACCCTCTTTGGCGTAATGTTTATCAATCACAAAGATGGAAAACACCCTCCACTGTACACTTAGGTGGCCACTTATTGTACCACTCACGTTAGCTTAACGTAGTGTTTTGTAACGACTATATACGTTACGCTTTCGATTTAGGGTGTTAAGCCCTTCGTACTATGTATTGTGCACAAACATTTCAAATAAGTATAAACTAAGCGCAACCTCTAATAAAAGAGTTGTTCATCTCGAATTTAGAGTGCAAGCATTCAACCCGAGGGTCTAATGACCACTTAACCTTGTCCACAGATTATAAGTAATCTTTCAACTTTAACTTTTATAGTCATATGACTATAATGACTTCAAGGTACTTAGGAGATCAATCCTTCGTACATGTATTGTGCACAAATATTTCAGCACAAAGTATAAAACTAGGTGCAACTCCTAAATAATAGGGTTGTTCATCTCAGCTTTTCAACATCTGCATCCGCACCAAAACAATTTGGTTTGGCATAACTTCTCAAGAAACTCTTAAATTTTATGAACATCTTTCAATATTTGTCTAGCTGAATCAAATACCATAGACCTCTACAACAATTCGGACATCAACCAAAATATACATATATATACATACATATGTATTCTCATATCTTAAAGAAATCTCAAAAATCTTTTTATGACGTCATGATACCGCACTGTATTTACATTCCGTTGAGGATTCCGTCATTTGGTGATTTTATCATACTACATCATACCATAGTGGGCTGACGATCCTTAGATCACATCCAACACTAGGCAATACTGCATTGCTGACTCCATCATTTTTATCATCTTTGCACCAGGTTACATGATGCATTAATGATATAAAATACATTTTGATATATTGTAAATCATTTTTGTCTAGCCGAAGCAATTAGCATAGACATACGAATAACAGTATTGTTGTTAAAACTCATTGGTTCCTTCATTTGATCCAATGTTTTTCAAGAAAATAAAAGTGTAAACATCAGCACGAAGTCAATAAATTTCGAAAGTCTAGCATAGCTAGTAGATTTAGAATACCAATGCTTCAACCATAAACTCCACTTTCTATAATGATCCATTGCTTAATAGGTCTATCTATTCCTATCATCCTCAATACTCCATTCACACTTATCTATACCCAGTTCGTCAAACTTACCACACGTTATGAGTTCAGGAACTTGTCACAATCATATGAGTTTAAGAACTTATCCTAGTCAGACTATAGGCGTCCATTCGCTGAGGGGTTCAAAAACATATCATATAATTATGAGTCACGAACCTACCATAAGTATGAGTTTTAAGAACTCGCACTTAACCTTATAATATTCTCTAACTATACTCTACCTATCTCATATACACATGAGAAAAGAATCACCTTCTCAACGTGCAGTATATAGCAAATAGCGCGACACAAACATTCCAATGATTATCAATGTGATAAATTGAGTACAAGCACAAAACCCTCGCCCCATACAAAGGTTTGTATAACTCAAACCACCACCGAGTTCTCAATTAAAATTCCTCCTAACTCTATCTTACTTATAACTTGCTTTTTTTGCGTCATACGAATTCCTCAGATCACATTATCTATAACTCTCATGAGTTTATCTCGTACTATTATAGTACATTATCTTCATAGCATCAAGCTATAATCATTCAACCATTACAAACCATCTTCCTTTTATAACTTAAATAGATCACGTCGTGATCTTATTCTATAATCATCTCTCTTAAAATTCTTTTCTTAACTCGTGATCGTTTTGTTTTACGATCCTCTTTCTTTCCCTTTTTTCATCTTTACGACATTATTCGTTATCTTGGCTATTAGAGTTAGGAAACTCCCATTTCTTATCTTTATATCTCTTCAAGATTCTTCTTTGAATCTACTTGTTTATATAACAATTCTTCCTTTAAGAATTTCTAACTTCAATTACATTGCTCAACATTCCATTTAAGGTCTACACTTTTATCACATGTATCCATTTACTAAACTTGGTACACATCGAGTCTCTAACAGTTTCAATATGTACTACCGAAAGTGGTTTCCCACAAACAACCAACAAACTAGGTTCCGAGTTACTAGTTCGTATATACCTCCACTCTATGAAGGAATCGTTTAGCCCAGATACCATACATCAACTACTAAAGAGTACAATTGCACCATACTTAGATATAACTCTCTATTCTTAACTTCTTTATCATTCTCTTCTTATAGACATTGTCTATTTATTATCACCTTACATCCTTATTATTGGAGTTGGGTAACCCCACATTCATAATCCTTATAACTCTGCGAGATTCTTCTTTGAATCCTTTCACGCAAGTTTAAATCCCTTCTTTATAAATTTCTTAAATTACTTCTTATTATTCAAACTCTATTTGATCTTATTCTTTCATTATCTTCACCTCTCTTCTCTAAGGTTATAGCCTACAGTACTCCTACCTAAGGTTTATAACCTATCAGCTCTGATACCAACTGTAACGACCCCAAAATTTATACCATTTAAATCTCAATTTCGGTCGTTAACCATACATTCAACCTCTAATTTTTACATCATTATTCGATATTAAAATCACTAAAATTGCGGAATATTTAAAACGTTTATACATTTCCTTCTTTCTTGCCCTGAATCACAACCTTTACATTACATCTCTTTGATTCAATCTTATATCATGAATCGTTACAACAAAATGACTATACAAAGTCTTACATCATAACTAAATATCCATATACATTGGATATCTCAACTTATAATTCAACAACATGTTACGTTCAAAATGTGAAATACATTTCTCATAAAACATAAGTAATCTTCGTGAATATAGATCTCTGTAACTCACTTAGGACATATCTTTACCTTAAAATCTTGACCTGCAAAAGTGGTTATTTGCAAGAGTGAGCTCGACAGCCTAGTAAAGTCTAACAGTTTTCATGCATCACATAGCATATAATAACATGCTCGATATACATCTCATTAAAGTAACATGGCATACATGTTTTTAATTCACATAGCAAATATAAAGATTGAGTTCCTTACTCAATCATCATTACTTAGCCAAAACAATGCAGTCATATATCAACTTTAACATTTCATGATTTTAACATGTATAACATATCATGCAATTTAAAATAGTTCATCAAGTCCACGTAACAAATAGGAACCGAAAGACTTGCCTTGATCGTTGTTTACCAATAACAGATTAACAGCTTACAGCTATCTGCACTTCACATGCCCTACGTAATTATATAATCATACACATCAACTATTAGTCACATAACAACACATGTTAATTATAATGTAAACTCTACTCCACATCTCATAATCTTTCCTATTAATTAGCACACAATGTTCAATTTGATTGTGTTAACTTTCAACTTATATCTCACTATATTTCATAATCGAAGTTCATTCAAGTGCTCAAGTCTTGCTAGGACTACTTATTGGTTTTATATTAAACCCATTTCATATCCTATAATATTCATTTCAATTGAATTGAAACACTATTTTAAGTTCATTAACACTTGGCACGGTGTTTCGACGTTCAATCGTCACACGCACGATTTGCCTATCGTGTGTATACTTACTATGCTTCAATAACTTATCTAATGCATCATTTATTAATGTTAAGAATCATTATATTTACTAACATTCATGTTTTATAACTTAGGACATCATCTTTTATGGTCAGGAGCACTACACATGTATATGTGCATGCCCGACGCCCTCCGATTGCCCCCCGAAAACACAACATTCCTAAAGATGACCATTTTGACTACTATTATAGACCTCCAATTGAAAATCTTAAAAAAGGAAAGATGTAGATCTACTCGTCCTCGTTCCGGATCATCTTGAATCACCTCAATCGGAGTTCGTATGAGAAAGTTATGGCCAATTTACTACAGAAGACCAAAACTATCCGAGGCTAGGACTTTTGTTCCAAGGCAGGCAATGCGAGAACTAGGCTAATCACTAGTGTCTTGCAGCTGCGAGATTAGCGTTGAGTGCAATTTCAAATACTGGACGAAATTTCTTCTTGTTGAAGCGCGAATATTACGTACTGGGGCTCCATTTTTGGCGCTAGTACGGCAAAACTAATGAATCCGAAACACGAAGACCATTTTTGGTCTGTTTAAGAAATTCTAGTTACTAATTACATACATATAACTGATGTAATTTACACATAACCTCACCAAGCATATATATAATAACTTAAAACTACTGAACAACAAATTTAGAAAGACTAAATCCGTAAAAACAATGTTTTAAAATTAAAACTCCATGTTTGACATTTGTTAAACACAGTGAACATGGTAACCAAAATTATAAACTAATTTGATTCCTTGAGACTACGATTCTCTGAAATTCATATCCAATTAACATACATGACGTTTAATTTCATAAATAGCATACAATCATCTACTAACATTGCTATCATACAAAACATACACTCATACATGTTTTCACGTTTTCACTGTAAAACCAATTCTCTTTCTCTGTGAATGCTAGCATACTTCTCATATATATATACATGTACTAATATAACAATTACAGTTACAAATACCCGTAATATCATACGTAATTATAAAAACATGATTTCCATACAATTTTTGTAAAACTTTGTAACATACACAGTGATATTCAATAAAATTATACCGTAATATGTTTTAAGTTTTATATAACATACCTTCACTTGCTTGACCACCACTTGTTAAAACTTAGAACTTTCTCTCCAACCCTTGACAGTCTCTCTCAAAACTCTCTTGTCTCAAAGTTTTTCTCTGACAAAACTTCTTCTCTTTTCTTACTTAGGCTTTAGCCAAATAGAATATACGTAAAACTAAACTGATAACAATTATGCGTAAACTAAAAAACTGATATGGCCTAATTAATAATCACCATAACTATTATCAGTTACCAAAATAATAAGCGTATATCCATTATAAATATATTTTATTTATATATTATTTATTTAATTGGTTTTATTATTAATTCAAAATTTAAAAACCAAAAGCCAAAGGGCTTCGTTTGGCAAAATAATTTAAAGCTTAAAGACTTAATATACATAAGCCTTGTTTGGCAAAACTAAATTAAAATTACTTTAATTTATTTTAATAACCACTTATAATAAAGTTATTTGTCACACTTTATTAAATAAAACATTATAATAATTCATTTAATCATTATAAACTCTCTAACTTAATTATTAAATTAAATTAGATTACTATTTCAAAATACATACTTTCCTTAACTCATTAATTATTTATTAAACAAATAAATAATCAAATCACATCAAATCAAATCAATTAAACAAATACTTATTCAATGATAAACACGTATGTGACGCCACCAAAATAAGTTCATTCCATCCAACCCATTCTGAGTCGCCAAATACATGGTACAGAAAACAACTACAACTTTATTACTACAATTGTCGTGCAAAATACAACAACACATATGTTGTGAGTTTTGATGTAAATATATACCAATCGTGACTCGGACACCAACTTGGATAAAGACGTCACAATGGCACCTTACATAAAGGTAAAGTCAATAACTGCTTAGGGAGAACCTCCACAAATGCCTAGAGACCACCGCTCTATTCTCCTCATACCTTCGCCAATCCAATTACACTCTTATTACCTGAAAGGAATTGTAAAACAAAAGGGTGAGCATAACTAGCTCAGTAAAGAATATTATGACTAAAGATAAATAAATTATCAATAGTCTTCATCAAGAATAAATCGTAGATTTAGAACATATGGTAGATGATAAAACTTTTCAACCATAGTTGCAGCGGAATGAGCAATCCATTAGAAGAGTCAAATAGACTATAAAGTCTATTATCTTCTCCATGTTAAAAGTCCACCAACAATGTTTTATCCCTGTAACATCAATCAATAATTCCTGTCCACAATCACATGTATAACTCATAATCGTAATTGTTGTTCTAAATTCCTTTTCTCATCCAGGACAAAGATAATTTTCATCACCTGAAACATTAAAGATCATTGTTATACCAAATCACAGTTCATGTTCATAATCATACTAATAAATTCATCTTTGCACTACGGGCCAAAGATATTCATCAACAGACCATCTTTGCACTACATGCCAAAGATATTCATCAGAAATCATTCATCTTTGCACTACGGGCCAAAGATATTCATCAATAAGTCATCTTTGCCAAAGATATTCATATCTCAAAGAAATATATAATCATTTCAGAATTTATATAAACAATAATTATAACCATGTTGATCAATTCACCTTTGCACTTAAGCTAAAGATATTCAATTATAAATTCAATGGTCATGATCATACCAGTCACAATTCAACTTTTCACTACTGGCCAAAGAGAACCCTAGTCATGATCATACCAATAATCTACCCATCTTTACACTCCAGTGAAAGAGAATTTCAACATCAGAGTTATAAAAATGTTATATATGATAATAAAATCAATTTAATTAATACATAGTTTTAATCTCCAGAGTAATATTCATAAATCAACTATAATTTGGTTAGAAAAAGAAACCAATTTTGTAGTGAATAGTACCCGTGAATAGTAACTCGTGAATAGTAATTCGTGAATAGTAACTCATGAATAATAACTCATGAATAGTAACCCATCGTGAATAGTAACTCGTGAATAGTAAATTGTGAATAGTAACTCGTGAATAGTAACTCATGAATAGTAACTCGTGAATAGTAACTCGTGAATAGTAACTCATGAATAGTAACTCGTGAATAGTAACTCCGACATGAAAAAGTTTCAAATTTGATAAAAAGTTCCAACTAAAATTTCGGCATAATGATAATGAAGAAATAATATCATTTTGTTAAAAAAATAATATCCCTTACAATCCCTTAAAATTCCTTACTATCCCTGAACTCAAAAGAGCAGTACTTCTGACTGGAATAACGCTGAACGAACTTTCACCGTACAGCAACACTCAAGATATCAAAATACTCACAATAATACACTCGATAATATAGAGAGAGAAATAGAGAGAAAACTATAGTTTCGTGTGTGATTTTCAATTCTAACCTAAGCACCCTATTTATAGGAAAATGCTTAGAACACCAAAGTAGAAAATTTAATATAATATTAATATAATATATATTAAATTCCTACACACACTAAATCAGATCCAACATCAGCCACCAATAGTCAACTAAATCAAAAAAAAAATGTTTTTGTTATTAAAAATAATTAAAACTTTCAAAAATCAATTATTTCGAAACTTCGAAACTTCAATAATTCATAATAAATAGCTCTTTTATCAGAAAATTCAAATCTCATGCATTTTTATAGGAAATTCAATTCTCTACAACTTTGCAGAAGAAAGTTTTCCAAATTCCAAATGTAAATTGACCGAAATCCATATACGATTTATTTTATGTGCTATAATCAAATTTCAAATCAAGAAATGGGGTCCACCGACACACAAAACATGTGTTAATCATTTAATGCAACAAAAATACTCTTCCTCCTCATATACTCATATATCCCACATTCATTGTAAAATATCACCATTATTATATTATAATAATATAATAAAATATTATTTTATCGTAAAAGATAAAATATCGATTTTCAACAATTGTCACTTTAAAAATTTTCTCCATCTATATCCATATAAAATGAATATTTTTCTCATCATATAAATCAATAATTAATTATTCACAAATAATATTACAGAATCACAATAATGACAACCAGTGCGGTTCGAGAAAGAGGGGCTTTCCAATAAGAATTTCTTCTTACTGGCGCGCAATTAGTTGACCAAACCTCTCCTTAGATAGAACTTTCTAGACATTGCCAATAATGTTATCTAATAATATTATTCAGATAATATGAATTATTTCTTCGATAATGGAAAATACTATGTAGTGACAATGATTAAAACAACAATAATATAAACTATCAATGTAGCAATTATTGAATCAATAAAATAAAATATTGAAGAGTAATTAATGTAACAATTATTGAGTAGTGCCTTCTTACGTAAGAATTAATAATTGGTGCAATATCGTGTAATCTTGTCAACAACGCCAGATTACTTTGTTTTTTAACCAATCGGGTATTCCAACAAGGTTAATTAGCAGTAATAACTACGTAAGTTATTTATAAAAACTCCTTTTTGTCATTTTCTTCATTCGATAGTTATTCTATTATGGGGCTCACAAATGGTCATACTGGCGTCGTATTTAATATTCCCAAGCGTAAAGAATATTCCACGACCAAACGAATATTCCCCGACAACAATGAGTATTTTATAACCACTTGCTTATTTTGAAAAAAAATTCATATATCACCCTTAACTTTAAACTTTTATCAATTTAACCATTTACTGAATAGTAATTATAAGAAAAAATTAAATACTTTTATTTCATAAAATTCGGGGTCTTACAATCTCCCATCCTTATGAAATTTCGTCCTCGAAATTTACGTACCTGGTATTTCAAAGAGTTAAGAATACCTTGTTTTCCTTTCAGATTCCATCTTTCCTGTCATCGTGATTTCTCCATTGCTCATCTCCTGTATTTCAGATATCATTCTAGAATACGACTCAAAAAACAAAGGTTAATTTAACAAATTAACATATCACATAATATCCTCGATATTATGACCGACCAACAAATAAGCTTAGGTAGGACACACTAGCGAAGGATTTACTCATCTCTCCCTCCTAGTTCTAATCCCGATCTCCACCGGAGATCATATCCCTAAGCTCGATATACCAACCGTGGCGCCCCCAAAATAGGTCCATTCCATCCAACCCATTCTCGAGTCGCCAAATACATGGTACGTAAAACAACTACAACTTTATTACTACAATTGTCGTAAAAATACAACAACACATATGTTGTGAGTTTTGATGCAAATATATACCAACTGTGACTCTGACACCGAACTTGGATAAAGACGTCACAATGGAACCTTACATAAAGGTAAAGTCAATAACTGTTTAGGGAGAACCTCCACAGCTAGAGACCACCGTTCTATTCTCCTGTTACCTTCGCTCGACCCAGCTACACTCTTATTACCTAAAAGAAATTGTGAAACAGAAGGGTGAGCACAACTAGCTCAGTAAAGAATATTATGACTAAAGATAAATAAATTATCAATAGTCTTCAGTAGTAATAAATCAGAGATTTAGAACATATGGTAGATGATAAAACTTTTCAACCATAGTTACAGCGGAATGACCAATCCATTAGAAGAGTCAAATAGACTATAAAGTCTATTATCTTCTCCATGTTAAAAGTCCACCAACAATGTTTTATCCCTGTAACATCAATCAACAATTCCTGTCCACAATCACATGTATAACTCATAATCGTAATTGTTGTTCTAAATTCCTTTTCTCATCCAGGACAAAGATAATTTTCATCAACTGAAACATCAAAGATCATGGTTATACCAAATCACAGTTCATGTTCATAATCATACTAATAAATTCATCTTTGCACTACGGGCCAAAGATATTCATCAACAGCATTCATCATCTTTGCACTACATGCCAAAGATATTCATCAAAATCATTCATCTTTTGCACTACTGGGCCAAAGATATTCATCAATAAGTCATCTTTGCCAAAGATATTCATATCTCAAAGAAATATATAATCATTTCAGAATTTATATAAATAATAATTATAATCATGTTGATCAATTCACCTTTGCACTTAAGCTAAAAATATTCAATTATAAATTCAATGGTCATGATCATACCAGTCACAATTCAACTTTTTACTACTGGCCAAAGAGAACCCTAGTCATGATCATACCAATAATTTACCCATCTTTACACTCCAGTGAAAGAGAATTTCAACATCAGGGTTATAAAAATGTTATATATGATAATAAAATCAATTTAATCAATACATAGTTTTAATCTCCAGAGTAATATTCATAAATCAACTATAATTTGGTTAGAAAAAGAAACCAATTTTGTAGTGAATAGTACCCGTGAATAGTAACTCGTGAATAGTAACTCATGAATAGTAACCCGTCGTGAATAGTAACTCGTGAATAGTAAATCATGAATAGTAACTCATGAATAGTAACTCGTGAATAGTAACTCATGAATAGTAACTCATAAATAGTAACTCGTGAATAGTAACCCTGACATAAAAAAGTTCCAAATTTGATAAAAAGTTCCAACCAATATTTCGGCATAACGATATTGAAGAAATAATATCATTTTTTTAAAAAAATAATATCCCTTACAATCCCTTAAAATTCCTTACTATCCCTTACCTCAAAAGAGAAATACTTCTGACTGGAATAACACTGAACGAACTTGCACCGTATATCAACACTCAAGATATCAAAATACTCACAATAATACACTCGATAATATAGAGAGAGAAATAGAGAGAAAACTATAGTTTCTGGTGTGATTTTCAATTCTAACCTAAGCACCCTATTTATAGGAAAATGCTTAGAACACCAAAGCAGAAAATTTAATATAATATTAATATAATATATATTAAATTCATATGCACACTAAATCAGATCCAACATCATCCACCAATAGTCAACTAAATCAAAAAAAAACGTTTTTGTTATTAAAAATAATTAAAACTTTCAAAAATCAATTATTTCGAAACTTCAATAATTCATAATAAATAGCTCTTTTTCAGAAAATTCAAATCTCGTGGATTTTTATAGGAAATTCAATTCTCTACAACTTTGCAGAAGAAAGTTTTTCCAAATTCCAAATGTAAATTGAATAAAATTCACATACGAATGATTTTACAGGCTATAATCAAATTTCAGTCAAGAAATGGGGTCCACCGACACACAAAATATGTGTTAATCATTTAATACAACAAAAATACTCTTCCTCCTCATATACTCATATATCCCACATTCATTGTAAAAATATCACCATTATTATATTATAATAATATAATAAAATATTATTTTATCAAAAAAGATAAAATGTCGATTTTCAACAATTGTCACTTTAAAAATTTTCTCCATCTATATCCATATAAAATGAATATTTTCCTCATCATATAAATTAATAATTAATTATTCACAAATAATATTACAGAATCACAATAATGACAACCAGGCAGTTCCCAGGAAAGAGGGGGCTTTCCAATAAGAATTTCTCCTTCTTGGCCGCAATTAGTGACCAAACCTCTCTTTAGATGAACTTTCTAGACATTGCCAATAATGTTATCTAATAATATTATTCAGATAATATGAATTATTGCTTCGATAATGGAAAATACTATGTAGTGACAATGATTAAAACAACAATAATATAAACTATCAATGTAGCAATTATTGAATCAATAAAATAAAATATTGAAGAAAGAATTACCTTGTATAATTATTGAGTAGTGCCTTCTTACGTAAGAATCAATAATTGGTGCAATACTGCGTGTCATCTTGCAACAACGCCGTATTACTATGTTTTAGCCACCGGGTATTCCAACAAGTGTTAATTGTAATAACTACGTCGTTATTTATAAAAACTCCCTTTTGTCGCGTTTTCTTCATTCGGCGCTTATTCTCATTATGGGGCCCTGAATGGTTTACCACAGTCATACAAATATTCCCAAATGAAAAGAATATTCCACGACCAAACGAATATTCCCAAAACAACAATGAGTATTTTATAACCACTTGTTTATTTTGAAAAAAAATTCATATATCACCCTTAACTTTAAACTTTTATCAATTTAACCATTTACTGAATAGTAATTTTAAGAAAAAATTGAATACTTTTATTTCATAAAATTCAGGGTCCTACAACGTCCATTAAATATTTATATAATTCAATAATTATTTAAATATTTAATTAAAATCTAGATTGTTACAGGTGGTATGTGTTCTGAAACTGACCTTGGTCTTTTCTGTAATTGCTCACTCACTGTACCGACTTTGAGCTGATAGCACATTGCTCTGTTGAGTGCGACCCCGCACAGATCTCACATACAAATGCAACCATCTTCGTTTTACCTTCTATTAATGTATCTATTTTCTTCGCCATGGCTGCCATCTGTGCTGACAACTGCGTGATAGCATCCACTTCCAACACACCTACAACCTTGGGTTGTGGCATTCTAGATGTAGGATTCTAAAAATCGTTTGATGCCATTGTCTCGATAAGGTTATAGGCTTCCTCATAGCTTTTTGCCCACAATGCCCCTCCTGCAGCTGCATCTACAATCGGTCTAGACTGCCATCCCAATCCATTATAAAATGTGTTGATCACCATCCAATCTGGCATACCGTGATGTGGACACTTTCTCAGCATCTCATTATATCTCTCCCATGCTTTATATAAGGATTCGCCTTGTTGTTGCTCAAACTTAGAGATAGTTGTCCTCATCTTTGCAGTCTCAGCCATTGGGAAGAACTTAGCTAAAAATTTATGTGCTAAGTCCTCCCATGTAGTGATTGATCCTGCTGGCAAAGAATGAAGCCAATTTCTCGCTTTATCCCTTAATGAGAATGGGAAATAGCCTAAGTCTGATAGCATCCTCCGTCACCCCGTTATATCTGAACGTGTCACATATCTCAATGAAACTCAACAGGTGTTCATTCGGATCATCTGTAGCGGCACCCCCAAACTGTACCGAATTTTATACCATCTGAATAGTGCCCGTTTTTATCTCGAATGTATTGGCTGCTATCGCTGGTCTAACTATGCTAGACTGTAATCCATAAATATTGGGCATGGAATATTATCTCAGAGCCCTATGCTCCTCTCTTTGCTCTTCTCCTTGTCCCTCGGCTGCCATAGTAGATGTAGTACCTTCTAACTGTGCTTGTAAATTTCTATGAACACTCGTTTCCAACCTCTCCGCTTATGTTGTCCCGAGAGCGGTGTTAAGTGGGGGTTGGATGATCAGCGTCATGATAAAAAATTTATACAAGTTCCTGAAACAAAAATAAAGACCAAAAAATGAAAATGAGATAAGATTAGATTTGTCTAAGTCATACAATATAGCTTAAAACTAATGATAATAATTAATAATAATTTAAACGCCTTTCCCAGGCAACGGCGCCAAAAACTTGTTGCCTTTTTTTCAGTTCTAACAAAAGAGCTCTAACTCATTCAAGCATACATGTGTCAACAAGTAATACAGAGTAAGTAAAGTATCGATCCCACAGAGAAAGTTGTCTAATTTAAACCACTATGCATCAATTAAATCACTATATTTATATGCTCAAACTAATGAATATGATTGGTGAATTACTCTAATCGCAAATAACGACTAAAACAAGAATAAAAATGTAATAAATCAAATCTGAAAGTAATGGGATCCTAACTTCATTTAATACTTCATCTAATCACCACTATCATGCAAGACTTGTTCACATATCACAGGAAAGTAGCCAAGAGAACTAATAGAGTTATTGCCATTTTTCAATGTACTATGACCTACTTACACAGCATCCACAAGCGATAGACTCCATGTAATCATCAATATAACCAAAATCACTATATGTCTATGTGAAATTGCAATCATATTGAATTTAAGCACAAGCCCTTATTCTAACTCATACGGTGAAACAAAGATATGTCTATCACGTTCACGAAATACACAAGCCATACAAAAAAGCAAATTTCATATCGTATCTTATCATGATTATAATCCATACTTGCATGTTCATTGTCAATTCCATACAAGTACTAAAAACGAATGGTGATCAAGCATTCATACATGCAAAACAACTATGATAGAAATCCCATATGATATGTAAAACAGTCCAGCATCCAAGCATGCAACTAAACTACATATTAAAATCCGGTAGAATCCCATAATGGAGTTTAGTTCATGACTGAACCAAAAGTCATTATGGGATCAAAGCTAAACATGGCTAATAAGCAAATAATTGAAAGATGAAGGATAAAAATGATCAAACCCAATTGCTAAATATAATCCACTAGTAACGTTCAAATCCTCATATAAATCCAGCAAAATACTAATAATTATCCACAATGATAGAAAATCCCAAGAAGAATTAGAAAAGTTGGAGTTTAGGCTTCGTTCTACGTTGGAATCTCCCTCAGAGTATAAACCCTAGTTACGATATGAAAATACGTAGAAACTGAATAATGATCCCTCTGACACCAGTCAGAAATCGTTTTTTAATTAATTACAACCCTTAAAATTAGAAATAAAAATAAACAAATTCAAGAAGATCGAGGCATCGTATGCGCGCATAGCCCTCCTTTGTAATCCTCACATGCCAAGAATTTAACTTCTGATGTGCAATGTCTGTCCACCCATAAAGACTCGATGATAAATACTTTTGTAGACCACCCATAACCGGCATTGGCACATTAACCTTTGTTTTACTCACATAGTTCCTCCTGTAAGTCTGCCCTAGAATTCCATCAACTGTATCACTAAGGTTATAGAACTTAAACCCTAATTCCAAATGAGCAAAACAATCCTCATTTGTAATATTATAGCCATGCACTCTTGATTCTTGGGCTGTAATCGGAACCACCATCGTTGTAACCCTAAAATTATTCCCCACTGCAACGATAAGGCCATTAGTTTTCCTTGTTCGCGTGATAGTGATAGATGGTTCATGGGGCGAACGCCATTGGAAGCCTTCACTGTTTGGGATAGATATATGTTCATCATCGAAGAATATGGCGAGGCGTTCTATGGAATCGTCCCACGTGGATGTATTTTCAGCTGAGACTATAAGTTCGAGGTTATCGAACAATATTCCGAGTGATTGTACCCACGTAAAGTCTCTTTTGAGATTAGGGTTTCGCTTGCCGATGAAATGACCATTAATGTGAAGATTGGAGTCTGAAACTAGGCAAAAATCTTGGTCTTTACGGCCATGGAAGTAAAAAGTGACGCCATCTCCACCTACAAAGCGGGGGTCCTCACAAACAGCACCCGGGTAATTGCAACCTATATATGTACAAAAAAAACATCATTACCTTTAGTAGCTTAATCAAATTAGCAGAATAAAATAAGCATAAGTTTCATATAAATTGGACTTCAATACATTTTAAACCTTTATATTTTTCGCATTATGGAACTTAAATCCCAATATTTCAAAAGAAAAGAAGAGAAAAGATTTCATACTCATGTGACTTGACCTTAATTACCTGAATTCTAATAAATAAAATCTTCTGGCTACTAGATTTAATATTTGTTTCTCAAATAAGTGACTTGACACAAAATGAAAGTACAATTTAGTCTTTTAAGGGTATAATAGTTATATTAGCTTTAATTTTTCCTTTTTCACTTCACTTATTACACACTAATTATGTGCTTACAATTTTTTTTGTGCTTCTAAGGATATTTGATAATAAAATTACCAAAAATACCCTTACTCCAAGCAATTATTACATGTCAATGGCCGAAAGATTTTATTTATAGAAATTTAGGAATATTAAGTTTTAATGTTTTAAAATTAATTAAACACCGGGATTTAAGTCCTAAAATGCGAAAAACATAAAGATCAAAGCCAGATATATTAAATGAAAAGGGATCAGAGAGAATGACACAATATGACTTACTACAAACTGGCTTGCAGGAGGCACAGTCCATCAAACAGCTCGTGGGGCAGGTAAAAGGGCACAACAACTTGAGTTTATAGCACAATGGGAACCCTTTAGACCGGCAAGACACCCACCGTGGTTTGGGCACTGGAAACGCGGTCACACCGGCAGACAGCCACAGAATGAAAATGAAAGGAACCCACAAGGCCAATGGTTTCATCATCTTCATAAAGCTAAGATTGAAATATGTTGTAAGTTGAAATATTATCTATTTTTGTCATGCAATAGGTCTAAACCAAGAGCCCCCTTTTATACAAGAGGAGTGACCTTTTATTTCATCAAGGTGCCTGTGAAATATCTTAACTAAGCTACCTAAACTAAGCTCCCGTTAAAAAAAATTTAAAATTTTAAAAAGGTGCATGTCAAATAGCCAATAAAAAAAAATACTAAAACACAAAACCTCGAGTACGTTATGAAAATATCATACCGGACTTTATAATACAACACACTGTTACCTCGTGGTAAAAGCAGTAGTGCAAAAGTATACTTTTTGAGGAAGTTTTGCATTAGAAATATATTATGCCTTAAAATGTACGATTTTGTATCAGTAATTGTACCACAAAATAGTGATTTGATATATTATAAAGTCAAGTATCATATCTTCATAAAATGATAAATTTAAGGTATAATTTTACATTTTATTCAAAAAAAAATAAATGAAGACGCATGTGAAATAGTCCATAAAAAATGGAAAGGTGCATGTGAAATATTAAAAACTAAGCTACCGTTACTGGCCTTAAATTTCTCCTATAAAAATAATTTAATAACAAAGTTGGGGTTAGATTATAGTAGTGTTTTTGATTCACAACGTATGTCCTTTCAGGTTGGGATGATGTGTTTTTCACAAGGGGTAACTGGTGTTTATTCACAAGTTACATGCAGCTCCATTTCCCAACGTTTTACGAAAAAATTTGAATTGCATAACGGATCGTCTCCTTCACTGACAAGTTCTTACAAAGTTTGAAAAAAGAAAATGTTTTGCAAACTATGGTTGCACACACTAATTAACTATGGGGAAACAATAAGAGCGAATTTTAGACCGAAATAACTTGATAATTTTCGTTTCTAAACATGAGTGAAAACTTAAAAATATATCTATAATTTTTTATATATCAATTGAGTTAATGAGCCAATTCGATTTTGGTCATATAATCAATACCTTATATATAAAAGGCATCACAACCGATCTTTTAAAATTACATAATTGATAACTCACTTAATTTGAAATCAATTAAGAGTTAAGTTGCTAAATTAGAATCGAGCCCGTTCCTCTATTCTTCTTCTTCTTCTTCTTCTTCTTCCTCTTCCTCTTCCTCTTCCTCTTCCCCCTCCTCCTCCTCTTCATCTTCCCCCTCTTCACTTCCCTCACCCCTATTTCACTTTCATATACGTGTTCCCCTTCTCTCGCTCCTTTCAATTTCCCATGCCTGACTTTTGCGACTCTTTCGAATCTAGAGCTTCAATTGTAGAAAAATCATTTGATAATCTCTCCTATAATTAGGGCCAATAACAGCTCACGCCAATTGAGTAATTCAACCAACGTTCTACATCAAAATCATCTGAAAGACGGGTCCAATTTATTCTTCTTCTCTCAATTTCAGCTTTAGAGAAACCCAACAAAAGGATCCGTTGATTCGCTTCAAGTCATTTATGCCTCAATCGATTCCAGGTAATTTTTTATCAAAAAAATTTTTCTCTTTGAATTTTCCTCCCTTCTAGAACCTTTATGGTACTGGATATAGTACATCTCCCTTCTATTGCTCTTTGTTTTGATTATATTTTGTCAAATTTATGTCACAAATCTCTCCCTTAGGTGATGTTAACGCCAAGATCTTCTACTACGTCCCAATCACATAAGACGTCCTGATCCTGCACAATAAACACGATCAACACCACAAGCTTGACGGCTTCGACCGTCGGGGGATAGCTTAGGCGTGAGAGTCAGTACAGGCGATCACAAGGTTAACCATGGAGGATAAAAATATCTAGTGTAATAAGAGAGAGAAAAATATTAGTTACCTTTACTTGGACGACCTCCTTGCTATATATACTATCTGCCCGGTTTACCGTGCCACCCACAACCGTCTGACACCAATCCCCCTGTCTTGGTGATCTCAGTCGACTGCATGCAGTTCACCCACTATCACTGATCACTATTTTCCACCGCCGACCGACTAAGATCTCATCCACATTAATGTCTTGCAGACATTTCGGTCAACAGCTATCCTTTTTCCATCATTACAAGTCAAAGATGGAGATATTTAAACATTTGATGGGTCAGCCCACTGATCCGGCCCTATACTATAAGGACTTAATAAAGATAATACAATGACTAGGCCCAATAACTTTAGGATCCATTAATGATAACCCAGTGGACTAACCAAATAAATAGGCCCAATCCATTCAGCCCAATAGGTGAAATATCATGACCCAACATTGCCCCCCAGTCTTTTATTAAACAGGATGTTTAATGAAAGAGTATACATGATATCGGTCCATGACAAAAGGAATTATAATAAAATCAACAAAGGCTTAAAATATAGCTTACCGAGGCCCACTGGTGAACATTAAATAACAAGATGAATTAAGACCATAAGTCTAATTGAAAAAACCACTCCAGCCGAACATACAACAACAAATATTCCATCGCCTCCCGAACAACCCAGACCTTCACCATAAAAACCGTTCTCTTCTGAATCCATGCTCGAAGCTGTGGTTTCCCCACTCTCTGGCCAGAATCCAATTAAAATTTTTCTTTCGACTTCTACAATGCATTCATTCGCGACACCGATGATCATCGGTGCGGCAATAGTTCCATTATGGACCTGATGGATGAAGGAATGAAATACCAGACTAAAGGAAGTTGATCTTTGACTTATCCATTTACATCCCTGCCCATAAATTTGAACTGATTGACTAATACTGGTCATTTGCAGGCAAATGCTATCTTCGGGCGCCTCCGTTCCGAATACAAAGAAGCCGAAGCCGAAGACGGTGTCGCCCGAAGGGAGAATACCATTCTGAAGTCTGCGTTGGCAAAAGAGAGAAACAACCTCGACATTACTCTCTTCAACAATGAGTGCCTCCGGAAGGATCTCGACAAGGTCAAAAAAGAGCGGGAGACGACCAAGGCCACACATCGGGTCATCACAGATATAGATGTCGACCTACTTCAGAAGAATGAAATCTTGACGAAGAAGAATGAAGATATGGCCCAGTCCAATCAAAGCTTGGCGAAGCAAAATAACGATATCCACGCTAAAGAAGCAAGATATCTAGCACATCGTCAAAAGCTTGAAGAGGAACTTCGAGAACCTCAGGCCCTTAAGAACTTGGGTCCGCCACAGACCGAAGATCTTCGTAAGGAGATCTAGGCAGAATACAGAAAATCCGCCTAGCTGAACGATGAGATCGTCCATATGTACTCTGAAGGGTACGGGGTCTGTCGAAGTAAATACAAAGCCAAACTTGTAGTGGCCAAAGTAAATCCAGCTATCCTCGATTCTTCAGATAGCGAAGACGATAAGGCATCCTAAAAATATCGTTCCATCCGTAGATTTAGGAATCCCTGTAAAGACTCATATCTCCTTTGTAACCAGTTAGATATCAATGAAATAATTAACAAGTTTTTATCCTTATCACATCCTTAACAATTTCTTATCAATAATTCACCATTAACCAACTTGAAAAATGTACAAGATTTTTCCTATACTTAACTTAAACTGTTAGTGAACAATTAAGCAAGTCATATAATAGATAAGACCAAGTAATAATGAGATAATCCGAACTCAACACTTGAACAAAATAAAGTAATGCATACTTATCGTTACCGAAGTGTGAGACAGATCGTGTATGTAAGATGAATCCAGCCGATCCTCCTTGCATCATCAGGAATTTGTTTACCACGCAGGGTATAACAATTTTATAAGGACCAGGAAATTTGCATACCACACGGGGTATAACAAATACATAAGGACACTCCTACCGATAAGGCTACCATCGAATGGTCAGCGAGTCCACCCGAACCTCCTTACACCATCGTGAATTTGTTTACCACGCAGGGTATAACAAGTATATAAGAACCGTGGAATTTGTTTACCACGCAGGGTATAACAAATCCACAAGGACACTCCTACCGAAAAGGCTACCATCGAATGGTCAGCGATTCCACCTGGACCTCCTAACACCGATGAAGTTTGCCTACCACGAAGAGCCTGACAAATTTATAAAGACCACCTGCCAAAAAGGCTACCATCGAATGGTCAGCGAGTCCACCCGGACCTCCTAACACCGATGAACTAAACAACAATGAACAAAAGACCCAGTATATTTACCCCCCAGACAGCAAAGGGTACATGAGATATGATCGAGTATAGCTCTTCTGGTGGCTGATGTGGGATCGGACTATTGAGTTGGCACATCCTCATGAACTCGCTGAAAGATATCCTCAGCTTCGGATGTAACCAAACAATTCAACAATGGAGACGAAAAAGCCCTTCGATAAAGATCCCCATCAATAAGAACAAAGTTGACACTCTTGTACTTAATCTTCTAAGCCAGAATTTGATCCGAAGTAAGAATGCCATCGAATCAGCAAAAGTGTTCACTTCGATAATAACCGATTTTGACAAGGCAATAGTAATGAAGTCATCATGGTGATCGACCCCTTCGTTGTTTGTTGCTCTGAATATGAACCTGATAGCCTGCTGCACTGATTGCCCGAAGTAGAATATTCGTCTGCACACAGCATCCATGAACTCTCCTTCTGCCGAAGCACTGCAATGACTGTGTCGAACTCTTCAGCTTCTCCCTTACACTACTACAAAACAGTAAATAGACAACGCGGAGAAAACGTTGTGGTTTCAGTTAAAAAAACGTCATGGTTAAGGGTGTCATCTATTTGACACCCTTACACAACGTTTTTAAAACGTTGTAGTTAAACACATTACACAACATTTTTTAAGAAAAAAACGTTGTAGATTTTTTTTTCATAAATTAACAGATGCTTAAAAACGTTGTAGAAAGTATGATTCCACAACATTTTCTAGATAAAAATATTGTAGTTTAATATATTAGACAACGTTTAAGCATATTTACACAACGTTTTTAAAATGTTGTAGATTAAAAAAAAAAAGAAAAAAGAAGTTGTGGTTCGCCTACATTACCAATGCACCTGCAATATGCTAATGCTGTAACCTGAAAGATTAAAAGAATTGTAACTTCAATCATTTATCAAAGATTCCAAGTAATATCATTCGTTTACAGTTTCAAATTACTACATCCACAAAATATATACATCTCAAATTCACTTTTCAATAAAAATTACTACTATATTGAATTGTGAATTTGATTACAACCACAAAATAAACCAAACTATCCATAAAATTAAGCTACTACTTAAGCATGCACAAAAAAGCCTAGGTTTTGCCTCTATTAATTCAGTTCATTGCGTTCTATTAATTGCCACAAGAGTTCCTATTCCTTATCAATCCAAATATCCTCACAGTAATTTCCTGTTAGTTTTCATGCTTCTGAACCTTCTAGAAGAGGGTAACAACAATGATTTCCTGTTAGTTTTCATGCTTCTGTACCTGAGTGGACTCCACACTAATTGTTTCCGCTGTAGTGCAACTACTGTTGGATGCAGGCATGATTCGGAAGGGCATTGTTCCCAAAATCTCCATCCAAGCTCATCTGCTGGACTTCTTGAGGCGAAAGGATCTTGATGCATCAGACACAGTTCACAAACTCCCTGAAATTAATACATAATATGACCATATCAATACAGTAAACAATTGACAAATTGGAGAGATATTAAATTGACAATTGACAATCTCTCGGAAAAAGAAGTGATGTACCTGTACTGTTTGTTATTGATACCCTAAGGGGAAGGCTGCTCCATCTGCAACTTTGATACATTGCTTCCATAACATAGACTCTCTGAATTACCAACTGAATACAAGGGCAGGTTTTGGAAGCTTCCACTGCCACTATTCTGAAAGCTTCCCCTGCCACTGCTGCTCCCAGTAGCTATGTGTGACATTGCAGTCGACAAGGACGGAGAAGTAGATTGAGATTCCACAGGCTTTCTTGAACGATTGCGGCCACGGTGCATGTGTCGCTCACAATATGATAACTACCATACCTGAGTTGTTTTCCTGCCAAGACCCATCAGAAAGTTATCTGGTTTTATGTCTCTATGCAAAAACCCCTTAGAGTGCGTATATTCAATTCTTGTAATCTGCAATTGATTATCAAAACCCCAAAAAAAATAGTGATTATAACCAATTTGGATTTGAAAAGATTATAATCAGCAAGTTGAACAATTTAAGAAGCAACACATGCAATATAATTTGGTATTCAGGAAAAAGTAACTTTTAAAGCGAGACAACTTGATGAGGTATGATTAATATGATAGAAAAATAACTGATTAACAACATCAATCTGCTAACGTAGTTTTATCCAAGATTATTGATGAGAGAAAATGAAGATACAAATTATGGAAACAATATGATATAACATATCTAGTAAATTTAATTTTGAATTACAACAGGCAACATTCCCTTTAAACCACTAAAAGTCAAAATAAAAACAACAGTATTAGAGGGAATACACAGTAGTAAACAATAATATAAGAAAATTGAAGTACCATCTGATCAGCCAACATTAGGACCGTTTTCAGTGAAAACTTCCTAGAGCAGTACACAAACAGGTCTTCAAGACTTGGTCCTAGTAAGTCGAGGACAAGAACGTTGTCCTCTCCATCAACCCCACACCATTTTATATTTGCAATACCAGCTGAAAGAAGAGAGCGGATAATCAGGACAGCAAAATGTATACAAAAGCATTGTAAACTAATACTATGTTATACTTACTTCCTCCCTGAAGAATGTTATACACCTTTGCTTCATAAAGTAACTGTGGGTGTTTTGTCTGCCTATTCTCCTACATACCAAAAGGGAAAGAACAGATTATCAATTAATCCATCAGAATACAGTTTATGTTGCTAAACTAAGTTAAAGTTATTCACAGGAACACAATTTAACAAAATATGATACATGTTTGTTATAAAGTTAACAGTTACTAATACATAAAACACAAACTTCTAAAGCTGGCATTACCTCTTGCTAAACATAATTATATAAAGCGAATTTTACCAATTCAACAAAGTTCAATCCAAGGGTCTCCAAATAGTCGAAAGAAAATACATTAGTAAAAGACTAGCTTTTATCCTCAAAATAGCAAGCTTTCTAAAAGATGAAAATTTGCTGCAACATTAAACTTCAAAGGGCACATAACAAACTAAATATCCAGAAATGATTCAAATGAGCTCTAAAACCTCCGGCTGCTCAAATTATTGCTTCAACCTAACTAGACTACACACTCAGTTTACTAACAGTAACAGTAACTAATAATATAGAAATTAGACAAATACATAATTCATATATATATATATATATATATATATATATATATATATATATATATATATATATAATGTGCATAAATCAATATTAGATGTTCATACTCAAAAGACAAAGACGAGAAACATTGAACACCACAAATAGGAAAAACAAATTTAAAAATATTGTATATAAAATTGTCAGACGCATCCCACATTCTACATAAGACAACCAAATAAATTATTATCCCAAAAGCAAAGGTAAAACAATAATGACATTTTACATTAATCAATATACACCTACCTGCTTTGTTGAGCCCTGGGCCCAAAAGCATGGTATTTCTTTGCGAGTTTCTTAACTAATTTCTTGTTCTTGTTAAGCTTCTTCAGGCCTTCCACATCCATGTATTCCAAACCAATTTTCTCTGCCTGCAGTTATATCAAACATAAATCACTTTATAAAAAGGCAATATTGATACTTCAGGAAGCAGATTGACAAAAGGCAACAAAATTCCCAATCAACACAACGTTTCAATTTCCCAGAAACTTTTGTTTGAACAAACTTTAAAAAGAAAAAAACACCCTATGTAAAATTACCTAAATCATCATCATTTCTAAAAAATGATGCACAATAAACCTGTGCATAAATAATAATCATTCTTGCATACACTTATAAATATAGAAATACATAAACAAATAATAATCGTCAGAGAGAAGGAGGCATACACTTATAAAAATATAGAAGCATGTGGTAGTGCTGATTGAAGCGCCACTTGGGTCCAAATTTGAGGCGACGAGGTGGTTTGCCGTCGACGATCCGACTTAGCTTGTCGGACCGAGAAAAGGGAGCGAAGGGAACGTTGACGGGGTGGTTGGGGAGGAGAGAAGTGTTGGTTCCGGCGGAGGGTTCAACCGGTCCCCAGCCGTCGGGGTTGAAGGGGGCGGCGCCGATTTCAAAACCTACCATGCATGTTGGTTTTCCGATCTGATTGAGGTGAGAGAGTGAAGATGTGTGAGAGATAGGGGAGGGTGTAGATCGGGATTTGGGAGAGCTTTTGTTGGAAGTCTGGGAAGGGAGGGTTTTTAATTTGAACTTTCAAGCTCCGTGTTTTTAATATAGATAATGTTTTTTTTAGAAAAAATGTTATCTATTTAAAATCAAAAATTACCCTTTTATATAGATAAAGTTTTTTTATATGTCTCTACAACGTTTTGTTAAAAAATGTTATAAAAGAAAATATCAGAACGTTTTTTATAAAAACATTATTGTTTAAGTGTTGTCTATTTAATGTTTTGTAGTAGTGTTACTATCATCAGCTTATTTCATCATCCCTAAGGACATGACTTACATAGTAAATCAGGTGCTGCTTACCCCTAACTTCACGCACCAAAACTGCTCCCACTGCCAACGAACTAGATGTCAAATACAAGTACAATGTTTCAGCAGGAGTGGGATTCACCAACAAAGGCGCCGAAGAAAGATAGGTCTTTATTCCTTAGAAGGCATCTTCACATCCCGAAGTACACTAGAACGTCTTAACATTCTTCAACCCTTTCCACGTATCAAAGATCGGCAAACATATTTATGCCAATTTGGACATAAACCTCCTCAAAGCTTCTTCTGAACGGGTCCTTTCCATCTGAACATGCAGTTTTAGACGGATTTCTCCGAAGACGAGTACCCACAAGGCGGTGTGCCCTCAGTGGATTCTCGAGAGTGTGACTTCTGGATCTACTTCGGTGGAGAATTCCATCACTGTGGTGAGAATACCCAAGGCGGTGTACCTTCTTTGTATTCGCATGTGTATACTCTCCAGATGAACTTCTTCGTCAGCTTCGACCATAATTCAGAGAATCGATAGGGTAGAGTACCCACCTCGAACTCCCAAAAATATGGCTTCTGGATCTGCTACGACCATGCTCCTGAGAACCGATAGGGTAGGGTGCCCTCTTCGGCCTCTCAAGAACATGGCTTTAAACCGCCCGTCCGCCCGTCTTCGTTCGCTTAGCGCACTTATCCTCCTCAGCCACTTCGGTGATGGGTTCTAGGCTGTGTGCCTTCTACCCATTTCCAGCCATAATCACGCTCCTTGTCTGCAGCAAAGACCAGCCTCCTTCTGGCTTCACCATGGGCTCTCGAACGAGAAACCCCTGAATAGTGTTTGGAAGTCGTGCTGTCATGAGCACTCTTTGAGGGACCCAGACGATCCCTACCAGAAATACGTTGAACAGATGAACTCACCGCCTTTTGCTGTCTTTCCGGTGTAACAGTTCTACTCTTCACCATAACTTCCGATGCAGAACAAATGAATAGATTGTGATTGAAAACTCAAGAACACTAGAACACAGGCCTCCTTCTAGCGCCAATGTTAACGCCAATATCTTCTGCTACGTCCCAATCACGTAAGACGTCCTGATCCTGCACAATAAACACGATCAACACCACAAGCTTGACGGCTTCGACCGTTGGGGGATACCTCAGGCGTGAGAGTCAGTACATGCAATCACAAGGTTAACCATGGAGGATAAAAATATCTAGTGTAATAAGAGAGAAAAATATCATTTACCTTTACTTGGATGACCTCCTTGCTATATATACTCTCTAGCCCAGTTTACCGTGCCACCCACTACCGTCTGACACCAATCCCCATGTCTTGGTGATCTCAGCCGACTGCATGCATGCAGTTCACTCACTATCACTGGTCACTATTTTCCACCGCCGACCGACTAAGATCCCATCCACATTAATGCCTTGCGGACATTTTTCTCACCAATACTATCCTTTTCCATCATTACAAGTCAAAGATGGAGATATTTAAACATTTGATGGGTCAGCCCACTGATCCGGCCCTATACTATAAGGACTTAACAAAGATAATACAATGACTAGGCCCATTAACTTTAGGATTCATTAATGATGACCCAGTGGACTAACCAAATAAATAGGCCCAATCCATTCAGTCCAATAAGTGAAATATCATGACCCAACAGGTGATAATAGAAGCAAGGTATGAATCACGGGATTGGATTTAACCAATGAAACGAATTTCGTGTACAAAAGCTCAACTTTATCAACCTCCTCACTCACAAAAAGTGAAAAACATCATCTGCGCTATTGCTCGAGCTTCTTTTACGGTTGGCGATTACCCCTTCAAGAAATTTATCTATCGTATATATAAGGCCTACGTTGAAAATACGTGTTACCCTTTTTACCAACACTAATTACTGATTATAATCTAGGCCAAGAGCCTTCAATTCTCTAATCCGCTTGACTTTTTTTTTTTATGATTGCATTGTTAAAATCGCATGCAGATATATAATACGTATATACAAGGTGAGTGAGTCCATACAGTAATCATTACCATTTGAGATGTTTGGTTATTATTGGATCACATGTCATGAACCTCAATAATTAATCATGATATATATATATATATATATATATATATATATGTTAACGCCAAGATCTTCTCGCCACGTCCCCAATCACGTAACGCCTCGATCCTCGCACAAGAAACACGGTCAACACAAAAGCTGACGAATGGACCGTCGAGGGATAGCTCGGCGTGAGAGTCAAGACAGCCGCCCAAGGGTTAACAATGGAGGATAAAATGTCTAGTGTTAGAGATAAGAATTGTGTGTTGTCAGGCGTCGTGTCGTTTCTCTTAGAGATTTTCTTGTTAGATTATACTCTTTTTGCACGGTTTTACTGTACACCAACTCCTATTTGACATGCCCCCTACTTCTCAATGATCTCAAATGATGCATGCAAGTTGTCACCTTTTTCCCACTATACATGTCGTCGGTCGGATATAATCCCATCCACATTAATGATCTGCAGACTTTTGTCAATGTTTCTTTTTCATCATTACAAGTCAAAGACTTAGATATTAAAAGATACAATGGATCAACCCATTGACCCGGTCCAATGTTAAGGAGAAATAATGTAAGGATTAGGCCCAATAACTTTAAGACCCAATAGTGGAGACCCAATCGACTAATTAAATAAATAAGCCCAATCCATAAGGCCCAATAGGAGATATATCATGACCCAACATTGCCCCCTAGTTTTCTATCAAATAGGCTATTTAATGGGAAACTATAAGCGGTCCATGACTTTATTGGGTTTGATAAGACTGAAATAAGCCCAAGATGAGACTTACTAAAGCCCAAACGGAAATGAATTAAAGTTATGAGGCAATTTAAAAATCGAAAACTCAATTGGAGGGCCCAACCCGCTAAATATCTAGAACTCAATCCAGACGCAACCTTTCAAATTCATGATCATGACTAT
This sequence comes from Panax ginseng, assembly GCA_020205605.1. Classification (NCBI taxonomy): domain Eukaryota; kingdom Viridiplantae; phylum Streptophyta; class Magnoliopsida; order Apiales; family Araliaceae; genus Panax; species Panax ginseng. The sequence continues at coordinate 50,596,581 of CM035136.1, read as the reverse complement.
CGATTAAATGTGTCGCCCTCAAGTATCGTGTAACCGTCAGTATAAAAGATAAACTTTACCAAATTTGACAGTTTTACCTGCCAATTTGAATTTCGAACTCTCAAACTCCCTTCTTCCTTCCAGATCTTTTCTTGCCTTCTCTATAAATCGCCAACAATGGTGGTCATTAGTAGAAACCAGACTTCCCCAATCAGGGCAGTTCCCCTCATGATTGTTCAACCTAACCCTGATATAGAGGCTTCGAGCTCCAAGCCCCCAATCGCTACCCCTAGCAAGAAGAAAGTACTCTCGAAACCCCGGCCTACCCCTTCTGAATTCTTTATAAGCAAAGAAGTGTTTATCAATGCGAATACTACATCTACTATCACCGAAATTGAGTTACGAAAGCTTTGAGATCGATGACATATTCCGGATACTCATCTGATAAGAGTTCCTAGGTCTGAGGAAAGAATGTATCAAAGGCCTGAAGGATGGACGGCTGTCCAAGTGACAATTCTCGAGAAATGAATTAGGTTCCTTCTACACCCGTTTCTGATGACCATTCTAGGGTTCGTCGGCGTTGGGTTTGCCCAATTAGCGCCAAATTCTTATATTCACATTCTGGCCTTCATTGCGTTCTGTCATGAAGTCGGAGTCGAACCCACTCTAGACTTCTTTTTTACTGTTTACAAAATCGGTCAATCTCGCGAAAAAGGATTCAAAGTTATAAGTAAGCAGGCATCGAGAACAGGAGAGAAATTTGAAAAACGTTCATTGGTGAACACTCCTTCGAGCAATAGGGGTTGACATGAAAAATGGTTTTACGTTAAGGGACTTGAAATTTCCTCCTTACCGAACTGGGCTACTGATGAGAAGATTTCTGCCGATTTTGGAGACATTTTCGAAGAATGCGAGGCCGAAATGATGGACCTATTTGACAACTTCTCCAAGGAAGAATGGAAATACAGACTTCTTTCTAAGCAAGCGTGGTTATACGACCACAAATGTAAGTATGGATTTACTTTATCAATATTTTGAAAATTGCTGTAGTGTGGATTTTGATGTAAAACTGTTAATCTTCTGTAGTAACTTTGATCAAACCATCGTCTTCGGAGGTGAAGGAGTTGGAGGATTTTCTAGCTGGAAAGTCCGTAGAAGTCACTGCCGAATCCTCCCAACAGGAAGTCCCATCCGAAGATAATGTAATCGGAAAATCTGCAAAAGTGGGTCTTTGAACCTTCACAACCTAAGCCTCCTCCAAATTCAAACCAACTCTTGAGACACCTCCTACCGGAGCACCTCAAGCCAATGTTGAATCTCAGACCATTGAGCCAGAGGCCGAAGAGCCCATTTTACCAGAAATAAGCCTCAAACCACGTCTAAGAAAGAGGGCCGCTTGAAAGCCCAAACAGATTTTCATACCATCAGATTCTGAAGCTCTTTCTGAAACTGAATCAAATGTCAACCCGATACCTCCACCTATCGATCCAATACCACCAACTGTCGAATTGGTGCCGCCAACTGTCGACCTACCACCGCCAATTGTCGAACCCACACCACCAATTGTCAATCCTACATCAGTTCGGAGGAGTTTACTTGATCTATTTGCAGACGACCGTAGATAGATCCTTCGAATTAAGAGATTAAAGACCCAAGTTACTCTTCTGACTGCCGATGATCTGAGAGTACCTCCTTCGATTGTTCTTCCCCCAACAACCCTAGTGGGTACTCAGACTATTATCGAAAAAGAACAGATTGAGACACTGCAGCACCTTCTCGGAAGAGAAAACAACCATCTAACAGTCATCCGAGCTCAATGCCTGTACCTTCCCCAGTTCGCGACCCTACTCCAACTCGATCTCCCTCCCCTAAAAATATTTACACAGATCATTCTCCTCTTCGTGATCAACCTATGCCTTCCCCCCCGAGGCCTTCATCACAAAAATTCCATGACGAGGCTACTGGAGCACCGACCCTGTGGCCTCGGTTCAACGTAAATTTTCCTTTCCGGCTCTTTGATGCCTTCGTTCAGGAAACTGACGATCATCGATTCGATAGCCATACGAACAGGAATTTTCTTAATGAAGGCATGAGTTATTTGGCAAAGGTAAGTGACAATTTCATTAGTTTAAACATCTCTTTTCTTGTTTTAAGTATCTGAATTTGACTGGATACTGTCGAACAGGTGCAGGCGAATGCAATCTTCGGGCGTTTACGTCCCAGACATTTAAATGCCAAATCTGATGAGGAGACCATGAGAAGGGAGATCAACATGTTGAAGGCTTCATTGGCTCGGGAGAGAGATGAACACGAATCCGTTCTTCATGCCAATAAAGGTCTTCAGAGGGAATTGGCCCAAAACAAAGAGGATCTGAGGGACACCCATAATGTGCTGATCTCGGTCAGAGAAGAATTGAAGACAGTAAAAGCTAGCGAACAAAAATTGGCTAACATGAATGTCCGTTTTGTTGTAGAGACTGAAGCTCTGAAGAATAACAATGGGGGGCTTGCTGTAGCCAACCAAAACTTGTCAGCACAACTCGGCGAAGTTCAGGCGAAGGCTCGGGATGATAGGAAAACACATAGGGCCAAACGTCGTAAACTTCATAGCAAGATAAGAGTGCTTAAAGAGCGAGATCCTCCTCTGACCAAAGAGTTACGTGTTAGAATCTGGTAAAGCGACTATCGTGATCGCGTCTGACGAGCTCATGCGTGAGATTCGAAGGTATATTACGAAAGATACGAAGATTGCCGAGGTCGAGGCAAGGAAAAGCTGGTGGCAGCCCAATTAGATCCAGCCTTGCTTGATTTTGAAAGTGATGTATAAATAGGATCTTGCTGCTTTTGATCTTTAGAATTTTTTGTAAAAATTTTGTTTGTAAAGAAATTTAAGTGGACTTGTTTAAGTGTTAATGAAATTTCAATTTTCTTTACTATGACTTCTGTTTTACTTCGTTTCTTGTCAATAATTCAGCATTAATGATCTTGAATGAACTTAACTTAAACTACAAATCAGATAAGGCATATAGCAGTTAAGTTAAGAAATGAAATGAACTGAACCGAACTTAACACTTGCATGAAATAAAGTAATGTATACTTATCGTTTCCGAAGTGTGAGACAGGTCATGTGTGAAGTGAATTCGACTGATCCTCCTTGCACCATCAAGATCTTGTTTACCACTCGGGGTAGAACAAGTATATAAGGACATTTGTTTACCACTCGGGGTAGAACAATTTTATAAGCCATGGAATTTGTTTACCACTCGGGTAGAACAAATTCACATAAGGACACTCTCCGCTTATAAAAGGTGCCATCCATCGAATGGCCAATGAGTCCCACCATACCTCCTTACTTGATTGCCCATTGATTTACCACTCGGGGTAAAAATAATATAAAAAAGGACCGTGGAATTTGTTTACCACTCGCGGTAAATCAAACCCATAAGGACACTCCTGTCAAAAAGTCTACCATTGAATGGCCAGCGAGTCCGACCATACCTCCTTACTTCGGTGCCCATTAATTTACCACCCTTGGTAAAAACAATATTAAAAGGACCATAGGATTTGTCTACCACACGGGGTAACAAATAAATAGGCTGCCATCGAATGGCCAGCGAGTCTGACCATACCTCCTTACACCATTGTGAACTTAGGACAAATAGGAAGAAGATCAGTTGTGAAAAACTCCGACTTTTATTGATGGTGAACAATCATGTATACATACCTCCGGCAGAACCGACTCGATCTCTTCGAAATATTTCAAGCCCGCCAAAGATGCCAAGTGTTCTTAATCTCGGATCCATCTAATGCTTTTAACCAATAAGTCCCAGGTTTTGTTACTTCGATCACTTCATACTGCCCTTCCTAGTTCGGCATCAGCTTTCCCGTGTTTTGAGGCGTATATGCTTCGGCTTCTCTGAGGACGAAGTTCCCTACTTCAAATCTGCGAAGCTTGACCCCCTTGTTGTAATGCTTAGCTACTCTTCGTTGATAAGCTGCCAGTTTGAGCAAAGCTACCTCTCTGACTTCTTCTAACAGATCCAAGTTGGCCTTCAGTCCTTAGTCGTTGTAGATCTCTTTGAATTGACTGACCCAAAGACTTGGAGATCCAATTTCGACTGGGACTAAGGCATCAGTACCATAGGGCAATCGAAAAGGTGAATCCCATGTGGTGGTCCTCGGTGTAGTCTAGTAGGCCCATAGCACACTGAGTAGCTCCTCTGGCTATCTTCCTTTAGCTTCGTCTAGTCTGCGCTTGATCCCGTTCAACAGTGCTTACATTGGTTACTTCAACACCTGCCCATTCGATCGTGGATGAGCCAACAAGTCTTTTCGTCTTTGAACCCCAACTCTTTCAGAAATCCTTCAAATTTCGATCCCACGAACTGGCGTCCGTTGTCCGATATCACCACTTTAGGAATCCCGAAGCGAAACACTACGGATTCTTTCATGAACTTCAAACACTCTTGTTCCGTTATCAACCGAAGTGGCTTCACCTCTACCCATTTGGTCATGTAATCAATATCAACTATGACAAAACTGACCTGTCCTTTAGCTTTCAGCAACGGACCCAGTATATCAACCCCCCAGACAGTAAGGGTATAGGAGATAAAATCGAGTATAGCTCTTCTGGTGGCTGATGTGGGATCGGACTGTTGAGCTGGCACTTCTCACACTTCTTCACATACTCTGTAGCTTCTTTGAAGATCGTTGGCTAGTAGTATCCCTGCCGAAGAACTTTGTATGCCAGTGACTTAGCAGCCATGTGATCACCGCAGATGCCTTCATGAACCTTCCGAAGGGCATACTCAGCTTCAGACGGAACCAGACACTTCAATAATGGTGACGAAAATGCCCTTCGATAAAGATCCCCATCAATAAGAATAAAGTTGGCACTCTTATACTTGATCTTTTTTGCCAGCATCTGATCCGAAGGAAGAACGCCATCTACCAAATAATCGATGTAGGGAGTCATCCAACAGTTAGATCGCTCGAAACACATCACCGCTTCATGCTGGATACTCGGCTGCTGCAAAACCTCCAAATAAATCGACCCATTGAAAACATCTGCATCCGTAGTGGCCAGCTTCGACAGTGCATCGACAATGGAATTGTCGTTACGCTCTATGCCCTGAAACTCATAAGAAACAAAGTACTGAAGTCGGTCTTTTAATTCTGCCAGATACTTGATCATCCTGGTCCCACGAACTTCATAATCTCCCAACAGTTGTTTGACGACCAACCGAGAGTCATCAGAAATGATCGACTTCGGACTTCTAGACTCTTCGCCATCCAACCCCTAACTAGCACCGCTTCATACGGCCTCGTTGTTTGTTGCTTTAAACCCAAATCGATTGCTTGTCGCTTGAATCCTCCCGGACTTGTCAAGATAATCCACCCCACTAACATTCACCGTAGAGGACCCATCTGCATCAAATATCCATGCATTCTCGACCATGTCAAGAATCGCAACCACTCAATCGAACTTCTCGACACGGCAACCATTTCATTTCAACTTGACCTTTGATCGCAGTTCGGGGATGATACTCAATAAAAAATTGTGATAATTCCATAGTCCATGCTGCTAATCTCCCCGAGACTTCTGGTTTGCTCATCACCTTCTTCAATGGTTGATCCGTGTAGACGACCAGGAGCCGACCTTGAAAATATTGCCGAAGCTTTCGACTAGCAATTATTAAAGCAAAGGCAAATTTTTCTATATTAGGGTACCTGGTTTCAGCATCTCTTAGGACATGGCTGACATAATAGACCGGATGCTGCTTCCCACTGACCTCCCGAACCAGTACTGCTCCAACTGCCAATGAACTAGCTGCCAGATATAAATACAAAGTCTCAGCTGGGGCAGGTTTCATCAATAAAGGAGTCGAAGAAAGATATGTCTTTATGCCTTGGAAGGCGTCTTCACACTCCGAAGTCCACTGGAATGTCTTTGCATTGTTTGGTCCTTTCAGTGTGTCAAAGAATGGTAAGCATCTCTCTGCGGATTTGGACATGAACCTCCTCAAAGCTGCAATCTGACCAGTCAGACGTTGAACGTCTTTGAACGACTGAGGAGTCTTCATGTCTAGAATGGCCTAGATCTTTTCTGGATTGGCCTCAATGCCTCTTTGACTGACAAGGTAGCCCAGAAACTTCCCTGCACCGAGCCCGAAGGTACACTTTGTAGGATTGAGCCTCAATTTGTGGTGGCAGACTATTTGAAAGCATTCCTCCAGATCATCCAAATGCTTCTGAACCATCGTTCTCTTTACGATCATATCATCCACGTACACCTCCATGTTCTTTCCCAGCTGCTTCTGGAAGAAAAAGTTCATCATCCTCTGATAGGTGGCTCCAGCATTTATCAGGCCGAAGGTCATCTTCTTATAGGCGTACACCGATCGATGTGTGATGAATGTTGTCTTTGGGATTTCCTCCTTGCATATAGAAATTTGATGATAACCTGAAAAAGCATCCATAAAGCTTAGTAGTGCATACCCCGAAGTCGCATCAATAAGTTGGTTGATAAGTGGATTTTATATACACTTATCCGGTATCTTTTACCTGAATTAGTTGTTTATATTTATGTGTCTTAGTTACTTTTCATGCATTTTGTGTTCAGTTTGTAGGTTATACATTTGGGAGCGGTGTGAGCGACTATTGGTAAAGAAAAGCAAAGAAAACGCAAAGAATAGCAAACCGGACATCATTTGGGCTTTCATGTTTACTTCATGTTCTTGGTTTGGAACTTAGCTTACATTGAAGAGCATCGTCTTAGCTTTCTGGAATATTTTGAATCATTCTAATCAGAGTTCAGATGCAAGAGTTATGATCGTTGTACCAACGGACGTCGAACGTCATGGTTTTGGGTGGTCATTTGCGTAGCAGTTATTTCCAGCTCAATTTCAGCCTTCATCCACCAAGAATTTCTCAATCCTCAAAGAATAAAAGTTGTAGATCTCGTCGATATCTTCGATTTGATAGGTGGCACGCCCCATAACTCCTCCCGAATCAAAAGTTATGACCATTTTCCCAAAGGACGTCGGAGCAGAAAATGTCAGAACTTGGAGCCAAACCGGGGGCGCCCATTTTTTTAACTTTATGCTCAAGGGAAATTTGGGGAGTAGTGTCTGAGCGTCAAGCCTAGCACTGGGGCGCTGGGGGAAGGGCTTGGTGCGGCCTGGACGCGTTTTGGGCGAATTTTGACACCTTTTTGACTCCAAATAGGATTGGGTTTGTTCCTAAGCTAAAAATTGGACTTGTAACCTATAAATACATGATATAAGGCATAAAATAAGGGGAGATTACATAGCTTAGATTAGAGATACACTTCATTAGATTAGAACATAAACCCTAGTTCTTATTAGTTTTGGAGATTGAAGCAACTTGGAGATCATTGAAGATCAAGAGGAGGCAAGAGAGGGAGCATCGATTTGTCGACAAATGTATTCTATTCTCTTCTCTTATCATACTTTTATCTTTTAATGTCTATTCAATTGTGGATTCTTGGTTTTAATTTATTAATTATGAACTAATTTTTTTTATTAAGATTCCAATGGAACCTTTAATGATTATGAATTGATTATTTGATTTATTCCAATTATTTATGTTGAAGTGAATTGTTCATCTTGCTTTGTGCTTATTGATTAATTATCTGGCCAATAATTACCTTGTTACTCTAGAAGGAATTGGGAAAGGAATTCTAGGGTTAGAACTGGGCATGATGACATGTGACTTAATTATTTGCACAGTGAATAATTAGGTTTATGAATAGAATGAGAATATCTATTTGTCGCATGTAACACATAAGGAATTGGGATTGTAGTGAGTTTAATTCAATTGTTTTACATAGGGATATAGCAAAATTAATCTGGATTAAATAGAAGGCAAATGATCACTTGAGAAAGGGCTTTTGGCACTTGAGAATTCCTGTTAACAATTCAGTAGGCATAATAATTGGGATAATTGGATAATTGGTTTATAGTTCATAATTGGGAATATTGGAGTCTTAATCTTTATTTATCTGAATTTAGACATAAAGCAATTCAGTTTAATTAGTTAATTTAGTTTTCTTAATTAGAAAAATCACGATTTGAGATTGTTTAAATAAAATTAGTTTGGTTAAGAATTAGTACTTGGTGATTTTTATTAAATAATTCCTCGTGGGAACGATACTCTACTTTCACTTTATTATTTGTTGACCGTGTATACTTGCACGTATTCATTGATTACGAAATCGACCAACAAGTTTTTGGCGCCGCTGCCGGGGAATAATTTTAATAATTTTTTACCAATATTAATTTCAATCAAATTAGTCTTAATTTAAAGATTTTTATTTTTATTTTTAATTCTCTTCTTATATTTCTCTCATTTTAGGTACCATGGATGACTTTGAGTATCAATGGCAATACCAGAACGTGACTCAACCAAGGGGGATGGAGATTGAGAGACTCGCGACACTTTCCGCAATGTCAACACAAATTAAAGAACTTTCGAGGAAGTTGGACGTTATCGCATCCCAACAGAGTCGAAGGATGGCAGTTATGTGTGACTATTGTGCTGGCAATCACCCGAGTAATCAATGCACCATCAATCTTGGGCCTAAGACAAGATGGTGGTAACTACTTGAATCAAGATGCATATGATATTTATGAACAAGTTTGGGGGTATCACCCGGATTTTTCATGGAGCTACAACTATCAAGACCAATACTCTACTCCAAATCCAACATACACGCCGGAATTCTCATATCAACCTCTATTAAAAGAAGAAAATTCAAGGTTGGAGGAATTGTGGTCCAAGTTCGAGGAGAGAGGGATTAATTAAATGGGGTCAATTCTAAATCTTGCGGATCAGATAGAGCAAATGACCAAAGTCATAAACAACTTTCCTCCAAACACTTGGCTTTATGACATGGATGACGAAATTGATGAAGTGCCCGAGCCAAATCTATATTTGGATGAGACACGAGATGTTGAAAAAGAGGAGACAAGTAGGGATAATGAAAATAAGGTCGGTGAAGAACTAACTATGATTGCCAACGAGGAGGAGCCAATGTTATTAGTGCCCCAAGTTCCTTCTCCGCCAAAGTTCAAGAATCCTATAGATTTGCAAAACCATGTCCGCATAGTAGTCATGTCTTCTATGATACTCCTTGTGACGTAAAAAGCGAGTACAACTTCGAAGCCATGGTTTAATGAGTTGGAGAAGATAGAAGAAGAGATTGTTGTGTCGATGAGCCTCAATGCCGTAATCTATTCGCAGACAAATGGAAAAAACACCTAGATGTTGGACGTTCTTTAATGTGATCTTATCTAAACAAAGCATGCTAGGTGACTTTAATACAATGGCTATCGTAAATGGGAACCTACCAAAAGCTATATTATTTCCGATGGATGGAGGGTTCCTCAACTTTCAAGAGGAATTGGATAGCATTGACGCATAAAGTCGGTGAAAGACTATAAATCAAGCGCTGACTGGGAGGCAACCCAGAATTTTTATATTTATATGCTTTACTAGTTTATTTAGTAGATAGGAATTAATTTGCTTAGTAAGTTCTCTTATAATCTAATACATGTTGTCTCTCTTCATTGCGTATTGGAGGTTCAATGGATAGGAAAATGATCGTCGCTACCATCGCCACCAAAGACCTCACGCTTTTAGCGATTACTGTGGAAGTTCTCTTCTACTTATCGCTATATTCTTACAATGAGGACATTGTAATTGCTAAGTTTGGGGGAGTTTAGTTTAGTTCGTTTCTTGCATGTTTAGTTTCATGTTTATGTTATGTTATTTTGCATATGTTGTTAATATAGTTTAGGTTCATTATAAAAAAAAAATCAAAAATTCAAAAATTCAAAAATAATAGTTAGTTACTATGTTCATTTTGCATAAGTCCAAATGGTTTGTTATAGTTAAGTTTATTTTGGCCAATTATGAGATTGGAATTGGGTGACAAGTATAATAATCGACTATTAGAGCTTTGATGTGATTTCTTGTTATGAATTGAATCTTTTTACTGCTTGAAACTAGTATAATAATGATAAAGACAAGATAAAAACAACTTGTTGATTGATTGACTTTAAATTGATACATAATGGGACTCTAAAGGATAATGCTAGTTTGAATGAAAGAATGACAAGAATAAGTAGTGATGACTAAAATTAGACAAGAACATAAGTTTGGGGGAATATATGTGGGGTATATAAGCTTTAAAAAGAAAAGAAAAGAAAACATGTTGAGTCTTGTGGTGGGTTGAGGAGAAACACTCCCCATAAACACAAGCGTGAGATGGAGCGTAAAACGCACTCACCAACCATATATCAAAAGAAAAAAAAAAGGGAAAAAAATGGTATACAGGGTGACTAGTCTTATTTCGGGGCCTTTGTTACTTGAGCAAGTACGCCCGAGGGGATTGTCTTTACACCTAGCGCCCTAAGGTCTTTTATGGTCCTGGGAGTCGTTGGTCGAAAAGCTCGCTAAGGGGTAACATCATTAGCCTAATGGGATGAGACATTGCACATACCATTTATGTATATATAAAAAAATGAATAAATCACGGGAAAAGAGCAAAAAGCCCCCGTGTAAAAAAAAGAGAAGGAAGAAAAGAAAGTATAAGTATCCTGCATGTACCCTTGAATTTGGTTGAGTTTAATTTTAGTTGAATCGTGCCTATCTTTGAGATTTCTTGAGTTTACACTTAATGATGCCTTCGAAGAGACTTGTTATGTGTTAAATTTGATTTTATATCAATTAGCATGGTTGTTGAGCACACACACGCACTATACCAGTAATAACAGTTTAAGACTTGATGATTGACTAGGAAATTGTAGATTGGTTTTGATATGAAGTATTGTCGTGTTAGCTTGATTGCTCTAAGGCCGAGTGAATAGATTTGATTCTATCAAATACTACTGGATTCGTAGGCATATAGATTAGTTGCATTTCATTGCATTGCATTGCATTATGTTGTGTTACTTGGGTACAAGCAACAGTTTAAGTTTGGGGGTATTTGATAAGTAGATTTTATATACACTTATCGGTATTTTTTACTTGAATTAGTTGCTTATATTTATGTGTCTTAGTTATTTTTCATGCATTTTGTGTTCATTTTGTAGGTTATACGTTTGGGAGCGGTGTGAGCGACTATGGGTAAGGAAAAACAAAGAAAACACAAATAATAGCAAACCGGACATCATTTGGGCTTTCATGTTTACTTCATGTTCTTGGTTTGGAACTTAGCTTATATTGAAGAGCATCGTCTTAGCTTTTCAGAACATTTTGAATCATTCTAATCAGAGTTCGGATGCAAGAGTTATGATCGTTGTACCAACGGACGTCGAACGTCATGGTTTTGGGTGGTCATTTGCGTAGCAGTTACTTCCAGCTCAATTTCAGCCTTCATCCGCCCAGAATTTCTCAATCCTCAAAGAATGAAAGTTGTAGATCTCGTCGATATCTTCAATTTGATAGGTGTCAGGTCCTGTAACCCCTCCCGGATCAAAAGTTATGGTCGTTTTCCCAAAGGACGTCGGAGCAGAAAATGTCAGAACTTGGGGCCATGGCAGGCGCCCATTTTTATTTGCTATGCCCAGCCGCCCAATCGGGAGTAGTGTTTGAGTTCAAGCCCAATATTTGGTATTGGGGAAAGGGTTTGTGCGCACTTTGGACGCTGCGTTTTGGGCGAATTTTGACACCTTTTGACTCCAAATAGGATTGGGTTTATTCCTAAGCTAAAAATTGGACTTGTAACCTATAAATACACGATGTAAGGCATAAAATAAAGGGAGATTACATAGCTTAGATTAAAGATACACTCCATTAGATTAGAACATAAACCCTAGTTCTTATTAGTTTTGGAGATTGAAGCAACTTGGAGATCATTGAAGATCAAGAGCAGGAGCAAGAGAGGAGCATCAGATTTGCTGACAACAAATTCTATTCTCTTCTCTTATCATACTTTTATCTTTTAATGTCTATTCAATTATGGATTCTTGGTTTTAATTTATTAATTATGAACTAATTTCTTTTATTAAGATTCCAATGGAACCTTTAATGATTATGATTGATTATTTGATTTATTCCAATTATTTATGTTGAAGTGAATTGTTCATCTTGCTTTGTGCTTATTGATTAATTATCTGGCCAATAATTACCTTGTTACTCTAGAAGGAATTGGGAAAGGAATTCTAGGGTTAGAACTGGGCATGATGACATGTGACTTAGTTATTTGCACAGTGAATAATTAGGTTTGTGAATAGAATGAGAATATCTATTTGCCGCATGTAACACATAAGGAATTAGGATTGTAGTGAGTTTAATTCAATTGTTTTACATAGGGATATAGTAAAATTAATCTGGATTAAATAGAAGACAAATGATCACTTGAGAAAGGGCTTTTGGCACTTGAGAATTCCTGTTAACAATTCAGTAGGCATAATAATTGGGATAATTGGATAATTGGTTTATAGTTCATAATTGGGAATATTGGAGTCTTAATCTTTATTTATCTGAATTTAGACATAAAGCAATTCAGTTTAATTAGTTAATTTAGTTTTCTTAATTAGAAAAATCACGATTTGAGATTGTTTAAATAAAATTAGTTTGGTTAAGAATTAGTACTTGGTGATTTTTATTAAATAATTCCTCGTGAGAACGATACTCTACTTTCACTTTATTATTTGTTGACCGTGTATACTTGCACGTATTCATTGATTGCGAAATCGACCAACATTGGTCAATATGGGGTAAAGGATAGAAGTCCTTTGGGCATGCTTTGTTCAGATCTGTGTAGTCAATGCAGACTCTCCATTTCCCATTCTACTTCTGTACCAGCACTACATTCGCCATCCACTCCGGATAGTCTATCTCGAAGATGAAGTCAGCATCTATCAATTTCGTGATCTCCTCATCAATGATTCTTTGACGCTCGGGTGCAAAGATTCGCCTTTTCTGCCGAACTTGCTTCTTTGATGGATCCACATCCAGCCGATGCTCGGCAATCTTTCGACTAATCCCAGGCATGTCCAGTGGCTCCCATGCAAAGATGTCTGCATAGCAGCGAAGAAGTTCCATAATATTTGTCCGGAGAGGTTCCGGCAAACCTGAACCAATCTTCACTGTCTTGTCTTTCTTTCCAAGGACCAGCTCGATCTCTTTTGTCTCCCCTGTAGGAATAACCAATGGCTCCGAACTGCTTTCAGTAAAGGGCTCGATCTCAATCGCTATGGTTTGCTTCTGCTTGCTGACCCCTACTCCCGAGGAAATGACAGCATTCCGATAACAGCGTCGGGCCAGATCCAAATCCCCTGCTACCTCTCCCACTCCATGTGCCATAGGGAATTTAATTTTGAAATGAGGGATGGAAGTCACCGCTTGGAGAGCAGTCAAGGTAGGTCTTCCCAGTATGGTGTTGTAGGCAGAATCTACATGCACAACATAAAATTTACATGTTATTTCTACCTGTTGTGGAGCAGTACCGAAGATGACCGGTAACTCAATAGTCCCTGCCACTCTGACCGGATCGTTGCTGAAGCCATATAGGGGAGCCTCCTGCCCAACCTCCATCTTTCACCCATCAAGATGCATCCTCTGATAAGCGTAGGCATACATAATATCCACAGAAGACCCGTTGTCTATCATCATACGCTTTACATCCACCGAGCCTACTTGTGTAGTGATCACTAACTCTCCTTCATGTGGCTCGATGGGCTCCGAAGGATAATCTGCATCGGTAAAAGAGATAACAGTTCCTGGAAATGCTCTGTTGGCCTTCGGGGGAGCACCAACCACAGACATGACCGAATCCAAATATCCTCTCCTCTTCTTCCCTGCTAACTTCCCTGCTGTCCCACCGGTTATTACATCAACGACGTGCCTTGGCGGTGGTATTAGAGCATTTTGGACGGGTGGAACCATTTGAACCGTCTGAATAGTACGGTCGACATTCTGCTGATCTTGTTGGTCCCTCCCGGCCACATACTGAACCAGCAAACCGCTTTGAATCTTCTTCTCCACAAAATCCTTCAGATTGCAACACTCATTAGTATCATGGCCCGCGGCTTGATGATAGCCACAATATTTCTGAGAGTTGCCCTGCCCTGTCCTATAATTATCACAAGGTGGCTCTAAGAATGGCTGGTTTTTGATCTGGTCCAAAATCATCGACCTATCCGTATTCAGTTTGGTGTAAACCTTATTCACATTCGGGGCGGACGCAGGTGGACGACTACTTCCTTGTCGCCATGAGTTGTTATACTTCTTCGAACTGCCCTCTGGCCGATCATTATACCCCCCATCTTCCTCTGATCGTCCTGGGTCTTAGGAATATCTGCCTCCTTCATTTGGTCCGAAGAAGGACGCTTCAGGCTATTCATAGCCTCCTCCACAACAATATAACCTTTTGCCTTGTCGAAAGCCTCTGCCAGACTCTTCGGATGATGGAACATCAATTTCTTCACTAGCTTTTCAGACTTCACCAGATCTAGCCCATTTTGAAACAGCCCTACCGCCTGGAGATCATTGAGGTCGGACACCTGACCAACTGCTTCTCTGAACCTCTTCACATACTGGCCTAAAGATTCGTTGTTGAACTGTCTGACCTATGCTAGAGAACCTGTAGGCTTCCCTCTTCTTCGGTTGCTCCCAAAGTGGGCATGAAACTTGTCACAGAGCTCGGTCCAATAGGAAATTGAATCTGACGGTAAAGTTCCCATCCACTGCCTCGCATCTTTTCTTAGTGTTGTGACAAACGTGTTACACTTTGCAGCATCGGTAAAGTTATAATAATCCATCAGCCGGTCGAACGCCTGGCTATGGTCATAAGGATCCCCAGACCCATCGTAACTCTCCATGCGTGGCAGCTTCTTGGTGATGTCTGCCTTTTCCTTAAGAATGTCCGAGGAAAAAGGAGACGCCTTCTTCCCCGGGGTGTCCTTCATCTACTGCACCTCTGCCAACTGCTTTCGGAGCTCCTTCAACTCTTTAACCAAATAATCTACCCCCTCCGGTTGAGACGACGCTTATTTCTCCGGGGAGTCTTTCTTCTTTTGAGTGGATCGATCTTTTACCATAGAAGCCCCAATTTTTGAGGGACTTTTACGATGATGATGGTTCACAGAGCGACGTGCCCTCGGTGGACTTTCTGGTGTATGGACCCTAGATCTGCTTCGTCTTTGGGTTCTGTGGCTGTGATGAGAATGCGCAACAATGAGCGCCTTCTTTATATTCTCCGGAGTACATTCCCTGGATCGGCCTCTTCGTTCATTTCGACCTTGCTCTTTAGGATCGATAGGGTGATGTGCCCTCTTCGATCTTTGAGGAGTAGGACTTCTTGATCCTCTTCTTTCTCGATGTTGGCCCCGAGACTCACGTCCTGAATGGGCAGGTTCCTTCCCACTTCGATATCCATGCCCTTCGGACTGAACATAACTGGACTCTTCATCTCTCAACTCTGCCATCCGGGACATCTGCTCAGTTATATCCTGTCGTTGCTTTATAAGTGCCTCCATGGCCCTATCTGCTTCGTCTGCCATCTTAGCTTAGTAAGGGAAGGCCTTTTTTCGTCCTTGGCCATCTCTCAGACGTCGAGTTTTAGGTGAGGTGCCTTCTACTTGTTTCCGACCGTGACCAGACTCTTTCTCTGCCGTGAAGACTAGCTTTCTCTTAGCTTTGCCCACAGCCCTTGGACGAGAATATCCATGCGAACACTTGGACGCTGTGATGGCATGAACACTTAATGTAGGTCCCAAACGCTGGAGGATAAAAATGTCTAGTGTTAGAGAGATAAGAATGGAGGATAAAAATGTCTAGTGTTAGAGAGATAAGAATTGTGTGTTGTGTGTATGCGTACCTTCTCTTAGAGATTTTCTTGTTAGATTATACTCTCTTGCCTGGTTTACCATGCCACCAACTCCTATCTGACACAGTCCCCTACTTCTCACTGATCTCAGTCGGATGCATGCAGGTTGTCACCTTTTTCCCACTGTACATGTCGCCGACCAGATATAATCCCATCCACATTAATGATCTGCAGACTTTTGGTCAACAGCCTTCCTTTTTCATTATTACAAGTCAAAGACTTAGATATTAAAAGATACAATGGATCAACCCATTGACCCGGTCCAATGTTAAGGAGAAATAATGTAAGGATTAGGCCCAATAACTTTAAGACCCAATAGTGGAGACCCAATGGACTAATTAAATAAATAAGCCCAATCCATAAGGCCCAATAGGAGATATATCATGACCAATTCCATGATGGAATTATACCTGAATCCTGTTCGGATGATCATCGGTGTCGCCACAGCTTCGGGCCTGGATTCAGATTAGGATGGTTTTTGTGGCGAAGGTCTGAATTGTTCGGGAGGCGGTGAAATATTTGTTGTTTTATGTTCGGCTGGAGCAGGCTCTTTAAATGGACTTCCAATCTTAATTTATGTTGTTATTTAATGTTCATCAGATGGGCTTCGGTAAGCTATATTTTGGGCCTTTATTGACTTTATTATAAATTCGTTTGCCTTGGACCGATGCCATTTATACACTTTCCCGATGCTATTTATACTCTTTCATTAAACATCTTGTTTAATAAAAGACTAGGGGAAATGTTGGGTCATGATATTTTACATAGTGGGCCGGACTGGTTGGGCCTACTTATTTGGTTATTCTCTTGGGTCATTATTATTGGGCCTTGTTATTAGACTAATTCATTGGATTATCTTGATTGGGTCTTACAAAGTCTTGGGCTGAATTATTGAACCGACCCATCAGATATTTAAATATCTACATCTTTGACCGGTGATGATGACAATGATATGGCTGACTGATATCTTACATCGCATTAATGAGGATTGAATGATCCGGTCATTGATTGTGGACGAGGGGATGGGATTAACAGGAAAGCTACCTGTAGTGGGTAGGGTCAGGAGGGTCAGTGACACAAGAAACCGAGTCTTGTATTATATCATAGCAAGGAAATCTCCAAGAAAAGGTACGCATACACACAACACACAATTCTTATCTCTCTAACACTAGACATTTTATCCTCCATTGTTAACCCTTGTAATGTACTGTCTCGACTCTCACGCTGAAGCTATCCCCGACGGTCCGGTAAATTGAAGCTTTTGTGTTGATCGTGTTTCTTCAGATGGGATCGGGCGTCTTATATGATTGGGACGTGGCAAAAGATCTTGGTGTTAACACTATGCATCTTCTGGCCAAACAAAATTTGAGACATGTCTACTACGTTTTTTTTGACAGAGATGTAAGAGAAGACGAGACTTTACAGTGGGTTGGTTAAGATCCACTACAAGGTATAATTCATACTCACATTTTGTAGAGGAGTTATGTACAGTAGTACAATACTAACATGCTTCCTCTTTTTTCTTTTTCAGCCTCTACACTTGGAGCTATATAATGTGCATGAGAACTTCTTTGTCCCCTCTTTTTTGAACGAAATCAATGAGAACAAGGAGGATAATTTTACAAATATAATATCTCAACCTTCTCCTGGACTTATAACATTTAAAATGTTGCAGTCAAGTTTTAGTGAGATGCTGATAGCTGAGGTATCATTTTAGCCTTCCTCTTAGTTTGGCTTCTGTGTTTTCTTAGCGAGTTTTGATTGTTTAGGTAGAAAATTTTGAAAAGTGGGTCCTCAAGACAAAATTCAGAATGATGAAACCAAATACAATGAATAAATATGGTGATGTTCTAGATGACATTAGCCTGGAAACAATACTTGACAAGTTAATGAAACTCTATATTCTTTATATGACTATATCTAAAGGTAAAAAATATATGTTCACAACTATAAAATTTGAGCAACAATAATATATATATATATATATATATATATATATAAATGAACATAAAATGGGCAACATAGCTCAATGATGGAGTATTGGCTTTCTTAATTCTCTCTCAACTTTGTGCTGATTTAGTTTGTATACAGTTTTCTTTCTTGAAGTTGGTGGAGCTACACTTGATTCTCATCATGGCTTTGTCGTCGAGTATGAAATGAATAAAAGCGTCGACCTTGGTGGGTCAGAAGAAGAAATTCGTCAATTTCTATTTTAGCCCTTAATTAAAGTGCAAGTGTGTAGGTAAGTGCTATTCAAATTGTTTTATTTGATAAAGACTTTCCCAATAGTATGGTTGAATTTCTTTGTTATAATAAGTTACAATTTGAATGGAACTTAGTAGTCAGTTTGTGTTCTTGATGATTGTTTATCCCGGACGAATTCTTAAGTTAAGAGTTCGTGGAACTTAGAGAGATCTAAAAAAAGATACTTCATCCAAGGAGGTTTGTATTATGTTGGCAGGTGTAGTTGTACGTTTTAATGGATCTCACATTCAGGTATATACTCTCAACATACAAAATATTTTTCATAGAAACAGCTTTTGGCAATCATTTCTTGGCGGTGCATGTGTTCATGTTGTAACAAATAAGTTGACGCTTGACCAATTATGATTAATTTGATTTTGGGCGTACATTCTTATTTCTTTTATTTGTTTTTCTGCCAATAATAGTTATCTTTTGTCATGCTTTGTTTCTGGCATATGATTGCCTTTTGTTCTTCTATGCTCTATATAATGCGCGTTTAATTGGGTTCATCCCCTTTTTGGCTCTCTTAATGAATGATTTACTTGTGAGTTTTTTAATATTAATTGTTTTTGGCATATTTATCATTACTTTTGAAACTCTTAACCTTAAATCTCTTAATTAGAGACTTCAAAATATGTGACTGTTTTTGTTTATTTCTCACTTCTTTTAAAAAAATTAACTTGGATCTATAATTTGCATATAAACGAATCTATTCATATGTATCTTTATGATTTTGAGATTGATTTGAGAAATTATTGATATGTCGATGTATATGTACAAAGTTTCTTTCCTGCCATGACAAAGTTTGTCGGGTCCTTGGGCCCCAAGTCTCGATATGTTGATGTTATATCTGGTTGCCTCAAAGCTGGAATGTTAGGTATCATGTTTATTCTCTATTAAATTGTTTAAAATTGTATTCTAAATTGTATATGGTTAGATGAATTGGTATCGAGTTGGATTGGAAGGAAAAAGTTCTTTATTTTTCTTTTTGATATGAAATATGGACCTATTTTTTCTTCTCATTTAATTGTTTTTGGGTTCGTATTTTGGCAGTGGCAATGATTTGATTTTTCGTGGGGAGACTTGAATATCACCAAGAGACTCTAGAAAATTGAAGCATGTTGTCAAGAGCACCAAGAAACTCTGTGTTGTATGTATTAATATTTGTTACTTTCTCTTTACCTTTCTTTTCTTTTTAGATATCAAGGAGATTTCATAACTCATTTTCCTTATTACCGTTAAACTCCAATTACAAATTTGATTCTCTCACACCTTTCTAATAAGACATAACATTATCTCTTTTTTCTTGCAATTTCTGGAAGATAGTTCTGAAGAAACTTCAAAGTAAAGATGATATTTTTATTCATTCTATGCATACCTCACTATCGCATAAATGATTAAGTACTTCAGTTTAGCTTCAAGCACACAATTTACACACACAAGGGAAGCATTATTTTCTCTAACAAAGCTACGAATTATGATATTTTTTTACTTTGAAGATTTATTGGAAGTTTGGGGAAAATTTTGGTCACCACTCTACTTGAACCTGCAATTTATCACCTTTCGATATTAATTTTCTGCACATTTGTAACCTACTTTTTAGGAACTTAAAAGCGTCACTGTATTGAAAAGGATTCTTGCTCCAATTGTCTATCTTGCCATATGGATAAAATCAAAAATGATTTTATTTATTCATTGCTTTTGGAGAGCAATTTATTAGAGACACGAGTTAGTCATGTATTTATTTTTATTATATTTCTTTGGTCAGGAGAGTAATACAATTTTCAAGTTGCAAAACTGATGCAGCTTGGGTTGGCATATTTATTTGAATATGTGGATGTGATGGAGGGCTTTGAAAAGTCACTTTTTGTATATAGATGGAAGCTTAGCGCAGTGGGCTTCAAATGCTTTTTTTTTTGGGATCATACATTCAATTTTTGGTGGACAACCTTTATTGATATTAGGAGTTGCATTAATTATGTACATTTACCTATATGATTTCTATAATGGCAGACCATATTTTTTAGGAATTTGACTAATTTGAGATGGGTCTTGTGTCCTGTAACTTTTAATTTGGGTGTTGAGCTACTATTTCTATTTCATTTGGTTTAATTATTGATATTAATTGTATTAGCATTTAATTATTGATCTGTTTTTAACATACGAAAAGATATTGAGAGTTGATCTTCATGTCTTCAGTTATTGAAAAGTCTCTCTCTCTCTCTCTATATATATATATATATATATATATATATATATATATACTAGCTGGGTCCCGTGCCTCCGGCACTGTATAGACGATGTGATTTATTTTAAACTTTGAACGACCCAGATGATTTATTGAGTAAGCGGAAAATTCAAAATCATTTGTATTTTATTAGATATATATATATATATATATATATATATATATATATATATATATATATATATATATATATATATATATATATAGCATTCTCATCGCATATTTGATAAATTATTCAATCTATTTTTCAAACTAGTCTGCGCATTGCATTTTGTTATTAACTAGTTTTACTTAATAGGTAATATGGTTTTGAAAGGTACGCTATCTTCTTCTGTAGATCAACTTACCTAATTTAATACTCCCTTTATTCCAAATTATATGGATTATTACTGAAATTTAAAATCAATTTAAGATCATTTTAAACTAAAAATAGGTATGAATCATTGAAAATTATGAAACAATAAATATTATAATCAATAATACCTTTTAAATATTTACAATATTCATTATTAAGTTAACTAATAAATTAATTGAATCTATATATGTTAATATTGAGTTTTAAAATGTCTTAAAAAAGACTAATAATACTCCTTCCGTCCCAGGATAAAAGTCTTTATTACTATTTTGGGTAGTCTCATATTAAATGTCTATTTTCTTTTAATAACCAAAATTTTATACATTTTTTCTTATTATGCCCGTGGCATTAAATATCTCATACTTTTTTTATTCTAATTCTCTCTCTATATTTAATGACATTATTATGGGTAATTTTGTCATTTTATTCCTCTTCTTAATATGCGTGAAAAGTCCACCAAGACTTTTATCCTAAGACGGAGGGAATATTATATTTTAGAGTATTTAACTAGAAGAAAGAGATTATGTTGTTTGTCACAATCAAGCTTAACAATTCATACACTCATTCATTAATGACATCTTTCTCTTTTTATTATTTTTATTAATGGCATTACAGACATTTAGCTATTTTATTATTAAATACGATGTCATTTTGAGCCTAATCTATAGTCAAGCTTGGTTGGGGTAAGCCACATATTCTCTCCCATTTAACTATTATTAAGTACAGGAAAATGCTAGTGTTTTAAATTATTTTTTTTTGTCTCAAATGATGTATATCATTACAAGGTTAATACATTTTTTTCTGCTAGACTATGTTATAAAATATCTTTTACCTTATTCAATGTCAAATCATTTTGGGCAAATTTGAAACTGATCTTAACATTAACCTAAAGTATAAAACTAGTTATTTGAGTTTAAGTAATACTCTATTATTACATAATAATTATTGTTTTAATAAGAAATAATTTCCTTATGAAGGACATCTTACCCAATATTAACATGTTACTATTAATAATGAATAAAATATATTTAATAATGTATATATATAGTGTTAAGCAATAACACATAAGCTTTATATAATATAATTACTTTTTATTGTAAAATGTTTACCTATTTATTTTGATTATAATTATATATAAAACATTATTATTAGCTTGTTAGATGATATAGTTTTAAATGTAACCAGTTTTCTTATGAATTGTATTTGAGTGAATATTAACCTATTACTAAAATATAATCAGCAATCATATAATTTAATTATTGAATTTAAAAATTAATTACTCTATCTAGCATAATATTAATCTACCGCACAGGAGTATATTTTAATAGATACTCCCTCTGTTCTAATTTATAAAATAATTAGTATTTGTTCGTGCCTGAAAGTACAACGTAATAAAAAATTAGATTAAAATTTGAACAATACTACATTAATTAAAGACTTTTTATAATCTAAAATAACTTACAATCACACATAACAATTATCATAATTCACCACACCACCACAATATTTAATTTTCTATTAAAAATATATATCCAAAAAAATCTAAACTTGTCTACAAAACTTACAAATCATCAATAACAATATTCACGTTCATAATTCACCACACCACCACAAAAACAAATATTATTATTATTATTATTATTATTATAATAATAATAATAATATAATATTATTATAATTGTTATTATTGTTATTATTATTATTGTTATAATAATTATTATTAATATTACTATTATAGTTATAAGAATAATAATAATTATTACTATTATTATAATAATTATAATTATTATTATAATTATTATAATTATTATTGTTATTGTTATTATTATTATTGTTGTTATTATTATTTTATTATTATTGTTATTATTATTTTTATTATTATTACTATTATCATAATTATTATAATAATTATTACTATTACTATTATTATTATTATAATTAATATTACTATTATAATTATAATAATATTATAATTATTATTACTATAATAATAATAATAATTATAATTATAATAATTATTATCACTATTATTATATTTACCATTATTATTACTATTACTATTATTATTATAATTATTAATTACTATTTTTTATTATTATTATAATTATTACTATTATTAAATTACTATTATTATTATTATTATTGTAATTATTATTATTATTATAATTATTGTTATTATTTTTATTATTATTTTTATTATAATTATTATTACTATTATAATAATAATAATTATTATTATAATTATAATAATTATAATAATAATAATAATAATTATTATTATTACTATTACTATTATTATAATTACTATTATTATTACTATTAATTTTATTATTATTCTTATTCTTATTATTATATTATTATTATTATTATTATTATTATTATTATTATTATTATTATTATTATTATTATTATAATTAATAATAATAATAATTGTGACACCCCCAAATCTGGATATCTTCCAACCCAATAGATGGTGCTACACGGTGCTACTGTTCACAAATATATTCAATTGAAATACATCTATGGAGTGAATATGTCTTCCATATATTACATAATAATATTTCCCTTTCCAGGTTCTTTGTAACCATTACATATGTTTTTCGTCATAGTATCAAATTAATACTATTCTATTACAATGACAACGACTTGTCTGCCTTAGCCTTTCCTTTATCCTTAATGGATCCTTCGGTCGGTTCATTTTTAGCTACATTCATATGATTCAAGCAAAGGTGACCATAACTAGCTCATCAAGTGTAACAATTATAATCGAGCAACATGTATGAATCATACAAATATATACCTTCTATAACTGAATCAATAGTTATGAAGTACTATAGATAATTCAAAATAGCACTTCTCTTTTCTTTAAAATATTTAATGATGAACATCACCATTTAAACCTTTCGTTTGGTCAAAGACCTTGAGCATTTCATTCTTTCTTTCTTTGAAAAGGACAACCTGACACAAAGTCCGTAAGTCCGACATTTCTTACGAGCACGTCTAGGTGATCAACCTATAGTACTCTATGTTGTACAACACTACTACATTAAACGTATCTACGTTCAAGTTTTGGCAACCTCACGTGACAGTCGTTTTACGACAAAACATTTCTTTGTTCATACTCAGTCTTTCTTTGAATCCATACAAAAACAATTGGCACAAGATAACAATATGAATAATATTTTGATAGATTATAATGAAATCCATAAAATACTCTACGTTTAGTCTAGCCGAAGGAAATGACTTTGACTTCTTTGTATATCATTTCATGTGTATGATACATGAATCACAAAGCTTGTCCAAAATAAACATTAATAAGGGTTTAGAACATTTGCCGTTAGCGTCTTCTACTTTTAATTCACTTTCTTTTTGAGTCGTTAATTATAGATTCTACATACACAGTCACATATCATACCATGTTAGGTCATAAACAATCAATAAGTATTGTCATTAACCTATCTTCTCATTCTTCTCGGTTTAACTATCCGTTTTATGAAAGTTACTTTGTGTTTATGTTTTCGTAACCATTCGTTAACTTTTAATTTTTAAACTTAAGGTTTTAATCATCATTTATGATGTTACTTTAAGTTTAATTAAGGTTATAATTCACATTCAATCAACTTCCCTTTCTTTTGTATTTATTTTTATTCTTCTCTGCCTTTGGTCTAGGACCATTGACAAGTGATCGTGGTCCTTTGTTATTTTCTTGTGTCACATCTCTCTCCAAAGGTATGATCTCCCGTTATGGCGCTGCAGAGCCACTTTCATAGGTTTGGACGGCGCTGTGGCGCCGACCATAAGCCTTTGAATTTTTTTTAAGTTTTTCATTTCAAATTTTTTTCGGGCTCATAACTTAATCGTTATAAGTCGGAATTGGCTCGTTCTAAAGCCGTTAGCTCACATATCTTGCATACTTCGATTTCATTAGGACAACTTAAGTTTCTGAATCCGTTAACATTAAATTCACTATTTAATTTTTTATTACACGTTTGTTAAACGTTCATGAACGTGAACATATCTCATTTCTTCGTTTTAAGTCAGAATTCGACCATTCTTGAGTCCACAACTCCTAAATGCAAATTTCTACGACACGCCATCAAAAACTAAGGTTTCTGAGTTAAACGACGACTTTTGACTATCATTCCGAGAATTTTATGATTTTGACGATTATCGTCTAATCTCGTAAATTTCGTCATAACTTCGTTACTTGAGATTTTTACTTAGTTTAAAATGGATTCATTCCATTATTTATACGTCTATCATCCTACCCAAGCATAGAGCATCTAATCCTATACACGATGGTTTTAAACTAGTCCATCAACAACATGTGTTAAATATTCATGTTTTCTTCATTAGTTCTAACTTCTTTGATTATAATTCCACTTGTAACATGGTTATTAATGTTTAAAGTCCACTAATAGACATCTTTATTACTTCTTAAGATAAATGCTCCACCAATAACCACTTCTCTATCAAGGTTACAATGAAGAGATGAAGATTAAAGGTTAAAGTTTCCTTACCTTTTGAGGTTCTAGCTTTCTTCTTCTTCTTCTTTGATTAGTTGAAATAACTCTCACTTCTTTCTCAATATAACGCTCTAAGTATTTGGGAATTAAACAACCAACAAATGAAGACATCTCCCTCTTATTTATAGAATTTGCAAGGTGAGGGAAAAAGGGTCAAAAGGTCACCCAACCTCCTTACTATTCCAAACTTTCAAAGAAAACTCTCCCTTTGCTTGGCCACCAAGTGGCCGGCCATGACTCACCATGGGTTGCCCAAAGTATTTTTCTCATCCGGTGACCCATCGGTTTGATCCACGGATTCAGTTCTTGGTTTGGACTTAAGTTTACTTTATCTTGGGCCTAACCTTGGGTTTGAATTAAATTATCTTTGGGCCTTGATAAATTTGTCATCGGGCGTTGCTCATCTTCCACTTGGGCTTGCCAAATTCACATTCAAATCCTACTAGTCCATTAATAAGGGTTTATGCTTTTAACTTATAATCCTCGCATATTCTTCTCGTATGCTAGTTCGTATAACATTCATCCTATACGTTATATTATCTTTCATATATACTTGTACCATACCTTGTATAATACTCGTATTTATTCCCTCGTATAATAACTTTCTTATTATACTTAATTATTCAAATCGTCACTTTTCCTAACATTCCCGAATTTGAGTACGCAGGCGAAAAACTATGTTTGCCATAACTGAATTACTATTAGTTAATCCATTCTTCCTTAACATTCTATCGTTACGTATTTTCTGGAAATTCAAAAATAATTCTCGAGTAGAAATGGATGAATAGTGTTTTTCAGAGAATTTCTCGGAAAGATTTTATTTTTGTCTTGGAAATTTAAACACCTTATTTCTAGCATTTAGCCAGAATACTACTATCATACCTCTCTTTTAGGTTGTAGATTAACCTTCATCTCGCTTACTTGTTATAAATAACATATAATATAATTGTACTTAATATATAATCAAATAAAAATTAATTTACATTATACTCTGATTTTTTCGGTTGTTATATTCTTCCCCCTTATAATGATTCTGTCCCCAGAATATAGCCATAAGTTAGTCGAACAACTGAGGGTAATTCTTCTTCATCTTTTCTTCAAGTTCCCACGTTGCTTCTTCGGCATCGTGGTTTCTCCATACTACCTTCACCGAATGTATTACTTTATTCCTTAAAACTTGATCTTTTCTATCAACGATTTGAATAGGAATTTCTTCATACATCAAGTACTTTTCAACATGAATAGGCTCATATTCTATCATGTGCTTATAGTCTCGCTTATAAGGATGCAATACAGATACATGAAACACATTTTGTATACGTTCTAACTCTGGAGGTAACACTACCATGTAAGCTACCTCTCTTACCTTTTTTAATATTTCAAAAGGTCCTATAAACCTTGGACTTAATTTTCCTTTCTTTCCAAAGCGTATTTTTCCTTTTCAGGGAGATACCTTTAGAAACGCATACGAGCCGACTTCAAACTCTCTTTTCATTCAATGAGGACATGCATACTTTTTCTGTTTGTCTTGAGCTGCTACCAGTCGCATTCATATTAACTTAACTATATTTTCTGTGTGTTGTACCATTTCAGGTCCTAGCATTCGGCGTTCTCCCAGTGGCATTCTGCAATTTCTCCTATATAAAGCTTCGTAAGGCGGCATGCCTATGCTTGCATGATAACTGTTGTTATGCGCAAACTCTACTAACGGTAGCTGATCATCCCAACTACCCTTAAAATCCATGACACAAGATCTTAGCATATCTTCTAACATCTGAATTGTCCTTTCAATTTGCCCATCTTTCTGTGGGTGATAAGCTGTACTTAACTTCAACTGCATCCCCATCTGTTCTTGCAGACTACTCCAGAAATTTGATGTGAATCGTGGATCACGATATGACACTATCGAAACTGGCACACCATATCTTGAAACAATTTCCTTAACATAGAGTTTAGCTAACTGATCTAAATTATATTTTACTCTTATTGGAAAAAAGTGAGCTGTTGCCTCTTTTTCAGTTCTAACAAAAGAGCTCTAACTCATGCAAGCATACATGTGTCAACAAGTAATACATAGCAAGTAATATCGATCCCACAAGGAAAGTTGTTTAATTTAAATTACTATGCATCAATTAAATCACTATATTTATATGCTCAAACTACTGAATATGATTGGTGAATTACGCTAATCGCCAATAACGACTAAAATAATAATAAAGATGTAATAAATCAAATCTAAAAGAAATGGGATCCTAACTTCATTTAATACTTCATCTAATCACCACTATCATTCAAGACTTGTTCATATATCACAGGAAAGTAGCCAAGAGCACTAAAAGAGTCATAGCCATTTTTCAATGTACTATGACCTACTTACACATCATCCACAAGCGATAGACTCTATGTAATCATCAATATAACCAAAATCACTATATGTCTATGTGAAATTGCAACCATATTGAATTTAAGCTCAAGCCCTTATTCTAACTCATACGGTGAAATAGTATATGTCTATCTGGTTCACGAAATACACAAGCCATACAAAATGTTTTCCATATAATGTATCTTATCATGATTACAATCCATACTTGCATGTTCATTGTCAATTCCACACAAGTACGAAAAGCGAATGGTGATTAAGCATTCATACATGCAAAACAATCATGATAGAAATCCCATATGATATGTAATACAGTCCAGCATTCAAGCATGCAACCAAACTACATATTAAAATTCGTTAGAATCCCATAATGGAGTTTAGTTCATGACTGAACCAAAAGCCATTATGGGATCAAATCTAAACATGGCTAATAAGCAAATAATTGGAAGATGAAAGATAGAAACGATCAAACCAATTGCTGATTATAATCCACTAGTAACATTCAAATCCTCATATAAATCCAGCAAAATACTAATAAAAATCCACAGTGATAGAAAATCCCACGAAGAATTAGAAAACTAGAGTTTAGGCTTCAGTCCACATTGGAATCTCCCTCAGAGTGTAAACCATAGTTACCAAATGAAAATACGTAAAACTAAATAATGATCCGTCTGACACCATTCAAAAATCGTTTTAAATCAATTACAACCCTTTTAATTAAAAATTAAAATAAAACAAATCAGCAGCTACAGGCATCGCGCACGGCCGCGCGCTTCCATAGTGTAATCCTCGCGCGGGAGCGCAACTTGTAGTGTGTAATGTTTTCCAGCCAGGTGCTCGCGCGGGCACGCATCCCCAAGCTTGTCCTGCCGCGCGGCTTCTGCAACTTTGAGTTCTGGTTTTCCTGCTGCAACTGATCTGTTCCGCTTCTCCTTCCTTTGTCCATCCACTCTTAGTCTTCTGCTCCTTGACCCTTATGCCACGCATATCCCAGTTTGTGCCTCGCTTCATGCGTCCATTCACCTCGTGCCCTCTAATTCCACTAAATTAGGTCGTTTCCTGCACTTTTTCACCAAAAGGAGTTTTAAGTAAATGCAATGCAAAATAACATGAAATGCAACTAAAAACACATTAAAATGTACTTGAGAAGGGGCACAGTTCGCGTGAATTACTATCCAATAAGTAGGTATAAAACCCACTTATCATGAGCTGACTTCGTCAAATGGTCCACTATTACCCAAATAAAGTCGTACCCTTTCTGTGTAGTTGGAAGTCCCACCACAAAATCCATTGTGATGTGTTCCCACTTCCATTATGAAATTTCCAATGACTGTAACAAGCCGCTTGGTCATTGATGTTCGGCCTTAACTTTTTAACAAGTTAAGCACCTACTTACATATTCTACTATCTCTCTCTTTATGTTCGATCACCAAAAATTCTGTCGAAGGTCTTGATACATCTTAGTATTACCAGGATGAATCGAGTACCTTGAACTATGAGCCTCTTGTAATATTTCATCCTTCAATTTTGTTTCACTCAGAACCCAAATTCTTCCTTTAAATCTTAATAACTCCTCATTATCAAGACTATACTTTATTTCTTTTCCATCTGCTAGCCGTTTCTTCATCTGGTCATACTCATCATTTATGAGTTGTACCTCCTTGACTCTCTCTACAATGGTAGTTTGGGTCTCCGTTGTAAATAATTTTTGACCCGATTCACTCGGTAACTTCACCTCTAATTCCATTTTAGCCATCTCTGTTATTAACTCAATTTGAGCCGTTAACATAGACAACTTTTCTCGACCCTTTCTACTTAAGGCATCGGCCATGCACCACATTCGCTTTTCCTAGATGATACAGGATATCAAAGTCGTAATCCTTTATCAACTCCAACCATCTTCTTTGTCTCATATTTAAATCTTTTTATGTGAAGATATATTTTAGACTTTTATGGTCCGTGTGTATCTCACATTTTTTTCTATATAGGTAATGCCTCCAAATCCTTAAGGTAAATACCACCGCTGTCAGTTCTAGATCATGAGTAGGATAAACTTTCTCATAATCTTTTAACTATTGTGATGCATACGCAATGACAGTGCAATGCTGCATGAGCACGTAACCAAATCCTCTATGCGAAGCATCGCTATAAACTACACAATTCCCTGTATCATTAGGTAAAGATAATACAGGTGCTTCACTCAACTTTTTCTTCAGTTCTTGAAAATTATTTTCACACTTCTCAGTCCACACGTATTTCACTGTCTTCCTTGTCAAATTAGGTAATGGAGTAGAATTCTTAGAAAAATCCTGGATAAATCTTCGATAGTATCCCTCTAACCCTAGGAAACTCCTTACCTCTATCGGTGTTTTCGGTTGTTCCCAATTAAGCATTGCTTCCACCTTTGCTGGATCCACTGAGATTCCATCTCGGTCGATAACGTGCCCCAAAAACTGCACTTTTTCTAGCCAAAATTCACACTTAGTGAATTTCGCGTATAATTTCTCCTTTTTAGTGTCTCCAACACTAATCTTAGGTGTTCAGCGTGATCTTCTAGCGTCTTAGAATAGACTAGAATTTCATTGATAAACACTACAACGAACTTGTCCAAATATTGTTTGAACACTCTGTTCATCATATCTATGAATGCAGCTGGTGCATTCTTATAATTATTATTAATTACTACTATTATTATTATTATTATTATAATTATTACTATTATTATTATTATTATTATTATTATTATTATTATTATACTTATTGTAATTATTATTACTATAATAGTAATTATTATTATAATTATTATTGTTATTATTTTTATTACTATAATAATAATAATAATAATTATTATTATTATAATTATAATAATTATTATAATTATAATTATTACTATTACTATTGTTATAATTACTATTATTATTACTATTAATTTTTTTTATTATTATATTATTATTATTATTATAATTAATAATAATAATTAATAATAATAATAATAATAATAATAATAATAATAATAATAATAATAATAATAATAATAATAATAATAATAATAATAATAATTGTGACGCCCCCAAATTCGGGTATCTTCCAACCCGATAGATGGTGCTACACGGTGCTACTGTTCACACATACATTCAATTGAAATACATCAATGGAGTGAATATGTTTTCCATATATTACATAATAATATTTCCCTTCCTAGGTTCTTTGTAAACATTACATATGTTCTTCGTCATAATATCAAATTATTACAAAATTAATACTATTCTATTACAATGACAACTACTTGTCTGCCTTAGCCTTTCCTTTATCCTTACTGGATCCTTCGATCCGTTCATTTTTATCTGCATTCATATAATTCAAGCAAGGGTAAACATAACTAGCTTAGCAAGTGTAAAAATTATAATCGAGCAACATGTATGAATCATACAAATATATACCTTCTATAACTGAATAAATAGTTATGAAGTACTATAGATAATTCAAAATAACACTTCTCTTTTCTTTAAAATGTTTAATGATGAATATCATCATTTAAATATTTAGTTTGGTCAAAGACCTTGAGCATTTCATTCATTCTTTCTTTGAAAAGGACAACCCGACACACAGTCCGTAAGTCTGACATTTCTTATGAGCACGTCTAGGTGATCAGCCTATAGTACTATATGTTGTACAACACTACTACATTTAACGTATCTACGTTCAAGTTTTGGCAACCTCACGACAAAACATTTGTTTGTTCATACTCAGTCTTTCTTTGAACCTATACCAAAACAATCGGCACAAGATAGCAATATGAATAATATTTTGATAGATTATAATGAAATCCACAAAATACTCTACGTTTAGTCTAGCCGAAGGAAATGGCTTCGACTTCTTTGTATATCATTTCATGCGTATAATACATGAATCATAAAGCTTGTCCAAAATAAACATAGACAAGGGTTTAGAACACTTGCCTTTGGCGTCTTCTACGGTTAATTCACTTTCCTTTTTAGTCGTTATAGATTCTACATACACAGTCACATATCATACCATGTTAGGTCATAAACAATCAATAAGTATTGTCATTAAGCTATCTTCTCCTTCTTCTTGGTCTAACTATCCGTTTTATGAAACTTACTTTGTGTTTACGTTTTTGTAACCCTTCGTTAACTTTTAATTGTTAAACTTAAGGTTTTAATCATCCTTTATGATGTTACTTTAAGTTTAATTAAGGTTATAATTCACCTTCAATCAACTTCCCTTTCTTTTGTATTTATTTTTATTCTTCTCTGCCTTTGGTCTAGGATCGCATCACTGCACATGTCTGTCCCAGTTGTCTCGATCTCCGCTTCTTGAACTACTGGCACAATTGAGCCTAGAGCCTTTGAATTTTTTTTTTTAAGTTTTTCATTTCAAATTCTTTCCGGGCTCATAACTTAATCGTTATAAGTTGGAATTGGCTCGTTCAAAAGTCGTTAGCTCACATATCTTGCATACTTTGATTTCATTAGGATAACTTAAGTTTCTGAATCCGTTATCATTAAATTCACTATTGAATTTTCTATTACGCATTCGTTAAACATTCGTGCACGTTCATAGCTCATTTCTTTGTTTTAAGTCAGACTTCGACCATTCTTGAGTCCACAACTCCTAAATGCAAAGTTCTACGATATGCCATCGAAAACTAAGGTTTCCGAGTTAAACGACGACTTTTGACTATCATTCCGAGAATGATGCGATTTTGACGATTATCGTCTAATCTCGTAAATTTTGCCATAACTTCGTTACTTGAGATTTTTACTACGTTTAAAATGGATTTATTCCATTATTCATTCGTCTATAATCCTAACCAAACATATAACATCTAATCCTATACACGATGGTTTTAAACTTGTCCATCAACAACATGTGTTAAATATTCATGTTTTATTCATTAGTTCTAACTTCTTTGATTATAATTCAACTTGTAACATGGTTATCAATGTTTAAAGTCCACTAATAGCCATCCTTGTTTCTTTTTAAGATACTTGCTCCACCAATAACCACTTCTCTGTTAAGGTTACAATGAAGAGATGAAGATTAAAGGTTAAAGTTTCCTTACCTTTTGAGGTTCTAGCTTTCTTCTTCTTCTTCTTTGATTAGTTGAAATAACTCCCAATTCTCTCTCAATATAATGCTCTAATTGTTTGGGAATTAAACAACCAACAAATGAAGACATCTCCATCTTATTTATAGAATTTGCAAGGTGAGGGCAAAAGGGTTAAATGGTCACCCAACCTCCTTACTATTCCACCTCCTTACTATTCCAAACTTGTAAAAAAAGCTTCTTCCTTTTCTTGGCCACCAAGTGACAGGCCATGACTCACCATGGGGGCCCCACATGGGTTGTCCCATGAGTTTTTCTCATCCGGTGACCCATCGGTTCGATCCACGGGTTCGGTTCTTGGTTTGGACTTAAGTTTAATTTATCTTGGGCCTAACCTTGGGTTTGAATTACATTATATTTGGGCCTTGATAAATTTGCCATCGGGCGTTGCTCATCTTCCACTTGGGCTTGCCAAATTCACATTCAAATCCTACTAGTCCATTAATAATGGTTTATGCTTTTAACGTATAATCCTCGTATTCTTCTCGTATGCTAGTTCATATAACATTCATCCTATACGTTATATTATCTTTCGTATATACTTCTACCATACCTTGTATAATACTCGTATTTATTCCCTCATATAATAACTTTCTTATTATACGACCCTTAATTATTCAAATCTTCACTTTTCCTAACATTCTCGAATTTGAGTACGCAGGCAAAAAACTGCGTTTGCCATAACTGAATTACTATTAGATAATCCATCATTCCTTAACATTCTATCGTTACGTATTTCTCAGAAATTCAAAATAATTCCCGAGCAGAAATGGATGAATAGTGTTTTTCAGAGAATTTCTCTAAAAGATTTTATTTTTATCTTGAAAATTCAAACACCTTATTTCTAGCACTTAGCCAGAATACTACTATCATACCTCTGTTTTAGGTTATAGAATTACCTTCATCTCTCTTGTTATAAATAACATATAATATATTTTTACTCAATATATAATCAAATAAAAATTAATTTACATTATACTCCAATTTTCTTGGTTGTTACAATAATAATAATAATAATAATAATAATAATAATAATAATAATAATAATAATAATAATAATAATAATAATAATAATAATAATAATAATAATAATAAGAATAATAGTAATAATAATAGAAATAGTAGTAGTAATAATAATAATAATAATAATAATAATAATAATAATAATAATAATAATAATAATTATTATTATTATTATTATATAATAGTAATTATTATTATTATTATTATTATTAATATTATATAATAGTAATAATAATAATAAGAATAAGAATAGCAAATATAATAATAATTATAATAATAGTAAAATTGTGACAACCCCAAAATAGGTCCATTCCATCCAACCCATTCTGAGTCGCCAAATACATAGTATAGAAAACAACTATAACTTTATTACAATAATTGTCGTGCAAAATATAACAACACATATACTATGAGTTTGGATACAAATATATACCAAATGTGACACATGTCCCAACCGTGGACAACACCTCACAGTGACACCTTACATAAAGGTATAGTCAAAAACTATTTTAGAAACTAAAATCTTTGGGAAGTGCTCAAGGAAACCTTCGTACATGGGAGGCCATGCTTCTAGGTTATGATAGATATCATATGGCCATAGAATTAACCTTGGTTGACCCAATAGACCCCAAAGAAAAATGAGAAGATTACTATCATATTCTTCCCAATGGTGAGTCTTCTCTTGATTTATCATTATCTCCACTGTCTCAAATTGAGAATTATACTTCAAATAAACACCAAGATTATATAGGTAGTGCTCGTAAATATACTCAGCAAGTGGATGAGCACAACCCCGTCTTATGATGACACGAGGTTGTATGTCATTAGACATCTTGTATGATAGTGGCAAAATACCCTTCCAACGTTGGGTTCGCCTCTCCCTATATGATTCACCAAATATAACTACTAAAAGATGTATACAACACACTTGTCTATACTATTTAGGAGAACTCCACAACTAGAGACCATCGCTTCTATTCCCTTGTTACCCCAGCCGACCCAAATTACATTTTTATTACACCGAAGGAATTGTGAAGCAAAAGGTGAGCACAACTACATCAAGAAGAATATCATGACTAAAGATAATTAAATTATCAATAGCCTTCATCAATAACAAATCAGAGATTTAGAACATCTGGTAGATGATAAAAATTTCAACCATAGTTGCAGCGGAACGAGCAATCCATTAGAAGAGTCAAATAGACTATGAAGTCTATTATCTTCTCCATGTTAAAAATCCACCAACAATGTTTTATTCCCTCAGAACATCAAACAACAATTACGGTCCACAATCATATGAATAACTCATAATCATAATTGTAGTTCTAAATTCTCTCTCATCCGGGAGACGAAGATAATTTTCATCACCTATCTTTACCCAAACATCAAAGATCACTGTTACACACCAAATCACATTTCCTATTCATAATCATACTAATAACTTCATCTTTGCACTACGACCAAAGATATTCATTTGTATCACCAGTTGGTCATGTTCATCTCAACACTGCTCATCTTTACACTCATCGGCCAAAGATATTCAACAACATGTCATCTTTTGCACTACGGGCTAAAGATATTCATCAACAATTTATCTTTTGCACTACAGCCAAAGATATTCCTCAACAGATTTATATTTACTTCTGAGCCAAATATATTCATCAATGATTCATATTTGCACCACAGCCAAATATATTATTATCTCAAAGAAATATATAATCATTTCGTAATTTATATAAACAATAATTATAACCATGTTGATCATTTCACCTTTGCACTTAAGCTAAAGATATTCAATTATAAGTTCAATGGTCACGATCATACCAGTCAACAATTCAACTTTGCACTACTGGCCAAAGAGAACCCATAGTCATGATCATACCAAAAATCTACCCATCTTTACACTCAAGTCAAAGAGAAATATCATCATTAGGGTTATAAAAATGTTATATGTGATAATATAAATAATATGATCAACATACAGTTTTAATCTCAAGAGTAATATTCATAAATCAACTATAATTTGGTTAGAAAAAAGAAACCAATTTTGTCATGAATAGTAACCCATGAATAGTAACTTCATGAATAGTAACTCATGAATAGTAACTCATGAATAGTAACTCGTGAATAGTAACTCATGAATAGTAAACCCGACACAAAAAGGTGGAAATTCCACAATAAAATCCATACCAATATTTCGGTATAATGATATTGAAATAACATTTCTTAAACTTATAAATAATTTATTTTAATTGTTTACACTTTACTAAATAATGCATTTAATCATTCTAAAATGCCAAACTCATAAGATTTCATCACCAATAACCAATACCCTCATCAAAAATCTGCATATAACTCATGTATGATTCCCAAGCCATAAAATCATATTTTCCAATTTTCTTACTTCACATAACATATTTAATTCATTTACTAATAATTAGTCTATTTTCATGAAAAATACCAAATCAGTTCCAAAAATATTTCTTTTCTGGGATTTAGCAGAATATAGTCTCATATTGAACATATATTTTTTTATATGGACAAACTCGTTGAATATTTAGACATTTATCATAAATTGTACTTTTATCTAAAAATTCCGAAATTCACAGAGTGCACTGATATTATATAGATGTATTCCCAATAAAAATTTCATCAATTTTGGAGTTAACCACAAGGAGTTATTAAGCGGTTACTTTTAAAATAGTCTTTTCTCATAAAATTCATAACTCTTAATCTATACATCCAAAAATCACCATTTTTGGACACAATCAATAAAACTAATCAAAATATCATTTTAAATTTTTCTAGAATTTTCTGATGGTCGGAAGAAGTACGAACTGAAAAACATAATAACCATTAAAATCCCTTACCATCCCTTACCTCAAAAAGAAAGAAAGACTTCCGATATCGGATATCTGGATATGACATGAAGGAAACTTGTACCGATGAATATCAACTCACCAAGTATCTAAATACTCACAAAATACACTCAATAATCTAGAGAGAGAAAGAGAGAAAGCTTATGTTTCTGGTGTGATTTTCAATTCTAACTTAGCCCTTTATTTATAGGAAAATTTTAGTAGACTTGACCTGCAACCTGATGGCTTTACCTACTACTATTCCCACCAACCACATTTGAAATAAAATTCAGCACATTTCTTCACCAACCACAAGTGGGGCCCACTCAATTCTAGAATTTTCCACCAAAATGCTAAATTCGGATACTTCAACAATTTCTGAACCATTCACCTCTTAAAATTCATAACAAATCATACGTTCATTTTTAACGCTTCAAAATTTGTGGACATATAGTCAACTTATATATGTATAACATATCCAAAAATTACAACGATCCAACGGTCGAATTAAAATTATAACTCACGCAATATATCTCAAAAACACTGGTTTAATTTTTAATACCTTCATTCCGACAAAAATATTGATAAAATACCTCAACATTAATTCCTTCATTTATAAACACATAAATAAATCCATCATTTATATCCACATCAAATAAATATTTCCTTATCATATAAATCAATAATTAATTATTCACAAATAATATTACGTAATCACAATTATGACAACCAGGCCGCTCCGTGAGCAGAGGGGCTTTCTAATAAGAATTTCTCCTTACTGGCGCGTAATTAGGTGACCAAACCTCTCCTTGACAGAACTTTCTAGACATTGCCAATAATGCTATCTAATAATATTATTCAAATAAAATAAATTATTGATCTGATAATGAGAAATATTGTGCAGTGATAATTATTGAAACAACAATAATATAAAATATCAACGCAACAATTATTGAATCAATAAAATAAAATATTGAACAAAGAATTATCGTAACAATTATTGAGTAATGCCTTCTTACGTAAGATTCAATAATTCAAAAATCTTGTAATACCGTAGCTACCATCGCAACAACAACGCGTATTACTTTATTTTACCATATACAACACCCATTACGAGTGCATGAAATACATGATGCGAAAAGCAAACTACAACTTCAATAATACAATTGTGGTGCAAAATCGACAACACATCTTTGAGTTTAAATACAAATATTGTCTTACAGACAATATCCACACTCAAATAAGTCCTCGTTACAATTATTCAAACACTATTTTACGAAAATAGTGAGGGCTATTAACTAAAACATCTTTCTAGAACCATCACTCCATTACCCAGAGCTAGTTCTGCTATATTACTCCTCTCACGAGAAAAATGGAACAAAAAGGAAAAGGGTGAGCTCAACTAGCCCGATAAAGAATATTATGACTAAGATAATATACAACAAATTATCGTTAGTCTTCACGAGGAAAAATCGATAAAATATAATAGCCAACAAGTTTTAGATCAACAAGCTGCGGTGAGCAACAATCCATTAGAAGAGTCAGTAGTAGAATGAGTTCTACTATCTCTTAAGATTTAAAAGTCCATCATCAATATTTTATCCACATAACAACAATCGATATACATCTTTAATCAAATATTCATCTTTTTGCACTTTCTGAGGCCAAAGATATTCATTTGTATCACCCCGTTTGGTCATATTCATCTCAACACACTGTTCATCTTTTACTTTCTGGGCCAAAGATATTCATCGATTAATCATTTATCTTTTACTTTCTGGTAGAAGATATTTAGTAATATCATCATTTAGGGTAGAGGATGATGAAAAATATTTTAAAGAAAAGCGAATCCGATTGAAGCGGAAGGACAAATAGTAGGGATTAGTATAACGGTTTATCGAAGATCAATAATACTTCATAAATACCAATTTTGAAGCGAAATTCAAAAATAAAGATCAAAACATGGATACAATCAAAGATAGTAACCATAATAGACATCTTGGACAAAAAAGAAGAAAATTTCATTTTTTGGTGAATAGTCTTAGTATTAAGTGAATAGTGTAATATATCGTGAATAATCTAGTGCCGTATATCGTGAATAGTAACCCAAACACAAAAAAGTTCCAAATTTGATAAAAATTCAGATCAATACTTGACATAATGATATTGAAGAAATAATATCATATATGAAGAAAATAACATCCACTTACCTCAAAATATCGACTACTTACGATCGGAATATCGGTATAAAATTTGAAGAAAACTTGCAGCGATGAATAGAAACTCACAAAGTATCTAAATACTCACAAAATACACTCGATAATCTAGAGAGAAAGAAAAACTTGTTTACGGTGTGATTTTCAATTCTAACTTAGCCCTCTTTTATAGGAAAATGTTAGCAGACTTGACTTGACTGACTTTGATGGCTTTACTGCTACTATTCCCACCCACCACATTTGAAATAAATTCAGCACATTTCTTCACCAACCACAAGTGGGGCCCACTCAATTCTAAAATTTTCCACCAAAATCATTTATAAACCTAATTTACGAATCGATCACCTCTTAAAATTCATAACAAATCATCGTTCATTTTTAACGGTTCAAAATTTGTGGACATATACTCAACTTATATATGTATAACATATCCAAAAATTACAACGATCAGCGGTCGGGATTAAAATTATAACTCACAATATATCTAAAAACCTTTGGTTTAATTTTTAATACCTTCATTCAAACAAAAATCTTGATAAAACACCTCAACATTAACTCCTTCATTTTTAACCACAATAAATATATCCAACATTTATATCCACATAAAATAAATATTTCCTTATCATATGAATCAATAATTAATTATTCACAAATAATATTACGAGAATCACATTTATGACAACGAGTAGTAGTTCCGGAAGAGGGGCTTTCAATAAAATTTCTCCTTATTGGCGCGCATGATTAGGTGACCAAACCTCTCCTTGTGAAACTTTCTAGACATTGCCAATAATGCTATCTAATAATATTATTCAAATAATATGAATTATTGATCGATAATGGGAAATCTTGTGCGATGACAATTATTGAAACAACAATAATATAAAATATCAATATGACAATTATTGAATCAATAAAATAAAATATTGAGCGATAACTCTTTGTAACAATTATTGAGTAGTGCCTTCTTACGTAAGGATCAATAATTCATCAATCTTTGTGCATCCATCGCGTATTCTTGTATTTTAAACCACGGGTATTTCAAGCGATGTTACTTGGTAACAACTTCTGTAGTTATTTATTTATAAAAACTCAAACTTGTCATTTTCTTCATCAAATGATTATTACATTATAGGGGCCCTGAATGATTTATGGCGTCGTAAATGCGAATATTCCCAAACAACAAGAATATTCCACGACCAAACGAATATTCCCAACAACATGATGATTATTTTATAACCACTTGCATATTTTGCAAAATTTGCACATTTCACCCATAACGAGAGAATTATATCAAATTAATACCTTATTATTCACAAATATAATTAGAGGAAATTGATTTTATTTATAATAAGTTGGGGTCTTACAACCTCCCTCCTTATGAA
This sequence comes from Panax ginseng, assembly GCA_020205605.1. NCBI lineage: Eukaryota > Viridiplantae > Streptophyta > Magnoliopsida > Apiales > Araliaceae > Panax > Panax ginseng. Next base: position 50,556,380 of record CM035136.1, on the reverse strand, counting down.
ATTTAGTCCTCGAAATTGACATACGTACGTGCAGTGTTTGAAAAGGTGAGGATACCTCGCTTTCATTTACGATTCAACTCCCGGTCATTTCTTGATAGCATGGTTTCTCCATAAAACCTTAACTTGTGGTATAACCTTGAGTGCGTGGGACATCTTCTTTCTATCCAAGATCTTAACAGTACTTCTTAAATACGTTAAATCTTGGCTATCTCGTCTGCAGTTCTAACATGATATATATGGTTCGGGTCTTTCACATATTCTGAAGCATGGATATGTGAAAAACATTATGAACACGAGACATACTTGGAGGTAATCTTGAGTCTATAGGCCACATTTCCTATTAGGTCGAGAATCTCAAATGGACCAACAAATCGTGGATTGAGCTTTCCTCTCTTCCCAAATCTTGTAACTCCCTTCCATGGTGCAACCGCGTAACAATACATGATCCCCGATATTAAATTCCACGTCTTTTCGATGAAGATCCGCATAACTCTTTTATCGATCTTGTGAGGTTTGTATCGTTGTCGAATCATTTGGATCTTTTACGTAGTCATGCGTACTAATTACGGTCCCAACAACGTTGCTTCTCCCACCTCGTCCCGGCATCTTTGGAGAACGACACTTTCGTCCATCTGGCAGCCTCAAATGGAGCCATGCCTATACTTGCGATAAGCTTTGTTGTTGTAGGAGAATTCCACCGATGGCAATACTTATCCCAACTTCCTTTAAAATCTAGGACACAAAGTCTTAATAGATCTTCAAGGGTTTGAATAGTCCTCTCGATTGTCCGTCCAGTTTGAGGATGGTATCTTAGAAGCTAGATCGTAAATCCGTCCGTGCCCATAGCTTTACGCAAGCTAACCCAAAATCGTGAAGTGAATCTTGGGTCACGATCCGAAACTATGGATCTTGGCATGCCATGCAATCTCACAATCTCATTCAACGTACATGCGAGCAAGGCGTTCGAGGGAATAAGTCTCACGTATCGGTAAGAAATGGGCGGACTTGGTTAATCTATCAACAATAACCCAAATCGCATCTATGCCTTGAAAACTTTGGGAAGACACATGCTTGAAATCCATAGTAATGTGTTCCCACTTCCATTTGAATCTCAAGTGGTTGTAATGGACCCTTTGGCACTTGATGCTCCGCTTTTACCGTTGACAAGTTAAACACCTCGAGATAAACTCATGCGATCTCTCTCTTCGTATTGTTCCACCAAAATGTATATGAATATCATGATACATTTGGTACTCCCGAGATGGATTACAAGCGGGGTGTTGTGTGCCTCCATCATGATTCTATGCTTCAAGTCGAGAATCGTTAGGAACACAAAAGTCTGAGGTTGAATCTAAGTATTCCTTCTTCATCGATTCTACGCTTACGGAATAGCTCCTTCTTGCACTTTCTTCTTCATACGTATCGACTCGGTCCGTAGCTTGAGCGACTTTAACTTTATCGATTAAAATCGGTTCTACTTTCGTATATTACGCCATCATCATGTGGGGTCACAGGTCTTTAATTCTACCTCCATCCTTTGCAAGTCATACTGAATGGGCCTTTGCATTAACAATATCGCTTTTCGTACTTTCGCGTATGATCTTACTTTCGATCGATCGTCGACTCTACGTTAAACTTTTCGGGATGATATTGAATAGTGTGATCGTAATCTTTCAATAGTTCAAGCCAGCGTCGTTGCCGCATGTTGAGTTCTTTTTGGGTGAAGAAATATTTGAGGCTTTTATGGTCAAAATATAAATCTCCACTTTCTCCCCATACAAGTAGTGTCTCCAAATTTTCAATGCGAATCATTGCTTTGCCAACTCTAGATCATGAGTAGGATAATTCCTCTCATATTCTTTGAGTTATCGTGAGGCATAAACTATGACTTTCCCATGTTGCATGAGAACAGCATCCTAACCCTTTGCACGAAGCATCGTTGTATATAACAAATCCATCCGTACCGGATGGTATTGCGAGCAGTCTTGAAATGAGTCTCCTCTTGAGCTCTTGGAAACTCTTCTCGCATTCCTCGCTCCATACAAATTTTGTATCTTTCAAAGTCAATTGAGTTAGCGGAGTAGCGATTCGAAAAATCCTTCCACGAATCTCAGATAATAACCGGCTAAGCCCGAAGCTACGCCTTGGTCATCCAGAACTTTGGTTGCTCCCAACTTTGTCTTTGCTTGATCTTGGCCGGGTCGATGGATACTCCATGTTTTGACACCGTGTGCCCAAGAGAATGCTACTTCCTCAAGCGAACTTCGCATTTCTTGACTTGGCATAAAGTTTGTTTTCACGAAGCCTTTCAAGTGTCGACTTCAAATGGTGCTCATGATCTTCCGCGGCTTTTGGAATAGATGAGGATGTCATCAATAAAAAAAACAACAACAAAGCGATCCAAATATTCCTTGAATACTGCGGTTCATCATATCCATGAAAGCGGCGGGGAGCATTAGTCGATCAAAAGACATGACTAAAATTCATAATGCCGTCTGCAGGGAGTTACGAAGGCGGTCTTTGGAATATCCTCGGTTTTAATCTTGGTTTGATGATATCGAGCGAAGATCGATCTTTGAAAAAATTGTGCTCCTTGCAAGCTGGTGAGCAGGTCATCAATGCGAGGTGGCGGATACCTATTCTTGATGGTGACATGGTTTAATTCTCGGTAGTCGATACAAATCGCATACTCCGTCTTTCTTCTTTACGAATAAAGCAGGGAGCACCCCAGGAGAGATGTCTTGGGGCCAGAATGAAACCTATGTCTAACAATTCACATAGTTGGACTTTTAACTCCACGAAGTTCAATAGGAGCCATTCGATATGGGGTTTTAGAAATGGGTTTTGTACACGGCTCAAGGTCGATAAAGAATTCAACATCACGTTACGGGGTAGGCCAGGAAGTTCTTGAAATACATACATCGAAAATTCTCTAACAACGAAATATTATTCAAATCGACTTGTCTTTGTTCAAATCCATAACATGGGCTAAGAAAGCTTGACATCCATTTTTTCAATAAGCGAATAGCTTTATGGCTTGATATGATAGTGGTGATTTTAGTGGTTTAGTTGTTTGAATTAAGTATGACGGGTTGGTTAGGAATATGAAAACTAACAACCTTACGAAAAATAATCAATTTTGGCATGATGAGTGGTTAACCATCAATTCCTAAAATCACATCAAAAGCAAGTATCTTTAAAGATATAAGATCAACGGGTAATGTGATAGTGCCAACTTGGATCATGCAAGATTTATAAGCGTAGATGTAACGAAGGTTTCACCAGCGGAGTTTCAACGAGATAAGTCGAAGTCCAATTTCTCGGTCAAGTTTAAGCGTTGAGCACAAGCGGGAGAGATAAAAGAATGGGTAGAAGCGGTATCTAGTAAGGTATAAACTTACAAGAGTTCAAGATTAGCTTACGTAATCACCTCGTTTGGGTTCCTCGCGTTTTGGCGATCCACGACAAAGCGCTCTTCCGAGAACCGTGATTTTGACTTATCAGGAATGACCCTTGGAGTCACCATCCCGTTGAACTTGGTTTTGCTTTCTGAGAACAATCCCGAGCTATGTGGCCTTCCTTTCCACAGTTGTAACATACCTTGGATTGTTGTGGGCGGTTTGGTGATATGTCCCTCTTTCCGCATTTGTAACATCTAAGCGGCGGTCGTTCTCTCTCCCCTAAAATTGTTGTTGGTCTTTGGTCTTTGCTTTTTTGATGTCTTCCGTCATTGTTGAATCTCCTCTTTACGAAATTTCCACTTGACTCACCTCTCCTATTATCATGGCCACGATGACCACCCAGAGTGGTTCTGCGCTTTGTTAAATATTTTCCTCTCCTCGTTGGTTATCATCGCTCGATGATTCTTTGTCACTTGTATGACCACAGTTTGTGTCCCTCGGTTGAACATACTCATTATCTCGCTCTAATAATTGAGCCTACATTTTACAACATCTGAATATAAAGAAAATTTATGAGATATAAGATATTGCTTAAATCTCGGGCTTTAGACCTCTCGAAACATCCTCGTCATTCGTTCCTCATTTTTAGACCAAATGAGGTGCAAACACAGATAACTCTGCAAACTTACGCCTCGTCTTTGGGACACCGTAAATCATATTGTTTTTTTCGATCGATAAACTCCACCTCCTTCATATAGCCGAATACTTTCGGGAAAGTACTTGTCATTGAATAGTTCTGAAATGTTTCCCAAGACATCTTGAGTCTGGTGGTGGGAGTGCAACTTCACAGACTCCCACCGATGATCGCCTCTCATGCGAAACATAAAGGTGGCGAATGGAACCTACATTCCTCCGTGCATCCCAAGACATCGAATATCTTGGTAATTTGCTTGACCCACGTTTCCGCCATGATCGGATCCGGCTTTCCCTTAAATTACGGTGGTCCCGACTCCTTGAAGCGCTTGGGCATTGTGACAAGCCCGGCGCATTCTTATCATTTCCACCGTATTTTGTGCACGAGTCTCCTCGTGCGGTTTTGCATGAGCTGCAAAAAGCTCTAAACATTCCATCATTCATCGTTTGCTCGGTAGTGTTGTTTACGGGAGGAATATTGCCTTCTGTTGCCGTTCTCTGGTTTTTGTAACTAAAGGTTGTTCCACGAGTCTCATACACTCCATTGTTAACGTTCTCGTGACCATTCTTAAATCTTGCCATAAAACAAGGGTTAATTAAACAAATTAACATATCACATAATATCCTATATTATGGTGACCAACAAATAAGCTTAGATAAGACACCTTGCGAAGGATTTACTCATCTCTCCCTCTAGTTCTATTCCCCGATCTCATGGGAGACCATATCCTAAGCTTTGATACCAACTATGGCGCCCCCCCCAAAATAGGTATACAACACCCATTACGAGTGCGCCAAATACATGATACAAAAGAAAAGCAAACTACAACTTCAATAATACAATTGTGCGTGCAAAATCGACAACACATCTTGTGAGTTTAAATACAAATATTGTCTTACAGACAATATCCACACTCAAATAAGTCCTCGTTACAATTATTCAAACACTATTTTACGAAATAGTGAGGGCTACTAAAACATCTTTCTAGAACCATCACTCCATTACCCATTAGTTCTGCTTTATGTTCTGTTCTCCTCTCACGAGAAAAAAAATGGAACAAAAAGGAAAAAAAGGTGAGCTCAACTAGCCCGATAAAGAAATATTATGACTAAGATAATATACAACAAATTATCGTTAGTCTTCACGAGGAAAAATCGATAAAATATAATAGCAACAAGTTTTAGATCAACAAGCTGCGGTGAAAACAACAATCCATTAGAAGAGTCAGTAGAGAATGAGTTCTCTACTATCTTACAAAGATTTAAAAAATCCATCATCAATATTTTATCCTGTAACAACAATCAATATACATCTTTAATCAAATATTCATCTTTTGCACTTTACTGAGGCCAAGATATTCATTTTATATCACCAGATTGGTCATGTTCATCTCAACACTGTTCATCTTTGCTACTCTGGGCCAAAGATATTCATCGATTAATCATTTATCTTTTTTTCTTTCTGGTAGAAGATATTTAGTAATATCATCATTTAGGGTGAGGATGATGAAAAATATTTTAAAAAAAAGCGAATCGATTGAAGCGGAAGGACAAATAGTAGGGATTAGTATAACGGTTTATCGAAGATCAATAATACTTCATAAATACCAATTTTGAAGCGAAAATTCAAAATAAAGATCAAAACATGGATCTGATCAAAGATAGTAACCATAATAGACATCTTGGACAAAAAGAAGAAAATTTCATTTTTAGGTGAATAGTGTTGAAATGATTAAGTGAATAGTGTTATATCGTGAATAGTATATCGTGAATAATAACCCCAACACAAAAAGTTCCAAATTTGATAAAAATTTAGATCGATACTTGGCATAATGATATTGAAGAAATAATATCATATATGAAGAAAATAACATCCACTTACCTCAAAATATCGATCTTACGATCGAAATATCGGTATAAAAAATTTGAAGGAAACTTGCAGCGATGAATAGAAACTCACAAAGTATCTAAATACTCACAAAATACACTCGATAATCTAGAGAAAAGAAAAACTTGTTTACGGTGTGATTTTCAATTCTAACTTAGCCCTCTATTTATAGGAAAATGTTAGCGAGACTTGACTGCTGACTTTGATGGCTTTACTGCTACTATTCCCACCCACCACATTTTTGAAATAAATTCAGCACATTTCTTCACCAACCACAAGTGGGGCCCACTCAATTCTAAAATTTTCCACCAAAATCATTTATAAACCTAATTTACGAATCGGTCACCTCTTAAAATTCATAACAAATCATCGTTCATTTTAACGGTTCAAAATTTGTGGACATATACTCAACTTATATATATATATATATCCAAAAATTACAACGATCCAGCGGTCGGATTAAAAATTATAACTCACACAATATATCTCAAAAACAACTTGGTTTAATTTTTAATACCTTCATTCAAACAAAAATCTTGATAAAACACCTCAACATTAACTCCTTCATTTTTAACCACAATAAATATATCCAACATTTATATCCACATAAAATAAATATTTCCTTATCATATGAATCAATAATTAATTATTCACAAATAATATTACAGAATCACATTTATGAATGACGGTAGTTCCCGGAAGAGGGCTTTCAATAAAATTTCTCCTTATTGGCGCGCATGATTAGGTGACCAAACCTCTCCTTGTGAACTTTCTAGACATTGCCAATAATCTTTATCTAATAATATTATTCAAATAATATGAATTATTGATCGATAATGGGAAATCTTGTGCGATGACAATTATTGAAACAACAATAATATAAAATATCAACGACAATTATTGAATCAATAAAATAAAATATTGAGCGATAACTCTTTGTAACAATTATTGAGTAGTGCCTTCTTACGTAAGGATCGATAATTCATCAATCACATGCATCCATCAGCGTATTCTTATATTTTAACCACGGGTATTCCAGCGATGTTAACGGTAACAACTACTGTAGTTATTTATAAAAACTCAAACTTGTCGTTTTCTTCATCAAATGATTATTACATTATGGGGCCCTGAAATATTTGCGCGCCGTCGTCTGAATATTCCCAAACAACAAGAATATTCCACGACGAAGCGAATATTCCCAAACAACAATGATTATTTTATAACCACTTGCATATTTTGCAAAATTTGCACATTTCACCCATAACGAGAAATTATATCAAATTAATACCTTATTATTCACAAATATAATTAGAGGAAATTGATTTTATTTATAATAAGTTGGGGTCTTACTTGTATCGTTGTCGAATCATTTGGATCTTTTACGTAGTCATGCGTACTAATTACGGTCCCAACAACGTTGCTTCTCCCACCTCGTCCGAGCATCTTTGGAGAATGACACTTTCATCCATCTGGCGCCTCGAATGGAGCCATGCTATACTTGCTTGATAAGCTGTTGTTGTAGGAGAATTCCACTAATGTGGCAAGTACTTATCCTAACTTCCTTTAAAATCTAGGACACAAAGTCTTAATAGATCTTCAAGGTTTGAATAGTCCTCTCGATTGTCCGTCCAGTTTTGAGGATGGTATCTTAGAAGCGAATAAATAAATCCGTGCCCATAGCTTTACTGAAGCTAACCCAAAATCGTGAAGTGAATCTTGGGTCACGATCCAAAACTATGGATCTTGGCATGCCATGCAATCTCACAATCTCATTCACGCGTACATGCGAGCAAGGCGTTCGAGGAATAAGTCTCACGTGTCGGTAGAAATGGGCGGACTTGGTTAATCTATCAACAATAACCCAAATCACATCTATGCCTTGAGAAACTTTGGGAAGACACATAACGAAATCCATAGTAATGTGTTCCCACTTCCATTTCGAGAATCTCAAGTGGTTGTAATGGACCCTTTGGCACTTGATGCTCGCGCTTTACTGCGTTGACAAGTTAAACACCTCGAGATAAACTCCTTGATCTCTCTCTTCATATTGTTCCACCAAAATGTATGTCCGAATATCATGATACATTTTGGGTACTCCGAGATGGATTACCAAGCGGGGTGTTGTGTGCCTCCATCATGATTCTATGCTTCAAGTCGAATCGTTAGGAACACTGAAAGTGCGGAGTTGAATCTAAGTATTCCTTCTTCATCGATTCTAAGCTTACGGAATAGCTCCTTCTTGCACTTTTCTTCTTCATCGTATCGTATCGACTCCAGTCCGTAGCTTGGCGACTTTAACTTTATCGATTAAAGTCGGTTCTACTTTCGTATATTACGCCATCATCATGTGGGTCCTGAGGTCTTTAATTCTACCTCCATCCTTTTGCAAGTCATACGAGAATGGGCCTTTGCATTAACAATATCGCATTCGTACTTTCGCGTATGATCTTACTTTCGATCGTCGACTCTACGTTAAGCTTTTCTAGGATGATATTGAATAGTGTGATCGTAATCTTTCAATAGTTCAAGCCCAACGTCGTTTAGCGCATGTTGAGTTCTTTTTGGGTGAAGAAATATTTGAGGCTTTTATGGTCCGTATAAATCTCCACTTTCTCCCCATCTACAAGTAGTGTCTCCAAATTTTCAATGCGAATCATTGCTTGACTCTCTAGATCATGAGTAGGATAATTCCTCTCATATTCTTTGAGTTAATCGTGAGGCATAGGCTATGACTTTCCCATGTTGCATGAGAACGCATCCTAACCCTTTGCTGAAGCATCGGCATATATAACAAATCCATCCAGTGCGGATGGTATTGCGGAAACAGTCTGAAATGAGTCTCCTCTTGAGCTCTTGGAAACTCTTCTCGCATTCCTCGCTCCATACAAATTTTGTATCTTTCCGAGTCAATGAGTTAATCTGAGTAGAGATTCAAGAAAATCCTTCCACGAATCTCAGATAATAACCAATTAAGCCTAAAAGCTACGCGCTTGATCACCGACTTTTGGTTTCTCCCAACTTTGTCTTTGCTTGATCTTCGCCGGTCGATAGATACTCCATGTTTTGACACCACGCGTGCCCAAGGAATGCTACTTCCTCAAGCGAACTTCGCATTTCTTGACTTGGCATAAAGTTTGTTTTCACTAAGCCTTTCAAGTATCGACTTCAAATGGTGCTTCATGATCTTCACGGCTTTTGGAATAGATGAGGATGTCATCAATAAAGACAACAAAAATGCCAGTCAAATATTCCTTGAATACACGGTTCATCATATCCATGAAAGCGGCGGGGAGCATTAGTCAATCCAAAAGACATGACTAAGAATTCATAATGCCGTCTGGGGATTACGAAGGCGGTCTTTGGAATATCCTCGATTTTAATCTTGGTGATGATATCCGAATGAAGATCGATCTTTGAAAAAGAATTGTACTCCTTGCAATTTGGTCAAACAGGTCATCAATGCGAGGAGTAGCGGATACCTATTCTTGATGGTGACATGGTTTAATTCTCGATAGTCGATACAAAGTCAGCATACTCCGTCTTTCTTCTTCTGAATAAAAGCAGGAGCACCCCGAGGAGATGTACTAGGGCCGAATGAAACCTATGTCTAACAATTCACCGTAGTTGGACTTTTAACTCCTGAAGTTCAATAGGAGCCATTCGATATGGGGTTTTAGAAATGGGTTTTTACGGCTTCAAGGTCGATAAAGAATTCAACATCACGTTACGGGGGTAGGCCAGGAAGTTCTTGAAAATACATCAGAAAATTCTCTAACAACAGAAATATTATTCAAATTTGACTTGTCTTTGTTCAAATCCATAACATGGGCTAAGAAAGCTTGACATCCGTTTTTCAATAAATGAATAGCTTTATGGCTTGATATGACAGTGACTGATTTTAGTGGTTTAGTTGTTTGAATTCGTTTGACAGGTTGGTTAGGAATATAAAAACTAACAACCTTACGAAAACAATCAATTTTGGCATGATGAGTGGTTAACCAATCAATTCCTAAAATCACATCAAAAACAAGTATCTTTAAAGATATAAGATCAGCGAGTAATGTGATAGTGCCAACTTGGATCATGCAAGATTTATAAATCGTAGATGTAACAAAGGTTTCACCAACGGAGTTTCAACGAGATAAGTCGAAAGTCCAATTTCTCCGGAGTCAAGTTTAAATGTTGAGCAAAAGCGGAGAGATAAAGAATGGGTAGAACCGTATCTAGTAAGGTATAAACTTCACAAGAGTTCAAGATTAGCTTACGTAATCACCTCGTTAAGGTTCTCGTTGTTTTGGCGATCCACGACAAACGCTCTTTTCGAGAACTACCGTGATTTTGACTTATCGGACAAACCCTTGGAGTCACCATCCCCGTTGAACTTGGTTTTGCTATCTGAAACAATCCCGAGCTATGTGGCCTTCATTTCCACGGTTGTAACATATCTTGGATTGTTGTGGGCCGGTTTGATTTGATATGTCCCTCTTTCCGCATTTGTAACATCTAAATGGCGGTCGTTCTCTCCCCTAGAATTTGTTGTTGGTCTTTGGTCTTCTTTGTTGATGTCTTCCGTCATTGTTGAATCTCATCTTTCTAAAATTTCCACTGACCCACCTCTCCTATTATCATGGCCACGATGACCACAGAGTGGTTCTACGCGCCTTTGTTAAATATTTTTCCTCCTCGTTGGTTATCATCGCTCGATGATCATTGCTGTCACCTGTATTATGACCTGGTTGTGGTCCCTCGGTTGAACATACTCATTATCTCGCTCTAATAATTGAGCCTGTTTACAACATCCGAATATAAAGAAAATTTATGAGATATATGATATTACCGAATCTCGGGCTTTAGACCTCTCAGAAACATCCTCGTCATTCGTTCCTCATTTTGGACCAAATGAGGTGCAAACCTGGATAACTCTGCAAACTTCGCCTCGTCTTTGGGACACCATCATATTGTTTTTTGTTCGATTATGATAAACTCCACCTCCTTCATATAGACGAATACTTTCGGGAAAGTACTTGTCATTGAATAGTTTCAAATGTTTCCCAAGACATGGTGAGTCTGCGGTGGTTGGGTGCAACTTCTGAGACTCCCACCGTGATCGCCTCAACATCGGGAACATAAAGGTGGCAATGGAACCTTCATTCCTCCGTGCATCCCAAGACATCGAATATCTTGGTAATTTGCTTGACCCATGTTTCCGCCGTGATCGGATCCGGCTTTCCCTTAAATTACGGTGGTCCCAACTCCTTGAAGCTGCTTGCATTTTGTGACAAAGCGTGCATTCTATGATTTCCACCCGTATTTTGTGCACGAGTCTCCCTTGTTTGGTTTTGCATGAACTGCAAAAATCTCCTAAACATTCCATTATTCATCGTTTGCTCGGTAGTGTTGTTTCTGGAGGAATATTGCCTTCTGTTGCACGTTCTCTGGTTTTGTAACTAAAGGTTGTTCCACGCCTCATACACTCCATTGTTAACGTTCTCGGTGGCCATTCTTAAATCTTGCCATAAAACAAGGGTTAATTAAACAAATTAACATATCACATAATATCCCTATATTAGGGTGACCAACAAATAAGCTTAGATAAGACACACTTAGCGAAGGATTTACTCATCTCTCCCTCCTAGTTCTATTCTAGATCTCACTTGGAGAGACCATATCCCTAAGCTTTGATACCAACTATGGCGCCCCAAAAAGGTATACAACACCCATTCGAAAGTAAGCCAAATACATGATGCGGAAAGCAAACTACAACTTCAATAATACAATTGTCGTGCAAAATACGACAACACATCTTATGAGTTTAAATACAAATATTGTCTTCTAGACAATATCCACACTCAAATAAGTCCTCGTTATAATTATTCAAACACTATTTTACGAAATAGTGAGGGCGCTAAAACATCTTTCTAGAACCATCACTCCATTCCCCCAGGCTAGTTCTGCTATGTTCTCACCTCCTCGAGAAAAATGGAACAAAAAGGAAAGGGTGAGCTCAACTAGCCCATAAAGAAATATTATGACTAAGATAATATACAACAAATTATCGTTAGTCTTCAACGAGAAAAATCGATAAAATATAATAGCCAACAAGTTTTAGATCAACAACTACAAATGAAAACATCAATCCATTAGAAGAGTCAAGTAGAGAATGAGTTCTACTATCTTCTAAGATTTAAAAAGTCCATCATCAATATTTTATCCACTGTAACAACAATCAATATACATCTTTAATCAAATATTCATCTTTGCACTACATGCCAAAGATATTCATTTATATCACCACTTGGTCATGTTCATCTCGACACCTATTCATCTTTGCACTCTTGGCCAAAGATATTCATCGATTAATCATTTATCTTTTGCCTACTGGTGAAGATATTTAGTAATATCATCATTTAGGATGAGGATGATGAAAAATATTTTAAAGAAAAGCGAATCCGATTGAAGCGGAAGGACAAATAGTAGGGATTAAGTATAACGGTTTATCCAAGATCAATAATACTTCATAAATACCAATTTTGAAGCGAATTCAAAAATAAAGATCAAAACATGGATACAATCAAAGATAGTAACCATAATAGACATCTTGGACAAAAAGAAGAAAATTTATTTTTTCTAAATGAATAGTCTTGATATTAAAGTGAATAGTGTCATATCGTGAATAAAGCCGTATATCGTGAATAAATAACCCCAACACAAAAAGTTTCAAATTTGATAAAAATTCAGATCAATACTTGAGCATAATGACATTGAAGAAATAATATCATATATGAAGAAAATAACATCCATTACCTCAAAATATCAATTATTTGATCGAAAATATCGGTACAAAGTGAAGGAAACTTGCAATCGATGAATAGAAACTCAAAAAGTATCTAAATACTCACAAAATACACTCGATAATCTAGAGAGAAAGAGAAAACTTGTTTACGGTGTGATTTTCAATTCTAACTTAGCCCTCTATTTATAGGAAAATGTTAGCAGACTTGACACCGCAACTTTGATGGCTTTACTGCTACTATTCCATACCACTACATTTGAAATAAATTCAGCACATTTCTTCAAAGAACCACAAGTGGGGCCCACTCAATTCTAGAATTTTCCACCAAAATTATTTATAAACCTAATTTCTGAATCAGTCACCTCATAAAATTCATAACAAATCATACGTTCATTTTTAACGGTTCAAAATTTGTGGACATATACTCAACTTATATATGTATAACATATCCAAAAATTACAACGATCCAACGGTCGGATTAAAAATTATAACTCACACAATATATCTCAAAAACACTGGTTTAATTTTTAATACATTCATTCCGACAAAAATACTGATAAAACACCTCAACATGAACTCCTTCATTTTTAACCACAATAAATATATCCAACATTTATATCCACATAAAATAAATATTTCCTTATCATATGAATCAATAATTAATTATTCATAAATAATATTACAGAATCACATTTATGACAACCAGGCGGTTCCCGGAAAGAGGGGGCTTTCCGATAAGAATTTCTCCTTATTGGCGCGCAATTAGGTGACCAAACCTCTCCTTGACAGAACTTTCTAGACATTGCCAATAATGCTATCTAATAATATTATTCAAATAATATGAATTATTGATCGATAATGAAAATCTTTGTGAATTGACAATTATTGAAACAACAATAATATAAAATATCAACGCAAAGAATTATTGAATCAATAAAATAAAGTATTGAGCGGTAACTCACGTAACAATTATTGAGTAGTGCCTTCTACGTAAGGATCAATAATTCATCAATACATGCATCCACGCCAGATTCTTTATTTTAAACCACCGGGTATTCCAACAATGTTAATTCAGTAATAACTACGCCAGTTATTTATAAAAACTCAAACTTGTCGTTTTCTTCATCCGACAGTTATTCTGTTATGGGGCCCACAAATGACTGTGCCGTCGTACGAATATTTCCCGACAACAAGAATATTCCACGACCAAACGAATATTCCTCGACAACATTGATTATTTTATAACCACTTGCATATTTTACAAAATTTGCACATTCCACCCATAACCAGAGAATTATATCAAATTAATACCTTATTATTCATAAATATAATTAGAGGAAATTCGATTTTATTTATAATAAGTTGGGGTTTTACAACTATAATAATAATAATAATAATAATAATTATTATTATTATTATTACTATTAATATTATTATAATTATTATTACTATAATTGTTATTATTATTATTATTATTATAATAATTACTATTATCATTACTATTATTATTATAATTATTATAATTATTATTAGTTATTATTACTATTATTATTATTATTATTATTATTATTATTATAATTACTATTATTAGTATTATTATTATTACTATTATTATTATTATTAAATATTATTATAATTATTACTATTATTATATTAATAATTATTATTACTATTACTATTAGTATTATTTTAATTATTACTATTATTATAATAATTATAATAGTACTAGTAATAATAATTACTATTACTATTACTATTACTATTATAATAATAATAATAATAATTGTAGACACTCAAAATTTTGCGTTCCTATTACTAACCCTTCAAGAGGGCAAAATCGTCTTCTAGAGGTAACCATGGAAGTCAAATTAGTTTTAACCCCCGAGATAACCCCGGGAGATTCAGTTTTAACCTCGGAGATAACCCCGAGGGATCTAGTTCAAGTTCCGGAGATAACCCCGGAGATAACCCCGGGAGATACGGTACACACCCTGGAGATAACCCCGGGAGGTCAAGCCAACCTTAGAGATAACCCTAAAGACATTGAAAATCAACAACAGTCCAATCTCGGAAATAACCCTGAGAAACGACTACTACAACTGCGCTAAAATCGGGGATAACCCCGGGAGGGGCAAAATTGACATTTTGCCACTTCAACATCACATCCACGTCGTCTCACCACAGTTCAACTCAAACTGCGTATAAGGATGTCACACAAGAACCATAACTCAAATCCCGAGTGACAGCTACATAAGACAACACAATGGATAGACAATGAAGACTTGGAGATTTGGTCGTGGACCCATCTTCCCGGCTTCGTACAACCTCTAATCCCATGTCATTCTGTAGCTCTTGACAACAACTTTCCGAAAAGGTACATCACTCCTTTATCGGATGCCCGAATTGAAAGTTATGAAGGTTCGAGCGGACAACGCGTAGCCTGAATGCACGTACTTCGAGACGACAGGACCCACAAAGCCTGGGGCAGCTGCAGGTAGACCCGCGGATGGCGCAGGTTGACCCGCGGCCTTTTGGTGTTTAAATATGAGCTCTTGGCAGCTCATTTAAAAAAAAAAGAAGAAAAGAGAGAAAACTCTGTCCATTTTAGCCTGTAACCCATGTTAGAGTGCTCCAAACTGAGTGATTCTTCTTTCTAAACACTTGTAAGCTCGTGTTTTGTAACATACTGAAGTTTAACTGGTTGAAACTTAATTTTCAGGCCTCAAAAGCTATCTGAAGTCTTCTTAGTAGCTCACTATAAGAAATTTCAGATTTTTAAGCTTTCTATTACTTTTTTATCTATATATATACTGACATCAAGAGTCTCTTCGAGTGGGTACACCCGGATCGTTGATCCGTGACTTTTTATTGCTTATATATATATATCCTCAATCCTCGAAATCGATTGAGCCATGATAGAATATCTGGAGCGTTTACTGCTTATATATATTACATTTCTTTCTGGCCTGGAGTTTACTTCGTGGCCTTTTACTGCTTATATATATATATATATTTACATTTCAAAGTCCTGCCTAGAGTTTACTTCGTGGCAGTTGATTGTCTATATATATATATATACCTATATATATTTACTGCTTTTATATATATTTGCTTTAACTACATTCATAATGTAGATATATAATCTTCCAGTCTGTGGGCTAGATTTGCTTAAATCTGGCTATTTCTAACTTTGATCGGTTCAAAAGTGACTAAATTGGAAACGTTGAAGCTAGAATGGGTTAAATTTATTCAAATCTAGTTCTTTTTCTAGCTTTTGTACATATTACTCTTTCATGTGAGCCTATGAATCATGTGATCAAAGATTCAGCCTCTGAATCTAGATTCGGTTCCCACGATGGGCATTTCTCAATTGCAATCAGCTTGTAAATTATCTATGGTGTCTAGATATCCTTAGATGACTCTCATGCCCAGAAGGAGTTCGACATTACTATGTATCTTATTTTCTCGAATATGCCTCGCATCTCGAAAATAAAAGCAATCAAGCCAAATACATAATAAAATGGAAGTATCAAAGGCCTCAATTACTATTGAGCATAAGGGTTTGAAAACCTGTTTTCCAAAACATCACTGTTATATCTTGTTAAAATTGAACTTTTATATACAAGTCAAACCCTTTGTATATAGGTGCAAGTGAGGCATAGCACTACTTCTAGATAATTGCACATAGGCCTAACATAGACACACACGCGCATATAAAAAAAGTCAATTGAAAAGTTGCGGTAACCATTTTCACGGAAGTCAGGGGGTGCCTAAAACCTTCCCTCCGCTTAATCAAGCCCCCGAACCTAATGAATCTTGGTTTCCAAGACCAGTTAAACAGTGCCAAATCATTGGGTCTTTGTGCAAACCTTTTCAAAATTGGTTGAGTTGGTGTAACCATTTCAAATCTATTAACTGGCAACTCTAAGTCAAATCATCGACATTCATATGTCGGACCTTTTCAAAATTATCTTTTCAGACAAAACTCACCAAAAAATGAGAACACCAAAAGACAAGCACAAAAAGGGACACAAAATATCTCGACGTCGATAAGTGGCGACTCTGCTGGGGACTCCAGTAATAGGGATTAAGCCGATATTCAAACTTTTCAAAAATAAAACTTTTATTTTCTTATGTGTGAATATTGTATTTACATTTAAATAAATTAAATACCATTTATATTCAAAAAATATTAAATATTAATGAAATATATTCAAAATTATTAAAAACCCATCTTAAGCTTTAAAATAATTTTTAGGAATTTATTATGAAATTTTAATAATTAAAACTATTCTTCTCTAATTATTTAATCAAAATAATTAAAATAAATACAAACTGTCGCTAAAGGTCCCTATATTGACAAAACTGTCACTATAGGTGTTCTTAAGTGTTCTTGAACCTTCATAGGTAGTGTGCAGGGTATGTAGTTTGACCGCCCATAGATTCATGATCTTGATGTAATCTGGGTTCGATTATATGTTAAGATTATAGTATTGATGTAATACTACAATCCTAAACAAACATCATGGTCAAATCATAACACAACAGAGAGATCTCAGCCTTAGAAAAACATGTCAGATCTGTTCTTCATTTTTGGGTTTTCCAGAAAATGAAGAACAATTCATGGTGCTACTTTCCAGCCCTTAAATCTTGGTTTCAAAGCTTAGTTTGTGTAATTTCATGGTTCAATCATGTAGTATGCATGTCAAGGAACAATTACATAACAATATATCAATATAACAACCTCACATTTAAGAGATCTTGGCCGGTCAAACTACTGTCTGAAATGTGTTCTTGAACTTGTTGGGTTTTCCATAAATGTTCATAAGGCTGGTGGTTAACCCTTATTTGACCACCCATAACTTTGATTCTATTATGGATCTAAGTGTTATAATGGCTTTACTGTGTAGTCTATATGTCAAACAATAACCTTAATACAACAACATGGTCTAAAACATAAACATAAGCAAGACCAGAAGCTCTAAAGATGCTTGTCAGACTTTCTGGAAATCTGGGAATTTTCTGGGTTGCCTAGAAACAGTTTTTCGTGTTCGGTCAACAGACTTTGACCACTGATAACTTGAAATCTATATATGATAAAAGTATGATTCCAGTTCAAGATCACCCTAAACATAACAGACTACAAGTCTAATATATCTAACACACATAATAATTAACACGCAGAGATCTACGAGCCCTAACATTAGGTTGTCAGACAAAATTTTAGGGTTCTTGGTCAGTTCATAAAAATGTTATTTTCATGCATCTAGATGTTATGGATCTATGATATAACAACCCAGATCACTAAATAACACCTTCTAACACAACTTTAACCAATAACTAACAACATTAACACAAAATTTTAAGGATTTTGAAATTTAGGGTTTATACCTTTTTAAGCTTTGATTCTTGATTTATGTCCTCGTGATTTGTTCTTGGCAAGCTAAGAGTGGATATTGGCTTAACTTTACACTTAGTTTCTCTCAAAATTCCGAAAATTGGAGAGAGAGAAAGTGTTGGCTAAGTTATGAACTACAGTAAGATATTTTCTTACTTTAATTCCTAACCTTTTAATTCCATGGTTGCAAATGGTGTTATGTGGCAAGCTATGGCTGATCCAAGGTGTTTGGTAGCCACCTAAGAGATGTGGAAATAATTTTGTCCATAACTTTTTTTACTTAGATTTTTAAGTAAAGGGTATTTTGATCTTTTCGCCTACAATTTAATGGCATACTAGTCATTCGCTCAAACCCTTAGGTTTTAACCCTTAGGATTTGACCCTTAACGTTTTAAAAATTAATTTTCTAGGATTTTCTAATTAGGTTTTAAAATAGAAAATTAAGATTTCTAGTTTAGAAATTAGGGTTTCCTAATTACTTAAGGGCTTGCTAATTAGGATTAAGGTTTCCTAATTAACATTAAGCTGGCAAATTAGGATATTAATATTCCTAGTTAGGGTTCGAATTCCCATTACTAAAATTAGGGTTTTTAGAGCCGGTATTAGGGTTTCATATCAAATCGTTAGATAAGTTTCGAACTGAACTTTTAAATTCTTAATATATAATAAGGGTTTGTTACTGATATATTTTATATGGTCAACCCTGACCACTTAACATCATCTTGTGCACAAAATTAGTATATCTGAGTTTGTATACACTTATTCACTTAACCCTGATAATTCTTCACCAAAATTTTTAAATTCTCAAAAATCCTTATCTGAAATGTCAATTCCATACACTTATTTTCTGTCTAGGTCTATTATTTAACCTTTATTCAATCTTTTAAGATTTTATTAAATTGTCTACATTCTCGGGTTGTCACATAAACACATAATTAAAGGCCAAAATCAATCTTATTAAGATCCAGAAAATGAATAACAACTTTGACAGCTATTTTGATGCTTTATATCTTCATGTTGTGATGTAGTTTGATCCTGGACATTGTTGGTACATGTAGTATTACATCAATACTACAAAACCAGTATTGTGACAACCCAAAAATTTAGATAATTTATAAAATCCTAAAATGATGGATTAAAGGTTCAATAATAGACCTAGACTAGAAATATGTATATATTTAAAGATATCTGTGAAGGATTTTTATGGATTTTAAATTTTTTTGGTGGAGACTTATAGGGTTAAGTGTTTAAGTATATAAGATTCTATATATACTGATTATATGTGTACAGTTTGTGGATTAAGGATCAATTATTGATCATATAGGTTTAACTTTAGCAAAACCTACATTTATGTTAATAACATTGTTCTTCAGTGAGAAAACCCTAATGAACAATTAGAAACCCTAATACCGGATCTGGAAACCCTAATTTCAATTTAGGGGATCCAAAACCCTAATATTGAATTTTAAAACCCTAATTCGGGAGCTCAAATGCTATGTATAAAACCCTAAGGGGTAATATTTTTGGGATACATGCGAAAAGACTTAATCGCCCTTCAAATGGTAGGGAATATTACCAAAATGCCCTTAATGAGTGCGAAATGACTAAAATACCCTTTTATTTAAAACTTAAGTAAAAGATATTGCAAATCTAGACGACTCATCACCATTTGTTTATCCCATGTGCCTTACATCTTCTCTCTGTCTCTAATTTCAAAATATGAGAGTGAGAGTGAGTGAGAAGATAAGTCATGATCATATCTTAACTTACCAAGAACAGACCATCAAGATCATATTCAAAGATTGACACTACTACAAAACAGTAAATAGACAACGCAGAAAAAACGTTGTGGTTTCTGTCAGAAAAACGTCGTGGTTAAGGGTTTCATCTATTTGACACCCTTACACAACGTTTTTAAAACGTTGTAGTTAAGCACAATACACAACGTTTTTTAGGAAAAAAACATTGTAGATTTGTTTTTCAAAAATTAACAGATGCTTAAAAACGTTGTAGAATGTATAATTCCACAACGTTTTTTAGATAAAAATGTTGTTGTTTAGTATATCAGACAACATTTTTAAAATGTTGTAGATAAAAAAAAGAAAAAAAAAAGGTTGTGATTCACCTATATTACCAATGCACCTGCAATATGCTAATGCCATGATATATAGCTAAAAGGTTTAAATTCTCATTTAAATTTAAACCAAAATATGGCAACCATTCAAAATACATCCCAAAATTACTATTCTTTTATAGTTTCAAATTACTATATCCACAAAATATATACCAAGATATCCATATATACATCTCAAATTCACTTTTCAATATAAATTACTACTATGTTCGTCAAGAAAATGTTCATCAAGGGGAGTAGTTATAGCTCTAGTTACCGCACTTGCAGTTGAACAGTTCATACATGTAACACTACATGCAGGGAAAAAAAGAAAGAAACAAATGATCAACTAAATCAGAACCAGCAGTACGAGGCCATGCCTGGAACTTTTTGTCAGCTGTCTTTGCTGCCCATTCTTTGTTTGTAATAGTACTAGGGGTAGTACCTAATTTTAAAAGGTATTTAGAATGGTGAAGTCAGCCAAGGTCCACAACATTAAGGAAACAAGAAATAAGGCAGGACCTTAAAAAACAGAAAAAGAAAAAAAACAAACTTGCCTCCAAATATTTTCCGCTCAGCAATATAATAGTCACATGTAAACGCAATTACAAATGAAGCTGCAACACTACCAATGAGCTTGGCTGCCGACATGTTCAAACTGCAACAACGAGGTAAATAACCCAATGTCAGGTATGAATTATATTATCCATATATAGGCGAGGCATACCATTTGCAAAGAAAAATGATATACAGGTGAGGCATACAATTTGAAATGATTTAGTAATCAAATCTACAAAATGGAGGTTGGGAGTAACACATACAAGATAATAAAACGCTTAAAAAGAAATAAAGGGTGTTATTTCGTTTAGCAGAACTAGCTGCAATTCCCCAATTTAATGGAAGACCAAATAGACGTGACTAATTTACAATATCAAATTAGTATCGTAAATCAACAAATCAAGAACATAAGCCAAACAGCCAGTATTTTGCAGTGCAGGGATCACATCCAAGCCATAAGAGAAACAGATATACTTGGAGGAGACAGTTTCTGCCAAAAGCACCAAACGCGCCCATGGCAGGGGGCTGTATGTGAATGAAACATTTCCTTAATCTAAGAGCACAGATAAAATAAGCAGAGAGAGAAAGAGAGGATGGGTGACATAAATACCATGATTTGCAGAACCAAAACAAGCTTAAAAAGCCATTTACCTTCACGATGGCTGCAGAGGAAATTCTAGAAGTATCAAAAGAACGACTTTCAACTGTTCGGAGTAGCCTAATACCATCAGTATTTGCTAGAATTTTAATACCATTATCATTTGCTGAAACAGCCAGCAATATCCCTTCCTTGTTAAATCTGATACAAGGAGAAGCCTGCAGATATATCAACAACCAGAATGGTTACCTAGAAAGGAAGACTTGGGAAAGAAAATCTTATCAACTGGCATAACTAAAAACTTACCTGTAACCCACCCTCCGCGTCAGCAGTCTTCAATAGGTTAACATTGTCCATATCCCAACAGTCAAAAGTTAAAGATGAATTTATGCTTGTAGGTGGGTGAAATTTACTTATCAAAGAATGAAAATGAAGTACCTATACTCATAAAAACAAGCACTTCTCTCATTCTCCATTTTACCCCAGTTATTCCAACCATGGTGTCTGATACATGCATCCATCCATGTGAATGCAAAAACTACTCTCCCAAAAGGTCCCCACGGTCATCCAAGATATGCATATGATGTCCCTCCATAGCCAGTTATAACACACCTACAACAATACCAGAAAAGGTAATAACAGGAAACCAAAGAAGAAAATCAATTCACATGACAAATGAGGGGTAATGTAGAAATAAATTTATGTACCAACAACAAAAACTTCGATTGAGGAATGAGTCAGACAGTCATTAGGCTAGGGAGCTGGGATGTTGTTTAAGAAGTAACCATATGAAACACGGAAACTAACGCCTTGCATAAACAGTTTGGCACACATTTTGCTAAAGCTTTATCAGACAAATCTAAAGAGACGTGAATCACAGTGTTTCTATCAATTTGGCTAGACGAGGTTTACCATAACATTATTAGATAACCAGGACATAGCTTTTGGTCAGTCACCACATCTGTTTCTTTTTGCAAAATTGAAACATCCCAGGCCATCACTGGTGGTTCATGCATACATCAATTTATATGAATAACAAGCTTAAAATTCACAGTAGAAAAGTCAAGCAGTATAAAAACTATGTCCTGGCTCCCTCGATCTTCACTCCCCCGTCTACTTTCCCCTTATTCTTCTTGTCTTTGTGGTACTGGCTCAACGCCTCGCTACCACCTTCGGCGATTATCGCCTTCTCTAATATGATTCCAAAGGAAGTACTTTGGAACACCGATATGCGGTTATAGAGCCAGGGTTTCAAGCCTTCCTCGAACCATCGTGCCTTTCTAAACTCGGTGTCCACTTGGTGTGGAGCGAACCTTGCCAGTTCATTAAACTTGGCAGCATATTGGGGAACCATCATGTCCCCTTGCTTCAGTTCCAGAAACCACATCTGCATCCTTCCTTGCATGCTCATGGGAAAGTAGTTCTCGAAAAATATTTCTTTGAACCTTGCCTACGTTAGAACCTCTATCCCGGCCCTAGCTTGATTGGCCTCCCACCAAAAGTTGGCCTCTCCCTTCATCTTGTAGGTTGTAAAGGTAACCTTCTGGGCCTCTTCGACATTTGTTATCACAAATGCCTTTTCAATTTCCTTCACCCACGTTTGGGCTTCGATAGGGTCCGTAGTTCCTTTGAACTTCGGCGAACCCACGCTTTAAAAATCCTTAAAAGTGGTAGCTCGTGCTACATCAGGATTTACAGGGATGTTAGCCCCAGTTCTATTAAACGCTGTGGTCAAAAGATTCACAAACTCCTGCATGGAGTTAACCGGACCTCCCTCCGGTTGATTTATGTTCGCATCCTGATTACATGGTACTCTTCTTGGAGGCATTTTGTTGTTACAATAAACACACATTTCGTTATTATTCAATTCCTGTTAGTTAAATATTATTCAATTTTAAACAATAATTTAAACATTCATTACTCAACATTTTCTGAAAAAGAAAACTTATATTGATTTCTTGTAGTATAACACTACATTGGTTACATTATACAGCCTAAGCTGATTACATTACTTTCCTGCAATTACTTTCCAAAAATTGGGATTTACAAAAGACTAACCTTTGTTATACAAAAGAGGGTTTTACGTCACTACTAGATACAAAATATTTACATATCTAAACTACTCTAGCCACTACTAGATCACACCTGCCTTAAAGCATTCTCAAAATCCTCGGCAAGATCGACGATAATATCCCGACTGATAGTATTCCGCGTCTGCCCTGTTTCTACGGGATAACCAGCTACCTGTTGTTGGAAGTCTGTATGAGAACTCCTATGGATGTAGGACATTCTCCCTATCTTCTGCTTCTTCGTCTTTAGCTCCCCCTTGAGCTCAAAGACCTCCTGTTTTAGCTCTTGGACCTTGTCCTTAGCCAAAACCCTCTCATCGTGTTCATGTTCCCACATGGACTCCACGTCCGTCTTATCTTCTATTACCATCTAGAGCTCTGCTTTCAGCTCCTTAACCTCTTGACAGTAGTGGATGTTTCTATCCACCACTGACATGAAAAGTGAAATCATTGACTCCCCTGGAGCCATCTCTACTGCTATAGCTACTGGGTTGAAGGACATAACCTCCACCTCTTCTTCTAGCATGCCGTCGAACACGAACATGAGATCTAAACTCTTTGAGTCTCCAGAATCAACAACCACTATCTCGGGATCTGCTGCTAGGGGGTTCGATATGATCTCTATCTGATTCACCGACCCTTCACTAACTATCTATACGTCTCTATTTTCACCTGACATCTACAACAACACAAAAAGTTTGATTAGTACACGTTAGTAGAATAATAAAAACACATAACATATATAATGCATTTTTATAAGGTTAATTTACATCTTTTATTCTTTGACCTTTCTTAAGGTTATGACTTAAGGTCTAAATCTCACATTAAATTTTATAACCTAATGCTCTGATACCAACCTGTAACGCCCCCAAATCCGGGTATCTTCCAACCCGACAGATGGTGCTACACGGTGCTACAGTTCACACAAACGTTCAATTGAAATGCCTCAAAAGAACGAATATGTCTTCTATATATTAAAGAATATTAACATTCATCAGGTTCTTTAAAACTGTTACATTTGTCCTTGTCATAATATCAAATATTATACTTAAAAAATTATACTATTACACAAGTAATCTATGGGTTCGCCTTCGCCTTCCCTTTATCATTGCCGGATCTATCGGTCCGTTCGATCTTAGTTGCATTCATATGGTTCAAGCAAGAGTAAGCCTAACTAGCTCAGCAAGTACAACAATTCTAAAAAAACTAGCATGCTTGAGACATATGAATCGTATATCTTCAATAACTGAACAATAGTCACGAAGTACTATCGATAATTCAAAATAGCACCTCTTTTCATTCAAAATGTTTTACAACAACAATATTCAGTAAAACATCAATTCTCGGTCCAAGACCATGAGCATTTCATAAGTACTTTGAAAAGGACATCCCGGCACGAAGTCCATAAGTCTGGCATAGCTTACGAGCACGTCTAGGTGATCAGCCTATACTACTCTATGTTGATCAACACTACATTCATTAAACATGTATACGTTTAAGTTATGGCAACCTCACGTGTTTGTCATTTGACGACAAAACAATTTGGCATACTCAGTCTCCTTTTGAAAACCACAACAATATTAGTTTGGTAAATCATTGCCCATACTTGAAAGATTAAAAGAAATCCAATATATCGTTAGTCTAGCCGAAGGAATTGGCGTTGACTTTATCAGACATTAACTCATGCGAAGAATACATGAATCACAAAACATGTGCAGATCGAACTGGAACAAGGGGTAGAGTACTTGCCTTTAGTGTCTGCTACAGTTTATAACACGTGCACTTTAAGTCTTTAAGGTCTCTACAGTAAATAATAACATCACATAACATATTAGGTCATGAATAATCATACACGGTTCCTAAAGAATCTTACCCTTCTTCTCAATCTAATTACGTATTAGATTTGTTATTATTGGTTCCGGCTTTCCGTTACGTCATTCTTACGTTCACATGCAATTGACTTTCTTGAACTCTAAGTGCTCATACTTAAGGTTTAATCATGACTTGATAATGTTTTATTAAGTCCCTTAGTTCATTGTTAAATAATTTATATGCGGCATGAGTTTCCAGTGGCTGAGGCCACATATAATTTTGACAGATTTTCAACTTGTGAGATTCCCGGACTCATAACTTCTTCGTTATAAGTCCGAATTGGCTCGTTCAAGAGCCTACGGTTCACAAATCTCATACTCTACGTGTTCATGTAAGAATTTTATCTATTCAACTTCGTTTGCTAAAAATTCACCTATTAGTTCATTTTTAACGGAAACGATAAACGTTCGTGAACGTTCAACACTCGTTTCTTTGTCCTAAGTCGGAATTCGATCATTTTTGAGTCCACAACTCTATAATGGCAAATACGACTTGTCTCCATCAGAAACCAACGTTTCCGATTCAAACACAAAATATGACTTCCATTCCGAGACTTTCACGAATTCGACGATTATCGTCCAATCGTGTGAATTCTGGCAAATTTCATTACTAACGATTTGTTCATCATTCTAAATGGATTCATTTCAATAACAACACATCTCAACCTATAAATTACAATGCCTTATATTCAAATTAGGTTATGACTTATTTTCTTATAAGTTCATAACTTCACAATTTCTTCAATATAAGCTTTTCATGTCCTTATGACTTATTCTTGAATTAAGTCATTTAAGCTACATTCTTGAATCCTATCAATCATACAAACTTCTTAAGTTTATCATATGATAAGTCCATATATGTACTCCATAAGTTCATAACTTATTTAGGTTTAGGTTACTTATTCCTTACTCATTCGGCTTAAGTCCATTGATTAACCATCTTGATACATTATTCTCTTATTACCCTTCTCAGATAGAGATGGATGATATAAGATCATTACCTTTATAGACTAACTTCTTCTTCTTTGGAAATCTAGCAATGGAAGGTTGGACTTATAAGTGCTTATTCTCTCTACCAAATAAGTTGTTTTTGTGTTGGATAAAACTAACAAACAACAAATGAGTTGAAAGGTTTGGTATTTATAGACTTTCCAAGGTTAGAGCCTAATGGTCATTAGGACATCCCACCTCCTTACTATTCACTACTTGCACAATAAGTAAACTTGCTCCCTACATCTTATACTTGGCCATCACATAAAGGTCTTGCTCTCCATTTCACCCATGGGTTTCCCCATGGATCCTAATTGGCTAATGGATCATTAATTTGATTTAGGTCTTAAATTACATTGGGCTTGCAATAGTTTGCTTTGGGCTTCACATTAATAATTACATGGCTAAACATTGTTACACCTTGGGCTTGCCCCTTAATGTTATAGGACTTGTACTTCATATAATAGTCCACAAGTTTAATTCATTTGGATTTTAAATCCTTAACATTCTCAAATTACATCTGCATGCAAAATATCATTTTTTCTATACTTAGATTATTATTACATAAAACATCTCACCTTGATATTATAACATTACGTATTTCTCGGAAGTTCAAAAATAATTCCCGAGTGATAAACGATGAATAGTATTTTTCAGAAAATTTCTCAAAAAGCTTTTATTTTCGTCTTGGAAATTCAAACACTTTAATTCCCTCACGTGGTTCAATTACTACGATGTTCCGACGTTTCTAGGTTATATAAGGACATTCATCTTACTAACACATAATAATAACAATTAATATTATGTTTTTCATTATAAACGTATTCACAAATGGTTCGATTTTCCAGGGCG
This sequence comes from Panax ginseng, assembly GCA_020205605.1. Classification (NCBI taxonomy): domain Eukaryota; kingdom Viridiplantae; phylum Streptophyta; class Magnoliopsida; order Apiales; family Araliaceae; genus Panax; species Panax ginseng. The sequence goes on along the minus strand of CM035136.1, from coordinate 50,529,156 downwards.
TTACAATGGATCATTATAGAAAGTGGAGTTGATAGTGGAAGCATAGGTACTCCAAATCTTCTAGCTATGCTAGGCTTCAAAATTTTTGACATCAAGATAAATATGCACTGATTTGCCTTTTAAAATTGAATTTTGTTATTCTTAACACATGGTGACAAGTGTGTATGTCAGGACTTCGGGACACTGACACATCGTTACCTGTTGAGGTATAATAGCATTAAAAATGATTTGCAAAGGTTTTTGAACTGTTTAAAAGAAAAGTCTATGCTAATTATTTTGGCTAGATGAAAATAATTTGAAAATATCAAAATATATTTTTATATCATTAATGCATCATGTAACCTGGTGCAAAGATGATAAAAATGATGGAGTTATAAATGCAGAATTACTTAGTGTTGGATGTGATCTAAAGATCATCAGCCAACTATGTAATGATGTAATATGACAAAGTCACACAATGACACAATCCTCAAAGGGGGTGTAAATACAATGCGGTATCATGACATCATAAAATTATTTTCAAAATTTTAACACAAATTATTTCCAACGGGGTTTGGCCATACATGTTTCGATTGAAATTGAATTATTGGTATGAGTCTAAGCTATTTGATTCAACTACACCAATGTTTATGAAAATTCCAAGTATTCTTTAAAAAATTTCCCGGACCAAATTGTTTTGGTGCGGAATCCTATAATAAAACTGAGGTGAACATCCCAAAATTGGGAAATTTTTGTGCACCAAAGGAGGTTATGATGAACGTAAAAATTGTTCTAACATGTAGTACCTGATTAGTACAGGGCATAACGAGATGATCACCCTCCGTGTCCGTAAGTCATGACGGTTTGCAGATGAATTTTTGTACAAATATTTTCAAAAGTTGAAAAAGAAAGTTTATGGTCTATATGACTCAACATGATTTGAAAATTTTTACTCTTTAGAGTGATGTTTTGGGTAGTTTATGATGATGTGTATGAAATAGTATAAACTCGTTGCGTACGGGTAGAATCTGATATGATTGAATAAATGTTGTATTGAATACCTAGTTTTAGTGAATGAAAGGATTAGGGTGTAGTAGGCTATAATTTCGGGGACGAAATTCTTAGAAGAAGGGGTGAATGTGACAACCCGAGAATTTATAGGATTAATAAAATCTTAAATGATTAAATAAAGGTTAAATAATAAACCTAGACTAGAAATAAGGTATGGATTTAAAAATTTTGTGAAGGACTTGTATGGTGTATAAGCTGTAAGTGATTATCCGATAGCAAGGTATATGGTCAAGTGTACAAGTGTATATGGTTTTGTGTATAGTGATTATATGTGTGTACAGTATGTTGTTAAGGGTTAAGTATGAATCAGGTAAAGTGTAACATGGGTAAACCCTAATGCTATTATAAGTACTTCAATGTTCAGTTAATTAAGAAACCCTAACGATTGGATAGAAATCCTAATTCGAGCTTTGGAAACCTTAATTTTAGTTCTGGAAATCCTAAACCTTACCGGGAATTTCAAAATCCTAATTTGGGAACCCAAATACTAAGTATAAAACCTTAAGAGTTAAAATGTATGTGATATATGTGAAAAGAACAAATTACCCGTCGAAATGTTGGGGAAATGACCAAAATACCCTTAGTAGGTGCGAAATTACTAAAATACCCTTTTACTTAACTTTTAAGTAAAAGATATTGCTAAAACTTGTGACTCATCAATCGAAGATATGTCATGTGCTCTAAATCTCTTCAATCAGTCAAAATTGACCACCTGTCATAATTCTTGACCATGAATTCAAAGATTTAAAGCTTAAAAGTAAGAAAATATCCTTGCTTTATTTTCTAACTTAGCCAACACTTTCTCTCTCTCCAATTCTCAAAATGTTGAGAGGAAATCAGTGAAAAGTTAAGCCCATATCATCCCATACACTTTGCAAGATCAGATCATAAGGGTAGAATCAAAGATTGGAGCATTAAAGGTATAAACCTTAATATATGCTAGATTCTTAATATTTCTTTAATTTACATGTTTTGATGTTTGGATATATGTTATATGATGTTATTTAGTGATCTATGATGATACATCAAGGATCCATAACATCTAAGTACATGAAAATATGAATTTTTGAAAATAGGCAAGAACCCTAATTTGAGGTCTGACAGCCATAAGTGAGAGCCTCTAGATCTTAATATGTGCGATGTTAGGATGGCTAAGTATATTATTGATGTACTATAACATGAGGAGAGTACACTAGAAGTGGAATCAAGTCCATAGCAGTTTTAGAACACAAGTTATTCATGGTCAAACATGGTTGACCAGTCACAGAAACTAGGTTCTGGAAAACCCAGAAATGTTTGACATCCATTTTGCAAGGCTTTGATCTTGCAGTGATTAAGTTGTTAAGTCATGAGAGTGTATAACTCTTACTCTGACATATGGACTACCAAACCATGACACTAGAACACCTAGATCATCAACATAATCAAAATTATTAATGGTCAAAACTAGGTTGACCAACTGGTTGAGATGATTTTCTGGAAAACTCAGAATCTTCAAGATCACAGTTTCTAGCTGATACTTTGACCAAGCCATATCTTGCTTCTGTGATGTTGTTAAGCTATAAAAGTGTATTATTTTTGTACCTTGACATACATATTGCATAAGTGTGACACTTAAACACACAATTAAAGCCCAGAATCCAAGTTATTAAGATCCAAAATAGGATCCTCACACTGTTCTTATTTTCTGGAAATTCCAGAAAATGAAGAACAACTCTGACAGCTATTTTGATGCTTTATATCTTCATGTTCTGATGTAGTTTGACCATGAACATTGTTGGTACATGTAGTATTACATCACTACTACATAACCAGTACACCCTCAAGCTCAGAAACAACATGAACAAGAAATTATAAGTGCTCAAACTGGGTACCAAGAAACTGACTTTGAATGTTCTTAAAGGCTCAAGAACACTTATAACGACAGTTGTTGTTGCGAAAGGCCCCTTTAGCGACATTTTTATTAAAAATTAATTACATAATTAAAATAATTAGAATAAAATGGAAAATAATTATGAAAAAATCATAATTAATTTATGAAAATTATTTTAAGGTATGAAAATTATCTTTTAATAATTTGAGATATATTTTAATTTATTTAAGTATTAATGATATTTAATTTATTTAATAATTATATTAAATAAATTATGTAAAATGATTTTAATATTATATAAATCATTTAAAATGATATTAAAGTGTTCAAAATATTTTAAGTTATTTTGAATGACTTTTAATATTTTGGGATGAATTTCATTAATAATTTAACATTAATGATAATAATTTTATTTAATACTTGTATTAAATAAATAATTTAAAAATAGTTTTAATATTCTAAAAATAATTTTAAAATGATTTTAAGTTATAATATATACCTTATAATATTTTGACATGAAATACATTAATATTTTAATATTAATGGCAATTATTTAATAATGGTTTTAAATGTTTTAAAATCATTTAAAGGTGATATTACCAGTATTAAAAATATTGTGTGTTATAATAAATAACTTTTAATATTGGGATATACATTTCATTAATATTTGAAATTTATTAAATATTAATGATAATGAAATTATGTGGTATTTAAATCATATAAAAATGATATTAATGATTGAAATATTATTATAAATGATAATAATTATTTGAAAATTATTATGAGCTACTGAAAAATATTATGACATATATTTGAATTATATAAGATAATTATGAACCGTTTAAGTAGAGTTTTATTGACAATAAACTCAATAATTATCCGACTGGGCAATCGGGATGTCGAAATAGTACCGATGTCAAGCCAGACTGAAATAGTTTGACTTGATAGCGGGTCTTATGTGTTTTAGTGACTGTTAGGGATATGTGCTTATGTGTTTAGGATATTTTATAACTGTAATTAACAGTGATATACCTTATGATGTTATTCTAATTGAGAGATTGATACTATCAATAATAGGTCTTTCAATTAAAGCTAAATTATCTTTGCGTAGCAGTAGTCAATGATACATGCAAGTTTCTCGAACTATACTTTTAATTAAGAAAATTCTCAAACTCAAACTTGAGTTGTTATTTCAAAGCATGCTTGTGGTTAATTATTGTTGATTATATCACATATTTGATTATTGATTCGCACGTTGTGCATATTGCATATGTTTATCAGGTATGAAAGGATGATCACCTTCATTACCATTTGGTCCAGTTAAATTGTTCATGTTCATTGTTAGAAGTAATGAAGGTAATGAAGGTGATCAACCTTTCATACCTGATGAACATATACATCATGCACAATGTGCGAATCAATAAATTATAGACGTGGTATCATCAACAATGATTAACCACTAAATGCTTTGCAATAACAACTCAAGTTGAGTTAGGAAACTTGCATGTACTGCTGATTACCGCTAAGCAATCAAATTTAATCTCTCATGAAAGACCTATCAATTATAATATTGATCTTTCAATTAGCATAACATACATGTTAGCTCATAATACTAATACTTTATCCATAAATTATCTAACACTTAATCACAAAAATTAAATATTAGATAACATCCTGACACATTAGTATTATTAACGTCTTTTGATAATTCTTCAATCACTGTATCATATACATTATGATTTAACACTTAATCTTTCATATTATATATAAGTTCTTTTCTATAATCCAGTAGGCCAAATACTAATATTATAATCTGGATTATTTAAACATATCAATCCAGCAACCTGTATTTGAAGTATTCTTCAATTTGGTAAACTATTTTTTAATCCAACAAACTAGATTCAAACTAATCTCCAATCCAGCAACCTGGATTCAAACTAACTTATAATTAAGCAAACTGTTTTCACTAATTCAGCAAGTTGTTTTCACTAATTCAGCAAGTTGTTTTCTAACATATAAAATTTCCAATTCATCATACTATACATTCAATATGACCTATTGAATGTCAAATTAAGTTAACTCCTCTTTTAAACAACATTTAATATTATTCATTATTTAATAACATTAAATTCATTTACTAATATTATTAATCATTAAATAATATTTTAAATCAATGATTTCATAACACTTTAATCCAAATGTTATCAATCACTTAATAATATCATACTCTAATATTATTAATATTTTAATCATTTACTAAACTTATAAATAATTTATTTTAATTGTTTACATTTTACTAATTAATGCATTTAATCATTCTAAAATGCCATACTCATAAGATTTCCTCATCAATGACAAAATTCCTCACCAAAAATCTGCATATACCCTATATAGGGCTTTCATATTTTCCAAATTTTCATCATCACATAACTAATTTAATTCGTTTACTCATAATTAGTCTATTTTTATAAAAAATACCAAATTAGTTCCAAAAATTTTCTTTTCTAGGATATGGCAGAATATAGTCCTATATTGAACATATATGTTTCCCGAAATTTTTAAATTTTATTTACTAAAATTTAAATGGCCAAAACTGCCGAATCTTGGGATATTTATCTTAAACTATGCTTTTTTCCAAAAATTCTGAAACTTACAAGGTATGCTCCTGTTATATACATGTACTCCCAATAAAAATTTCACCAATTTTGTAGTTAACAAAAAGGAGTTATAAGGGTTTACTTTTAAAATAGTCTTTTCCCATAAAATCCATAACTCTAAATCTATACATTTAAAAATCTCCATTTTTGGACAAAATTTAGAAAACTCATCAAATTATCATCCCAAAGTTTTCCAGAATTTTTGAAAGTCGGACAAATGACGTAAAATCCCCTGACAGAAACTGCCTCAAAACATTTTTTATTCTTATACCAAAAACAAGACTGTTTTAGCAAAATCAGTCACTACGACTTGTAAACTCATTCTTTTTGAGTGTTACCACTTGGGTTTACTAAATAACTTACATATCTAGCACCCCTCTTTGACGGATCGCAAAAAGAAGTTATAGATTTAAAACGGTGGATTTTTAAAGTATATAAAAGTTAGGGTTTCAAAACTAAAAAAATTAATTTTCTTTTCCTTTTGATTCCAACCAAATCAACACCCAATATGCGTAAATCCAAATATAAAACACTCATCAACATGTATATTCATTGTTTTTTAGTTTATAAACATAAATCCAAGCTTTGTTTAGAATATCTAAAATCAATTACATAAACTAGTTACCTTTGTTCAAAATCTTATTTCTTCTTATTTTTCTTCTTCTTCCTTCTTCCGTGGAGGACCTTTTTTTCTCTTCTCTCCATCTCCCTCATGGGGGCTGCCGTCCCTCTCCTCCTTCTCTCATGGTTTCAGCAACTTTTTCCCTTTCTCTCCCTCATCCTTCTCTTTTCCCGTTTCTTTCTTTCTCTTTCTTCTTTTTCCTTTTTTCTTTCTTCTTTCTCTTCTTATCTTTTTATCTCTAATAACCGGTCCCTTCTTTTTCCTTCTCTCATTAAACCGATCACTTGGCCTTCTTATTGCCACATAATAATAATAATAATAATAATAATAATAATAATAATAATAATAATAATAATAATAATAGTAATATTATTATTTTATATTATTATTATTATTATTATTATTATTATTATTATTATTTCTAATATAACAATTGTCCAATATAACAAATTAATCTTGCTTGAATTAAGTTATAAAATTAATAAATTGAGATAGTAAAGATATATATCTTAACTTAATATAATTTTTAATATTATTATTCTCCCACATGTTCTTAATAATTGGGCTCACTTGGGTTTAACACTTAATTCCTTCGGCTTTCCAAATAAAATATTTGGACTTCCTAACAAAAATATTTGGGCCATAAAAACTAATATGGTCCATTACATTAAATTATATCTTACCCTACTCATTTAATTAGGGTTTCCATGTACTCAAGTGAAATAAAAATTCTTACTTAAGTACATTTAATTTCTTAACCCAATTAGACTTACCTTAATTAGGTTATAAAATTAATTAATTGGGATATATAAAATAAATCTCTTAGAATGAGTATATATTATAAATACCATAATTCCCTCATCATATAACCCTTAAGTTATTTAATTCTTAATTCGTAATATATAATTAGGATTACACTAGTTTCTTTTATTTGTTTATATAATAAACAAATATAAACCATCACATAATCACTACAAGAAAAAGGTCAATCAGCGACCGCGTAATAGCGATCGCATTTGGTCGCAAATAGCTATCAGCGACCGAGTGCAGTCGTTGATAGTCGTCGCATAAAATCTAGTCAATGGGATGCACATCAACGACCCCCATTAGCGACCGACACATCTGCATGATCATTATTCACGAATAAAATGATAAATTCGATTAAGCTGTCGTAGTCAAGATGGTCTAGGGCCAAAGGCGACGTATTGCCCATGCGTGTTTGCTATCGCTATCACGAATCGAATGCAATCATTGATATGAAGAAATATTTAGTCGTCGCTACTAACGATCAGCGACCGCATGCGGTCGCTGATATGAAACAGAATGCAAACCAGATTTTTGTTTTTTTGCAGATTCCCAAAAACCTGTACCTATTTTGTACCTGCTTTATCCCAACACACAATCACAACAATATAAACATCCATCGTCCACCAACATACACTAAACTAGTATTTAAACCTTTAGAACCCAATATGAATTGAATAAATATAATAAAATTTCAAAACTTGTTTAAGTAACATATAGACATCTAAATAATGAATATACAAGTACAAGCTTATACTATAACTACAAAACTGATTTAAAGCAGGTACGTCAAGCATCATCGCCTCCTTGATCACCCTGTAATTAACAAAATAATAAAACAAGTTACAAATATAGTAACTATGTTGATACTGATATATATTACGACAATATATACAACAAATTGATTTTATACCTCGTCGCCATCCCCATGCTGTCCTGCTACTGCTTCAGCTAACTCCTAAGGATCAAGAGCCCCCCAAATGCCCGCCCAATATCTTCAAAAGATTTCCATCTCGACATATAGCTCTCACACAGTCAGCCGGAGTATGAACAGATGGATGACTCGATGACTGTGAAGACTGGGTAGCAGAGCTACCTGAACCACTGAAGGATGGACGTCGTCGTTGTCCTTGACCTTTAATGTAGTTCTTCTTCACAACAGACGCCCTCTCCCACAGCTCTTGATCAATAGTCGGACGTGGAGTACCTTCAGGATAGCGCTCATTCAATAAACACTTATAAGTATCCTGTCATCATGTTAACAATTAAATAGTTAAAAATAAATTCTGTTAACAAGATCAAGTTGTTAAAACTTATTACCGCTATCTGGATAGCATCAGGCAGACCATCACGGGTGGCCACATACACATCCAGCCAATGGATAGGTGTACCTTGAGACTGAGACTCCTATAAAAAAAAATAGCACAATATTACTAAGTAAAAATGTGATATATTTTTCTAGAATTCTTGATTGTAAACATATTAAAACTTGTAAATACGTACCCTGGCAGTGATATGCTGCAACTGTGAAATACTGTCGCCCTTCTATGTCCCTTTAGCCTTTTTTCCATAGGGTACACCCGAGGATCTGTTGGTGCAGGCAGTCTTTCGTCTTTTCACCCAGCTCTCAGCTCTCCATTAGTTACACATCTCAGCCCATATGGACTGGGTGCACCGCCAGGGCTATGCTCGTGCATATAATCCCCTCCCTGGCCTGGATGGTTAATCTCGACATTGTGAAGGGCTTTTTGTCTTTCTTTGTTCAAATTGTCTTTAGTGCGGATTTTTGCACTTCGCTGTAATAATGTCTCAGATCATTTGAAGCTGCGTGTCCTCCCATCTATATCGTTTCTGCAAATAATACAACAATAATAACATTACTAAACAATTATCCTTTGAATGTTATATTATATGTCATAATTAAAAAAAAACATACACGAAATTCAAATTTCAAACAAACATCCTTGTGGGCGATAGGTGTGCTCTTCCACGTAATCACGAGGTGTAGGCCAATTACATAAACACAACAGTGATATGCACTTGACGATCTTATTATCCTAAAAATCACTATAATATACAACAATTTACATCAACAATAAGTAGATATATTAAAGCAATTTACATCTAAGTTCTATATATCTTATATAAATGGAATCTTAAATGCTTATATATAAATGATATATCTTGGGACATACGTCTATTCTTGAGGAGGCGAATCAATAAGAATCCGATCATCCTGGATTAGTAGGGCCTTTGGGCACATGATTAGGCCCCCTACCCATGTCGCGCTTTTTACCATACCGCTTGAAGCCATTTGTATATTACAAATTTCAAGATGTATATATGACAATAAACATAACAGTGATTGAAACATGTATATATATGAATATAAAATGGTAATAAACAAAAGTTGCATTTAAATAGTTTAGTACATAAACATGAAAATGATATAAAAAACATGTAATGCTAAACATACATTTCATTTGTTCACGTGTCAATGTCTGATTCAGAATCATCTTGTATACGTGTTGCAGATTCATAACCATCATCTGCTTCAGATTTAGTGTCAGATTCAGTCAATAACTCTTCCTCCTCAGTATCAATGTCATCTGACACAAGTATTGACTCAGGATCTAATTCATGTGGTTCATCTCCACTATCTAACTGGATTACTTCATTGTCATCCTCCACATTTATTGTGACACCCCCAAATTCGGGTACCTTCGAACCTCGGATCCGGTCCGCCACGATACTACTATCGTCAAACTATTTATATCTTTCATGCATAACTTAATGAATAAAACTTTACTTATTACAATTTAGAATATAAATTCATTCCATTTCCAAGATCTGCACAATGACCCCAAACTTTTATGAGTTTCTAATCCTGATCATTTACTATTCATGTATTACATCACATATATATTCTTATTCGAACCCTTCTCATGCCTTCAGAATTTTATTTACTAAATTCTTATTTTAATAATTTCTAAAAATTTGGGTTCTTACATCCTCTCCCCCTTATAAGGATTCCGTCCTCGGAATCACCGAAACCTCCTCTACTCTAAGGTCTATTAGAAATAATACATATTATTTTTGAATAATTTTATCCATTCTCTTTTCAGAAGTTTTATTATAACTTGCTCACTTGCATTCTACCACTTTTCCTTTCTAAGGAACATTCAACTCACTACATTCATCACACAGAAGAATAAGAGTCTTCCACGATTTTTCAATAATCGAGAAGTAGTATGAATAACTCAGATTCAAAATTATGCTGAGGGGTCACAAGACCGTGAACTCTTCTCTAGGTTTACAAATTCTTCAACAAAATCCTTCATATTGTAAACTAGAGTGTTTATTAATCACAAAGACTGAAAACACCCTCCACGCGTACACTAGGTGGCCAGCCTATTGTACCACTACGTTGGGCCACAACGTAGTGTTTTGTAACGACTATATGCGTTACGCTCGGAACCATTATCCCCGAAAACATGTCCCCTTATAGGGTTGTTCACCTCAGCTTTTTAACAACTGAATCCGCACCAGAGCAATCTGGTTTGACATAATTACTCAAGAACGTTTGAATTCCATAAATATTTTCAACAGCCGTCTAGCCGAATCAAATAGCTTAGACTTTTATCAAAAACTCGAACTTCAATCAAAATAATTTAGCTAACTTAATTGACCTTCTTCATAATTTAAAAGAAAACCAAAAATTCTTTTATGACATCAATCTTCATACCGCATTTCAGATTAGTAGTATGTTGAGGATTTCACCATTATGTGACTTTGTCATACTACATCAGCATTACCAAAATTGGTTGACGATCTTTCGATCACAACCAACACTAGGTTCAACTGCATGGATGACTCCATCGTTTACCATACACCATATCAATGATGCGCATGGTTAGAAATACATTTTGAAAATTTTCAAATCATTTTTGTCTTAACCGAAACAATTGGCATAGACATAAGAATAAAGGTATTATTTTTAAACATCATTGGTTCAATCACAAGATCCAATGTTTTTCAAGAAAAATGCAAGTCACGAATCATCGCCAAGTCAATAAACTTTGAAAATCTAGCAAAGCTAGAAGATTTAGAAAAATCCACGCTTTCTCCATCAACTTCAATATTTACTACACCAAAATTTCTAACTTCATAACATATATATATCGATCCAGCTTCATCAAACTTACCACACTTTGGAAATTCGTGAACTTGCCACAATTATATGAGTTTAAGAACTTATCCTAGTCGGACCATAGGCGTCCATTCGCTGAGGGGTTCAAAAACATTTCATATAATTATGAGTCACGAACTTACCATGTGCATGAGTTTTAAGAACTCGCGCCTAATCTTAATATTCTATATCTTAATCTTAATAGTCTCTACCTATCAAATATGATATGAGAAAAAAATCACCTTCTCACCATAAGCATATCGATAATGGCGACACCGACATTCCATTGATTATCATTGTGAAGAACCGAAGCGTGAGCACAAAGCCTCCTACCACACAAAGGTTTGTACAACTCACCGCATACATGTCCCCTCAACTCGAAATCTAACTTAACTCTATCTCACTCTTAACTTTCTCTTTGCTCGATAGGAATTCTTCGTATCCCATCACATACAACTCCTCATGAGTTCACATCGTACCATTTCACAGTACATTCACTTATAGCATCAAGATATACACATTTAGTCGTTATAGACTATTTATCACTTCATAGCTTAATCCGATCACGTCGTGATCATCAATTTACCTTAGGTTCTTTCCCATTATCAACTAAACTCCACTCGAGTTCATCCTCATTATCTTTGTCATATTATAGACACCATCTTAACATTTTTATTAATGGAGTTAGGAACCCCTCAATTCACATTCTCTTAGATACTTCAAGATTCTTCTTTGAATCTTCACTTATATATTTTAATCTTTATCTTTCTCTCTCTCTCTCGTGTTATAGCCTAAGGTACACTTACCTAAGTTTATAACCTATGATTTGATATTAACTCATGGCGCTTCAAATCCGGGTCCCTTCGAACCTCGGATCCGGTCCGCCACGATACTACTATCGTCAAACTATTTATATCTTTCATGCATAACTTAATGAATAAAACTTTACTTATTACAATTTAGAATATAAATTCATTCCATTTCCAGGATCTGCACAATGACCCCAAACTTTTATGAGTTTCTAATCCTGATCATTTACTATTCCTGTATTACATCACATATATATTCTTATTTGAACCCTTCTCATGCCTTAAGAATTTTATTTACTAAATTCTTATTTTAATAATTTCTAAAAATTTGGGTTCTTACATTTATTATAGTTTGACTATGAAGCATATGCTCTTGGTAAATCTCCCCATCAACTACTTCTACACAACTACACGCGGGAGTATGAATTACAACTTGCCAATCTATAGGCAGTCTATCCCTTTTCCTAACAGGACTAGGAGTGTAGTATACTTGTACTATTTGAGTTGGTAAAACAAATGGTTCGTTGCGATCTGCAGACTCCTATGGAGGTCAATATCGACGATTCCATGTCCGCATCCAACACGTATCCCTTTTTCCTCGAATCAAACCAACTGGCACTTGAACAAGTGAATATAACCTCCGTGACGTGCCCTTTGTACGACAACTCTACGATTTCCTCCAACTCCCCATAAAAGGCACGACCAAGCTCATTGTAACAATATCCTTGGACACACACCCAGTTCATTGTTCTTTTATCGCTACCATATGCCTTTTGTGTGAAATTCACAACCATTTATTTTGTAACCATTATACCGACTTGGTCCTGTCTGGTCCCATAGCTAGGACTTATACATTAGCCGAAATCGCTGATCCCTCAATCAAAGTCTACAAAAACTCCATCTTATTAAATGAAGTCATAGTTAAGATCGAGTATATATACTACGTGCTTAAAAATTGAACTTACTTTGTCCTTTAGCCAAAGTGCAAATTTTTTATCACGATTGATTTGAATATCTTTATCAGTTATACCGGGATGCTTCACTTTTAACTCGTCATCATACAATCTATACCATGTTATAAACATTAACATATTGGAATAAGTTTTTAACTTAAAACATAAATTATCAAGTTTACATGTGTACCTCACAAATTTGTCAATCTCCTCGCAATTGAGAAGAATGTAAGTATGTGCAGCATGTAATTCTTGCTTAGAGAGGAATATGCGCTTCCCTTTTCCATAAGCGCAGCCCGATAGACCAAATACAGAGAGCCGACCATTTAGTTCAACATTTCACCCATCATCATGTCTCGATACTCGATTGGCCTTTGTCAAGACTTCGTCCGGAAAATAGTCTGAGACAAACGTGGATATCTCATCGAAACTGTATGCCTCACATATCGACCCCTCGACATAAGCTCTATTCTTCACCTTCCTCTTAAGGTTTCCCATCACCCTCTCGAAAGGGTACATCCATCTATATTGAACTGGACCCCCAACACGAGCTTCATAGGGAAGATGGATTTGCAAATGCTCCATGGAGTCAAAAAAACCAGTGTGGGAATATTTTTCCCGGGGCTTACACGTGATCTCTATGATGTTCTTCTCAAGTACGTATATGTCCTTCTCATTTAATGATTTTGAACATTAGTCTTTGAAGAAACGACTAAGAACCGCCAAAGCATCCCATATTGGTTTATCAAGCGAGATCCTCGAAATGCTATAGGCATGAGTCTCTCCATGAACACATGACATACCATGACTCTTCATCCTTGCAATTTCCCACCCGTAACACACCTTGCAATGTTTGACGATATCCATCCGGTAGTTTCAGAGACTTAACCCATGTGCACACATCTTCAACTTGCTTTTTGACAATGTGTACCTTTATGCGGTTTCGACAATCTTACCATTAGAGATTCATAAAGTTCTAATCCAGACGCTTACAAATATCTTTCATGTCCAAACGTGCCTTTATCGTTATCTTTTGTCTTCCCGCAGAACATTCATCATAGTGTTAAACACATTGTCAAACACATTCTTCTCAATATGCATCACATCTAGATTATGACGAATCAAATTTGTAGACCAATAAGGCAGTTCCCAAAATATGCTTCTTCGAACCCAGTTATGAGATTCACCGAACCCATTGATTATGTTTGTGGCATCAATCTTACCAAATGGGATAACCGGTAATCTCATCACATGATCTCGCATCTCCGTTCCCGACAATCGCGGTGCAGGCATATCATTGTCTACTTTTCCTTTCCTGAAGTGTTCTCTATTTCTTCGAAACGGGTGATCTACCGGCAAGAACCGACGATGACATGATCCATAAATCTCTTAGATTAGGTCACTAGTATATAATTAAAATAAAGTGACCACTAAATAACAAATAACCATTTAAGTCATTTAATTCTCATACCTAATTTAAATAACTTTTTAAATTATACAATGTATATTGTATAATTAAATTTAATTTCCTCCTTCTCCATAAATTATTTTTAAACAACTTATTTATATATTAAATATATAATTTAATATATTCAAATATGAATTTAATTTACTAACTAGTTGATACCAATATACATATTTTACATATCGGATCTCATCTAATATTTTTACTTTACATCCTTTGGTATAATATTAAATATTATACCATTATTCATATAACATAATATCATATATCAAATTATTTCCTTTCCTTTCTATAAATTGTCTTCACAATTTATTAGTAAATATATTAATATATTCACCACATTAAATACATGCATACATTACACTCAAAAATGTAATATATGATTTCTTCAATAAAATAAAGGGCTATACATGAAGTATATTTAATGCCACTAATTTTCTACATTAAAATAATTTAATAGTATAAATTATTTTAATTTTACCCATCTAATTTCCTTTAATAATTTACTCCTACACTTTGCTTTACATGATATAATAAATATATAATGCTAATATATTTATTATACACAATATCACATATTATGTAAGACCCCAAATTTTGTGAATAAAGATTAATTTTCTCAAAATATTTTTTTAAGTATTATGTTGTTGATTTGATATAATGTTATAGTTGTAATAACCCAATATTTTAAATATAATTAAATAATAAATTTTGCATTTAATTATTTTTTTTAAAAGGTAGGATTATGTGCAAAAGAAAAGTATATGTATTTATGTGATAAATAAAACTTATTATTACATGAATAATTGTAAATAAATTCTTTTTAAGAATTATTGATCATTATAGATTATATTCCTATTATAAATTAATTTTGTAATAAAAATATTTATTATTTATTTTCCATGAAAATATTATTATTATATATATGATATGATTATAAGGAATATTATGATAGGTATTTTATTATATTAGTTAAGTTAATTATTTTAACTTAATTAATAATGGTTTATATGAAGGTTATGTCGGATATTGATTCAAAACCCTAATTCTGGATTTTGAATAAGGAATGAGAATATTAATATCATATTATTTATATTTCAGTTATATAAACATGTCTGATATGTGTGGAATGTTAATGTATGGAACAGTTATAGTAACACAGTGCAAAACCCTAGCATTACTGATAAACTATAGTACATGAGTAAAATATGACTATAAGATTTGTTAAGTTATTGTGTAATGTAATTTATGGAAATTATTATATTTAATGTTAATTAGGTAAACCGTAATTAATATTTAGAAATCCTAATTATTAAATTAGAACCCTAATTGCTAAGTTGTAAACCCTAATTATTATTTTAGCAAGGTAAATGGTAATTAGTATATTATAAAGTCTAATTTACAAATCCTAGGTGATTAGTAAACCTAATTTAATTAGGGAACCCTAATTCACATTTTTAGAAACTAAGATTTCCATTTTAGCCCTAATCTAAAATCCTAGAACTTGGACTTTTGGAACCCTAGGGTTAAACCCTAAGGGTTAGAAAGGAATTGACAACCTTGCCACTAAAAGTAAACACCAAATGACCAAATTGTCCTTCTTGCATTATTTAATAGATAACTTGTAAAACTTTCCATAACTTTAGTTGGTTACCAACTTTAGCTAGTCACGTGGTCTAGCACTAGACTTTAATCAGCCTAAAACCTGCCCTTATGATCAACCATGGTCCTCGCATCAAATTATATATAGATTGAAAGAGAGGAAAGTTCATAATTTTGTCCCAATTGTTCACAAACACACCACCAAGCTTCTTTCTCTCTAACCCACTAATTTCTTAAGCATTTCAGTCCCCAAAACCATCCCCACTAACAACCACAACAAAATCAGTAGCCAAGAATCAAAACTTGTCCAAGAAATGTAAAACCCTAAACCAAAAATTTGATCTTGTATGCTATGTTAGATGTTATGTTTAAATGCTTAAAGTTATGTTAGAAGGTGTTATTTAGTGATCTGGGTTGTTATAACTCAGATCCATAACACTAAGATGCTCGAAATTGATGATTTTAGAAATCTGGAAAAAGTTAGAAATTGTGGTCTGACAACAAATGTCAGTGGCTCTAGATTCTTGTCTGGACATTATTTTTGTTGTTTAAATATTTGAACATGTAGTATGCTAGAAGGACTTTGATCTAGACTTAAAATCATGCTTAGATCATGCACAAATTTCATGATATTGTTGGTCAAAGGTCGTTAAGAGAATCCACGTATTTACTAAACGCGTTTCGGGTAACCTAAAACCGCCTGGAAAAGGTCTCGACAAAAGGATTCAAGCGTCTGGATCTTTCAGTTGTTTGTTGTTTTCCTCTTGTTGTTGTAATAGAATTGTAGTAGGTTATATGAGCTTCAATATCATGCCTTTAGATCACTAAAACATCAAACAGATTTAACACAGTGGCCGGTAAAAGTAGGCCAGATGATCACGACTTGTGTTTTCTAGGTAACCCATAAAACTAAAGTCTGTGATCTCTGACATTGTTTGACCGACATGGATCTTGATCGTGTATTGTTGTTATATGTATATTATATAATAGATATGTACCTCTACATGTTAGCTACACACTACAACTCTTAAATCACATAAACATTAAACGAGCAGCATGTAGTGGAAGCCCAAAGTAGGCTAGTCGAAATGTTCTTCATTTCTGGGTAACCTAGAAAATGAAGAACATCTCTGACAGCTACTTTGAATGCTTTGATCTCTTAATTGTGTTGCAGTTTGTTCATGATTGTTGTTGGATCTTGTAGTATTACACTAGTACTACAAGATCAAGGTATTAGCTTGTCCAGAAATACATTGAATCAGTGTTTAATGTGTGGTCAAAGTGAGACCCTTGAACATTAACTGTCAGTGTTCTTGGTGCTCAAGAACACTTTAGGCGACGGTTTCTGTCGCTAAAAGCTATAGCGACAGATTTATTAATTTTAATTAATTAAATTTCTAAAAATCAATTAAAAATAGTAAATAAATTCTAAAAATTATAAAATCAATTTTAAAAATTATTTTAAGTTATAAAAATTAACTTTTAATAATTTGACATATTTTCCATAAATATTAGTAATTATTTGAATATTATTAATATTTAATTTATTTAATAAATGCATTAAATAAATTAACTAAAAATGATTTTCTAATATTAAAAATCATTTTAAATGATAATAAGATATTTAATAATATTTTAAGTTATATAATGTAACTTAAATATTTTAATGTAAATTTATTAATTAGTTAATATTAATGATATTAGATTTATTTAATAATTATATTAAATAAATTAGTTTTAAAATAATTTTAATATTATAAAAATCATTTTAAATTCAAATAAAGAGTTTAAAGATATTCTAAGTTATAAAGTATTACTTTTAATATTTTAAGATAAATTTCATTAATTAGTTAATATTAATGATATTAGATAATTATATTAAATAAATAGATTTAAAATGATTTTATTGATTTAAAAATTATTTAAAAGGATATAAATGGTTTAAAAGATATTTTAAGTAATTATAAATGACTTTTAATATTTTAATGAATAATTCCTTAATATTTTAATATTAATGGTAATTGTTTAAAATGATTTTAAATGTTTTAAAAATTATTTAAGGGTAATAATTAATACTTTAAAAATATTTTGAGTTATTATAAAATAACTTTAATATTTTGGAAAGGGTTGCATAAATATTTTAATATTATTTAAATATTAATGATAATAAAATTATCTAATATTTAAATCATTTAATAATGATTCTAGAGTTTGAAAAATTAAGATAAATTATAATAATTATTTCAAAATTATTATAAGTAATATTTAAATAATATGATTAATATTTAAATTATCTAGAATAATATTTGAGATACATATTAGAGTTTTAAACTCTATAATTACCCGATAAAGTAGCTTTTTACACCAAAATGCTATCGAATTTGATTCGAACCTATATAGTTTAACTGTATAAGTGTTTGTTTGTGTCTTAATGACTGTTATAACTATGTGACAATGTGATTAGGTTATGTATTAACTGTAAATAACAGTATGATGTGTTATTATATGTTGTTCTAATCAATAGAACAATCTTATAAATGATAGGTCGTTGAATTAAGGATAGAACTAAGTTGTGTAAGCAGCAGACCAGGAAAGTATCTTAAACTCTTGTTTTACCTTATTCAACGGATATCGTAAGCAAGTATCTTACCTTTGCATTTTCTTTATGCAATGGACATGAGTAAGAAACTTTCATAATTATATTATTATTGCACTAGAATATTAACCCTATTGTTATATATGTTATATCCAATCATTGATTATCCACATGGTACTATATTGTAATTCAGATATATATATATATTATGTTCATTATTTTCTAAACATAGTTATACAAGTGTCCCTACTTGGATAGTCATTGTATTTAATCACAAGTTGATATATATATATATATATATATATATATATATATATATATATATATATATATATATATATATATATATATATATACACTATTAATACCAATATGTATACATGAAGTAAGAGTCGCTCTAAGCTTATTTGACCAATACAGATTTAGAAATATCGTTGAATATGATAAAACATTTTATATCCAATCAAATTGTTTTGGTTCTGGATTTCGGACTAAGTATAAACATCCCTAACATGGGAAAACTTTTATCAAAGTGACAGAGTGAACGATAATATTGTTCTTTGCATGTAGTATTGATCAATACTGAGGGCATAACGAGTTGATCACCCCCGCGTACTCGTAAGTTATGACGGTTTATGGATGAAGTTATGCTAAACCTATTCAAAATTGAGAACAATGTTCATAGTATGTCACCTTAACCCTATTTATAGTCGGTACGTAGTTTCAAAAATTTGATAGAGAGTTGTTATGTTATTATTATCGGTTCAGATTACTTCATAACCATTGATTTGTTGTAGAAGGGTTGTACAAAGAAAATATTTAATCCTTTTAGTTAATATTTTTAATTGTTATTACTTGCTGGGCACTCAAATTCTCATCCTTGTTTAAATTAAATGTTTTCAGTTAAGTATGACCAACGTAGGAGCACCTTGCCGAGAATAAAGGGAAAGGAAAGTCATCGAGAATAAGTTTGTGTTATCTTATGTAATAGCTAGACTTAAATAAGATGATGTTATTTATTATCGATCATGTAATGAAATGTTTTAAGGCCGCGTAACTGGGATTTAGAAAAATCTGATATGTAAATTAAGTTTGATATTTATGACATTATTATTATTATTCCACTCAAAGAAATGGTATCGTGAAGCACTGAATTCGGGTTTCAAGTACCTGAATTTGGGGGCGTCACAGGTTGGTATCAGAGCTTTAGGGTTAGAAACCATAGGTGGGAGTAGACCTTAGGCTATAACCTTAGAGCAGAGGAAAACGTTGAATAACTCATATAGAGTTTAAAAGGAGATGAATCGAATAAATTCATTGTCAAACAAAAAATAAAAGATAACTTATATAAAACTTTGACTAGTTGTGTGTATATATTATATGTTAATAAGGATAATTTATGTGTAGATGTCAGGAGGAAAAGGATTAGGATACCCTAAGATCGTAAAGAAGGAGCCAATATCAAAGCCAATAGCTGAACTAGAGGCTCACATTGAAGATAACCTTGATGAGGTGATCATTTTGTAAAATATAGTACCGGACCCAGAAACGTTGGAATTAACAGATAGTGATTCAAACACTAAATTTGAAGCTGATCAAGCATCAACGGAGGTACAGAATTTGAGGAACAAGGTTTCTTCTCTGGAAAAGTTGTGGGAAATAGAAAAGTTGTTGAATAGTCAGCTGCGAAAAGCCTTACTAGAAATAATGGAAGAACAAGATAAGCTTAAGATCCAAATTGATCAAATGGGAGCTACAATGAACATATCGTGTATAGCTCCGAGCAAGAAGGGGAAAAAAGATAGAAGGCCACGACTTAGGAAAATTCGATAAGAAGAAATAGAAAAAGATATGTTATCTTTGCGGTTATGAAGGACATACCACTCTGTAGTGTCCCGACTATAAACCAGGTGCATGTTTTATTTGTGGATTGGAAGGTCATCAGGCGAAGGGTTGTTCAGAATTAGGAAAGAGGGGTAGGAAATAGGTAGAATTAGTATATAATTTTGTATGGTTGGTAATGTACGTGTGTATTATAATAATCCCAACTTTGGTGTAAGTTGTAGTAACGATTCCTGACTTTTATGGTCACAAGGGGATATCGTATGTTTAAAGAAGTATGTAATATGCTATGTACTATGAATTAGTCGAATAAATATGAATCTATGTTTGATGTATGGAATAAGTTTGAAATATTAAACTTATACGATAAGGTTTAGAATGTAAGTTAATAAAATATAGATTTTGTTTTATTTAACCAGAGAATGACGCCAAAACGTCAAACTCGAAACCAAAGGGCAGAAGAATATGTTAACAATGATGGAGGACAACAACCAGACCTCATGCAGAATTTTGCGAACATGGTAGCTCAAGCCATGCAGAATGGAATGCCAGCCGCGGGGAATCAACCAGACAATCGGTTTGCGAACTTCAAGGATTTTAACGCCGTAGGATTGCCTGAATTTAGAGGTACCACTGACCCGATAGAATCCCAAACTTGGGTTAAGGAAATAGAAAAAGCGTTTATAGTCGCTAGGGTAGATGAGGGGTAAAAGACAGCTTTTGCCACCTATATGATGAAAGGAGAGGCGAATTTCTGGTGGGAGGCAAATCAAACTAGGGCCGAAGAAGGAGTGAAAGCATGGACTAGGTTTAAGACGCTATTCTTTGAGAACTATTTCTCAGCTAGTGTACAGTCTAGGATGGAGCTGAAGTTTTCGGAATTGAAGCAGGAGAACTTAACAGTTGCGGAGTATGCCGCAAAGTTCAATGAGTTAGCTAGGTTCGCTCCACACCAAGTGGATAAGGAGGCTAGAAAGGCAAGGAGGTTTGAGCTAGGCCTAAAACCCTGGCTCTACAAGAAGGTGGCGGTGTTGTAGATCAATACATTTGCCGCACTCTTAGACAAGGTTATCATAGCTGAAGGGGGAAGTGAGGCCATGAGCCTCTACAATAAGGAGATAAAGAATAAGGGTGAGAGAGCTGGGAAGGTAGAAGTAGGTAGTGGAAGTAGGGGTGAGAAAAGGAAGTGGAGCAATGTTGGGAGTGTCCAACTCAAGCAGGAAGGTGTGAAAAAATAGGCTGTGCAGTGTAAGAATTGTGGGAAGAGTCATTCAGGTGAGTGTTTTAAAGGCAAGTTTGTGTGCTACAAGTGTGGGCAGGAGAGACATATCTCTCCTAACTGTCCCAATCCTAAGATGAGCAATTGGTGTTTTCTGTGTGGATCCACAGAGCATAAGGTGAATGACTGTCCAAAAAGGAGAATGGATATAGGGAGCGTGAATGCGGGAAAAGGCAAAGGAACAATGGCGATAACAGGACCAACTTCAAGGAAATCAACCGC
Organism: Panax ginseng; assembly: GCA_020205605.1. Lineage (NCBI taxonomy): Eukaryota > Viridiplantae > Streptophyta > Magnoliopsida > Apiales > Araliaceae > Panax > Panax ginseng. The sequence goes on along the minus strand of CM035136.1, from coordinate 50,507,193 downwards.
AAGAGTCTTCAACATAACGGTTTAGGATACCGTAGCAGCCGGGGATGGAACTTCAGGTATTATTCGTATGAATTATATTTTCGTATATACGATTTTCTTAAATAGAAGTAAATTATGTTATAAAGAAATTTTGAAGGAGAAATTTGAGTTTTGTTAGAAATCATATTTCTGTATAGTCAGATAGACAAGTTTTATGTTGAGTAGTTAAAAATCAATTCGATCGAATCTGATCCAGATCTACTTGAAATGACAGTGTATGCTATTTTCCCTAGTATCTATAAGTTTTGAAGCGGTGATTCCAGGGAGGGAATCCTTATAAGGGGGGGGGGGGGGTGGATGTAATAACCCAATATTTTCAATATAATTAAATAATAAATTTTGCATATATTTTTTTTTAAAGGTAGGATTATGTGCAAAGAGAAGTATATGTATTTATGTGATAAATAAAACTTATTATTACATGAATAATTATAAATAAATTCTTTTTAAGAATTATTGATTATTATAGATTATATTCTTATTATAAATTAATTTTATAATAAAAATATTTATTATTTATTTTCCATAAAAATATGATTATTATTTATATGATATGATTATAAGTATTATTATGATAGGTATTTTATTATATTAGTTAAGTTAATTATTTTAACTTAATTAATAATGGTTTATATGAAGGTTATGTCGGATATGGATTCAAAACCCTAATTCTGGATTTTGAATAAGGAATGAGAATATTAATATAATATTATTTATATTTCAGTGATATAAACATGTCTAATATGTGTGGTATGTTAATGTGTGGAACAGTTATAGTAACACAGTGCAAAACCCTTACATTATTGATAAACTATAGTACATGAGTCAATTATGACTATAAGATTTGTTAAGTTATTGTGTAATTTAATTCATTGAAATTATTATACTTAATGTTAATTAGGTAAACCCTAATTAATATTTAGAAATCCTAATTATTAAATTAGAACACTAATTGCTAAGTTATAAACCCTAATTATTATTTTAGCAAGGTAAATGGTAATTAGTATATTATAAAGTCTAATTTACAAATCCTAGGTGATTAATAAACCTAATTTAATTAGGGAACCCTAATTCACATTTTTAGAAACTAAGATTCCCATTTTAGCCATAATCTCAAAATCCTAGAACTTGGACTTTTGGAACCCTAGGGTTAAACCCTAAGGGTTAGAAAGGAATTGACAACCTTGCCACTAAAAGTAAACACCAAATGACCAAATTACCCTTCTTGCATTATTTAATAGATAACTTGTAAAACTTGCCATAAATTTAGTTGGTGACCAACTTTAGCTAGCCATGTGGTCTAGTACTAGCCTTTAATCAGCCCAAAACCTGCCCTCATGATCATCCATGATCCTTGCATCAAATTATATATAGATTGAGAGAGAGGAAAGTTCATAATTTTGTCCCAATTGTTCACAAACACACCACCAAGCTTCTCTCTATCTCTAACCCACGAATTTCTTGAGCATTTCAGTCCACAAAACCATCCCCACTAATAACCACAACAAAATCAGTAGCCAAGAATCAAATCTTGTTCAAGAAAGGTAAAACCCTAAACCAAAATTTTGATCTTGTATGCTATGATAGATGTTATGTTTAAATGTTTAAAGTTGTGTTAGAAGATGTCATTTAGTGATCTGGGTTGTTATAACTCAGATCCATAACACTTAGATGCTTGAAATTGATGATTTTAGAAATCTAGAAAAGTTAGAAATTGTGGTCTGACAACGAATGTTAGTGGCTCTAGATTCTTGTCTGGACATTGTTTTTGTTGTTTAAATGTTTGAACATGTAGTATGCTAGAAGGATTTTGATCTAGACTTAAAATCATGCTTAGATCATGCACATATTTCATGATATTGTTGGTCAAAGGCCATTGACCTGCCATGACTGGGCCTTTCTGGGTAACTCAGAAACTGCCCAAAAAGGTCTGACAACGGATTCGATTGTCTGGATCTTTCAGTTGTTTGTTGTTTTGCTCTTATTCTTGTAATAGAATTGTAGTAGGTTATATGAACTTCAATATCATGCCTTTAGATCACTAAAACATCAAACAGATTTAACACAGTGGCCGGTCAAAGTAGGCCAGATGATCACGACTTGTGTTTTCTAGGTAACCCATAAAACTAAAGTCCGTGATCTCTGACATGGTTTGACCGGCATGGATCTTGATCGTGTATTGTTGTTATATGTATATTATATAATAGATATGTACCTCTACATGCTAGCTACACACTACAACTCTTAAATCACATAAACATTAAACGAGCAGCATGTAGTGGAAGCCCAAAGTACGCTAGTCGAACTGTTCTTCATTTCTGGGTAACCCAGAAAATGAAAAACAGCTCTGACAGCTACTTTGAAGGCTTAGATCTCTTAATTGTGATGCAATTTGTTCATGATTGTTGTTGGATCTTGTAGTATTACACTAGTACTACAAGATCAAGGTATTAGCTTGCCCAGAAACACATTGAATCAGTGTTTAATGTGTGGTCAAAGTGAGACCCTTGAACACTAACTGTCAGTGTTCTTGGTTCTCAAGAACACTTTAGACGACGGTTTCTGTCGCTAAAAGCTATAGCGACAGATTTATTAATTTTAATTAATTAAATTTCTAAAAATTATTTAAAAATAGTAAATAAATTATAAAAATTATAAAATCAGTTTTAAAATTTATTTGAAGTTATAAAAATTAACTTTTAATAATTTGACATATTTTCCTTAAATATTAGTAATTATTTGAATATTATTAATATTTAATTTATTTAATAAATGCATTAAATAAATTAACTAAAAATGATTTTCTAATATTAAAAATCATTTTAAATGATAATAAGATATTTAATAATATTTTAAGTTATAAAATGTAACTTTCAATATTTAAATGTAAATTTTATTAATTATTTAATATTAATGATAGTAGATTTATTTAATAATTATATTATATAAATGATTTTGAAAATGATTTTAATATTATAAAAATCATTTTAAATTCAAATAAAGAGTTTAAAGATATTCTAAGTTATAAAGTATTACTTTTAATATTTTAAGATAAATTTCATTAATTAGTTAATATTAATGATATTACATAATTATATTAAATAAATAGATTAAAAATGATTTTATTAATTTAAAAATCATTTAAAAAGGATATAAATGGTTTAAAGATATTTTAAGTAACTATAAATGACTTTTAATATTTTAATGAATAATACCTTAATATTTTGATATTAATGGTAATTGTTTAAAAATGATTTTAAATGTTTTAAAAATCATTTAAGGGTAATAATTGTGGCGACCCCAAATCCGGGTACTTGCAACCCGAACTCGGTTCTCCACGATACCATTTCTTTAAGCTGAATAATACTAAATAATAATACATTCGAACTTAATTTACATACATCAAAGTTTACTTCCCCAGGTACGTGACCTTCAAATACATTCCTTACAATACCTGACAATAGATTCCATTGTCTTACTAACTATAACCATTAACTCATACTAAACCTCCTTCGAACAGCTTTTTTCCCTTGTTCGTGCCTGAGCCTTCAGGTCGATCGTACGTAACTGAAAACATTTAGTTTAAGCAAGGATGAGCATTTGAGTGACCAGCAAGTAATAGCAATTATATATATAAGCTGAAAGAATATAAGTATTCTCTTTCCATAACACTTCTACAACGAATCGAAAGTTGTGAAGTAATCTGTACTGATAAAAATTCACATAACAATTCTCTTTCAATTTCTTGAAATTAGGCTCCACCCATGAATAGGGTTTAAGAAACATATTATGAACATGGTTTTTCATTTTCGAAAAGGTTTAGCAGAAATTCATCCGCAAACCGTCATAACTTACGGGCACGGAGGGTGATCAGCCCCGTTGTACCCTGTATTGATCAATACTACATAACTTGAACGAAATTCATCGCTCACCCTTTGTCCGCCGAAGCGCATAAAAATTTTCCCATTATCGGGATGTTCATACATGCCTGGTTCCAAACCCGAAGGTTTTTAATCTTGCTCAACAATAATATATAATTCAACATATATGTATACGGGTAATTGACAAAGGTATATCAAGATGTGAATAAATGCCATGATTATCCAAGTGGGGACACTTGTATAACTATTTAGAAATCAACTTAACGTAATATATATCCGAGCTAACATGTTGATAATCAAAGCGTACATAATGTAGTATGACGTAAATAGAATAATTACAAACTTCTTACTCATGTCCATTGCATAAAGAAAATGCAAAGGTAGGATACTTGCCTGATTTACTGATTATAAATCTCAACTTAGGTTTTATCTCTTTATCACAACCTATCAATAAGTAGATCATTCGTTCGATTAGAACAATATATCATAACACATAGTACTATTTATTACGGTCAGCATATAGTCTAATCACGTCATCACATAATCGCAGTGATCATACTTTTAGTTCCTATTCTATACATTTTTCAAATATCTCATCCATGCTATTATAGTAGCCTTTTCTTTCTATTATAGGGATTACGACGGGTTATTAAAGCGTCTCAACAACTTTATCGGATAATTACTGAGTCTAAGACTCTTATTCTATACCTCAACATCTGTAAATATCAGACATTTTACTTTTAATCATTTTTGAATTTTTCAGAAATTGAAAATTTTAAAATAATTCAAATCTGTCACTCTAGGGCTTATAGTGATATAACTGTTACTATGGGTGCTCTTCATCAAATCCTGGACTTCATAACCGGTTCTCAAGTCAGCTAGTTTGACCGGATATCACTTTCAAACATCGGAATCATAATTAAATGATTTAAACATTAAACAATTCTATTATCATTAATAATTAATTTATATTAAACTATTAATGAAACCATTGCCAAAATATAAAAGTTATTTATAATAACTCAAACTATTTTTAAAACATTTATATTACCCTTAAATGATTTTTAAAAACAATTAAAATTATTTTAAATAATCACCATTAATATATAAATATTAATGTACTATTCATCCAAATATTAAAAGTCATTAATTATAACTTAAAATATTTTTAAATCCTTAATATCCTCTTTAAATGATTTTTAAATAAATAAAACCATTTTAAACTATTTATTTAATAATAATTATTAAATAAACTAAATATCATTAATATTATCTTAATATCATTAATATTAAATTATTAATGAAATTATCCTTAAATATTAAAAGTTATATTTTATAACTTAGATATTTTTAAATACCTTAATTTCATTTAAAATGATTTTTATAATATTAAAATCATTTTTAAACTAAATTATTTAATATAATCATTAAATAACTTTAATATCATTAATATATAATTAATTAATGAAATTCATCACAAAATATTAAAAGTCATGGGAAATAACTTAAAATATTTTCTTATACCATAATATAATTTTTCATGATTTTTCATGTATTAAAACTATTTTTAAATAATTTATTTAATATTATAATTAAATAAATAAATAACTTTATATTCTAAAAATATTAAATATTTATGAAATATACTCAAAATAATTAAAAACTATTTTTCAGACTTTAAAATAATTTTTCATAATTTATTTGGTATTTTAATAATTAAAATCTAATTTTTCTAATTTTTAAATCATTTTTGAGGAAAATCGAAAATTAAAATAATTAAATCTGTCAGCTAAAGGCCCCTATAGTGACAGTAAGTGTCGCTATAGGTGTTCTTGAGCCTACCCAGATCTTCATAAGGCGTAACCAAGAGTGGCTACTTTGACCGTGAATAACTCTCTCATCTTAACTTAATTTGGACAATCTATAAATTGGGTCTTGTAGAGAAAATACAAGAATATAAGATCCAACAATCATAACCTCTAAAAAACATCGAGATCTGGGATAAATCAGCCATCAAAGTAGCTACCAAAGTCATTTCTTCACGAAGAACAGTTCGAGGTGCCTACTTTGGACCTCTATAACTTGATGATCGTGTAACTTTTATGTGATCTATCAATTCCAGTGTATAGACAACATGTAGGACTACAACTATAACACTTAACATCATCATAAAAACAAGAAATAAAGCATCTAAAGTATGGTCAAACCTTGTCGAAAAAATTAATACTTAGAAAATTCACAGCCTGCAAATTTTACAAATCAATCTTAAGTCAACCCACTTTGACCTTAAATAACTCTTAATCCGTAATATATATGGACCTGATTCTTTTTTGAGGTTAAATACCACAAAACAAGGTACACATATCAACCTTTAGAACACAAAACACATTAAAGATAACCGAGATATAAGGCCTGACATTTTCCAAAATAATATTTTCTCGGACACTTAGAATATTTTTTGGTTTGAAGAAACAATGGCCAATCGATCAGGTCCAACCCACTTTGACCGCTTATAAATCCCGATATACAATAGCTATGAACTTTATTCCTTTTGGAGATTAAAGACCACATATCGTGCTACCTATAACAACTTTTAAAAAAACAAAACTCGAGATCGACCAAAGATTTATAGCCTCGACATTTGGTGAAAAATAACGTAATTCGGTTTTTCCAACTTGTTTAAATCTTCAAATTAGTGCACTTTGATGTTATGGGTTCATGATTTTACAACCCGCACATTAATAGACTCTCTATTACACTACTTTAAACAATCAATTGCATCAATTAACATTGAATCGAGGATTTCTAATTTTGGGATTTCATACCTTTTCTTACTTGATTTTTGATTTCTGACTTCTTGATGCTTCTGATTTGTTACTTGTGATGGCTGGGCTTTGATTATGAGCTTATGGGTAAGAGAAATTCGTTGGCTAGAGCTTGAGAGAGTGTGGCTAGAGAGTTTAGAAAATATTAGTGTGCATTTGCATTATTTCTCCTCAATCTCTATATATAGACCATGTCAAGTGCCTTGGATGCTCAATAGGGTTGGTATAATTGAGGTGTAATGGTATAGTAGCATGAGGGAATTCTAGAAGCCATTGATTAGCTAGCATAATTGAAGATTCCATCAACAATGCTACTAATAATATACTAAAATGGACAAAAAGGGTATTTTGGTAATTTCCCATATAATTTCATGGGCATTCTTGTACATGGCAATTAAATGTAATATTTAATCACTAGATGGTAATTCTTATTATTTACCAATTACTTTTCATCCTTTGGTAAATTAAAACATTTATACATTAACATCGTAATTAAACCCGATAATTTTAAATTAGGGTTTTTTTTATAGAAAATTAGGGATTTTCTAATTAGGGTTTCTTAACGCCATCAATTAGGGTTTCTAATTGACCATTAGGGTTCTCTAATTATCCGTGTATGTTCTAACACGGTCATTACGATCTCTAACTTCAACCGGAATTAGGGTTGTAATAATTAGGGTTTGTCCTAATTATCGACAAACAACAAGAATTAGGGTTTTTTCTAATTACAGACATCTTATACACAAAGAACCTTCATATACACAAGAAACTTCATATACACAATAACGTCTACCATTTCTCATAACTAAGTTTAATAATTAGGGTTTCACAAAGACGCGGTATTATCTTAATGACCTCATTGGCCAGTCATTCTTCCGATATTATCTGTCACACATACACAACATACATAATTATTGTATCAGAAAATCATTATAACAATAATATAATATTATTATTCTCATCTCTTGATCACAATCCCAATTCGGGGTTTGGATCTCATATCCGACTTCTCTTCGCATATCAAGTTAAAATACTTGATTTAAATATTCTCAACAATTCATATAATAAAATATATATTATATAAATTCTAATTATCACTTCATATATTATTTTCAATCATGTTTTCATGGAAAATAATTAATAAAAACATTTCTGCTTACAGAAATTAATTACCATAAAAATATAATTTGTAGTAATTAATAATTGCAAAATCATTTCTAATTTTTCAAGTAATAAATATATTCGCATTTATCGTTCACATTACTAGACACTTATTCTCGTCATTAAATAAAAAAAAATTATACGCAAATTTTCTTATTTATTTTATTTAGGAAATCTCGGGTTATTACATTCACCCTCCCTTATAAGGATTCCGTCCCCGGAATCACCGCTTTAAAAACTCATATGCAGAAGGGTACATAACATATAATCATTGTACGTAGATCTCGATCATACTTGATCGAACTGATCTTTAACTATTCTCCATAACGCTTGTCTATCTGATAAACAGAAATTTGATCTCTAAAAGAACTCAAATTCCTTCCTCAAAATTTCTTTAATAAAGTAATTTATTATATATATATATATATATACAGGAAAATCATATAAGACACATAAGTTATTCAAATAGCATCTGGAGTTCTATTTCCAGCTGCCACCGTATCCTCAACTGCTACGATATCTTGAACGACCATAATGAAGACACTTACGGTTTATTTTCTGTACGCCTATATCTTCTTTGTCATTTCTCGTATTCACATTCCTTATCTCATTTCTTCTTCTTTCACCTTATACTCTTTCATCTTATACTCCATTGATTCATAAATAAAACATTTGCTATACATCATTGAATTGAGACAATTAGAAGAGATATGTCTCTTCCGCCTCACACAAAGCACACAAACTTTTTCTTTATCTCATTTTCCTTTTATCGTATAGGTGATAAAATTTGTCTTTTGCCCTTTCCGTTATCCTAACTATCATAAACGCTTCTACTCAGTCACTTAATCCTCTATACCCTAGCAATAGGATTGCCTTAAAGTCTTTGGCGTTCGACATTCAATTATCTGGTTGATCTTCCGCGGCTGGTTTTCGTTTTCGTCTCGGTGACATAATCATAACTTATTCTTCATTTCCTTACATTCTAAGCATCATCGTATACGTTCGACATATAACACAAAATTTTCTACTCAAATAATCATGTATTCCAAAATATTAAATTTTGAAACTTGGTTTACTATATTAACCAATATTCAGATAAATATCTGCTACCTTTATAACAACTTACTTCATTAATCCAACTTGTGACACTCATGGTACTTCCAACCATAGCACCTCACATTAATAGAACTTAACATACCATAGCACATATTGCTTTAAACATCAGCTATCCCTTTGTGACTACGAAAGCTCAGATTTAAAATCTTGACCAACATAAAAGTTGAAAATAGTTCATCACTTATCATACACATTACATCTACTCAACATAACCTAAATCTTTTCTTGGACATCTTTTAAGCAGTGGCCTTTCCTCCTACAAGCAAAACATGAACCTGGTTCTAAATAAGGACAATAATGAGAGGTATGTCCCTCACGTCCGCAAAACATAACATATCTTCTTCCCTTTCTTCTTATCGTGTTTTCCTACCTCGTGGTCTTTTATCTTTCTTTTCCTTTACCTCTCGGGACATACACGATGTGTTGCTTGAGGCTCCCATCCGTCAATTTGGATCTTAAGCTTATCTTGCTCTTCCATTGTTTCTTTTAATGCTTTTTCCAGGTTGAATATTAAGCAACTTTTCTATCTCCCACAACCTTTCTAGTGAAGAAACCTTGTTCTCCGGATCCTGCACTTTCGTTGATGCTTGAGCGGCCTTCAACTTTAGTGTCCGAATCAATCACTATCCGTCAAATCCACCATTTCGGATCTCGATACTACGTTTTCCACTATAGCCACCTCGTTCGATTTGGGTTCTTGGTAAGCTTTTATTTCAAATTTGTTGGCCTCGATATTAGCTTGGGGGTATGGATCCGATCCTTCTTATTCCACATATCTTTTCCACCGACATCTACATACATAAGTTACCCCGATTAGCATATAGTATATATACACTGTTAATCAAGAGTTTTATATACGTTGTCTCTTATTTTGTTTGACGATGAATTTATTCAATCCATCTCTATAAACACATCAACGCCTATCTTTTCTGCCGAAAGCGCTCCATCCACTCAAGCATCGAATCGTATGAAGGCAATGTCTAAAGCTTGCTCCAAGGTATATATCCCGGTGTCTTTGGCTTCTATCTCAACCTTCAATTGTCCTATCTCAGATCTCCCTCTGCTCCAACCTCTCTCGTAACTCGCTAACTCCATCTCAGGTTCTGTGGTGGCGGCGTCCTTGTCTTCTTTGTTCCAAAATCTGAGAGTACGATTACGTGCCTCCGCCTTACTCAAATCTAAACTTTAAGTTGTCGTTCCTAACTATCAAATCTCTTATCATCTCACCGCATGCATGTACTCCTCGCTAGAGTCCATCGCCTCGGGTCAAGGAATTACTATCTTGACTTTCGTCATTCATCTTATGACCACAATAAACGAGACAACATTAGTACTGAAATAAAATATGTTCATCGATAAAATGAAGGAATATTTTATTTAGTACAACTAAAACTCAATGAATCTCTTTATCTCATCATATTCTATAACTTCTCACCAGAGTACTTCGTCTCCTAGTTCACTGGATATCTATCTTAACTTTCGTCCTTTATTCTACTAAGGTTATAACTCTTAACCAGAGTTCTTCGTCCATTGAATATCTATCCTAACTTTAGTTATCCATTCTACTAAGGTTATAACTCTTCACCAGAGTTCTTCGTCTACTGAATATCTATCTTAACTTTTGTTATCCATTCTACTAAGGTTATAACCTAGGTTTCGCATTCCTAACGTTTATAACCTCATGACTTTGATACCAACCTCGTGGCGACCCCAAATCCAGTACTTGCAACCCAACTCTCGGTTCTCCACGATACCATTTCTTTAAGGTTAATAATACTAAATAATAATACATTCGAACTTAATTTACATACATCAAAGTTTACTTCCCAGTGCGTGACCTTCAAATACATTCCTTACAATACCGACAATAGATTCCATTGTCTTACTAACTATAACCATTAACTCATACTAAATCTCATTCGAATGACTTTTCTTTTCCTTGTTCGTGCACGAGCCTTCAATCGATCGTCGAATCGAAAAAACATTTAGTTTAAGCAAGGATGAGCATTTGAGTGACCAAAGTAGTAATAGCAATTATATATATATTTGAAAGAATATAAGTATTCTCTTTCCATAACACTTCTACAACGAATCGAAAGTTGTGAAGTAATCAGATCTTGATAAAAATTCACATAACAATTCTCTTTCAATTTCTTGAAATTAGGCTCCACCCATGAATAGGGTTTAAGAAACATACTATGAACATGGTTTTTCATTTTCAAAAGGTTTAGCGTAAATTCATCCATAAATCATCATAACTTACGCAGACGCGGAGGTGATCACCGATGTACCACCTCAGATTGATCAATACTACATAACTTGAACGAAATTCATCGTTCACCCTTTGTCCGTAAAAGCGCATAAAAATTTTCCCCATTATCGGGATGTTCATACATGCCTCGGTTCCAAACCCAAGGTTTTAATCTTGCTCAACAATAATATGTAATTCAACATATATGTATACGGGTAATTGACAAAGGTATATCAACATGTGAATAAATGCTATGATTATCCAAGTGGGGACACTTGTATAACCATTTAGAAATCAACTTAACGTAATATATATCCGAGCTAACATGTTGATAATCAAAGCGTATATAATGCATGCAGAATAGAATAATTACAAACTTCTTACTCATGTCCATTGCATAAAAGAAAATGCAAAGGTAGGATACTTGCACGATTCATCGATTACAAATCTCAACTTAGGTTTTATCTCTTTATCACAACCTATCAATAAGTAGATCATTCGTTCGATTAGAACAATATATCATAACACATAGTACTATCTATTACGGTCAGCACATAGTCTAATCACGTCATCACATAATCGCAGTGATCATACTTTTAGTTCCTATTCTATACATTTTTCAAATATCTCATCCATGCTATTATAGTAGCCTTTTCTTTCTATTATAGGGTCTGACAGTTGTCGGCGTATCGACAACTTTATCGGATAATTACCGAGTCTAAGACTCTTATTCTATACCTCAACATCTGTAAATATCAGACATTTTACTTTTAATCATTTTTGAATTTTTCAGAAATTAAAAATTTTAAAATAATTCAAATCATCACTCAAGGGCTTATAGTGATATAAGCATATTTACTATGGGTGCTCTTCATCAAATCTCGGACTTCATAACCTAGGTTCTCAAGTCACTAGTTTGACCGGATATCACTTTCAAACATCTAATCATAATTAAATGATTTAAACATTAAACAATTCCATTATCATTAATAATTAATTTATATTAAACTATTAATGAAACCATTGCCAAAAATATAAAAGTTATTTATAATAACTCAAACTATTTTTAAAACATTTATATTACCCTTAAATGATTTTTAAAACAATTAAAATTATTTTTAAATAATCACCATTAATATATAAATATTAATGTACTATTCATCCAAATATTAAAAGTCATTAATTATAACTTAAAATATTTTTAAATCCTTAATATCCTCTTTAAATGATTTTTAAATAAATAAAACCATTTTAAAACTATTTATTTAATAATAATTATTAAATAAACTAAATATCATTAATATTAAATTATTAATGAAATTATCCTTTAAATATTAAAAGTTATATCATTAATAAAACCATTTTTAAACTATTTATTTAATAATAATCATTTTAAACTAAATTATTTAATATAATCATTAAATAACTTTAATATCATTAATATATAATTAATTAATGAAATTCATCACAAAATATTAAAAGTCATGGGAAATAACTTAAAATATTTTCTTATACCATAATATAATTTTTCATGATTTTTCATGAATTAAAACAATTTTAAAATAATTTATTTAATATTATAATTAAATAAATAAATAACTTTATATTCTAAAAATATTAAATATTTATGAAATATACTCAAAATAATTAAAAACAATTTTTCCGACTTTAAAATAATTTTTCATAATTTATTTGGTATTTTTAATAATTAAAATCTAATTTTTCTAATTTTTAAATCATTTTTCTGAAAATCGAAAATTAAAATAATTAAAATCGTAAGCTAAAGGCCCTATAGTGACGTGTATGTCGCTATAGGTGTTCTTGAGCCTACCCAGATCTTCATAAGGCGTAACCGAGTGGCCTACTTTGGCCGTGAATAACTCTCTCATCTTAACGAATTTGGACAATCTATAAATTGGGTCTTGTAGAGGAAATACAAGAATATAAGATCCAACAATCATAACCTCTAAAAAAATATCGATCCGGGATAAATCAGCCATCAAAGTAGCTACCAAAGTCATTCTTCACGAAGAAACAGTTCGAGGTGCCTACTTTGGACCTCTATAACTTGATGATCGTGTAACTTTTATGTGATCTATCAATTCCGATTATATAGACAACATGTAGGACTACAACTATAACACTTAACATCATCATAAAAAAGAAATAAAGCATCTAAAGTATGGTCAAACCTTGTCGGAAAAATTGACACTTAGAAAATTTTGAATGCCTGAATTTTTTACACAATCTTGCACAACCCACTTTGACCTTAAATAACTCTTAATCCGTAATATATATGGACTGATTCTTTTTGGAGGTTAAATAACACATAACAAGATACACATATCAACCTTTAGAACACAAAAACATTAAAGATAACCGAGATATAAGGCTGACATTTTCCAAAATAATATTTTACGGACACTTAGAATATTTTCGGGTTTGAAGAACAATTAATCTTAGGTCAACCCACTTTGATCGCTTATAAATCCCGATATACAATAGCTATGAACTTTATTCCTTTTGGAGATTAAAGACCACATATCGGGCTACCTATAACAACTTTTAAAAAACAAAACTCGAGATCGACCAAAGATTTATAGCCTCGACATTTGGTGAAAAATAATGAAATTCGGTTTTTCCAACTTGTTTAAATCTTCAAATTCGTTGCACTTTGATGTTATGGGTTCATGATTTTACAACCCAGAACATTAATAGACTCTCTATTACACTACTTTAAACAATCAATTGCATCAATTAACATTGAATCGAAGGATTTCTAATTTTTGGGATTTCATACCTTTTCTTACTTGATTTTTGATTTCTGACTTCTTGATGCTTCTGATTTGTTACTTGTGATGGCTGGGCTTTGATTATGAGCTTATGGGTAAGAGAAATTCGTTGGCTAGAGCTTGAGAGAGTGTGGCTAGAGAGTTTAGAAAATATTAGTGTGCATTTGCATTATTTCTCCCTCAATCTCTATATATAGACCATGTCAAGTGCCTTGGATGCTCAATAGGGTTGGTATAATTGAGGTGTAATGGTATAGTAGCATGAGGGAATTCTAGAAGCCATTGATTAGCTAGCATAATTGAAGATTCCATCAACAATGCTACTAATAATATACTAAAATGGACAAAAAGGGTATTTTGGTAATTTCCCATATAATTTCATGGGCATTCTTGTACATGGCAATTAAATGTAATATTTAATCACTAGATGGTAATTCTTATTATTTACCAATTACTTTTCATCCTTTGGTAAATTAAAACATTTATACATTAACATCGTAATTAAACCCGATAATTTTAAATTAGGGTTTTTTTTATAGAAAATTAGGATTTTCTAATTAGGGTTTCTTAACGCCATCAATTAGGGTTTCTAATTGACCATTAGGGTTCTCTAATTATCTGTGTATGTTCTAACACAGTCATTACGATCTCTAACTTCAACCGATTAGGGTTGTAATAATTAGGGTTTGTCTGATTATCGACAAACAACGATAATTAGGTTTTTTTCTAATTACTGACATCTTATACACAAGAACCTTTCATATACGATGTAAACTTCATATACACAATCACTACTCACCATTTCTCATAACTAAGTTTAATAATTAGGGTTTCACAAAGACGGTAATATCTTATGACCTAATTGACCGTCATTCTTTCAATATTATTATCTGTCTATACATACACACATAATTATTGTCTTGTAAAATCATTATAACAATAATATAATATTATTATTCTCATCTCTTGATCACAATCCCAATTCGGGTTTGGATCTCATATCGACTTCTCTTTAGCATATCAAGTTAAAATATTTTATGACAATTAAATTTTTATTTGATTATGTGAATTAAATGAATTTAATTGATTTCTTTATTGAGTAAGCTATGTGAAGGTAATGGATTACATGACCTAGAATGTGCTAATGTGGTTAGTAATTACAGCTCGTGTTAGAAATAATTGTTTGGAATTTCCAAGGCGAAAATAATTGTTTTCGAGAAATTTTAGTAAAAACACTATTCATCCATTTACATTAGGGAATTATTTTGAAATTAGAAAGCGTAATGATAGAATATCGTGATAAGATGGAATATCGATAATATTTCATTTATGGCAAACCGATTTTTAAACTGCGGACTTAAAACCTAAGGGTTGAGTATATTGATTTAGAGAAGGAAATAATATGCGTAGAAAGGAATGGCGTTAGGGTTAATCAAGAGTGTTATACATTTGGTGATACTATTTAGTATCTATGTATAATACGTTGAGTAAATCTGATACAATATGATTATTATGCAGGTAGTATCTGGAATAATCGTGAATTATGCGTATGTGATACGATTAGTATTATAGAATTAAGTTAAGACTTAATGACTAATTCATTTGAGTTGGATTATTAATTAATCCAATCATTTGAATGACGAGGCCCAATGTTAATTTAGTTAAGCCCAATTCATTAAAAAGCCCGAGATCAGGTGGGTTGAGCCGGTGGGTCATCGAATGGGTAAAACCCATGGGGCAACCCATGGGATGTCACATGGGGTGGTGGGCCGACCACCTTGGTGTGGAAGCCAAGCATAAGGCTTGGTCACCAAGTGTTTTACTTGGTGACCACACATGAATAGTAAGGAGGTGGTGGTTTATAGTCCAAATTGCCCTCCATTCTAGTTTTCTATAAATAAGAAGCTAGGTTGATTCATTTGGGAGTTTTTCAACTTGCCAACCTAGATTATTTGAGAGAGAAAGAGAGCTATCCTTATAAAACATACACTTTGGAAGCTTTAACTTCTATTTTTCAAAAAGATTTCTTAAGAGTTCTTGAGGTAATACTTCTTGTTTTCTCATCTCCATCTCTTTTAGATTTTCTTTCATTTTAGAGAATCATGAAGGGGTGGTATATGTCTTGAATGAGGATTTAAAGATGACTTACCATAGATTCAATCTCTATAAGTCATGAGATTACAAAAATAATAAGGTTTAATATAGTTTTGAACCATGAAAATATTGATAGTTGAGATCGATTGTTGATAAACAATTGAGCTCCATCAATCTGTTAGTATATGCATCTTGTTTGGTTAGGATGTAGATATGAAATCCATGGAGTATTCCATGTGATTTGGCTTAGAGAACATTAATAACGAAGTTATGGCGAATTTTACGGAAATAGGCGTTAAGCGTCGAAAAAGCGTAGAAATTAGGAATGGTAGTCGAAAGTTGTGGTGAGACTTGAAAACGTTGGTTTTCAATGTCAACACGTGAGATAGGGTGATTAAGAGTTGTGGGTTTGAGAATCGTCGGATTACGACTTAGAAACGAAGAAAAGCGAGCATTGAGCGCTCATTAACGTTTTCTGAACGTCTATAAAAATGAACTCGATAGTGAATTACGAGTTAGCAGATTCAAAAAGTGTTGAATTCTTATATGAACACGTAAAGGATGTAATTCACGACTTGTAGGAATTGAATGGGTCGATTCGGATGTAAAACGAACAAATTAGGAAGCCGGGAGTTTAGTTAGAAAACCAAAAGCTGGTTTGGCCAAGCGGTGCACAGACTTCGGCGCCATGGCATGCAAAACCGATACAAAGTGGTGGTGTGCCATGACACAGACTCGGTAGAGTACCCTGCTAACTTCATGCATGGCCTACTAAAATACAAAGGATGCTGCGCATGCCTTGCATTGGCGAGTGGAAAAAAGTTGACGAAGTTAGGTTTTAAACTTGATTGTTTGAGACCTACAGAGTTGAGTTTATATACTCAATAAATGTACTAAGACTAATCCTATATTACCTATACTAAGGTATATGGTATGAAACTTAGGAATGTAATGCATGTTAACAAGATATGTACAATGAACAAAGTTGGTACCTTATCAACGATGTTTGAGTCCGGTTAATAAGCGTCGATTAAGTGATAAGCAGGGACGAAGGGTAATAAGTCATGTTGACTTTAATAAAGATATTAAGTTAACAAAGACATAGAAGAGAAAAGAAGCTTGTAGGAACAATGTGAATAGTTGTTTGATAGCTAATTACGATTGTGCTTATGTGAATATATCATGTAGATTACTGTAAAAAGGCTATGGTCGATCGAGTAAGTTATTTTTGAAGATATTTGAAAGGAAGTTTTTCTTAACAACTTGTCTAACTTCCATATTAGCCAAGTTTTATGTGATTCGTTGAAACTGAATTGCAAGACTTGTTTTTAAAGAAAGGGTCGATGCGATTTTAACTTTCGGCTAGACTATTAAGTAATATATAGATTGATTATTATACATATCATTCTATATAGAAATGTTAATTATCCTATGCCAAGTAATTGAATGCAGACGTGAAGGTAAGGTTTGTCTATGAACAAACAAAAGTATTTTCATCGATTATTAGATGGGCACTTGAAGTTGCCAAAAATATTAAGCGTAAATCGTTTAATGAATGAGTAGTGTTGATCAACATAGAGTACTATAAATTGATCACCTAGAAGTGCTTTCGTAAGTTATCTGGATGAAACGACCTTAGTCTTTGTGGACTCCTTTTCAAGTATGAAAACTGAAATTTCTTTGTTCATGGTCTATCGTGGGTTCGAATTCTAATCTATTCTATACTTTGGGAATTGATGTTATGAGCTGTTAAAGTATTATTGATTCATAATACTTCATAACTATTGTTCGATTATGTTGGAATTGTTATATAATTCATGAATGTGGTATTTCTGTTATCCTTGATTAAACTTGTTGGTTTTGTCATGCTCACTTCTTGCGTGAATTATATAAGCTGCGATTAAAGATGAGCGTCTTGTGAATGCCAAGAGAGATAAGGGCAAAGCTAAGATGGATGCTTAGGCATTGTGTAATAGTTTAATAAGTTTGTATGTATTATACATTATGAACAATGAACGATGTAACGGTTTATGAACACAGGAAGGATTATACTTTGATTGTAATAAGAAGATAGTAATTACCTTCATTTTGTTGTATTTCAATGGAATGATTGTATGGATGTTAATACGGTGGAGCACCATCATGGGGTTGGAAGATACCCGAATTTGGGGGCGTCACGGGGTTGGTATCAAAGCCTTAGGTTATAAAACTTAAGGGGAAAACCTTAGGCTAATAACCTCGTAAGGAAGGTAAAGTCAGGAATGAAATTCAAGTCCATTGAATTAATAAGATATTGAGATAACTTCGATATCAAAAGGATTAAAAGATGAAAATTAATCTTAAAAATATTAAATGTGATTTATGCTTATACTATTGTGTATTATGTACTAATCAACGTGTTATGTGTTTGTAGATGTCAATAGATAACTTGATGTTTAGAAACGTGGAAATGATAAGTGAGGACTCGATTAACCAAGTTGAGGTTGTACCATGCGATGGCGGAGAATGCAAATAGTTGTACTAGATGACTTCGGACATTGAGGAGTACATCTACGAGGAGGAATACTTTGAGGAGACTATGGGATTAACATCATACCTTAGCGAGATGCTAGATGTGGAGGAGGAAATGGAGGTGACATCGATTAACATGGTGTTACCTACTCGAGAAGCCGACATCTCTGGATGCAACTAGAGCATTGTATCTGGCGGTGTTGGATAGGAATGTGCATTTGCGTACTACTAGGTAGAGGCACAGTTGAGGAAATAAGCGCCTTATATGAGGCGAAAAAAGAATCTGCGGAGGCGGACTTTGAGTCGAGCACGATGAAAAGTGCTTATGGTGATAAGGCTAAATAACTATAAGGATGAGGTCCTTGAGCTACAAAAAAAAGCTGTTGAGAAAGACCAGAAAATAACTAGGATGTCATACATCCATGAATGCTCTCATGAGGATTTCAAGCTTTGAAAATTGCTTGTTATTCTATTGAGTCAGGCGGACTCGACATACCATAAGCGAGAGATATAGTGTGGATTACGGCAAATCGAAATATGAGAATGCTTGGATTCGATAGTGTTAGTAGATCATTAGATCTTTTTGTATATAAGTAGTGACGTAAAACCCTCTTTTGTATAACTAAGGGTAGTCTTTTTGTAAATCCCAATTTTTGTAGAAAGCAATCAGCGGGATAGTATGTAATAGCTTTTGGCTAAGGAACATGATGTAAATAGTTTTGACTATGAAAGCATATTTATATAATGAAGTTTTTATTTAACATGCTTGTTGTGGTATGAATGGTTGTTGTTGATTTAAAATGATAGCAAGAGTAGTTAAATAGATAATAACGAAGCTTTATTTATTTAATCGAAATTATGCCCAGAGAAGAAGGAGACAAGCGGAACCAAGAGGTAAGTCTCATAATGAAAATCGGGGGGTCTAACAACCCTATGCAAGAGTTCGTTAATTTATTAACAGTGCATTTAACCAAGTGGGGGTGGGGATTCACAGTAGCTCTGAGGTAGCAAGAACAACTACCTTTAAGGACTTTAAAAGTGTGGGTCCTCCAGAGTTCTAGAGGCAGCGGATCACTAGAAGCCCGGAGACATGGATTAGAGAGATTGAAAAGGCGTTTGTGATAACAAATGTAGGTGAGCGCAAAAACTTCTTTTGCGACTTACATGATGAAGGGGAAGCCAACTCTTGGTGGGAAGCTCACGGGGTGGGGCTAGGGCAGAGAGGCACATTACGTGGGAGCAGTTTAAGAAGGTTTTCTTGAGAACTATTTCCCTACTTAGCATGCGAGGTAGGATGGAAATTAAGTTCTTAGAACTTAAGCGAGGGGATATAGCAGTTCCCGAGTATCCATGAAGTTTAGCGAATTGGCGAGATTTGCTCCACATCGGTGGATCTGAGAGGAAAGAAAAGGCCTTGATTTGAGCGGGGCTTAAAACCACAGCTCTATAGTAGGATATCGGTTTTCGAGTGCTTCCTACGGGACCATTACGGAGAAAGCGATAATAAATGAAGGTGGTGGTGAGGCTTTGTCTCGATTACCACAAAAAGCGGAAGATTAAGAGTAAGTTAGAAGGAGGTAATAAAATTTGAAGTTGCGGTGAGCGACAACTTGCCAAAGAGAAGAGTTTTAACCACAGGAATCTGCAAGGTAAAGCGGGGAGATCCCAAGCGGAGAAGCGGAAGCATGTAAGACATGCGAAAATCTCACATGGGAGTCTGTTTAAAGGGAAAGCGGTATGCTACAAGCGTGGGCGGGGAGGGCATTTGTCACCCAACTATCCTAACCTAAGAAAAACCGAGGGTGTTTTTATGCGTGGGTCGATGGACCACATGGCAAGAAATTGCCGAAGAAGGGTTTAGAGGGAATAAGAGTTACGGTAGTGGTAAATTAGCCATTCTTGGACCAACACCATCGATGGGTAGACCCTCATTTCGTCGTTTTAATATGATTGTTCAAGATGCGGTTGCATCAGCGAGATGTAATGCTGCAGTATCATTAGGTCGATGAGATAAATGCTTATGTGCTATTTGACTTTCGGGTGCTTTACTTGTTCTTTTATAGCATGTGAATTTGCTAAGCGATTAGGTTTAATCCAAAGTTACCTATACCTTTAGGCGTTAAGGTAGCAAATGCGAAGAGATAATCCCCATTGAACATATTCATAAGAATTGCTTGCGTGGAAATTAGAGGAATAAGTTATCGGTAGATTTGAGTGCAAATAAGGCTAAAAAAATTGACGTAATTCTTGGTATGGATTGGTTGGTGAACCATGAGGCGATTATAGATTGCCATAGGAAAAGTGTAAACCTTGACTTTCTAAGAAAACCAAGGTAGTGTTCTTGATAGTAATTCACGAGGGCGCTCTTTGTGTGTGCATCTATGACCTGAAGCTAGGAAGATGTTGAGAAAAGGGTGTGTAGGTTATCTATGCCATGTGGTGGATACCCAAAGAGTGGGAACATCCTTGGATCGGATACTGTTGTCTGCAAGAGTTCGCGGATGTATTTAGGAGGAATTCTGGGTATTCCACCGGACGGGGGAGGTGGAGTTTGTAATTGATACATTACAGGGAATGACACGATTTCAAGGGCACCATATCGAATGGCGCCGATCGAAATGAAGGAGTTAATGGTTCAATTACAAGAACTATTAGATGGAAGTACATTCAACCAAGTGTGTCTCCTTGGGGAGCACCGGTGTTGTTTATAAAGAAGAAGGATGGAGTCGTTAAGACTTTGTATCGACTATCGAGAGTTGAACAAGTTAACGATTAAGAATAGATACCCTTTGCCGGGATCGATGATCTATTTGATCGATTGAAAGGGCAAAATATTTTCTAAAATAGACTTGCGCATGGGGTATCATCGATTAAAAGGTGAGGAAGGAAGATGTACCTAAGGCGGCATTGAGAACTCGTTTATGGTCATTCTGAGTTTACGGTAATGTCGTTTGGGTTGACTAATCGCCCGGTACGCATTTATGGATATGATGAGCAGTGTTCAAAACAATATTTGGACAAGTTTGTCGTAGTGTTCATTGATGATATTCTAGTCTATTCAAAGATGCGGAAGATCATTGAACATTTAAGAATAGTGTTGGAACACTACGGAAGGAGAAGTTGTATCTGAAATTCACAAAGTGTGAATTTTGGCTTGAAGAGTGCGATTTCTAGGGCATGTTATTGATAAGGATGGCATTTAGTAGATCCGGCAAAAGTAGAAGCGATTAACGAATGGGAGCAACCAAAATGCCAACTGAGGTTGGAGTTTTCTAGGGTTAGCGGGATACTATAGAAGGTTCATTCGGACTTTTCTAAAATAGCTACTCAGATTAACCAAATCGTCGACAAGAAAAGTCGGTGAAGTATGTGTGGACTGAAAAATGTGAGAACAGTTTTCAGAGTTGAAGAAGAGGTTAAGTGAGGCACTGTATTGTCCTTACCGACGATCTGAGAAATTTTGTAGTGTATAGCGATGCTTCGCATAAAGGGCCTGGGTTGCGTGCTCATGCGGCATGGCAAGGTCATTAACGTATCGTCACGTCGATTGAAGGATTATGAGAAGGTCTATCTACTCATGACTTGGAATTGGCGGTTATAGTTTTTTTGCCCTAAAGATATGGAGCATTATCTTTATGGTGAGAAATGTGAGATATACACGGACCACAAAAATCTAAAATATATCTTCACACGAAAGGAGTTGAACATGAGGCAGAGAAGGTGGTTAGAGTTAATAAAAGATTATGGTTGTGATATTTTATATCATCAGGGAAAAGCAAATGTAGTAGCCGATCGCTAAGTAGGAAGGGTAGAGAGAAATTATCAATGTTAACGACTCGAGAATGAGTTAGTAACAATGATGATGCAAAAAATGGAGCTAGAAGTTAAATTCTTAGGAGGAAGCGGTAGAGATGTTATTTTCCATGGAAACCCGACCTACCATAGTGGAGCGGGTTAGGGGAGTACAAGCCCGAGCAATGAGGAGTGCAAGCGGATCAAAAAGAGGATAGAAGATGAAGAAAAGACTGAGTATAACCTCGATAAGGAGGATTACTTCGTTTTGAGGGAAGAATTTGGGTTCTAATGATCCCAATTAAAAAGAAAATTATGATGGAGGCCCATAGTTAGGTTTTCGATACATCCGATGATCTGAAGATGTATCAAGACCTTCGTCGAGAACTTTTGGTGGCCGAATATGAAGAGGAAATAGCGAGAATATGTTAGTAGGTGCTTAACTTGTCAAAAGTTAAAATTTGAACATCAACGACCCAAGTGGGTTGTTACAACCGTTAGAAATTCAGTGTGAAGTGGGGGCACATCACGATGGACTTTGTGGTGGGACTTCCGACAACAAGAAAGGATCGATGCTATTTGGGTGATAGTGGATCGATTGGCGAAATCGGCTCATTTTCTACCAATAGGAGTTAGGTATAACCTAGATCGATTAGCTAAGTTGTATGTCGAGAAATTATTTCCGGACATGGAGTACTGTTTGATTGTGTGGATCGTGATCCACGATTCACATCGAACTTTTGGAGAAGTTTGCAAGAGCAAATGGGAGCAGCGATTAAGATTGAGTCTGACGTATCATCCTCGAGCGGATGGTCGGAGTGAAGCGAACAATTCAAGCGCTTGAAGATATGTTAAGATCTTGCGTTATGGATTTCAAAGGGAGTTGGGGCGAATATCTACCATTGGTGGAATTTTCATACAACAATAGTTTTCACGCTAGTATAGGCATGCCACCTTACGAAGCGTTGTATGGGAGGAAGTGCGAACTCCATTGTGTTGGGATGAGGTGGGTGAGCGTCGGGATGTTGGGACTGAGATGGTTCGGTGGGGCACGGTGGGACATGGTAAAGTTAATCGTACTCGATTAGTTGCGGCTCAAGGCCAAAGCAAAGGAAGTATCTGAGATCCTCACGAGAGAGAATAGAAATTGATGTAGGATCTTTTGTTTTTCTGAAAGTATCGCCTTGGAAGGGAAGATACGTTTTGGAAAGAAAGGGAAGTTAAGTCCAAGGTTTGTAGGACCTTTTGAGATTTTAAAAAGGATAGGGAGGTAGCTTATGTAGTAGCCTTACCTCCGAGAGATGGAAACAACATTCATAATGTGTTTCATGTATATGTCGATGTTAACGTCCTTATAAATGGGACTATAAACACGTGATAGAATATGAATCTATTCGAGATAGAGAAGGACTTGTCCTATGAGGAACTTCAATTCAAATTATTGATAGGAAGGAACAAGTTTTAAGAAATAAGGTAATACCTTGATGAAGGTGTTATGGAGAAACCACAATCTTTGAAGAAACAGCGTGGGAGCTCGAAAGTAAAATGAAGGAAGATTTTCCTCATTTGTTTATGTAATTATAAGCTAAGATTACGGGGCGGAATCCTTATAAGGGAAGAATGTAGCATTGAAAAATCGGATTTTTATGACAATTAAATTTTTATTTGATTATGTGAATTAAATGAATTTAATTGATTTCTTTATGAGTAAGCTATGTGAAGTTAGTTCTATGACCTAGAATGTGCTAAACGTGGTTTAGTATTACAGCTACGTGTTAGAAATAATTGTTTGGAATTTCCAAGGCGAAAATAATTGTTTTTTTAGAAATTTTCATAAAAACACTATTCATCCATTTACATTAGGGAATTATTTTGAAATTAGAAAGCAGCGTAATGATAGAATATCGTGATAAGATGGAATATCGATAATATTTCATTTATGGCAAACCTTGATTTTACTGCTGCGGACTTAAAACCTAAGGGTTGAGTATATTGATTTAGAAAGGAAATAATATGCGTAGAAGGAATGGCGTTAGGGTTAATCGAGTGTTATACATTTGGTGATACTATTTAGTATCTATGTATAATCGTTGAGTAAATCTGAAATACAATATGATTATTATGCGAGTAGTATCTGGAGATAATCGTGAATTATGCGTATGTGATACGATTAGTATTATAGAATTAAGTTAAGACTTAATGACTAATTCATTTGAGTTGGATTATTAATTAATCCAATCATTTGAATGACCAAGGCCCAATGATTAATTTAGTTAAGCCCAATTCATTAAAATCCGAGCCAGAAATTGAGCCGGTGGAGTCATAGAATGGGTAAAACCCATGGGGCAACCCATGGGATGTCACATGGGGTGGTGGGCGAGCCACCTTGGTGTGGAAGCCAAGCATAAGGC
Source organism: Panax ginseng (assembly GCA_020205605.1). Lineage (NCBI taxonomy): Eukaryota > Viridiplantae > Streptophyta > Magnoliopsida > Apiales > Araliaceae > Panax > Panax ginseng. Next base: position 50,482,320 of record CM035136.1, on the reverse strand, counting down.
TTGGTCACCAAGTGTTTTTACTTGGTGACCACACATGAATAATAAGGAGGTGGTGGTTTATAGTCCAAATTGCCCTCCATTCTAGTTTTCTATAAATAAAAGCTAGGTTGATTCATTTGGGAGTTTTCAACTTGCCAACCTAGATTATTTGAGAGAAAAGAGAGCTATACTTGCAAATTATACACTTTGGAAGCTTTAACTTCTATTTTTCAAAAGATTTCTTAAGAGTTCTTGAGGTAATACTTCTTGTTTCTCATCTCCATCTCTTTTAGATTTTCTTTCATTTTAGAGAATCATGAAGGGGTGGTATATGTCTTGAATGAGGATTTAAAGATGACTTACCATAGATTCAATCTCTATAAGTCATAAGATTATAAAATATAAAAATAATATAGTTTTGAACCATGAAAATATTGATAGTTGAGATCGATTGTTGATAAACAATTGAGCTCCATCAATCTCGTTAGTATATGCATCTTGTTTGGTTAGGATGTAGATATGAAATCCATGGAGTATTCCATGTGATTTGGCTTAGAGAACATTAATGCTTGAAGTTATGGCGAATTTTACGAAAATAGGCGTTAAGCGTCGAAAAGCGTAGAAATTAGGAATGGTAGTCGAAAGTTGTTGTGAGACTTGAAAACGTTAGTTTTCAATGTCAACACGTGAGATAGGGTGATTAAGAGTTGTGGGTTAGAGAATGCGTCGGATTGAGACTTAGAAGCGAAGAAAGCGAGCATTGAGCGCTCATTAACGTTCTGACGTATATAAAATGAACTCAATAGTGAATTACGAGTTAGCAGATTCAAAGTGTTGAATTCTTATATGAACACGTAAAGGATGTAATTCGACTTGTAGGAATTGAATGGGTCAATTCGGATGTAAAACGAACAAATTAGGAAGCCGGGAGTTTTGTTAGAAAACCAAAAGCTGGTTTGGCCAGCTGGTGCACAGACTTCGGCGCCCTGCATAAAACCGATACAAAGTGGTGGCGTGCTGACTCGAGACTCGTAGAGTACCACCTAACTTCATGTGTGATTGCATACTAAAATATACAAAGGATCTTGTGTGCATGCCCCTTGTGGCGATGGAAAAAAAAAGTTGACCAAGTTAGGTTTTAAACTTGATTTGTTTAGAGACCTACGAGTTTGAGTTTATATACTCGATAAATGTACTAAGACTAATCCTATATTACCTATACTAAGGTATATGGTATGAAACTTAGGAATGTAATGCATGTTAACAAGATATGTACAATGAACAAAGTTGGTACCTTATCAATGATGTTTGAGTCCGGTTAATAAGCGTCGGTTGAGTGATAAGCAAGGAATGAAGGTAATAAGTCATGTTGACTTTAATAAAGATATTAAGTTAACAAAGACATAGAAGAAAAAGAAGCTTGTAGGAACAATGTGAATAGTTGTTTGATAGCTAATTACGATTGTGCTATGTGAATATATCATGTAGATTACTGTAAAGGTTGTGGTCGATCGAGTAAGTTATTTGAAGGCTATTTGAAAGGAAAGTTTTCTTAGCAACATCTAACTTCCATATTAGCCAAGTTTTATGTGATTCGTTGAAGCTGAATTGCAAGACTTGTTTTAAAGAAAGATTCGATGCGGTTTTAACTTTCGGCTAGACTATTAAGTAATATATAGATTGATTATTATACATATCATTCTATATAGAAATGTTAACGCTATCTATGCCAAGTAATTGAATGCGGACGTGAAGGTAAGGTTTGTCTATGAACAAACAAAAGTATTTTCATCGATTATTAGATGGGCGCATGAGTTTGCCAAAAATATTAAGCGTAAATCGTTTAATGAATGAGTGTTGATCAACATAGAGTACTATAAATTTGATCACCTAGAAGTGCTAAATAAGTTATCTGGATGAAACGACCTTAGTCTTTGTGGACTCCTTTTCAAGTATGAAAAGCTGAAATTTATTGTTCATGGTCTATCGTAGGTTCGAAATTCTAATCTATTCTATACTTTGGGAATTGATGTTATGAGCTATTAAAGTATTATTGATTCATAATACTTCATAACTATTGTTTAGGTTATGTTGGAATTGTTATATAATTCATGAATGTGGTATTCTGTTATCCTTGATTAAACTTGTTGGTATCATACTCACTTCTTGCGTGAATTATATAAGCTGCGATTAAAGATGAGCGTCTTGTGAATGCCAAGAGAATGATAAGGGCAAAAAAAGATGGATGCTTAGGCATTGTGTAATAGTTTAATAAGTTTGTATGTATTATACATTATGAACAATGATAATATATAAGGTTTATGAACACAGGAAGGATTATACTTTGATTGTAATAAGAAGATAGTAATTACCTTCATTTTGTTGTATTTCAATGGAATGATTGTATGGATGTTAGTGCGTTGGAGCACCATCATCGGGTTGGAAGATACCCGAATTTGGAAAGAATGGAATAACAAAAGAATTTCATCAAATATAGGGTAGCTTGGCATTATCTGAGTTATTCAACGAATAATAAAGAATGGAATAACAAAAGTTCTCTTCATGGATAAGAAAGAAATAATACTCCATACCTTAGAAAAATTGGATACTAGAATAGTGAGGTAGCAGACTTCTCTTCTTCTTTCTATAATTCCTCTTTATAATAATTGCTCTAAAGCTTTTGTGAATTGATGAGAAATGAAGGAAGAATGAGCTTCTATTTATAGAAAATATAGTTTCAATAATTGCATGTTTTGGGGCTCAAAAAATTACAATACAATACCTCCAACTTTTCCTTTATTTTTAATTTAGTCATGGAAGTATTATCAAACTTGCACCACCTCCCTAATAGTAAATAATGTGATTCAATAGTAAATTATGTGAATCAATAGTTCTAGACATGTGAAAATCTGAATTAAGATTATATAGTACCTCCATATATACCTCCATTTTTAACTTAGTCATGCAAGTATTATCAATCTTGCACCAACTCCCCTAATAGTAACAAGAATATGAAACAATAGTATACACATGTGAACAAATAGTTATAATCATGTGAAATAATAGTAATCGGTTGCTCATTTATCGGGTTAAATACTGGAATTAGTCAATATAACCTCCAGGACATCAATTATTATCGAAATAATTGTCGATTTTCACTAACACAAATAATTCCAACACAATGAAACCATTTTTATCAAAAATATAAAATTTGAAATTTTGAAGTTTGACTTTTCCTGAAAAAGTCAACTGTTGACTTTTTGACCAAATAGTGAATTCAAAAATTTTGTGTTTATAGACTATTTTACTAATTTCATCATTCAGGACTCAAATATCACGTCCAAGTCTCCAAATTCAACTCCGAACACAACTTCAATTTTAATAACATTCATCATTAATATTATAACTCACAATATTTATCAACCAAGTCTTTCCTAGGAAAGAGGGGGCTTTCCAATAAGGATTTCTCCCTATTGGCGGGCAATTAGGTGACCAAACTTGTCCTTGACAGAACTTCTAGACATTGTAAATATTGCAATTTAATAATATGAATAACTTTGTCGTCTCAATTATTGATTTAATAAAATAACATATTATGCAGATGATACTATGACAATAATTGAATTAATAATATGAGAGATATGATCACGTGAATTCATGTAGTGATAATTGAGTATAACTGAGTGACTTCTCACGTAAGCATCAATAATCAATACTGGTGTGCTACTATGCAACCACGCCAGATTCTTCGCATACTTTTTACTACCGGGTAGTTCAGCAGATTAACGATAAAACTTACATCATTATTTTCATAAAGTATTTTTGTCATTTTTTCAATCCGGCAATAATTCCGTTGTTGTGGGGTCCACCAATGATTGTACTTGTTGTCTGAATATTCCTGTTAAAAGCGAATATTTCAAACCAATCGAATATTATATAACAACTTTTGTACTTTACAAAATTTGTAAATATTACCCACAACTATAACATTATATCAAATCCACACCATAATATTCAAAAATATATTTCGAGAAAATTTAATCTTTATTCAAAAAGTTGAGGTCTTACAACAATCCTCAGGTGAAAAAAAACACCGACCAAATGATGAATGATGGGATGTTCAGAGGCTTTGTGCAGTTCATGCAACACCAAACGAGAGAGACTCCTATTCATAATGCAGGTGAAATCAATGGCAACCCACGGTTGGTCACCGTTAAGCAGTTCAAGGAGTTGGGACCACCAAAGTTTTTGGGAAAACCAGAATAACTTTAGGCAGAGACATGGATAAAGCAGATCACCAAGATATTTGATGTCTTGGAATGCTCAGAGGAGCAAAAGGTTCCCTTCGCCACCTTTATGTTGCGTAAAGAGACAGATTAGTGGTGGGAATCTGTAAAACGTACCCAACTTGACGCACTCAAGATGTCTTGGGAGAAATTCCAAGAATTGTTCAATGACAAGTACTTTCCCGAAAGTATTCGTCACATGAAGGAGGTAGAGTTCATCAAGCTGGAGCAAAATATTATGACCGTGTCGCAGTACGAAGCTAAGTTTTCCGAGTTGTCCCGGTTTGCATCCCACTTAGTTGATAACGATGAGAGAATGACACGGATGTTTCTAAGAGGTTTGAAACCTGAGATACGTCAATATCTTATCTCTCACAAACTATGTTTGTATTCAGATGTTGTAAATAAGGCTCAATTATCAGAGTGCGATAATGAGACATCCCAACCAAGGGAGAGCAACCAAAAAAATGATAATACCAGTGGTAGCAGTCATCGAAGCGGCGACAACAAATGTGGAGGGAATCAATATGCCAGAAATGGTAACCACTTTGGTTGTAATCATGGCCAAGATAATAGGAAATATGAGCTAAGTGGGAACAATTTTAAGAAGAGAAGATTCAACGATGATGGAATGACAGCAGCACCAGCACCCGTTGTCAAGGAAGGAGAACAACCACCGGTCGTTGTGGACAGGAGGGACACATCTGTCCAAACTGTACGCAGCAACCTAAAGCGTGTTTCAGTTGTAGAAGAGAAGGTCACCTAGCTCGATTTTGTCGTATATTGAAGTCAAGTCCAGCTAGGATGGTGACACCAAAGGATGTCTCAGAAAAGTCAAAGCCGCTAGTTTAAGTGAGAGCGTTTTTCGAGGAACCCGAACGAAGTTATCACAGGTAAGTTAATTATAAATGCTTACGAAGTCTATACCTTATTTGATACCGGTTCTACCCATTCTTTTATTTCTTTTACTTGCGCTCAACGTTTATTTCTGACCCCAGAGAAGTTAGACTTTGACTTATTGGTTGAAACTCTGTTAGGAGAAACCTTCGTTACATCCACTATTTATAAATCTTGTTTGATTCAAATCAATTGTGACGCCCTCAAATTTAGGTACTTGAAACCCGAACTCGGTGCTTCACGATACCATTTCTATGAGCGGAATAATACTAATAATAACAAAAATAATATAAATAACAAACTTAGTTTACATATATTAGAGTCTAATCCCAAGTATGCAACCTTTACTATAATTCTTTACATGATAGATAATATATATCATTGCCTTAGTACAGTCTAACTATTACAAAAGATATCATTAAACATATTATGTTTGCTTTCCTTTTCACTTGTTCTTGTCTGAACCTTCAGGTTGATCACGCTTAGCTAAAAATATTTAAATTAAGCAAGGATGAGCATTTAAGTGCCCATCAAGTACTAACAATTACAAATATAATTAGCTGAAAGAAATAAATGTTTTATTTGTACGTCACTTCTACAACGAATTTATAGTTATGAAGTAAACTGAACCGATAATAATAACATAACAATTCTATCTCAAATTTTTGAAACTATGTATTGACTTTATATATAGATATTAGTTGATGAGGCTATGAACATTGTTTTAGTTTTAAGCTAAGGTTTAGCGAAATTTCATCTGCAAAACCATCATAACATATCTGAGGAAGCGAGGGTGATCATCCCAATGTGCCTGTGATTGATCAATCTCTGCATGCAAGAATGATATTATCGTTCACTCTGTATCGCCTTGAAAGATAAAAGTTTTCCTTGATGGGATGTTCATACTTAGTGTGGAATCCGAACCAAAACAATTTGATTGGATAAAAAAAGGTTTTATCATATTCAACGATATTTCTAAATCTGTGTCTAGCTGGTCAAATAGCTTAGACAACTTATATGTATGTATATATATACATATATATATATATACATATATATATATATATATATACATATATATATATATCAACATGTGTTTAGCTACAATGATTATCTAAGTGAGGACACTTGTATAACCATATTTCGAAATTAAAGAACAGAATATATATTAGTTATATAATATAATATCATGTTGATAAACAATGATCGGATATAATATATACGACAATAAAGTTAATAATCTAGTACAATAATAATATTATTTTGAAACTTCTTACTCATGTCCATTGCATAAAGGAAATGCAAAGGTAGGATACTTGCCTGGTCTACTACTTACAATACTCAACTTAGATTTAGCTTTTATATAGCAACCTATCAGTAATAAGATCATTTTACTGATTAGAATAACATATCGTAACACATAATACTGCTTATTGCAGTCAACACATAACCTAATCACATTGTCACATAGGTTTAACAACCATTGAATCACAAATAAATACATATCTAATCTAATTATTTAAGTTCAGATCAATTTCTGAAACATGTCGGTGTACCGACAGCTTTATAGTGTAATTATCGAGTCTAAGACTCTATCCTGTTGCTCAATATTTGTAAGTATCAGTCATATTATTTTTAAATGACTTATAATAATTTTAAATATTTATTATAATTTATCATGAATTTTCAAACACCGGAATCATTATTAATTGATTTAAATATTAAATAATTCAATTATAATTAATATTTAATTAATATTAAACTATTAATGAAATCATTGCCAAAATATTAAAGTTAAATATAATAACTCAAAATACTTTTAAAGTATTAATATTACCCTTAAATAATTTTTAAAAGAATTAAAATCATTTTTAAATAATTACCATTAATATTTAATTATTAATGTCTTATTCATCAAAATATAAAAAGTCCTTAATTATAACTTAAAATATTTTTAATCCATTTATTTCCTTTTTAAATTATTTTAAAATTAATAAAACAATTTTAAATTATTTATTTAATATTATTATTAAATAACTCTAATATCATTAATAATAATTTAATAATCATTAATATTAAATTATTAATGAAATTATCCTTCAAATATTAAAAGTTATATTTTAAAACTTAAAATATCTTTAAACACTTTATTTTCATTTTAAATGATTTTTATAATAATTAAATCATTTTTAAACAAATTTATTTAATATAATTATTAAATAACCTTAATATCATTAATAATAATTAATTAATAAAATTTACCTTTAAATATTGAAAGTTATATTTTATAACTTAAAATACTTTTAAATACCTTATTAATATTTAAAATGATTTTTAATATAATAAAATCATTTTTAATTTATTTATTTAATTCATTTATTAAATAACTTAATTATTTAATATTAATTTATTAATGAATTTCATCACAAAATATTAAAAAGTCATTAAAAATAACTTAAAATATTTTCTTATATCATAATATAATTTTAAATGAATTTTCATTTATTTAAATCATTTTTAAATAATTTATTTAATATTATAATTAAATAAATTAAATAGCTTTAATATTCCAAAATATTAAATATTTATGAAATATATTCAAAATAATTGAAAACTAATTTTTGGACTTTAAAATAATTTTTAATAATTTATTATGTATTTTTAATAATTTAAAACTATTTTTTTCTATTTATTTAATTAAAATAATTAATTTTTGAAAATATTTGTCGTGTACCGACGGCTTTATCGTGTAATTATCGAGTCTAAGACTCTATCCTGTTGCTCAATATCTGTAAGTATCAGTCATATTTTTAAATGACTTATAATAATTTTAAATATTTATTATAATTTATCATGAATTTTCAAACACCTAATCATTATTAATTGATTTAAATATTAAATAGTTCAATTATAATTAATATTTAATTAATATTAAACTATTAATGAAACCATTGCCAAAATATTAAAGTTAATTATAATAACTCAAAATACTTTTAAAGTATGAATATTACCCTTAAATAATTTTTAAAAAAGAATTAAAATCATTTTAAATAATTACCATTAATATTTAATTATTAATATCTTATTTATCAAAATATAAAAAGTCCTTAATTATAACTTAAAATATTTTTAATCCAGCTTATTTCCTTTTAAATGATTTTTAAATTAATAAAACCATTTTAAATTATTTATTTAATATTATTATTAAATAACTCTAATATCATTAATAATAATTTAATAATCATTAATATTAAATTATTAATGAAATTATCCTTTAAATATTAAAAGTTATATTTTATAACTTAAAATATCTTTAAACACTTTATTTTCATTTTAAATGATTTTTATAATAATTAAATCATTTTTAAACAAATTTATTTAATATAATTATTAAATAACCTTAATATCATTAATAATAATTAATTAATTAAATTTACCTTTAAATATTGAAAGTTATATTTTATAACTTAAAATACTTTTAAATACCTTATTAATATTTAAAATGATTTTTAATATAATAAAATCATTTTTAATTTATTTATTTAATTCATTTATTAAATAACTTAATTATTTAATATTAATTTATTAATGAATTTCATCACAAAATATTAAAAGTCATTAAAATAACTTAAAATATTTTCTTATATCATAATATAATTTTAAATGAATTTTCATTTATTAAAATCATTTTAAATAATTTATTTAATATTATAATTAAATAAATTAAATACCTTTAATATTCCAAAAATATTAAATATTTATGAAATATATTCAAAATAATTAAAAACTAATTTTCTGGACTTTAAAATAATTTTTAATAATTTATTATGTATTTTTAATAATTTAAAACTATTTTTTTCTATTTATTTAATTAAAATAATTAATTTTTGAAAATATTTGTCGCTAAAGGGCCCTATAGCGACGAAACTGTCGTTATAGGTGTTCTTGAGTTGTTCTTTGTGAAACCCAACATGCCAGTTGCCGAGTCAGCTAGTTTGACCAATCATAACAATTAGATCGTAATGATTCTGGGCTTGAAATTTTGTTAGGATTGTAGTATTAATGTAACACTAAAATCACCAACTAATTACATGTCCATTACACATCATAACAAAAATATCTTGATCTTCAAAATTGTTGTCAGAACTGTTCTTCATTTTCTGGGTTTTTCAGAAATGAAGAACAATCGAGGCACCTACATTCAAAGCCTTGAATCAAACGTTCTGGGCTTGCTATGTTTGTTATAATGATTTAGACTTTTAGTATTAATGTCAGAGTACAATTATCAAACAATTTTATAGCATTTTAACAACACATAAGAGAGAGATATAAGCCGATCAAAGTAGTGGTCAGGAACTGCCTTTGAAGATTTCTGGGTTACCCAGAATCTTCATCCGGCAGTTTCGTCTGGCTTACTTTGACCACAAATTTCTTGGATTCTGTGCAGGAATTAAGGATTATAAAGACATGAATCGATAGTTCTCATGTCAGTCTAGACAACCATAACAATAATGTAGAATAACTAACTAACAACATCAAGATCCGAGCCCTGTAAAAACATTGTCAGACTTCTGGAAAAATTCTAGGTTACCCAGATTTGAAAAGTCATGGTCAATCAACGACCTTTGACCATCTATATCTATCAATCTATGCTTGATCTGATCCTGCTATGAGTTCCAGAACACAGATCTCATGACATACTACCAGATCAAACACTTAAAACACAAAAACTAAACACATATAGAGATCTACAAGGCCTGACATTTGACTGTCAGACAACAAAAACAAAATTTCAAGATTTTACAAATCTTCAAATCCGAGCCTCTAGATGTTATGGATCTAACATCTAGCAACACGGATCATCTATTGACACCATAACCAACATGTTTTAACACTAAATCATAACATTTTACAACAGATCACATGATTTTCGAACTAGGGTTTTTATACCTCTTTACACCTTGATCCTTGATTCTGATCTTGTGATTGGTTAATGATAAACGTGTGGGTGTGTTTTGGAACTGGTACACTTCAATATTTCGTAGGTTTTGATAAAGAGAGAATTGGTTGAGAGCTTGGGAATGAAATGAGCTAAATGGTGCACTTTCTTTCTCCAAATCTATTTATATGAGACTTATAATGTATAAGGCTGATCTAGTTGTTGATCTTGCTGAGATTTTAGTCACATGGTGTATCCAATTTGGTAACCAACTCCCTATCTTGATAGATTTACAAGTTATCTTAAATAATTGCAAGAGGGGTATGTTTGTCATTTGGCCTTTAAATTTAATAGCAAAGTTGTAACATGGCAAACCCTTAGGGTTTAACTCTAAGGTTTAGCACAAAAATTATAGAATTTCTAATTTAGGGTTTAATATAAAAAATTTAGTTTCAAAATTGTAATTAGGGTTTCTTAATATAGTTTAGGTTTCTAAATACATAGAACTTGTTAATTAGGTTTATGTCCACTAATTAACATTAAACATTCTAATTTTGCAATTAGGGTTCCCCACTTGACAATTAGGGTTAGCATAGAAAATTAGGGTTTATAAATAAAATAACAATTTAGTTTCCAAAAATATAAATTAGAGTTTACTAAATATAATTAGTTTTCTAATTTCATTACTTAAACATTTAGGGTTTAAAATCCATTAATTAGCATTAAGGATTACAATTATCCATTAGGTCTTAAAATTCACTAACTATAATTAATCTTGTTAATTTAGCAATTAGGGTTTACAATTAGTAATTAGGTTTTAAAATTACTAAGTAGGGTTTCTAATTATTAAATTAGGATTCTAATCATTTGGGTTTTAAATTACTAATTAGGTTTTCCCTAATTAGCAATAATATCTTTCATACCTGATATTAATCATATTAACACAATTTTTGACTGAGCAAAACTCCAGTTTAGGTTTCAAATTAGGGTTCTAGATATAAGGGTTTTATAATTACGGTTTTCTAAAGATTAATTAGGGTTTCTAGATTTTAATTAGGGTTTACCTAATTAATCATATAATACGCAACATAAAGCATATAACACGCTTATATAATGATCTTTGAATTTCTCATTTGAATTACAAAATAGGGTTAAACAAATTAATGCTAGGTTTTGACATTATATACCATAATCGACCAACCATTATCAATACGTATATACGGTACATATTTATATAGCCTGAAAAAATCAAAATATAATTAATATTATATTATTATTCTCATTCCTTGATAAAAATCAAAATTAGAGTTTGAATTCCATATCCGATTTATTAACTTAATTAATATAAATTAAATTCATATAATAAAATAAAATCATTATTATAATAATTCTAATAACTATTTCATATATTATTTAAATAATATAAAATTATATTTTCATGGAAAATAATTAATAAAACATTTCTACTATAATATTAATTATTATAAGAATATACTTTATAATAATCAATAATTCTAAAATAAAATTATTTGTAAATATTCATGTAATAAATATATTTTTATTTATCACATAATTACATATACATATTATCTTGTACAAATCCTCATCTTTAAAATAAAAAATTTATACGCAAAATTTTTGATTTATTTATATAAAAAATATCAGGTTGTTACATCAATACCCTCATGTTACCTATTGATCTTATCTCTTTGAAAAACACTTGTCTTTGATGTCATTTTAGTAATCGACTGGATAATTATTCATCATGTTAAAATTGATTGTTTTCATAAAGTTGTTAGATTTCGTATTCCTAACCAATCTATTATGCATTTGCAAGCAACTAAACCATTAAAATCAATTACTGTCATCTCAAGCCATAAAGCTATTCATTTATTGAAAAACGGATGTCAAACTTTCTTAGCTCATGTCACGCATTTAAACAAAAATACGTCAGTTTTGAATGATATTTCTTTTGTTAATAATTTCCCTGATGTATTCCCTGAAGAACTTTCTGGCCTACCCCCAGAGCGTGAAATCGAATTTGGTATCAACCTTGAAACCGATACGAAAACCCTCAAATATTTTTCACCCAAAAGGAACTCAACATGTGACAACGAAGTTGACTGGAACTGTTAAAAGATTATGATCATACTATTCAATGTCATCGTAGAAGAGCGAACGTGGTAGCTGACGCGTTGAGTAGAAGATCATATGCAGTTACGAGTGCGGCGTTGTTAACACAAAGACTCATTTCGTACGAGTTACAAAAGAAGGAGATAGAGTTAAAGACTCCAAGAACTTACGTGAAGATAACGAATATACGATTAGAACCGAATTTAATCGATAAAGTTAAAGCCACTCAAGCTACAGACTCAGGGCTTATGAATGTGAAGAATAAGGTTCAAGAGGGTGTTATTCTAGAATCAAAAATTGACGAAGAGAGGAAATCTCAACCCTCGACTTTATTGGTCTATTTGAAATCATCGATCGAGTAGGAATTGTGGCCAATAGACTTACCTTACCGCCAAGTATGTCGCGTGTTCATAACGTTTTTTTCACATATCGATGTTACATAAATATGTGGTCGACCCGAACAACATTATTAAATTAGAACTGGATGAGATAACGAAAGATGTAACGTATGAAGAGGTACCTGTTAAGATCTTGGATAAGAAGAAACGTATTATACGCTCAAAGGTTATACCTCAAGAGTTAGAATTTGACGAGGTATCCTCACCTCTTCGACATACCAAGTATGTACGTAAATTTCGAGGGCAAAATTTCATAAGGAGGGGAGATTGTAAGACCCCAAATTTTGTGAATAAATAATAATTTTCTCAAAATATTTTTTTTAAGTATTATGGTGTGGATTTGATATAATGTTATAGTTGTGGGTAGTATTTATAAATTTTGCAAAGTATGCAAGGTGTCATAAAATATTCGATTGGTCGGAGAATATTCGTTTTAACAGGGAATATTCGTACGATGGAAAAATCATTGGTGGACCCCACAACAGAATTATTGTCGGAATGAGAAAACGATAAAAATATCTTTTTATAAAAATAACGGCGGAAGTTTTACCGTTAAACTGTTGAAATACCAGGTGGTAACAGTACATTAATACGCGTGGTTGCATAGTAGCACACGGTATTGATCATTGATGTTTACATGAGAAGTCACTAAGTTTTGTTCAAATATTGCAACAGTAATTGCTGCATAGTATCTCACGTTATTTGTTTCAATTATTGTCGATATTTTATATATTATTAAATTAATAATTGAGATGACAAGTTATTCATATTATTATTTGCATAATTAACAATGTCTAGAAAGTTCTGTCGAGGAGAGGTTTGGTCACCTAATTGAGCGCCAATAAGGAGAAATCTTTATCGGAAAGCCCCATCATTTCCTAGGAATGATCTGGTTGTTAATATTGCGAGTTATAATAATATGAATAAAGGTTGTTAAAAATATTGAGGGAATTTTTATGAAGTATTTATTATAAATTTTGATTATTATATGGACCCTTATTTACCTATTTTTCAAAAATAATTGGTAGAAAGTTATTTAGTATTTTTTATAATAAAGGTGGGGCCACATGTGGGGGCAACATGTGAGGCCCACGTGTGTTGAAAAAAAAATGAAAGGAAAAGATTCACGGATGGAATGGTGGGAGTATATATATAAATGGTGGGTGGAATATATATATATATATATATATATATATATATATATATATATATATATATATATATATGGAGAGTCTCTAAAGCGAACCTTAAAAGCTTAACCAAAGACAAATCGTTGTCTTTGGTGTTCATGTGTGACAGTCAGGCCATCCCCAAATGGTATCGAGCCAGTTGTTGTTTGTTCTAGTTGTTGATAAGAAATTTATAATCTTTCATTTATACTATTTTTGAACATCTTCTTTCCTTTTGTCGAAAGTCACCTAACTTCTTGTAGTCCACCCTTCTCAAGTGTCTACCCATGTAAGTCTCTTGTGTGAAGCGATTTGGGGTTATTAGGTTAGGGTATGAGTCTACTCAAGGTAAGAGAATGTGTATGGAAGATAAAGAGTGAAATTTTGTTTTGAAACCAGTATAATGAATAGGTTATTTAGATCTAACTCTTCGACTAGTCAAAGGTCAACTTTACCTTCTGTCCCAGACATAGTTAACCAAGAGTCTCACGATTATGAAAATATTAGTCAAGCCTTACACAATTGGAATATACCAAGAGTGTCCCCAAAAAAGAAATTTATCGATCGACATTTTTAGATAATTTTAAAAGCGATTATAATGTCAAAAGCAGTTGAGAAAGTTTACGCCATTAATAAAGAATATGAAAATTGTAGTCTTCTTGACCTACGATGTTATTAAAAACATAGGAAAAGGGTTACAATTTTATTCATATTGGATTAATTCAAGTTGCGATAAAACCATTAAACATTAAAGGAATTAACTCATGCATCTATCTACATCTAAGAGATGCTCGATTTTGAATTATCACCCCGATATAATAGGTGCTATGGAATCAAGTTTGCCTGATGGACTGTCCATTTTAATTGCTTTCCTGATTTCACCCTAAGTCTTAGTGATCAGCATTTATTAAAGGCTTTAACATTAAATATTAAAACTTCAGGTGAAATCACTCATATGATTGAGGGTTCTCAGCCTATTGCTTTAATTTATAGGATTTATTATAAAACAATGAAAACAAACTTAAATGTTCATGCCTTAAATAAAAGCCCTAAAGATTTAACAGTTTTAATTCAAAGCTCTACTACTGATGCTAATATTCAAGTTCCAAGAACAATTCTCTGGAAGGATATTACGCTTCCCAGTCAGTGGACTCTACCTAATGAATTACCCCAACAGCCCATAGTCAATAATTTATTAAATATTGAAAATATTCAACAATTTTCTGATGGAACTGTTAAAATTAGTTTTGAACGTACTAAGACACCAATAATTATTGAAGACATTTCCGGTTCTTGACCCCTTGATTATCCATACTAGAAGAGACCTTTGAAGTACTCGGTAATCCTTGATCAAAAATGTTAAGTTAAAAGGCGTTCTTAATCAAGGTCAAACTAGTCATCCTTGTTATGATCATAGAGATTTTGTTGAAGAGGAAAGTTCTTCTTCTCCCACTTCTTCTGTGATGCCAACTCAATCAGATTTTGATATCCCCATTAATAATCAATTAAGAGTCATCAAAAAGGAGTTCGTTTTAGATTGGGATAATCTAGTAAAAGATTTTAATGCTAAATCTAATAAAGAAAAAAGACATCTATTTAGATCCAATCACCCACGAGAAAAGGGCGTGAAAAAATAATAAACAGATGGAA
This sequence comes from Panax ginseng, assembly GCA_020205605.1. Lineage (NCBI taxonomy): Eukaryota > Viridiplantae > Streptophyta > Magnoliopsida > Apiales > Araliaceae > Panax > Panax ginseng. Next base: position 50,466,869 of record CM035136.1, on the reverse strand, counting down.
AAGATTTATTAAAAATGAAAGAATGAATATTTCATTTTATGATTGGTATGAACAATTTCAAAGTAAATGTAATGTGATTACCAAAACACAGTGGATTAAAGAAGATAAGTCAAAAGTTTCCTCTAGTCATCCTCCGATTGGAAGCAGTTCTAATCTCGATTAAAAATAAATGCATTGTTGCCGGCCCATTTAAAATTTACGATGCTAATAACAATGATAAAAAATTATTGAACAATTAAACTTTAGTAATCAATATCTAGCAACCATTGGAAAAGCGACTAGATAGGATTGAGAAAAGTTTGAAGAATCTATCATAAAAAACCAGATTTAAAATTGAACATCCTTTAATAAAGTTACGGAAAATAGACACAAGTTAGGATTACCATCGATGACAATAATTTAGTTAAATCCATTGATAAGTTATTCAAAAACTTAAAAATGAACACAGGTACAAGTGGTACTATTATAGCGATTGATCAAGTTAAAAGCGATGTTGAAAGCGATTATCAATCGAGATATTTACGATTACGATTCAATACCGATTTAAATGATCGACAACAAATTAACGATTAAAAACACCGATTATAACTAGGAATTGGTACTCTAGACCTACTCCTCCGGACTTACGATTGAAGAGAAAACCTAGATAAACAATTCTCGGTTTCATCTAATAAAATTCTGAATGGAACATTGATGGATTTAGTGAGCGGAAATTTTAAATAAATTGAACCATATGTCCATGGTGGCAAGCGATTTACATTACCAAATTCAACAATCTATCTCAACGGATATTGTTGAATTAATTGTTAGTGGATTCATTTGGTATTCTCGGATCTTGGTGGGAAAAACATCTCACTTTGAAGATACTAGAATATCAATAATCCATCTTGAATCATTGGATGATGATGGCAACCCTATCTTCAATGAGGATATTGGCATCGGTCCACGATGGAGTTAATACACTTATATTTACAATAATAAAACACTTCATTGGCACTCCCGGTAATATAATGAGAAAAGAATTCACGATCGGTTAAGTAATCTCACTTGTCCCACTCTAAGTGACTTTAGGTGGTACAAAGATGTTTTTACGTCTAGAGTTATGTTCTTGCGATGATAATAATAAACCTTTACGGAAAGAAAAATTCATCAACGGTTTACCCTCTTTATTTGCCCATAAGGTTAAATGAAGAATTGGGTAAAAATCTTGGCTACATTGATTATGATAACTTAACCTACGGTGATATAATAAGTCACATTCAAAAAATTGGATTAAAAATGTGTATTGATTTCAAATTAGCCAAACAAGCTAGTAAAGATAAGAAGAAAGCTAAATATGAATTAGGCACTTTTGTGAACAATATGGTTTACCCGGTTGCTCCCTCGGAAGGAAGCCAAGGCATAAACATATTGAATCTCACAAAATTACTAAACATCATAAAAGAAAGCGTCGTTACCATGAAAATAAGAATCAAGACATTTATTATAATAAGCCCAAAACTACTAGTAAAAGAATGTTAAAAATCTAAGTCTAAAAATATGATAAGAGTAAAGTTATTTGCCACAATTGTGGGCAAAAGGGTCATTATAAAAATGAATGTAAAATAAAACAAAAATTAAATCGATTAAACATTTCTAGTGAAGACCTTTGAGCAAATCTTAGAACTTATCTTGAATAGAAAATAATGGCGGTAATAATGAATATTCTTCTAGTTCCTCTAGTAATAAAAGCAATAACACATCTAGCGGTGATACGGTGAAGTCACTATTTACTTGCGACAATTGTAATGAATAGTGTTGCACTAAAAAGAATTAATGTCATTAACAAAGATGATGAAGAAAGTTCTTTATTAATTGATCTAATCGGTAAAATTCGATCCTAAACTAAAAGCTCGATTACACCAAACAATTAAAAGATACATTAACTAAGGATAATAATGAAAAATTCATTAAAGCGAAAGAAAAACCAATTTTTAGCCTTAATAAAACATTGGAAAGATTTAAAACTCCGGTTAAAGAAGTCACCCTCCCAGAATTGAATCTAGAAGTTAATAAACTTAAAAAGGAAATTACTAATCTCAAATTAGAAGTTTCTCATTTAAAAAAGGATTTTGAAGATAAAAGATCTTGTCTTCAGGTTAACGATTCCTCATCCAAATGATGATGATGAACACAGATCTTACGGCGTTAAAAATGATCCTGATCTTTTTGTTCAAGGTCTCACACTTAAAAGAATTAAAGACATCACCATTCAAAAATGGTACATCTCAGTTAACCTGGTTGTTGATAAAAGCTTCTCTATACGGCTTTCTGCTCTAGTTGACACGAGGTCTTGATTTGAGCTGCATCTGAAGAGGCTTAATCCCAACCAAATATTTTAGGAAAACCGGTGAAAGATTAAATTCATTAATGGCGATCAAATGGAAATTAAATATAAATTACCAAAAGTACATATCTCTGTCGAAGATAATATGTGTTTCAAAACATCATTTGTTTTGATCATGACCTCACCAAATAAAAGTCATTTTAGGATTACCATTTATATATCTACTTTACCCATTTACTACTAATAACGAAGGCCTAAAACATGAACACTTAGGTAAAAAAATAACATTTAAATTTCTTATTAAACCAAAAGAAAGAGATTTAAAATTTATTCAAGAAGAATCCATCTCAAAATCAATAAATCTACTCGATTGTAAAATCACACATTTAAATTTCTTAAAGAAGAAGTTAAATATAAAAGAATTGAAGAAGCGACTTCTTAATAGAAAAGTTCAAGAAAAAATTGAAGAATTAAAAACATATTTAAAAAATAACCTTTGTTACGATTCTCCCAATGCCTTTTGGTATAGGAAGAAGCATATGGTTAAACTCCCTTATCTGAAAGGAATTTAAAGAACATTTAATTCCTACTAAGGCTAGGCCTATTCGGATGAATCACGAACAAATGGAATTATGCAAAAAAGAAATCAATGATCTCCTTAGTAAAGGTCTTATTAAACCCGATAAATCTCCACAGTCTTCTTGCCTTGCTTTTTACGTAAACAATGAAGCGAGAGAAAAGAAAGAGGAGTTCCTCGTCTAGTCATCAATTATAAACCATTGAACAAAGTTTTGGAATGGATTAGATACCCCTTCCCAATAAAGGCGACCTAGTCGATAGATTAAGTAATGCCACTATTTTTGATAAATTAGACCTTAAATCCGGTTTACGGCAAATTGCCATTCATCCTGACGATAGTTATAAAGCGCATTCACCACTCCATTCGGACATTACGAATGGAATGTCGAGCATTTGGCACGAAAAATGCCCCAGTGAATTTCAAAATATTCTCAATGATATATTAAACCCTTTTAGTCATTTTATTGTAGTCTATATTGGCGATATCCTTGTTTTTTCATTGACCATTGAAGAACACATTAAACACTTGAAATCTTTCTTGAAGGCGATTAAAGATAATGGTCTAGTTCTTTCACCTTCCAAATGCATTTGTTTGAGTCCAGAATAAGGTTTCTTGGTCTTAATATCTTTAGAGGACAAGTCCACCCATTGAGCGAGCTATTCAATTCGTTGACAAGTTTCCGATAAGATAACCAATAAAACCCAATGCTGAGAGAGGTTCTTGGCTCATTGAATTACATAGGCAAGTTTTACAAGAATCTCGGGAAGATCTGCAAACCTCTTTTTTGGCGTTTGCAAGACAATCCTCCACCTTGGTGACATTCATACTTGAGTCGTCCAACAAGTTAAAAAAATACGTCAAGGCATTACCTGTCTTGGCATTTCCAATGATTCGGCGTTTAAAATTGTTGAAAGCGGCGCCTCGAGATATTGGCTTGGAGGCATTACGAAACAAAAATTAACACCTAATTCTTGAAACAAATTGTTCGTTTTTCATTAGGTGCATGGAATACTACGCAATTAAATTACAATATATTAAAAAAGAAATACTTTCATTAGTATTATGTATTTCTAAATTTCAAAATGATTTATTAAACCAAAAATTCTTAGTTAAATATAGATTGTAAGTCGACCAAAATATATATTAGAAAAGGATGTTGAAAATCTAGCCTCTAAGCATTCTTTAAGCTAGATGGCAAGCTCTATTAAGCATTTTGATTTTGAAATTGAATACATCAAAGGAAGTAACAATTCGAGTTCTGATTTTCTTACGGAGAATTTATTAATCTGGTACCATTCATAAATGAGCACTAGAGGAGCATCGTCCTCCGTGGCGGAATCGCCCTTGAGCCCAATTAATCAACCCGGAGGAGCTATGGTTCCTCACCCGATTAACCCTACTGTTCAAACCAGATAATAAATTCACTATTCTTGGCACCATGCCTAAGCCTTACTGATTCGGCTTTGGCGATCGACTGTTAGATTGACCCATTCGGTAAATCCTGCTAAGGCTTCGTCCTCGACTTCTAGTCATTCTCTGCTTTGAGTATATGCTCGAGATGGGAAAGTTACTTATTCCATATTGAACCCGGTATGAAACCAAAATGATCGATAAACTTGCCGCCAGATTCTTTCCCCACGGATGGCATTTCCGACCTCTAGCCCTTATAAGTCCCTTGTGTACTTTAAGGATATTACGCTAGAAAGCAAAATCGATAAACATCAAACCCATTTATGCGCGAATGATAAATCAAAAGTTCTTTATCATTCTATGTATATTAACGATTTATTCAAATCTACGATTGGGGAAGAATCCTCCGATCTCATGAACCTTTCTAGTCAAGATCATCAATTTTGCTATTATGATTACATTGAAGCTTTGGTATAAGGTCCTCCTTCATCGAATGAGTCCCTCGATCATTCATGGTTCATACAATTTGACCATAAATTCAAAAGTCCATTTCCTATTGGTTCGTCCTTTGGTGGTATAGGTTAGGATCTTGTTATGATCTTCTTCGACCCTTTAAAGGTCCAATTAAATCATTTCAATAACCATTATAAACCTATCCCTTTGAATGAAGGGGTTCCTCCCACTCTTTTATTAAATCGGTAAATACAAAATTCCTTGGATTCTTAAATGGAATCTTGTCTCTCACCTCCGGGTTCTCCGATAACTTGACATTCCTAATGATCCACTTCCCAGTGTGTCTCGCCTCTTTTACATTAAGTGGTGGGATAAATTCAACATTGATAGAATAGTCACTCGGGTTGTTGAGAATTTCTGTTGCTCCAATCCCACTCTCCCCCGATCGATTGCCCGTTCTCGGCCATTAAAGAAAAGGAATCGAATACTGCCAAAAAGTCGATATCAAAGTTAGTCCTTGGGGTTCATCATGTTCCGAAGTATTTGATTTTTAAAGATTGCACCGATAAAGAGTTACTAAAATTGCCCGGTACTCAATAAAAGAATTGATGAAGCTTTGCATGAAGAGGCTTCTAATCATTCTTCCTGGTGATTCTGTCGGCCCGATTCATGCGATGATGATGGGAATATGATCCTTATAGCACAGTCGACCTTGAGGATGCTCGGGATCCATTCGCTTTGAGTTCATTAGTTCCTTTTCGGTCATTCGGCCGATTCACGTTAAATCGTCCCGATTCACCTTTCGAGGCGGCTACTCGATCGAAAGAATACGCTTTTCCACCAAAGCATTTTTGATCACTTATATCGTCCCAATCATTCAAAATTTGTCGGCGATTTTCCAAAAGCGGTAAAAAAGTGTTTGCCTTTAGTCAAAAGTAATTCTTGTTTACTTTTACTTTTACTTTCTCTTTTACTTAAGTAACATGTTTTCACTTATGTAAAATGTTTTTACTTTACCCGATCATTATAACAGATTCTCTTTCCTTGCATTATAAAAGGAAAGCGAGCTCGATTGGTTCATCGGACTTGAAACTTAGAAAGACTACGAGCTCTCTCTCTCGAGACAAATCTTTAGTTTCTACCTCACGATTAGCCTACTAAACCCCTCTTCTCTACTTCTCGATAAAATGTTCTAAGTTGTAAGTTAATTTAATTTAAAGCATAGTTTCAAAGAATCAAATAAAACTGTTTTATACATAGTTTCATTAATCAAATAAAGCTGTTTTATATATTATATTAATTTAATTGTGTTTGTATGCATCTAATAGTGCTACTTCATCTTTTGTATATGTTTAATATTCGTATGGAATATTATATTCGTTTAATATTCGTAAGGAATATTATATTCGTTTAATGTTTGTAATGAATATTATTTTCGTTCAACAGTTGTGTAGACACTCGAAATTTTCTGCACACATGTTACTGACATTGCAGGAGGACAGATTCGGCTTTCAGAGATAACCCTGGAAGATAGCTCACATCCAATCCGGATACTACCGAAAGTTCAACCTCAACCCCAACACACACACCGGGAGTATCAAGTTCAACCTCAGAGATAAACCTGAGGCATGCAGTTCAAATACCAAAAATTCCACCGGAGAAGACCGATCAATCTCGGGGATAACCCCGAGATATTCAGTCTCACTCCCAACACTGGGAGTAGCAGCTACCAACCTTGGAGATAACCCCAAGGAATGCAGTTTTGGCGATAACCCCGAAAATGTTTGTTTCAAATGCAATCAGCTTCAACCTCGGCACTTAGTACAAGACCAGGAGATAACACTGGGAAGACATGCAAACCTCAGAGATGACACTGAGGACCTTCAACACTTGCAGCAGTCCAATCTCAAAGTTAACCCTGAGCAACGTCTACTTTATCAGCCCAAATCGGTGATAAACTCGGTGAGGGGCAAAGTCGTCATCTTGCCACCTTGACGCCACATCGCGCCATCTCAACATTTCAATACATACATTTCTATATAGCAATGTCCCACAAGAACCAAGGATGTCCAATCCCGAGTGACTATTACGCAGGATAACAGATAGAATTTAAAGCTTGAAGACCGAAGGGCATGGTCCCATCTTCCTGACTTCGTACAACCTCTAATCCCATGTCATTGCGTAACTCTCGACAACGGCGGTCCAAAATAGGTCTTACATATCTCAGTCGGATGCCTTGATTGCAATTCTGAAAGTTAGAGCATACATTACAGTCCATGCGTGCATCGTGATTTTGAGACAATGGGACCTGGAAGCCCGGGCAACCTGTCCAAATTGTAGGTAGATACACTTCACGCTAGCCGCAAGTACACCTGCGGCTCCCCCCTCTATAAATAGAGGGCTTGGGGTGGCCATTTTGTAAGAGAAAAAGGCGTGGAAGCCATGTCAAATTTGCTTGCTGTACTCTCCCTACATTGAGTGCTTTCTCATTTTAAACACTTGTGAGATCACATATAGCTACTTTTTGTACCGGTGGGAGCCGAGTGTTCATCCCATTAAAGATATAGAAGTCTTCTTTGGCAGCCCACTATAAGCCTTCTTACACACTTTAAAGCCTTTCTCTTAATCTTTGCACACACTTTTTTACACGTTGAGAGTCGTGTTGCGTGTGTTTGCCCGGACATCGGTCCGTGGTTTCATTTCAGTTTGTATTTATATATATATATATATATATATATATATGGACTAACATTATCGAGTTATGCCTCAATTGAGCCTGCAGACTTGATCCGGAGCGCTTTATTTGCTTTCAGTATATATATATATAGAATGGATTAGTCCTAATTCCGGACCGATCAAAAACGGACCCAAAAATTTTTTAATTTTTTTTTTTTTTTTTTTAAATAACTAAAATAATATTTAATATTTTATGGAATCAAAATTTTCCATAATATGATGTTTTGGGCATGATTTGAATACATATACCAAAAAATGGTGGTACAGTCTGCACAAACTGTACATACATGTTTTTCTATACATACCCAAATCACACCCAAAATACTGTAGTATGAAAAAATTTCAATTCCATAAAATATTGAATATTTATTTTTATGTTTAAAAGAAAAAAGGTCCGGATTTTGGTCCGGGAGCCCGGACCTGATCCGACCTCTATATATATATACAACTTTTATATATATACCTGTTTACTGCTTTATTATCAATTCCGGCATCATATGAGCCTATGAATCATGTGATCACAGATTCAGTTTACTAGATCTAGATTCAGTTCTAGTGATGGACATTTTCAGTTGTAAGCAGCTTGTAAATTTATTCATGGTGTTCGGATTTCCTCAGATGGCTATCATGCCCACGAGGAGTTCGACACTATTTTGTATATTATTTTCTTAAAGATGCTTCGCATCTCAAAAATTAAAAACAATCAAGCTGAACACTTAATATAAATATAGAAGGTCTCAATTACTATTGAGGACAAGGGTTTGAAAAACCTCTTTGATAAAACTTCACTGCCATATCTTGTTTAAAACTGAATTTTTACATAAATTCAAACCCTGTGTATATAGGTGTGAACGAGGCCTCGTACTACTTCCAAATAATTGCACATTGATCCACATATACATTCATATAACAGTTTCTTGAAAAGTAGCGGTCACCGTGGTAACACGGATGTCGGGGGTTGCCTAACACCTTCCCTCCGCATAATCAAGTCCCCGGACCCTAATGAATCTCGGTTTGACCGACCCGTTTAGCAGTGCCATATCACTGGGTCAATGTGCAAACCTTTTCTCGGTTGTGTTGGTACAACCATATAAAAAACCAACTAGCGACTCTTAACAGTCCATCGTCGACATTATACATGTCAGACCTTTTTCACTTGTGTTTTCAAACAAATCTCACCTAACATGAGAACACCAAAGAACAAGTATCGGAAAGGGACAAATAAAAATCACGACGTCGACAGGTGGCGACTCTGCTAGGGACACCAGTAAGAGGACTTAAGCCGTTATTACAATCTTTTCAAAATTGTTATATGATTGTGTGTGAATATTGCATTTACATTTATGATGAATGTGTATGAATGCATATATTTTTCTGCGCTTAATGCTTTACATTATATCTCACAGGATATTAGTGCTTTATGACATGTCATCATTTTCATAAACGGTGAGACACGTTGTATGTGAATGTATGTTGTGTGGTTCCTCCACCAGTAGGCTATCCTGTCGGTGTTTGATTACAAGACTCGTAGGAAGACTAATTCCAACGAGGCTCAGGAAAGTCACCACCCAAATTTGCTCCAGTTGAAAGACCGAATTAACTTCCCATCAAGTAAATTGCAATGATTTGGGAACCTTCATGCCAAAAAGCTGCGAGAGTAACCAAAGATAGGCCAGCCTCCGATAAACCAAATACGGAGGAAAGTCTCTTCATGCTTTTTCATTACTTGCAAAGTAAAATACTTGTAATTTTATGCCATATTCATCTCCATGTAATGAGTAATATGAAGAAACATGTGTACATACATATTTTAAAACATGTTATCTTGGATTACAAACAGCTAACATCCGCCTTGCAGGATAATATTCCTAAAACGGATACATAGCATGTAAAAAAAAATTCACACTCCCTAAAGACTAAACTACGCAAGTCTTTTGCAGGGAAATAATCGGACCTATTACCTGATCAAAATCCAAAAAGGCCACGAGCCTATAATAAATTATGTCGTCATCAGATTAGACTGACTTTAATCCAATTTCTTGCAAAGAATTTGATGGATTAAGTAAACAAATCACAGATTTGGCTGTTCTGCTTAAAGAACTACACCAGTCTACTCAGGGTACAAGGATACTCATACATGATGAATCCTCTACACAAGGAAGAACCCAAGGTCCTAATAAAGCCATCACAAAACTTGAACTTCAGTTGGATACGACCAACAAAAGTCATGATATCACCCATCTCAAAGGAGATCCAGACACCGGTGACATCGGGAAGAAAGTCCTTCAAGTGGAAGAAACCCTTCGTGTGATCAAAGGAATTGGAGCACACGAGAGTGTCTCATATGCTGACCTTTGTATATTCCCTGGTGTTCATTATCCAAAAAATTTAACTTCAAAAAATATGATGGGTTATAAGATCTTTACACACATTTGAAGGTGTTCATTGGAGAACTTAGATCTTATGTAGAGGACAAGAAGCTTAGGATGCAGCTGTTCCAAAAGAGTCTAACTGGAGAAGCTCGTTCATGGTATACCAGATTGGACAACTCAAAGATCCATAGTTGGGAGGAGCTAGCTCACGCCTTCCTTACTCAATATAGCTTCCAGTCTCAGATGGCTCCTGACCGGTATCAGATTACCAAGGTCAAGAAACAGTCCGACGAGTCTTTCAGAGAGTATGCTCAAAGGTGGAGGCACCTTGCTGCTCAAGTTATTCCTTCCATGATGGAATCAGAAATGGTCATGACCTTCATAGACATATAGGAAGCTCCTTTCTATGAAAGAGTCTTAGCTGGCATTGGTAAACCATTTGCTGAAATGATTAAACATGGGGAGATGGCTGAGATGGGACTGAAGTCAAGAAAGATTCAAGACCTAGCTGCCCTTAAACCTGTTGCTGAGCACATCCAATCCGAAAATTATGGAAACAACCCCCAGAGGGTCCATACAAAGAAAGAGGATGATGTTTCCTTGATACTACAGGGTCAAAAAGGTAATCAGAACATGCCTATCCAGAGGAGAAATTACACTCCCTTTCAAACATAGTCTTTAAACCCTCCATTGCCAAAAGGTGGAGAAGTCAAACGCCCTCGAGTGTTCACACCCTTAGGGGACTTGCTCGAGAACATTCTCAATCTTCTGACAACTCAGAAGAAAATTATGCATCTTCTTCCACATGCCAACCCTAATGGGAGGGGTTTTAATGCTGCTCAAAAATGTGCTTATCATGCTGGGGCACTGGACACGATACTCAAGATTGTTGGGCCTTGAAACACAAGATCCAAGATTTGATAGACAACGGTGAGATCGTGGTCACCAAACCTGATCAACCTCACGTACAAGATAACCCTCTTCCTCAACACAAAGATGAGGAGGTCAACATGATTAATTGGAGCAGTGGATGGAGCTCTAATTTAAATGATAAATCCTCCCAAACCCTCAAAGATGGTGTTGAAAAATGGGATTATGTAAAGTTCCAGTTCGCAATGGAACGAAAGATGAAAGCTCTGTGTAAACAGATTGAGCAATTAGCAGAACTGGTGACCTATCAGCATCAAGTCACATGCAAATTAGTCAGCCATGAGCATGCTAGTCTGCTCCCTTTTGTTGTGAGTACTCCCTTGTCACCTTTAGAGAAAGAAATACTGGAAGACAAAGTGACGAAGAGAGCAAGTGCCAAAGCCCGTATGGATTTTGCTAATAGAAGGGAATTTACATACCTGGGCCAACATATGGAGGAAATACTTTAGATGTTAATCAATGAAGGAAGGATCACTTCCCTTCTACCTCCAATCAATCCCCGTTTAGGACAATTTAATTATGATGGAGTTTGCCAATATCACTCCCATTCTCGCGGTCACAGCACTGAAGAATGTTGGGCACTCCGCCACCTCATTAAAAATCTAATTAACAGCGGTGTCCTGCAGCTAGCAGACAATAATAATGTGCTTTTTGAGAGTGAGAATACTTGCCCTACTAAATGGGAGGGATTGGTAGCATTTATATCCGCTGAGGCTGATGGGACTATCAAACCTCTCACAATGCAAATAATTTAACTCAAAGGAGTTGACAATCCTTTGAAAGTGGCTACTCCCGAGCCAATAAACTTTCCATTTAGACCATAATATCATGTTATCAGCTTACAAAAGGTCCCTTGGAATTATGGAGAAGCTGAAGGATCCACCTCTCATACAACTTCTGCAGTGTCGAAGGAGAATCCACTTTACCTTCCCCAATGGGTGATAAAATCCACCATCAAGTCAAAGTGGAAAATACCTATGGAGAAGATTGAAAAATTACTCAGCACTATCCAAGGTGGTTTTAAGCTTAAGTGAAGCTCCACACTAAATTTCAATCCTAGACTTGGTTTTAACTTCCGAGGAACACAGGAAGATCTTACTGAAGGTTTTGGAAGAAGCTTACTTACCGACATTAGTGGATATAGAAAAATTTCAACATCTGGTTGATCACATTTTCAACAACAATGTGATATCTTTCACTGATAATGACATACCGCCCGAAGGGACCCGTCATTGGAAGCCGTTGCACATTGGCGGTTTTGTCCTCCGGATATATGCTAGCAGGAGTTTTGATAGATGGAGGTTTGTCTCTGAATATATTTCCTTACGCTACGTTGCTAAAGATGAACGTCAATCTCAAACGGATTCGAAGCAGCCACATGGTTATTAAAGCTTTTTGTGAGCCCACCAAATTCAAATGGAGAGATTGAGCTACCAATCGAGATTGGTCCCCATAACTTCTGCGTATCTTTTCACGTGCTCAAAATAGATTTAGGATACAACCTGCTATTAGGAAGACCGTGGATTCATATGGTTGGGGCAGTCCCCTCAACTCTTCATCAGCAATGGAAATACGTCATGAATGACAACCTAGTTACGATTAACGTTGACCCGAAATGTCCAAAACAGAGTGACATACCACTCATCAGCTTCAATTCAGTAGTTGAGCCGGTCAATGTTCATGCCCTGGAGGTGAGCAACACTCACTACCACCCTATTGCGGTGCCACCTCTCACACCCAATATTTCTGCTAAAGTAATGTCGTCTACTCAAGAAATGCTATCTTTGGGTCATCAGCTATGACAAGGGCTGGGTAAAAGTCATCATGGTATTAAGCACCCAATTCAAGTTGTCAGTTGATGAGTGGGATTTATACCCGCGAATTGTATACTTAATGACTTAAATAATTGCCTAAATTCGTAGACTTTATATAGTTTTATATGATTATAGTGTTATTGTGCTTAATCGATGCAATACAGGGCTTATCAGGTGTTTTCTAGCATTCAGGGGCAATATGGTAATATTTTATGTTACTCGCGTCGCGGCGCCAATGCCCAGCTTATGGGCCATGCTGCAACGCCACCTTCCTGGGTTAGCTGACATCACCATGGCGCCGTAGCGCCACTGACTCTATGTAGACTCGCACCGCAGCGCGAGCTCCATGTTTTCCAAGCACACGGAGTCATAGCACCAATCATTATTATTATTTCGCACATTTGCAACATGAAGCTCCAAAGGCCTGTGCATAGCCAAATGCCTTTTGACCTAGGTTGAAGGCAAAGGACATATATAACAGAGAAGCAGCCTCTGCATAATCTCATCTCATAACACAGACCTTAGAATAGGATAGCTTAGCTTAAATTAGTTTTTCTCTGTAATTTCTTGTTCTTTCCCTTAGTTGATATTTGTACATATAGATTAGGTAGATTAGGGAGAAGTTTGTATTTCTTTGGAACAACAAGAGAAATGAGCGACACGGATTGGAAAGCTTGAAAGGAGCGGATTGCTTGGTGACTGAAGGGCTTTAACAGAGTTCCTTCTTATCCATTTATTTCCTCTATTATTGTAATCCATAAATGTTGTCTTTATTGCTACTTATATTTTGTTTAATTGCTATGAACTGAGTATTTGCTCTAAGGTTATAATGGAACCCTTTGTTATTTAAATTGACTGTCTTATCTCTTTGGTTGGCACCATATGATTTGGATTGATATATTTTTGCTTAATGATTCTTGTTAATACATTAGTGATGATTTTGGTAATCTATAGGATATCGACAAAAGAATTATAGATTTACACCTAAATATATTGGCATGTGATTGTGGGTTTCGACTGCATAAGTTTTGCATAGAATAGACATATCTTTGTGCGCCACGTGCGACCTAATTGAGAACCTATGCTTAAATTCTTGTTATGATTAATTCGCATAGACATGTGTAGGATTGAATCTAGCTTGGACGTTCTTTTCTGTTCTATTCCCTTTTGGGTGGATCTGGAGAGGATATGTTTGTGCATACCTCGACAGAGGTGCATAGGCACCTGTGCACCTCTGTCAATAGATCATCGTGACCATTAAGACCAAAGAGAGAAGGGTAGCTACTTTGATGAAGCATAACACGCCAGGTGTTCGACATAATGCCTGTGTGGGGTGAAGTTGTGACCTTAGCTTGAATTCCTTATATTACCATTCGTTATCCATTTACTTTCTTTGTTAATTAGTTTTAACTAGATTAATCACACTTCCATTTACAGTTGTTCGAATAAGACTTTAGCGATACATAGTCGGTACTTGGTAAATATTAGACATAGTTCCTCGTGGGTACGACACACTCCTTATCACTGTATTACTTGTTAGACCGCATATACTTGCGCGTGTTTAGTGATCGGTTTTTTGACCAACAAGTTTTTGGCGCCGTTGCCGAGGAACTATTATTCTAATATTTTCTAATATTGATTTCAATCAAAAGAGTCTTACTTTGAACGTATATATATTTATTTCTTTTATTTGTTTGATCTTCCTTCCTTTCTTTTTATTTTTTTTTAGTTTACAGATTATGGACGACCAATGTTATCAATGGCCTTATGAGGGGACAACACAACCAAGCTCGGAAGAAGGACTCGAGAAATTGCAACTTCAAATTGCTAATGCCTTGAGATTTTCTTATAATCTTGAGTGTCACCACCTCGAATGCCCATCGTCGTAATCAAAGTAGACTTTGAACCGATTCCCTATCATCCAAACTGGCAGGGTTATCCAAACTCATGGGACTACAGTCAGGAGCCATATCATGATCCGAATCATGTCTCTCAGTTTGAATATCAGTCTCCACCGCAATATGAGTTGACGTCTCAACCCAATGAGAGCTTTTTTGAGTACTCGGCGCAAGAAGAAGAAAGTAGGCTTGAAGAGCTTCTCTCCAGATTTATTGAGAGAAATGAGGTTCGGATGGCAAACCAAGAAGCCGCAGTGCAAAGCCTCGAAAGTCAATTGGGGCAAATCATCAATGCCATCACAAATCCACCGGCAATCTACCAGTCATAATTAATCTCGACGATGAAGAACTGGAGCAGTGCACGGTGGATACACGAGGAGAATGTGATGAGTCTCACCAAAGTGTGGAAAGCAATGTCAATGTGCAAACTGACCAACCGGTGGGGGTTGAGCTAGAAGAAAAGAGGATCTATAGTGGGGATACTGTCAAGAATAATCAACAGTCATAAACCACTCTCATTATTGTGGAAACCCTAGAGTGCCCAATAGAGCACAAAGAACCCTTTCAATTAAATGAAATAGGCGCATTAGTTGATAATTCAAGTGGTGAAAGATTCTTTGTGGTGATGGATGAATGGATGGATGAAGGAAACGAGGTTGACCAATCATCCATGTCTGCCAAAAATCCAGAGGAATTAACGAATAGGCAGTATGAAATGGTCATTTTCGCTTATGAGTCGGATTGAATGGTGTCAGTATAGTCAAGCTGACGAATTTAAAACAAGCGCTTGGTGGGGAGGCACCCCCATCTAGGTATAAATTTTATCTGTTTTCCTTTACTTATATATAGTTTACTCTATGTTTTGCCTTAATCATGTGTTTGTGGCTAACAGATGTTTATGGTATGTAGCAGTGTGTAGTTAGTCATTTTATTGGTTGTAATAATGCATTATTGCTTCGAAGTATTCTTGTCATGACATGTGCAGATAACAAACATAAATTTTGTAGAAAATGGCATTCGCATCGCGGCGCCAACAAATGTATTGCAAGTTACGCCAAGAAGACCGATTTCAAGGCTAGCACCAGATTCTGACACCGCAGCCACGAGTTTAAATGCCCACTTTATCTCTCCTTCGAGCACCAGCGCCAAGATTCACGCTGCAGCGCCAGAGTTTAAATGCCCACTCTCTCTCTTTCGCGCCCCAGCGCCAACCAACACTAGACAGGTCACGCCGCGACGCCATGAGCGAACCCAACCTGTTAACTTTCATCACATGTCTTAAAGTTTTGTCGCACTACACGAGGCGCCGACTGTGAATTTTTATTTTTTTTAAAAACTTATTTTGGCCAGCAGTTTGTGCGATTCCTCTCCACTTACTCGACACCTTCAGCAGTTTCAAGTAGAAAAGAACCCAAACAACCATTTCACTCCCACGAATTCCTAGCAGCTATTGATCATGTCTCATCTCAACCAGCCATAACAAACATAGAGCATCAATTGTCGGACAGAGTGCGAGCCTATACACTTCTCAAAGTAGGTTTTATTTTTAATTCAAGGTAATTTTTTGAATTCAGTCAAATTAGAAACTAGTACTGAGTTCATTGGTTGGATTTGTACATCTCTTGCATTGTATTTGTGTGATTTCCTCTATCGAAAATCTGGCTAGAGTTCTTTCAAGTAATTTCTGTCCATTATTGATTTTGAGAGCACCCACAAGGTGTTTGAGAAAATTCCTGAAAGAAAAAGTAAATTGTTTGAACTGTTTTGTCAGTGAAATTTCTTTGGGTTCATCTGCAAAAGGTCTGGGGGAGTTTTAATTGGGTTTTTCTGCCAGTATTCACACCAATTGTTTCAAATTCCGACATGGCTCAAAAGAGGCAATGCCTTAGTATGGGAGGATCGTCATCCGTGCCACCACCGATGACTTGGGACAGAGCAAAGTTTATCAATGAGGAGGTCTGGAAAAGGTACAAAAGCTCATTTGGCACACGAAATCTCATTCCTGAGCGGGGGTTTAAGCCAGATAAAAGTATGGTGATTTAGCAAACATGATACAAGAACGCAATTGGATCCACTTCACAAAACCACCTGGGTCAGTAGTCGTATCAGTGGTTCAGGAGTTCTATGCAAACGCCAATCTCGAAGGTGATGCGGTTGTCCAAGTTAGGGGGAAGTTAGCCATCAATGTACTATTTTCCACGCCCAACTATGCGGGCAAGGACTATATGGAGCCGGGGCTCCGCAGCTACGACCTAAAGGACATCATTTGGAGGCTGTACAAGCCCGGGACCGTGTGGAAGAAGAACGACTATACTGGGGAAAAGACCAGCTTCAGTCGCTACGGGAAAGTGTGGTTCAGCTTCATATGTGCAAACATGATCCCAACCCGTCACTTGAGCGACATGACTAGAGATAGGGCGATTTTGCTATTCGCCATTGTCACGAGTCTGCAGGTGGATATTGGAGTTCTGATTCACGAGCCTATTCTGAAGGCAATCAAGAGTACAGTCACTTCAGCGCTTCCACATCCATCATTGATTACTCGGCTGTGAAAACAGACAGATATCCAGTGGGGACCAAAGGAGATAACCTTGCCTCCCATGGAAATCATCAACCACCGATTTATCTCACGCCTATGTGGTGGGGGCAAGAAGTCTCATCTCGTCGGCGAAAGGCTACGGGCCCTCCTGGCCGCCTCCTACTACAGAGCTGGCGAGCCTGCACTCTCGCACGCCACCCACCGGAAAGAGGCTATTGACTAATATTATGGCGTCCCTCACCTTGCTGCACCAGAAATAGGATGTCGAGGCGCAGAGACAGTGGAGGCACATCGCAACTGTAGCTCAGAGACAAGAGATAGCTATGCAGTACTAGGATGAGCTGGAGAACACTATGTAGAGCATCTACACCGATTATTATGGCGAGAATGTTGAGTTCACGCCATACCAGTTTCTAGAACTGATTGTCTTCCCACCATACCCTCCACCACCACCACCCGCCGAGGCTTACGAGGACGAGACTGCTGCTGAGTATCGAACTTCAAGGAAACCCTCTTGCATACGATTTCTTTATGTTTAGCAATAAGGGCATTTCTCACCTCAAGTTTGGGGGTGTTTTTAGCTATTATCTGTTTTATTTCTGTACTGCCATGCTAAGTTGAATATTTAGTATTTTTTTATGACTTTTTATCGATATTGTGGTGCAGTCGTTTTGAACTACGGATTTATGTTTGGATTTTTATCATTATATATGCCATATACAGTTTTGGTTTTTATTTTATTAATGCTTTGATTATTATCAGCATGATTGTGGTTTATAGCCATATTTTTGGGGCTTATACAGATTAGATGCTTGTGCCATTTGAATGGTCTTTTTACCCTATTTTGAGCTGCTATTTAGCAAGGGTGTTACAGTTATCATTAATTTTTTATTGTGGTTGATGACAAGCGCCAAGTATTTATGCCTATCTCTTAGAGTCGTGTCAAGCATGTATGAGCTAGGGGTTGTTCAATCGATGAGTTTAGACTGTTATTAATCCGTCCTTCTTAGCAAGCACCGACCAACTGTGTTAACTAGTTATTTTTTAGAATTTAGTTTGCATGTCTATTTCTTTGAGAGTTGTTCACTTTTATAAACTTTCATTTTAACAAGGTAATAAAAGGCTTAGACGTTTATACAATTTTGGATCTTGGTTTCTGGCTTGTTGGCATATAAAAATAATAATAAAAAAAAATGAATGAAATGAGAATAAAAATAGAAAAAAAGAGTTTATATCGAAAGTTTTGTGGTGGGTCGAGATGGAGCGTAAAATGCACTCGCCCATAAATGCAAGACCGATATCGAGATGGAGCATAAAATTCACTCGCTAAATAATCTTCGTTTTTATTATAAAATCTCAGTGGCTTATGTTAATTACGTGGCCTTTACTGCTAGAGTTATTAGATTCATAGGGGTGTTCTACACCTAGTGCCCAAAAGTCATATGTCTTGGGAGTCACTGATCAAAAGCTCATTCATGGGTAGTTCTAATTAGCCTAAGGTAATTTAAGGACTGTCCGAGTCAGATTTTACTGTCGTCATGCTAGAGTCTTTTGATCTTTTTCTTGCACTTACGTCTTATTCTTAATTCTTGTTGAATGTTTAAGTTGCGGAGTGAGCATATTAGTATTAGCAATCGACTGTGCAAGTTTATTTGAGTTATGATTAGTTAGGACGGTTGGTCTCCACACACACACATAGAATGGATCGAATACAGTCTTATGCTTGAAATTGAATGAACCCTTATTCATTCATGTGTTTGCCCTAATCTCTGGGAGTGGCTATGATCGAGCTTTGAAGCCATGATACTACTATATTGTTTTAGTTTTCTTTCGCGTGTGTTTTATTATTAGTGTTGTGTTAGTTAGTTTGCTCGAGGACAAGCAAAGACTTAAGTTTGGGGGTATTTGATGAGTGAGATTTATACCCGCGAATCGGATACTTAATGACTTAAGTAATTGCCTGAATTCGTAGACTTTATATGATTATAGTGTTATTGTGCTTAATCGATGCAATGCAGGGCTTATCAGGTGTTTTTTAGCATTCAGGGGCAAAATGGTAATATTTTACATTTGTTTCACTACCATGACGCCAATGCCCAAAGATATGGGTCGCTACCATCAGTCATACTTCCTAGGCTAGCTGACATCACCATGGCACCGCAGCGCCATTGACTCTATGTAGACTCGCGTCGCAGCGCGAGCTCCGTGTTTTCCAAACACACGTGGCGCCGCAGTGCCAACCACAAGGCTATTACTCACACCGCAGCGCGAGCTCCGGTGCCCAGGCAGAGCCAAATGCCTTTTGACCTAGCTTGAAGGCAAAGGACGTATAAACAGATAAGCAGCCTCTACATAATCTCATCTCATAACACAGACCTTAGAATAGGATAGCTTAGCTTAAATTAGTTTTTCTCTATAATTTCTTGTTCTTTCCCCTAGTTGATGTTTCTACATATAGATTAGGGAGAAGTTTGTATTTCTTTGAAGCAATAAGAGCAATGAGCGACACGGATTGGAAAGCTTGAAAGGAGTGGATCCTCTTAAGTACGTGTTCAACAAACCCATGTTAAATTGTCAGTTGTCCAGATGGCAGCTGATCCTACAACAATTTGATATCGTCTATGTGACACAAACGTCTATCAAAGGTCAAGGAGTTGCGGATCAACTGGCCGTCGCACCTTCAGGGGACTTAAAACCCTTGGAAACCTATTTTCCCGATGAAGGGGTAATGATAGTTCAGCAACACCATCAGTACAATACATGCCATACATGGAAGATGTATTTCGATGCAGCTATTAATATGGAAGGTTCTGGAGCTAGATCAGTTCTGGTGTCTGGTACGGGGGAGTAGTATCCCATCGCCATCAAATTGCAGTTTGTCATCACCAACAACACAGCGGAGTATGAAGGCTGTCTCATGGGGCAAAAACTTGCCCTTTCAATGGGCATCAGGCAGTTAACTATCTTTGGGGATTCAGAGTTGGTAATCAGACAATCCACAAGAATCTATCAAACCGAAGAGCTACATTCGTTGCCTTACCATTGGCAAGTTTTAAGATGGCTTTGGAGTTCGAAGAAATCTCCTTTCTATATATTCCTCGTAATAGGAATGACTTTGCAGACGCGTTAGCAACTTTGGCCTCCTTGATTTATATGCCTGACAAGGAACACTTGCCAAGCATCACATTTGCCCTGCATAAGGCACCAGCCTATGAGAACTATATTGGAGAAGTATCAGATGAACTACCTCCCATCCATCACCCTTGGTATCAACATATTAAGGAGTACCTACGTGATGGATCTACACCCGCTGAGGGGAGCCTGACTGAGAAAAGGCGGATCCATCGACTTGCTATGAAATTCTACCTGAGCGAAGACGCACTCTACAAAAGAGATGCAGGACTAGGTCTCCTCAGATGTCTAGACAAGGACCAAGCTTAAATGCTCATGTATGAGGTCCATGGTGGTATATGTGGCCCACACATGAGCGGCCCCCTACTTGTTAAGAAGATCCTCAAAATATGACATTACTGGCTTACCCTCAAAGCTGATTTTGATGACCTCGTCAAGAGGTGTTATCAATGCCAAATTCATGGAAATGCCTTCCACGCCCCTTCTCCGTGGGAGCTCCACAATATGTGTTCACCTTGGCCCTTCTCAATGTGGGGAATGGACGTGATCGGACCCATCGATTGCAAAGCCAGTAATGGGCATCGTTTTATATTCACCATGATCGATTACGTCACCAAGTGGGTAGAAGCAGCCTCCTTCCCCAGGGTTACCAAAGAAGTCATCATTGCTTTCATAAAAAATAATGTTATTTGTCGATATGGACAACAAGAGGTAATTGTGTCAAACAATGCTAAAAACCTCAACAACAAAATGATGGAGGAGTTATGCAGTAAATTCCACATCAAACATCTTAACTCCGTCATCTACCGTCCAAAGATGAATGGTGCTGTTGAAGCGTCTAACAAAAACATTAAGAAGATCACGCAAAAGATGTCTGCCAACCATAAAGAATGGCCTGACTTATTGCCTCTTACTTTGTTAGCCTACAGAACATTAATGCGCACTTCCACTGGGACAACCCCCTATGCATGAACCTATGGGATGGAAGCAGTGCTCCCCATAGAAGTAGAAATGGAATCCCTCAGAGTGTTGATAAGTTCTAACAAAGGTTCGTCTAGCCATAATAATTAGCTAAGACATTTCTCAACATAATTTGACAATAAACAGGAATTATATATATTGTCAATTCTATCTTCTACCAATATGAATATCCAACAACAGTTATTCTACAAATGTATATTCTCCGAATCAGTAATTCAATTTGAATTATTAATCATGCACTAATTGCGAATAATCAACAATAAATTCCCTGGACATGGTATAATTAGCAATAATTAACCATTATAATAATTGAATGAATGTAACTCAAGGTTGCGTTAGGAAACTTGCCATCCGCATTGATTACAGCTACACAATAAACTTATCTGTGTTCGTAAGACCTATAACCAATAATGTCGGTCTCACAATTAGCACAATATTTCATAACACGCAACACTGTGATGCACAGTCAAACTTCTCCTAGACACATTGTGAGACCCCGAATTTTATGAAATAAAAGTTCAATTTTTCTATTTTGGTAAATAGTTAAATTGATAAAAGTTTAAAGTTAAGGGTAATATTTGAAAAAAAAAATTCAAAGTAAGCAAGTTGATATAAAATATTCGTTTTATCGGGGAATATTCGATTAGTCGGGGAATATTCTTTTTGTCAGGGAATATTCGTACAATGGTACAATCATTGGTTGACCCCACAACAGAATTAATGTCGGATTGAGAAAATGACAAAAATACTTTATGAAAATAATTCATGAAGTTTTACCGTTAACTGCTGAAACACCCGTTAAAGTCTGAATAATGCTGTGGTTGCATAGTAGTACACTCAGATTGATTATCGATGCTTATGTGAGAAGTCACCAAGATTGTTCAATCGGGTATTCGACACTTTTCGTGTGCCGAGTACTATTCACGAAGTTACTATTCATAAGTTACTATTCATGAGTTACTATTCACTTGAGTACTATTCACCGTAAATATATTTCTTTTCATTCAAATTATTTTTGGGTATAATATTAGTCCATGAGGAGATGTGCTAATTTTTCGAATCATTGGTTGAAGATATATAAGAAAATCAATATGGACCACCGGTGGATAGTTATAATAGTAAATCAATATGGATCGCTAGTTTAAAGTTTTAATAGTAAATCAAGATGGACCGTTACTTTAAGTTTTAATAGTAAACCAATATGGACCATCTGCTTAAAAAGTAAATCAATTTGGACCGCTCATGAATTAGTTACTATGCAAATCCATTTTTCTATAAATGTAAGCGCATTCCTTCATTATTTCTTACTTAATTCAATTGAAACTCTAGAGAGAAATTATAGAAAACTATAGAAAAGTATTATGCTACTTCCTTACTCTTATATTCAGCTTTTTTACTAAGGGGTATTATTTCTTTTGTATTCATGAAGAGAACTTCATTATTCCATTATTTATTATTCTCGTTGAATAACCTTTATACGCCGAACTACCCTATACTTGGTGAGAAATTCTTCATTATTTTCATTCTTTATTATTCTGGCTTGAATATCCCGTCATGCGCGTTTTACGCCGGACCTGGTTCCATTCTTTATTAGTCTGTTGGAATATCCTGTTTGTGCATTTTACGCCGGACTTGGTTCCATTATTTATTATTCTGTTGGAATAACCTGCCTATGCGGTCTATCGCATGCCTGGTGATTTCTTTTGTTATTCCATTCTTTAATATACTCAGTTGGTTAAAACTTTGAATTCTATACTCCATGAAATTAGTGGAATATCCTTGATATTTGCGCTTCATCCAGTATCTTTTCATGGAAATATTCTTCGGAGCATTCTTGAATTTTACTCCACAAAGTAAAGTATCATGTCGATAATTTGGACATTATTGAGTTCGTGGATAAATTAACTTATAAATCTTTAAAACTTATTCTTAAACTTGTTTTATTGAATTATTATGTCATTGTCATGATGAGTTATGTTGGTTATTATGTGAAAACATGAAAATTCTTCGAAAACACAAAGGGTTGAAAATCAGATTTTGGTAAAAATGGAGTATGAAATTCAATTGACCATATCTCCTATTATATTTCGAATTTTTGAGTGTGGTCAAGTTCTAGAGTTAGATCTATAAGTTTTCTAACTTATCCAAGTGGAATCACTAGAAAAGGTGTTGTAGATTTTCGTGCGGAATGATTTTAGTAAAGGGGTCAAAAACTGAAAAGTGCCAAAAAGTTACTGCCAGAAAATTTAAAAGGGCATTTTCGGCCACTTAAATTGTGAGAAAACTTCTGGCCTTTTGGGACCAGAAAATATATGGTATAAAGTACCTGCTGTCCCAAAATGAGCTCATTCCGACTTAAAATGAACAAGTTATGACTATTTCAATATTTAGGTTTTTCTGACGAAAAATGCTATAACCGGAGTTCTATAACTCCAATGACCATGAAATTTAAACTGGAAGCTCATGTTAACATGTGTAAAATCCTACCAAGATTTGGGAATTTCTGGAGTTAACCTTGAGGTAGCTAATTTCTTAAGGAATTAATTAGAAATTGATTTTTGAAAAATAGTAAATGAATTTTAAAAATTTTGAGAAAAATATATGTTCAATATCGGACTATATTCTGCTTTATCCCAGAAAAGAATAATTTTTGGGACTGATTTGGTATTTTTCATGAAAGTGATTTAGTTACGAACATATGAATTAAATATGTTATGTGAAGTTGAAAAATTGGTAAATAGGATTTTATGGCTTGAAAATCCTATATAAGGTACATGCAGATTTTTGATGAGTAATTTAATTATTGGTGATGAAATCTTATGAGTATGGCATTTTGAATGATTAAATGCATTATTTGGAAAAGTGTAAACAATTAAATTAAATTGTTTATAAGTTTAAGAAGTGATTAAAATATTGTTATAATATTAACAATATTAGATTATGATTTTATTAAGTGATTGATAATTTTTGGATAAATTTAAAGTCTTTAATATTTATCCTTGATTTAGTTTGACTAATGCTTATAATATTGTCATCGTCCTCATTCTTATATTATGTTGAAAGTCATCTGTGGCCTGTAGTGCATAGATGGACTTGGTATGATTATGACCAGGGATTATTCGGTATAATCATGCAAAATTATTTCTGGAAATTCCAGAAAATCCCAGTCGTGGCTAAATGGCCTACTTTGACCACCTGCCACGATCGATCTACTGATTCTTTTAATGTTCTACAAGTATGGATCTAGAGTCCATCTTACAGTCTACAACATGGTTACAAACACAACATCAAAAAACCTAACAACTGTCAAATTCGAGCCTCACAAAAGGTTGTCAGACGCTGTAAAAGGCTTTCTGGGTTACCCAGAAAGTTCATGGTCATGCCCACAATCTGGGTTTTGACCATGAATAACTTGAAATCCGGACATCAAATGATACCGCTTCCACTTGAAGATTAAGGACCACATACCAGTGCTACTAATTACAACTTTAAGACATCAAAACAACAAACGAACAAGAATCATGGCTCAGGACATTAAATTTGTTGGACCAAAAAATTTGTTCTTGGACAAATTTTGAAAAACTCAATTTTAAAGCATTTTGATGCTATAGATCTGTGTTATATCAACATAGATCATCAATAAACATCATCTAGCAAAGATCTAAACACATAAACAAAAACTTTTTCTTAGCAACATGGATCAAAAATAAAAATTAGGTTTATACCTTCTTGCTTGAAATCCTTGATCTTAATCTTACTAATTGATCTTAGTTGATCAAGGGCTTTTTTTAGGATCGATCTACCTTAGAATTTCAGAGCTTCTAGTGAGAGAGGGAGTTGGTGAGAGCAAGATAGCAAAATAAGTGAATTTTGAGACTTTCTCTCTCTTGAATCTGTATATATACAATGATATGTTGCTAGATCTTGAGATTTTCGGCTGAGTTGTTGATATTTTGTGTCACCAAAGTCAATGCATTAGTTTACCAACTAAAGTTGTTAACAATTATACAAGTTAGCTAATTAAAGAATATAAACATGCATTTTGGTCATTTACAAAATAATTTTAAGGGCAATCTTGATAATGTCCAAACCCTTAGGGTTTAACCTTAAGGTTCTAACCCTTAGATTTTATATAATTAGTTTCTACAATTTCTAAATTAGGGTTTTTATTAGAAAAATAAAATTTCTAAATTACAATTAGGGTTTGTAAAATAGAAATTAAGATAACTAAAATATAATTAGGGTTTTCTAATCATATTAAAGTTTAATAAACACATTAGGCTTGCCAATTAGGATTAGGGTTTCCTAATTTAGGGTTTAGGATTCCCGAATATGAAATTAGGGTTTCCCGGCGTACAATTAGGGTTTTCAATTGTACAATTGATTTTCTAAATCTGAGATTAGGGTTTCTAATCCCTTATTATGGTTTATTAATTACAAACCTTATCCGATCAATCCTTGATCAATAATTCTAAACGATACACACGCATACTCATTAATATAATTATTTTAATTATATTTTCTATTGAATCCCTTTTTCCAGAAAGTAGGGTTAGGGTTTCTAAAGCGGTTAAGCACAACTTTACTCTAAATTTATTAGTTAATATACAAATTGTCCTTCTCGAGACTCGTATCACAGATACTTGTCACAAAATTGATAATTAATATTAATATTAAATAAAAAAAAAATTATTCATAAAATTTTGATTATTCAAAATCTCGGGTTATCACATTCACCCCTCCTTAAAAGGATTCCGTCCTCGGAATATCCGCTTTCTTATTCTCTATAATCTTTTAAAGTTGTATCATCAATTCATTTTTTACCAACACTATATTAATTTGTGTTTCAAATTCTAACATGTGACTTGAATCTATAAGAGAAAACAGTTCACATAATTATTTAACTCATATTATTCGCGTAACTAAATTTCTAAACGAAATCATTACCTGCTGCCACCTCCTAAGTAGCCACTGCATCCTGCTCCATCATGTTAAATGTACGGGCTGTTGGTCTTCCTAGCTGTGCAGGTCCTCGAGTTGTCATGGTTCCGCCACCGGGTCCCTTGTTGACACTTTCCTTCTCCGTATTTCTCTTAGGACAGCTCCGTACCAGATGATTAGTCGATCCGCACGCAAAGAAACCTTGTACCTTCTTTGGATTGGGACAATTGGGCGACATGTTCCCCTCTTGCCCAAAGTTATAACAGACTCATTTCTTCTTCAGGCAAACTCCAACATGGTTCTTCCCATAATTTGAACATGGCTCCCTTCCTTTCCTATTATCTTTTGTTTTATTACCCGACTGGGAATTCTCACTCCATTTCCTCTTATTCGGGTTACTACCACCACTGCTTCCACCATCATTTGTCTTCTTCTTCTTCTCTTGATGAAATCGAGATGCAGCTTCGCTCCCTCCTTCAACAATTAATGCTTTCTCCATCAAAGCCTCGAACGTATTGATCTGCAATACCGCTACCTTGTTGAATATCCCCGGCTTCAGTTCTTTCTCGAATCTTCTCGCTTTTCTTGCCTCTGTGTCCACCTGATTAGGTGCAACTCTAGCCAACTCATTGAATTTGGCAGCGTATTCTGTTACCGACATGTTCTCCTACTTCAATTCTACAAATTTAACTTCTATCCTAGATTTTATACTCGGCGAGAAGTAGTTGTCAAAGAACAACTCCTTGAATCTTGTCCACAACACCACCGTTGTACCAGCTCTGGCCTGATTTATCTCCCACCAGTAATTAGCTTCTCCCTTCATTAAGTATGTCGCAAAAGTTGTCTTCTACTCTTTTGCCACTCGCGCAATGACGAATGCTTTCTCCATCTCTTTTACCCAAGTTTGGGCTTCAATAGGATCTGTGGTCCCTTTAAATTCAGGCGGTCCTACCGCTTTAAAGTCTTTGAAGTTAGCAAATCTTTTGGCTGGCTGATTCCTCACTCTTCCTCTTGCTTGAGCCCTATTTTCCATAGCTTTGGCTATCATATATGAAAAGTTTTGCATCGGGTCAGCTTGACCTCCTTCATTATTCACTGAATGCTCTTCTCGTTGGTTTCAATTATGTCGTATAGGCGGCATGATCTGATTTAAATAAAAATCTTATATTAATTCTCTTTCTCTACACAAATTCTTAACACAATAAGAATTCAACACATAATTCTCACATAATTGCATATTTATTCAAATAGCACATAGTACATATAGTACTTAACACATTTACTATCCCTTTTTAAATCATATCAGTATTAACGACACAACTTTACACAAAAAAGTTGAAATTCTCCATTTACACATAGTTATTCCAAGTTCGTCAAACTTACCACACTTATGAGTTCTGGAACTTGCCACAATTATATGAGTGTATGAACTTATCCTAGTCAGACCTTTAGCGTCCATTCGCTGAGGGGTTTAAAACATTTCATATAATCATGAGTCATTAACTTACCATAAGTATGAGTTTTAAGAAAACACAAATTAATCTTAATCTTATATTCATATAGAAAATAAATATTTCATTCATAAAACATATATATTTACATATGCTTAATCATCATTCTCGATATTACAAAACTTAATATCAGAAACTTCTACCAAAA
This sequence comes from Panax ginseng, assembly GCA_020205605.1. Taxonomy (NCBI): domain Eukaryota; kingdom Viridiplantae; phylum Streptophyta; class Magnoliopsida; order Apiales; family Araliaceae; genus Panax; species Panax ginseng. Next base: position 50,439,098 of record CM035136.1, on the reverse strand, counting down.
GATATTATCGCATATATCTAAGTTGTCTACCGACCACTCCCTTCACCAGTCTTCTTCTTGTTGGGACACTTATTAAATCTGTGACCCGTTTGCCCACATGAAAAACACTTCCTCATATTCGGCTTAGGACAATGCAAAGAAATATGTCCTTCATGCTTACAATTGAAGCACACGTTCTTCCACATCATGCACTCTCCCACGTGAGTCTTCCCGCACTTGCTACATGTTTGCTTCTTCTTTGGGTTTGACTTTTCCGAATTAGGGCTGTTGTTGTCCCTCTTTCGTTTATTCTTATCTTTCTGCTGCTTGATTGTTCCTTCAGACGATCCACCACCTTCAGTCTTCATCCTGTCCACCTGCGCCTTCAGCTTGTTTCGTTCTTCAGTCTTTTCGAGTAACGCTCGCTCCGTCTTCCACAACTCCTCCAAGAGAAATACCTTACTCTGGAGTTCTTGAACTTCTGCAGATAGCTGATCTTGTTCTCCAACTTTGATCTTATTCTTTAACTCCACCTTAGCTGGCTTAGACTCTGCCTCCTCATCTCCACTCAGATACATCTTGGGATAATCATCATGATCGCTCCCCAGATTAACCATTGGTTCATCTTTTCCTACTTCTTCCACTAATTCACTCAGGTCGGGCACCTCTACCATCGGCAGCGCAAAATGCAACATATTGCCACAAATCTCCGTACTCATCTTATCTTCTCCAAACATCCTACAATCAGTTTAAATAACTTGATTAGTACTTCATTAGTACAAACTTCTCACACTATATGTACACTTATCTCACTATTGATTCATTTTGGTAATCGCTCACTTAGAACTCTAAATGAGTTTTCTCTATCTCGCGTATGGTTATAATCCTAGGGTTTTCCCCCACCCCACTTACAGTTTATAACCTATAGCTCTGCTACCAACTTGTGACACCTTGGTCACTACATCTTTGATACTAACCTGTGACACCCCCAAATCCGGGTTACCTGACCCCCGAGTTTGGTGTTCACGATCCACAATATAATACCATTTAACTACCCATTTATATATAAATAGGAATATAAAAGTCATTAACATATATTGTTAATACATAAGTCCCAGGTTTACTAACCTTAAAATTACATACATACCCCTTAGATAAACAAAAAGGGTTTACAAATACAACATAATAATAAGTTCTTTATAACTACTCCAGCATCTTGCCTTTGCCTTTGTTCTTCTTTGACCCGTTGGCCTCTTCGTTCCTAGCTGAAATATTTTATTTATAGCAAGGGTGAGCAACAAGTTTGCCCCCACAAGTTAAGACATACAATAAATGAATATAAATCAATAGGAACAGACTATCTATTTTGATAGAATGAAACCAAAGTTCGGTGAACTTTAAAATAGCTGAACAAATCGTTAATCAATAACAAGTCTTCTCGTACTCTAGGCAACGCAATAATCTGATAATGAAAGAGTACAATGCTTTCAAAGTTTCTACGATATTCTATTGAATAAACAAGAATCAATTCTACGCAATAACAAAGTGGAATGTTTTCCAGATTTATCTTTGAAGCGATCCATCGGATCTAGAACTTCTACTTTCTCGCATCTATCAAAGATTTACTTTGATACATACGCAGGAGTATCAGATAACCATAAAGATTAAATCATACCCCTCTACAAGTACTTAGAGCTGGCCAACTCCTTGTACCCTATATTATGCATAATACTTAAATTTGCAAGAATGGCTAGTTAATATACGACACTTAAAAATGTTCCGCTTATATAAAAGGTTGTTCTTCTCAGTCTCAGAATCAAGATTTGATTTAACAACGAAATTTAATTATTTCAATTTCTATTTACTTATCGATCTAGCCGAAATAATTGGCATCGATCTATAAATAATAATTGAATTCTCTTCTCGAATCTATCAAGTTCTAACAAATGTTCGTCTAGCCAGAATAATTAGCTAAGACATTTCTCAACATAATTTGACAATAAACATGAATTATTTGTACTGTCAATTCTATCTTCTACCAATATGAATATCCAACAACAGTTATTCTATAAATGTATATTCTCCGAATCAGTAATTCAATTTGAATTATTAATCATGCACTAATTCCGAATAATCAACAATAAATTCCTAGGACATGGTATAATTAGCAATAATTAACCATTATAATAATTGAATGAATATAACTCAAGGTTAAGTTAGGAAACTTGCCTTCCGTGTTGATTACAGCTACACAATAAACTTATCTGCGTTCGTAAGACCTATAACCAATAATGTCGGTCTCACAATTAGCACAATATTTCATAACACGCAACACTGTGATTCACAGTCAAACTTCTCTTAGGCACATTACCACATAGCTACATTAGTGTTTATAACCTATTTAAACACTGATTAAGTCTAACTAGTTCGGTCTGGTTGGACTTTGGTCCATTCTCGGTGTTCTGGTCATCCTATCCGACAATTAACACAGTTATTGTCAATTAAATTCGGTTTCAAAGCTTCAATATTAATGTAGATAAGTCATATATCATTTATAATATTTTTTGGAAGCTTTTAATAATTTATAAACAATTATTATTATTTATAATAATTTTTCAAACACTTCAATCATTTTAAATGATTTAATTATCAAATAATCTTATCATTATTAATATTTAATAATATAAAATATTAATAACATACTTGTCAAAATATTAAAGTTATTATTAATAACTTAAAATATTTTTAAATCAACAATATTCTACTTAAATAATTTTTAAAATAATTAAAATCATTTTTAAATCATCATCATTAATATCTAAATATTAATGAAATTATTATCAAAATATTAAAAGTCATTAATTATAACTTAAAATATTTTTAAATTATTTTTCTCATTTTAAATGACTTTTAAATTAATAAAATCATTTTTAATTCATTTATTTAATATAATAATTAAATAAATCTAATATCATTAATATTAATTTATTAATGAGAATTCTTCAAAAAATATTGAAATTTATATTTTATAATTACAAATATTTTCTAACACTTTATTCTTATTTAAAATAATTTTAAATCAATAAAATCATTTTTATCTAATTTATTTAATTTAATAATTAAATAAATCTACTATCATTAATATTAAATTATTAATGAAAATTCTATAAAAATATCAAAAGTCACATTTTATAACTCAAAATATTTTTAAATACATTATTCTTATTTAAAATGATTTTTATATAATTAAAATCATTTTTCTCTAATTTATTTAATACACTAATTAAATAAATTAAATATCATTAATATCCAAATAATTATAAATATTAATAAAAAATGTCCCAAATAATTAAAAGTTATTTTTCAGAATTTAAAATAATTTTTAAAACCATTTTTAGAAATTTTTTATAAATTATTTCTATTTTTAAAAAAAATTCGGAATATTCAGAAATTCAAAAATAAAATAAACTGTCGCTATAGATAGTCCTTTAGCGACAGTAACCGTCGATGTTGGTGTTCTTGAGCTCAAGAACACTGACAGCTTCGTGTTCAAGGTGCATGGTTTGACCGTGTGTAATTTTCAATCCAAAATGTTTTTGGGAAATTTCTAACCATGCTCTTGTAGTGTTTATGTAACACTACAAGAATCAACCATTAACAACGTTATAACATAACTCAGATGCACGATCCAAGACTTATAAGTCACTGTCAGAACATTTCTAGGTTTTCCAGAAACCCAGATAGTTCGACTGGCCATCTTGAAGCTCAATTATTTAAATGTTCTGGCTATTGTATTAATGTTATTAAGGTTTTAATTCATAGCCCATATGTCAAAGAACATATAGAAAATAATAAACCAATTTATCATCAACAGGATTAACATGAATCATACGGTCAAATGCTTGTCAGAAACTCATGCAAAATTATTTCTGGAAATTCCAGAAAATCCCAGTCGTGACCGAATGGCCTACTTTGACCACCTGCCACGATTGATCTACTGATTCTTTTAATGTTCTACAAAATATGGATCTAGAGTCCATCTTACAGTCTACAACATGGTTACAAACACAACATCAAAAAACCTACCAACTGTCAGATTCGAGCCTCACAAAAGGTTGTCAGACGCTGTAAAAGGCTTTCTGGGTTACCCAGAAAGTTCATGGTCATGCCCGGTCAACGGGTTTTGACCATGAATAACTTGAAATCCAGACATCAAATGATACTGCTTCCACTTGAAGATTAAGGACCACATACCAGGCTACTAATTACAACTTTAAGACATCAAAAACAACAAACGAACAAGAATCTGTGGCTCCAGACATTAGCTTGTCAGACCAAAAAATTTGTTCTTGGACAAATTTTGAAAAACTCAATTTTAAAGCATTTTGATGCTATAGATCTGTGTTATATCAACATAGATCATCAATAAACATCATCTAGCAAAGATCTAAACACATAAACAAAAACTTTTTCTTAGCAACATGGATCAAAAATAAAAATTAGGTTTATACCTTCTTGCTTGAAATCCTTGATCTTAATCTTACTAATTGATCTTAGTTGATCAAGGGCTTTTTTTAGGATCGATCTACCTTAGAATTTCAGAGCTTCTAGTGAGAGAGGGAGTTGGTGAGAGCAAGATAGCAAAATAAGTGAATTTTGAGACTTTCTCTCTCTTGAATCTGTATATATACAATGATATGTTGCTAGATCTTGAGATTTTCGGCTGAGTTGTTGATATTTTGTGTCACCAAAGTCAATGCATTAGTTTACCAACTAAAGTTGTTAACAATTATACAAGTTAGCTAATTAAAGAATATAAACAGGCATTTTGGTCATTTACTAAATAATTTTAAGGGCAATCTTGATAATGTCCAAACCCTTAGGGTTTACCCTAAGGTTCTAACCCTTAGGTTTTACATAATTAGTTTCTACAATTTCCAAATTAGGGTTTTTATTAGAAAAATAAAATTTCCAAATTACAATTAGGGTTTGTAAAATAGAAATTAAGATAACTAAAATATAATTAGGGTTTTCTAATCATATTCAAGTTTAATAAACACATTAGGCTTGCCAATTAGGATTAGGGTTTCCTAATTTAGGGTTTAGGATTCCCGAATATGAAATTAGGGTTTCCCGGCGTACAATTAGGGTTTTTAATTGTACAATTGATTTTCTAAATCTGAGATTATGGTTTCTAATACCTTATTAGGGTTTATTAATTACAAACCTTATCCGATCAATCCTTGATCAATAATTCTAAACGATACACACGCGTACTCATTAATATAATTATTTTAATTATATTTTCTATTAAATCCCTTTTTCCATAAATTAGGGTTAGGGTTTCTAAAGCGGTTAAGCACAACTTTACTCTAAATTTGTTAGTCAATATACAAATTGACCTTCTCGAGACTCGTATCACAGATACTTGTCACAAAATTGATAATCAATATTAATATTAAATAAAAAAAATTATTCATAAAATTTTTATTATTCAAAATCTCGGGTTATCACACTCGCGACACCAGCTGGATACCCATCCTCGAATCCCATGGCTAAGTGCTCCGCAGAATAGGGAATCCATGTGATGACATCAACTGTCAACAACTCCGGCTGTAGGCGGCAATGAGTGAAACCCTCAGCTACATGGACCTTCGCTAGTATGGAATGATTCCATCGTCGTCCTCGTGGATAGGTATCTAAACCTAACACGCTCACATGGCACAAACATGGAAGCCTTTAACAGCCTCTAATGATCATTAGGAACAATCGTCGAAGAATGCGATCCCTAACACTTACATCATCTGGCATTCGCTCGCTCAACAGCCCACTCATAGCATCTACGCTCAAATGACCCGTACGGACGGTCCTGCCCTTGAGGGCCTCAGCCGGAACTCCTAGAAAGGATCAGACGTCAGTAGGGGTAATATCCGCCCCTCCAAACTCCATACCTATGATAAACTGCCAATCCATCAGCGTCATCATCACCTCACAGTCCAGCAAATGGAGTGACTGAAGTCCGTCAAACTAGCGCTGACAATGCCCGAGAGGTAACCCTGGGGACAACGACGGGGAGGATAGAAAAGAACGCCTAAATCCACGGTCCATGCACTATCGCCTATAGTCGATGCGAGCCTAAATACATGGATCGAATCTCGAACCAGCTTCCTCGAGGTCGTAAAAGTCGGAACCTACATGAAATGTAGATCAACATCAAAATCATTTGCTCCTCATCAATAAGAAAGAAGGAAGATTAAGATCTAACTTTATACTTTGTTAGCGTGCAAATACATCGAGGGATGTCGACTCAAATCACCCAGGAGCTCTGGGTTTGCCACCTGAATACTCGGGAGGTCCCTACGAGGAACATGTGCAGCAGGAGCGGGGTCCCGAATCAGAACATCATCCTCCTAGTCCTCGACGTCCAGCACATCAACCCGGACTGGACGTATCACCGCCTCCACCAACCGACGATGATGTATAATAGAATGGGGTCGAGGCACTTCAGAAGCCCTCCTCCGTATACTAGAAGTTGTCCTACGGGAACTACTTGGCTGATCTGGATCCATAATATCTGGACAAAAGTCTCCAAATAACCTCAGAAAGGGTGTGGTAATTTATAATCTGGAGCTTTCTTTTCAAAATGCATTTTATGACTATATGCATGCATGCATTACTTTAACATACAATTACAGTAGAGTTAAAAATGCATGACTATTTAGATGCCTATATTTTGAATTTTTTTTTTTGCCATAGTCCCCTTTGTAAATAGGACTATCCACATGCACATAGGCATGACTAGGTGGCCATTCAGTAGCATACCCGCCCACAGTTATATACATACTATATGCATAAAAAGTCAAAGTCATCAATCCATAAGGGTAGTTTAATTACCAGTGTTACTTTGCATTTTTACCTTTTGCTCATTTGTCCTCAAATATGATAAGAAATAGAAGAAAAGGGTGCCAATTTGACTGTCTCAAAAGTCAAATTTTTTCACATCATTATATTCAGCATGGTTTAATACTAACATTTACTATGTTGAATATTTTTTATCAAGTCATTTGAGCATTCATATTCACTACTATGTGTATAGATGTATTTTATATGATAAGTCATTTTCCAACGGATAAAAACTTGAAAAGAAGACATGCATACGTTACCAGGACAGTGAAGAACACTTGTACAGTGACAGAATTTGCAGAAAGTCGCCCAAACTCAGCAAATCTAAAGAAGAGCTCTCAAATTTCTTTAGCGGCGGAATATGAAAATGACTTATGAAAGCAACCTAATGGCATTAAGTATCCACGGTTGGCCGCAGGTCCACCTGCGGCTGCCGCAAGTGTACCCATGGCACCCATACGTGGGTTCCACCCCTCCGTCTCGGTCCAGTTCGAGTTGCAACGGAGTTCTCATAAGCTGGAAAAGCCAAATCAGGAATAAAAACGCTACGCGATTGAGCAGAATGGCTTGCAATCCTGGTTTTCTCAGACCGAGCCATGGGTCTACATATCACTCATTGGTGTTCTCCCGAGTACAGGGTACACTATACCAATGATGTCAGCTATTCAAAGATACACTCGGAAATACTTGACGTAGGTCCAATGCCGCTAATTAAGGGTCGTAACCCTAAGGCCATATCAACACCCCGGCGGGGGCATCACACATTTCATATAAAAGTACATAACCTCGGCGGGGGCAACACACATTTGCATATGTCAAAGTACATATCCCCGATGAGGGCATCATGCATTCTTTATCAACACCCCAGTGGGGGTATCACGCATTGTTATCCGCTGATACATATATCAACGAAGGTCAAACAGTCTTGACATCACGTATGTAAATCTAATGAAGCGTCAAAAGCCATCCGATGATTTTTACTGTTAATTCACACATTAACGGGGATCAAATAGATCCCCGACAGGGGTAACAACGGGTATTTCTCGATTATTCACACATCAGTGAAGGTCAGGCAGCCTTGACAGTCTGCCCAACAGGGGTGTTTTTCCATTGATTCACACATCAGCGAAGATCAAGCAGCCTTGACAGTCTACCCAACAGGGGCGTTTTCCTATTGATTCACACATACTATTGGCAGTAGATCTAACAGAACATTGACATGACCTGGCGATACAAACCAGGAAAAGTCAGCACCATCGAGGAGGATCGATGATGGAATATGTTATACACATCCTCAAAATAGACAAAGCGTTATCCCCATCGATCTCTTGTACACGAGAGGCACATCTTCAGAATCCAATCTGTATCAAGGATTAAGGACTTTGGTGACAACCCCAATGTCAACATCCTACGAGATGTGGATCACACATCAAATCTGGTCATCGTTGTCAATCCCCGATAAAAGCAACAGGGAGCTGGCAATCATCCACAACATGTTGGGCAACAACCCCGCACACATGCATCATACATTTGCATCATGTTGCTATATCTTGTTGAATTTCAAGTGTCTAGGATTCTTTATCCTATCCATGCATTGCATTGCATGAATATGATAAAGAGGGGCATCTGTAGACACTCAAAATTTTCTACACACCTGTTACTGACATTGTAGGAGGGTAGATTCATCTTTCAGAGATAACCCTGGAAGACAGCTCACATCCAATCCGGATACTACCAGAAGTTCAACCTCAACCCCGGCACACAAACCGGGAGTATCAGATCCAACCTCGAAGGCATATAGTTCCAATACCAAAAATTCAACCGGAGAAGACCAATCCATCTCGGAGATAACCCTGAGATATTCAGTCTCAGTCCCAACACTGGGAGTCGCAGCTACCAACCTTGGAGATAACCCCAAGGAATGTGATTCCGATGATAACCCCAAAAATGTTTGTTTCAAATGCAATCAGCTTTAACCTCGACACTCACACCGAGGCACTCAGTACAAGACCCGAAGATAACACCGGGAAGACAGGAACACCTCATAGATAACACTGAGGACCTTCAACACTTGCAGTAGTCCAATCTCAGAGATAACCCTGAGCAACGTCTGCTTTATTAGCCCAAACCGGCGATAACCCCGGTGAAGGGAAAAGTCGTCATCTTGCCACCTTAACGCCACATCGCGTCGTCTCAACATTTCAATACATACATTTCTACATAGCAATGTCCCATAAGAACCAAGGATGTCCAATCCTGAGTAACTATTTTGTAGGATAACGGATAGAATTTGAAGCTTAAAGACTGAAGGGTATGGTCCCATCTTCCTGACTTCGTACAACCTCTAATCCTATGTCATTACGTAACTCTCGACAACGACGGTCTGAAATAGGTCTTGCATACCTCAGTCGGATGCTCGGATTGCAATTCTGAAAGTTTGAACGGACATTACAGTGCATGCGTGTACGTACTTCGAGAATGCGGAACCCGCGGAGCCCGGGGTAACCCGACCAGCTGCAAGTACACCTACGGCTCCCCCCTCTATAAATAAAGGGCTGGGGTGGCCATTTTGTAAGAGAATTAGGCGAGGAAGCCTTGTCAAATTTGCTCTGTACTCTCCCTACATTGAGTGTTTTCTCATTTTAAAAACTTGTGAGCTCACATATAGCTACTTTTTGTATCGGCCGGAGTCGAGTGTTCATCCCTTTAAAGATATAGAAGTCTTCTTTGGCAGCCCACTGTAAGCCTTCTCACACACTTTAAAGCATTTCTCTTCATCTTTGCACACACTTTTCTTCACGTTGAGAGTCGTGTTGCGTGTGTTTGCCCAGACTTCAGTTTGTGGTTGCATTTCAGTTTGTATATATATATATATATATATATATATATATATATATATATATATATGGACTAACATTATCGAGTTATGCCTCGATTGAGCCTAAACTTCGGTCTGGAGCTTTTATTTACTTTCGTATATATATATATATATATACACACTTATATATATGAACTGTGTCGAACTCTGTTCGATGAGCCTAGATTTACATCCGGAGCGTTTACTGCTTTAATATATATATATATAAGTGTGTATGTATATATATATATGAACTGTGTGTCAAACTCTGTTCGATGAGCCTGGATTTTACATCCTGTGCGTTTACCGCTTACATCCTGTGCGGTTGACTGTCTTTACAACTTTATTTACCTTTTTGTGCCGCCTGGAGTTTACTCTGTGGCGGTTGATTGCTTATACAGCTTTATTTACATTTCTGATCCCCATGGAGGTGCTTCGTGGTGGCTGATCATGTCTGTATATATATATTTACAACTTTTAAATATATACATGCTTACGGCTTTTTTATCAATTGCGGTATCATGTGAGCCTAGGAATCATGTGATCACAGATTCAGTTTATTGGATTTAGATTTGGTTCCCATGATGGACATTTTCAGCTATAAGCAACTTATAAATTTATTCATGGTGTTCGGATTTCCTCAGATGGTTATCATACCCACGAGGAGTTTGACACTATTTTGTATATTATTTTCTTAAGATGCTTCGCATATCAAAAATTAAAACCAATCAAGTGGAACACTTAATATAAAATGGGAGTGTAAAAGGTCTCAATTACTATTGAGCACAAGGGTTTGAAAAACCTCTTTTATAAAACTTCACTGCCATATCTTGTTTAAAACTGAATTTTTACATAAATTCAAACCCTGTGTATATAGGTACGAACGAGGCCTCGCACTACTTCCAAATAATTGCACATTGATCCACACACACACACACATTCATATAACAGTTTCTTGAAAAGTGGCGGTCACCGTGGTAACACAGATGTTCAAAAGTGCCTAACACCTTTCCTCCGCATAATCAAGTCCCCTGGACCCTAATGAATGTCTGGTTTCATCTTGATTGCTTAGCGAAGGCCACATCACTACGTCAATGTGCAAACCTTTTCTCGGTTGTGTTGGTACAACCATATAAAAACCAACTGGCGACTCTTAACACTCCATCGTCGACATTATACATGTCGAACCTTTTTAACTTGTTTTTTCAAATAAATCTCACCTAACATGAGAACACCAAAGAACAAGTAACGGAAAGGGACAAATAAAAATCTCGACGTCGACAAGTTGTAAGGGATATTATTTTTGTTTAGTACTTGTATAAAATAATATTTTCTTCCATACTCTATAGTGTGTAAGTAATAGTATTTTGTTTCAGAATTCGAATTCTATACTTCTTTTGTTAAGTTTTGGCTTCTATACTCCATGAAATTAGTAGAATATCCTTGATATTTGCGTTTCATCCAGTATCTTTTCATAGAAATATTATTTTAAGCATTCTTGATAAGTTTTAATTTTTTCATGTTGGGGTACTATTCACGGGGTTACTATTCACTCAATTACTAATCACCGGGGTACTATTCATAGTAAAAATTGATTTCTTTTTGGTCCAAATCATTTTTTGATACAATATTATTCTTGATTTTTACTCCATAAAGCAGTATCATGTTGACAATTTGGACATTATTGAATTCTAGATAAATTAAATTATAAATATTTAAAAAAAATTATCCTTTGCTTTCTTGTAATTGAATTCTTATATCATTGTCATCATCCTCGTGTTTATATTATGATGAAAGTCATCGATGGGCGTGTAGTATAGATGGACATGGTATGATTATGACCAAAGATTATTCTAGATAATCATGACCGTAATGTTACAAATGATGTGGTAAAAGTCCTCATTGGCTGTAGAGGTGCATTGATGGATGCTTGTTGGCATGATCATGACCATTGGTGAAAACACGAATATCCTTGGCCCGTAGTGCATGGATAATTTGTGGTCGTGATACTAATGAATATCCTTGGTCATTGTGCAGGGATGATTCGATGATGTGGATTATTTATTATGTTGAGTCTCAGCGATAAAATTTATGATAAAATTTTTAAATCATAGAAGATAGTAGATATCATGCTCTACTTGACTCTTCTAATGGATTGCTTGTTCCGCTGCAGTTAAACTTGATGTTATTATATTTTATCAGTTTAACATTGTTGAAGGCTAACAATAATTTATTCTGCATTATCTTAGTCATAATAATTCTTACTGGTGAGGTCACCCTTTTCTTTCATTGTTCTCTTCAGGAAATGAGAATATAGTTGGGACTAGTCGGGGAACGGAGTGACGGTCCAGATGTTTTCATTCGTAGTCCTCACTATTCTGTGAAATAGTGTGATAATAAATGTAATGAGGACTTATTTTGAGTTTGAATAATGTGTAGACAAGAAAATTTGTATTGAAACTCACAGTTCATGTTGTATATTTAAGTTTGTATTTATATTTTGTACCATGTATTTGGCGACTCAGAATGGGTGATGTATACCTATTTTGGGGGCATCACAGTTAGTATCAAAGCTTGGGGATATGATCCCTGGCTGAGATGTGAAACTAGAACTAGGAGAGGAGAGACAGGTAATTCCTTCGCTAGTATTACCTACCTTATTTATTGGTTATTTAATTGGTCGATCAAAATATAGGGATAATATGTGGCATGTCAATTAACCCTTGTTTTGTGGCAGTATTTCAAAATGACATCCGAGAATGTTTAGAATAACAATGGAGCACATGAGACCGTTGAATCACTAACGATCAATAACCAGGAAAATTTGCATCAGGAAGGCAACAATTCTCAGGTGAACAACAACACCGACCAAATGATGAACGATGGGATGTTCAGAGGCTTTGTGAAGTTCATGCAACACCAAATGAGAGAGACTCCTGTTCATAATATAGGTGGAATCAATGGCAACCCACAGTTGGTCACCGCTAAGCAGTTCAAGGAGTTGGGAAAGCCAGAACAACTTAAGGCAGAGACGTGTATAAGGAAAATCACCAAGATATTTGATGTCTTGGAATGCTTAGAGGAGCAAAAGGTTCCCTTCGCCACCTTTATCTGGCGTGAAAAGGCAGGTTACTGGTGGGAATCTGTAAAATGTACCCAGCCTGACGCACTCAAGATGTCTTGGGAGAAGTTCCAAGAATGACAAGTACTTACCCGAAAGTATTCGTCACATGAAAGAGGTATAGTTCATCAAGCTGGAGCAAAACAATATGACTGTGTCGCAGTACGAAGCTAATTTTGTCGAGTTGTCCCGGTTTGAATCCCACTTAGTTGATAACGATGAGAGAATGACACGGATGTTTCTAAGAGGTTTGAAACCCGAGATACGTCAATATCTTATCTCTCACAAACTGTGTTTGTATTCAGATGTTGTAAATAGGGTTCAATTATTGGAGCGCGATAATGAGACATCCCAACCAAGGGAGAGCAGCCAGAAAAATGATAATACTAGTGGTAGCAGTCATCGAAGCGGCGACAATAAACGTGGAAGGAATCAATATGCCAGAACTCATAATCACTTTGGTGGTAATCATGGCCAAGATAATAGGAAAGGTGAGCAAAGTGGGAACAATTTTAAGATGAGAAGATTCAACGATGATGGAAAGACAGCAGCACCAGCACCCGTTGTAAAGGAAGGAGAACAACCACCGGTCGTATGTTTCAAATGCGGACAGGAGGGACACATCCGTCCAAACTGTACGCAGCAACCCAAAGCGTGTTTCAATTACGGAAGAAAAGGTCACCTAGCTCGATTTTGTCGTGTAGTGAAGTTAAGTCTAGCTGGGATGGTGATGCCAAAGGATGTCTCTGACAAGTTAAAGCCGGTATTTTAAGTGAGAGCGTTTGTCGAGGAACCCGAATGAAGTTATCATGGGTAAGTTAATTATAAACGCTTACGAAGTCTATATTTTATTTGATACCGGTTCTACCCATTCTTTTATTTCTCCTACTTGCGCTCAACGTTTAAATTTGACCCCAGAGAAGTTAGACTTTAACTTATTGGTTGAAACTCCGTTAGGAGAAACCTTCGTTACATCCACCATTTATAAAATCTTGTTTAATTTAAATCGATACCCTCATGTTACCTATTGATCTTATTTCTTTGAAAAACACTTGCCTTTGATGTGATTTTAGGAATCGACTAGTTAACTATTCATCATGCTAAAATTGATTGTTTTCGTATAGTTGTTAGCTTTCATATTCCTAACCAACCTATTATGCATATTCAAGCAACCAAACCATTAAAATCAATCACTATCATCTCAAGTCATAAAGCTATTCATTTATTGAAAAACAGATGTCAAGCTTTCTTAGCTCATGTCACGGATTTAAATAAAAATAGTCAGTTTTGAATGATATTTCTATTGTTAATAAATTTCCTGACGTATTCCCTGAAGAACTTTCTGGCCTACCCCTAGAGCGTGAAATCGAATTTTGTATCGACCTTGAACCTGATACAAAAACCCTTAAATATTTTTCACCCAAAAGGAACTCAACATGCGACAACGAAGTTGGCTCGAACTGTTAAAAGATTATAATCATACTATTGAATGTCATCGTAGAAGAGCGAATGTGGTAGATGACACGTTGAGTAGAAGATCGTATGCAGTTACGAGTGAGACGTTGTTAACACAAAGACCAATTTCATACGACTTACAAAAGATAGAGATAAAATTAAAGACTCCAAGAACTTACGTGAAGATAGCGAATATACGAGTAGAACTGACTTTAATCGATAAAGTTAAAGCCGCTCAAGCTACAGACTCAGAGCTTTTGAATGTGAAGAAGAAGGTTCAAGAGAGCGTTATTCTAGAATCAAAAATCGACGAAGAGAGGAAATCTCAACCCTTTACTTTATTGGTCTATTTGAAATCATCGATCGAGTAGGAACTGTGACATATAGACTAGCCTTACCGCCAAGTATGTCGTATGTTCATAAAGTTTTTTTCACGTATCGATATTACGTAAATATGTGGACGACCCGAAGCACATTATTAAATTAGAACCATACGAGATAACATAAGATTTAACGTATGAAGAGGTACCTGTTAAGATCTTGGATAAGAATAAACATATTCTCCGCTTAAAGGTCATACCTCAAGAGTTAGAATCTGACGAGGTATCCTCACCTCTTCGATATACCAGGAACGTACGTAAATTTCGAGGGAAAATTTTTATAAGGAGGGGAGATTGTAAGACCCCAAATTTTGTGAATAAAGATTGATTTTCTCAAAATATGTTTTTTAAGTATTATAGTGTGGATTTGATATAATGTTATAGTTGTGGGTAGTATTTATAAATTTTGCAAAGTATGTAAGCTGTCATAAAATATTTGATTGGTCGGGGAATATTCGTTTTAACGGGGAATATTCGTACGACGGTAAAACCATTGGTGGACCCCACAACGGAATTATTGTCGGAATGAGAAAACGACAGAAATATCTTTTTATAAAAATAACGGCAGTAGTTTTACCATTAAACTGTTGAAATACCTAGTGGTAAAAGTACAGTAATACGCGTGGTTGCATAGTAGCACACGGTATTTATTATTGATGCTTACGTGAAAAGTCACTCAATTTTGTTCAATTATTGCTACAGTAATTGCTGCATAGTATCTCACGTTATTTGATTCAATTATTGTCGATATTGTATATATTATTAAATCAATAATTGAGATGACAAGTTATTCATATTATTGTTTGCATAATTAACAATGTCTAGAAAGTTTTGTCGATGAGAGGTTTGGTCACCTAATTGCGCACAAATAAGGAGAAATTCTTATCAGAAAGCCCCTTCTTTCTTGGGAACGATCTGATTGTTAATATTACGAATTATAATAATATGAATAATTGTTGTTAAAAATATTAAGAGAATTTTTATGAAGTATTTATTATAAATTTTGCTTATTATATGGACCCTTATTTACCTATTTTTCAAAATAATCGATAAAAAGTTATTCAGTATTTTTTTATAATAAAGGTGGGGCCACATGTGGGGCTCACGTGTGTTGAAAAAAAATGAAAGGAAAGGATTCACGGATGGAATGGTGGGAGTATATATATATATATATATATATATATATATATATATATATATATATATATATAAACATGTGTGTGAAAGTGAATTTTTGGTGGGTGGGAGAAATAATGGTGTGTTGTAGGAAAAGTAAATTGTGGGGAAGGAAAAGGCATCACACAGGTGATGCTGTGTGATGTGATATATATATATATATATATATATATATATATATATATATATATATATATATATATATATATAATAATAAGTTTTGTTTTATTAGATTATAAATAGAATATATTATATTTTATTTAAAGTTTTTATTTTATTAGAATATTTTATTGCACAATAATGAATAGTAAAATCAAATTTTATTCAGTTTTTCGACCGTGAAGTTCGTCCGAATATATACTGTGCAGTCCATGATTTCTAAATTCAAATAGTATCATTTCCATTCTCCTATAAATAGGATGATTAGGTAGAATTGAAAATGACACCAGAATCAGAGAATTCTTCTTCTATAATATTGAGCGTATTTCTTTAGAGTTTAAGGAAGCTTTGAGCGTAGTAAACAGTTCAAGTTTTCTTCAAGAATATCCTCGCTATACCAGTCGGAATACTCTTCTTTATAAGGTAAGGGGTATTATTTATTTCATATTCGCTTACGATATTATTTTTCGTATTCGTAAGAAATTTTATTTCGTTCAATATTCGCAAGAAATATTATCTTCGTTTAATATTCGTAAGGAATATTATATTCACTCAATATTTGTAAGGAATATTTTTTTCGTTCAACAGTTGTAAGGGCTATTATTTATTTCATATTCGCTTACTATATTATTTTTCGTATTCGTAAGAAATTTTATATCATTCAATATTCGCAAGAAATATTATATTCGTTTAATATTCGTAAGAAATATTATATTCATTTAATATTCGTAAGGAATATTATATTCGTTTAATATTCGTAAGGAATATTATATTCGTTCAACAGTTATAAGAGATATTATTTTTGTTCAGTATTTGTATAAAATAATATTTTCTTCCATACTCTGTAGTATGTAAGTAATATTATTTCGTTTCAGATTTCGAATTATATACTCATTTTACTTCTATACTCCATGAAATTAGTAGAATATCATTGATATTTGCGCTTCATCCAGTATCTTTCCATGGAAATATTATTCTGAGCATTCTTGATAAGTTTTAACTTTTTCATAACGGGGTACTATTCACGGGGTTACTATTCCCAAAGTTACTATTCACAGGGTACTATTCACTCGCCATTATTCATTCACGGTATTTATTCATGACAAAAATTGATTTCTTTTCGGTCCAAATCATTTTTTATATAATATTATTCTTAAATTTTACTCCACAAAGCAGTATCATGTTGACAATTTGGACATTATTGAATTCTAGATAAATTAAATTATAAATATTTAAAAAAAAATATCCTTTGCTTTCTTGTAATTGAATTCTTATATCATTGTCATCATCCTCGTGTTTATATTATGATGAAAGTCATCAGTGGGCGTAGTGCATAGATGGACATGGTATGATTATGACCAGAGATTATTCGGTATAATCATGACCGTAATGTTACAAATGATATGGTAAAAGTCCTCATTGGCCTGTAGTGCATTGATGGACAGTTGTTGGCATGATCATGACCATTGGTGAAAACACGAATATCCTTGGCCCGTAGTGCATGGATAATTTGTGGTCGTGATACTAATGAATATCCTTGGTCGTTGTGCAGGGATGATTCGATAAATGATAACCCAGTGGTCTTTGGGGCAGAATAAAATTAGAAAGGAGTTTCTAATTTGCATTATTTGGTGTTGTGCATTTATGAATCAAAATACATAGAATTAAATAAAATAAGACTTAACAGTAATTTCATGTCTTATATTTAATTAGAACATTGTATAGTGGAAGGATTGAATTGTATAATAACTATTTACTCAAGTGTTCTTTTATGATTAATGTTAAAATCTATTTATCTGGAAAGTCATTGATCGCTAAGGAGACTTATCCTTATTGTAGAATAAATGTTATTTACATAAATAAATTAATAAATTAATTTATTTATTTAAATAAGATTAGAATTGTTCTAATTGATTTGTTCACAATCGGTTTAATATGGAGAATCTAAAGGGTCACACCATAAAAGGAAAAATATATTTTTAAGAAGTAAATGGCATAATTGTAATAATAAGTTAAGTGTATTTAATTTAATCTATAGTGATAGAATAAATAAAATACTTTAATATTTATTATATAATATTTTGGAAATATTAAATATAAATTAATAAAATGAGTCTTATTATTATTATTATTACTATTATTATTATTATTATTATTATTATTTAATTTGTAAAGGAGATTGGGAATTAATTAATAAAATGTACTCTACATATATTCTTAATAAGATTAAGAGACTAATTAATTAAAAGAGTTTAATTAATTATTCATAATAAGATTAAGAAGCCTAATTAATTAAAGTAGTTTAATTAATTAAAATAAAACTCAATTCCTAAATTGTTTAGGAAGGTTGCCTACATTTATAAATAAGAGGAGTCTTATTTTGATTTAAGTTTAACGACTATTCCAAGAGTTAGGAGAGTACTTACATTATTCTATAGAGATAGAATTAGGATTTTGCCAAACACCCATCTTCTTGAATACTTGTTCTTCCTTGATAATTCACCTCTAAAGGCCAAACACTTGGGTGACTAACGTTGATCAAAGGAAGGAATCAAACCCGGTGGATTCAAGTTGAACGTGAAAAAGAATTGGAGGTGAACTCGTACCTAAGGAAGTTAGTTTCTACAAGGGTATGAATCTAATCTCCATCTCTTTTTATCTAATTAATAATTGTGCATAAAGAATGATAAGGGTATATGGTTTGTAAAATTTTAGAACTCTTAATATTTCATGCTTCCGCTCTATGTATGTAATTTGTTAAATGTTCATGGATATTACAAACCTAACAAAAAGTACAAAAGAGTTAGCAATTGCAAGAATGCAAAAGAAATTTAGGAAAACTTGATTGTAACCTATGAAGGAACCAATCATATTAAACAAACCAAGAAAGATACTTTATTCATACGTGGTCAACAAGTAATAAAGTGAAAGTAGAGTATCGTTCCCACGAGGAATTGTTTAATAAAAAAATCACCAAGTACTAACCCATAACCAACTCAATCTTATTTAAACGAATGAATTTCAAATTATATAAATTAAACTATTTAATTACCACTAGTTAAATTAAGATTAATTAAGATTACTTGAGATTTAAGATCACAACTTCACTTATTGCTTCATTTAAGTTAACACACTTCTCATCAATTATTCTCTATCCCGAATTGTTAATCAAGAACACTAAAGCGTATAAAACCACCTCTCGATGCATATACCCATACTCACTTAAATCCACAAATGATAGAATTAAGCAAGACACCCTAATTAACTAATCCACTATATCTCTATGTGAATTATAATTAAAAAGGATTTAAAGCACAAGTTCTCTATAAGATTACATATGGCGAAAGGCATATCTCTATCCTAAACACGAATCATGAATTCCATCTATGCGTAAATCACAAACACATGCTATCATGATAAGATCTAAATCAATACTTCATCTCTCGAGTTCATATAGATTATCACGGTAATTGTTAGCTAGGCAATTAAGCAATTAAGTCCAAATCACAATAGACAATCCTCACAATAGAAACATAATAATTGATAGTGAAGCATATTAAAATAAACTACACAATAAGATCCATTGTAATCTCAAACAAAGAATTAGTTCATGATTATTGAATTAAAACTAAGAATCCACAATTGAATAAACAATAAAAGACAAAGATAGAAGAAGATGAGAAGATAGAATCTATTGTCTGTAGATTTGAAGCTCCCTCCTTGCTCCTACTTTGAATCTTCAATGGTCTCCAAGTTGCTTCATTCTCTCCAAAACTCATAAGAAACTAGTGTTTTGATCTAATCTACTCTAATCTAATCTAATGGAATCCTCTCTCTCTCTAATCTCCCTAATCCTTGTGATTCTCCTCCTTTTATAAGTCTCTTCATATGTCTTTAAGTCCTCTTGAAGTCCTTGAGTCAATCGGATCAAAACAATCCTTCCCGACTCAAATTTGACCAAAATTTGTATTTTTTGGGCATACTCCTGCCCCGACGGGGTCATAGGCTTGTAAAGGGCCCGCCCCATCAGGGTAGGGGCCTGTTTTGTAGCATGTATGCCCACTCCGGTGGGGGTTTTGTGAAGGAATATTTTCTACTCTGACGTCCTTTGGGAAATCGGCCATAACGTTTGATCCGGGAAGAGTTACGAGGCCTTCCACCTATCAAATCGAAGATATCGACGAGCTCTACAACTTTCATTCTTTGAGATTTGAGAAATAACGAACAGATGAAGGTCGAAATTGGGCTGGAAGTGACTGCTATGCAAATGGCCACCCAAAATAGTGACGTTCGACGTCCGTTGGTACAAAGATCATAACTCTTGCATCCGAACTCCGATTGGAATGATTCAAGATGTTCCGAAAAGCTAAGAAGAAGCTCTACAATGTAATCCAAGTTCCAAGCCAAGAACATGAAATGAACATGAAAGCCCAAACGATGTCCGGATTGCTTTTCTTTGCGATTTCATACCAATTCTTTGCGATTTCAACTCCCAAGCATATAATCTACAAAATGAACACAAAATGCATGAAAAGTAACTAAGAAACATGAGATTAAGAAAATAATTCAAGTAATAGATTCCTGATAAGTAGGTATAAAACCTACTTATCAAATACCCCTAAACTTAAACATTTGCTTGTCCTCAAGCAAAAACACAAAACAATAATGCTATGCAATGCAACTAATCTACATGCCTACGAATTCAGCAGTAATGACAGAAACAAGTCTATTCAACCGGCCTTAGTAAACTCAAGTAAACATGATAATACATCATATCAAAACTCATCAGTAATTTCTCAATCAATCATCAAATCTTAAACCATTATTACTGATATAGTGCGTGTGTGTTCAACATCCATGCTAACTGATATAATGCTAAATACAACACATAATAGATCTCTTTAAAGGCATCATATAGTGAAAACTCACAAAATTAACGAACAAGCTAAATCCAACAAAATTCAAACATCCACCAAGTTCAAGAGTCCAATCCGGGATACTTATGCTTTACTTTTCATTACGGGGGCTTTTTGCTCTTTTTCCGTTTTATTGTTGTTTTTTTTAACCATGATTGTGCAATGTCTCATTCTATTAGGCTAACAGTGCTACCCTTAGCGAGCTTTCACCAACGAACTCCTGCACAATATATAAGACCTTAGGGCGCTAGGTGTAAAGACACTCCCTCAAGCGTACTTGCTCAAGTAACAAAGGCCCCGAAACAAAACTAGCCACAATATTTTTTGTTCATTTTTTTTCTTTATTTTTTTTCTTTTCTTTTTTCTTCTTTTTGAAGCTTATATATCCCAAATTTATCCCCAAAACTTATGTTTTTGTCTAAATTTAGTTATCTCAGCCTTTTCATGTATTTCATTCATTTAAACTAGTATTATCCTTAAGAAGTCAATTATGTATCAATTTAAACGTAATCAACACAAAGTTGTCTCTAACGTGCTAACCTTGATTATACCAGTTTCAAAAGAGAAAAGATCCAATTCATAACAAAAAAAAAACACGCCAAAGCTCTAATAATTAGTACTATACTTATCTACCCAATTCCAATCTCATCATTGGCCAAAATAAACTTAAACTATCTAACAACTGGATTCATGCAAATGAACATAGTAACTAACTAATATTTTTGATTTTTTTGTCAAACATAAATAAATTTTTTTTACAACTACTTTACTATGCAAACTATTATGCACTTAAACTACATGAATGCAAACATATAATAATCCTAAACTAAACAAACATGACAATTTATGCAAAACTAAAACAACTACATTAAACATGCAAAACTAAACTAATTAACTCCCCCAAACTTAACAATTACAATGTCCTCATTGTAAAATAAAGCATTAAGTAGAAGAGAACTTCCCCAGTAATCAACTAAGCGTGAGGTGATGGTGGCGATGATGCGCGAATGATCATTTTCCTATCCATTGAACCTCCAATACCTAAATGAAGAGAGACAACATGGATTAGAATATTACACTGGATTGGTAAGAGAACTTAATAAGCAAATTAATTCCTATCTACTAAATAAACTAGTAAATCATATAAATATAAAAATTCCTGGGTTGCCTCCCATTTAGCGCTTGAATTATAGTCTTTCAGCCTGACTTTATCTGGTCAACGCTATCCAATTCGTTTTCAAAAATTGAGGAACCCTGCATCCATTAGAAATAATGTTGCTTTTGGTAGGTTCCCATTTGTGATAGTCATTGCATTAAAGTCACCTAACATGCTCTGATTTGGTATGATCTCAATCAAGAACGTCCCACAGCTAAGTGTTTTCTCCATTGTGTATGTGATCACCTTGGGGCATGGAAGCTTGTCACACACAATGGGCTCTTAGTCTATTTTCTCTTTCTCGTCCCACCATGGATTCAAATTTTTACTCGCTCTTATGTCATCAAGAGCTTCACCAACGATATGACTACCAAGTGGGTATGCCTTTGCAAATCTGACTGACTCTTTGATCTTTGGTGGAGACCCATTTAGATCTCCGTCGACCTCTATTTCATTATCCCCAATTGTCTCCACACTATCGATATCTTGTGGCTCATCAAGTCGCATATTTGGTTCGGGTTCTCCGTCAATTTCGTTATCCATGTCACAAAGCCAAGTGTTTGGAGGAAGGTTTCTTACGGCTTTGGTCATTTACTCTATCTGATCCATAAGATTTTGAATTGACCTCGCTTGATTACTCATCTTCTCCTCATTTGCTGCTACGAACTTGGACAACAATTCCTCCAACCTTGAATTATCTGTCTCTTGTGACACTGGAGGTGGACATGAAAATTTCGGTGTGTATGATGGATTTAGAGCGTAATGTTGGTCATCATAATTATAGCTCCATGAAAAATCTGGGTGATACCCCCAATCTTGGTGATAGTTAGGATCAACATAGTTATTGAGGTAATCACCACTATATTATACTTATTGGTTCAAAAATCGATGGTGCATTGATGACTTTGATGGTTGCCAAAGAAATAGTCACACGTAATCGCCATCCTTCGACTCATTGATGCGATAACCTCCAACGCCTTCAAATTTGCTTCAATTTGTATCGACTCTGCGAAAATTGCATTAAGTCCATCAATCTCTTTTTTCCTTGGTTGAGTCATGTTTGTGTATGACCATTGATACATAAAAGTCATCCATGGTACCTAAAAAGAGAGAAATATAGGAAGAGAATTAAAAATAAAAATAAAAATGTTTAAATTAAGACTAATTTGATTGAAATTAATATTGGTAAATAATTATTAAATTAATTCCCAAGCAACGGCGCCAAAAACTTGTTGGGTAAAATCTAATTACGCACAACAACACGCAAGTATACGTGGTCAACAAGTAATAAAGTGAAAGTAGAGTATCGTTCCCACGAGGAATTGTTTAATAAAAATCACCAAGTACTAACTCTCAACCAACTCAATCTTATTTAAACGAATGAATTTCAAATTATATAAGTAAACTAATTCTAATTACCACTAGTTAAATTAAGATTACTGGAGATTTAAGATCACAACTTCACTTATTGCTTCATTTAAGTTAACACACTTCTCATCAATTATTCTCTATCCCAAATTGTTAATCAAGAACACTAAAGCGATAAAACCACCTCTCGATGCATAATACCCATACTCACTTAAATCCACAGGATGATAGAATTAAGCAAGACACCCTAATTAACTAATCCACTATATCTCTATGTGAATTACAATTAAAAAGGATTTAAAGCACAAGTTCTCTATAAGATTACATATATGCGTAAAGGCATATCTCTATCCTAAACACGAATCATGAATTCCATCTATGCGAAATCACAAACACATGCTATCATGATAAGATCTAAATCAATACTTCATCTCTCGAGTTCATATAGATTATCACGGTAATTGTTAGCTAGGCAATTAAGCAATTAAGTCCAAATCACAATAGACAATCCTCACAATAGAACATAATAATTGATAGTGAAGCATATTAAAATAAACTACACAATAAGATCCATTGTAATCTCAAACAAAGAATTAGTTCATGATTATTGAATTAAAACTAAGAATCCACAATTGAATAAACAATAAAAGACAAAGATAGAAGAAGATGAGAAGATAGAATCTATTGTTCAGTAGATTTGAAGCTCCTCCTTGCTCTCCTACTTTTGAATCTTCAATGGTCTCCAAGTTGCTTCAATCTCCAAATCTCATAAGAACTAGTGTTTTTGATCTAATCTACTCTAATCTAATCTAATGGAATCCTCTCTCTCTAATCTAATCTCCCCTAATCCTTGTGATTCTCCTCCTTTTAAAATGTCTCTTCATATGTCTTTAAGTCCTTTTGGAAATCCTTGAGTCAATCGGATCGAAACAATCCTTCCCGGACTCAAATTTAACCAAAATTCATATTTTCTGGGAATACCCCAGCCCTGGCGGGGGTCTAGGCTTGTAAAGGGTCCGCCCCGGCGTGCTTTTGTAGCATGTATGCCCACCTCGGCAGGGGTTTTGAGAAGGAATATTTTCTGCTCTGACATCCTTTGGAAAATCGGCCATAACGTTTGATCCGGGAAGAGTTACGAGGCCTGCCACCTATCAAATCGAAGATAGCGAAGAGCTCTACAACTTTCATTCTTTGAGATTTGAGAAATAACGAACAGATGAAGGTAGAACTTGGGATGGAAGTGACTGCTATGCAAATGGCCACCCAAAATAGTGACGTTCGACGTCCGTTGGTACAAAGATCATAACTCTTGCATCCGAACTCCGATTGGAATGATTCAAGATGTTCCGGAAAGCTAAGAAGAAGCTCTACAATGTAATCCAAGTTCCAAGCCAAGAACATGAAATGAACATGAAAGCCCAAACGATGTCCGGATTGTTTTCTTTGTGATTTTATACCAATTTTTTGTTTGCGATTTCAACTCCCAAGCATATAATCTAAAAATGAACAAAATGCATGAAAAGTAACTAAGAAACATGAGATTAAGCAAATAATTCAAGTAATAGATACCAAATAAAGTAGGTATAAAACCTACTTATCAGTAGTGAAGAGAATCGCTAAATGTGTTAAAATTTAGAAAAATGGCATAAATTTTGAATTAGATTCTTGATTTGATTGGAATTGTTAGAATCATGCTAGGGATGTTTGGTAGTAAGTTTATATCAATTAGGTATCATTACCTTACTGTTTGGTTGAGATATTAGGATATTGGTTCGTAGCAGAGGAGGATGATTTCAAGCTGCGATGTGAGCTACTGGTTGGTATGCCCGTGATGGGTCCTACAATATAAAAGGAGCACTTACGTGGTTGAAGCGATGACTTATAATATTATTATTTTTGTTCGACGCAAGGAGCCCTAAACTGACCTAACCTATCTTAAGTTAAGGAGAATACATAATCTTTAAACATGTGCCAATACACATTGCAAGATGTTTTAGTGGGCTTGAGGCTTGAGTTATAATCTTTTGAAATAAAAGCTAAACGACGAAAACTGTTTAGAAAACCTTATGCCTTTTTGAAATCTAACATTTTGAGCATGTATTCACAACTTATTTAGTTTTATAAATACGTATGAAATGTGAAATCAAGGTACTTTGCATGCTTAGTTTGTTTGTCATGAGATTTTAAGATTTAAAAACCAATTGAGTTGAAAACTCAACGACTTGTATTGTGAACTTTTGAACAACTATGATAGGATAATTTATGCCTCTAAAGATAATCGACATATTCGCACATCTAGTTAGACACGCTATAAACTACGCAAGCATGAACTAAAAGAGTTTCTAAGTAGAAAGCTATACTAATTACATACAAATAAATCTAATACATGCAAGCATGCGTAGAAAGAGGTTGTTTGGCAATGTTATGTGGTTTAATGAATGCTATGGTTAGTAATTGATATAATGAGCTCTTTTAACTTCGTAAAATGAAAATTTATGAGTAAATTTAACATTTGTCGAAAGTAAATAAAAAGGGCCAAACTTAGCTTAAGGGTTCTTTAACATGTATTTGTGAAACAACTTAAACTAGAATGAGTAACTTAAGTAATATTTTCACATATGAGATGATTATAAGAGACTAAAATTTTCCAAAATGTTCGTAAAGATTTTTAAAAGTAAGAACAATGTGAATTATACATCAATGAGTTTGACTTTGTATAGCCTACGTGAGTTTAGATATGTGTGACAAATGTATATAGATATGTATGTCAAGGTGTGTGTGACTAATGAATACCTATACATACATAAATAGGATAATATAGTTCATTGAGGTGATTTTACGCTATAAATGGTAATCAACGATAAAGGCAAGTTTTCTAACTTACACGACTTTGAATATTGTGCAAGTATCTAACCTTAAACTTCCTACATTATTGCAAGTTTCCTAAATTCATTCTTATAATTGAATGCAAGTATGTAGACCTTATTTCTTATTGTGAAACTTTGAATTATTGTTATATCAAACATATTTATATTGAATAAATATTTATATTCGTATGATTATGATTCCTAATCGGAAGTTAATTTTTATATTTTGATTTATGTTATGAGAATTGAACTCAATGTTCATAAACGTTGTCTAAGCTATTCGATCCGGCTAGACAAAAGATCATGTGTTAGAAAGCTATCCAAACCAGTTGACTTGGTGCAGACTCTTATAAATCTACTGAGATGAACAACCCTCTTAAAAGGGGAAATTTTATATTATCGTGAAACCGACGTGCACACATGAGTATGATTAAATGGTATGCAAAACATAGGGTACTTTAGGCTGATCACCTATTGTACTCATTTATATTGGATTTTCAGTATAATACTATTAATTCTAGTAAGAGTTCTTAGTCCTTAGTGACTGCTCAGTGTTCATTCTTATTGAACCTTGAAATGAATAAACTTTGAAATTTTGTTGATATCCTTCAGTCTATAGCGACACTTATTGAAAACTCTTGATACTTCTTGATATCCTTGAACTATTATTTACTATTATACCTTTGAGATTCAAATGTTATAACTACTTATTCTTATTGATATATTACTTGCTGGAAAAACTTGTTGCTCATTCTTGCTTCCTTAAAAACATTACAGTTAAGGCAGAGCAAGGCGATACAACAGGCAAGGACAAAGGAAAAGGCAAGGCTACAGAATAGCTTAGTCCTTTAGGGGTAGAAGAATTATTATTTTTATATTATTATAATGTTTTATTAAGGGATGATCAAATTATGTTTAAGTTTAATCACTAGAATGTTGTAGTGACGATCACGGCACCTTGGGACAAGAATATTTATATTATATCAATGTAAATTCTTCTATTATTCTGTTGTTGATGATTTTAGTATGATATTACAGTACTACAAAAAAGTAAATAGATAACGCGTAAAAAATGTTGTGGTTGCTATCCCAAAAATATCGTATTTAAGGGTGTTATCTATTTGATACCCTTTATATAACGTTTTTAAAACGTTGTAGTTTGACACATTATACAACATTTTTTTCTAAAAAACGTTGTAGATTTGTTTTTCAAAAATTATTAGATGCTTGAAAACGTTGTAGATGGTATGATTCTACAACATTTTCTGGCTAAAAATTTTGTAATTTAATATATCAGACAATGTTTAGACACCTTTAGAATGTGTCATCTATTTAGACAAATTTATATAACGTTTTTAAAACGTTATAGTGTGACTTAAAAATGTTGTAATACATGCATATAACCATTCATTTAAATTCTCATTTAAATTTAAAGCCAAAATATATCAACCATTCAAAATACATCCCAATAATACCATTTGTTTACAGTTTTAAATTACTACATCCACAAAATATATACCAAACTATCCATATATACATCTCAAATTCACTTTTCAATATAAATTACTACTATATTGAATTGTGAATTTGATTACATCCACAAAATAAATCAAACTATCCATAAAATTAAACTACTACCTAAGCATGTGTAAAAAAGCCTAGGTTCTCCCAAAATACGTACATTCATATAACCCTGTACATATCCACCGTTAACTCGAGGCTCTACATGTAGCTGCTTACATACACTGCCCACTCATCCCGTACTTCGTGAATTTGTTCTTGTGTGTACGTTAATCCATTTACCTTATCCCACTGAAATAAAAGAACAACAAATTTAGTTAGAAATAGTACAACTTTAGATGCTGGTTTTTGATACTCCATATAAATTAGTTAGAAACCAAATACTAATATGTAAGATATGATCTTTCTATATAAAATGCTTTTACAAGATTGACTAGAATTATGTTAGAGTGACCATGAAAAATATTAAACTGAAGATAAGACATTCAAGAAAAAAAGAACTAAATCCATTAGAGTACTAAATGTTGGACGATCAACAGACATTTAAGATAAAAAGAACTAACTCCCTCTCACCTTGAAGGATATTAATCTCCACACTCGTTTGTCCATCGGCAGCTGTTGAGAATACCTCTGATTTTGAAGTGGGCAGTGTTGTGTTTCGAGGGATAATCTTTGTCATAACACCACCAAGAGTTTCTAGCCAAATAGACAGTGGTGTTACATCCAAAAGGACAATATCACTGACATCTCCAGCCAAAACACCAACCTAAAATGGAACAAAAATTCCAGATAATCAGTTCATTACCAACTACTTCAATCAAAAGAAGAATTCAAGTACAAACAAACTCCAAATCGACACCTATTCCTTCCTAGACTACCTACAGGTACTTCACTTTGTTAAAAGACGACTAATTAAATATCGGACTGAATGGTGACAACTACACCAGGAAAAGGAGGGTGAATGTACCTGAACTGCAGCTCTTAGGGCAACAACCTCATCAGGATTGACAGTAACATTGGGTTCTTTTCCAGTCAAAGACTTAATAACTCCCTGAACAACCGGAATACGGGTTGAACCACCAACAAGGATCACTTCATCTATATCTTTGAAAGAGAGCTTTACATCCCTCAAGGAATTTTGAACAGGGGTTTTAAGCCTAAAAAAACAGGTGAACACAATTAAATTCAAAAAAATCAAAAAAATTAGAGAAGCGGTAAAGACTAGCAGCATAAAGAGATCAGAGACGAGCGACAATGGTGTGTAATATATGCTCATGTAGTTGGCGAGAAACTTCTTTTAAGGAATTATAGGTACCTATCAAGTAGATCTGAGCATAGTTCCTCAAATTTTGCCCGAGTAAGGGTGGTCTCTATGTGTTTAGGGCCATCTGCAGTAGCTGTAATAAAAGGAAAACTAGGGGAAAACCTGAAAAATAAATGAACTGAGTTGAATCAATGCAAAAGAAAGAAAGTGAATTCAATATTGTAATTTGCAACTCAAAATATACAGTAAAACACACGTACCTTATATTAGCCTGGGTCAAAGATGACAGCTCCATCTTAGCTTTCTCTGCTGTCTCAGTCAGACGTTGAAGAGCTTGTTTGTCCTTCAAAAGATCTTAGCGTGCGTATTCTACAAGTATCGTTATCATCAGCTTTGTCAAAGAATAACAACAACTCTATTACTACTACACAACACCCACCACGTTACTAATTACTAATCAACTTCTCAGAAAAGTTCAAGGATCATCAACGCAACAAGCAGGCAGTCCATGGTTTTTCAGGAGAAAATAACCCTATTTGATTTTCTCCACATAAGAAAATAAAAAAGCATGGTAACAAATCATTCTTGCAAAAACATCATTTAAATTAAACATGATAAAAAAAAACTTAACCCACACACACACACAAGAATAACAAGAATAACAAACCAAAATTCTCATTGGTACATTACCTTTTCGGTAGAGTTAAACTATTCCCCTATCAATGAAAATGCACAAAAGATAATAAATTTCCATATGCGAGGAATATGCTGGAGTTTATTGACATGAGGTAGCTAACTTTGTAGAAACTACAAAGTAACATAAAGAATATTAGGAAAAGTCAAAATCTGAATTACCTGACCCAACTTGATATATGTAGCACCCATACATTCAAACAATCTTCTCAAGTAAACTGGGGATAGTAATCCAAGTTGCAGCTGAGTTGGTAATCCAGCAGATGATTTGGTCTTCACTACATGGACTTGTAGGCTGAATTAGGAATTTTTAGTCTTTAAGCCATCTGGGATTTTTACAGAAACAAGTTGACTAAATGAATGAGGGAGCTTTAAGTCATCTGGGATTTTCTCAGAGTTCACTTGATTAAGGACCTTGTAGAAGTCTCTAACCAACCTCTGCAGCCACATAGAGATGCAGATTCAGCTTAACAATTATGAAAAAAAGTTGTTTTCAAAGAAGACTGTTAAGGCAAGATTATGGGTTGTGGGTGAGCGGAGAGTAATTTGTAAAGTAGGAAACAAGATAGAAAGTTTTATTACCCTTGAATCATCTACCCTACCAAGAAGCCTTGGTCCCAAACGCCTGCCTAAACTATCTGAAGAATGGATGAAACGAAGAATGAAACCAATTGTATGTTGATACAGACATGTTAATACATTTAAAAAGGCAACAATCTTTTTTTTAAAACAATGTAGGAAACATCAATAATTTGAACAATATATAGATGTAAAAAGTGGTTTATACAAGGCAAGGGCACCTAAATGCAAAATCAAAGACAACATCATGATGATACAACAACATACAATTAAAAGAACATATGCAGATGCAAATCAAGAAAATAATTGCAATACAAAGTGCGCCATCTAAACTTGGAAATACTTCTCTTTATAGAAAAAGCAATGGCAACACATAATGACAAAAGAACAGAAGCTGAAATAAATAACTGAGAACATATTATAATTCCAGCAGTTTAAGAGTATATATATAATTTTGTACCTCCATAATTAGAAGAGAGTGTGTAAAACTCAGTCAAAAATCAAAATTAAACCAATCCAATCAGAACTGTGGTAAAACAAGTATTGATAACATTTAACATCAATTCCTTTTTGCCCAAACAACAAACCCAACATTTTAAAACAATTCATTTTTTCCCATCATGAGCCAACTGTTGTCCAATTCGTAGATTGTAAAGGTAAACTGTTGTTTAACCATAGAGAGAATAGGTAGATTCTATGAAAAACTTATATTTTCTGCAGTTGTATGGTCAAACTGACGTCTTGCTTCCAAGTATTTTGGATTAACATGTATGCCATGCATTGGTCGAGGAGATTCAGAAGCTCGCAAGGGAGTCGAACCAAAAGATTGACGATCAATAGCTGGAGAAAATTTCAGTTGAGCCTCAATATTACATAGAATTGAAGGAGGAAACACCGTCGACCAGGTACCAAACAAATGGCACATAGAAGGACGCAGACTTAGGTTTACTTGCATATATGCCTCACAGAAAACCTTGACAAGAATTTAAGAAAATGTGAATATAAGAATCTGTAGGCAAATCAAATCATAAAAGTAAATTCAAAACTAAGATCAAAATTCCAGCTCACTCACCTTAGGTAGCCGCACAGAAAAGTATCTTACATATTCCTTACCAATATTCTTGACCATACTGTCCAAAAGATATAAACAAGGCAGTTTATGTTCAGCTACAGCCTATAAAAAGACAATTATTAGATGATCAATATCTGCAAAAGGATAACAATTCAAAATACCAGCACTTAGAGAACCCAACAGATCAATTGTCACAAATAAAATAGGATCTACAATATATGCTTTATCTTGGGAAGAATCACTTAGATTGTGCCTAATGCTAGTGTTGTACTTGATTTAGGTTTTATAGATTACATGCATCTGGATATTAAAATTTTAGCATTGTTCTTTAATATTAGGTTTTATAGAAGTCCAAGTAGTCCCTCAGTCTCAAATGAAAGTCTTTTTATATCTATAATCCCAAAAAGACAGTCCATTTCTAAAGATATGGATAATTTAAAAATTGAAATGGACAATGGATTTTCATTTGGGACAAAGGGAGTATATAAAATTGAGGAATTAGTTCATACTGGTGGAATTATTTTGTTTTACTTTTCTTTTCTCTCTCCTTTTTCATTTTTCCTTCCTTTACACTTAGTTTTCCGAATTCCAAAGAAATCCTTTATTGGTGAAATCACCAAGCAGTTCTAGATTTAATATTCTTCTAATTTCTCAGCTTGTTTACTGTGAAAAATACTCCAGAGATTTCAATAATTTTTAACAGTCTTCCCCAATCTCAGGAAATTCAACAAGAAAAAAGATATTAATAGCAATGCATAACTTAAATTAGAGAAAGAGGAGCTAATAACCTCTTGTAATAGTTGATCCTGGCGAGAAATATCTTCAATCGAAGAGCTAGTAGAGCTCCAATTATACTCATGATCACTCACACTATCACTTCCCTACAATGGATCCCTAATTTCCCCCTTCACATGCTCAGGAGGTTTAGTCACAGCAGGTGGCGCAACAGGAACAGACTAATCCACCGATAAATTAGTGGAAGTAGTGTTGGAGGACGAGCGAGTGGGCCTAATATAAACGTCGTCATCTGGTGGTGGCGACAGTTGTGGAGGGGATGGTACCTGTGGCGTTGGTGACGGCGGTAGCGGGGGAGCGGTGGACCAAAGAGAGCTGTTGAGCCAATCAGGAACTTTCTTTTTCACCATTTCTGATCTGAAAAAAAAAGAATTAAATTTTCTTTCTAGAGTGGTGGTGTGGGATAGGGCTCGTTCGCGGGAGGATTTCAGCAAGGGGAGGGTTTTTAATTTGAAGTTTTCACTTCCGCACCAATTATTTTAAGCTCCGTATTTTTGACATAGATAACATTTTTTTAAAAAAAATGTTATCTATTTAAAACTAAAAATTATCCTTATAAATAGATAACATTTTTTCATGTGTATCTACAACGTTTTGTTAAAAAAAGGTTGTGAAAAAAAATACCACAACATTTTTTATAAAAACGTTATTGTTTAAGTGTTGTCTATTTACTGTTTTGTACTAGTGTTAGAATTATCACGTGACGAACCAAATTTGAGATATGAGTGTCTGAATTTGGGGGCGTCACAGGTTGATATCAAAGAATTAGGTTATAAACCTTAGGAGCGAGAATCCTTAGACTATAACCATAGAAGAACATCGAGGATAGAAGGAGATAAAACTCATATAGAGTTTTCATAGAGATATAATAACATGATGAAATATCTTTTCATTATATACAATGAATTTATGTTTGATTTTGACATTCTAACAGAGGTTGTTGTTTGTTGTCTTGTGTTTGTGGTTGTAGGATGTCGGACTTGGTAGGACCCAATAGAGTGGTAGAGGAGGAGCCACGTGACATACACCTGGTGTATGAGGCACCATTAATAGCTGAGCCCATTTCGGCGATGGCTCTCATCGATGATGAGGATGAGATAGAACAATTTTATATAGAGTCGGATCCCGAGGAAGAACCTATTGATGATGAGCCCGTAGAGGATTCCGATGAGGCTACTTTTGAAGGCCGAATATTGGGGGAATATGAGGAGCGGATTTTGGAATTCGAATGCCGAGTTGAGGAACTAGAGACCCATGCTCAAGAGAGAGAAACTGAGATACAAAAATTGAGGGAGGAAGGCCATGAGAGGAAAAGGAAGATGCAAGAGATGGAGGTATAGATTTCCTATCGCAAAAAAGTAGGTGTTCAGATGGGAACCCTGTTTCACCGATCGATATCCTAGAACGTAGAATTGGTGGGTAAGCTAGAGGAGTCTAAGTAGAAGGAGTTAAGTGAGAAAGCCGAGAAAGAGGCTCTTTGCACTCAGCTTGAGCTGGAGGTAATGGAGAGGATCCACTTCGAGGAGAAGTGGGAAGAAGTTAATGATAGATCAAGAGACCTGTAAGATGAAGTGAGGTATAAGAGTAGGAAGATGAATAAGATGGGTTATGCTTTTAAATGGGCATGGAGAGATTGATTGATGGTGTATATCATTACCCAGCGGAGCAGGGACAGACCCGTCATACCATAAGCAGGGACTTGGTGGCGCACATAACTCAAAAGGAATACAAGAGCGTTGTGGAGCACGAAATGTAAGATTGAGGTCTAGATGGTAGTACTCTAGTAGTAGTAGTTGTTGTTTATCTATGATCTATTGATGTAATCCCCAATCTTTTGTGTGAGATATAGGATAGTTACGTAAACCCCAAACTTTTGCACAATGTTAAGGGGTAGTATGTTGTGTTTCCCCATCTTTTGTGATATTAAGGGATAAAAGTTAACGTTTATAGAAGTATGCTAGGAATGATCACTTGATGTAATAATTTGGAATATGAATATAAATGTTCTTATTTCAGAAACTGTGTCAGGAAATTTTGTTTTCCTTTTCGCATTAAAGAAATACTTAATTAATTTAATTAGAGACTGAGGATGAAATTTTGTGATGCAGAAAATGTCACCCAGACATAGACTAGCAACACCGGAGGAATCGGTCAATACCAGGAGGGAACAAGTGGACCCTATCCAATGGCTAGTAGACTTACTAGGAGAAGCCCTGTGGGGAAGAAACAACGAACCGGTACAACCCAATCTCCAAGTGCTTCCAGTTATGAACTTTAAAGACTTTAAGATTTTAGGACCTCCGGAGTTTACGGGTACTACCGACCCTATCGTGGCACAGACGTAGATCAAAGAAATGGAGAAAGCCTTTGCCATCGCCCGTGTGGGTGAATATCAAAAACCGTGTTCGCTACGTACATGATGAGGGGTGAAGCCAACTACTGGTGGGAAGTAAATCAACATAGGGCGAGAGAAAAAACTATAACCTGGGAAAGGTTTAAGACTTTGTTCTTCAGGAAGTAAGAATAGGATGGAGATAAAGTTTGTAGAACTGAAACAAGGGAGATGACTGTGACGTAGTACGCGACCAAGTTCAATGAACTCCCACGATTTGCAACACATGAAGTAGACACCGAAGAAAGGAAAGCTCGACGCTTCGAACTCGGACAAAAACCTTGGTTGTTCAACAAGGTGTCGGTCCTTCAAATCGACTTGTTCGCCACATTGTTGGAGAAGGTGATAATTGTTGAGGGAGGTAGTGAGGCTTTGAGCCAATACAACAAGGAGAAGAAGAACAAGAATGCTGGGGGAGAAACTCGTGGAGGGAGTAGCGGTGGTGGAAGAAATCTGGGAAAAAGGAAATGGGATAATAATAACAACAACAATACTAGCAATCAACACATCAGTCAGTTAGGAAGTTACCAAGGAGAGTTTAAGAAAAGAAGTTAAGCTTGCTCGATTTGTGGGAAGAACCATCAAGGGGAGTGCTGGAAAGGGCGCAGTGTCTACTACAACTGCGGCCAGGAAAGACACATTTCACCAAACTGTCCAAAGCCAAAAAAGATCAAGGGATGTTTCATGTGTGGCTCAACTTAGCATCAAATCAAGGATTGCCCAAAGAAGGGGAGCAACGGAAGAAGCGGCCAACAGGGTGGGGGCAACAAGCTGATGATCGGCGGACCAATGTAATCCAACTGACCGATTGTCCAAACCATTAACATGATTATCCAAGACGCAGTGGCTGCGAATGATGTGGTGTCAGGTATTTTCCTAATCAATAATATAAATGCATATGTATTATTTGATTTGGGTGCTACATGTTCCTTTGTGTCTGAAGAATTTGCTAATCGATTAAACCTTCCCCATGAACGCTTAGAAAATTTGTTGAACATAGAGGTTGTGAATAAGAAAGTAATTCCCGTAGAGTTTTGATGAGTGGGTTTTATACCCATTAATTGAGTGCATTTGAGCTTAATTTTTTGGAAGTTTTTAAGGGTTTGTGTCTATTCATGCATGTTTTATGTTGTTTTGTAGGAATTGGGACAAAAGTCACTTGGATCGACGTTTGGGGTTGCTAGATTCGTATTTTTGGCTTGCCATTTACAAAGCAGCCACTTCAGAACCAATTTTATCATTTCTCAAACCGTTATTTCAAAAAACTAAAAGAATAAAAGTTGTAGATATACGTCTCCTCTTTTCAGAACATCTTGAATCATTAAAATTAGAGTTCAGACGAAGAAGTTATGGCCATTTCCCCAAAGGACGTTAGAGCAAAAAATTTCCAAAAAAAAGACCCATGTCGGGGCAAACATTATACACACAAAACCCCCGTCGGGGAGGGGATACTGAGGCAAAAACAAAAACAACCCCCGCCGGGGCTGGCCTAGTTAGTAAAAAAACACTGCCGGGGTGGGGCTGTCGGGAAGAAAAGAGAGTTTTTCAGAATTTGAGTTCAAGAAGGATTGGTTCGAGCTGATTGATCAAGGACACTTCCAAGATGATTAAAAGACATATGATGAGGCATATAAAAGGAGGAAAATCACCAGGATTAGAGGGAGATGATTCTATTAGAATAGATTAGAGTAGATTAGGACCAAAAACCCTAGTTCATATTAGTTTTGGAAATTGAAGCAACTTGAAGACCATTGAAAATCAAGAGCAGGAGCTTGAGGAAGAGGAAGACTTGCTGAAAACAGATTTATTCTTCACTCTATTCTTATTTTTGTCTTTTAATGTTTATTCAATTATGGATTCTTGGTTTTAATTCATTAATCATGAACTAAATCTTTTGTTTAAGATTACAATGGAGCTTATTGTATAGTTTATTTTTAGTATGCTTCTCTATTAATTATTGTTATTATTCTTAGTTTGTCTGTTATGATTTGTGATGAATTGCTTAATTACCTAGATAACAATTACCGTGATAATCTATATGAAATCAAGAGATGAATTATAGATTTAGATCCGATCATAATAGCATGTGATTTTATTTTCTACATGGCGTTGGAATACATAATTTATGTCTAGGATAGAGATATACCTATGCATCGCATGTTATCTGAAAAAGAACTTGTGCTTAAAATCCTCTTTAATTGTAATTCACATAGAGATATAGTGAATTAATTAATTAGGGTGTTCTTCTTAATTCTATCATCTGTGGATTAAAGTTGATTTGAGTATGATGCATTGAGAGATGGTCATATTTAATTATGTGTTCTTGATTAACAATTCAACATAGTGAGCATAATTGATAAGAAGTGCATTAATTTAAGTGAAGCAATAAGTGAAGTTGTGATCTTAAATCTCCGTAAATTGATTTTTAATTAGTGGTAATTAGAATTTGTGTAATTAAATAATTTAATTCATAATCTTAAATTGATTGTTTAAATAAAATTAGTTTGATTAAGAGTTAATATTTGGTAATTTGTATTAATAATTCCCCATGGGAACGATACTCTACTTACACTTTATTACTTGTTGATCACGTATACTTGCGTGTTATGCTTAATTAGATTTTACCCAACAAGTTTTTAGCGCCGTTGCCGGGGAATTAGTTTAATATTTTTTTGCCAATATTAACTTCAATCAAATTAGTCTTAATTTAAACATTTTTTATTTTTATTATTTTATTATCTTCCTATTTTTCTCTCTTTCTAGGTACCATGGCTGGATGCAATCATCAAAGGCCATATTTGAGTATGTCTCAACCAAAGGACACGACAATTGATGAATTCAATAGAATTTCTGCATTTTCAGCACAACTAGAGATACTTTCTAGGAGGTTGGACGTTGTTGCAAACCAACGAATTCGAAGGATAGTGGTAGTTTGTAATTATTGTGCTGACAATCACCCGAGTCATCAATGCATCATCAGTCTTGGGCCGGTACAGTATGGTGGTAACTATCTCAACCAGTATATATAAGCAAATTATCATCAAGCTTGGGGGTATCACCCAGATTCATCATGCAGCTACAATTATGAAGACCAATACTACGCTCCAAACCTAACATACACACCAGAATTCTTATGTCCATTGCCACTGGAAGAAAAGTCAAATTTTGAGGAATTCATGTCGAAGCTCATAGCAAACCAAGAGGAGAGGATGATGAGTCATAAAATATTAAGCAATAATTTTCAGAACCAGATGGAAGAACTCATCACTACTTCAACCCATGGTCCTCAATACATGGATTCCAAAACTGAGACATATAATTCAAGGTTGGTGGACTTGTTGTCCAAGTTCGTAGCATCAAATGAGGATATAATGATTAATCAAGAGATATCAATTCAAAATCTTTAGAACCAAATAGATCAAATGTTCAAAGCCTTGAACAACTATGCTAAAAAAAATTGGTGTTATGACATGGATTCCAAGATTGATGAAGTGCCCGAGCCAAATCTACAACTGGATGAGCCACAAGATGTTGAAAAAAAGAGACAAGTGGGGATAATGAAAACAAGGTCGGCGAAGAACTAATTGTGGGTACCAATGATGATGAGCCGATGTTATTTATGCCCCAAATGCCTTCTCCACCAAAGTTCAAGGATACTGTTAGATTTGCAAAACCTTGTCCGATTGGTAGTCATGTTGACGGTAAAGCTCCTTATCACGTAAGAGCGAGTACAACTTCGAAGCCTTGATGCAATAAGTGGGATGAGAAAGTTGAAGAACCAGTTGGGTTGGCACAATGGAGAAAACACCTAGATTTTGGACGTTCTTGAATATGATTTTATCTAAACAAAGCATGCTAGGTGACTTTAATTCAATGGTTATCACGAATGGGAACCTACCAAAAGTTATATTGTTTCTGATGGATGGAGGGCTCCTCAACTATCGAAGAGGAATTATAACGTTGACCAGACAAAGTCAGGCTGAAAGACTTTAATTCAAGTGCTAACTGGGAGGCAACCCAGAAATTGTTATATTTATATGCTTTATTAGTTTTTTTAGTAGATAGGAATTAATTTGCTTATTAAGTTCTCTTATAAATCCAAAGTGCTATTCTAATCCATGTTGTCTCTCTTCATTGAAGGTATTGGTGGCTTAATAAATAAACAAATAATTATTGAAAGGGAAGCCACCAACCTGAGCCCATGCCACAATATCCTCCTTTAGATCCCGATGTGGAGGAGTTTTCAGTCTTTGTTCCACAACCACCACCACCACAAGCATAACAAATCAGGGAAGTCCTTAACTCTTCAATTCTTTTTATTTAAACAATGAGAACATTGTTCACTTCAAGTTTGGGGGTGGATCATATTGTATTACACAATTGTTTAGTTCATATACATTGCATTGGTTAGTATGTTTATTTTTTCATATTGTAGACATGTTTCAATTAATATATATATATATATATATATATTAATATATATATATATATATATATATATATATATATATTCTTTAAGTATTAAGTGTTTGCATATAGAATGTTTGCATTAATCTAGGTAATGGATTATTTTGAATTTAGCTCGGTCTATGATAAGATTGGTTTTGTTTGTTAACTTGAACAATGTTGATAATTGATGATGAGTTCTAATTTTAATCATGATGATAATCTGAGCCTGTCTGAAACTTATGTAACCGATTAACACTTAATGTTTAAATGTTTTAATCCACTTGGTTCTGGGGTTTTATAATTTTGTTTCTAGGGGAAAATCTTGGTTAAAATTTAAGGTAATTAGTGAACTGACAGTAAAGGTTAGAATGAAGTAAAAGCTTGAGTTTGGGGGAATCTATGGGGTATATATATTATAAAAGAAAAAAGAAGAAGAGAAAAATGATGAAAAAAAATAAATAATCGAAAATCCAAAAAAATGAATAAACACTATGGCATGCTTGTCTAGTTTTGTGGTCTTTGTAACTTTAGTAAGTAAGCCCAAGGGGATTGTCTTTACACCTAGCGCCCTAAGGTCTTAATGGCTTAGGAGTTGTTGGTCGAAAGCTCGTTAAGGTAGCATTGAAAAGCCTAAGGGAATAAGACATTGCACAACCATGAGAAAAATAAAAAAATGAATAAAACATGAGAAAGAGAAAAAATGCCCTCGTGATTGAATAAAAGTAGAAATAAATCATGTATTAACCCTTAGACTTGGTAATTGCTTAGTTTTAACCGGAGTTGTCATGTTCACAAAAGTAATTTAATTAGAACTGAAATTTTCCGTCTAAGAAGTTTGTTATGTGATTTTCTTGAACTGTGGTTGGTTAGAATGGTTAACAAGCATACACGCACAACATGGGTGATGACAGGTTTGGATTGACTAACTTATTAGAGTTACAGACTTTAACTTGTTTAGATATATTGTTTGAGTATCATTGGTATCTTTGAGGCCTGTTGTTATATATTATACTAATTTATTACTGGGTTCGTAGGTATATTAGGAAGTAGATCATGCATATTCATTCATGTAGTTGAGTTAGGTTATTTATTTTTAGTTCTTTTGTATTTTTGCTTGAGGACAAACAAATGTTTATGTTTGGGGGTATTTGATGAGTGGGTTTTATACCCATTAATTGAGTGTATTTGAGCTTAATCTATTGGAAGTTTTTAAGGTTTTGAGTCTATTCATACATGTTGTAAGTTGTTTTGTAGGAATTGGGACAAAAATTACTTGGATCGACGTTCGGGATTGCTAGATTCACATTTTTTGCTTGCCATTTACATAGCAGCCACTTCATAGCCAATTTCATCATTGCTCCAACTCTTATTTTGAAAAATGCAAAGAATGAAAGTTATAGATCTACAACTCCTCTTTCTGTAACATCTTGAATCATCAAAATCAGAGTTCAGATGAAAACGCTATGACCATTTTCCCAAAGGACGTCAGAGCATAAAATTTCCAAAAAAGGATCCCCGCCGGGGAGGACATTATACACACAAAACCGCAGCCAGGGCGGGGGTACTGAGGCAAAAATAGAAACAACCCCCGCCGGGGCGGGTCTAGTTAGCAAAAAAAAAAACCCCGTCGGGGCGGGGGTGTCGGGAAGAAAAAGGAGTTTTTAAGAATTTGAGTCCAAGAAGGATTGGTTCGAGCTGATTGATCAAGGACACTTCCAGGAGGATTAAAAGACATATGACGAGACATATAAAAGGTGGAGAATCACCAGGATTAGAGGGAGAAGATTCCATTAGAATAGTCTAGAGTAGATTAGGACCAAAACCCAAGTTTTTATTAGTTTTGGACATTAAAGCAACTTGAAGACTATTGAAGATCAAGAGCAGGAACTTGAAGAAGATGGAGAT
Source organism: Panax ginseng (assembly GCA_020205605.1). Taxonomy (NCBI): domain Eukaryota; kingdom Viridiplantae; phylum Streptophyta; class Magnoliopsida; order Apiales; family Araliaceae; genus Panax; species Panax ginseng. Next base: position 50,398,091 of record CM035136.1, on the reverse strand, counting down.
TTGCTAACAACAGATTTATTCTTCACTCTACTCTTATTTTTGTCTTTTATTGTTTATTCAATTGTGGATTCTTGGTTTTAATTCATTAATCATGAACTAAATCTTTTGTTTAAGATTAGAATGGAGCTTATTGCATAGTTTATTTTTAGTATGCTTCTTTATTAATTATTGTGATTATTCTTAGTTTGTCTATTATGAATTGTGATGAATTGCTTAATTGCCTAGCTAACAATTACAGTGATAATCTATATGAAATCGAGACATAAATTATAGATTTAGATATGATCATAATAGCATGTGATTGTGTTTTCTACATGGTGTTGGAATACATAATTTGTGTTTAGGATAGAGATATACCAATGCATCGCATGTAATCTGAAAAAGAACTTGTGCTTAAAATCCCCTTTAATTGTAATTCAAATAGAGATATAGTGAATTAGTTGATTAGGGTGTTCTTCTTAATTATATCATCTGTGGATTTAAGTTGATTTGAGTATGATGCATTGAGAGATGGTCATATTTACTTATGTGTTCTTGATTAACAATTCAGCTAGTGAGCATAATTGATAAGAAGTGTATTATTTTAAGTGAAGCAATAAGTGAAGTTGTGATCTTAAATCTCCATAATCTGATTTTTAATTAGTGGTAATTAAAATTAGTGTAATTAAATAATTTAATTCATAATCTTAAATTGATTGTTTAAATAAAATTTATTTCATTAAAAGTTAGTATTTGGTAATTTGTATCAATAATTCCTCATGGGAACGATACTCTACATACACTTTATTACTTGTTGACCACGTATACTTGCGTGTTGTGCATAATTAGATTTTACCTAACAAGTTTGTTTACCAAAATTATTGTGCAAACATTAGAGGTCACGAACTAAGCGTAAATTTGATTCCTATAAGACTAGGAGAGTTTGATGTGATATTAAGAGTGGATTGGTTATCCAACCACGTTGCGATAATCGACTGTCAAAAGAAAAGTGTGACCCTTCAGACTTTAAATCGGTCTAAGGTAGTGTTTTATGGTAGCTCATCGCTTAAGAAATCGTGTTTCCTTACGATGAATCAGGCCAAGAAATTGTTAAAGAAAGGATATGTAGGTTATTTAGCCTATATAGTGTATACTTGAAAAAAGGGAGTAGAAATGAAAAACATATTGGTAGTCAAAGATTTTCAAAAATGTGTTTCCAGACGATCTGCATGGTCTTCCACCAGACAGAGAAATCAAATTCGTGATAAACTTAGCACCAGGAAGTGCACCGATTTCAAAATCCCCATATTGTATGTTGCCAGTAGAAATGAAGGAATTGATGAGACAATTACAAGAGTTGCTAGATAAGGGTTACATTCGGCCGAGTGTGTCTCATTGGGAAGCACTAGTGTTGTTTATAAAGAAGAAGGATGGATCGATGAGGCTCTTTATCGACTATTAGGAGTTGAACCGAGTGACGATTAAGAATATATATTTGTTGCCAAGGATAGACGACATTTTCGATCAACTGAAGGGAACGGAGTGTTTTTCCAAGATAGACTTACGAACGGGTTATCATCATTTGAAAGTGCAAGAGGAGAACATACCAAAGACGACATTTCGAACCCGCTACAGACATTTCAAATTTCTAGTGATGTCATTCGGGTTGACAAATGCTCCGGTAGCATTTATGGACTTGATAAACCGAATTTTCAAGTCCTATTTAGATAAGTTCCTAGTAGTATTTATCGACGAAATTTTGATTTATTCAAAGACTAAGGAAGAGCATTCCGAGTATTTGAAGATGGTTTTGGAAGCATTGAGATGAGAAAGGATGTACGCAAAATTTTTGAAATGTGAATTTTGGATGGAGACGATTCATTTTTTAGGACACGTGATAGATCCAAATGGAATTTTCATAGATCCTGCAAAAGTTGAGGCTGTAAGTAACTAGATATAATCGAAGACGCCAACAGAATTAAGAAGTTTCCTAAGGTTAGTCGGGTACTATCAAAGATTTATCCAAGATTTTTCTAAGAAATCAACCTTGCTGACCAATCTAACGAGGAAGAAGGTGAAGTTCATATGGATGAACAAATACGAAGAGAGTTACCAAGAGTTGAAGAAGAGGTTGAGTGAGGCACCTGTATTATCATTACAAGATGATACATTAGGATTTGTGGTGTATAGTGATTCATTGCATTGAGGACTTGGTTGTGTGCTAATGCAATACGGCAAGGTCATTGCGTACACATCACGACATTTGAAAGGTTTTGAAAAATGACATCACGATGATAGTTTTTACGTTGAAGATTTGGCGGCATTATTTGTATGGAGAAAAATGTGAGATATACACGGACCACAAGATTCTTAAATATATCTTCACATAGAAGGAGTTGAATATGTGACAAAGAAGGTTGTTGGAATTAATCAAGGATTACGACTGCGAAATTCTTTATCACCTAGGAAAAGTAAATGTGGTAGCTGACACTTTGAGTAGAAAAGGAAGGGAGAAGTTATTCAAATTGACAACTTATGAGGAATTAATAAGAGAAATGGGAAAGTTGGAAATAGAGGTGGAAGAATCGAAAGAAGCGGAAGGAAAATTATTTATGATGGAAGCTCACCCGACGTTATTTGATAGAATAAAGGTAGCGCAAGAGAAAGATGAAGAATGTGAGAAGGTAAGGAAGAGAATATTAGAAAATGAGGAAGAAAAGTTCAAAGTGGATAAGGACGGTATATTGAGATTTGAGGGTCGAGTATGGGTTCCAGCTGTAACCGAACTGAGAGAGGAAATGTTGCATAAAGCACACAATACGACATATTATGTTCATCTAGGAGGCACAAAGATGTACCAGGATCTTCGACACCATTTTTGGTGGCCTAATTTGAAAAGAGAGGTTACAGAGTGCGTTAGTAGATGCCTTTCTTATCAAAGAGTCAAAGCAGAAAACCAAACGCCAAGTGGACTACTTCAATCATTGGAAATACTAGAGTGGAAATGGGAGCACATTACGATGAACTTCGTGGTTGGACTTTCGATCACATATAAGGGTTATGATGCCAATTGGGTTATCGTGGACCGACTGACAAAGAAATCTTATTTTCTACCCATTAAGACTTGATTCAATTTGAACCAGTTAGCAAATTTATATGTAAATCAAATTGTATCGCGATATGGAGTGTCGGTGTTGATTGTCTCCGATCGAGATCCGCGTTTCACGTCAAAATTTTGGAAAAGTTTGCAGGAACTAATGGGAACTCAGTTGAGATTAAGTACTGCTTATCACCCTCAAACGAATGGGTAGAGTGAATGAACCATACAAACATTGGAGGACATGCTTAGAGCTTGCATGATGGACTTCAAGGGGAATTGGGACGACCACTTACCATTGGTAGAATTCGATTGCAATAATAGCTATCATGTGAGTATCGGTATGCCAATATTTAAAGCTCTTTACAGTAGAAAGTGTAGAACACCATTGTGTTGGGACAAAGTCGGAGAACGATGACTTTTGGGACCAGAATTAGTTCAACAAACGGCTGACGTGGTAACAACGATAAGAGCCAGATTGGTAAGAGATCGCCAAAAGAAGTATGCTAATTTTTATCGTTAGAATCAAGGCTTTGAAGTCAGTAGTTTTATGTTTTTGAAGGTGTCTCCCTGGAAGGGAAAGATCAGATTCAGAAAGAAAGGAAAATTGAGTCCGAGGTTCATAGGACCATTCGAAGTATTGCGAAGAATAGGTGAAGTGGCATACAAGGTAGCTTTACCGCCTGAATTGGAACACATCCACAACGTGTTTCACATTTCGGTGTTACATCCGTATAAGCCTGACTATAGACATGTGATCTCCTATGAGCCCATTCAAGTAGGGAAAAATCTAATGTATGAGGAAATTCCTATTCAAATACTAGATAGAAAGGAGCAAACGTTGAGGAATAAAGTTATATCTTCTGTAAAAGTAGTTTGGAGAAACCACGACATCGAAGAGGCCACGTGAGAATTAGAAGATAAGATGCGAAGGGATTATCCCTATTTATTTGTGTAACCTTGTACCAATTTTGAGGACGGAATTCTTATAATGCGGGGAGGATGTAATACCCGCGAATTTTAATAAATAATATTAGTATTGAGAATAAGATTATTTGAATATTTACTTGAAAATAAATACATATAGTGATGGCATGAGTTGTGGTAATTCATTTAATTTAATAAGCATGTGATAATTAAGCAATGTAGTAGAAGTGATGTGAAGCTTATTTTAAACTTTTGAACTTATGCCTAATGTGGCAAAGTGGTGAAATGAGAAAGCTACTAATTAAATTAATGATGAAATGGATTAAATTAATTAGTACTAGTAATAAATAAATAATTACATAATATGATTGATTAATTCCTATTATTATTCATTAATTAACATGAACAATAGCATGTAAGGTGTAATCATATATTAGAAGGTTTCTTCATTCGATATAAAATGAGGTGTGACATTGGAATGCGAATAATTATTATATAAAAATATATGATAAAGGTAATCTTTAAATTATGTAATTTGCTAAGTTATATTGAAGAGTCTTATGTGACCACATGATGTGTGTGGGAGTAATTAAATGGGTATTTTAAACCTATGAGAGAAAATAATTTTGACTAAATAAATAATTAATATTAAATGATTATTTTAATATCTAAGTAGAATTGGAATAATAAGTTTTATGGAAAATAATATTGGTACCCAATTAAATTATATTCTAGTCTAATGTAAATATTATTTGAAATAAACCAATGTACATAGATTATATAATCCTATGTGTGTAATTATTAGTGGATGTATATGTATTCTTATTTGTTGACAAATAACAAATAAACCCATACCCATGTATGCTAGTAGTAGTATGAAATGTTGAGCATTAGAGAGTTGTCCCATTTTGTGCGTCTCTTTTCCCTTATTTACGTGTTTTGCAAAAAGTATATACTCCTACCTTGCTCAAATACTCAGTAATGGCGATGATGAAGAAAGGTGTGTGGGTTCAATAGTGGCAATGAAACTATTACAACAACTCTTCTTTGTCCAATTGCTTCCTCTTCCTCCCTTTGGTTTGATTTCTAGGGTAAAGTCCAGAAATTGGACAATAGTTTAGCTATATATGTAAGACCCCAACTTTTTATAAATAAAATTGAATTTCCTCTATTCATTATTTTGAAATAACAAGGTGTTAATTTGATATAATGCTTTAGTTATGGGTGGAATGTGAAAATTTTGCAAAGTAAACAAGTGGTTATAAAATATTCATTGTTGTCGGGGAATATTTGTTTGGTCGTGGAATATTCTTGATGTCGGGGAATATTCGTACGACGGCGCAGCCATTTGTGGGCCCCATAAAGGAAAACGGTCGGATAAAGAAAACGACAAGTTTGAGTTTTTATAAATAACGGCGTAGTTGTTACTGTAAACACTGTTGGAATACTCGATGGTTAAAATAAAGTAATACGCGTGGTTGCACAGTAGCACACAGTATTGCACAATATTTTTGAATTATTGATTCTTATGTAAGAAGGCACTACTCAATAATTGTTACAGTAATTCATGTTTAATATTTTATTTTATTGATTCAATAATTTCTACGTTGATATTTTATATTATTGTTGTTTCAATAATTGTCACTGCACAGTATTTCCTATTATCATATCAATAATTCATATTATGAATAATATTATTAGATAGCATTATTTGCAATGTCTAAGGAAGTTACATGCAGGAAGGGGTTTGGTCACCTAATTGCGCCTGAATAAGGAGAAATCCTTATTGAAAGCCCCTCTTTCTTGAAATGACACAGTTGTCAAAATTGTGATTCTGTAATATTATTTATGAATAATTAATTATTGATTTATATGATAAAGAAATATTTATTTTATGTTGATATAAATGATGGATAGGAAAATATTTATTTTGTGTGGATATAAATGACAGAATTAATGCTGATGTCTTTTATCAGTATTTTGTCGGAATGGAGGTATTAAAAATCGTCTGTATTTGAATTTCGGTCATTTTTCGTTGGAATTTGGAAAAATTTAAATCTACAAAGTTGTAAAGAATTTAATTTCCTACGGAATGGACATAAAATTCATATTTTCCTGATAAAAAGGGCTATTTATTATGAATTATTGAAATTTCAAAAATAAATATTTTTATTAAAATCATTGGTGGGCCCCACTTTTTTCCTTTGTTGATAAAATGTGCTGAATTCATTTTTCAAAAGTGGAGGGCTGATTTGGTCAGTGGTGTGCTTGAATAATTATATTATTATTTTATTAATTTAGTCTGCTTTGACGTTCTAGTATTTTCCTATAAATAGGATGCTTGGTTAGAATTGAAAATCACACCAGAAACAAGTGTTTTTTTTTCTCTCTCTATATTATCGAGCGTATTTTGTGAGTATTTACATACTTTGAGAGTTGCTATTCAGTGCAAGTTTTCTTCAGCATTACATCCGATATTTAAGTTAGAAGTATTGTTCTTTAGAGGTAAAGGATGTTATTTTCTTCGTAAATGATATTATTTTCATCAATATCATTATGCTGAAATATTGATTTGAATTTTATTATAGAATTTCTACCTTTTTGAGTCGGGGTTACTATTCACGTATACGACACTATTCATGTATACAACACTATTCACGAATACGACACTATTCACAGAAAAATAAATTTTTCTTTCTTTGTCCAAGTTGTCTATTGTGGTTACTATCTTTGATTGTATCCATGTATTGATCTTCATTCTTGAATTTTCCTCCACAATTGATTATTATACGGTATTTTTGAACTTGGATAAACTAAAGTACGAATCCCAAATTTTTGATCTTTTATCTCACTTGATTCATTTTCTATAAGATATTTTTCATCCTCCTTAGTCCTAAATGATGATATTACTAAATATCTTTGGCCTGTAGTGCAAAGATGAATGATTAACTGATGAATATCTTTGGCCCGTAGTGCAAAGATGAACAGTGTTGAGATGAACATGACTAACGGGTGATACTGAATGAATATCTTTGGCATTTAGTGCATTTTGTAAGACCCCGAATTTTATGAAATAAAAGTATTCAATTTTTCTATTTAGTAAATAGTTAAATTGATAAAATTTTAAAGTTAAGGGTGATATGTATAAAATTTTCAAATTTCACAAGTGGTTATAAAATATTCATTTTTGTCGGGAATATTCGTTTGGTCGTGGAATATTCTTTTTGTCGGGAATATCCGTCAATGCAAGCCAGTAAATCATTTGTGGGCCCCATAACGAAATAATTATCGGATAAGGAAAAGCGACAAGTATGTATTTTTATAAATAACGGCGTAATTATTTGTTAACACTTGTTGGATTACACGATGGTTAAAATACGATGTCTGGCGTTGTTGCCGCGATGGCACACCGTATTGCCGCGATGTTTTTTGAATTATTGATTCTTACGTGAAGAAGGCACTACTCAATAATTGTTACGATAATTATTGTTCAATATTTTATTTTATTGATTCAATAATTGTTTGCGTTGATATTTTATATTATTGTTGTTCAATAATTGTCACTGCATAGTATTTCTCATTATCAAATCAATAATTCATATTATTTGAATAATATTATTAGATAGCATTATTGACAATGTCTAGAAAGTTCTGTCAAGGAGAGGTTTGGTCATCTAATTGCGCGCCAGTAAGGAGAAATCCTTATTGGAAAGCCCCTCTTTCCTGGGAATCACCTGGTTGTTATTATTGCGATTACAGTAATATTATTTGTGAATAATTAGTTATTGATTTATGTGATAAGAAAATATTTATTTGATGTGGATATAGATGATGGATTTATTTATGTGGAATTACTGTTGAAGTGTTTTATCAGTATTTTGTCGGATTGGAGGTATTAAAAACTCAAATCGGTGTTCTTAAAGCTTTACTGTGTGAGTTATAATTTTAATCCGACCGTTGGATCGTTGTGATTTTTGGATATGTTATACATATATAAGTAGAGTATATGTCCACAAATTTTGAACCGTTAAAATCGAACGTATAATTTGTTATGAATTTTAAAAGGTGTTGAAACGGTGTTTAAAATCATCCTTTTGTGGATTTGGATAATTTCATTTGGAATTTGGAAAAATTTTCTTCTGCAAAGTTGTAGAGAATTGAAATTCCTATAAAAATTCGCGAGATTCGAATTTTCTGATAAAAGGGCTATTTATTGTGAATTATTGAAGTTCCGGAGTTCCGAAATAATTAATTTTTGAAAGTTTTAATTATTTTATTTAAGAAAAACGTTTTTGTGGTTGTTGGCACATGGGTGGCTGATGTTTTTTTGTTCAAAGATGGCTGATGGCCTTCAAAATTGGTTGGTGAAGGTTGGTGTGGAATAAGAAAAATAAATAATATATTTTATTATTTTAGTCTCCTTTGGCGTTCTAGCATTTTCCTATAAATAGAAGCTTAAGTTAGAATTGAAAATCACACCAGAAACTGAAGTTTTCTCTCTATTTCTCTCTCTATATTATCAAGTGTATTCTTGTATCTTGAGTGTTGCTATCTCTGTGCAAGTTAGATTCAAATGTTATTCGATCGAAAATCTTGCTCTTTTTGAGGTAAGGGATTTTAAGGGTTGTTATATTTTTCATGTTTTGTAACTTTTGCAGACCTTCAAAAATTTGGAAAAATTTAAAATGATAATTTGATGAGTTTTGTTGATTGTGTCCAAAATGGTGATTTTTGGATGTATAGATTAAGAGTTATGAATTTTACTGGAAAAGACTATTTTAAAAGTAACAAGCTTATAACTCCTTGTGGTTAACTCCAAAATTGATGAAATTTTTTATTGGGAGTACATATATATAACATGGGTATATTATATAAATTTTAGAATTTTTGGATAAAAGTACAATTTATGATAAATGTTTTAATATTAAATTGGTTTGGCCATATGAAAAATAGTAAATGAATTTTAAAAATTCTGAGAAAAATATATGTTCAATATGAGACTATATTACTGCTAAATCTCGGAAAAGAAATATTTTTGGAACTGATTTGATATTTTTCATGAAAATGGACTAGTTATGAGTAAATGAATTAAATATGTAGTGTGAAGTAAGAAAATTGAAAATAAGATTTTATGGCTTGAGAATCCTATATGAGGTATATGCAGATTTTTTATGAGGGTTTTGGTTATTGGTGATGAAATCTTATGAGTTTGGCATTTTAGAATGATTAAATGCATTATTTAGTAAAGTGTAAACAATTAAAATAAATTGTTTATAAGCTTAAGAAATATTATTCTTTCAATATCATTATCTGAAAATATTGGTATGGATTTTATTGTTGAATTTCTACCTTTTTCATGTAAAGTTCAAGTTACTATTCATGAGTTACTATTCACGAGTTACTATTCACGAATACTTTATTCACGACAAAATTGGTTTCTTTTTCTAACCAAATTATAGTTGATTTATGAATATTACTCTTGAGATTAAATCTAGATGTTTTGATTATATTGATTTTACTATCATATATAACATTTTTATAACCCTAATGATGATATTTCTCTTTGACTTGAGTGTAAAAATGGGTAGATTTTTGGTATGATCATGACTATGGGTTCTCTTTGGCGATGATCTGCAAAGTTGAATTGTTGGTTGGTATGATCATGACCATTGAATATATAACTGAATATCTTTAGCTTAAGTGCAAAGGTGAAATGATCAACATGGTTATAATTATTGTTTATATAAATTCTGAAATGATTATATATTTCTTTGAGATAATAATATATTTGGCTATAGTTCAAATATGAGCAAGGAATATCTTTGAATGCTGATGAATTATTGATGAATATCTTTGGCTTTGTAGTGCAAAGATGAATTATTGATGAATATCTTTTAGTAGTGCAAAGATGACATGTTATTGAATATCTTTGGCATGGTGCAAAGATGAACATGTGTTGAGATGAACATGACCAATTGGTGATACAAATGAATATCTTTGGTAGTAGTGCAAAGATGAAATTATTAATATGATTATGAACAAGAAATGTGATTTGGTGTAACCATGATCTTTGATGTTTCGGTAAAGATAGGTGATGAAAATTATCTTAAATCTGGATGATAAGAGGAATTTAGAACTACAATTATGATTATGAGTTATTCATATGATTGTGGACCGAAATTGTTGATTGATGTTACATGGATAAAACATTGTTGGTGGATTTTTAACATGGAGAAGATAATAGACTTTATAGTCTATTTGACTCTTCTAATGGATTGCTCGTTAAGATTGCAACTATGGTTGAAATTTTTATCATCTACCATATGTTCTAAATCTACGATTTATTATTGATGGAGGCTATTGATAATTTAATTATCTTTAGTCATGATATTCTTTCTTGAAATTTAGTTGTGCTCACCCTTTTGCTTTACAATTCCTTTTCGGGTAATAAAGAGTGTAGTTTGGGTCGAGCGGGGGATAACGAGGAATAGAGCGGTGGTCATCGTTTAGTAGTTATATTTGGTGAATCTAATAGGGTGAAAGCGAACCCAACGTTGGAAGGGTGTTTTGTCACTATCATACAAGATGTCTAATGACATACAACCACGTATCATCATAAGACGAGGATGTGCTCATCCACTTTTGAGTATATATCTGAGCACTACCTATATAATCTTGGTGTTTGTTTGAAGTATAATTCTCAATTTGAGATAGTGGAGATAATGATAAATCAAGAGAAGACTCACCATTGGGAAGAATATGATAGTAATCTTCTCGTTTTTCTTTTTAGGTCTATTAGATTGACCAGGGATAAATCTCTGGACATATGATATCTATCATAACCTGAGGCGCATGGCCTCCCATGTATGCGAAGCTTTCCTTGAGCACTTCCCAAAGATTTTAGTTTCTAAAATGTCTTTGACTATACCTTTATGTAAGGTGTCATCATTTGTGAGGTGTTGTCCACGGTTGGGACATGTGTCACATTTGGTATATATTTGTATCCAAACTCACAAAGATATGTGTTGTTGTTGTATTTTGCACGACAATTGTTGTAATAAAGTTTGTAGTTGTATTACGTACCATGTATTTGGCGACTCGAATGGGGTTGGATTGAATGGACCTATTTTGGGGTCGTCACATTTTGAATATCGAGCTTAGGGATATGATCTCTGGCGGAGATCGGGGAATAGAACTAGGAGGGAGAGATGAGTAAATCCTTATTTAGTGTGTCCTACCTAAGCTTATTTGTTGGTTAGTCATAATATCGGGATATTATGTGATATATTAATTTGTTCAATTAACCCTTGTTTTGAAGTCGTATTCTAGAATGATATCCTGAAATACGGGAGATGAGCATTGGAGAAATTATGATGGCGGGGAAGATGGAATCAAAATGAAAGCAAGGTATTCTCAACTCTTTGAAATACGGTATGTAAATTTCGAGAACTGAAATTTCATAAGGAGGGAGATTGTAAGACCCGAATTTTATGAAATAAAAGTATTCAATTTTTCTATTTAGTAAATAGTTAAATTGATAAAATTTTAAAGTTAAGGGTGATATGTATAAATTTTTCAAATTTCACAAGTGGTTATAAAATATTCATTTTTGTTCTGGGAATATTAGTTTGGTGGTGGAATATTCTTTTTGTCGAGGAATATCCGTCTGCACGGCCAGTAGCGATCATTTGTGGGCCCCATAACGAGAATAATTATCGGATAAGGAAAACGACAAGTATGTATTTTTATAAATAACGGCGTAATTATTCTGGATTAACATTTTTGGATACTTCAGTGGTTAAAATACGATGTCTGGCGTTGTTGCTTGCGATGGCACACGGTATTGCACGCAGTATTTTTGAATTATTGATTCTTACGTGAAGGCACTACTCGATAATTATTACGATAATTATTGTTCAATATTTTATTTTATTGATTCAATAATTCTTTGCGTTGATATTTTATATTATTGTTGTTCGATAATTGTCAACTGCGTAGTATTTCTCATTATCAAATCAATAATTCATATTATTTGAATAATATTATTAGATAGCATTATTGACAATGTCTAGAAAGTTACATCGAGGAGAGGTTTGGTCATCTAATTGCGGCGCCAATGAGGAGAAATCCTTATTGGAAAGCCCCTCTCTTCAGGAATCACACAGTTTGTTATTATTGCGATTACAGTATTATTTGTGAATAATTAGTTATTGATTTATGTGATAAGAAAATATTTATTTGATGTGGATATAGATGATGGATTTATTTATGTGGAATTCTTTGTTGAAGTGTTTTATCGATATTTTTGTCCGGATTGGAGGTATTAAAAACTCAATCGGTGTTCTTAAAAAAGCTTTCTTGTGTGAGTTATAATTTTAATCCGACCGTTGGATCGTTGTGATTTTTGGATATGTTATACATATATAAGTAGAGTATATGTCCACAAATTTTGAACCGTTAAAATCGAACATATAATTTGTTATGAATTTTAAAAGGTGTTGAAACGGTGTTTAAAATCATCCTTTTGTGGATTTCGGATAATTTCTGTTTGGAATTTGGAAATATTTTCTTCTGTAAAGTTGTAGAGAATTGAAATTCTTATAAAAAGTCGCGAAATTAGAATTTTCTGATAAAAGGGCTATTTATTGTGAATTATTGAAGTTTCGGAGTTCCGAAATAATTAATTTTTAAAAGTTTTAATTATTTTATTTAAGAAAAACGTTTTTGTGGTTGTTGGCACATGGGTGGCTGATGTTTTTTTGTTCAAAGATGGCTGATGGCCTTCAAAATTGGTTGGTGAAGGTTGGTGTGGAATAAGAAAAATAAATAATATATTTTATTATTTTAGTCTCCTTTGGCGTTCTAGCATTTTCCTATAAATAGAAGCTTAAGTTAGAATTGAAAATCACACCAGAAACTGAAGTTTTCTCTCTATTTCTCTCTCTATATTATCAAGTGTATTCTTGTATCTTGAGTGTTGCTATACGGTGCAAGTTCGTTCAGCGTTATTCCAGTCAGAAATACTGCTCTTTTGAGGTAAGGGATTTTAAGGGTTGTTATGTTTTCATGTTTCGTAACTTTGCAGACCTTCAAAAATTCTGGAAAAATTTGAAATGATAATTTGATGAGTTTTGTTGATTGTGTCCAAAAATGGTGATTTTTGGATGTATAGATTAAGAGTTATGAATTTTACGGGAAAAGACTATTTTAAAAGTAACCGCTTATAACTCCTTGTGGTTAACTCCAAAATTGATGAAATTTTTATTGGGAGTACATATATATAACATGGGTATATTCTATAAATTTCAGAATTTTTGGATAAAAGTACAATTTATGATAAATGTTTAAATATTCGGTGGTTTTGGCAATATGAAAAATAATAAATGAATTTAAAAAATTATGAGAAAAATATATGTTCAATATGAGACTATATTATGCTAAATCTCAGAAAAGAAATATTTTTAGAACTGATTTGGTATTTTTCATGAAAATGGACTAGTTATGAGTAAATGAATTAAATATGTCGTGTGAAGTAAGAAAATTGAAAAATAAGATTTATGGCTTGAGAATCCTATATGAGGTATATGCAGATTTTTGATGAGGGTTTTGGTTATTGGTGATGAAATCTTATGAGTTTGGTATTTTAGAATGATTAAATGCATTATTTAGTAAAGTGTAAACAATTAAAATAAATTGTTTATAAGCTTAAGAAATATTATTCTTTCAATATCATTATACAGAAATATTGGTATAGATTTTATTGTGGAATTTCTACCTTTTTCATGTCGGGGTTACTATTCACGAGTTACTATTCACTAGTTACTATTCACGGATACTATTCACGACAAAATTGGTTTCTTTTTCTAACCAAATTATAGTTGATTTATGAATATTACTCTTGAGATTAAATCTAGATGTTTTGATTATATTGATTTTACTATCATATATAACATTTTTATAACCCTAATGATGATATTTCTCTTTGACTTTAGTGTAAAAATGGGTAGATTTTTGGTATGATCATGACTATGGGTTCTCTTTGGCGATGGTCTGAAAGTTGAATTGTTGATTTGGTATGATCATGACCATTGAATATATAACTTGAATATCTTTAGCTTAAGTGCAAAGGTGAAATGATCAACATGATTATAATTATTGTTTATATAAATTATGAAATGATTATATATTTCTTTGAGATAATAATATATTTGGCCTATAGTGCAAATATGAACTGTTGAGGAATATCTTTGGCCTGTAGTGCAAAGATGAATTATTGATGAATATCTTTGGCGTGTAGTGCAAAGATGAATTATTGATGAATATCTTTGGCCGTAGTGCAAAGATGACATGTTGTTGAATATCTTTGGCCAGTAGTGCAAAGATGAACATGTGTTGAGATGAACATGACCAACTGGTGATACAAATAAATATCTTTGGCCGTAGTGCAAAGATGAAATTATTAGTATGATTATGAACAAGAAATGTGATTTGGTGTAACCATGATCTTTGATGTTTCAGGTAAAGATAGGTGATGAAAATTATCTTAGATCCTGGATGAGAAGAGGAATTTAGAACTACAATTATGATTATGAGTTATTCATATGATTGTGGACCAGAATTGTTGATTGATGTTACAGGGATAAAATATTGTTGGTGGATTTTTAACATGGAGAAGATAATAGACTTTATAGTCTATTTGACTCTTCTAATGGATTGCTCGTTCCGCTGCAACTATGGTTGAAATTTTTATCATCTACCATATGTTCTAAATCTCTGATTTATTATTGATGGAGGCTATTGATAATTTAATTATCTTTAGTCATGATATTCTTTACTGAGCTAGTTGTGCTCACCCTTTTGCTTTACAATTCCTTTTAGGTAATAAGAGTGTAGCTGGGTCGAGCGGGGGTAACAAGGGAATAGAACGGTGGTCATCGTTTAGTAGTTATATTTGGTGAATCTAATAGGGTGAGGCGAACCCAACGTTGGAAGGGTGTTTTGTCACTATCATACAAGATGTCTAATGACATACAACCACGTATCATCATAAGACAGGGATGTGCTCATCCACTTCTGAGTATATATCTGAGCACTACCTATATAATCTTGGTGTTTGTTTGAAGTATAATTCTCAATTTGAGATAGTGGATATAATGATAAATCAAGAAAGACTCACCATTGGGAAGAATATGATAAGTAATCTTCTCGTTTTTCTTTAGGGTCTATTAGGTCAACCAAGGATAATTCTCTTGACATATGATATCTATCATAACCTGACGCATGGCCTCCCATGTATGAAGGTTTCTCCCACTTCCCAAAGATTTTAGTTTCTAAAGCAGTCTTTGGTATACCTTTATGTAAGGTGTCACTTTGTGGTTCCCAAACATGATCACATTTAGTTTCTTTGTATCCAAACTCACAAAGATATCGTGTTGTTGTATTTTGCCTTTGTTGTAATAAAGTTGTCACTTGTATTACATGTGTATTTGGCGACTCGGAATGGGTTGGATTGAATGGACATTTTGGGGTCATTACAAAAATAGTATATCAATACTTGTATCCAAACTTCACAGTTTGAATATGTGTTAGATAATATTTATTTTAAACTCATAGTATATGTGTTGTCGTATTTTGCACCACAATTGTATTAATAAAATTGTATTTATTTCTATACCATGTATTTGGCGACTCAGAATGAGTGATGTTTACCTATTTTGGGGGCATCACAGTTGGTATCAGAGCTTAGGGATATGGTCTCTGGCGGAGATCGGGGAATAGAACTAGGAGGGGAGAAATGAGTAATCATTCGCTAGTGTGTCATACCTAAGCTTATTTGGTTGGTCAGTCGGAGCATATGGTTAATATGTGATATGTTAATTTATTAATTAACTCTTGTTTTGTGGCAGTATTTGAGATTGACAGATGTAAATATTAATAATGGAGTGAATGAAACCGTGGAGACACCTTTAATCACCACCTAAGGGAACGTGCAATAGGAAGACAATATTCCTCCTGTAAACAATACTACCGAACAAACGATGAATGATGGGATGTTTAGAAGCTTTTTGCAGTTCATGAAAAATCAGACGAGGGAGACTCGTGTATAAAATACGGGTGGAAATGATAGCAACTCACGGCTTGTCACAGCCAAATAGTTCAAAGAGTTGGGACCACCAAAATTTGTGGGAAAGTCGGATATGATCAAGGCGGAGATGTGGGTTAAACAAATTACCAAGATATTTGATGTATTGGGATGCACGGAAGAACATAAGGTTCCATTCGCCACCTTTATGTTACGTAGTGAAAGGCGCATAACCCGGTGGGAGTCTCATGAAGCGTCTGTGACTAACCGCACTCAATATGTCTTGGGAAACATTTCAGAAACTGTTCAATGACAAGTACTTTCCTGAAAGTATTTGTCTTATAAAGGAGTTAGAGTTTATTAGACTGGAACAAAACAACATGACGGTGTCCCAGTACAAGGCAAAGTTTGCAGAGGTATCCAGGTTTGCACCTCATTTGGTAGAGAATGAGGAACGAATGACAAGGATGTGTCTAAGAGGTCTAAAACCCGAGATTCGGCAATATCTTATCTCTCATAAATTTTCTTTATATTCAGATGTTGTAAACAGGGCACAATTATTAGAGCGAGATAATGAGTATGTTCAACCGAGGGACCACAACCAAGGTCATACCGATGGCAGCTGTCATCGGAGCAATGAAAATTAGCAGGGAGGAAAACATTCAGACAAAAGCGGTAACCACTCTGGTCGTAATCGTGGCCATTATGGTAGAAGAAGCTAGTCAGGGGGAGATTTTCAAAAGCAAAGGTACAATAATGATAACGTGAAGACGTCAGCACAAACATCAACTGTTTCTAGGGAAGAAGAACGATCATCAGTTGTTTTTTATAAATGCGGGAAAGAGGGACACATCAGTCTAAACTGCCCACAACAATCCAAGGTGTGTTATAACTGTGGAAATGAAGGTCATATAACTACAGATTGTCTTATAGTGAAACAAAGTCCAACGGGGATGGTGACTCCAAAGTCTGTCCCGAACAAGTCAAAGTCGGTGGTTCCTAGAAGGGCATTTGTTGTGACTGCCCAAAACGCGAGGAACCCGAACGAGGTGATCACGAGTAAGCTAATCACAAACTCTTGCGAATTTTATACCTTATTAGATACTGGTTCTACCCATTATTTTATCTCTCCTTCTTGTTCTCAACGTTTGAACTTAACTCCAGAGAAATTAGACTTTAACTTATCTATTGAGACTCCGTTAGGAGAAACCTTCATTGCATCTACTGTTTATAAATCTTGCTTGATCCAAGTTGGTACCATCACATTACCTGTCGATCTTATTTCTTTGAAAATACTTGCATTTGATGTAATTTTAGGGATTGATTGGTTAACCATTCATAATGCCAAAATTGATTGTTTTCGTAAGGTTGTTAGTTTTCATATTCCTAGCCAACCTGTTATGCGAATTCAAGCAACCAAACCACTAAATTCAATCACTGTCATATCAAGCCATAAAGCTATTCGTTTATTAAAAAATGGATGTCAAGCTTTCATAGCCCATGTCATGGACTTGAACATAAACACGTCAGATTTGAATAATATTTCTGTTGTTAGTGAATTTCCTGACGTATTTTCTGAAGAACTTCCCGGTCTAACCCCAGAACGTGAAGTTAAATTCTTTATTGACCTTGAACCTGGTACAAAGCCCATTTCTAAAACCCCATATCGAATGGCTCCTATTGAACTTCATGAATTAAAGGTCCAACTACAGGAGTTGTTAGACATCAGTTTCATTCGTCCTAGTACATCTCCTTAGGGTGCTCCTATTTTATTTGAAAAAAGGAAAGACGGGAGTATGCGACTTTTTATTCACTACCGGGAATTGAACTATGTCACCATCAAGAATTGGTATCCGCTACCTCGCATTGATGACGTGTTCGACCAGTTGCAAGGAGCATAATTCTTTTCAAAGATCGATCTTCATTCTGGATATCATCAATTTGAAGATAAAAGCGATGATATTCGAAGACTCCTTCGAACTCTTCAGATGCGGTCATTATGAATTCTTAGTCGTGTCATTTGTATTGACTAATGCTCCTGCTGCTTTCATGGATATGATGAACCACGTGTTCAAGGAATATTTGGATCAGTTCATTGTTTTCTTTATTGATGGCATCCTCATCTATTCCAAAAGTCGTGAAGATCATGAACACCATTTTAAGCTGGTACTTCAAAGGCTTCGTGACAACAAGCTATATGTCAAGCTGAAGAAATGCGAGTTCTGGCTTGAGAAAGTAGCATTCCTTGGGCACGTGGTGTCAAAACATGAAGTATCTGTTGACCCGGCGAAGATTAAAGCAGTACAAAGTTGGGAGCAACCCAAGTTAGTGACTGAAGTACGTAGCTTTCTGGGCTTAGCTGGTTATTATCGGAGATTTTTGGAAGGATTTTCTAGAATCGATACTCTGTTAACTCAGCTGACTCGGAAAGATACAAAATTTGTATGGAGCGAGGAATGCGAGAAGAGTTTCCAAGAGCTCAAGAGGAGACTCATTTCGGCACCTGTTCTGACAATACCATCTGGTTCAGATGGATTTGTTATGTACAACGATGCTTCAAGTAAAGGGTTAGGATGTGTTCTCATGCAACATGGGAAAGTCATAGCCTATGCCTCCTGACAACTTAAAGAATATGAGAGGAATTATCCTACTCATGATCTGGAGTTGGCAGCAGTTGTTTTCGCGTTGAAAATCTAGAGACACTACCTGTATGGGGAGAAAATGGAGATCTATACAGATCATAAAAGCCTTAAATATTTCTTTACCCAAAATAAACGTATCATGCGCCAAAGACGTTGGCTCGAGGTGTTGAAAGATTACGATCTTACCATTCCATATCATCTTGGAAAAGCAAACATGGTAAATGACGCATTGAGCAGAAGATCATATGTGGGTACGAGTGCGACGTTGTTAACACAAAGACACATTTTGTACGACTTACAAAGGATAGAGATAGAGTTAAAGACTCTAGGGATCCACGTGATGATGTTAAATATACACGTAGAACCGACTTTAATCGATAAGGTTAAGGCTGCTCAAGCTATAGACCCGGAGCTGATGAATATGAAGAAGAAAGTACAAGAATGTGTTATTCCAGAAGTAAGAGTCGATGAAGAGAAGAAATCTCAACCCTCAATTTATTGGTCCATTTGAGATTCTTGAACGAATAGGAACTGTGGCATATAGACTCACCTTACCGCTAAGTATGTCGCGTGTTCATAACGTTTTTCATGTATCGATGTTATGTAAACATGTGGATTACCCGAAATACACTATTGAGTTAGAACCAGACGAGATAGCAGAAGATTTAACGTACGAGGAGGTACCTGTCAAGATATTAGATAGGAAGGAGCATGTCCTACGCACAAAGGTTATACCACAAGTCAAGGTTTTGTGGAGGAACCATGCTATTGAGGAAATGACTTGGGAGTTAGAATCGGAAATGAAAGCATGGTATCCTCACCTTTTCAAAAAACCAGGTACGTACATCAATTTCGAGGACCCTAACTTTTTATAAATAAAATTGAATTTCCTATATTCATTATTTTGACATAATAAGGTGTAATTTGATATAATGCTCTAGTTATGGGTGAAATGTGCAAAATTTTCAAATTAAACAAGTGGTTATAAAATATTCATTGTTGTCGGGGAATATTAAATGCAATAAGCATCCATTTATGGGCCCAATAACGGAAAAGCGGTCGGATGAAAGAAAAGCGACAAGTTTGAGTTTTTATAAATCTTTGGCGTAGTTGTTATTCGAATTAACAACATTGGAATACACGGTGGTTAAAATACAATAATACTGGCGTGGTTGCACAAGAAGATGTACGGTATTACATGACGATTTTTTGAATTATTGATTCTTACGTAAGAATGCACTACTCAATAATTATTATAGTAATTACTGTTAAATATTTTATTTTATCGATTCAATAATTGCAACATTGATATTTTATATTATTGTTATTTCAATAATTGTCACTGCACAGTATTTTCCATTATCAGATCAATAATTCATATTATTTGAATAATATTATTAGATAGCATTATTGACAATGTCTAAGGAAGTTCTGTCTAGGAAAAGAGTTTGGTCACCTAATTACGCGCCAATAAGGAGAAATCCTTATCGGAAAGCCCCCTCTTTCCTAGAAACGACATGGTTGTCATAATTGTGATTCTATAATACTATTTGTGAATAATTAATTATTGATTTATATGATAAGGAAATATTTATTTTATGTGGATATAAATGATGGATAGGAAAATATTTATTTTGTGTGGATATAAATGAAGGAATTAATTCTGAGGTATTTTATCAGTATTTTGTCGGAATGGAGGTATTAAAAATCGTCCGTAGGTGGATTTCGGTTATTTTTCTTTGGGAATTTGGAAAAACTTAAATCTACAAAGTTTTAGAGAATTTAATTTCCTATGGAATGGACATATAATTCTTATTTTTCTGATAAAATGACTATTTATTATGAATTATTGAAGTTTCAGAAATAAATATTTTTATTAAAATCATGGGTGAGCCCCACTTTTGTCCTTAGTTGATGAAATGTGCTGAATTCATTTTTCAAAAGTGGAGAGTCGATTTGGTCAGTGGCAGGCTTGAATAATTATATTATTATTTTATTAATTTAGTCTGCTTTGGCGTTCTAGCATTTTCCTATAAATAGGATGCCTAGTTAGAATTGAAAATTACACCAGAAATAAGTTTTTTTTTCTTTCTCTCTCTCTCTCTCTTTCTCTCTCTCTCTCTCTCTATATATATATATATATATATATATATATATATATATATATATTATCGGCGTTTTTTGTGATTATTTAGATACTTTGAGAGTTGTTATTGAGTGCAAGTTTCCTTCAGCATTACATCCGATATTTCAGCCAGAAGTATTGTTCTTTTGAGGTAAGAGATGTTATTTTTTTCGTAAATGATATTATTTTCTTCAATATCATTATGCCAAAATATTGATTTGATTTTTTTGTAATTTCTACCTTTTTAAGTCGGGGTTACTATTCACGTATACTGCAATATTCACGTATACGACACTATTCACGAATATGACACTATTCACAGAAAAATAAAATTTTCTTTATTTATCCAAGTTGTCTATTGTGCTTACTATCTTTGATTGTATCCATATTTTGATCTTCATTCTTGAATTTTGGTCCACAATTATTTATTATAAGGTATTTTTGAACTTAGATAAACTAAAGTACGAATCCCAAATCTTTGATCTTTTATCTGACTGGATTCATTTTCTTTAAGATATTTTTCATCATCCTCAGTCTTAAATGATGATATTACTGAATATCTTTGGCCTGTAGTGCAAAGATGAATGATTAACTGATGAATATTTTTGGCCCGTAGTGCAAAGATGAACAGGTGTTGAGATGAACATTACCAACTGGTGATACAAATGAATATCTTTGGCGATGGTGCAAAGATGAATATTTGATTCAAGATTTTATATTGATTGATGTTACGAGGATAAAATATTGATGATGAACTTTTAAATCTTAGAAGGTAGTAGAATTCATTCTCAATTTGACTCTTCTACTGGATTGCTGTTTCCGATGCAGTTGTTGATCTAAAACTTGTTGTCTATTATATTATATTAGATTTTTCCCTTTTGAAGACTAATGATAATTTGTTATATATTATCTTAGTCATAATATTCTTTACTGGGCTAGTTGAGCTCACCCTTTTCCTTTTTGTTCCATTTTTCTTCTCAAGAGGTGAGAATATAGCAGGAACTAGCCGGGGTATGGAGTGATGGTTCTAGAAAGTTGTTTTTACAGTCCTCACTATTTTTGTAAAATAGTATATCAATACTTTTAATGAGGATTCCTTTTGAGTTTGAATACTGTCTATTAGATAATATTTGTATTTAAACTGACAGTATATGTGTTGTCGATTTTTGCACGACAATTGTATTAATGAAGTTGTATTTGGTTTTGTACCATGTATTTGGCGAATCACGAATACGACACTATTCACAGAAAAATAAAATTTTCTTTCTTTATCCAAGTTGTCTATCATTGCTTACTATCTTTGATTGTATCCATATTTTGATCTTCATTCTTGAATTTTGGTCCACAATTATTTATTATAAGGTATTTTTGAACTTAGATAAACTAAAGTACGAATCCCAAATCTTTGATCTTTTATCTGACTGGATTCATTTTCTTTAAGATATTTTTCATCATCCTCAGTCTTAAATGATGATATTACTGAATATCTTTGGCACTTTGTGAGTGCAAAGATGAATGATTAACTGATGAATATTTTTGGCCCGTAGTGCAAAGATGAACAGGTGTTGAGATGAACATTACCAACTGGTGATACAAATGAATATCTTTGGCCAGTAGTGCAAAGATGAATATTTGATTCAAGATTTTATATTGATTGATGTTACAGGGATAAAATATTGATGATGAACTTTTAAATCTTAGAAGGTAGTAGAATTCATTCTCAACTTGACTCTTCTACTGGATTGCTGTTTCCGATGCAGTTGTTGATCTAAAACTTGTTGTCTATTATATTATATTAGATTTTTCCCTTTTGAAGACTAATGATAATTTGTTATATATTATCTTAGTCATAATATTCTTTACTGGGCTAGTTGAGCTCACCCTTTTCCTTTTTGTTCCATTTTTCTTCTCAAGAGGTGAGAATATAGCAGGAACTAGCCGGGGTATGGAGTGATGGTTCTAGAAAGTTGTTTTTACAGTCCTCACTATTTTTGTAAAATAGTATATCAATACTTTTAATGAGGATTCCTTTTGAGTTTGAATACTGTCTATTAGATAATATTTGTATTTAAACTGACAGTATATGTGTTGTCGATTTTTGCACGACAATTGTATTAATGAAGTTGTATTTGGTTTTGTACCATGTATTTGGCGAATCACGAATACGACACTATTCACAGAAAAATAAAATTTTCTTTCTTTATCCAAGTTGTCTATTGTGCTTACTATCTTTGATTGTATCCATATTTTGATCTTCATTCTTGAATTTTGGTCCACAATTATTTATTATAAGGTATTTTTGAACTTAGATAAACTAAAGTACGAATCCCAAATCTTTGATCTTTTATCTGACTGGATTCATTTTCTTTAAGATATTTTTCATCATCCTCGGTCTTAAATGATGATATTCTTTGAATATCTTTGGCCTGTAGTGCAAAGATGAATGATTAACTGATGAATATTTTTGGCCCGTAGTGCAAAGATGAACAGGTGTTGAGATGAACATTACCAACTGGTGATACAAATGAATATCTTTGGCCAGTAGTGCAAAGATGAATATTTGATTCAAGATTTTATATTGATTGATGTTACAGGGATAAAATATTGATGATGAACTTTTAAATCTTAGAAGGTAGTAGAATTCATTCTCAACTTGACTCTTCTACTGGATTGCTGTTTCCGATGCAGTTGTTGATCTAAAACTTGTTGTCTATTATATTATATTAGATTTTTCCCTTTTGAAGACTAATGATAATTTGTTATATATTATCTTAGTCATAATATTCTTTACTGGGCTAGTTGAGCTCACCTTTTTCCTTTTTGTTCCATTTTTCTTCTCAAGAGGTGAGAATATAGCAGGAACTAGCCGGGGTATGGAGTGATGGTTCTAGAAAGTTGTTTTTACAGTCCTCACTATTTTTGTAAAATAGTATATCAATACTTTTAATGAGGATTCCTTTTGAGTTTGAATACTGTCTATTAGATAATATTTGTATTTAAACTCACAGTATATGTGTTGTCGATTTTTGCACGACAATTGTATTAATGAAGTTGTATTTGGTTTTGTACCATGTATTTGGCGAATCAGAATGAGTGATGTATACCTATTTTGGGGGTGTCACAATATATAGAAGCTTCCTTTTCTTCATTTTTAATTGTTGGATCTCTATTAAAGTTTAGAAATTTGTGTGTGTGAGTGTTGTTGAGTTGGAGAGGAAACCTGAGATTGAAAGTAAAGAGTTTACTTCACAACTTCAAGAAGGTAATGACCATTTATATGTTATTAAATTCAAGTTTTGCATGTTCTTAGGAAATGCTAAAATACTTGTTTTGAGTCAAAAAATTTATGATTAAAGCATGATAGAACCTGTCAATTGATTATATACATTGTTAATATGGTTGAATACAAATCAACGAAAGTATAACGAAGTAATTTGGTCAAGTAACGAATTCGTAGTGAAGAGAATCGCTAAATATGTTAAACTTTTGAAAAATGACATATATTTTGAATTTGATTCTTGAATTTGACTGTTTATGTGATTGGAATTATTAGAATCATGCTAGGGATGTTTTGTAGTAAGTTTATATCAATTGGTATCATTACCTTGTTGTTTGGTTGAGATATTAGGATATTAGTTCGTAGTAGGGGAGGAGGATTTCAACCTGCGATGTCAAGCTACGGTTGAGGTCCGCCTAATGGCGCACCCCTTAGTGGGGGGTCCTGCAGTATAAAAGGGCCTGCCTTGGTGAGGGTTGGGCAGTAACTTATAATAGTGTTTTTGTTATTCGACGCAAGGACCCCTAAACTAACCTAACCTAACTTAACTTAAGGAGCATACATAATCTTTAAACATGTATCAATACGTATTGCAAGATGTTTTAGTGGGATTAAGGCTTGAGTTATAATCTTTTGAAAGAAAAGCTAAAATACGAAAACTATGTTTAGACAACCTTACACCTTTTTGAAATCTAACCTTTTGAGCATGTATTCGAAACTTAGTTAGTTTTAGAAACGTATAAAATGTGAAATAAAGGTTCTTTGCATGCTTAGTTTGTTTGTCATGAGATTTTAAGATTTGAAAACCAATTGAGTTGAAAACTACGCAAGCATGAACTAAAGAGTTTCTAAGTAGAGAGCTATACTAATTACATACAAATAAATCTAATACATGCAAGCATGCGTAGAAAAAGAGGTTGTTTGGCAATGTTATGTGGTTTAATGAATTCTATGGTTAGAAATTGATATAATGAGCTCTTTTAACTTTGTAAAATAGAAATTTATAAGTAAATTTAACATTTGTCGAAAGTAACTAAAAAGGGCCAAACTTAGCTTAAGGGTTCTTTAACATGTATTTGTGAAACAACTTAAACTAGAATGAGTAACTTAAGTAATATTTTCAAATATGAGATGATTATAAGAGACTAAAATTTTCCAAAATGTTCCTAAAGATTTTTAAAAGTAAGAACAATGTGAATTATACATCAATGAGTTTGACTTTGTATAGCCTACGTGAGTTTAGATATATGTGATAAATGTATGTGGATATGTATGTCAAGGTGTGTGTGACTAATGAATACCTATACATACATAAATAGGATAATATAGTTCATTGAGGTGATTTTACGCTATAAGTGGTAATCAACGCTAAAGGCAAGTTTTCTAACTTACACGACTTTGAATATTGTGCAAGTATCTAACCTTAAACTTCCTACGTTATTGCAAGTTTCCTAAATTCATTCTTATAATTGAATGGAAGTATTTAAACCTTAATTGATGAGTGGGATTTATACCCGCGAATTGGATAATTTATGACTTAAATAGTTGCATAATCTCATTTTAGATAGTTTTATATGATTATAGTGTTATTACGTGTAACCGACGTATTATAGGGCTTTACAGGACTTTTCTAGCTTTTAGGGAACAAAACAGACAAACTACATACACTTGCGCCGCGGCGCTGATAAGTGGATTTCATATCCATGAATCGTTGTCCATTTCACGCTTAATTGTTGCTATTTTCTTGTTTTCATGTTCATTTTTAGTTTTTTTGTGTTCTTTTATGTGTAGGGTGGTCGTTGTGGTAGTTAACAAGATTTGGAGTCAATTGGAATCATTTCTGGAAGAATTCTTGAAGGAAAAAAATTTCACTCAGCAGCTTCAAATGATTTTAGCTGAAAGGGTGCCTGCCGAGGCGGGCTCATATTAGGCATACACCCCCGCCGGGGTGGGGGTCTTGATTTAGTGACTCTCCTGTTTGGTTTTGGACTGTGCTGAGACATTGATTCTAGTATTTCGGTGGCAAGTGGACTCTAATTAGCAGGGTATTTTGACTTGACTTGTGTGGGGGATGCTTATTACTCAGTTAAGATCGAATTAAACAACACACAAGGCATATTACAAAGTTCAAGTTCGGTTTTTCATAGCAAGCATATGAGGAGTATTTTGAAGAGATTTTCGTGAAGATTGTAGATTAAGGTTACGTGAAGGGTGGTTTTGCATTATTCTTCATCTTAGTTCTATATTTGTAATTGAAAGGATGTTTCCCTTAAAGTATTCAGTTTTTATTTCATTCATTATGAACTAATTCACTTTTTAGGCTTATGATGGATCCTTAGGTGAAACAATGATTTTGTAGCTTTGATTTCCAGTTTAATAAAGTATTTCCAGTTTATCTATATTAATTTGAGCTTTAATTTAAGAATTGCCTGATCAACAATTCTTTGGGGATTTGTATGGAATCGAAAGAGGATATTCGAATCTAGACTTAGTTAATATAACATGTGTTCATGAATTTTGTGAATAACAAATTGTTGATTAATATTAAGGTAGAGATATGCTTGACATCACATGTGATCAGATAGAGAACTTAATCTTAAACCTTCTTTAATTTTAATTCATATAGAGATATAGTGAGTTAGTTGATTAAGGTGTTTAACTTATTTCTATCTAATTTGTGGATTTAAGTTAATACGGTATTAGTGCATTGAGAGGTGGCTAATACTACATTCGTGTTCTTGATTAATAAACTGGGATAGTGAGTTTAATTGGAATAAAGGTGTGACAATCAGAGTGAAACATAGGGTGAAATCATAAGTCTAATTCTCCATTATTTGTTTGAAATTCCAGATTTTGATATTTGTGATTGTTTTGTGATAGTTTGATTATTTATTAATTTAGTTTCTATAATTTTAAATCATTGAATTGAATAGTTTAATAGAATTGTGATTAATAGGAAATTGGTAAATGTGAAGTTAAATTTCTTACTAATTTGTCTATGTGGGATCGATACTCTATTCATTACTATATTACTTGTTGACCACGTATACTTGCGTGCTGTGCGTATATAGATTTTACCCAACAAGTTTTTGGCCCCGTTGTCGTGGATAATTTAGTCTAGATTTTAATATTTTTAGAATATCGGTTTAATTAGTCCAGTTTTACTTAAACACTTTTTGTTTTTGTTTTGTTCTTCTTATTTTAGGTTTTTGAACTTGGTTTATAAAAACTCGATCCAAAAATCCAGACTTGCTTGCTTTTGTGGAAGACATTGAGAGAAGGTTTCAGAGGTTAAGTAAGTGGATCAAGGAAACAAGGGACGAATTCGAAAACTCTGATAAGGAAGATGCAATGGCTGCCGAAGACCGGAAAGCGTTGAGGGATTTTGCAACACCTAACGTGACTGAGCTGCAGTCGAGTATCACCAGGCCTGCAATAGCTGCAAATACTTTAGAAATCAAGCCTGGGACAATTCAGATGATGCATAATTCAGTTCAGTTTGGGGAAATGGAAAATGACGATCCTAACGAGCATCTAATCAGTTTTCTAAAAATCTGCGACACTTTCAAGTACAATGGGGTGTCGGACGAGACAGTTAGACTTCTCTTGTTCCCATTCACTCTGCATGATAAGGCGAAGAGTTGGTTACACTCTTTACCAGCGGGTTTGATAACGACATGGGAGGACTTGGCTCAGAAATTTCTAGCAAAATTATTCCCGCCAGCGAAAACTGCAAAAATGAGGAACGAGATTACCATGTTTGATCAACAACATGGGGAGTCACTGTATGAGGCATGGGAGAGATACAAAGAATTGCTCAGGAAATTCCCACATAACGGATTGCCCAAGTGGTTGCAGATGAATACATTTTAAAACAGACTACATGAGAATCTCAAGACGAGTATTGATGCAGCATCGAGGGGAGCGTTTATGGCAAAGACTTATGAGGAGGCATATCAGTTGATTGAGACATTGGCTGCTAACAAAATTCAGTGGCCCACGACAAGAATGACACAACCTACAGTCGCTGGAGTGTTAGAGGTAGATGGAGTGACGGCAATAACGACCCAGATTTCAGCACTCTCCAAGAAATTCGACGTTTGGTCAGGGGGACAGACACAACAAGTTACAATCATCTGTGAGTTGTGTGCGGGGGAACATTTGACGGATCAATGTGCAATCAACCCAGAATCAGTACAATTCATGAGTAACTACAACAAAATTCCTCAGGATACATATCAGAATGCATATAATCAGGGGAATAGGAATAATCTAAATCAGTCATGGAATAATAATCAGAATCAGTAAGCTCCATGACCATCGTATCCCCCAGGGTTTCAGAATCAACAACAACCAGTTCAACGTCAAGAGAGGAAATCAGATTTAGAGGAATTGATATCAAAGTATATAACGAGCAATGAGGTAACTATGAAGAATCAAGTAATGTCAATGAAAACACAAGAAATATCCATCATGAATTTAGAGAATCAGATGGGACAAATTGCATTAGCACTGAACAATCGACCTCAAGGGACACTACCAAGTGACACCGAAAGAAATCCAAAGGGAAATCATGAACAGTGTCAGGCAGTCACCTTGAGAAGTGGAAAATATTTGGATGGGAATGATGCAGAAAATTCTGCTACCTCGGATGATAAAATTAATGACAACAAGGTGGTTGAAAAAAAACAGGGTGAGAATACGCCAACTGAAAAAGCAAAGTTTGATGACAAGCCAGTTGTGTATCCTCCACCGCCGTTTCAGCAATGAGTTCAAAAGCAGAAATTAGATAAGCAGTTTGCGAAATTTTTGGGAGTTTTTAAGAAACTTCAAATTAACATCCCGTTCGCAGAAGCCTTAGAGAAGATGCAGAGTTACGCAAAATTAATGAAAGGAATCTTGTCAAGGAAAAAGAAATTGGAAGATTTCGAGACAGTGGCACTAACAAAAGAGTGTAGCGCGGTTTTACAGCGAAAATTGCCACCAAAGTTGAAAGATCCAGGGACTTTCACCATTCCATGCACAATCGGGAACATGACATTTAATAAATGTTTATGTGATTTGGGGGCGAGTGTGAACCTTATGCTGTTATCAGTTTACACATAATTGGGTTTGCCAGCTCCAAAGCCTATGAACATATCCTTAAAGTTGGCAGATAGATCAGTCACGTACCCGAGAGGCATTGTAGAGGACATATTGGTCAAGGTTGACAAGTTTATATTCCTCGCGGATTTCATCATTCTGGATTTTGAGGAAGATAAGAACATCCCGATCATCCTAGGGTGACCTTTTTTGGCTACGGGTAGGACACTCATTGACATACAAAAAGGTGAACTAACAATGACGGTCCAAGATCAAGAAGTTAAGTACTCTAACATTTTCAAAGCCATGAAATTTCCTACGGATGAAGAAGAATGTTTCAGGATGGATATCATTGATCAGATAATCAGTGATGACATGGGAAAGAGTGTGGTTAACGACCCATTGGAAACGATTGTATTGGGAGATGAAGAAGTAGATGATCCAGAATTTGTGGACTACTTGCATATGCTGGACTCCCTGCCACGAGTCAACTAATTTAGAGCATCATTTGAACCATTGCACACAGAGGAAAGATCAACAATCAGAATGAAACCATCATTGGAGGAGCCACCGACTCTTGAACTTAAACCACTACCTAAACACCTCAGGTATGCATATTTAGGCAATTCAAATTCTTTACCTGTTATTATTTTTGCTGTACTTAACGATTTGCAGGAAGAAAAGTTGCTGAGGGTGCTTAGGGAACACAAATCAACTATAGGATGGACGATCGCGGATATCAAGGGAATAAGCCCTTCGTTTTGCATGCACAAGATTTTGATGGAAGATGATGCAAAACCGATGGTGGAACAACAACGACGACTTAACACAATTATGAAGGAAGTGGTAAATAAGGAAATTCTGAAATTGTTGGATGTCGGTATCATCTACCCAATTTTCGACAGTAAGTGGGTTAGTCCAGTTCAGTGTGTGCTGAAAAAGGGGGGAATAACCGTGGTACAGAATGAGGATAATGAGTTAATTCTGATAAGAACAGTGACAGGTTGGAGGGTGTGCATGGATTATAAGAAGTTTAATAAGGCAACCCAAAAATATCATTTTCTGCTACCCTTTATCGATCAAATGTTGGACAGATTGGCGGGTCATGAATACTACTGTTTATTGGATGGATTCCGGCTATAACTAGATCATTGTCGCTCCTGAGGATCAATATAAGACTACATTTACGTGCCATTTCGACACATTCGCGTTCAGGAGAATGTCATTCGGTTCGTGTAATGCACCTACTACCTTTCAACGGTGTTTGATGGCCATCTTATTAGACATGGTGGAGAAAAACGTGGAAGTCTTCATGGACGACTTTTCTGTCTATGGAGACAATTTTGATACATGCCTAGGGAATTTGGTAATGGTGTTACATCGATGCAAAGATACGAACCTTGTACTTAACTGGGAAAAATGCCACTTTATGGTTGAGGAGGGCATAATTTTGGGCCACAAGGTATCGGCTCAAGGACTGGAAGTTGACAAGGCTAAGCTGGAAACAATCGAGAAACTGCCTCTACCAAGCTCAGTAAAGGGAATTAGAAGTTTTATGGGACATGCTGGGTTCTACAGAAGATTCATAAAGGACTTCTCTAAAATTGCAAAACCTTTGTGCAGTCTTTTAGAGAAGGACTCTGTGTTTAATTTTGATGAGGAATCTAAGTCGGCTTTCGAGTTGTTGAAGAAGAAGTTCACCACAGCCCCCGTGATCGTCGCACAAGATTGGAATATGCCTTTCGAGCTGATGTGTGATGCAAGCGACTATGCGGTTGGGGCTGTTTTGGGACAACGCCGAGAGAAAGTATTTCATGCCATATATTATGTAAACAAGACACTCACGGAGACTCAAATGAATTATACAACTACAGAAAAGGAATTGCTTGCAGTGGTGTATGCGTTTGACAAATTCCGGGCATACTTGATCGGGACTAAGGTGATAGTCTACACGGATCATTCGGCTATTCGGTATCTAATTGCAAAAAAATATTCTAAACCATGCCTTATCCGATGGATTCTCCTTCTCCAAGAATTCGATTTGGAAATAAAAGATAGGAAGGGTACGGAGAATCAAGTTGCCGACCATTTATCGAGGCTAGAAAATCAGGATAAAAAGGAAGAAGATAGATGTGCAATCAACGAGTCATTCCCGAATGAGCAACTGTTTGGGTTAAATGCAGAATTTCCATGGTAAACGGATTTTGTGAATTATCTAGTGAGCAACATGCTTCCCCTGATCTTACACGACAAGAGAAAAAGAAGTTTCTTCATGACGTCAAGTGGTATATGTGGGATGAGCCTTATTTATTCAAACAGTGCGCTGACAAGATGATTATAAGGTGTATCCCCTACAGTGAAGTGCATAACATACTGCAGGAATGCCAGTCATCGGCATATGGGGGACATTATGGGAGTGAGCGTATGGTGGCAAAAGTGCTTCAAGCCGAGTTTTATTGACCTACATTGTTCAAAGACGCCCACCAATTTGTGAAAACATGTGATAGAAGTCAAAGGGTAGGCAACATATCGAAAAGGAATGAGATGCCCTTACAAACATTTCTAGAAGTTGAAATTTTTGATGTATGGGGCATTAATTTTATGGGGCCATTTCCCTCCTCATTTTCCAATCAGTACATTTTTCTTGGGGTGGACTATATGTCAAAGTGGGTTGAAGTAAAAGCACTACCGACTAATGATGCCAAGGTGGTTCTCAAATTCTTGCAGAAAAATATTTTTACGAGGTTCGGCACGCCGAGAGCCATTATAAGTGATGAAGGTAGTCACTTCTGCAACAAATCGTTTATAGCTCTCTTGGCAAAGTATGGGGTTAACCATAAGGTCGCTACTGCATATCATCCCAAAATAAGTGGGCAAGCAGAGGTTTCGAACAGGGAAGTAAAGAGAATTCTGGAAAAAGTAGTGAATCCGAATCAAAAGGATTGGTCTCTCAGGTTGGATGATGCACTATGGGCTTACCGGACGACGTATAGCATGTCACCTACATGTGGAGCTACACCACAAGGCCTACTGGGCAATTCAGAAATTGAACTTTGATTAAGCTGTTGTGGGAGAAAAGAGGCTACTCCAACTAAATGAGCTCGATGAATTCCGACTTCATGCATACGAGAATGCTAAATTATACAACGAAAAAGTCAAGAAATGGCACGACAAGAAGATCATGCATCGAACGTCGAGTAAATGGGAAATCGATCTCATTGTTCAACTCACGATTGAGGTTGTTCCCAGGCAAGCTTAAGTCGAGGTGGTCGGGACCATTCACTATCAAAACTGTTTTCCCACATGGCGCCATCGAACTCTATAGTCAAAATCCATTGGAGACGTTCAAGGTCAATGGTCAACTGATAAAGCATTACTAGGGTGGCGATTCAAATTGGGATGTCGTCAACATTACCCTCGCCGATACACAGTGATACAAGAAGCACCGTCGGGCTCACGTCGTTAAAACTAGTGCTAATTAGGAGGCAACCCAATCATAATTTCAGTTTTCTTAATTTCAATCATAACTGTTAGATTATAGTTTAGCATAATTAGTAATTTATAATAAGTTTATAATTAGTAATCTCTAAACCATTCTCAAATTGATCAACAATTTAATAACTTTCATGTTTCATGGCTTGCAGGATGCGAAAATGCAAATTCAGTGGCATAACATGAAGAAAAGAAGAGAAAAGAGGCCAACTTACATAGGGCATGCACTGTAAGGCGAGTTCAATTAGCCTCAGACACCCCATTCGGGCTGGGGTCCTTGAACCTATGCTCTTAAAATCGGCAGTCACACAGCCACAAGCCCAATACTTCTTCTTCCTAATTGAATCCTCCTTTCTCCCATTCTCACACATAACCCACGACTACCAGTTCCAAATCCATTACACCTACGTCCGCACCACTCCAGTACAACCATTACTCCATTAATCATCACAACAACTTCACCCCCATGATTTCCACTACCCCATTACTTCACATCATCATCTATATATATTCACACCCTCAGAACCCAAATTCGTCATAAACTTTCAACTACATATCACAAAGCCACGAATTAGGGTTCCTTTAATTAAGATTGTACCTGCAAGTGAGTTACAGTCCTACACATTCTTCTTCAGTGGGTGTGAACCACAAAAATTGACAAGTTTTGGGGAAGAAATCATTACGCACACCAGGTGCTCGTCAGTGGGTGTGAACCAAGTTTGGGGGGAAAGATAATGTGATACACGTAATAGAGAGAAAATGACTTCGCAACCAACATCTAAACGCCAAAGGGGAGAGAGTTCAAGATCCGCACAACCGACACGAACCTTTGATCACCGAAAATTTGTGAATGTCGCTGCCACCAACCTGTATGATTATATGCTGACAAAAGCCCTTACACCGGAGTGGGGGTTGGCACCGGATCCCGTTGATGGGGAGATGATGCCTCAAATCTACCATAAGGGGTGGAATAAATTCACCGAAGAGCCAGAAACTGCCGTGGTCAATATAGTCAAGGAGTTTAATGCAAACGCCGAGGACAAAGCTCCATTCAACTCTTATGTGCGGGGTCGCTTGGTCCCGTTCAGTGTTGATGCCATAAACACCTATTATCAGCTGCGGGTGCCTCGACAATGCCAATATGCCCAATTACGTGATTTTGATCCGGACTATGAGGAAATACTAAAGGAAATGACTAAGCCAGGCACATCATGGATCAAAGGTTGGAAAAGAGGCACAATGTTCCATAGCAAAGATCTCAGTCGGTATGGCAAAATTTGGTACGCATTCCTATGTGCTAAACTGTATCCATCTCAACACACCTCAGACGTGACCAAAGAGAAGGCGTTACTGCTATACGCGATTGTGCAAGACTTCCTCATTGACGTCGGGGCCATTATTTGTTTCTCCATCCGCCGGTGCTTACATGGAAACCTTTTGGGTGGCTTGCCATACCCATCACTCATATGTGGGTTGTGTCACAAAGCAGGTGTGAGATGGTCTAACGATGAGCTCACACAGATGCCACTTGCGTTGCTAGACTCTAGAATGATAGCACGGTATTCAGTATGGGCCGGGGGCGATTCCCATCCTCGAGGACTGGGTTTCATTTTTCCATCGGCTTTAGAGGATGAAGTGGATGCTGCAGACACCTTGGAGGATGATGATGAGGCTATGGGAAATCAAGAAACCGAGCAGGTACAACAGACCAAGGCACTATCCAGTCCTCAGTTCCTTGACTTTCAACGTCAAATGGATGCACACAACAAGGCAGCACGTCGGGAGATGCGACGACTCACATTGAGGCAAGCCCACATGTTTGATGCTATGAACGCGTCGTTCGCTTCACTCAACACGACACTTACGAGCTACAATCCAGCTGCACAATTTATATATCAGCAGCCTATGCCAATGCCGAGGTTTCCACCAAGTGATTCTGAATAAGAAGATCAACCACCACCTCCTCAAACTTAGGCAATTGCAGGGAAGTCTTCATGCACTTAATTATGATTATTCATCCAATGAGGGCATTGTATTACTTAAGTTTAGGGGATTTAAATTCTTGTTTGCATGCATATGTAGTAGTTAGGGTTAAATTTGTCATTGCATTCTAATTTTGCATAGTAGCTTAGGTTATTTTTGTTAGTGCATATTTTTGTTATTGCATTGTTTTCATTCCTGTTATTATCGCATTTTGTTATGTTAATAAAAAATTAAAAAAAAAATGAAAAAAATTTAGTTAAATATTGTGTTTGCATATGTCCAACAGTGTTGCAGTTCATGTTATTTATGGGCCAATGATGAGATTGAGAATATGTTAACCAATACAATATTGCTTATTAGAACTGTGATATAATTTCTGTTATGAATCGAATCTTGCGCTTGTTTGAAACTGTTATAAAAAGGTTAGTACGCTAATGACATCTGTGTTGACTGATTGGGTTAAATTAATACATAAATAATTTCTACAGGATAATGCTAGTATAGATATGAGAGTGACAAGAATAGGCAATGAAGACAACAAATTAGGGAAGAACCTAAGTTTGGGGGGGGGGGAAACGTAGGGTGTATAAGCTACAAGAAAAAAAATGGAAAAGAGTTGAGTCTTGTGGTGGGTTGAGGAGAAATACTCCCCATAAACACAAGCGTGAGATGGAGCGTAAAACGCACTCACCAACCATCTATCTAAAAAAAATAGAAAATAATGAGAAGACGGGAAATAAGGGCAAAGAGCCCCCGTCGATGAAAAAAGAAGAAGAAGCGAGCATGAATACCATATGCGGACCCTTAATCTTGGTAATTGTTTGATTTGAGTTGGAACTTGTTTATTTTTGAAATTTTTAAGTGTGCACTATATGATTCCTTCTAAGAAATTGATTATGTATTGAATTTGAGTCCGTATCAGTTATCATGGATGTTTAACACACACGCACACTATACCAGTGATGATGGCTTAAGATTTAAGAATTAATGCGAAATTATGGATTGGTTTTGGTGATTCATATTGTAGAGTTTGCTTGTTTTCTCTGAGGCCGATGGGGTAATTTTGATTCTGTAATATTGTTGGATTAGAAGGCATATAGATTATATTCATTCCATCTCATTGCATTGCATTGCATAGCATGTAGTTTGTTTTGTGCTCGAGGACTAGCACGGTTTAAGTTTGGGGGATTTTGATAAGTGGATTTCATATCCACGAATCGTTGTCCATTTCACGCTTAATTTTTGTTAATTTCTTGTTTTTATGTTCGTTTTTATTTGTTTTGTGTTCTTTTATTTGTAGGGTGGTCGTTGTGGCAATTAACAAGATTTAGAGTCAATTCGGATCATTTCTGGAAGAGTTCTTGAAGGAAAAAAAATCACTCAGCAGCTTCAAATGATTTTAGTAGAAAGGGTGCTGCTTAAATGCTCATATTAGTATACACCCTACGCCGCTAGGGGGTCTCGATTTAGTGACTCTCCTGTTCGATTTTGGACTGTGCTGAGACATGTCTTCTAGTATTTTGGTGGCAAGTGGACTCTAATTAGGAGGGGATTTCGACTGGGACTTGTGTGGGGGATGCTTATTATTCAGTTAAGATCGAATTAAACAACACACAAGGAATATTACGAAGATCAGGTTAAGTTTTTCATAGCAAGCATAGGAGAAGTATTTTGAAGAGATTTTCGTGACGATTGCAGATTAAGGCTACGTGAAGGGTGGTTTTGTATTATTCTTCATCTCAGTTCTATATTTGTAATTGAAAGGATGTTTCCCTTAAAGTATTTAGTTTTTTATTTCATTCATTATGAACTAATTCACTTTTTAGGCTTATGATGGATCCTCAGGTGAAATAATGATTGTGTAGCTTTGATTTCCAGTTCAATAAAGTATTTCCAGTTTATCTATATTAATTTGAGCTTAAATTTATGAATTATCTGATCAACAATTCTTTGTGGATTTGTATGGAATCGAGAGAGGATATTCGAATCTAGACTTAGTTAATATAGCATGTGTTCATGAATTTTGTGAATAAAAGATTCTTGATTAATGTTAAGGTAGAGATATGCTTGACATCGTATATGATCGGATATATAATTTAATCTTAAACCTTCTTTAATTTTAATTCACATAGAGATATAGTGAGTTAGTTGATTAAGGTGTTTTACTTGTTTCTATCTAATTTGTGGATTTAAGTTAATACGGTATTAGTGCATCGAGAGGTGGCTAATACTACATTCATGTTCTTGATTAATAAACGGGGATAGTGAGTTTAATTGGAATAAAGGTGTGAAAATCAGAGTGAAACATAGGGTGAAATCATAAGTCTAATTTTCCATTAATTATTTGAAATTCCAGATTTTGATATTTGTGATTGTTTTGTGATAGTTTGTTTATTTATTAATTTAGTTTCTATAATTTTAAATCATTGAATTGAATAGTTTAATAGAATTAGGATTAATAGGAAATTGGTAATTGTTAAGTTAAATTTCTTACTAATTTGTCTATGTGGGATCGATACTCTATTCATTACTATATTACTTGTTGACCACGTATACTTGCGTGCTGTGCATATATAGATTTTATCCAACAGGCGCCAATGCCTAGCCTTGAGCTTGTGCTGCATCGCCACCCCCTTATCCTTCATGGACTCATTGTTTGCAGTACGAAGCTCCTGATGTTTTCAAGTCGACGTATACCAGAAGCGCCACCCATAAGCCTATTGCCCACGCCGTAGCGCTACCTCCAGTGCCCAAGCAGAGAAGAACTTGGTTTCACCTAGCAAAGGGGGGAACTGATATAAGAAGAGAGGCAAGCCCTTGCAATACATATCATACATCATATAATCAGATAACTTTGCTTAGGATAGAGTAGTTTTCTTTTCTCTTCTGTAATTTCCCTCTCTAGTTCTTAGATAATGTCTGTAAATATAGATTAGGTACTTTAGGGAGAAGTTTGTATTTCCTTGGAGCAACAAGAGCAGTGAGCTACACGTACTGGAGAGTTTAAAATGAGCAAAATTCTTGGAGACTGAAGAGCCTCTACCGAGTTTCTTCTTATCCCATTTATTTTCTCTAATTTTGTAATCCATAAATGTTGTCTTTATTGCTGCTTATATTTGGTTCGGTAGCTATGAACTAAGTATTGGCTCTAAGGTTAAAATGGAACCCTTTGTTATTTAAATTGACTTTCTTATGTCTTTGGTTGGCACCATATGGTTTGGTTTAATATATTCATGCTTAATGATTCTTGCTAAGACATTAGTGATGATTTTGGTAATTTATATGATATTGAAAGAAGGAATGTAGATTTACACCGTAATATATTGGCATGTGATTATGGGTTTCGACTGCATAAGTTGTGCGTAGAATAGACATATATATGTGCTCCACGTGTGACCTACTAGAGAATTTATGCTTAAATCCTTGTTAGGTTAATTCACACAGACATGTGTAGGATTATCACCTAGCTTGGATGTTCTTTTCTGTTCTATTCCATATCGGGTGGATCTGGAAAGGATATGTTTGTGCATTCCTCAACAGAGGTGTATGAGCACCTGTGTGTTCTCGGTCGACAAACTTTCGTGACCATTAAGACCAAAGAGAGAAGGGTAGTTCGTTTGATGAAGCATAACACGCTAGGTGTTCGACAGAATGCCTGTATGGGGTGAAGTTGTGACCTTAGCTTGTTATTCCTTCGATTACCATTCGTTATCCATTTACTTGCTTTGCTAATTAGTTATATCTAGATTTACCACACTCATATTAGTCTGTTGTTCGAATAAGACTTTAGCGATACAAAGCCGGTATTTGGTAACTATTAGTGATAGTTCCTCGTGGGTTCGACACTTTTCTTATCACTGTATTACTTGTTAGACTGCGTATACTTTCGCATGTTTAGTGATTGGTTTTCCGACCACCAAGTTTTTTGCGCCGTTGCCGGAGAACTATTATTCTAATATTGTCCAATATTGATTCAAATCAATATAGTCTTAATTTGAACGTATATATATATTTCTTTTATTTGATTGATCTTCCTTTTTGTTTTTAAGTTTACAGGTTATGGACGATCATTGTTATCAATGGCCTTATAAGAGGATGACACAACCAAGCTCGGAAGAAGGACTTGAGTAATTGCAAGTTCAAATTGCAAATGTCTTGAGGTTTTCTAACAATCTTGA
This sequence comes from Panax ginseng, assembly GCA_020205605.1. NCBI lineage: Eukaryota > Viridiplantae > Streptophyta > Magnoliopsida > Apiales > Araliaceae > Panax > Panax ginseng. The sequence goes on along the minus strand of CM035136.1, from coordinate 50,359,227 downwards.
GTGTCGGCCCACTCAGACTGCCTACCATCAGGAACGAGCTGACATTGAACCGATTCTATCATCCAAACTGTCAGGGTTATCCAAATTCTTGGGACTACAGTCAAGAGCAATATCAAGATCTGAATTCCTCCTATCTGAATCAAGTTAAATATCAGTCTTTGCCGCAATATGAGCTGACGTCTCGACCCAATGAGAGAATTTCTAAGTACTCAACACAAGAAGAAGAGAAAAGGCTTGAAGAGCTCCTCACCAACTTTATTGAGAGAAATGAGGTTCGGATGGCAAGCCAAGAAGCCGCATTACAAAGCCTCAAAAATCAATTGGGACAACTCGTTAATGCCATCACCAATATACCGCAAGGCAATCTATCGGTCATAATTGATCTCAACGGTGAAAAAGTATAGCAATGCATGGTGGATACGCAAGGAGAAGGCGATGAGACTCACACAGTTGTTGAGGGGGACGTCATGGTGCAAACTATCCAACCGATGGAGTTTGAAGTTGGAAAAAAGAGGATCAGCAGTGGTTGTATAATCAAGACTGATTAACAACCATAAACCACACTAACCATTGTGGAAACCCTGGAGAGCCCGCCAGCGCACGAAGAACGTTTTCAAATTGATGAACAATGTGAATGAGTGGATAATTCCAGTGGTGAAAGATTTTTTGTGCCAATGGGTGAAAAAAATGAGGATGATCAATCATCCATGTCTGCCAATAATTTAAAGGAATCAACAAATAGGCGCCATGAAATGGTCATTTTTGGTTATGAGTCGAATTGAGCGGCATCGGAATAGTCAAGCCGACGACTTTAAAACAAGCGCTTGGTGGGGAGGCAACCCCGTCTCAGTATCAAATTCTATCTATTTTTCCTTACTTATGTCTAGTTTATATTTAATCTTTTCGCTTTAGTGTGTTAACATGGCTTCCGGTGTAATTGTACTTCAATGTCGTATCTGTTGTGCATGTTTTTGTAGCCTTAGAATGCAGATATCATGTTTTCCATTTGTGTTGCTATTTTATCTATAGTAGTATAGTACGCTAGTTATCATGTGGGATTATTATACATTTTTATATTTATCTCAGTATGGATAATACCATGGATCTCGCACCGCAGTGCAAGGCTCAAATTCTACATTTTCATCCTCGCGCTGCAACGCCAAGATATAAAGGACATCTCATGTCGCAGCGCCGTCACTAAGTGATCGATCTTGCATTCAACGTCGCAAACACTAAAATTGTACCTAAGACTTCCATCACAGTGACATAGAAAGAAAGAAGGAATGCCTTATGTATGATCTTTGTAGCGAGAATTTGTTTTTAAAAATAGTTTTAAGCCAGCAGTTTAGCCCACTCAATCCATTTCTCTCAACTAAAATCGGCAACCCAATAACCCCTTTTTCTCATCAAATACCTATCCCCATCACAACCTCCCCCTACCAGCATGATCCCTTATCATATTCAAGCGATTACTGCTCTAATTTAACCAATACAAAATTTCGGTTTCAAATCAATTGCACATCTAAGGCTCCATAGGACTGTTACTCTTCTCAATTAAGGTAATTGGGGTTGTCGTTCAATCATAAACAGATTTTGAAATAATTTCTTGGTTGTGCATTTGGTTTCTCTGTGATTTGTGTGATTTCCACTGACGAAAATCTGGGGGAGAGTATTTTTAAGCAAAGGCTGTCCAAGTGGTTTTATAGAGCGCACACAAGGTGTTCAATAATTTGCCTGAGAGAAAAATTGGACTATTTTGGCTTAAAACCAGTGTGTTTTCATTGGGGATTTGATGCCTATTGTCTTAAGGGTTACTTCTAAAGAGAGTGGAATTCCTTAGGAACTGTTTTTGAACCAAACCAACTTAAATTCTGAAATGGCATCAAAGAGGCAGCGACTGAGCATCGGGGGTTCCTCGTCCGCAGCACCAACGACATGGGATAACACCAAATTTGTCAATGAAGAGGCCTAGAAATGATATAAAGGCTCTTTTGTTGCGCGAAATTTGATTCCTGAGAAGGGTTTGAGGCCTGACAAGACAAAGGATGACGAGTTGGTGGCTATGATTGCGGGACGCTAGTGGGTGCATTTCACTAAGCCACCTGAGTCAACCATCATTTTTGTGGTCTGCGAGTTTTATGCAAACGCCAGTCCCAAAGGTCCTGTTGTTGTCAAAGTTAAGGGGCAGTTAGTGGCGTTTGGTAGCCAAGCCATTAATGCACTATTCGTGATGCCTGATTTTGAGGGCATAGACTATATGGAGTTGGGACTGCGCAGCTATGACTTCAAGGATATTATTAGGAGGCTCTACAAGCCTGAGACTACATGAAAGACAAATGACTTCACGGGTGAGAGGACCAATTTCTCGCATGCTGCGCTCAGTCGATATGGGAAGGCTTGGTTCAGCTTTATTTATGCCAAGATGATCCCGACTCATCACTTGAGCGACGCGACTAAGGATAGATCGATCCTCTTATTCGCCATACATGAGTGAATCCTAAAGGCGATCAAGAGCACCACTACTTCGAGACTCCCACATCCATCCTTGATTACCCGGCTGTGCAAGAGGGTAGGTATCCATTTGGGGCCAGAAAAGATAGCCTTGTCGCCAATGTCAGTCATTGACCATCAGACCATCTCACGCTTTAATGTGTGGGACGGGGTAGCTTTTCACGTCAGAGGAGAAGGTATGAGCCACCTACTGAGCCACCTCCTATAGTAGAGCCCGAGCCTTCGCAACCATCAGACATATGCCTAGCTTTACAAGGACTACTAGAAGAGATCAAGGCATCCCTCACCCTGCTGCATCAGAAACACGACGACGAAGCTCAGAGGCAGCATAAGCACATTGCAGTAGTGGCCCAACGGCAGGAAAAAGCGATGCAGTATCAGGCTGAACTGGTTAACACGATGAAGATCATATACACCGTGTATAGTGCCGAGGATGTTGATTTAACGTCGTTCTAGTTCCCAGACCCTCCTATCTTCCCACCATACCCTCCACCATCACCGTCCGCCGAAGCTGACGAGGACGATGTTGCTATCGAGTGAGCGATCTTCAAAGAAGCCCTCTTGTATAGATTGATATATGTTTAGCAATGAGGGCACTGCTCACCTTAAGTTTGGGGGTGTTTTGGTTTCTTATATGTTTTATTTCTGTCTACTGCCATGTTAGGTTGCCATATTTAGTACTTTGCTTATTTTTTTTATCAGTATTGTGGTGCAGTCATTTTGAACTGCGGTATTATGTTTTGGATTATTATGGATGGATGCCATATATAGTTTTTCGTTATTATTTATGAATGCTTGAATTATTATCAGCATTTGTGCTTGGTCTAGCCATCTTTTTGGGGCTTTTACAGATTTATATGCTTGTGCCACATTAATGGCCTTTTTACCCTATTTTGAGTTGTTATCATGCAAGGGTTTTATATACATTATTATTTTTTGATTGTGGCTAATGACAAGCGCCAAGTGATTATGTCTCTCTTAGAGTCGTGTCAAGCATGTATGAACTAGGGGTTTGTTTAGTTGATAAATTGAGACTATTTTTAATTCGTCCTTCTTAGCAAGCACCGACCAACTGTGTTAACTAGTTATATTTTCGAATTTAGTTCACGTGTTTATTTCTTTGAGAGTATGTTCACTCTTATAAACTTTCATTTTTACAAGGTAATAAAAGACTTAGACGCATATACAGTTTTGGATCTTGGATTATGGTATTTTGTATATAAAAAAAGTAATAAAAGAAAAGAAAAGGAGATTGATTATGGAAAGTCTTGCGGTGGGTTGAGATGGAGCGTGAAACGCACTCTCCCATAAACGCAAGACCGATGCTGAGATTGAGCATAAAATGCACTCGCCGAATAATCTTCAAATCTCGTAAACTCTCATTTGTCTTATGTTGATTACGTGGCCTTTGTTGCTCAAGTTATTAGATTCTTAGGGGTGTTCTACACCTAGTGCCCTAAAGTCATCTGGCTTGGGATTCACTGATCAAAAGCTCATTAATAGGTAGTTCTGAATAGCCTAAGGTAATTAAGGACTGTTCGAGTCAGATTTTACTGTCTTCATGCTAGAGTCTTTTAATCCTTTCATGCACTTGCGTCTTATTCTTAATGCTTGTTGAATGTTTAAGTTGTGGAGTATGCATATTGGTATTAACAATCGACTGTGCAAACTTATTTGGGCTATGATTAGTTCGGACGGTTGGTCTCCACGCACACACATAGAATGGATCGAATACCGTCTTATACTTGAAATTGAATGAACCCTTACTCCTATCTGTGTTTACCCTGTTCTCTGGGAGTAGCTATGATCGAGCTTAGAAGCCATGATACTAGTATACAATTATATTTTTCTTTCGTTTGTGTTTTACTATTGTTAGTTTTGTGTTAGATAGTTTGCTCGAGGACAAGCAAAGACTTCAGTTTGGGGGTATTTGATGAGTGGGATTTATACTAGCGAATCAGATACTTTATGACTTAAATAGTTGCCTGATCTCATAAATTTTAGATAGTTTTATATGATTATAGTGTTGTTTTGCATAACCGACGTATTACAGGGCTTTACAGGACTTTTCTAGCTTTCAGGGGACAAAACAGACAAATTACATACACTGGCGCCACGGTACCAATGCCTAGCCTTAAGCTCACACCGCACCGCCACCCCGTTGACCAGCTGACATCACCTTTGCACTATAGTTCCCTATATCCTTCATGAACTCATCTTTGCGTCATCAGAGCTCCAAAGTGTTTTCAAGCTAACGTGGCGCATCAGTACACACCCATAAGCTTATTGCAAGCATCATAGCACCACCTCCTGGTTCAGCAGCGAGAAGGGGCTTGGTTTGACCTAGCAAAGGGGGGAACTGATATAAGAAGATAGGCAAGCCTCTTTAATACATATAATACATCGTATAATCAGATAGCTTAGCTTAGGATAAAGTAGTTTTCTCTTCTCTTCTGTAATTTCTCTCTCTAGTTCTTAGATAATGTCTATAAATATAGATTAGGTAGTTTAGGGAGAAGTCTGGATTTCCTTGGAGCAACAAGAGCAGTGAGCTACATGGACTGGAGAGTTTGAAATGAGCGGAATGCTTGGAGACTGAAGAGCCTCGATAGAGTTTCTTCTTACCCATTTATTTTCTCTGATTTTGTTATCCATAAGTGTTGTCTTTATTTCTACTTATATTTTGTTCGATAGCTATGAACTAAGTATTGGCTCTAAGGTTATAATGGAACCCTTTGTTACTTAAATTGACTGTCTTATCTCTTTGGTTGGCACCATATGGTTTGGTTTAGTATATTCATGCTTAATAATTCTCGCTAAGACATTAGTGATGATTTTAGTAATTTACATGATATTGAAAGAAGGATTGTAGAATTACACTGTAATATATTGACATGTGATTATGGGTTTCGACTACATAAGTTATGCATAGAATAGACATATATATATGCGCCACGTGCTACCTACTAGAGAACTTATGCTTAAATCCTTGTTAGGTTAATTCACATTGACATGTGTAGGATTATCACCTAGCTTGGACGTTCTTTTCTATTTTATTCCCTATCGGATTGATCTGGAGAGGATATGTTTTTGCATTCCTCGACAGAGGTGTATGAGCACCTGTGTGTTCTCGGTCGACAAACTTTCGTGACCATTAAGACCAAAGAGAGAAGGGTAGTTTGTTTAATGATGCATAACATGCTAGGTGTTCGACAGAATGCCTGTATGGGGTGAAGTTGTGACCTTAGCTTGTAATTTCTTCGATTACCATTTGTTATCCATTTAATTGCTTTACTAGTTAGTTATATCGAGATTTACCACACTCCTATTAGTCTGTTGTTCGAATAAGACTTTAGCAATACAAAGTCAGTATTTAGTAACTATTAGTGATAGTTCCTCGTGGGTTCGACACTTTCCTTATCACTGTATTACTTGTTAGACCGCGTATACTTACGCATGTTTAGTGATCAGTTTTACGACCAACAATATCCTTTAGTCTATAGCGACACTTATTAAAAACTCTTGATACTTCTTGATATCCTTAAACTATCATTTACTATAATACCTTTAAGATTCAAACGTTATAACTGTTTATTCTTATTGTTATATTACTTGCTGGGCAAACTTGTTGCTCATTCTTGCTTCCCTAAAAATATTACAGTTAAGGCAGAGCAAGGCGGTACATCAGGCAAGGATAAAGGAAAGGGCAAGGCTAAAAAATAGCTTAGTCCTTTAGGGGTAGACGCATTATTATTTTATCACTGGAATGTTGTAGTAACGGTCACGATACCTTGGGACAAGAATATTTATATTATATCAATGTAAATTATTCTATTATTCCGTTGTTGATAATTTTAGTATGATATTAGAATTAGCACGTGATGAACCAAATTCGAGATATGAGTGTCTGAATTTGGGGGCGTCACAATTAGTGAATCCGGATAGGTCGGTACATACGTTGTTTGCTCATTGAATAATGATGATTGATCTCATGATCAATAATGTGGAGACACTAAAGAAAGTATGTAGGTGCGTATTGGAGAAAAAGTTCACTGAACGTGGCTCGTTAAGGAATACCTAATGAAGTCTTACTTGCTTGTTAAAAGGAATTCTTGTAGTGATAGTAGTACAAGTGATCCTTAGATTTGAGATCATCATAATATCTTGTTTATGATGAGTTATACTTTGACATGTCCCTTAAAATCCTTAGGATATATCAAAGGGTATGCTTGAGTGTAATAAGTTGTACATGGAGATATGAATGATCAACAAAGAATCTACCGCTTCTAGTAAAAGAAGAGAATATCCTATATGATTCAATAAATGACAACCTAGTAGTCATTGGTTAAGGAAAAATGAAATTAGAAGGGAATTTCTAATTTTCATTATTTGGAGTTGTGCATTTGATAATCGAAATACATATATTTACATAAAATAAGACTTGACAATAATTCCACGTCTTATAATTAATTGGGACATTGTATGGTAGAATGATTGAATTGTACAGTAACTATTTACTCAAGAGTTCTTTTATAATTAATGTTAAAATCTATATTATCTAGTTAGTTGTTGATCGCTAAAGAGGCTTATCCTTATTATAGAATAAATGTTATTTATTTAAATACATTAAATAATTTAATTTATTTATTTAAATATGATTAGAATTATTCTAATTGATTTATTCACAACCGGTTTAATATGGAGAACCTAAAGGGTCACACCATAAAAGGAAGAATATTTATTTAAGGAGGAAATGACATAATCGTAATAATAAGTTAAATGTATTTAATTTAATCTATTGTGACGCCCCCAAATTCGGGTATCTTCCAACCAACCATATGGTGCTCCACTGTACTAACATCCATACAATCATTCCATTGAAATACAACAAAATGAAAGTAATTACTATCTTCTTATTACAATCAAAGTATAATCCTTCCCAGGTTCATAAACCGGTTACATCGTTCAATGTTCATAATGTATAATACATACAAACTTACTAAACTATTACACAATGCCTAAGCATCCATCTTAGCTTTGCCCTTATCATTCTTGGAATTCACAGTACGTTCATCTTTAACTGCAGTTATATAATTCACGCAAGAAGTGAGCATGACAGCTCAGCAAGTTTAATCAAGGATAACAGGAATACCACATTTATGAATTATACAACAATTCCAACATAATTGAACAATAGTTATGAAGTATTCTGAATCAATAATACTTTAATAGTTCATAACATCAATTCCCAAAGTATAGAATAGATTAGGAATTACGAACCCACGATAGACCATGAACGATAAATTCGGTTTTCATACTTGAAAAGGAGTCCACAGCACTAAGGCCGTTCATCCGTATAACTTACGAGCATTTCTAGGTGATCAGCCTATAGTACTCTATGTTGATCAACACTACATTCATTAAACATATTTACGTTTAGTATTTTTGGCAAACTCGCGTGCCCATCGAATAATCGATGAAAAATACTTTTGTTTGTTCATAGACAAACCTTACCTTCACGTCCGTACCAATTACTTGGCATAGGATAGCGTTAACATTTCTATATAGAATGATATGAATAATAATCAATCTATATCTTACGAATAGTCTAGCCGAGTTAAAATCTGGCATCGACCCTTTCTTGAAAACAAGTCTTGCAATTCAGTTCAACGAATCACATAAAACTTGGGTAACATTGAAGTTAGACAAGCGTTAAGAAAACTTGCCTTTCAGCGTCTTCAAATAACTTACTCGACTGACCACAGCCTTTACAGAATCTACATGATATGTTCACATAACATACTGTAATTAGCTATCAAACAACTATTCATATTGTTCCTACAAGCTTCTTTCTCTGCTATGTCTGTGTTAACTTAATATCTTTATTAAAGTCAACATGACTTATTACCCTTCGTCCCGGTGTATCACTATTGACGTTTGTTAACCGGACTCAAACATCGTTGATAAAATACCAACTTTGTTCATTTTACATATCTTGTTTATATGCATTTCATTCCTAAGTTTCATACTTTATACCTTAGTATAGGTAGTATAGGATTAGTCTTAGTACATTCATTGAGTATATAAACTCAACTCAGGTAAGTCTCTAAACAACTGAAGTTTAAAACTCATTTTGGTCAACTTTTTCATAATGTCGGCGCTGCGGCGCGGCATCCCTTGTATATTAGTGGTCTTTGCGCAGTTAGAGTTAGCGGTCTACTCGGTTCCGGGGCCCACTGACACCACCACTTTGTCTTTGGTTTTGGTGACTGCTGCCACGAGTCTGTCGTGAGATTAGCAAACCAGTTTTGGTTTTCTAACGAAACTCCCGACTTCCTAATTTGTTCGTTTTACATCCGAATTGACCCATTCAAATTCCTACAAGTCAGGAATTACATCCTTTACGTGTTAATATAAGAATTCAACACTTTCGAATCCGTTAACTCATAATTCACTATTGAGTTCATTTTATATACGTTCGTAAACGTTAATGAGCGTTCAATGCTCGTTTTTTTCGTTCTAAGTCGGAATCCGACGATTCTCTAACCCACAACTCTTAATTACCCTATCTCATGTGTTGACATTGAAAACCGACGTTTTCAAGTCACACGACAACTTTTGACCTTTAATCCGAACTTTATGCGTTTTCGACGTTTAACATCTATTTTCGCAAAATTCGCTATAACTTCGTTACTATTGTTCTTTAAGCCAAATCACATGGAATACTCCATGGATTTCATATCTACATCCTAACCAAACAAGATGCATATACTAATGTGTTGATGGAGCTCAATTGTTTATCCACAAATGATATCAACTATCAATATTTCCATGGTTCAAAACTATATTAAAACTTATTATTTTTATAATCTCATGACTTATAGAGATTGAATCTATGGTAAGTCAACTTTAAATCCTCATTCATGACATATACCACCCCTTCATGATTCTCTAAAATGAAAGAAAATCTAAAAGAGATGGAGATGAAAGGTAAGGAATATACCTTAAGAACTCTTATGAATTTCTTGGAAACTCTAAGTCCAATCTTCCAAAATATATGTTTTGGTTGAGTATAGCTCTCTTTCTCTCTCAAAAAAATCTAGGTTGGTAATTAAAAAACTCTTAAATGGCCAACCTTGCCTTCTTATTTATAGGAAATGAGAATTGAGGGCAATTTGGACATTAAACCCCACCTCCTTACTATTCATGTGTGGTCACCAAGTAAGATACTTGGTGACCAAGCCTTATGCTTGGAGTCCATACCAAGGTGGCCGGCCCACCTCCTTAGGTGACATCCCATGGGTTGCCCCATGGGTTTTACCCATTCGGTGACCCACCGGTTCGATTTTAATGAATTGGGCTTAACTAAATTATCATTGGGCCTTGGTCATTCAAATGATTGGATAAATTAATAATCCAACACAAATGAATTAGTCATTAAGTATTAACTTAATTCTATAATACTAATCGTTACCACATACGCATAATTCACTTATCTCTCAGATACTACTCGCATAATAATCATATTGTATTTCAGATTTACTCAACGTATTATACATAGATAATAAATAATATCACCAAATGTATAGCACTCCAATTAACCCTAACACCATTCCTTCTACGCATATTATTTTTTTCTCAGAAATCAATATACTCAACCCTTAGGTTTTAAGTCCGCAGGCGAAAACTGCGTTTTCCATAAATGAAATATTATCAGATATTCCATCTTATTACGATATTCTATCATTACGCGTTTCTCGGAATTTCAAAATAATTCCCCGAACAGAAACGAATGAATAGTGTTTTTACAGAAATTTCTCGGAAAACAATTATTATCGTCTTGGAAATTCCAAACAACTATTTCTAACACGTAGCCAGAATACTAACCACGTTAGCACATTCTAGGTCATAGAACGACCTTCACATAGCTTACTCACAAAGAAATCAATTAAATTCATTTAATTCACATAATCAAATAAAAATTTAATTGTCATAAAAATCCGATTTTCTCGGGCGTTACATTCTCTCCCCCTTATAAGGATTCTGTCCCCAGAATCTTAACTTATAATTACATAAACAAATGAGGAAAATCTTCCTTCATTTTACTTTTGAGCTCCCACGTTGCTTCTTCAGCATTGTGGTTTCTCCATAACACCTTCACTGAAGGTATGACCTTATTTCTTAAAACTTGTTCCTTCCTATCAATAATTTGAATTGGAAGTTCCTCATAGGACAAGTCCTTCTCTATCTGAATAGATTCATACTCTATCACGTGTTTATAGTCCGGTTTATAAGGGCCTTGACATCGACATACATGAAACACATTATGAATGCGTTCCATCTCTGGAGGTAAGGCTACTACATACGCTACCTCCCCTATCCTTTTTAAAATATCAAAAGGTCCTACAAACCTTGGACTTAACTTCCCTTTCTTTCCAAAACGTATCTTTCCCTATCCAAGGCGATACTTTCAGAAAAACAAAAGATCCTACATCGAATTCTCTATTCTCTCTATGAGGATCTGCATACTTCCTCTGTCGGTCTTGAGCCGCAACTAATCGAGTACGTATTAACTCTACCATGTTCGCCGTCTGCTGAACCATCTCAGGTCCCAACATCCGATGTTCACCCACCTCATCCTAACACAATGGAGTTCGGCACTTCCTCCCATACAACGCTTCGTAAGGCGGCATGCCTATACTAGCGTGAAAACTATTGTTGTACAAAAATTCCACCAACGGTAGAAATTCGTCCCAACTCCCTTTGAAATCCATAACGCAAGATCTTAACATATCTTCAAGCATTTGAATTGTTCGCTCACTCTGACCATCCGTCTGAGGATGATACGCCGTACTCAATCTGACACAATCGAAACAGGTACTCCATGTTTGGAAATAATTTCCTTGACATACAGCTTAGCTAACTGATCTAGGTTATACCTAACTCCTATTGGTAAAAAATGAGCCGATTTCGTTAATCGATCCACTATCACCCAAATAGCATCGTATCCTTTTACGTTTCTTTGAAGTCCCACCACAAAGTCCATCTTGATGTGCTCCCACTTCCACTCTAAATTTCTAGCGGTTGTAACAACCCGCTTCGATGCGTTGATGTTCAAATTTAACTTTTGACAAGTTAAGCACCTACTAACATATTCTGCTATCTCCTTCTTCATATTCGGCCACCAAAAGTTCTGACGAAGGTCTTGATACATCTTCGTACTACCGGGATGTATCGAGTACCTCGAACTATGGGCGTCCATCATAATTTCTTCTTTTAAATCGGGATCATTAGGAACCCAAATTCTTCCCTCAAAATGAAGTAATCCCTCCTTATCAAGGTTATACTCAGTCTTTTCTTCGTCTTCTATCCTCTTCTGCATCTGCTTGCACTCCTCATTGCTCAGTTGTACTCCCCTAACCCGATCCACTATGGTAGGTTAGGTTTCCATGGAAAATAACATCTCTACCGCTTCCTCCCAGAACTTAACTTCTAGCTCCATTTTTACCATCGGCATACCAACTCCTTCCGAAAGTTGTTAACATTGATAATTTCTCTCTACCCTTCCTACTTAGCGCATCGGCTACTACATTTTCTTTCCCCAGATGATATAAAATATCACAATCATAATCTTTTATTAACTCTAACCACCTTCTTTGTCTCATATTCAACTCCTTCTGTGTGAAGATATATTTTAGACTTTTGTGGTCCGTGTATATCTCACATTTCTCACCATAAAGATAATGCCTCCATATCTTTAGGGCAAAAACTACAAGCAACGAATTCCGGTGTCATGAGTAGGATAGACCTTCTCATAATCCTTCATTGACGTGGCGCATACTGTGATGACCTTGCTATATCTTTGCATGAGCATCGTAACCCAATCCTTTATGTGAAGCATCGCTATACACTACAAAATTCCTGTATACGTCTGGTAAGGACAATACTGGGTGCCTCACTTAACCTCTTCTTCAACTCTTGAAAACTCGTTTCTCACATGTTTCAATCCACACATACTTTACTGACTTTCTTGTCGATTTTTTAGCGGAGTAGCTAATTTAGAAAAGTCCGGAATGAACCTTCTATAGTATCCAAATTAACCTCGAAAAACTCCGAACCTCGGTAGCCATTTTGGTTGCTCCCATTCGTTAACTCGCTTCTACTTTTGCTTTCGGATCTACTGAAATGCCATCCTTATCAATAACATGCCCTAGAAATCGTTTTCTCAAGCCAAAATTCACACTTTGTGAATTTCGCATACAACTTCTCCTTCCGTAGTGTCTCCAACACTATTCTTAAATGTTCAATGATCTTCCGCGCGTCTTTGAATAGACTAGAATATCATCAATGAACACTACGACAAACTTGTCCAAATATTGTTTGAACACTCTTTGTTCATCATATCCATAAATGCAAATGGCGCGTTAGTCAACCCAACGACATTACGAGTAAACTCGTAATGACCATAACGAGTTCGAATGCCGCTTAGGTACATCATCCTTCCTCACCATTAACGGATGATACCCCGTGCATGCAATCTATTTTAGAAAAATACTTTGCCCCTTTCAACCGATCAAATAGATCATCGATCCTGGGCAAAGGGTATCTATTCTTAATCGTTAACTTGTTCAACTTTCGATAGTCGATACAAAATCTTAACGACCCATCCTTCTTCTTTTTTACAAACAACACCGATGCTCCCCGAGGAGACACACACGTTGAATGTACTTCTGTCTAATAGTTCTTGTAATTGAACCATTAACTCCTTCATTTCGACCGCACCATTCGATATGGTGCCCTTGAAACTGGTGCCGCTTCTTGAATACAAATCAATTACAAACTCCACCTCCCTGTCCGGTGGAATACCCAGTAATTCCTCCTAAATACTTCCATAAAATCTTGCACAATAGGTATCCGATCCAAGGATGTTCCCACTCTTTGGGTATCCACAACATGGCATAGATAACCTACACACCCTTTCTCTCAACATCTCCTAGCTTTGTGTGGAGCAGATGACAACAAGAGCGTCTCGGTGAATTACTACCGAAGAACACTACCTTGGTTTTCTTAGAAAGCCGAAAGTTTACACTTTTCCTATGGCAATCTATAATCGCCTCATGGTTCACCAACCAATCGATACCAAGAATTACGTCGAATTCTTTTAGCCTTATCGGTACCAAATCTACCGATAACTTATTCCCTCTAATTTCCACGCAACAATCCTTATGAATATGTTCAATGGGGATTATCTCCTCGTTCGCTACCTTAACGTCTAAAGGTATAGGTAACTTTTCAGGGATTAAACCTAATCGCTTAGTAAATTCACATGTTATAAAAGAACAAGTAGCACCCGAGTCAAATAGCATATAAGCATTTATCTCATTGACCGGAATGATATCTGCTACCACATCTGTTGATGCAACCGCATCTTGAACAGTCATATTAAATGTACGAGCTGAGGGTCTACCCACTGATGGTGTTGGTCCAGTAATGGCTAATTTACCACTACCGGAACTCTTATTCCCCTCTAAACCCTTCTTCGGGCAATTTCTTGCCATGTGGTCCATTGACCCACAGACAAAACACTCCTGGTTTTTCTTAGGGTTAGGACAGTTGGGTGACAAATGCACCTCCTTCCCCAGCCAGTAGCATCTACCGCTTTCCCTTTAAATGACTCCATGTGAGATTTTTTCGCATGTCTTACATGCTTCATTCTCCGTTTGGGATCTCCCTGATTTACCCCGGTATTCCCAGGGTTAAAACTCTTCCTCTTTGGCAAGTTGTCGCTTCTGCTGGCAACTTCAGCCTTATTACCTCCTTCTAACTTACTCTTAATCTTTCGCTCTTTGTGGTACTAAGATAAAGCCTCACCACCACCTTCAGCTATTATCGCCTTCTCCAGAATGGTCCTGTAGGAAGCACTCTGGAAAACCGATATCCTACTATAGAGCAAGGGTTTTAAGCCCTGCTCAAATCTGCGCGCCTTCCTTTCCTCTGTATCCACCTGATGTGGAGCAAATCTAGCCAATTCGTTAAACTTGGCGGCATCTTGAAAAGCTGTCATATCCCCCTGCTTAAGTTCTAGGAACTTAATTTCCATCCTACCCTGCATGCTAGTAGGGAAGTAGTTCTCAAAGAAAACCTTCTTAAACTGTTCCCACGTAAGAACCTTTGTCCTAGCCCTACCCTGGTGAGCTTCCCACCAGTAGTTGGCTTCCCCCTTCATCATGTAAGTCGCAAAAGAAGTCTTTTGCACCTCACCTACGTTTGTTATCACAAACGCCTTTTCAATCTCTCTAATCCATGTACGGGCTTCTAGTGGATCCGCTCATTCCTCCGAACTCTGGAGGACCCACACTTTAAAAGTCCTTAAAGGTAGTTGTTCTTGCTACCCTGGAGCTACTGTGAATCCCACCCCCCACTTGGTTAAATGCAGCCATTAATAAATTAACGAACTCTTGCATAGGGTTGTTAGGACCCCCGATTTTCATTATGAGACTCGGCCTCTTGGTTCCTAAGTGTTCCTTCTCGCCATATAATTACGATTAAATAAATAAAGCTTCGTTATTATCTATTTAACTACTCAGTTATCATTTTAAATTAACAACAACAATTCATACCACAACAAGCATGTTAAATAAAACTTCATTATATAAATATGCTTTCATAGTCAAAACTATTTACATAATGTTCCCTTAGCCAAAAGCTATTACATACTATCCCGTGATTGCCTTCTACAAAAGTTGGGATTTACAAAAAGACTACCCTTAGTTATACAAAAGAGGGTTTTACGTCACTACTTATATACCAAAAAGATCTGGCGATCTACTAACACTGTCGAACGGCATTTTCATATTTCTGATTTGCCAGAATCGACACTATATCTCGACTTATGGTATGTCGAGTTTGCCTGGACTCAATAGAATAACAAGCAATTTTTAGCTTGAAATCCTCATGAGCGCATTCATGGATGTATGACATCCTAGCTATTTTCTAGTCTTTCTCAACCGGGTTTACATTGTAGCTCAAGGACCTCATCCTTATAGTTATGAGCCTTATCGGTCATAAGCACTTTTTCATCGTGCTTCGACTCAAAGTCCGCCTCTCAGATTCTTTTCGCCTCATATAAAGCGCTTATTTCCTCAATCATGCCTCTACCGAGCAATGCAAATAAACATTCCTATCCAATGATTGCGGATATAATGCTCTAGTTGCATCTAGAGATGCTAGTACCTGAGTAGGTAACACCGTGTTAATCGATGTCACCTCTATTTCCTCCTCCACATCTAGCATCTCGTTAAGGTATGATGCTAATCCCATAGTCTCCTCATAGTATTCCTCCTCGAGATGTACTCCTCAATGTCCGAGTCTTCTAGTAAACTATTTGCACCTCCTCGCCAATGGCATTGGTACAATCTCAACTTAGTTAATCGATTCTCACTTATCATTTCCACGTTTCTAAACATCAAGCTATCGGTTGACATCTACAAACACATAACACGTTGATTAGTACATAATACACAATAGTATAAGCATAAATCACATTTAATGTCTTTAAGATTAATTTCCATCTTTTAATTCTTTCGATACTGAGTTATCTCAATATCTTCTTAATTCAATGGACTTGAATTTCATTCCTCGGACTTTACCTTCCTTACGAGGTTATTAGCCTAAGGTTTTCCCCCCTTAAGTTTTATAACCTAAGGCTTTGATACCAACCTGTGACGCCCCCAAATTCGGGTATCTTCCAACCCGACAGATGGTGCTCCACTGTACTAACATCCATACAATCATTCCATTGAAATACAACAAAATGAAAGTAATTACTATCTTCTTATTACAATCAAAGTATAATCCTTCCCAGGTTCATAAACCGGTTACATCGTTCATTGTTTATAATGTATAATACATACAAACTTACTAAACTATTACACAATGCCTAAGCATCCATCTTAGCTTTGCCCTTATCATTCTTGGCATTCACAGTACATTCATCTTTAACTGCAGTTATATAATTCACGCAAGAAGTGAGCATGATAGCTCAACAAGTTTAATCATGGTTAACAGTAATACCACATTTATGAATTATACAACAATTCCAACATAATTGAACAATAGTTATGAAGTATTCTGAATCAATAATACTTTAATAGTTCATAACATCAATTCCCAAAGTATAGAATAGATTAGGAATTCTGAACCGGTCGATAGACCATGAACAGTAAATTTCAATTTTCATACTTAAAAAGGAGTCCACAGCACTAAGGCCGTTCATCCGTATAACTTATGAGCATTTCTAGGTGATCAGCCTATAGTACTCTATGTTGATCAACACTACATTCATTAAACATATTTACGTTTAATATTTTTGGCAAACTCGCGTGCCCATCGAATAATCGATGAAAAATACTTTTGTTTGTTCATAGACAAACCTTACCTTCACGTCCGTACCAATTACTTGGCATAGGATAGCGTTAACATTTCTATATAGAATGATATGAATAATAATCAATCTATATCTTATGAATAGTCTAGCCGAGTTAAAATCTGCAATCGACCCTTTCTTTAAAACAAGTCTTGCAATTCAGTTCAACGAATCACATAAAACTTGGGTAACATTGAAGTTAGACAAGCGTTAAGAAAACTTGCCTTTTAGCGTCTTCAAATAACTTACTCGTCTGACCACAGCCTTTACAGAATCTACATGATATGTTCACATAGCATACTGTAATTAGCTATCAAACAACTATTCATATTGTTCCTACAAGCTTCTTTCTCTGCTATGTCTGTGTTAACTTAATATCTTTATTAAAGTCAACATGACTTATTACCCTTCGTCCCGGTGTATCACTTTATTGACGTTTGTTAACCAGACTCAAACATCGTTGATAAAATACCAACTTTGTTCATTTTACATATCTTGTTTATATGCATTTCATTCCTAAGTTTCATACCCTATACCTTAGTATAGGTAGTATAGGATTAGTCTTAATACATTCATTGAGTATATAAACTCAACTCAGGTAGGTCTCTAAACAACTGAAGTTTAAAACCTAACTTGGTCAACTTTTTTCCTACTCACGCATACATTGCGCGGGCATCCTTATATATTAGTGGCGTTATGGCGCCACCACTTTGTACTTTGTTTTAGGTCTGTATTTAGTCTCATCTTGACGAGCTTGGCCAAACCAGGTTTTGGTTTTCTAACTAAACTCCCACTTCCTAATTTGTTCGTTTTACATACGAATTGACCCATTCGAATTCCTACAAGTCAGGAATTACATCCTTTATGTGTTCATATAAGAATTCAACACTTTTGAATCCGTCAACTCATAATTCACTATTGAGTTCATTTTATATACGTTCGTAAACGTTAATGAGCATTCAATGCTCTTTTTCTTCGTTCTAAGTCGGAATCCGACGATTCTCGAACCCACAACTCTTAATTACCCTATCTCACGTGTTGACATTGAAAACCGATGTTTTCAAGTCACACTGCAACTTTTGACCTTTAATCCGGACTTTATGCGTTTTCGGCGTTTAACGTCTATTTCCGCAAAATTCGTTATAACTTCGTTAATATTGTTCTTTAAGCCAAATCACATGGAATACTCCATGGATTTCATATCTACATCCTAACCAAACAAGATGCATATACTAACGTGTTGATGGAGCTCAATTGTTTATCCACAATCGATCTCAACTATAAATATTTTCATGGTTCAAAACTATATTAAACCTTATTATTTTAATAATCTCATGACTTATAGAGATTGAATCTATGGTAAGTCATCTTTAAATCCTCACTCATGACATATACCACCCCTTCATGATTCTCTAAAATGAAAGAAAATCTAAAAGAGATAGAGATGAAAGGTAAGGAATATACCTTAAGAACTCTAATGAATTTCTTGAAAACTCAAGTCCAATCTTCCAAAATATATGTTTTGGTTGAGTATAGCTCTCTTTCTCTCTCAAAATAATCTAGGTTGGTAATTGAAAAACTCTCAAATAGCCAACCTTGCCTTCTTATTTATAGGAAATGAGAATGGAGGGCAATTTGGACATTAAACCCCACCTCCTTACTATTCATGTGTGGTCACTAAGTAAGATACTTGGTGACAAAGCCTTATGCTTGGTGTCTGTAGCATCCCCGGAATCCGCCTCAGATCCGGTTCGCTAATTCTATAACTGTTTGCGGAAGATATAAACATAAATTGTTTATACATTAAACTTTACACACTATTTCCCCAAAATCGAGTAACCTTAACTAATACACAATCATAAACTATCTAACACATGACAATACTATTCTTCAACCATACTTTTACAAATTAGTCAAGACATTCTATCCCAAGTCAAACTTGGCATTTTCCTTTTCCATGAATCGTAAGTATTCGCCTTATCTCGCAATGTTTTATCATGATATAGCAAGGGTGAGCATGAAAGTTGCCCATCAAGTTTAAAACAATGTAAAGATATATCATGATTGAAAGAGTTTGAATAATAAATCGCTATCCTTCACAATGTATTTGTGAATTAGCATGAACAAAATTTTGGTCGAACAAGTATTGAACAGAACAATAATATATCTGGACCAACTGGTAATGAAGGTGATCACCTTTTCATACTGACGACATACATGCAAGATGTATAGAGTACAATTATCCATGACAATCAAAGAATGATTAACCATAAGCATATCTCGAATGAAACTACTCTTAATAGAGTTAAGTAATGACAAACTTGCTGAATCGTTGATTACCGTAACGCAATATAATAAGCTTCATTCAAGACCTAATATTAATAATCATGATCTCCAATATTAGAATAATATCATCACAAGATAATCAAGTATAGAATAACCTAAACACATAACACATAACACATAATTCTATCACCATACAAAGATATAAAAACCTATAATAGATCTTTCTTTTTAGTCATAACATATAGTTAAGTATTAGACATTAGGTTTAAGTCTTAATATTACTATTATACTTTGATATTCTTTTAATCACATCATAACTTGTACTTATAAGTTATTCATTTTTATATGTTATCCTAGTAAATTAGATAACATCTTAGTAAACCGAAATACCATTTCAGTAAGATGGATTTCATTTCAGTATCCTGAAATCACTATTCTTTTTCACGAAAAATACCAAATCAACTTATTATTTTTCTATCCTTTGGTCAAACACATATACATATATTTCATACACAAAATTATTTTTCCATAATTTTCCAAGTTCCTTTAGTATTTTCAAAAAATCATTTCTAGTTAATTCCTTAAGAAATTAGCTACCTTGTGCTTAACTCCGAAATTCCCATCTTCCGACACAATCTTACACATGTTAACGTGACACTCCAGGTTTATATTTCGTGGCAATGAGTTGTAGAACTCCTAAGTTATAGCCATTTTCGTCGAAAAATCACAAAAATTGAAATGGTCATAATTCGGTCATTTTAAGTCGGAATTAGCTCATTTTTGGACATGAGGTACTTAATACCATATTTTTTCATTTCCCAAAATGCCGGAATTTATTTCATAGTTTACGTGGCCAAAACAGCCCTCGTAAAAAAATCTGGGCAAGAACTTTTGGCCAAAAACAGTTTTGGGGTCCTTCACCAGAAAATCCATATCTCTCAAACCGTAAGGCCAAAAATTCTCAAATTTTTACACAACCTGCATATCTACTGATATTAACACCCCAAATGTTTCCAGAATTTATAAAGCAAAAAAGGGTATGAAAATGCCCTCACTGATGACTGATCCAAAACAGTTCCTAGAAACGGGATGTTTTCACATAAATCAACACCACGACTTTTAGAAACGTGATTTTTGAGTTCTACCACTTGGGTTAACTAGTAAACATATATATCTAGCACTACTCTTAGACAGATCGAGAAAAGAATGTCTAGATCAAAAACGGTAAACATTCAAAACACCTAAAAGTTAGGGTTTTCAAAACTAGAAAAAATATTTTTCTTTTCTTTTTGATTCAAACCAAATCAACACCCATTATGGGTAGATCCATACTTGAAATCATATAAATCACATAGATCTTAGGGTTTGAACTACCAAATCAAAAACCCCTAAATCAAATCCATAAACTAAAATAGAGAAAAACTTAGGAAAAGTATTTTTATACCTTTGCTTTTCTTTCTCTCCTTCAAAGATGTGATATGGGTCTTGGGTTTATGAAAGTTAAAATCCCCTCTCCCCCTTCTCTTGGAGCTGCCGAAATGGCCTCCCTCTCTCTCTCTCTATCTTTAGTTCTTTGCTAACTTGGAAGAATAAAAGAGATGAAAGAGAAATGAGATAATTTTTTTTTTTATCAATTATCCAACCCACTCTCTTTTTCTCTCATACTCAACCGGCCATGTGCCTTTCTTCTCTACATTCTCCACTCATTCTCTCTCTTAGTAATCATTGCATACATGTGTGGTAGATTGAAAGCAAAGTGGCTCCTTAAAATGGATGACACCTAGCTAAGTTATGAAAAATCTTATGGAACATGTGGTGATTATAATGGTGATGTGTAACCCACCACTTCCTCTCCTTTTCTCCCACAAAAATTCGGCCAAGTGGCCCATTATTTCACCAAGTCTTGCTTCCTTTTTAATGAATATCTAGTGTCTCCAAAGACTAAAATGCCCCTCCTTACTTGGATCAAATTTTGGGCTTTTTTAAATAATGTTTGGGCCACCATATTTAATCCCTTTGGACTTTAAGTTGGGCTTGCAAAATTAATCTATTGGACATAAAGAATTTAATTCTTTGGGCCATGTAAATCAATCATAGTCCAACAATCTTAATAATACCAAATGTCCATCATGCCCTTCCTTCAATTGGGCTCAAAATTGGGCCATCACTTATAATCTTTTGGGCTTTCCTTAAATGAAATATTATCAGATATTCCATCTTATCATGATATTCTATCATTACGCGTTTCTCAGAATTTCAAAATAAATCCCCGAATAGAAATGGATGAATAGTGTTTTTACAGAAATTTCTCGGAAAACAATTATTATCGTCTTGGAAATTCCAAAAAACTATTTCTAGCACGTAGCCAGAATACTAACCACGTTAGCACATTCTAGGTCATAGAACGACCTTCACATAGCTTACTCACAAAGAAATCAATTAAATTCATTTAATTCACATAATCAAATAAAAATTTAATTGTTATAAAAATCCGATTTTCTCGGGCGTTACATCTATAGTGATGGAATAAATTAAATAGCTTAATATTTAATCTTTAGTATTTTAAAAATATTAAATATAAATTAATAAGAGGAGAGTTCTTATTGTTATTACTATTACTATTATTTAATTTCTAAAGGAGTTTGGGAATTAATTAATAAAAGTACTCTCATTAATTTCTAATTGGATTAGAAATATAATTAATTAAAGAGTTTAATTAATTAAATCAAAACACTATTTCTAAATAGTTTAGGAGGGTTGCCTACATCTATAAATAAGAAAGTCTTCACACTTTATTCCAACAATTGGGATAGTACTACATATTTTATTGAGATAGAATTAGGGGTTTTTCAAATACCCATCTTCTTGAATACTTGTTATTCCTTGGTGGATCACCTCTGGAGGCCAAACACTTGGGTGGCTAACATTGATCAAAGGAAGGATTCCAACCTGGTGAATTTAAGGAGAACGTGAAATAAATTGGAGGTGAACTCGTACCTAAGGAAGCTAGTTTCTACAAGGGTGTGAATCTGGTCTCCATCTCTTTTCATCTAATTAATAATTGCGCATAAAGGATGATCCAAATATATGGTTTGTAAAATTTTAAGACTTTAATTTTTTAACGCTTCTGATCTATGTATTTAATTTGTTACATGTTCATGGATATTATAAACCTAACATTGGTATTAGAGCCATACTTTATGTGAGTTATTAATTGTTTTGATTCGATATGTCTGTTGATATTGAAAGTAGTATGCACACAAGCTAATCATATTTGATGATAAAACATATACTTTGTAACAATCTTATTCATTTATTAATAATATAATTGTCTAATTAATGGCTTTTAACTTGTCTACATGGTGTTATTTTATAATATGCGACAAACCCATAGTTTTGAGCAATAATTTTAGAATCATGATGATGATCATGCTAATGAGATCTAAATTCTTAGATAGCTCACAAACTAAAATTGTTCCCAATCGTTGGATTACTATAAAGGGAATTAGTAAATTCAGATAGTTTGGGACATACATTGCTTGCTCATTGGATGAGGATGATTGATCTCATGATCATTTGTGTGGAGACACTAAAGCAAGTATGTAGGTGCATATTGGAGAATAAGTTCACTGAACGTGGCTCACTAAGGAATACCTAATGTTGTTTTAATTGCCTATCAATAAGAATTCATGTAGTGATAGTAGTTCAAGAGATCCTTAGACATAAGATCATCATAGTATCTTGTGTATGATGAGTTATACTTTGACATGTCCCTCCAGACCCTTAGGATATATCAAAGGATATGCTTGGGTGTAATAAGTTGTACATGGAGACAATGAATGATCAACAAAGAATCTACCGTTTCTAGTAAAGGAAGAGAATGTTCTATGTGATTCGATAAATGACAAACCAGTAGTCCTTGGCCAAGGCAAAATGAAATTAGAAATGAGTTTCTAATTTACATTATTTTGGAGTTGTGCATTTAAGAATCCAACTACATATAATTAAATAAAATAAACTTGACAGTAATTCCATATCTTATATTTAATTTGGACATTGTATGGTGGAAGGATTAAATTATACAGTAACTATTTACTAAAGGGTTCTTTTATGATTAATGTTGAAATCTATATTATTTAGAAAGACGTTGATCACTAAAGAGGCTTATCCTTATTGTAGAATAAATGTTATTTATTTAAATAAATTAATAGATTAGTTTATTTATTTAAATAAGATTAGAATTGTTCTAATTGATTTATTCACAACCAGCTTTAATATGGAGAACCTAAAGGGTCACACCATAAAAGGAAAAATATTTATTTAAGAAAGGAAATTGCATAATTATAATAATAAGTTAAGTATATTTAATTTAATCTACGGTGATATAATAAATTAAATAGCTTAATATTTATTATTTAATATTTTGAAAATATTAAATATAAATTAATAAGAGAAGTCTTATTATTATTATTTAATTCCTAAAGGAGCTTAGAATTAATTAATAAAAGTTATTTTATATATTCCTAATAAGATTAGGAGGCTAATTGATTAAAAGATTTCAATTAATTATTCCTAATAAGATTAGGAAACCTAATTAATTAAATGAGTTTAATTAATTAAAATAAAACTTTATTCCTAAATAGTTTAGGAGGTTTCCCTACATCTATAAATGAGAGGAGTCTTATTATGGGTAAGGGTTACACAAAATGACAATTCCGAGAGTTGGGAGAATACATAATATTCTATAGAGATAGAACTAAGGTTGACCTAAACACCCATCTTCTTGAATACTTGTTCTCCCTTAGTGGATCACCTCTAGAGGCCAAACACTTTGGTGACTAACATTGATCAAAAGAAGGAATCAAACCTGGTGGATTCTAGTTGAACGTGAAAAAGAATTGAAGGTGCACTCGTATATAAGGAAGCTAGTTTCTACAAAGGTATGAATATGATCTGAATCTCTTTTCTATTGATTGATAATTATGCACAAAGTATGATCAATGTGATGGTTTGTATGAAAATTTTTCAAATCACTTTTATCGCACTTCTGCACTTTTATGTAATTTGATTGCATGATCGCGCTATATAAAAACCTAACATATATGTGTTTAGAACAATTTTATTGGGCATAATTATAGGCAAGGAATCAAGTGTTTGGAGAAAAATTGTATAATTCGAGAACTGGAAAAATTATTTTTGGAGACTGGCGTCGCAGTTCTTGATTATAGTGTAATCACGGCGCCACAGCGCCAGACCAGGTTTTTTAAAATATGGTGATTTGGAGCATCAACGTCTGAAAGCCAGTTCATTCTCACCATTGTAGCGCAGTTACCCAAAAAGATTAATAAATTTTATTTTATTTATCTATTTGATTTCTAATTAAGATAAAAAGTTTATTTTAAATTGAAATTGGATTCAATATTTTTAATAATTTTAAATTAAAATAAAGTTTTTTATTTTGAATAGGATTCCATGATGATTAAATAAAAGAGTTTATTTTGAATTATAATTGGATTAAAATAAAGGAGTTTATTTTTAATTCAATATTATATTTTATGCTAAATAGAATTGCCCATTAAATCGATATCAATGTATATATTGAATGTTTATTATTTATGAGAAGAATGTTATTTATTGATGCATATGTTGATATGTATGACGATAAATGGGATTAATTATGGACTATTAACCAATGTGATTAAATTTTATTTTAGTTGGATGCATGAATGCATGAGTATTATTAAATGGGGTTTGTGTACCTCGTCTTCTCTAATTTTTCTTGATGTAATTTCTATCTCCCTCCTATGTACTTCCCCTTGACGGCTGATCAGGTCTCTATTTATAGTATATAGTTTATGTAATAAGATTATCTAAAATTACTTGAAGAATTGGAGACCAAGGAGCAAAGAACGCTTGAATAACCATTTGTAATGGAACCCAAGATTTAAATGTAATAGTTATGTTTAAATTTAATTCTTGCACCTTAGGTTTGACCTTTTGGTTCACTTGGTGGCTCTAGTTAACCAAACTAGAATAAAGTCCATAATCAATCCGGAAAAATATAATATTCTATATGTGCATGCTTATATATATATATATGTGTGTGTGTGTGTATGCACGCTAAACAAGATAATCCAATTATTAACAAACCCCTAAAATAATTTATATTAAGTCCTAAGCGTTCAAAGATATTTGGAATACCGAACATTGCCTTCTAGCATGATACAAATAATAGAGTATTAAATTAATTATTATAAGTTTGGTGTGTCACCACAAGGCTTATCTAAATTTTTTGAGATGTTATTTTATCACATTTGATGCTTATAATGAAATTGAAAGATGTTGTTTTGTTATGTCACCACAAGGACATTGTTTTCCTCTTTGAATATATGGAAGTGTTAGGCTGGACTTAACTTGGATAATTTTTATTCGGATGTGTCATTACTTGATCAAAATAATCTAAGATGCAAAATAAAAGGAGTTACATGATGTTGTAATTGACAAGAGTTGTCTACCTATTTATTTATATATAGTTTGTTGTGTCACCACAAGGCTATACACATTTGAAATGGGATCCTTATTCTAACTAGCAAATATTTAATTAGATTTTGCCGAACTATATAAGTGAGGGTAATATAGTTTGAGGGAAATAGTGGGAGATGCCAATTTAAAACAAGACCTAATTTATTTGGTAATTAATTAATAAAATAATGTATGCTAAAATGTTGTTAATTACAAATTCATTTACAGAATTTTACAATGTCTAAATTACTATCACTGTGTAGCATAGTAGATGCTAATTAACCGGACCAAATTACTCAGATTGATTAAGGAATTTGAGAATAGTTCTCATGACTATAAAGTTATCTTATGTTCTTAATATGGCTATCCCTAAAATAGTTGCAGACAATGCCTCTGAGAAAGAGATTTCTACTTTTAGAAAGTGGTAATGTGATGCACAATTAGCTCAATGCATCATGCTCGCATCCATGAGTAATGAGCTTCAGCGTCAACATGAAACTATGGATGCTCATACTATAATCATCCACTTCAAGTAGTTGAATGGTGAGGAAAGTAGGACTGAAAGATATCAGATATTTAAGGAGCTCTCCCGATCTAGAATTACCGATGGCACTACAGTATAGACACAAGTCCTCAACATGATCAATTTGATTGAATAATTAGGACAACATCTTTAGTCATGGATGGAGAGTTCAGTCAAGATTTGATCTTGCACTAACTCCAGGACTCCTTCTCACAATTGTTGTGAATTTCCACAAGAACAAGCTAGATGTCAGCCTCTTTGATTTTCTTAACATGTTAAAAACTGTTGAAAGTCAATTTCCAACCAAGAAAGACCAAGTCTTATTGGTAGGGGTCAAATAATCTTTAAGAAAAGAAGAATGATTCAAAGAAGGTAAATAGAAAGACAAAAATAAAGGATAATAAGAACAAAAACCGATATGAATAGTAAAGGAGTTTGCTTCCACTGCAATAAGCTAGGACACTAGAAAGGAAACTACGAGAAGAGTCTTGCAGAGGCTAAGTAGAAGAAGCT
This sequence comes from Panax ginseng, assembly GCA_020205605.1. Lineage (NCBI taxonomy): Eukaryota > Viridiplantae > Streptophyta > Magnoliopsida > Apiales > Araliaceae > Panax > Panax ginseng. The sequence continues at coordinate 50,332,447 of CM035136.1, read as the reverse complement.
TAGTGAAGCTTCGATTACAAATACATGTTTGTTCATAATCGAAATAAATATTTCTATAAGTTAAGGTTCTACTTGGCTATTGGATATCATCTTTGGTTCTTATAAATATAGATTTATGAAGGGACCAAGCTGAAGTAGAAAGCTAAATAAGGGATTTTTAATCCCATGTATGGGAAATGAAGCAAAGGTTGCTGCATTAACCATATGAACTTATAGTTTAGCATTTCCTACGGGCAAGACTATTAAGTCAATAAGTTGTTATTGTATTTCAGTTCTTGTTATAAACATTTTTTCCATTTTGTTGTTGGACAACAAAATTTTTGGTATTGTATTTAAGAGTAATTGTTGTTCTATTTATAATAATAATGTTTTGTATAGAACAGGAATAGTACTTAATGGACTTTGTGTACTTGACTTATATGAAAATTATTTTGCAAATTGAACAAACTAGTATAAGAAAAGGAGATGATCATTCCAAGAGTTGAATATGTATTTGAATAAATACAAATCTGAATCATTAATTGAAAGGTTCAAAGAATTCAGAAATGAAACAAATTGGCAAAGTATTAAAATTCTTTGATTGGATCGAGGAAGAAATACTTGTGCAATAAGTTTCCAGGTCGTCGTAAATGGTTTTCTCACAATGGACGTTTTATGATACATAATAATTGATTGGTGCACCTAAAATGGAGAAATTGTACCATGTTAGACATGGTGCGGTCCATAATGATTTTATCGACATTCTAATATCCTCCTGGGGTCATACCTTAAAAATGACAACATATCTACAAAAAAGGTAACCTCAAAATCCAGCCCCAAGGCTCCATAAGAGTTATGGACAGGGAGGATTCCTAATCTTAAGTATGTTAAGATAACAGGGTTGCCCAACATATGTGAAAAGGTTTCAAAAGGATAAGCATGTGACAATATTTGACAAGTGCAGATTTGTGGGACATCATAAAAAAAGTTTAGGGTATATGTTATATAATCCTACTTAACAAAAAGTGTTTATTGAGAAACACGTTGTCTTCTAAGATAAAAGTGTTTATCATTGAAGGGGGTAGTGCGAGGATAATAGATCTTGAAGAGTTCAAGAACTACAAAGTACTATAAGTCAAAAACGAGGAACCTGTAGATAGACATATTGTGCCACAATTGCTCTTCTCTGTCTCTCAATATGGTGCTCAATGTTTGTTAGACTAACAAATGAACTAACTAGCTTCTCTTTTATAGAAAAATCAAATGAAGGGTATTTTTGTTCAAAGGCCACCTCTTACTATTCAAAGCTTGTAAGGAAAGCTTCCCACCTATCTTGGCCACAAAGTAGCCGCCCCACATGCCCATTGGGGGACCCACATGGGTTTTTCCTTAGGTTTTACCCATCAGGTGATCCATTGGTTCGACCCACAATTTCGTTTCTTGATTTGGGCTTAGAATTAATTAATTACGGGCCTATCTTTGGGCTTGATTTAATTTAACATTGGGCCTTTATATAATTCATGATCCAATTGGGCTTGACAAAGTCTATGTCCAATAACTAAAGTTTATTAAGAACTAATCATATTCTCATCGTATATGCCTCGTACGATATTCGTATTATACGTCATTATAATAGTTATACTATACTTGTATAATAACTAGTATTATACTCGTACTCCTCACGTATAATAATAATTCTTATTATACATAATCATTTAGTTCTTGAATTTCACTTTCCTTAACACTTAGGATTTTAAGTCCGCAAACGAAAACTTCGTTTGCCATAACTTAAATATTATTAGATATTCCATTTTGTCTTAGAATTCTATCATTACGTGTTTCTCAGAAATTCAAAATTAATTCTCGAGAAGAAATGGATGAATAGTATTTTTACGAAAATTTCTCGGAATACTTTTATTTTTGTCTTGGAAATTCAAAATATTTAATTCTAGCACATAGCCAGAATCCTAACGACATTCGCATATTCTAGGTCATAGAACAACCTTTAAACAACTTACTCACTTTAATAAACAATTAAATTCATTTAATTGAAATAATCAAATAAAATTTAATGCACATAATAATCCAATTTTTCTCGGGCGTTTTAGATCTCCCAGGGTTATCTCGAGACTAGAACTGGATCTCCTGGGTTATCTCTGTAAGAACCCAAATTTTTAGAAAATATTAAAATAAGAATTTAGTAAATAAAATTCTTAAAGCATGAGCTAGGTTCGAAAAATAATATAAATGTGTTACGAGGTATGTGGTATTGTGTTACATAGGGTAATATGAGCTATAAAATAAGTGATGTTGTGTTTAATAAATATATATCGTTATTATATATTTATTATACATTGTAGAGATGAATTAGTAAGAAGATGGATAAGATTTATCTATCGATATTAAATAATTTATGTGAAATTATTTTATCATATTAAGTTGGTGACATTAAATATCTTTTATAATCACCAATTCCTTGAGTATGTGTACGAGTAGGTATCAAGTCTAAGGCAGTGCAACCGTACCCTTTAATAGTGGATGTATAGGAGTTGGGCTAAACGATTCCTTTAGAGAACGGAGGTATATACAAATTAGTAACCGATTTAACTCACTGTGAAAATGGTGTAGACGAGACGAAAACTAATTTGTTGATTGTTTGTAGAAAACTACTCAGTGTACTATATTGAATACCATTAAAGACTTGATGTTTACTAGGTTTGGACTTGTATATATGTATGTTGTTGACGAGAGAAGAAAATTGATATATCCTTAGATAAATATTGGTTATAGATTTATTGACTAATATTGGAATATGGTTAAATGTATAGATTAAAGAAAGAAAGTTGAACTTGAAGTTTAATTTCTAAATTAGTAAAGAATGTAGTCATTGGAGAGTCATTTTGGTTAGTATAATGAGTTAGCATGTATGGAGCATGTTAAAAGATTTGCAAGTTAAGTTATGTTTCTGTTAAAGCGTAACATGTCTGCGTCCTAACTTAAAGTGGCGCGACCGCCCCACTCTCGAGCCTAAGACCAGCGCGGCCGCGCCGGTCTACAGATGGTTCAGGATGAGTTTGTGTAATCTAAACTTTAAGAATTGTATGTTAGTGGCTAATATGTTATCATGTGGATCATATTTGATATTTATAATGTCCATGAATGGATGAGAGTTAATTATGGAAATTAACTAAACAAGAATACAGATTGGTTAACTTAAATTAAGTTAAAAATTATATTATGGAATAATATAATTTGAGTATTAAAGCCTTGTGTGGTAGTGGCGTGATAGTAAATTAAATTAAAGGAGTAGTTCACTTAAGTAAATTGGTGAATTAATATATGTGTTAACATAAAGAAAATGGAATGAATATGTAAATTAAAAAGGAATTTTAATATATTACACAGTGTAAAAATATATGAAAAGATTTGATAGTTTAGATATGTTATAAGTGTCTAATAAATGAAGGGGACACATACATTTAATTAATGGTTAGAGATGTAATGTTAAGAATACTATTAATTTGTGAGATTAAATTATTATATGCTTGTGGACTATTAATTATTAAGTTCACATAATTATGTCTTGTGTGGCATAACTAGTGATTTTAAATCAAAGGGAGATTTAATGAGAAGTATTAAAATAAAAGGTGAGTTATTGATATTAATTATCATTATGATAATTGGGTATATTTGTGATGATAAATTTTATGAAAAATGATGGATTGAGAATATCCAACTATTTTATAATTAGCCCAATTAAAATATTATTGGATTAATGTAAATGAGGTACATGCTATTATATATTTAAAATATAAGTATACTAACTATATGTGGATAGGTACATATATATGTGCTCATAGCTTAATTTAGTGTAGCAATGTTAAATCATTATAATTGATTTAATGTGCCCAAAAAGGAATTTACCTTAGTATTTGAGATCTATTCTACTGATACATAAGAGAGTATTGTAGCATTGTCCCAATTTCTGTGTCTCAATAACTCTTCAGACGCGTATATAGGCCATTGGCCTACTCCTACTTTGCTGAAAATGAGGATGGTGATGATTGCTAGAGTTCATGTGATGATGAGTTTATGGGAGTGGTTCACCAACTTTTTCTTACCTAATGGTTTCTCCTTCTTTCTCTTGGATTCTATCCTTGAGGCAAACTAAATGTCTGGGCAATAAATCCTCTTGCATATTGGTGATTGCTGTAAAGGAGAGTAATACTCTGTTAACTGAGGGATGTCATCAAAGGTATTCAATTATAACTCCTCTACATTTCTTTATACTGAAATCAACGATAGAATAATGAAGCATGAGAATTATAATGGATAATTTTGGTGATATTGTATGTAAGACCCCATCTTTTTAATAAACAAAATCAAATTCCCTATATTTATTATTGTGAATAATAAAGTGTTAATTTGATATAATACTTTAGTTATGGGTGAAATGTGCAAATTTTTCAAAATAAACAAGTGGTTATAAAATATTAATTGTGTCGGGGAATATTCGTTTGGTCGTGGAATATTCTTTCTGTCGGGGAATATTCGTACGACGGCGTAACCATTTGTAGGCCCCATAACGGATAACTGTCGGATGAAGAAAACGACAAGTTTGAGTTTTTATAAATAATGGTGTAATGGTTACTGTTAACACTGTTGGAATACCCAGTGGTTAAAATACGATGAATACGCTGTGGTTCGCATAAAGAAGACACTTGCAGATTGCACATTATTTTTGAATTATTGATTCTTACGTAAAAGTCACTACTCAATAATTGTTACAGTAATTACTGTTCAATATTTTATTTTATTGGTTCAATAATTTCTGCGTTGATATCTTATATTATTGTTGTTTCAATAATTGTCATTTCGGAGTATCTCCATTATCAGATCAATAATTCATATTATTTGAATAATATTGTTAGATAGCATTATTGGTAATGTCTAAGGAAGTTCTGTCTAGGAAAGGGGTTTGGTCACCTAATTGCGCACCAATAAGAAAAAATCCTTATCGGAAAGCCCCCACTTTCCTAAGAACGACATGGTTGTCATAATTGTGATTCTGTGATATTATTTGTGAATAATTAGTTATTGATTTATATGATAAGAAAATATTTATTTTATGTGGATATAAATGATCGATATATTTATTTTATTTGGAAATAAATGAAGGGATAAATGCTGAGATATTTTATCAGTATTTTGTCGGAATAAAGGTGTTGAAATCGTCCGTATGTGGATTTCGGGTAATTTCTGATTGGAATTTGAAAAAACTTTCTTCTACAAAGTTGTAGAGAATTAAATTTCCTATGAAATGCACATGAGATTCAATTTTTTCTGATAAAAGGGCTAGTTATTATGAATTATTGAAGTTTCGGAGATTTAATGTTTTTAATAAAATTAAGGGTGGGACCCACTTTTGATTTTTAAAACATGTGGGCTGCTGAAATTTTTCCAGAATTGGCATGCTAGCTTAATCAACAAAGGATGTGTAGAATTAATTTTAGAAATAATATTATTTTATTATTTTAGTCTCCTTTGGCGTTCTAGCATTTTCCTATAAATATGGTGCTTAGTTAGAATTGAAAATCACACTAGAAACAACTTTTCTTTCTCTCTATATTATCGAGCGTATTTTGTGAGTATTTAGATACTTTGAGAGTTGATATTCAGTGTAACTTCCTTTGGCTTTACAACCGATATTCCGATCAAAAATATTGTTATTTTGAGGTAAGGGATGTTATTTTCTTCCTAATGATGTTATTCTTTCAATATCATTATACCAAAATATTGGTATGGATTTTATTGTGGAATTTCTACCTTTTTGTGCCGAGATTACTATTCACGTATACGGCACAATTCATGAATACGACACTATTCACCGAAAAAATGAAATTTTCTTCTTTTTGTCCAAGATGTCTATTATGGTTACTATCTTTGATTGCATCCATGTTTTGATCTTTATTTTTGAATTATGATTCACAATTGGTTATTTTGGAGTACTATTGAACTTGGATAAACTGTAATATGAATCCCTAATATTTGTTCTTTTATCTCACTGGATTCATTTTTTTAAAGATATTTTTCATCATCCTCGGTCCAAAATGATGATATTACTGAATATCTTTGGCCTGTAGTGCAAAGATGAATGATTACCTAATGAATATCTTTGGCCCGTGAGTGCAAAAGATGAATGTGTGTTGAGATGAATATGACCAACCTGGTGATATAAATGAATATCTTTGGCACAGTAGTGCAAAGATGAATATTTGATTCAAAATGTATATTGATTGATGTTACAGGGATAAATTATTGATGATGGACTTTTAAATCTTAGAAGATAGTAGAATTCATTCTCTACTTGACTCTTCTAATGGATTGATGTTTCCGCTGCAGTTGTTGATCTAAAACTTGTTGTCTATTATATTTTATTAGATTTTTACCTGTTTAAGACTAATGATAATTTGTTATATATTATCTTGGTCATAATATTCTTTACTGGGCTAGTTGACCTCACCCTTTTCCTTTTTGTTCCATTATTCTTCTCAGGAGGAGAGAATTTAGCAGGAACTAGCCAGGGTATGAAGTGATGATTCGAGATAGTTGTTTTAGTAGTCCTCACTATTTTGTAAAATAGTGTATCAATAATTGTAATGAGGACTCCTTTTGAGTTTGTATACTGTCTATTAGACAATATTTGTATTTAAACTCACAGTATATGTGTTATCGTATTTTGCACAATAATTGTATTACTGAAGTGTATTTGTTTATGTACCATGTATTTGACGACTCAGAATGGGTGATGTAAACCTATTTTGGGGGCGTCACATTGTAAGTTTGATAATTCTCATAATTCTTCAAAATTCTCTGTTAAGTGGGTTAAAAATTTAGTGTTATGGTGTTAACATAGATTACATGTGTATTATGTGTCAATTTAATGTTTTGAGCATGAGAAATGAAAGGGTATTGGTTGGTTGGTCTAGAATCTGCAGAAGTAGAGGCCATGTCTGGGCTTGCACCGAAGTGGCACGGTCGCGCCACTTCCCAGTACAATCCCAGCGCGGTCACGCCATAGACCAGTCTTGAATTCCAGTTTTGTTACCTTATGGTATTCCAAGCATGTTAGTTTGACTTAACTAAGTATGTGAAGGGACCTAGCATGTTTTGGATTGTAATGATTTTAAAATAGAAGACTTGAAGTTTTGTAAAGCAAAACATGATGAACCTTGTATTGTTTAAGTTATGACCTTTCAAGCATGTATGCTAGGGTATTTTATGCTTCTAGACATGGCAGATATGATAACTATCTAGCTAAGCATGATTTAAACTTTTCAAGCATGGTTTATGATGAGATTTCAAGTGTTAAACTATTCAACCTTGGTGTAAATGAATAGTATACATGTGAGCATGCATATATGGCTTAGTTAAATGTTCAAATGAGTATAAGGTATGATTCGAAGTTACCTTGTATATTAATTGGGTTTAGCATGAATTTTTCTAAGGAAAACCTGAAGATTTTGAAAAACAAACCTTGATGAACTTTGAGTCATTTAAGTTCTTACATTGATAGCATGTATAAAAGGTTTAATTATGCATGATGTAAGTTTCAAAGTTGTTCCACATGTATTGGATTGCGTTGATTTGGTTTAACACGATTTCGATGGCAAACTCGGATATTTTTACAAACTAAGTTTTATATACATGGAGTGGTTATTTTGACCTTGTAAACGGGTGTAGAAACATGTATAAACAAATAAGATATGTGAGTTGAAATTTCCTTGCATGATTAGTCAAGCATGACATAAGTTATTTAAGCACGTTTTAAAAGTATGAACTATGCTATATCTATGTAAATGAGATAGATACATGTGAACATGCGTATTAAAGGCTTGTTAGTACCAATATAAGGTTTAAAAGCTTATAAACATTGAACCTTTGTTAAAAGAAGTTGTTAAGCCTTGTTGATGTAAATAATTCAACAAAGAGGTATGTAATTCAACACTAAATGATTTGAAATGTGAACTTGAAGAAATATCAGAACCTACTTGATGTATATTTATAGTATGTATCAGAATGCATAGTATGTTAGGACTAAACTGAGCAATGAAAAGTTTAAGTCTTGTTTTAGCAGGGAGTAGCGCGGCCGCGCCACTCCCAAGCTTAAATGCAAAATGAGGTCACATGTTTGGCTTCTTGAGGGGACAAAGAGCGGTTTTGTTAACTGCACAGTCTTAAGTTATGGTTATATGTTGTCCTTAAGGACTACAAGTTATGAAACAATATTTTTGAAATAAATATGATAGTAGAATGAGCTAGTCTCATGGTTATCTTATGTTCAAGTAAAAATGAAACCAAGTTAGGAAACAATATTTTGTTCTTCTATTAAAAGCATATGAAATGTATGACTGATGGGTATGAATCCATGATTATATAAATGTGTAGGGATACACGAAGTGCAATTAGCGATACACAATTAAGTTTCAATTCATAAACTACGAATCAGGAAAGTCTTTTAATTTTATTTGTTATATGAATTCGATAAACTGTTAGTTGAGCTATATTATGCTATGCAAATGTTGATATATATGAAATGCATATGAGATATGTATGAAATGTGAAAATTGATCTGTGATGATATGCTTGTGAAACAAACAAGTTAGGTCCCGGAGGCACAATAGTTATCTAGAAGGGGGGGGGGGGGGGGGTTGAATAGATATTTAAAAATCTTTTCGTTTTAACTTGTTAGTAGATAATGATTAAAACTTTAACAGAATTTATATTAGTTTTAATTTCCCTTAAGATAGTGAGTTTATGAGAGTGAGGCAGATATATAAGTTATAGCAGATATAGCAGTTATAGCATATATACAGTTATATATAGCAAGAATGTAAGAGACACAGTCGTTTTAAGTGGTTAAGAGCACTTAAAGCTCCTAGTCCACTCTTCTACTCCTCGAGTAGGAAATCCACTAAGGATGTCTTTTACACTTTCTGAATCACTTAGATTCCTTCTAGACCAGCTGTCTAGGAACTTCTTAGTTCACTCTTGAACTCTTCAAGTCAAGAAGACTTGGCTCTTTTACAGTTCACTTAGAACTCTTCAAGTCCTTCTGACGTGGAACTTTTTCTTCAGTTGATTGGTAGATGTTGAGTTCTTGATGGTTGCTACTCAGTTGTTGTTTAAGCACTTGTTCGAAAGAACTGAGTAGCTGAGCAAGCTTTTCTTTTTCTCAGATCGTAGAGTTGAGCTTTGAGAGTTCTTGTACGTTTTTGTTCAATGCTTGCTTACATCTCTCATCTACTTGATTTGAATATATGTGATCTTGAAAACTATCCGTTGGATCCATCCGTTGAAGCATTAAATGTGTTTGACATTTCTATTCTTTGATGGAGACTTTTCTGCACATCTTCTGAATTGCATTCTGGCCCACTGACACAGCAGACTACTTTCTCACCTAGCACCTGAAAAGGTGTTTTTCCCCTTACCAATGGTACTTTCCTTAGCTTCTTCAATACGCTTCTTTGTTACATACTAAGGATATCTTTTATGCCTTTGGGACTGGTGAGTACTACAACGTTTATAACCCATTCCACATTTGTTGGAGTATGACTCCACACAAAACGTGAGGCTTGATGCTTGATGCTTCTGACACAAGGCAGATGATACTCTACGATTCAGATCGTGGTGACTTGTCGCCTTGGTGCTTGGTCTGATGCTATTAGCAGAGAGCACTGCGATTTCACTTTGCACACTACGATCTTCGCTTGCTTGAGTTGTAAACTCTACGTTTCTGAGAGCACACTACGATCTCTGAGTTGGATCGGCAAACGTTGGGACCACTCTATGATTTCTAAAGAGGCACTTTAAGGCAGACACACTACGATCCTTGAAGCTCTACGTTTTTGCCTGACTTCTACAATCTTTATCAGATTGATACACTACGATTTCTTTGAAGCCTATCTATTAAATCTCAAGATCAATCTAACAACTTTGATCTCTCTATCTATACATTCATTTACAAAATGATACACATTAAGAGCTTAGATCAACCTAACAAATTTGATCTATCACTAAGTCCTTGTACATAGATTCCTTGAAGGACTTTACAAATAATCATGAGCATTTATATTTAAACATCAAATCAACATATGCACTTTCCCAATAATCTCCCCCTATTTGATGTTGACATAACCAAGGAGATTTGTTGTCATGATTATTAGTATCTAGATGCATTTTCAAGAAAGTAAACATGACTTAGTATTTCAGTGAGCAGCTAAAATTTCTAGAGAATAAGTATGAATTTATTGATGGTTGAAGAGTATTACAATTTAGCTTTACATCAATAAGAATTTAAACTTTCACTTATCTCAATTTCTTTTGTCTTTTGCATGGAGGATTGGCATACTCCTCAGCCCTTCTTTTCCTGCTTGTATAAACCAATGTCAAAAACCTGAAATAAGAAGAACAAAACAAAAACAAAAAGTGTTGAAGTAAAACTGGACTAATTAAACTGATATTGCAAAAGATAATAAAATCTATACTAAAGTCCCCGACAACGGCGCCAAAAACTTGTTGGATAAAATCTAATTACGCATAACACGCAAGTATACATGGTCAACAAGTAATATAATAGTAAGTAGAGTATCGTTCCCTCATAGACTTAGTCAGAATTTAAACCTCACAATTACCAATTTCCTATTAATCCTAATTTTATTAAACTAATCAATTTCCAGTTTTTAACTAACAGTATTAAAACTATTAATATCACCACACAATCAACAAATGATAAACACTGAATTTTCAAACAAATAATGGAGAATTAGGCTTCCGACTTCACTCTCAGTATCACTCAGATAATTACACCTTTATTCCAGTTGAATTCACTATCCCCGTTTATTAATCAAGAACACGTATGTAGAACTAGCCACCTCTCGATGCACTAATACCGTATTAACCCAAATCTACAATTAAGATGGAATTACGTTAAACACCTTAATTAACTAACTCACTATATCTCTATTGAATTATAATTAAAGAAGGTTGAAGTTCAAGTTCTTTTTCAGATTACAGGCGATGTCAAGCATATCTCTACCCTAACATTCATCAAGATTCTATTCATTCACATAAATCTAGAACACATGTTATATTAATTAAGTCTAGACTGTATTTCATCTCTCGAGTTCATACAAGTCTACAAAGATTCGTTGATCAGACAATTCATAAATTCACGCTCAAATTAATATAGATAAACCCGAGAATAGCTAATTAAACTGAAATCAAAGTTTACATAACCATCATTCCACTTAAAGATCCGTCTTAAGCCTAAAAAGTAATTAGTTCATAACGAATGAAATAAAAACTGAATAAATCAAAGATATCATCTTCTTAATTACAAAAATAGACTAAAGTAGAAGAATGACGCAGAACACCCTTCACTTTAGTCGTAATCAAACAATACGACCGTTCTTCAAAATCTTCGCTCCGTTGCTCGCTATGAAAATGTGCGATTAATCTTCGTTAGTTGCTTTGCATGATGATTAATTTGTTATTTGTAGTGCACTATATATCCACCACCAAGTTCTGGTCGAAGTCCCTCAGCAAATAGAGTCCAGATGCTATCCATGTCCCTCAATCCAGCAGACTTTCGATAAAGCCAAGAGACTCATAATCTGGCATCCCCCACCCCGGCGGGGGTATATAAGGCAAAATAGCCCGCCCCGGCGGGCATGGCCAATGTTAGTTGACTGGTGCCATTTTCCAAACTTGCCCCAAATCTGCTCCAAATGCCTCATTTTCGTATCATTCGCCACACCAACCACCCTATATATGAAATAACTAGAAACAAGTAAGAATGAACATGAATGCAACGAATTAACAACTATTATGCTTAAAATGGACAATGATTCACGGATATAAAATCCACTTAACAGCAACCCAAGGAGACGTACTAGGACAAATAAAACCGATGTTTAACAATTCCTGTAGTTGGTTCTTTAACTCCTGAAGTTCAATAGAAGCCATTTGACATGGGGCTTTGGAAATAGGTTTTGTACCGGGTTAAAGGTCGATACCAAACTCGATTTCACGCTTCGGGGTAGGCCAGGAAGTTCTTCGTGGAATACGTCAGGAAAATTATTAACAATAGAAATATCATTCAAATCTGAAGTATTTTTGTTAAAATCTGTGACATGGGCTAAGAAAGCTTGACATCTGTTTTTCAACAAACAAATAGCTTTATGGCTTGATATGATAGTGATTGATTTTAGTGGTTTATTTGCTTAAATTCGCATAATAGGTTGGTTAGGAATATGAAAGCTAACTACCTTACGAAAATAATCAATTTTTGGATGATGAGTGGTTAACCAATAAATTCCTAAAATCACATCAAATGCAAGTATTTTCAAAGAAATAAGATCGACAGATAACGTGCGGTCGCCGATTTGAATCAAACAAGACTTATAAACAGTGGATGTAATGAATGTTTCTCCCAACGGAGTTTCCACAGATATGTCAAAGTCTAATTTCTCCGGAGTCAAATTTAAACGTTGAGCGCAAATAAGAGAAATAAAAGAATTGGTAGAACTAGTATTAAATAAGGTATAGACTTCGCTAGAGTTTATGATTAGCTTACCCGTGATAACCTCGTTTGGGTTCCTCCCTTTATGGGAGGTCACGACAAACTCTCTCCCTTGAACCACCGGCTTTGACTTCTCTGGGACGGCCTTTGGTACCTCCATCGTAGTTGGAGTTGACTTCACTGCATGTCAAAATCGAGTCAGGTGACCTTTTCTTCCACAATTGTAACATGTTTTGGTCTACTGCGTACAATTTGGACTGATGTGTCCCTCCTATGATAACCCGGGGTTTTGAATAATTAAAATTTTAAGATTTTTTATTTAATATTGACTGTTAATATTGTACTGAGTATCTGTGATACGAGTCTCGAGAAGGTCAATTTGTGTATTGACTAATAAATTTAGAGTAGAGTTGTGCTTAACAGCTTTAGAAACCCTTACCCTAATTACTGGAAATGGATTCGATAGAAAATATAATTAAAATAATTATATTGATGAGTATGTGTTTGTACTGAAGAGAAATTTTGATCAATAATTGATCAGATAAGTTTTAAAATTTATAAACCCTAATAAGAGATTATAAACCCTAATCTCATATTTAGAAAACCTAATGAACAGTTAGAAACCCTAATTGTTTGCCAGGAAACCCTAATTTAAAATCTGGGAATTCTAAACCCTAATTAGGAAACCCTAATCCTAATTAGTAAGCTTAATGTGTTTAGTAAATGTTAATATGATTAGAAAACCCTAATTTAATTAGGAAACCCTAATTATAATTTAGAAATTTTTAATTTTTAATTTTTCTAAGTAAAAACCCTAATTAGAAATTATTAGTAACTAAATGTTTTAAAACCTAAGGGTTACGACTTTAGGGTTAAACCCTAAGGGTGTGACAAATTCCATGTATGCCATTAAAAATATAATGCTAAAGACCAAAATGCCCTTTTTCATTTTTTTATTAGTTAACTTGTAAATTTTACAAGACCTTTAGTGGGTGACCTAACATCTTGACTTAGTAGCTCAAAATCTCAGCAAATCAGTCATTGAGGGCCAACAATCTTAGCAACTTACACTAAATCATAATATATATAAGTTATGAGAGAGAAAAAGTCACAAAAGTTAGTCATTTTTCACATAAGCTCTCAACAACTCATTCTCTCTCAAACCCTCCGAATTTAGCAAGTATATCAGTCACTAAATCACCTCTAGAAACATCAAGTTCAGTTTAGGAGATCAAAGATCCAAGCTTATTCAAGAAAAGGTATAAAAGCCCAAACCTATTTTGATCTTATGTGCTAAGAAAAATTTTGTGTTTAAGTGTTTATCTAAGTGTTAAACGATGTTTTATGATGATCTATGTTGATATAACATAGATCCATAACATCAAAATGCTTAAATTTGAAGCTTTATAAAACTGTCCAAGAACATGGTTTGTGGTCTGACAAGTTAATGTCAGGAGCCACATATTCGTGTATGTTTATGATTCATGTTGTTTTATGTTTTGGATCTGTAATTTGGTATGAGATCTTTCGTATAGTAGTGAAATTTCATTCCTTGGATGTCTAGATTGCAATTTATTCATGGTCAAACACCGTTGATCGAGCTTGACCGGCTGATTTCTGGGTAACCCATAAATTTGAATACCGAGTCTGACAAGCTTTTGTAACAAGTAGATATGTCATATTGTAGGTGTTTTATTGTGTTTGTTGTATTTAGATTGTAGCATATAAGGTGGACTATAGATTATGGCCTTTAGACACCTTAAATTATCAACAGATCAAATGTAGTGGACGGTCAAACTTGATCATTTGATCACGTTTTGCATTTCTGGAAAAACCCAGAAATTTGATGAACAAACTTTCTGACAATGTTTGACTGAGTCGTATCTTGGGTGTTTGTTGTTGTTGGACTGATTTATTGTTATATATATGCTCTATGACATGCCAACTACACCATTGGATCATGAGAACACATAAATCAGGAAAAGAACATAGATTAAATCGAGCTACAAAGTGTCCACTCGGACTGCTTGGTTTCTGGGAAAACCCAGAAATGCTCTGACAAGAGGTTTGATTGCCCAGATCTCCTTGAGTGTTTGTTGTTTGACCTAGATATTGGTTGCTAGTTGTAGTGTTGTATAATGACTACAAGATCTGAGTTTGAAATGGGCCAAAACATGTTTACACCGAGAATCAAAGGCGTCAAAAACGAGCCACCTTGATCATCGTTGTTGTGATGTTGTTCTTGAGCACCAAGAACACCTAAGACGATGAGATAAGTGTCGCTATAGGCTTTAGCGATTTGTTTATTTATTTTATTTTCCGATTTTTCGTAAAAATACTTAAAATAGAAAATAAATTATAAAAATTATTAAAATGGTTTTAAAAATATTTTAAATTATGAAAATATTTTTGACTAATTGAATATTTTTCTTTAATATTTATAATTATTTAAATATTAAATGTATTTAATTTATTTAATTAGTGTATTAAATAAATTAGAAAAAAATGATTTAATATTATGAAAAATCATTTTAAATAAGAATAATGTATTTAAAAATATTTTGAGTTATAGAATGTAACTTTTAATATTTTTAGAGAATTTTATTAATAAATTAATATTAATGATATTAGATTTATTTAATTAATAAATAAAATAAATAAGTTAAAAATGATTTTATTAATTTAAAAATCATTTTAAATAAGAATAACGTGTTAGAAAATATTTGGAATTATAAAATATAATTTTCATTATTTTTTGAGAATTCTCATTAATAAATTAATATTAATGATATTAGATTTATTTAATTATTATATTAAGTAAATGAATTAAAAATGATTTTATTGATTTAAAAATCATTTAAAAATGAGAAAATGATTTAAAAATATTTTAAGTTATAATTAATGACTTTTAATATTTGAATGATAATTTCATTAATATTTAAATATTAATGATGATGATTTAAAATAATTTTAATTATTTCAAAAATCATTTAAGTAGAATATTGATGATTTAAAAATATTTTAAGTTATTAATAATAACTTTAATATTTTGACAAGTATGTTATTAATATTGTTATATTATTAAATATTAATGATAATAAGATTAATTGATAATTAAATCATTTAAAAATGATTTAAGTGTTTGAAAAATTATTATAAATTATAATAATTGTTTATAAATTACTACAAGCTTCCGAAAAATATTATAAATGATAATTGACTTATCTAAATTAATATTGAAGATTAGAAACCAAATAAAATTGACAATCAATGTGTAAATTGTCAGATAAGGTGATCAGAACACCGAGAATGGACCGAAGTCCAACCAGACCGAACTAGTTAGACTTGATGAGTGTTTATATAGGTTATAAACACTGATGTGACTATGTGGTAATGTGACTATAGCTACACAATAAACTCATTTTTTTCTTCTACACAACAGAGATGTCATTTCCAAATAAAAGTGTTGTATTTCATTTAGCTGAAAAAAGTTGTTACAGAGGAGAGTTTGTTTTGGTCAGAAGTCTTTAAATACATGGGATGTATTCAAGAAAAGGAAGGAAATGAATTGTTTTGTTTCTCTCTATATAATTTTCTGATCTTATCTCCACTTTCCTCTCTCAGTATTCTAATCTTCTTCTTTTCCTTAGTTTTTTCTTAAATCTCTGGTTCTCTCATAATTCTCTTGAAGTTTAGTTAATTGTGAGTAAGGACTGAATTCTCGATCTCAGCCTTACAATATTATACATACTAAACATAAAACCTATCCAATAATCTCAACATAATGGAGCATTCTACAAAAACCCCAAAGATAACCATCTTTTAACAAGAAAATTCAGCATCTCAATCACTTATACCCCACCAAAGATATTATAGAGCTATAGAAAAACAACAAAATTACACACATTAGCCCGTCAAATAAGGCAATAAAAACCCAATCATTTAAGTAGAATATTGATGATTTAAAAATGATTTTAATTATTTCAAAAATCATTTAAGTAGAATATTGATGATTTAAAAATATTTGAAGTTATTAATAATAACTTTAATATTTTGACAAGTATGTTATTAATATTGTTATATTATTAAATATGAATGTTAATAAGATTAATTGATAATTAAATTATTTAAAAATAATTTAAGTGTTTGAAAAATTATTATAAATTATAATAATTGTTTATAAATTACTACAAGCTTCCGAAAAATATTATAAATGATAATTGACTTATCTAAATTAATATTGAAGATTAGAAACCAAATTAAATTGACAATCAATGTGTAAATTATCGGATAAGGTGACCAGAACACCGGGAATGGACCGAAGTCCAACCAGACAGAACTAGTTAGACTTCATGAGTGTTTATATAGGTTATAAACACTGATGTGACTATGTGGTTGTGATTATAGCTACACAATAAACTCATTTTTTTTTTACACTGTTTATTACAGTGTTGTGTGTTATAAATTATTGTGCTAATTGTGAGACCGATATTATTGGTTATAGGTCTTACGGACGCATATAAGTTTATTGTGTAGCTATAATCAGCGGAGAAGGCAAGCTTCCTAACTCAACCTTGAGTTATATTCATTCAATTATTATAGTGGTTAATTATTGTTAATTATACCACGTCCAAGAATTTATTGTTGATTATTCGCAGTTAGTAAATGTTTAATAATTCAAATTGAATTACTAATTCGGAAAAATATACATTCGTAGAATAATTGTTGTTGGATATTCATATCCGTAGAAGCTAATATTGACAGTATAGATAATTCCTATTTATTGTCAAATTATGTTGAGAAATGTCTTAGCTAATTATTCTGGCTTGGACAAACATTTGTTAGAACTTGATTGATTCGAGAAAAGAAGAGAAGATAATTTAATTATTATTGATAGATCAATGCCAGTTGTATCAGCTAGATCGAAAAAGAAAACTTGATAGGTTTGAGAAGAGAAGAGAAGAGAAGTGATTAGATATTGAAATCATAATATTTCATTGTTAAATCAAATCTTGATTCTGAGACTGAAAAGAACAACATTTTATATAAAGGGAACATTTTTAGTCGTATATTCAACCATTGCGCGCGACTTAAGTATTATGCATAATATAGGGTACAAGGAGTTGGCCGGCTCTAAGTACTTGTAGATCGGTATGATTTAATCTTTATGGTTATCTGATACACCCGCGTGTATGTCAAAGTAAAACTTTGATATATACCCGAGAAGAGAATTTCAAGATCCAACGGATCGCTCAGCATAAATCTGGAAAACATTCCACTTTGCTATTTCGTAGAATTAATTCTTGATTATTCATTTGAATATCGTAGAAAACCTTGAAAGCGTTGTACTCTTTCATATTCAGATTATTATTGTATAGAATGCGAGAAGACTTGTTATTTATTCCTATACATTTACTGTATGTCTTAACTTGCGGGGCAAACTTGTTGCTCACCCTTGCTAAAAAAATATTTCAGTTAGGAACGAAGAGGCCAGCGGATCGAAGAAGAACAAAGGCAAAGGAAAAATGCTGGAGTAGTATAATGAACATTATTATTATTATTATTATGTTATATTGTAAACTATTTTTGTATATCTAAAGGGTATGTCTATAATGTTAAGGTTAGAGAACCTGGGACTAATGTATTAACAATCTTTGTTAATGATTTATGTATTACTATTTCTATATGAATGGGTAGTTAGATGTTATTATATTGTGGATCGTGAACACCAAAATCAAGGGTCAGGTAACCCGGATTTGGGGGTGTCACAGGTTGGTATCAAAGCCGTAGGTTATAAACCTTAGCTGGGGTGGGGGAAAACCCTAGGATTATAACCATACGCGAGATAGAGAAAACTCATATAGAGTTCCAAGTGAGGGATTGCCGAAGTGCATCAATAGTGAGAGAAGTGGACACATAGTGTGAGAATTTTGTACTAGTGAACTACTAATCAAGTTGTTTAAACTGATTGTAGGATGTCTGGAGAAGATCAAATGAGTGCGGAGATGCTAGAGGCTGTTGCACCAGTGTTAGAAGTTGAGGTGCCAGTGCAAAGTAAATCAGTTGAGAAAGTGGGAGAAGATGAACATATGGTCAATCTGGGGAGCGATCATGATGATTATCTCGAGATATATCTGAGTGGAGATGAGGAGGCAGAGTCTGAGCAATCTAGGGTGGAGAAAAAGAATAAGATCAAAGTTGGAGAACAAGATTAACTATTGCCAGAAGATCAAGAACTCCAGATTAAAGTATTTCTCTTGGAGGAGTTATGGAAGACGGAGCGAGCGTTACACGAAATGACTAAAGAACAGAACGAGCTCAAAGCGCAGATGGAAAGGATGAAGACTGTAGGTGGTGGATCGTCTGAAGGAACAATCAAGCAGCAGAAAGGCAAAGATAAGCGAAAGAGGGACAATGACAGCCCTAATTCTGAAAAGTCAAACCCGAAGAAGAAGTAAGCTTGTAGCAAGTGTGGGAAGACTCACGCGGGAGAATGCATGATGTGGAAGAACGTGTGCTTCAACTGTAAGTAGGAAGGACATATTTCTCTATATTGTCCTAAGCCAAATATAAGGAAGTGTTTCTCATGTGGTAAAACGGGTCACATATTCAACTAGTGTCCCAACAAGAAGAAGACTGGTGAAGGGAGTGGAGGTAGATAGCTTAAGTTTGAGTGTTAGTATCTTTTGGTAGAAGATTATGATATTAAGTGTTGTAATATCGAAAACGATGTGTGAACATATATAAATATATTTGTATGAATGAAATCTTTATTTTCTATATGAATATAAGATTAAGATTAATTTGTGTGTTCTTAAAACTCATACTTATGGTAAATTAATAAGTCATAATTATATGAAATGTTTTGAACCCCTCAGCGAATGGACGCCAAAGGTCTGACTAGGATAAATTCATACACTCATATAATTGTGGCAAGTTCCTAAACTCATAAGTGTGGTAAGTTTGACGAACTGGTAATAACTAGGTGTGAATGGAGAATTGCAACTTTTTGTGTAAAGTTGTGTTCTTAATCCTGATATGATTTAAAAAGGGATAGTAATATGTGATAAGTATTAAATGTGCTATGAACAATTTGAATAAATATTCGTTATATATGAGAATTATGTGTTGAATTCTTATTGTGATTAAGAAGTTGTGTAGAGAAGGAGAATTAATGTAAGATTTTTATTTAAATCAGATCATGCCACCGAGACGACAGAATCGAAATCAAAGGGAAGAGTAATCGGTGAATAATGAAGGAGGTCAAGCTGGCTTGATGCAAAACTTTGCAAATATGATAGCCGAAGCTATGGGGAATAGAGCTCCAGCAGCAAGAGGAAGGGCTAGAGAACAACTAGCAGATAGATTGGCAAATTTAAAGGACTTTAAAGCGGTAGGGCCGCCAAAATTCAAAGGGACTACAGATCCGATTGAAGCCCAAACTTGGGTGAAAGAGATGGAGAAGGCATGTATCATTGCACGTGTGGCAGAAGAGCAAAAGACAGCTTTTGTAACATATCTGATGAAAGGAGAAGCCAATTACTGGTGGGAGACTAATCACACGAGAGCCGGTACAACTATTGTAACTTGGACCAGATTCAAGGAATTGTTCTTTGAGAACTAATTTTTGCCGAGTATGCAGTCTGGGATGGAAGTCAAATTTTTAGAACTGAAGCAGGAGAATATGTCGGTTTCAGAATATGCTGACAAATTCAATGAGTTAGCGAGATTTGTACCTCATCAGGTGGACACAGAGGCGAGAAAAGCAAGAAAATTTGAGAATGGACTGAAGCCGGGGATATTCAACAAGGTAGCGGTATTGCGGATCAATACATTCGTGGTTTTGATGGAGAAAGCGTTAATTGCTGAAGGAGGGAGAGAAGCTGCGTCTCAATTTCTTCAGGAGAAGAAGAAGAAGACAAACGATGGAGGAAGCAGTGGTGGTAGTAATCCGAATAAGAGGAAATGGAGCGAGAATACCCAGTCGGGTAATAAGACAGAAGATAATAGGAAAGGGAGGGAGCCATGTTCGACTTGTGGGAAGAACCATGCTGGAGTTTGCCTAAAGAAGAAGTGAGTTTGTTACAACTGCGGACAAGAGGGGCACATGTCGCCCAATTGTCCTAATTCGAAGAAGATACAAGGTTGCTTTACGTGCGGATCGACTGATTATATGGTTCGGAACTGTCTAAAGAGGAATATGGAGAAGGAAAGTGGCAATAAGGGACCTGGTAGCGGAACCTTGGCAATTCAAGGACCTGCATCGCCCGTATATTCAACATGACGGTGCAAGATACAGGGGTTGTCCAGGAGGTGGCGACAAGTAATAATTTTGCTTAATACTCAAATTACGCGAGTATTATGAGTTAAATATCTCTGTGAATTGTTTTCTTTTATAAATCCAAGTCACAGGTTAGAATTTGAGACAGAAATTAATATTGTGTTGATAAAAATGAATTGATGATACAACTTTAAATGATTGTAGAGAATAAGAAAGCGGTGATTCTGAGGACGGAATCCTTTTAAGGAGGGGTGAATGTGATAACCCGAGGTTTCGAATAATCAAAATTTTATGAATAATTTTTTTTAATTTAATATTGACTGTTAATATCGTACTGAGTATCTGTGATACGAGTCTCGAGAATGTCAATATGTGTATTGACTAATAAATTTAGAGTTGAGTTGTGCTTAATAGTTTTAGAAACCCTAACCCTATTTTCTAGAAAGGGATTCGATAGAAAATATAATTAAAATAATTATATTGATGAGTATGTATTTGTACTGAAGAGATTTTGATCAATGATTGATCAACCATTTCTGGTGTGTTGACTTCCTCCACGTTTGTGGTCATCGCTTCAATGACTGCTATTACTGGTATTATCACTTTGTTGGCTGTTCTCTCTTGGTTGGGTTGACTCATTATCATGCTCCAATAACGAAGCCCTATTTACAACATCTGAATACAAACATAGTTTGTGAGAAAAGAGATATTGACGTATTTTAGGTTTCAAACCTCGTAGAAACATTCGCGTCATTCCCTCCTCATTATCAACCGTGGGACACAAATTGGGACAAGTCGGCAAACTTAATTAGCTTCGTACTGCGACACGGTCATATTGTTTTGGTCCAGCTTGATGAACCCTACCTCCTTCATGTGACGAATACTTTCAAGAAAGTACTTGTCGTTGTACAGTTCTTGGAAATTATACTAAGACATCTTTAGTGTGACAGGCTGAGTACGTTTTACAGATTCCCACCAGTAATTTTCCCCCTAGTTCTAGTCTCACATCTTAGTCAGGGATCATATCTCTAAGCTTTGATACCAACTGTGACGCCCCCAAAATAGGTATACATCACCCATTCTGAGTTGCCAATTACATGGTACTTAAATCAAATACAAACTTCTTTTATATAATACGACAAAAGCGTAGCTGAGAGTTTTTACATGAATATTATCTCATAGACAATATCCAAACTCAAATTCAATCCTCATTACATTTATTATCACACTAAATTATGAGGACCACTAAAACAACCATCTCGGACCATCACTCTATTCCCCGACTAGTCCCGGCTATTTTCTCATTTCCTGAAGAGAATAATGAAAGTAAAAGGGTGAGTTCAACTAGCCCAGTAAGAAATATTATGACTAAGATAATGCAAAATAAATTATCGTTAACCTTCAACAGTGTTAAACTGATAAAATATAATAAACATCAGGTTTAACTGCAGCGGAACAAGCAATCCACTAGAAGAGTCAAGTACAACATGATATCTACTATCTTCTATGATTTAAAAAGTTTATCATCAATTTTATCGCTGAGACTCAGCTTAATAAATAATGCACATCATCGAATCATCCCTACACTACGAGCCAAGGATATTTATTAGTATCACGTCCATGAATTATCCATGCACTACGGGCCAAGAATATTCGTGTAATCATCAATGGTTATGATCATGCCAACAACTGTCCATCAGTGCACTACGGGCCAATGATGACTTTTACCACATCATTTGTAACATTACAAGTCATGATTATACCTAATGATCTATAGTCATAATCATACCGATCAACAGTCCATCTATGAACTACGAGCCAAAGATGACTTTTACCACATCATAAACATGAGGATGATGACAATGATATAAGAATTCAATTAAATGAGAGCTAGAATAAATTTTAAAGATTTATAATTTAATTTATCCAGAATTCAATAATGTCCAAATCGTCAACATGATACTGCTTTGTGGTGTAAAATTCAAGAATAATATTGTATCAACAATGATTTGGACCAAAAAGAAATCAATTTTTGTCATGAATAGTACCCCATGAATAGTACTTCTGGAATAGTGCCCCGTGAATAGTACTCTGACATGAAAAAGTTAAAACTTATTAAGAATGTTAAGAATAATGTTTCCATGAAAAGATACTGGATGAAGCGCAAATTTCAAGGATATTCTACTAATTTCATGGAATATATAAGCCATCCTTTAACAAAAATGAGTGTAGAATCCAGAATCTGAAATGAAATAATATTACTTACATACTACAGAGTATGGAAGAAAATATTATTTCATACGATTAATTAACAAAAATAATATCTCTTACCTTAAAATAGAGAGTAATCCACCTAGCATAGCGAGGATATTCTTGAAGAAAACTTTCACTGTTTTTTACGCTCAAAGCTTCTTAAAACTCTAAAGAAGTTCGCTCAATATTATAGAAGAAGAATTCTCTGATTCTGATGTGATTTTTAATTCTAACTAAGCATCCTATTTATAGGAGAATGGAAGGATACTATTCAGAAAATAAAATCAACGGCCTTTACGATCAGAGTGAAATCACAGCGCCAACCCATTTAATTTTCTTTCAAAATTTTATTTTACTATTCATTATTGTGCAATAAAATATTCTAATAAAACAAAAACTTTAAATAAAATAAAATATATTCTAGTTATAATCTAAGAAAACAAATCTTATAATATATATATACACACACACACACACACACACATCAGTACATAATTCACCCACCACCACCATTTTTTTTCTACTCACACCACTCACCAAACGGTACACACACAAATGTTTAATATATATATATATATATATATATATATATATAGAGAGAGAGAGAGAGAGAGAGAGAGAGAGAGTCCGGATCAAGTTCGGACTCCCGGATTTTGTTAAAATACGAACATTTTATTTCTTTTTTTTTAAAACAACCAAAAAAAAAGTTTAAAATTTTATGGAACTGGAAATATTTCATAATACATTATTTTGTGTGTGATTTGGATACATATAACAAAACAGGTCTGTACAGTCTTTAAAAAAAAAGTAAATAAATAAATTAATAAATTAAAATCCCGTATTTTAAACCCGATCAAATTAATCCTGACCGGATCCCCATTATATATATATACCGATTATATGAAAAAATGGGTAAATGGGGGTTTGAATAATAAGCAAAATTTACATCAACCACTTCATAAAAATCCCCTAAATATTTTTAACAACATTTATTCATCATTATTATAATTCGCAATATTAACAACTAGATCGTTCCCTGGAAAAGAGGGAGCTTTCCGATAAGGATTTCTCCCTATTGGTGCGCAATTAGGTGACCAAACCCCTTTTTAGACATTGTTAATTATGCATCTAATAATATGAATAACTTGTCATCTCAATTATTGATTTAATAATATAAAATATTGACAATAATTGAATCAAATAACGTGAGTATGCAACAATTACTGTAGCAATAATCTAGTATAACTGTGTGACTTCTCACGTAAGCATCAATAATCAATACTGTGTGCTACTATGTAACCACGCGTATTACTGTACTTTTATCATCGAGTATTTCAATAATTAACGGTAAAACTTTCACCGTTATTTTTATAAAAAGATATTTCTGTCATTTTCTACCTCCGAATAATAATTACATTGCTAGGGGTCCACTGATGATTGTTAGTCGTCGCATTTAATATTTCCTGATAAAACAAATATTCCCCGACCAATTGAATATTTTATAACCACTTGCCTACTTTGCAAAATTTATAAATATTACCCACAACTATAATATTATAACAAATCCACACCATAATATTAAAAATTATATTTCGAGAAAAAATAATCTTTATTTACGAAAATTGGGGTCTTAGAGTATTTGTACTGAAGGAGACCATCCCTGGGGGGGTATTCTATTCTTGATGCAGGTACCCTCCCCGAGGGGGGGTTTCTTCACCATAATACTCTCCCCGACGGGGGGTATTCTGCGGATGACTTTAATTTTTCGACTTCTTCTCCTCATACACATGTCCAATGGTATTCTCAGTCCCTGAAACACATTAAAATCATAAACATGAGATAATGTCATGAAGGTTGAGCAAGTAAGGTTAAAAATAACTGAAAATCATTAACAAACTAACTACCTATTGTATCAAACTAAACTTAATTTATACTAGAATTATAAATTAAACTACAATTTGACTAACATAACATAAGAATACTGTAAATGGAAAGAAAATTGGGTTGCCTCCCAATAAGCGCTTGTTTTTTAGTCTTCCAACCTGACTACTCCCTGTTCATGGCGCATCAGCGAGTGTAATCGTGGTAGCTTCGTTGTCGATGTTTCCACCCCAGTAATTCTTTAATCGTTGACCATTGACTTTAAATGTCTCAAGTGGATTTCTACAATATAGTTCAACGGCGCCATGTGGGAAAACCATCTTGATCGTGAATGGCCCCGACCATCGGGATTTGAGCTTTCCGGGAAACAATCTTAGTCGTGAGTTGAACAGTAACACTGATTATCTCGGTTCAAAATTCCTCTGCATAATCTTTTAGTCGTTCCACTTCTTTACTTTTTCTTTGTACAACTTTGAGTTGTCATATACTTGCAGTCGAAATTCATCGAGTTCGTTCAATTGGAGTAACCTCTTCTCTCTTGCCGCTGTTTGATCAAAGTTGAGTTTCTGAATGGCCTAATACACCTTATGTTGTAATTCCACTGGAAGGTGACACACTTTTTTGTTGACCAACTGATATGGAGACATCCCAATTGGCATCTTGTATGTTGTCATGTAAGCCCATAGTGCGTCATCCAACTTTAGAGACCAATCTTTTCTGCTTGAATTTACTACCTTCTCTAAAATTTTCTTGACCTCTTTGTTGGAAACCTTAGGTTGACAACTGGTTTGGGGGTGATACGTTGTTACAACCCTGTGATTGACCCCATACTTCGCCAAGAAAGCTGTAAATGACCTATTATAGAAGTGACTTCCCTCATCACTTATAATTGCTTTTGGCGTGCCAAACCTCGTAAAGATATTTTTCTGTAGAAATTTAAGAACGACCTTGGCATCGTTTGTAGGGAGTGCTATGGCTTCCACCCATGTTGACACGTAGTCCAGAGCTAGCAAGATATACAAGTTATTGAATGAAGGAGGAAACGGTCTTATGAAGCCCATCCCCTACACATCGAAAATCTCAACTTCCATGATTGTATTGAGCGACATCTCATTCCTCTTCGAGATATTACCCACCCTTTGGCATTTATCATAGATTTTCATGAAATGGTGGGCATCCTTGAACACCATAGGCCAATAGAATCCTTGAAGTACCTTGGCCGCTATCCGCTCACTACCATAATGTCCCCCATACGCAAATGAATGGAATTTGTGCAAAATATTCTTCACTTCGATGTACAACACACATCTCCGAATCATCTTGTTTGCGCATTGTCTGAATAAATAGGGCTCATCCCATATGTACCACTCGACGTCATGTAGGAACTTTTTATTTTACTGACGTGTCAGATCAAGGGGGAGGATTTTGCTCACTAAGAAATTGTTGAAATCCGCAGACATTGGAAACTCAGAATTTACTACAAAAAGCTGCTCATCCGGAAATGATTCATTGATTACACACTTATCTGCCCCATCCTTATCCGGATTTTCTAGTCTTGAAAGATGATCCGCAACTTGATTTTATGTCCTCTTCCTATCCTTTATTTCCAAGTCAAATTCCTGAAAGAGTAGAATCCATCTGATTAGTTTAGGCTTATCATCCTTCTTTGAGATCAAATAACAAATTGTCGAGTGATCCGTGTATACCACCACCTTTGTTCTAATCAAGTAAGCTCTGAATTTATCAAAGGCATATACTACTGCAAGTAACTCCTTCTCAGTGGTTGTGTAATTCAATTGGGCATTTGTAAGGGTTTTACTTGCGTACTATATGGCATGCAATATCTTCTCTCAGCGTTGACCCAAAACAGCCCCTACTGCGTAATCGTTAGCATCACACATTAATTCAAAAGGCATCGTCCAATCTGGTGCTATGATCACTGGAGCTGTAGTCAATTTCATTTTCAACTATTCAAACGTTGTTTTACACTCTTCGTCAAAACTAAAGACTGCATCTTTCTTTAAGAGTTTGCATAATAGTTTTTTAATCTTAGAAAAATCTTTTATAAACTTGCGATAGAATCCGGCGTGTCCAAGAAAACTGTGGATTCCCTTAACTGAATTTGGCGGTGGAAGATTCTCTATCATTTCCAGCTTTGCCTTATCAACCTCTAAACCCTTCATAGAGAACTTATGCCCCAAAATTATTCCTTCTTCAACCAAAAAGTGGCACTTTTCCCAGTTAAGCACCAAGTTCATTTCCATACATTGCTTCAAGACCATGACCAAATTCCCTAGACACTTATCAAAAGTGTTTCCATAGACTGAGAAGTTGTCCATGAAAACTTCCACATTCTTCTCCACCACGTCCGAGAAGATAGCCATCATACATATTTGGAAAGTAGTTGGTGTGTTACACAAACCAAAGGACATCCTCCTGAATGCGAAGGTGTCGTATGGGCACATAAAAGTGGTCTTTTCTTGATCCTCGGGAGCTATGACTATTTGGTTGTATCCTGAATATCCATCCAGTAAATAGTAGTATTCATGCACAGTTAACCGGTCCAACATCTGATCGATAAAGGGTAGAGGAAAGTGGTCTTGCCGGGTTGCCTTATTTAGCTTCATGTAATCCATGAAAACCCTCCATTCGGTCACTGACCTCGTTAGAATCAGTTCATTATCATCATTCTTCAGTACTATTATTCCTCTTTTTTTTAGAACACACTGAACTAGACTGACCCATGCACTGTCTGAAATCGGGTAAATAATTCCCACATTCAACCACTTCAGTATTTCCTTCTTTATGACTTCTTTCATGATCGGATTTAGCAATCTCTGATGTTCCACTGTTGTCTTTGTGTCCTCTTTCGTGAGAATCTTGTGCATAAAAAAGGAAGGGTTGATCCCCTTAATGTCGACAATTGTCCACCCTATTGCAGACTTGTATTCTCTCAAAATCCTTAGCAATTTACTTTCTTGTAATTCATTAAGTGCATATGCAATAATAGTAGGTTAAGTATTTGAATTATCCAAATAAGCATACCTGAGGTATTTAGGAAGAGGTTTAAGTTCAAGAGTTGGTGGCTCCTCCAATGAAGGTTTCATCTGTACTGAAGCTTTTTCTTCTATGTGTAGAGGCCTGAATGGTACCTTGAACTTGCTAACTCTAGGCAAAGAATCCAGCGGGTGCAAGTAGTCTACGAACTCTATATCATCCAAGTCTTCATCCCCCAATAGAGTATTTTCCAACGGATCTTTGACCAAACTTTTAACCAAGTCTTTATTAACTATGATGTCGATCACATCCAACTGGAAACACTCCTCCTCATCGGTAGGGAACCTCGTGGCCTTGAACACATTGAATTTGACTTCCTGGTCTTGTACCCTCATGGTTAATTCCCCTTTCTAAACATCGATGAGAGTCCTACCCGTAGCCAAAAATGGCCTCCCTAAGATGATTGGGATGTTTTTGTCCTCTTCATAATATAGAATTATAAAATCTGCTGGAAAGATAAACTTATCCACCTTAATTAAGATGTCTTCCACAATCCCTCTCGGATAAGTTTCTGAATTGTCCGCTAACTGTAGAGATATAGTTGTAGGCTTCAGAGCTGGAAAACCCAACTGAGTATACACTGACAACGACATGAGGTTCACACTCTCTCCTAAGTCACACAAACACTTGTTGAAGGACATATTACCGATTATGAAAGGAATAATGAATCTCCCGAGATCCTTCAACTTTGGAGGTAATTTTCTCTGTAAAACTATGATGTATTCCTCTGTCAAAGCTACAGTTTCGTAATACTCTAACTTTTTCTTCCTTGACAGAATACCCTTCATGAATTTGGCGTAACTCGACATTTTCTCTAGGGCTTCTACGAAGGGAATGTTAATCTGAAGTTTCTTAAAAACTTCCAAAAATTTTGAGAATTGATTATCCAATTTCTGTTTTTGGACCCTCTATTGAAACGGTGGTGGAGGATATACAACTGGCTCCACATTTGTCTTGCTCTTGTCCACTTGCTTTTCCTCACCCTGTTTCTCTTCAACGACTTTTTCTTCATCTTAATTTCCATCTTTCTTAGCTGAATTTTCTGCATTCTGCCCCTTAAGATGCTTTCATCTCCTTAAAGTGATTGCTTGACATTGCTCATGATTTCCCTTCGAATTCTTTTCTGTGTCACTTGGTAGAGTCCCTTGAGGCTAGTTATTAAGTGCTAAGGTAAGCTATCCCATCTGATTTTCTTAGTTTTTGAGGGCCACTGCTTGTGATTTCATTTTCGCCTCGTTACCAAATATATACTTCAACAATAGCTCTTTTAAATCTGTCTTTTTCTCTTGCTGGTTGTTGATGCTGATTTTGAAACCCCGGGAGATAAGAAAGTCATGGAGCCTGCTGATTTTGATTATTCGCCCGTAAAAAATTAGGATGATTTCTATTCCTCGGATTGTAGGCATTTTGATACATATTCTGCGGAATTATGTTATAGCTACCCATAAACTGTACCACTACCGGGTTAATGGCATATTATTATGTAGTATGTTTCCCCGCACACAGTTCGCAAACATACACAACCTGCTGTGTTTGTGCATCTATCAGAGCATCCATCTTCTTCGACAAAGCTGAAATTTATGCCGTCAACGATGTTACCTCGTCTACCTCTAACACCCCAGCTACCTTAGGTTGTTTCATTCTGGTTGTAGGCCACTTGTAGTTATTAGCTGCCATCGTCTCTATCAGATCATACACCTTCTCATAACTCTTAGCCATGAACGCTCCACCCGAAGCTACATCTATGCTAGTTCTGAGATTACCACTCAACCCATTGTAGAATGTGTTCATTTGCAGCCATTTAGGTAGTCCATGACGTGGGTACTTTCTGAGTAATTACTTGTACCTTTCCCATGCCTCAAACAATGATTCCTCATGCAGCTGCTCAAACATTGTTATCTTGTTTCTCATTTTTGCAGTCTTGGCTGGTGGGAAAAACTTGGCCAAGAACCAAAAAGCAAGGTCGTCCCATGCAGTAATCGACCCTGGTGGTAGAGAATGTAACCAACTTTTTGCTTTATCCCGCAGTGTGAATGGGAACAAGCGATGTATGACTGCATCATCCGAAACCCCACTATATCTGAAGGTGTCACATATTTCCAGAAAGCTAACCAAGTTCTCATTCGGATCGTCGTTGGCTAATCCCCCAAACTGCACTGAGTTCTGAATCATTTGTAATATGGTCCTAGGCTTGATCTCAAAATTGTTCCCAGCTATTGCAGGCCTGGTGATACTCGATTGAAGCGCAGTCACTCTAGGAGTAGCATAATCCCTTAGCTCTTTCTGATCTTTTACAGCCATTATTTCTTCCTTATCAAGATTTTCCCTAGTGTTGTAACGACCCTAAATTTCGGATTGTCCAGAATTTTAGTTTAAAGAATTAGTTATTAATAAAATGAATTTTTATTAATACTATTCTGTGTTATGTGTTTATAAATCGTTCTATAACCTAGGATGATCGGAATACGGGAGGATTTTGGCTACGAGCTAGACTGAGAGTAAGAATTTTCAAGACGAAAAAAAAATTTGGGAACAAAAATAATTCGGGAAAAAAGACGAAATAAGCACTATTCACCTGACGAAACCCTAAGGGTTAAGGTTTGAATAACCTAAGCCTTTCCAAGTGTTCGGTATATCGAAATGACATTCCATCGAAAGATTTGACGATAATATATCGTGAAAAGGTAAGTAAGCCGATAAAAGTATTTCTCAAAAAACATGCAGAAATCTGACGAAATAAAAATGACGAAAAGTACGGCTATGTACTTTTCATTCGTTTAACTACGTTAGGGGAAAACGTGAGGAAAAATGATTAATGGTGAAAAGTGTTTTTCAGCTTTTCGAAAATCTGAAGAATACGTAAAAGTTCATCAGTAAAGGAAAGACGAAATACCGAAAAATATTTGGATTCTAGGAATCATAGTTTTTAAACTGTCGAACGAATTCTGCAAGACGGAAGCACAAAGCTTCCAAGGTAAGCTTCGTGAATAGTAAGGAGGTGGGAATAGTAACTTAGGGGCGAAATGACTATTTTGCCCCTAAGCTTTGAAATTCTATATAAGCTAATCAAATTCATTTCATTTGTTAGTTTTTTTCATCTAACACATGAAATTGAGAGAGAAAGGGGAAAAAAGAGCTTGGATGCTCGGATTGGAGAATGAGAAGAAACGTAAAAGCTAACAAATCGCAAGATTAAGCAAGAGGAAGAAGAAAATGGAATAAAATCCAAGGAGAAAGGTATTAAAACCTAACTTCTAAGTTATTTTTTCTTCAAGTTTTTATGTTCAAAAACATAACTTAATGAGAATAAGAAGTAATTGATGTTAGAAATGATTTCATATGGTTGAAATAATGAGAAAAGAAGAAATAAGCATTTGAAGTTTAGTAAATAAATTTCTTAAAGAAGTGTAAGATTTGAAATGAATTAGAACGATCCGAGTGGATTATATGAATGAGTAGGTGAAATAAGTAAGGAATGATGTTTTATAACATCAAATTCCAAGAAAAAGTGAAATCGTAATCAAAATATCGATTAAAAATGAAGAACGAACGAAGAACACGCAAAGAAAACGAAGAACACGAAGAACGTTGTTGATGGATAAATTTAAAACCATCATAGGATAATTTTTGTTGATGGACAAGTTTAAAACCATTGTGTATAAGTCAGATGCGTATTTCTTGGTTAGGAACGGTAGAAACGTTCATGAAGAACGAATTAAAACTGAGCTATAACGAAGTTATGGCAAAAATTTTGTAAAAGACGAACGAGAATTAGAAAGTTAGTAATTGAACCCGAATGTGTAGGGTTTCATAAGAAAGTAAGAGAACGTAGAAAATGTGAGTAGTGGAATCAAGAACGAATGAGTTCCAAGTTCGGATGACTGAATTACGGACGAACGAATGAAGAATGTTAAAAACATAAAACGAACGAAGGGTGAAGATAAAGATAATGGAATGGCACGTTAAAGAATTCAGAATGAAGTTTTGTCTAAGGGAGATTGAATTTCGAAAGAAAAGGAAGAGAATGGCTTTGGAACGACATCGTTCCGAGTTATAACGAATAAGTTATGGAAGCGGGATGAAGGCTTGGCGCTGCAACGCGGGCCGTGCCTTGGGAGGCGGCACCACATCGCCAAACTCGACAGTTAGACACTCCATAGTGGCGCTGCAGTGCAAGTCATAAAGAGGGAACCGGGAGGTCCCTATACTCTGACCGATCAATTAAATACCAATTAAACTTAGGTAGGTCATGCTAGCGAAAGAATTCCCCGTCTCTCTCCTCCTAGTTCTTGTCTCACATCTCAGCCAGGGATCATATCCCTAAGCTTTGATACCAATTGTGACGCCCCCAAAATAGGTATACATCACCCATTCTGAGTCACCAAATACATGGTATAGAATACAAATACAAAATTAAATATACAACATGAGCTGTGAGTTTTAATACAAATATTGTCTTCTAGACAATATTCAAACTCAAAATAAGTCCTTAATACATTTATTATCACACTATTTCACAGAATAGTGAGGACTACTAATGCAAACATCTGGACCATCACACCGTTCCCCAACTAGTCCCAGCTATATTCTCATTTCCTGAAGAGAACAATGAAAGAAAAGGGTGAGCTCAACTAGCCCAGTAAGAAATATTATGACTAAGATAATGCAGAATAAAATATCGTTAGCCTTCAACAGTGTTAAACTAATAAAATATAATAAACATCAGTTTTAACTGCAGCGGAATAAGCAATCCATTAGAAGAGTCAAGTAGAGTATAAAATCTACTATCTTCTATTATTTAAAATGTTTTTTCATCACTTTTATCATTGAGACTCGACAAATAATCCACATCATCCCCGCAAGAATCTGACGAGGATATTTATTAGTATAACGACAACAAATTATCCATGCACTACGGGCCAAGGATATTCGTGTTTTCATCAATGGTCATGATCGTGCCAACAACTGTCCATCAATGCACTTTCACAGGCGATGAGGACTTTTACCACATCATTTGTAACATTACAGGTCATGATTATCTTACGAATAATGCACAGTCATAATCATACCAAGTCCATCTATGCACTACGGGCCAAAGATGACTTTCATATAAATATAAGCATGAGGATGATGACAATGATATAAGAATTCAATAAAACAAGTTCAAGGATAAATTTTTAAAGATTTATAATTTAATTTATCCAAAAATCAATAACGTCCAAATTGTCAACATGATACTACTTTGTGGAGTAAATTTCAAGAATAATATTGTACTAAAAATAATTTGGACGAAAAACGAATCAATTTTTGTCATGAATAGTACCCTAGGTGAATAGTAATCAGGTGAATAGTACTCGTGAATAGTATCTTCAAGAATAGTAACCCCGTGAATAGTACCCCGGCATTAAAAAGTTAAAACTTATCAAGAATGCTAAGAATAATATTTCCATGAAAAAGATACTAGATGAAGCGCAAATATCAATGATATTCTACTAATTTCATGGAGTATAGAAGCCAAAACTTAACAAAATGAGTATAAAATTCGAAATCTGAAACGAAATAATATTACTTAAATACTACAGAGTATGGAAGAAAATATTATTTTAAGCGAATATTGAACAAAAACAACATCCCTTACCTTGAAAAGAAGAGTATTCCAACTGGTATAGCGGGGATATTCTTGAAGAAAACTTGAATTGTTTTCTATGCTCAAAGCTTCCTTAAACTCTAAAGAAATACTCTCAATATTATAGAAGAAGAATTCTCTGATTCTGGTGTGATTTTCAATTCTAATTAAGCATCTTATTTACAGGAGAATGGAAAGGATACTATTTGAATTTAATTTCTCAC
Organism: Panax ginseng; assembly: GCA_020205605.1. Classification (NCBI taxonomy): domain Eukaryota; kingdom Viridiplantae; phylum Streptophyta; class Magnoliopsida; order Apiales; family Araliaceae; genus Panax; species Panax ginseng. The sequence continues at coordinate 50,298,563 of CM035136.1, read as the reverse complement.
GGATCAACAGAAGAATTCACGGGCGAACAAATTCGGCGAATTCGTTGATTTTCTGATTTTTACTATTCATTACTGTGCAATAAAATATTCTAATAAAACAAAAACTTTAAATAAAATATAATATATTTTATTTAAAATCTAATAAAACAAAACTTATAATATATATATATATATATATATATATATATATATATATATATATATATATATATATATATATATAAAATATGAATAACCTTTGCTTTTTTCAACAAAGGCAATTTTTTTCCTTCCCTAAATTTTTCAAACACATGTTTATATATATATAATACCCTCCCTAACACGTAAGCTTCCCCCCACCCCATTTTCATTTCATCCATTTCTTCCACATGTGGGCCCCACATGTGGCCCCCATATGTGGGCCCCACCTTTATTATAAAGAATAAATTTCTACCGATCATTTTGAAAAATTGGTAAATGGGGGTTCATAAATACAACATATACTTCATAAAAATTCCCTCAATATTTTTTACAACATTAATCATTATTATTATAATTCACAATATTTAACAACCGGTCGTTCCGGGAAAGAGGGGCTTTCGATAAGGATTTCTCTCCTATTAGTGCATGATTAGGTGACCAAACCTCTCCTTGACAGAATTTCTAGACATCGTCAACATTGAAAATAATAATATTAATAACTTTGTCGTCTCAATTATTGATTTACTAATATATAAAATATCGACAATAATTGAATCAAATAACGTGAGATCTTGTCTGCAACAATTACTTTGTGACAATAATTGAACAAAACTAAGTGACTTCTCACGTAAACATCAATAATAAATACAGTGTTATACTATGCAACCACACGTATTCTTTATACTTTTAACACCGGGTGTTTCAGCAGATTAACGATAAAACTTTAAGCCTTTATTTTTATACAAAGATATTTTTTGTCATTTTCTCAATCAAAATGATAATTCCGTTATGGGATCCACCGATGATTGTTAAAATTAAATGCGAATATTCCCTGTTAAAATGAATATTCCCTGACCAATCGAATATAATATAACAACTTGCGTACTTTGCAAAATTTATAAATATTACCCACAACTATAACATTATATTAAATTCACTCCATAATATTTAAAAATGATATTTATAGAAAATTCATCTTTATTCATAAAAGTTGGGGTCTTATAACCTCCCCTTCTTATGAAATTTTGCTCTTGAAATTAGGGTACATACTTGGTATGAGGAAGAGGTGAAGATACCTTGATCTCATTTCAGATTCTAACTCCCAGGTCATTTCCTCAACATCGTGGTTTCTCCACAAAACTTTGACTTGAGGTATAACCTTGGAGCGTAGAATATGTTCCTTCTTATCCAAGATTTTAACAGGAACTTCTTCATACATTAAATCTTCCGCTATTTCATCTGGTTCTAACTCAATAATGTGGTTCGGGTCTTCCACATATTTACGTAACATGGATATGTGAAAAATATTATGAACACGAGACATACTTGGCGGTAAAGCGAGTCTATAGGCTACAGTTCCTACTCGGTCAAGGATTTCAAATGGACCAATGAATCGAGGATTGAGCTTTCCTCTCTTTCCAAATCTCGTAACTCCCTTCCATGGAGGAACACGCAACAACACATGATCTCCAATATCGAATTCCACGTCCTTTCGATAAAGATCATCATAACTCTTTTGTCGATCTTATGAGGTTTTTTATCGTTCTTAGAATCATTTGAATTTTTTCAGTGATCATACGTACCAATTACGGTCCCAAAATGTTGCTTCACCCACCTCGTCCCGACTTCTTTGGAGAACGACACTTTCTTCCATACAATGCCTCAAATGGAGCCATGTCGATGCTTGCTTGATAAGCTGTTGTTGTAGGAAAATTCCACCATGGTAAGAACTTGTCCCAACTTCCTTGAAATCAAGGACCACGAGTCTTAATAAATCTTCAAGGTTTGAATAGTCCTCTCGATTGCCCGTCCGCTTGAGGATGATATGCCAAACTAAATCGTAAATCATGCCCATAGCTTTTTGCAAACTAACCCAAAATTGTGAAGTGAATCTTGGGTCTCGATCGAAACTATGGATACTAGCATACCATGCAGTCTTACAATCTTGTTTATGTATATACGAGCAAGACGTTCAAGTGAAAAAGTTTCTCGTATAGGTAAGAAATGAGCAGACTTGGTCAATCTATCAACAATGAACCAAATTGCATCTATGCCTTGAGAAACTTTGGGAAAACCAGTAACGAAATCCATGGTAATGTGCTCCCACTTCCATTCTGGATTTTCAAGTGGTTGCAATGGACCTTTTGGCACTTGATACTCCGCCTTGACTCGTTGACAAGTTAAACACCTTGAGATAAACTCTGCTATCTCTCTCTTCATATTGCTCCACCAAAATGTATGTCGAAGATCACGATACATTTTAGTACTCCCAGGATGGATTACAAACGGTGTGTTGTGCGCCTCCATCATGATTTTATACTTTAAATCAGGGTCGCTAGGAACACAAAGTCTGGAGTTGACTCTAAGTATTCCTTCTTCATCGATTCTTGATTCCCGGATCACACCTTCTTGTACTTTCTTCCTTATACGCATCAGCTCCAGGTTTGTAGCTTGAGCAGCTTTAACTTTATCAATTAAAGTCGGTTCTACTCATATATTTGCCATCATCACATGGGTCCCTAGAGTCTTTAACTCTATCTCCATCCTTTGCAAGTCATATAAAATGGGCCTTTGCATTAGCAATATCACACTCGTACCCGCATATGATCTTCTACTCAATGTGTCAGCTACCACGTTCGCTTTTATAGGATGTTATTGAATGGTATGATCATAATCTTTCAATAGTTCGAGCCAACGTCGTTGCTGCATGTTGAGTTCCTTTTGAGTGAAAAAATATTTGAGGTTTTTATGATCCGTATAAATCTTCACTTTCTCCCCATACAGGTAATGCCTCCAAATTTTAAGTGCAAATACAACGTCTACCAACTCTAGATCATGAGTAGGATAATTCCTCTCATATTCTTTGAGTTTTTGAGAGGCATATGCTATGACTTTTCCATGTTGCATGAGAACACATCCTAACCCTTTTCCTGAAGCATCACTGTAGATGACAAATCCCTCCGAACCAGATGGTATTGTCAGAACAGGTGCTGAAATGAGTCTCCTCTTGAGTTCTTGAAAACTCTTCTCACATTCCTCACTCCAACCGAATTTTTTATCTTTCTGAGTTAGCTGAGTTAATGGAGTAGCGATTTGAGAAAACCCTTCTACCTATCTCCGATAATAACGAGCTAAGCCAAGAAAGCTACGTACTTCGGTCACTGATTTAGGTTGCTCCCAGCTTTGTATTGTTTCAATCTTTGTCGGGTCAACAGATATTCAATGACTTGATACTACGTGCCCAAGGAATGCTACTTCTTCAAGCTAGAACTCTCATTTCTTCAACTTGGCATAAAGCTTGTTTTCACGAAGCTTTTGGAGTATCAGCCTCAAGTGTTGCTCATGATCTTCACAGCTTTTGGAATATATGAGAATGTCATCAATAAAGACAAAATGATCCAAATATTCCTTGAATACTCGGTTCATCATATCCATGAAGGCAGCATGAGCATTAGTCAATCCAAAGGACATGACTAGGAATTCGTAATGCCCGTACCTAGTTCTGAAAGCCGTCTTTGGAATGTCATTAGTTTTAATCTTCAATTGGTGATATCCGGAATGAAGATCAATCTTTGAAAAGAATTTGGCGCCGTACAACTGGTCAAACATGTCATCAATGCAAGGCAACGGGTACCTATTTATGATGGTGACATGATTCAACTCCTGATAATCAATACAAAGTCGCATACTCCCATCTTTCTTCTTCACGAATAGAACAGGAGCACCCTAAGGGGACGTACTAGTGTGAGACCCCAGATTTTATAAATAAAGATTTAAATTTCTCGAAATATTTTTTTGAATATTATGGAATGAATTTGATATAATGTTATAGTTGTGGATAATATTTACAAATTTTGCAAGTTGTCATATTATATTCGATTGGTCGGGAAATATTCTTTTTGTCAGGGAATATCCGTATGACGGTACAATCATTGGTGGACCCCACAACGGGATTATTGTCAGATTGAGAAAATGACAAATAACGGCGGAAGTTTTACTGAATTATCTTGTTGAACTACTTTCGGTAGTAAAAGTACAAAGATGTCTGGCGTGATTGCATAGTAGCACACAGTATTGATTATTGATGCTTATGTGATAAGTCACTCAGTTTTGTTTTATTGGTATTATTAATGTAATAAAACAGAAAAGCTTTTTATATAAAACAGAATACTTTTACAAAGTTATTCGTTTTATTAGGCTAATAGTAAAATGCTTTATATATAAAGCGTAATACTTTTATAAAGTTATCTGCTTTATTAGACAATAATTAGAATATATTATATTTTATTATGCATAGTGTTTGCATAAGTGCTGCGTAGTGTTTGCATAATAAAATCTTTTATAAAGTTATTCATTTTATTAGATTATAAATAGAATATATTATATTTTATTTAAAAGATTTTTCTTTAAATATGGACCGTCGAGATTAAAGTAAATTAATCTGACCGTTTAATGAGTTAATTACTATGCGATCCATTTTCTATAAATAGAAGCTCATTCCTTCATTATTTCTTACAAATTCACTGAAACTCTAGAGAGATAAACTATAGAGAGAAAGAAGAAAAATATTCTACTACTTCACTACTTATATATCGAGTACTCTTCTTCTTAAGGTAGGGGATATTATTTGTTGTACTCGTAGGGGGTATTATTTATTTTGTATTCATGAAGAGAACTTAAGTTATTCCATTCTTTATTATTCTGTTGGAATAACCTGTATACGCGGACTTCCCTATACTTGGCGAAATTCTCCTATTATTATATTCTTTATTATTCTGTTGGAATATCCACATGCATGCGTTTTCACGGGGACCTAATTCCGCTCTTTACTATTACATTGGATTGGAATATCACATGCATGCGTTTCTGCCGGGACACAATTACGTCTTTACTATTATTCATTGGAACATCCTGCTTGGTGCAAATTTACTTTGACACGGTTCCGTTATTATTATTCTATTGAATAACTCATTTTTATCAGCAATCTGGCGTACATGGTGATTTCTTTTGTTATTCCATTCTTTATTATACTCAGTTGGTTAAAGTTTTGACTTCTATACTCCATGAAATTAGTGGAATATCCTTGATATTTGCGCTTCATCCAGTATCTTTTCACGGAAATATTCTTCTGAGCATTCTTGAATTTTAATCTACAAAGCAGTATCATGTTGACAATTTGGACGTTATCAGTTCCTAGATAAATTAATTCTTGAACTTGTTTTATTGAATTCTTATATCATTGTCATCATCCTCATGTTTATATTTTGTTGAAAGTCATCTGTGGCCTATAGTGCATAGATGGACTTGGTACGATTATGACCAGAGATTATTCGGTGTAATAATGACAGTAATGTTACAAATGATGTGGAAAAAGTCCTCATTGGCCCGTAGTGCATTGATGGACAGTTTTTGGTATGATTATGGCTACGGATTTTCTTTGGCCGTAGTGCAAAGATGAATTTTTTTTATGGGATGATCGGGACCGTTGATGAAAAAACATGATTATCTTTAGTAGTAGTGCATGGATAATTCGTGGTCGTGATACTAAAGAATATCCTTGGTAAGTAGTGCGGTGGTGATTCGATGATGTGGATTATTTATTAAAATGTGAGCCCAGTGATAAAAGTGATGAAAACCTTTTAAATCATAGAAGATAGTAGATTTTATTCCTACTTGACTCTTCTAATGGATTGCTTGTTCCATCAAGCAGCTTAAACTTGATAGTTATTATATTTTATAAGTTTAACAATCGTTGAAGGCTAACGATAAATTATTCGCATTATCTTAGTCATAATATTTCTTATTGGGCTAGTTGAGCTCACCTTTTCTTTCATTGTTCTCTTCGTGAAATGAGAACGTAAATTTGGGACTAATCGCCGGGACGGAGTGATGATCCTAGATGTTTGCATTAGTAGTCCTCACTATTCTGTGAAATAGTGTGATAATAATTGTAATGAGGACTCATTTTGAGTTTTTATACTCTCTAGTAGATAATATTTGTATTCAAACTCACAGTTTATGTTTTGTCGTATTGTACACGATAGTTGTATTATTAAGTTGTATTTGAATTCTGTACCATGTATCTGGCGACTCAAGATGGGTGATGTATACCTAATTTTGTGGGCGTCACAACTAGGATGAATGAAACCGATGTCTAAATATTCCTGTAGTTGGGTCTTTAACTCCTGAAGTTCAATAGGAGCCATTCGATATGAGGTTTTGGAAATGGGTTTTGTACCGGGTTCAAGGTCGATACAAAATTCAACTTCACGCTCTGGGGGTAGGCCAGGAAGTTCTTCAGGGAATACATTAGGAAATTTATTAATAATAGAAATATAATTCAAATCTAACGTATTTTTGTTTAAATTTGTGACAGGAGCTAAGAAAGCTTGACATCCATTTTTCAATAAACGAATAGCTTTATGGCTTGAGATGACAGTGATCGATTTTAATGGTTTGGTTATTTGAATTCGTATAATAGGTTGGTTAGGAATATGAAAGCGAACAACCTTACGGAAACAATCAATTTTTGCATGATGAGTAGTTAACCAGTAAATCCCTAGAATTACGTCAAATGCAAGTATTTTCAATGAAATAAGATTGACAGGTAATGTGAGGGTACCGATTTGAACCAAACAAGACTTATAAACAATGGATGTAATGAAGGTTTCTCCCAACTGAATTTCAGCAGATACGTCAAAGTCTAATTTCTCCGGAGTCAAATTTAAACGTTGAGCGCAAGTAGGAGAAATAAAAGAATGGGTAGAACCAGTATCAAATAAGGTATAGACTTCACTAGAGTTTATGATAAGCTTACTCGTGATGACCTCGTTTGGGTTCCTTGCTTTCTGGGAGGTCACAACAAACGCTCTCCCTTGAACTACTGGTTTTGACTTATCTGGGACGTCATTTGGTGTCACCATTCCAACTGGACTTGGCTTCCCAGTATGACAGAATCTAGCTAGGTGACCTTCTCTTCTACAATTGTAACACGTTTTGGACTGATGCGCACAGCTTGGACTGATGTGTCCCTCACCTCCAAATTTGAAGCATATGATAGGTGGTCATTCTCCTTCCTTAACAACGGGTGCTGGTGCTGACGTCTTTCCATCATTGTTGAATCTCCATGATTACCACCGAAGTGGTTACCATTTCTGGCATGTTGATTCCCTCCACGTTTATTGTCACCGCTTCGATGACTGCTACTATTGGTATTATCATTTTGCCGGCTGCTTTCTCTTGGTTGGGTTGACTCATTATTGCGCTCCAATAACTGAGCCCTATTTACAACATCTGAATACAAACACAGTTTGTGAGAAATTAGATATTGACGTATCTTGGGTTTCAAACCTCTTAGAAACATCCGCATCATTCTCTCCTCATTATCAACCAAGTGGGACGCAAAATGGGACAACTCGGAAAACTTGGCTTAGTACTACGACACGGTCATATTGTTCTGCTCTAGCTTAATGAACTCTACCTTTTTCATGTGACGAATACTTTCGGGAAAGTACTTGTCGTTGAATAGTTCTTGGAACTTCTCCCAAGACATTTTGAGTGTGGCAGGTTGAGTACGCTTTACCGATTCCCACCAGTAATCTGTCTCTCCTCGCAACATAAAGGTGGCAAAGGGAACCTTTTGCTCCTCGGAGCATCCAAAGACATCAAATATCTTGGTGATTTTCTTTATCCACGTCTCTGCCTTAAGTGTTTTAGCTCTCCAATAAACTCTGGTGGTCCCAGCTCCTTGAACTGCTTAGCGGTGACCGTCCGAGAGTAACCAGTGTTTCCACCAGCATTTTGTACATGAGTCTCTCTCACCTGATGTTGCATGAATTGTAAATAGCCCCTAAACATTCCGTCGTTCATCATTTGGTTGGTGTTGTTGTTCACCTGAGGATTATTTCCTTCCTGATGCACATTATCCTGGGTGTTGATCTGTGGTGACTCAACGGTCTCCTCTGCTCCATTGTTATTCTCAACATTCTCGGATGTCATTCTCAAACACTGCCACAAAACAAGGATTAATTGACATGCCACATATTATCCCTATACTCTGACCGATCAATTAAATACCAATTAAACTTAGGTAGGTCATGCTAGCGAAGGAATTCACCGTCTCTCCCCTCCTAGTTCTTGTCTCACATCTCAGCCAGGGATCATATCCCTAAGCTTTGATACCAACTGTGATGCCCCCAAAATAGGTATACATCACCCATTCTGAGTTGCCAAATACATGGTATAGAATACAAATACAAAATTAAATATATGACATGAGTATTTGAGAGTTTTAATACAAATATTGTCTTCTAGACAGTATTCAAACTCAAAATAAGTCCTTAATACATTTATTATCACACTATTTCACAGAATAGTGAGGACTACTAATGCAAACATCTGAACCATCACACCGTTCCCCGACTAGTCCCAACTATATTCTCATTTCCTGAAGAGAACAATGAAAGAAAAGGGTGAGCTCAACTAGCCCAATAAGAAATATTATGACTAAGATAATGCAGAATAAAATATCGTTAGCCTTCAACAATGTTAAACTGATAAAATATAATAAACATCAGTTTTAACTACAGCGGAACAAGCAATCCATTAGAAGAGTCAAGTAAAGTATAAAATCTACTATCTTCTATGATTGAAAGGTTTTTTCATCACTGTTATCGCCGAGACTCAGCTTAATAATCCACATCATCCCTACACTACAGCCAAGGATATTCATTAGTATCACGACCACAAATTATCCATGCACTACGAGCCAAGGATATTCGTGTTTTCATCAATGGTCATGATCATGCCAACAACTGCCCATCAATGCACTACGGGCCAATGAGGAATTTACCACATCATTTGTAACATTACGTTCATGATTATACCGAATAATCCTTGGTCATAATCATACCAAGTCCATCTATGCACTACAGGCCAAAGATGACTTTCATAACAATATAAGCATGAGGATGATGACAATGATATAAGAATTCAATAAAACAAGTTCAAAGATAAATTTTTTAAGATTTATAATTTAATTTATCCAGAAATCAATAACGTCCAAATTGTCAACATGATATTGCTTTGTGGAGTAAAATTCAAGAATAATATTTTACCAAAAATAATTTGGACAAAAAATGAATCAATTTTTGTCATGAATAGTACCCTGGGTGAATAGTAACTGGGTGAATAGTACCCATGAATAGTAACTTCAGGAATAGTAACCCCGTTAATAGTACCCCGGCATGAAAAAGTTAAAACTTGTCAAGAATACTCAGAATAATATTTCCATGAAAAGATACTGGATGAAGTGCAAATATCAAGGATATTCTACTAATTTCATGAAGTATAGAAGCCAAAACTTAACAAAATGAGTATAAAATTCAAAATATGAAACGAAATAATATTACATACATACTACAGAGTACGGAAAAAAATATTATTTTAAGCGAATATTGAACAAAAACAACATCCCTTACCTTGAAAAGAAGAGTATTCCAACTGGTATAGCGGGGATATTCTTGAAGAAAACTTAAACTGTTTTCTATGCTCAAAGCTTCCTTAAACTCTATAGAAATACGCTCAATATTATAGAAGAAGAATTCTCTGATTCTGGTGTGATTTTCAATTCTAATTAAGCATCCTATTTATAGGAGAATGGAAAGGATGTTGTAACATTCCAGAATTTTAAAGTGTAATATTAAATATTTATTGAATTATATAAGTATTTAATGGATATGTTTATTGTTGAATAAATAATTGTTCAATTTGAGTTGATGTGGTTTAGTTAATTATTTGTTGAATAAATAATTAAGGAGCTAATAAAATTAATTGTTATGAGATTATATACCAATTTAATTTAATAAGTAAGCTAGAGAGCTTATAGTGATTTAAATAAATTATAATATTATAAATGGGAAATTGTAATTTAAAATGTTAGTTGGTCGAATAAAATTATAATTTTAAAAGAGATTATAATTATGAGATAATGATTTATGTGTTAAAGTAATTTAATAGATTAGTATTTGAATTAATTAAATTGATTATTTAATTTAATAGAAGTGTGACAAATAACCTTGCTATAAAGGAGTTATTAAAATAAATTAAGGGAGTTTAATTCAGTTTTGCCAAACAAGGCCTAATGCCTATTAAGTCTTTTATATAATTGTGTTTTACCAAACAAGGCATAAGGATTAATTGATTATCTTTTTAGTGGTTAGCCAAACAAGCCTTATGGCTTTTGATTTCAAATAAAAAAATAACTGATGTCAGTTAAGTTAGAGTTATATTATATATTTAATACATATATTATATCTTATATGTTATATAATAAGACGTAAGAATAGAGGAGAGAGGTTAGAGAGAAGAAAAGAAAAACTCAGAGGAAGAAGAGAGAAGAAGAAGAAGAGAAGAAAAGAAGAGAGGAAGAAAGGCTAGAGATTGGAGAAGAAGAAGCTTGAGAATAGAAAGGAATAGCCATCATCATCTTCTTCAAGGTATTTCTCCTATTCTTTTTAGTTTTAAAAGTTTAGTTTTTCTCTTCCCAAATTCTCTATAGAATTCTTGTGTTAGGATGAATTGTTATTGTTATGTGGCTTTATATGACATACTAATGATGTTAAAACTATTTTCATAAGTTATAGTCAATGAATTGATAATATGTATGTATGTTGTGAAGAAAATGTTTTTACAAAGAGTTTTTGTGAATATATATTGTTTAGCTTAAAGTAGAAATTGAGAGTTAATTAGTTGTTTAGTTGATAAATTGACCATCTAATTTGATAGAGTATGTATAATTATTGATAAAGATATTTTGAATTAATTGTTTTGGTTGAAAAACAAAATTTACAGTGTGGATTTTCATTGAAATATCAAAAAGTGAGTTTTTATAAAAAATAGTGAATTTGGTAGTTTTAAATTCGCTGTTTATGTTGTTGTATGGGTAGAAACATGTTAGGAGTTCTTAAATTATGTTTACATGAAGTTTTTATGAATTGCATTTGAATTAGTCTCATTAGAAACGAGCTTGTAGGCAAATTGGCTTTTCTTGTCTTGTTGCCAAAGTCATCATGATACGAGTTTTTTGCAGCATGGCCAGACCAAGAAGACGTTAGTGGCGCTGGTAACACCATCACCATGCCTAAAGCAGTACACGTGAGAAGTATATTCACCACCATTGGTTACCATCACTGCTGTATGATCGACCCTAATTATTAAACTGTAGCCATGCCATGAAGTTAATGTAATGTTACGACGCTTTGTTTAAGTATACAAATTTTGAAAATAAATGTTATGTGTTAATAATATGAATGTTAAATGATGATTTCATTAGTATTAAACTATGAATGAGTATGTTATCAAGAGTTAATTAGTATTAACGTAGTTTGATTATGTGAATTGGTAATTTAACCTACATGATGTATATATTTTGTTTATATAGATATAAAATGTTGGTGATGACTAATTATGTCATGATAACATATGTATAGGGTGTTGATTCAAGTTGTAAGGTTTAGCTTGTGCTAAAAGCAAGTTTTCTAACTCTATTTTATAATTGAGCAAGTTCTCTAACTCAACACTTCACTGTGTGAGTTTAATTTCATTTGGTACATTATTGTTTTCAAATTCAATTACAATTGTGTAAGTTGCTACCTCTACACTTTCGTAGAGCTAGGTTGCCTATTATTGAGTAAGTCATTGTATCTAGTTGCTCATGACGATACAAGTATCCTAAATCTTATAGTTTAAATCTTGAGCAAGTTTTCTAATCCTTTGTCTTATTGAACTAATTATTGTTTTCAATTCGATTATCTTATAATGATGCAAGCTGTCTAAACTTTGGTTTGATGTTGAACAAGTTATTCTTGTATTTCAGTTATTGATTAGCATACATAACTAAATTGCTATGCATGTTTAGTATTCAATTCTAATTAATCTTGGCTTAGTATTGTTCAAGCAAGGTATGCTATAGTTATTCAAATTGTATGCTATTAGATTATTCCTAAAGCATGATTTTAGTTACTATGATTGATTCAATCACGATTATATTATAATATAATGTTATTGATTTTATTCAACTAATCCCTTAGTTGATGTTCGTTGAATTCTAAATTACCTTGAAAGCTTATCCAAACCAAACTTTCTTTGGTGCGGACTAGTACTCTAAATACTGAGATGAACAACTCTTTTAATAGAGGTTTACGCTTAGCATTGAAATGGTTGTGCATAATACATTGTACGAAGGGTTGATCCCCCTAAGTACATGGAGTCCTTATAGTCTTATGACTATTAAAGTTAAAGTTGAAAGATTACTTATAACCGTGGACATGATTCGTGGTCATTAGACCCTCAGTGAATGTTATAATTTTTAGAAAGTTAATAGAATATACTGTTCAGTTCTATTGAGCCTAATATTGGCAATTGATGTAAAAGTTTAAAGATTTATTTATTGTTATTTCAAGTGGGCCTTGTTTGCTTACTCTTGCTCAGAAAATTTCTTACACTTTAAAGTTGAAGCAGGTGACGTACCTAGCACCAATGAAGGAAAAGGAAAGATGAATAAATCTTCAAGACTTGTAATAGTTTTGATAGTTTACTTTAGGACTTTGGTTTAAAGATTGTAATGAAGTTTATTTAAATTTCCTCATTTGAATCATTGTTGTTAAAGGTTAGATAACCTGGGAGATTTTAATTTAAATTTAATCCTGTATGGGCAGGTTTTATTATTAAATTTTATTATAATTGGGTAGTTATAAATGAATGTTTTTCTTAAGTGAACACCAAATCTTGAGGAAATGAAGTACCAGGATTTGGGGGTGTCACAGGTTGGTATCAAAGCTTTAGGTTATGAACCTTAGGTGGGGGGAAAAGCCTTAGGAAGTAACATTTGAAAAGATAGTGGAGATAACTCTTATAGAGTTTTAGGAAAGAAGTAATAAAACACTTATGTGCTTATGTGATTTTAATTTATGTACTCGTGAGTGTCGAATACTAATGATTAATAATTAAAACTTTGTTGTCAGGATGACTAATGTCGGAGAATCCAAATCAAAGTTAGGGAGGATGGACCTCAAATGCCTATAGAGGAGGAGAGCTCACAACATTCGAGTAGTTTAGGGAACAACTCGCCACAGTAGTCGACCTGTTGGTCACATTAGTTGAGGATGAGGATGATGATGTGGAGACAAACGAGGAGGATCCCGTAGAGTTACCACAGGAGGATGAGGAGGAAAGGATTCCACTTAACTCGATAGCAGGCCGTATATACGATGAGGTGCATGACCATAACGTGGAACTTCGAGGATACTGATTGAGAAATTGCGGAGATAGTAAATTGAACAATGTGATCGCAATGACACAAAAAGACGGAGAGATCCAGGATCGTGAAGAACGACTGACAAATGTCGACGAGAAACTAGTACAGACTGAAGGGGAGAAAGAACAACCGATCGAAGTGGTCGCTGAACTAAAGAACAAGATGAGAGAAGAAGCTGCTAAGAGGGCAAGAGCTGAAGATGCTTATGAGGAAGCTTTTCAATGAACCAGATTAGCAGCAAGAGACACACAAGCAAAGAGGATGAAGATGGAAGAGATGGATAAAGTATTTAACACCACAATTAATCGAGCTCAAGATCGGGACATGGGATATCCGATTCAGTTCGAGACGCTACCATCATTCGTGTTAGATCGCAGAACAATGTTTCGGGTCATGGAGGAAGAATGTGATAGGGCTAAGAAGTATCTTAATAGAACATCGTAGTTGTTGTACGATAAGTGAAAGGTTAAAGAAATTGTAAATCCCAAGTGTTATGCAACCTATGGGATATGACTATGATGTTGTCTCCAAACTTTGTAGTTCAGGAAAGTAATGTAGATAGCAGTGATGTTATTGTTTTATGTTTTCCAAAAAGGTTTTGAATAAATAAAAGTTGTTACTTTATTCAAAGTGTTATGTGGTTATTTCTTTTATGGAGGCAAGTTAATTAGAAAATACTTAAAGAAGCTGAGTAATAGTCTAATAGATGTTTTGTTTTAACAGAAAATGCCTCCCAGACGTGAACCACCCCGACAGAGAAATAATGAGAGAACTACCAATAACGACAATGTTGACGGTAACCCCGTTCAACAACTAGTGACACTACTAATAGGAGCGTTGTAGAATCAACCACAAAACCATGGTACAACGTTTAAGGATTTCAAGGCGGTTGGACCACCTGAATTTCGTGGGTCAATGAATCCAGTCGAAGCACAAACCGGGATTATGGAGATAGAAAAAGTGTTCGATGTTGCTAGGGTAGGGGATGACCAGAAGACTACTTTCGTAACATTCATGTTGAAAGCAGAAGCTAGTTATTGGTGGCAGGACAATAAAACTCGGGAAGGGCCAGGAGTGATGACCTGGGATAGGTTCAAGGAGTTGTTTTTCGAGACCTATTTCCTGGAGAGTTCGAAGAGTCAGCTGGAAGTACAGTTTTTAGAACTAAAGCAAGGAACGATGACGGTATCTGAGTATGCCGCGAAGTTTAACGAATTGGTGAGGTTTGCACCATATCAGGTCAGCACAGACGAGCGTAAGGCGAAGAGATTTGAACAGGACCAAGCCCTGGTCAGACAAAGAGGGTATCCTGTTCAGATTGAAGACATTTGCAAATGATGGAGAAAGCGTTACTATTTGAAGATGGAGGTGAGGCAGTGACAAAGTTCAACCAGGAACAAAAGAAGAAGAAGAATGAGAATGAGAATGAGAATAAGAATGGGAGTGGTAGTGGTGGAAACAACAACAACAACAACAACAACAACAACAACAACTTGAAGAGGAAGTGGAATGGGAGCATGGGTTCTGGACACCAGCAGGGTAACTAGCAAAACAAAAGTTTGAAGCATAATGCGACATGCGGAAATTTCACAAGGTGCTCAGCAATGGGGAAGCGGGTATGCTTCAATTGTGGCCAAGAGGGTCACATCGCCCCAAGTTGCACTCAACCAAAGAAGAATGCGTGTTTCACGTGCAGATCCAAGGATCACTTTGCTCGTGAATGTCCTAAGAAGAAGGATGGAGTGATAACCAGAAGCAATGGAGGTAACAATGGAGGTACATGGGCCATTGCAGGACCTGCAACATCAAACAAACCCACAGCCAGAACCTTCAACATGACTGTGCAAGATGCTGTGCAATCAAAAGATGTAGTGTCAGGTATTATCCCAATTAATGATATAAATGCTTTTGTATTATTCGATTCGGGTGCTACTTGTTCGTTTATATCTCATGAATTTGATAAGAGGTTAGAATTGCCTGAGAAAGAACTCAATTTTCCTTTGAACATAGAAATTGTGAATAAGGAAGTAATCCCTGTTAGATTCGTATACAAGAACAGTAGGGTGAACATTAAGGAAAATATCTTGTTGGTAGATTTTATTCCGATTAGAGTCGGGGAATTTGATGTAATTTTGGGGATGGATTTACTGTTCAAATATGGAGCAGTAATCGATTGTCACAAGAAGTGTGTAAACCTTATGACTCCGTCAAACGTAGTATTTTATGGTATTAAGTCGCCTAGACAAATGAAATGTCTGACGACTATGCAGGCCAAGAAATTGTTATATGCATATAGCATGAAGAAAGATCAAATCCATACACCCGAGCTAATATCGAAGCCAATAGCTAAAATAGAGGCTCACGATGCAAATAACTTAGATGATGTGGTTATTATAGAAAACGTAGTACCAGATCCGGAGATGGTGGAACTGACAGATAGCGATTTGGACACTAAAGTTGAAGCTGATCAAGCATCAACGGAGGTGCAGGATCTGAGGAACAAGGTTTCTTCTTTGGAAAGGCTGTGGGAGATAGAAAAGTTGTTGAATAGTCAGTTACGTCAAGTGTTAATAGAAACAATGGAAGAACAAGATAAGCTTAAAATCAAATTGATCATATGGAGAGCCAAAGCAACACAAATATGCAGACTCCCAGAAAGAAGGGAAAAGAAAGATAGAAGACCATGACTTAGGAAAACCTGATAAGAAGAAAGGGAAAAGAATTTGTTACCTTTGCGGTTATGAAGGACATACTACTCTGTATTGTCCCGACTACAAACCAGGAGCATGTTTTATCTGTGGGATAGAAGGTCATCAGGCGAAAAGTTATCCAAGGAAGAGGTGTAATAAATAAGTAGTATAGGTTTTGTGACGTAGGTGCGTTTAATGTAATATATAGGATAAGTATGTCTGTTTAATGTAATGTTCCCAACTTTTGTGTTAGTCAAGACTGTAAATCCCGACTTTTGTGGTCACAAAGGGATAACTGATGTTTAAAGCATTATGTGCTATGCTATGTAAAATATTCGCTAAATGAATATGAACCTATGTTTGAGAAATGAAAAAAGTTTAATATATTAAACTTATATGATAAGGTTTACAATGTAAGTTAAATTTATGATTTTATTTAACCAGATAATGCCGCCAAGACGTCGAACTCGAAATCGAAGGGAAGAAGAATCTGTCAACAACGTTGAGGGACAACAACAAGCCGACCCGATGCAGCACTTTACAACCATTGTAGCACAAGCTATGCAGCAAGGAATACCAGTCGCTGGGAATCAGCCAGATAACCGCTTAGCGAACTTCAAAGACTTTAAGGCTGTAGGACCGCCAGAATTCAAAGGTACGACTGACCCTGTTGAAGCCCAAACTTGGGTCAAAGAGATTGAAAAAGAATTCATGGTAGCTAGGGTAGATAAAGGGCAGAAGACTGCTTTTTCCACTTATATGATGAAGGGTGAGACAAATTTTTGGTGGGAAGTGAATCAGGCTAGGGCAGGAGAAGGTGCAGTCAAATGGGATAGATTTAAAACTTTGTTTTTCGAAAACTATTTTCACCTAGTATACAGGCTAGGATGGAGGTGAAATTTTTAGAGTTGAAGCAGGAAAACATGACGGTGTCAGAATACGCCGCTAAATTTAAATAGTTAACTAGGTTTTCCCCGCATCAAGTTGATACGGAGGCTAGGAAAGCGAGAAGGTTTGAGCTGGGATTAAAACCCTAGCTCTACAACAAGGTGGCAGTGTTGCAGATCCCTACATTTGCAGCACTCATGGAGAAAACGATTATAGCTGAGGAGGGAAGTGAGGCCATGAGTCTTTACAACAAGGAGAGGAAGAATAAGGGTAAGACCGAAGGAGCTGGGAAGGTGGAAATTAATAGTGGGAATAGGGGTGGTAGTAGCAAGAGGAAGGGGAGCAGTTTTGGAAGTGTGCAGGTGAAGCAAGAAGGTATGAAGAAACAGACTGTGCCATGTAAGAATTGTGGAAAGAACCACTCAGGGGAGTGTCTGAAAGGAAAATTCGTTTGCTATAAGTGCGGGCAGGAGGGCCATATCTCTCCCAACTGCCCCAATCCTAAGATGAACTGTGGATATTTTCTGTGCGGATCGACTGAGCACAAGGTGAAGGATTGTCCGAAGAGGATGGCGGATATAGGAAGTGTGAACACAGGCACCGACAGTGGGACTTTAGCAATCACCGGACCAACTTCGTCAAGCAAACCAACAAAATCAACGGCAAGGGTCTACAACATGACGGTCAAGGATACGATGGCAGCTGGCACTGGAACTCCAAGTATTATTCGTCTAACTTTTATTTTCTTATATACGTGATTTTCATATATATAGTAAATTATTTTATAAAGAAATTTTGAAGGAGGAATTTGAGTTCTTTTAAAAAATCAAATTTCCGTTTAATCAAAAAGACAAGCTGTATTTGAATAGTTAAAGAACAGTTCGATCAAAGTTGATCGAGATCTAGTTGCAATGATTGTGTATGTTATGTAACTGTATATATATATATATAGGTTTTAAAACGGTGATTCCGGGGACGGAATCTATATAAGGGAGGGTGAATGTAACAACTAGATATTTTCTATATAAATAAATCAGAAATTTTGCGTATAAATTTTTTATTTTATTTTAAGGATGAGGATTTGTACAAGATAATGTATACATATATATATATTTATGTGGTAAATAAAAATATATTTATTACATAAATGTTTACAAATAATTTTATTTTAGAATTATTGATTTTTATAAAGTATATTCTTATAATAATTAATTTATAGTAGAAATGATTTTATTAATTATTTTCCATGAAAATATAATCATATATTATTTAAATAATATATGGAGTAATTTTTAGAATAATTATAATAATTATTTATTATATGAATTTTAGTACATCTTATTAATTTAATTATTTTACCTTAATTATTAAGGTTAAATATGAAGAATAAATCAGATATGGAATCCAAATCCTAATTTTGGATTATTATCAAGGAATGAGAATAATAATATAATATTAATTATATTTTGATTTTTCAGTGCTATAAATATGTACTGTATGTAAGTATTGAGGATGGCTGGTCAATTATGGTGTTTAATTTCAAAACCCTAATATTAATTGGTTAAACCCTAGTTTTACTAGGGGAAACCCTAATTTGAAAATCAATGGTGAGTTTAAGACTGTTATATAACTGTGTTATATGTTTTATGTTGTGTATTATATAATGATTTGATTAATTAGGTAAACCCTAATTTTAAAAACCCTAAATAAATTTTTTAGAAAACGCTAATTATAAAACCCTAATTTCGAAAATGAGAAAACCCTAAGTTGAAACTCAAATTAGAGTTCGAGATTTGTTGTAATCATGATAAGGTGATTAATTTACAAGTATTAGAATTATAATTGTTAATTAGGAAAGCCCTAATAAATTTTGAAAACCTTAATTAACTAGAAACCCTAAATCTTAAATTAGTAACCCTAATTTGCTAATTTGGTAACCGTAATTTGCTAATTGTAAGCTAAATGCTAATTAGTGGACACTAAAACACTAATGTTCAAGTATAGTGTAATTAGAAAATTAATCATAATTAGGAAACCCTAATTTCAAAATTTTAGAAACTAAAATTTATTTAATTTTTGTTTAATTTTATTTTTTTGTGCAAACCCTAAATTGGAAATCCTATAATTAATTTGTGCTAAACCCTAAGGTTAAACCCTAAGGGTTTGCAAGGATTACAAGATTGCCCTTAAAATTCCATGCGAAAAGACCATTATACCCCTCTTGCATTATTAGTTTTTGCCAAGTGTTAGAGTTGTTGGGGTTGTTGGACAACTCTTGACTTATTAGTATGACTTAAAAACACAGCAATCAGCAACATACATTAGCCATACATGTATCTGCACTATATATAGATTGGAGAGAGAAAATAATTCATTTGTTAACTTACTTTTTGCACAAACACTCCACTTATCTCTCTCAAGCTCGCACCTCAAAAATTCTCTCCTAAGATCGATCAAGAACCAGAGGCCCACTAACATCAAAAAAACAAATCAAGGTAGCCTTAGATTAAGATTGATCAAAGTAAAGGTATAAACCCTACTTGAAAATCTGTCCATTGATCCCATGTTAGATGTTGTTTTTTTGTGTTAAATATGTTGTATAAGGTGTCTAAGGATTATCTGGGTTGCTAGATGTTAGATCCATAACATCTAGATGCTCGGATTTGAAGATCTACAAAATCTGGAAAAAAATTTCTTGGTGGTCTGACAATGAATGTCAGTGGCTTTAGATCTTTGTATGTTGTTGGTTTTTCTTATTTAAAGGTTTACATGTATTCTGACATGTATTCTTTGATCTGGAACAAGAATCAGTCTTAGATCTAGGCCAGATTGTAAGATATGTAAGGTCAAAAGGCGTTGACCGGCCATGACCGGGCGTTTCTGGGTAACCCAGAAACAACCCAGAAACGGCCTGACAACGATTTTGATTGACAAGATCTGACAGTGATTTGATGTTTCATTATGTTTCTTGCATCCATGTTGTAGTGTGTTGGTTATAATATATTCTAGTGTCTTTAGATCACATTAAAATTAAACAGGTTAGATTTATGGGACGGTCAAACCAGACAGATTGACCATGTTCTCTGTTTTTTGGGTAACCCAGAAAACAGATGAACACGGTCTCTGACATGGTTTGACCGGATCTTCACGGTTGATTATGTTGTTGTTTTAGGTGTTTTAAATGATAGATCTCTTCACCTACATGTGGGCTACATACTGCACCCTTTAGATCACAAACACATTAACATAATTGCAAGTTGTGGAAGCCCAAAAGTGCATGCTCGAACTGTTCTTCATTTCTGGGCAACCCAGATATGAAGAATAGCTCTGACAGCTACTTTGGACGATCAGATCGTCTTTGTTATGTATTGTATGATCCTTATTATTGTTGTATCATTTAGTGTTACATTATGTCTACAAGTAGTAAGACACAGATAGCCCAGAAACACATTACACCGTGCATGATTCTTGATCAAACGAGGCATCTCGAAACTGGCTATGAATGTTCTTGAGAGCTCAAGAACACCTAAGGCGACGATTTCTGTCGCCAAAGGGCTTTAACGACAGATAGTATATATTATTTTCCGAAAATTAATTACTTTAATTAAATAAATAGAAAAAATAGTTTTAATTATTAAAATACCAAAAAAATTATTAAATTTTTTTTAAATTCTAAAAATTAGTTTTTAATTATTTTAAGTGTATTTTCATAAATATTTAATATTTTTGAATATTAAAGGTATTTAATTTATTTAATTATAATATTAAATAAATTTGTTAAAAATGATTTTAATATTTAAAAATCATTTAAAATTATATTATGATATAAGAAAATATTTTAAGTTATTTTAATGACTTTTAATATTTTGTGATGAAATTCATTAATAAATTAATATTAATGATAATTAATATTTACTAAATGAATTAAGTAAATTGATTAAAAATGATTTTATTATATTAAAAATCATTTTAAATAATAATAAGGTATTTAAAATATTTAAAGTTATAAAATATAACTTTTAATATTTAAAGATAAATTTCATTAATTAATTATTATTAATGATATTAAAGTTATTTAATAATTATATAAAATAATTTACTTTAAAAATAAGTTTAATATTATAACAATCATTTTAAATGAAAATAAAGTGTTTAAAGATATTTTATAAGTTAAAATATAACTTTTAATATTTAAAGGATAATTTAATTAATAATTTAATATTAAAGATTATTAATTTATTATTAATGATATTAAATTTATTTAATAATTATATTAAATAAATATTTTAAAATGGGTTTATTAACTTAAAAATCATTTAAAAGAATACAAATGAATTAAAAATATTTTAAGTTATAATTAATGACTTTTAATAGTTTGATAAATAGAACATTAATACTTTAATATTAATGGCAATTATTTAAAATGATTTTAAATGTTTTAAAAATCATTTAAGGGTAATATTAATACTTTAAAAAGTATTTTAAGTTATTATAAATAACTTTAATATTTTAGAAATGATTTCATTAATAGTTTAATATTAATGATAATAAAATTGTTTAATATTTAAATCATTTAATAATGATTCCGTGTTTGAAAATTCATTATAAATTATAATAAATGTTTTAAAATTATATTAAGTCATTTTAAAATAATATGACTGATATTTATAGATATTGAGTTACTGAGAATAGAGTCTTAGACTCAATAATTACCGGATAAAGTCGTAGGTTGCATACGTATTATATTTTCGTAAATTGATCTCGACTTAGATAATTTAATTAGATATGTATTATTTGTGATTCAATGGTTGTAAAACACGGGTAATAATGTGATTAGGTTATGTGCTAATCTGCTGAAATGCGATCTTATTATGCGTTATAGTATATTGTTCTAATCGAACGAATGATCTGATTAATGATAGGTCGTGATATAAACGATAAAACTAAGTTGTGAATCGTAGCGGTAGCGCATCGAAAAGTATCTTACCTTTGCATTTTCTTTATGCAATGGACATGAGTAAGAATATTTATGAATTATATTATTACTGTACAGATTATTAACCTTATATTATATACGCTCATTGATTATCAACATGTTAGTATATGGTAATTCATATATATATATATTATGTTCGTTAATTTCTATAAATGGTTATACAAGTGTCCCCACTTGGATAGTCAATGTATTTAATCACATGTTGATATACCTTTGTCAATTACCCATATATATATATGTTGAATTATAGATTATTGTTGAACAAGATAAAACCTTTAATTTGGAACCCCGATAAGTATGAACATCCCTACACAGGAAAACTATTTATGCACCCAAGGTGTTCAGAGTGAACGATACCCTCGTTCTTGCACGTAGTATTGATCAATGCAGGGCATAACGGGCTGATCACCCCCCGTGCCCGTAAGTTATGACGGTTTGCAGATGAATTTCTGTTTAACCTTTTTGAAAATGAAAATAATGTTCATAGTATGTCACAATTAACCCTATTTATAGTCAGTACGTAGTTTAAAAAATTTGGTATAGAATTGATATATTATTATCATTGGTACAGATTACTTCTCAACTATTGAATCGTTGTAGAAGGGTAGTATAAAGAAAATATTTAAATTCTTTCAGCTTATATATATAATTGCTATTACTTGCTGGGCACTCAAATGCTCATCCTTGCTTAATTTAAATATTTTCAGCTAAGTGTGAACAACCAGAGAGCTCTGCTAAGTACAAGGGAAAGGGAAAGGTTGCTGAATGAACGAAACGTTACTTTATGTAATAGTTAACTTTATTAAGACAAGTATGATATATATTATCTATCATTGGTTGTAATGAATGTTTAAAGGTTACGTACTTGGGATTCAGACTGTGATAAATATGTAAATTAAGTTGATCTTTATATTATTGTTATTATTATTAGTGTTATTCCGCTCATAGAAATGGTATCGTGAAGCACCTAGTTTGGGTTTCAAGTACCCGGATTTGGGGGCTCTATAGTCTATGTGTGAATGTGTGATAATTGTACAAGGTGGTAGAACGTATGAGGCCTTGTGCCACAATGTGAACACTTTGGTGTTTCTATGAGATGAACTGTTCTGTGATTAAACTGTTCAATAAGAGAATTCTTTATTTATACATGATTCGTTATTGTTAAGTTTGTGCTAATGATTCTAGCCAGACATAATGTGTATGAAAAAGGTAGAAGAATGAAAGTATTTCAAAGTGAAAGTGAATATTGTTTTAAAATGATAGGAATCGAGATTATTCCTAATATTTAAGATGCTTTATAACCCCTGTTCGGTTATCAAAGTTCTAAAGGAATGTTTGAATTCTTGAAGTTATTTGTTTAACTGTTATGACTTGCTGGGAAATTGAATGCTCACACTTGCTTTAAACAAAAAACATTTTCAGCGAACGATGTTAGAAGAACTTAAGGATCCCATAAAGATCAAGCTGACGGTATCCAGATGAAGTGCCATTCAGAATGTGAATGAGCGAGAAGATCAAGTGAAGACTTGTAATTAAAAAAGATTTAATTAAACTATAGACTAGTTTAATGAACTGTTATGTATCCTTGGTGGCGGATAAAATTTATTCTTGTAAGATGAAATGAATAATGTATTTATAATTATTTGTAATGAAAGAGGTTTTAAAGTTTTTAGAACCTGGGATTTGAGAATATATGTTGTTATATTTCAGTATATAATGATGTATGTTGGATGAATGATGTACTCGTGACGTACGGAATCCGGGTGTGAAGATAGACCGGATTTTGGGGCGTTACAAGTTGGTATCAGAGCTGATAGGTTATAAACCTTAGGTATGAGTACATAGGACTATAATCGTAGAGAGAAGGATAAGAAGATCACCACGTGATCATAGTTAA
This sequence comes from Panax ginseng, assembly GCA_020205605.1. Taxonomy (NCBI): domain Eukaryota; kingdom Viridiplantae; phylum Streptophyta; class Magnoliopsida; order Apiales; family Araliaceae; genus Panax; species Panax ginseng. The sequence goes on along the minus strand of CM035136.1, from coordinate 50,274,597 downwards.
TCATAGTAACAGATGAGCTATTAAACGATGATTGATTTATAGCTAATGCTATGAATGAATGGTACTATGAAGTAATACGGGAAGAAGAACTTAGATTGAGTTGAGAAGGATAGTATACGAATTAAAGAAAATTCGTATTAAGTAAAAAGAAAGTTAGAAGTTCTAAGATTTCGATTGAGGACTCATGTGATAGCTGAGTAGTACGAACCTTCGAATGGGAGGGGGTTTGTGATTACTTAGTTATTACAATGATAATCATTGGAATAATATGTCGCGCTATCAATATGTATGTGACGAGAAGATGAATCTTTTCTCATGTATATACTTGATAGGTAGAGAATGATAAGATAGGTGTGAATTCTTGAAACTCGCACTTATGAAAAGTTTGTGACTCATAGTTATATGCTATGTTTTTGAGCCCTAAGCGTATGAATAGTCCTTGATTTATTCTTGGATTGCATATTGCGAAGATAAGTTCTTAAACACATATGGTTGTGGAAAGTTCCTAAACACATAAAGTGTTGTAAGTTGATGGACTATACTAAGGTATAGGAATGTTTAGACTGAAAGTGAAGTTATTTTTAGTAGGCTTAGCATTGTAGGTGTTAGAGACGATTTAAGTATTGTCACAAGTAAGACAATGAAGAAAGATGGAGAATAGGATATTCCAAGTCATCTAGCTATGCTAGATTTCGAAATTTATTAAAATCGTGCTTATATATGCGCGTTTTGAAAATGAAAGAATTTGTTCAACTTTTGGAACCAATAGATTTTAAAAGAACTATTATTTATATGTCTATGCTAGTTGTTTCGGCTAGACATAAATTGATTTTAAATATCAAAATGAATTTTATATCATCAGTGCACTTTATGCAAAGATGGTAAAATGATGGAGTTATTAATGCAATTAAACCTAGTGTTGGATGTGATCTTAGGATCAATAACCCGCTAGGGTATGATGTATAATGACGAAGTCAGATACTGGCGAAGTCCTCAATGTACTGTGAAAAGTACGATATCATGACGTCATAAAACATTTTGATGTATTGTGAAAAGAATTTAAAGAAGTAGTCGACGTCAATTGATTTTGACTAAGAAGAATGTTTCAAGAAGATATCCAATTTATTGGTATGGTCTAAGCTATTTGATTCGGCTAGACAAATGGTATGTCATGTTTAAAAGAAAATCGAGCTTTCTTTGAAGAGTTGTACCAAACCAAATTGTTTTGGTGCGGAATCTAATGATTAATTCTGAGGTGAATATACCCTGAAATGGGGTTATACAATGGGTTGATCGCTTATGTATGAAAGAGGTAGTTTACTTTCTTGGTGATTGTAAGATGACCATAAAAGAAAGGTTACGACGTCATGCTGTTAAACCTAGTAAGAGTTCATGGTCAATTTGACCCCTCAATAAAAGTATGAAATATTTTAAAGGAATTCTTATGTTCCTCGTTGTTCACTCCACTTCATAATTCTTGATACGTTATGAAGGTAAGAGAATGTTTGAAAGATTAGGACTCCTTTGAAGAGAAGTTGAGAAGAAGAGTAAGCAAAAATTTTGAGGACGAAATTCTGTGAAGAAGGGTGAATGTGATGACCCGGGTAAGGGTGTGGTTTTAAGAAATTCCGAGGACAGAATTTTTATAAGGGGGAAGAGTGTAACGACCGGGAATTTTAGATTGTCCAGAATTTAAGCTTAAATAATTAGTTATTAATAAAATGAATTTTTATTAATAATATTCTATGCTATGTGTTTATAAATCCTTCTATAACCTAGGATGATTGGAATACGGGAGGATTCTGGCTACGAGCTAGACTAAATGAGTAATAATTTTCAAGACGAAAATAAAAAATTTTCCGGGAACAAAAATATTTCAGGGAAAAAGACAAAATATGCACTATTCACCCGACGAAACCCTAAAGGTTAGGGTTTGAATAACCAAAGCCTTTTCGAGTGTTCGATATGTCGAAATGACATTCCGTCGAAAGATTTGACGATAATATATCGTGAAAAGTTAAGTAAGCCGATAAAAGTTTTTCTCAAAAAACATGCAGAAATCAGACAAAATAAAAATGACAAAAAGTACGGCTATGTATCTTTCATTCGTTTAACTACGTTAGTGGAAAACGTGAAGGAAAATGCTTAATGGTGAAAAGTATTTTTCAGTTTTTCAGAAATCCAAAGAATACATAAAAGTTAATCGGTAAAGGAAAGACGAAATATCCAAAAATATTTAGATTTTGGGAAACACAATTTTCGAACTGTTGGACGAATTCTACAAGACGGAAGCACGGAGCTTCCAAGGGAAGCTTCATGAATAGTAAAGAGATGGAGTTAAGGAGGTGGGAATAGTAACTTAGGGGCGAAATGACTATTTTGCCCCTAAGCTTTTAAATTCTATATAAGTTAATCTAATTCATTTCATTTGTTAGTTTTTTTTTCATCTAACACATGAAATTGAGAGAGAAAGGTGGAAAGAGAGCTTGGATGCTCGGATTGGAGAACAAGAAAAAACGTAAAAGCTAGCAAATCGCAAGATTAAGCATGAGGAAGAAGAAAATAGAATAAAATCCAAGGAGAAAAGTATTAAAACCTAACTTCTAAGTTAGTTTTTCTTTAAGTTTTTATGTTTAAAAGAATAAATTAATGAGAATAAGAAGTAAATGATGTTAGGAATGATTTCATAAGGTTGAAATCATTGAGAAAAGAAGAAATAAGCATTTGAAGTTTAATAAATAAATTTCTTAAGGAAGTGTAAGATTTGTAATGAGTTAGAACGATCCGAGTGGATTATATGAATGAGCAGGTGAAATAAATAAGGAATGGTGTTCTATAACATTAAATTCCAAGAAAAAGTGAAATCGTAATCAAGTTAGTAATGAAGAACGAACGAAGAACACGAAGAACACACGAAGAACATGAAGAACGTTGTTGATGGATAAATTTAAAACCATCATAGGATAATTGTTGTTGATAGACAAGTTTAAAACCATCGCGTATAAGTTAGATGAGTATTTCATGGTTAGGAACAGTAGAAACGTTCATGAAGAACGGATTAAAACTGAGCTATAACGAAGTTATGGAAAAAATTTCGTAAAAGATGAACGAGAATTAGAAAGTTAGTAATTGAACCCGAATGTGTAGGGTTTCATAAGAAAGTAAGATAACGTAGAAAATGTGAGTCGTGGACTCAAGAACGAACGAGTTCCGAGTTCGGATTACCGAATTACGGACAAACGAATGAAGAACGTTAAAAACATAAAATGAACGAAGGGTGAAGATCAAGCCAATCGAATGGAACGTTAACGAATTTAGAATAAAGTTCTGTCTAAGGGGGATTGAAGTACGTAAGATAAGGAAGAGAATGGCTTTTGAATGACCTCGTTCTGAGTTATAACGAATAAGTTATTGAAGCGGGAAGTAAGCGCCTCAAACTGGATTTAAGACTTAGAAAATTTTTCAGGGATGAAGGCTTGGAGCCGCATCGCGGGCCATGCCTTTGGAGGCGGCGTCGCGATGCCAGACTCGGTAGTTAGACACACAGAGAGAGTGGTCTTTGCGGTATGAGTCATAAAGAGGGCAACCGTAGCCAGTCATAAGTGTAGGGCGAAGCCTGATGACGAGCTTTTAACTACTCAAAACCTGGGGGAAGTGTACCGAAAGCTAATGAACGTGTAGTTCATGGATTATGACACTTAATCAAGTGAATTAAACCTTTAATGAAGGTTGAACGAAAAGATTAAACGAGATTAAAAGACAAGGAATGTTAACGCGGGTTACGAAACCGATATCCGGGGACCGTAGTCGTGATAAATGAACATGGGGGATTGCTATGGTTGTGATTCCTTAGACGTTGAGTGACGAGGGTATTGAATTACATTTCCATATAATGTTGTAGTAATGAGAGATAAGTGTAAAGCGTATAGACGCTGTAAACTCAACGTTGTTGCGATGAACAATCGATCTTAGCATACAACAAACCGTATGGCTTCGACATTAAGGAAGAGTAATGAACAAGGGGTTCAGGTAAAGTATAACAAAAGTATTAAGTAAGATACGAATGATATCAAGAAAGCCGTAAAGAATGGTAATAAGATTAAGGGAAGCCGATCGTGATTCGGATAGTGAATGATAAAATGAAATGTAAGCGTTGAACACTTTAACCGACGTGAAGGTTGAGTGTATGCAAATATTAAATGGATAGAACCTACACTACGTGTATGGTTTGACCATAAGATAATGAAGATCAATGATTAAACCATGAATGGTAAAGAACTGAATTAAGACAATGACGTTAACGTAATGAAGCCGAGTTAATGATTAACTTGAATGATCGCTCTGAGTATACAAAAGACTTTATGACTTGGACGATAAAGAATGAATCCTGAGGTATGGCATTTAGTTGACAGAAAGCCATAAGGAATAAGAAATTGACTTAACGAACATTATAGTTTAATAGTTCGGATAAGTTAAGATAAGTTAGGTTGTGGTGCAATCGTAACCTTAGATGGTTGACATGTGGGAGCTGGGCTAAACAATTGCTTCAAAGAGCAAAGGTATATACGAAGATGGCAACCGATCTAAATCACTGTGAGGGCAGTGTAGACGAGACGGGAACTTGTTTGTTGGTTGTTTGTGGGAAACCACTCAGAGTACCATATGGACTACTAGCAGAGGAGCGATGTGTGCTGAGTCCTAGAGAAGTTATAAGAAGAAGATAAGAATTCAAATCATCAAAGATGATGAACATTTTGAGTAAAACATCTCCGTATGTCATGAAGCCATAAATCGGTAATGAAAGTTAGTCGGGTAAATTTATATTGCAAGAACCGTAACCCTAAGAAGTAAAATTAAGTAAACCAATGTGTAAGTCAAATATACATGACTAATTGGTGTATGTGTTATTTTCCTGATGTGTTACATAGGAATTGGAATGAGCAGTTCAGCGTAAGCTGTAGCTGTGCGTAAGGCATGTTTCCTAACTTCATTCATATTCTAAATGAATGCTAGTTTCTTAAACTGCTCAGATGTTGAACTTGAGAAGTTCAGTCTATGTGTGAATGTGTGATAATTGTATAAGGTGGTAGAACGTATGAGGCCTTGTGCCACTCAGGTAGAATTAGCCATTTCTCGATGCACTAACACTGTATTAACTTAAATCCACAAATTAGATAAAATGAAGCCAAACACCCTAATTAACTAATTCACTATATCTCTATGTGAATTAAAATCAAAGAAGGTTTAAATTCCAAGTTCTTTACTCAATTACATGCGATGTTAGGTATATCTCTATCCTAAACATTCATCAAGATTCCATTAAAACACAGAATTCAAGAACACATGCTAAAGTGATTAGGTCTAGATTCATACATCATCTCTCAAATCCATATAAATCCACACAAAATTGGTGATCAAACAATTCATAAATTAAAGTGCAAATCATAATAGATAAACTAAATTGATAGTTTATTAAACTGAATTCAAAGCATTACAATCATTGTTCAACAATAAAGATACATCATATGACTAAAAAGTAATTTAGTTCATCACAGATAAATTAACAACCGAAAAGATAGGGAAATTCATCATCCCAATTACAAAAATTGAATTGAAAGATAAAGAATAGTTACAAAACCACCCTTATCCTCTCTCCAATTTGCAATCTTCGTGATCTTGACGTTCAAATCTGCTCCTCCAAAGTTCTTCTGAAATTAGGGCTTGAATCTTGCTAATTAATTGATTGATGTAATGTCTCTCTCTTATGATTGTGTTTTTTCATCATAAGTCATGTAATTCGTTCATAAACGATGCCCATCAGAGTTCAAGTCCATTCCAAATTGTTCCTTGTATGCAGCTACAGAGTTCTGATTGAAACACAACACTTGCTCTTTCCCCGTACCCCCACCCCGGCGAGGGGAGTGTGCTATTGTAGTTGGGCTATGTACCCCCGCCCCTACTGGGGGGGGGGTCTTACAATTCTATTTTTTCCCTTTTTCATGCCATTTCTCGCCATAACGCAACCATTATACCACCATGCCACGTATTTCACTCCTAAACATAAAACAAACACAAAACAAGTAAAAATGAACATAAATAGACAGAATCAACACCATTTAAGTCCGAATTAGAGTCAACACCATTGTGATTGAATTAGTTGTTAGATAATCGCATAAGTAAGCATTTAGACGTATGATTATACGCAGTACTAATTAGTAGACCAACATTTTCAATGCTATGTCAATCAAAGAGTTTTAATTAAAGTTAAATAGTTATAGCTCGTCAAACAGGCAAGTTCCCTAACTCAAACTCGAGTTATTATTTTCAAAGCATGTTAGTGAATAATTATTGTTGATTATTCACATCTATAATGATTATTGAAATTCACACTTTGTGAAATTAAATTCAGGTTCTATTGTTATTGAACTACGAATTAGATTAAAGTTCTCCATTCATGAACTATTTATGAGATAGATCTATGTTAATTGTATCAGCTAGATCAAGCATGTTTAAATTTGTTAAATCAAATGTGTTTTAAAAAGATGTTCTTATTAAATTGATATTATAAGAACTCTTTACTGAGAAAAGGACAAATTTGATTAAATCATGATATCAATGCTAAATTAATGAAGTGTTTATGCATAAATCACGGGGTATGCAAGGTTGATCCCCTTGATTACCAAATCTTATTAAGAGGTCCAGTTTAAATGACTGAGAACCTTGGAAAATTATCATGGTTATTTCAAACCACTAAACACATGTTATTCCATTATTCGAATATTCAATTATTGAAACTTAATTCATGTTCCTTCATAATTTTATACTATTTTGAAATTGAAAGCGAAACTTCTTTTCTAATCATGATATATCTCCCTTGTATATAAACTTGTTAAGCAAATTAGTTGCTTACCCTTGCTATATCATGACATTTATTTCAGTTAAGCTTGAAGGATCGAATACGAAAGACAAAGGCAACAACAAGATCCAAGAACAGTTTATAATGAATGTTAATTATTATATTATCTGATGGAATGATTTATGTAAACCTTTTGTAATATTAAAGGCGTGTTTAAGTTAAGGTAACAAAGACCTTGTGATTTTGTTATGAAACTTTATTATAATGAACAATGTATGTTTATTATTTCGCCATAGTTTATAGAATGCTTATGATGATGATAGATCGTGAGGACTGACTTCGAGGTTAGAGAACCTTGATTTGGTGGCATCACATATCTTTTCCAGAATATGATTGATCATCATTAGGTCTCATAAATTTCATTACATATATGATACTGACTCATGTAATTTCTTTTCCACTAAGGACTATTTACAGAGATACACTCCATGGATCATCATCATGAGACCTCTCTTGGAGTTTGTTATGCTAAACGCCTTTAGCATCGAATAAATATACGTTTCTTGGGTGAAGCCGAGCTTTCTTTTAAATCTATCTATATATATTTATATCCCCAATTTAGATGATGATCCTTCCAAATCAATCATGGAGGAATGTTTAGACAACTTTATCTTTACTGATTGTAGCATTGGTATATCATTCCTTATCCATAGTATATCAACATATAACACTAGGAACGTCACGACGCTCCCATGGACCCTTTTGTACACACCAGGTTATTCTTGTTTTTGATAAAATCAAACAATTCTGATTGTCTCATCAAAATGAATGTTCCATCTATGAGAAGCTCGCTTCAATCCATAAAGGGATAGTTGTAGCTCATGTTTATGATTTTCTTTAACTAGTGAAACAAATCTATTTGGCTTTATCATATATAAATTCTCCTCTAATAATTTATATTTGAGGAATGGCGTTTCCACGTCCATTTTCCTTATTTAGTAATAATAAACTGCAATCACAATTAAAAGCCAAATGGACTCCAGCATTACTATCGGTAATAAGGTTTTATCTTAATCAACTCTTTAACTTTCTACTAAACCTTTTTCCCACCAGTCTGGCTTTATAGGTCTCCACCTAGCCATTTTCTCCACAGATCCATATAAGATTTTATGACATTCTGCCATTTCTCTGAGTGTCTACAACTGTGAAACCCCAAAAACCCTAATAAGACTCGGTTATGTAAGTTTGTGCTATTAAATAAAATCTCTCCGTTCTGAATGTGTATCGTGTTATTATATACTCTGTTGTAGAAATTAGGTCAAATAATTTTTTGTCCGAAAGTTGACGTGCTTGACACATCGTGCTTAAATTGTTTTTTTCAAAAATGAACTTTTTGGTATAAATGTTTTGACAAGCTACTTTGTCGTGCTTACACTGACAAAATGCTTTTTCGTGCTTAGTTGGATTTGTGTAAAAACCTAAGTTAGGAACCCTAATATCTCAATCAGGAAACCCTAACCCTAATTAGTTAGAACTAACCCTTGTTAGGTTATCTTAAAACCTAAATAAGGTTATTAAACTTCTATTATGTGTTAATAAACATCATTAAGTAACCCTAATCATAAAATTCAAAACCCTAATAAAGATTAAGGTGGATTAGGGCATAACTAAGCAACTAAGGTTGGTAAACTAGCTCATAAGTAGGATGTTAGTCACCAAAAAAAGTTTCAATGAAGTACATGACCTGGAATTACACCCCAAGCAGCACAAGTACACAAAAATCAGATATTTAGAGAGGTAAGTAGGTAAAAAATACCAAAAAAACCTAAGTTGCTAAAGTCTATAAATAGAAGCTTAACCTCAGTCCAAACCCACAAATTTTCAAAGATTATACACTTATATATCATACCTATACAAGCCATGTTCATAGCAAGAACATAATGAGAAACAAGAAATCAAAATAACTTAAGAAATGTGCAAACCCTAATTTTAACCTAGATCTTTGATGCTATGTTAAATCTGTAGTCTAGATGTTTAAATATGTGTAATAACATGTTAGTAAGTATTCTAAGTTGATAGATCATGTTTTCATAACATATAGATGCATCAAATTGATGTTTTAAGTAATCTGGAAAATCTTGAAAAATAGGTCTGACAGTCGAATGTCAGAGCCTATAGATCCTTGATTGTTAATATATAAGTTTGTTAATTTTATGCTAGTTGATGTATTACATGTGGTTAGTAATCTAGAAGAGAAATCAGGTCTATTGGATTCATATATTGCAAGATATAAGTGGTCAAAATTTGTTAACCGACCACGAAGTTCTGATTTCTGGGTTACCCATAAGTCTCAAGAACAAGTTGAGCCAGGTACTTTGACTGGCCTTTAAATTACTTTATGTTTGTTGTTAGGATATTAAGTGTTATGTAATGATACTCTGACATACATACTACATATCTATAACACTCAAACTCTTAATTAATTCAAAAGTTTACTAGAATTAATGGTCAAATATCGTTGGGCAAGCATGATTGCATTTTCTGGAAAACTAAGAAAATTGATGAACACCAAGAACAACCTCTGGTTGTACTTTGACCAACCTAAATCTGCACCTTAGGGTCTTACTCAGTCCAAACCAGTGTATCATCTATGTACCTTGGTATATAGACTACAAACTACAACAATCAAAACACACATCTATCACATAGATTGAAAGATATAAGAGCCATAAAAGTGTTGACTGACCATGACCACTATTTTGGGTTAACCAAAAACCCAAGAACAACTCTGATAGTGAATTTGAGCCTCTATAACTTCTTGTTATATTAAGGTTAGAGCCTGAACTTGGTATGTTGTTATACTACTACACAAGTACAAAATATTATTTCCTAACTTGGTTTCATTTTTACTTGAACTTAGGATAACCATGAGACTAGCTCATTCTACTATCATATTTATTTCAAAAATCTTGTTTCATAACTTGTAGTCCTTAAGGACAACATATAACCATAACTTAAGACTATGAAGTTAACAAACTACTCTTGGTCACTCTGCATGACGGTGCGACCGCGCTACTCCCTGACAAAACCAGACCTGAGCTTTTCATTGCTCAGTTTAGTCCTAACCTACTATGCATTCTGATACATACTATATACATACATCAAGTAGGTTCTGATATTTTTTCAAGTTCACATTTCAAATCATTTAGTTTTGAATTACATAGCTCTTTGTTGAATTATTTACATCAACAAGGCTTAACAACTTCTTTTAACAAAGGTTAAATGTTTATAATCTTCTAAATCTTATATTGGTACTAACAAGCCTTTACTACGCATGTTCACATGTTACTATCTCATTTACATAGACATAGCATAGTTCATACTTTTAAAATGTGCTTAAATAAATTATGTCATGCTTGACTAATTATGCAAGGCAATTTCAACTCACATGTCTTATTTGTTTGTACATGTTTCTACACCCGTTTACAAAGTAAAAATATAACCACTCCATGTATATAAAACTTAGTTTGCAAAAATATCCGAGTTTTCCTTCGAAATCGTTTTAAACCAATGCAATCCAATACATGTGGAACAACTTTGAATCTTACATCATGCATAATTAAACCTTGTATACATGCTATCAATGTCAGAACTTAAATGACTTAAAATTCATCAAGGTTTATTTTTCAAAATCTTTAGGCTTTCCTTAGAAAAATTCATGCTAAACCCAATTAATATACAAGGTAACTTCGAATCATACCTTATACTCATTTGAACATTTAACTAGGCCATATTTGCATGCTCACATGTATACTATTCATTTACACCAAGGTTGAATAGTTTAACACTTGAAATCTCATCATAAACCATGCTTGAAAAGTTTAAACCATGTTTAGCTAGATGGTGATCATATATGTCATGTCTAAAAGCATAAAATACCCTAGCATACATGCTTGAAAGGTCATAACTTAAACAATATAAGGTTCATCATGTTTTGCTTTAAAAAACTTCAAGTCTTCTATTTTAAAATCATTATAATCCAACTAATGCAACTCATTATTGAATAGCAATATTAAATTACATGATAGGTCCCTTTACATACTTAGTTAAGTCAAACTAACATGCTTGGAATACCAGAAGGCAACAAAACTGGAATTCAAGACTAGTTTATGGTGCGGCCGCGCTGGGATTGTACTAGGAAGTGGCGCGGCCGCAACACTTCGGTGCAAGCCCAGACATGGCCTCTACTTCTGCATATTCCAGACCAACCAACCAATACCCTTTCATTTATCATGCTCAAAACATTAAATTGACACATAATACACATGTAATCTATGTTAACACCATAACACTAAATTTTCAACACACTTAACAAAGAATTTTGGAGAATTATCAAACTTACAATATCACCAAAATTATCCATTATAATTCTCATGCTTCATCATTCTATCGTTGATTTCAGTATAAAGAAATGTAGAGGAGTTATAATTAAATACCTTTGATGATATCCCTCAATTAACAGAGTATTACTCTCCTTTACTGCAATCACCAATATGCAAGAGTTTTCTTAATACTCCCTTATCTCTCAATGAGCAAATTCAATTTGAGAAGATGAGGCTACCATTTATAGAGGATTTCTTGCCCAGACATTTACTTTGCCTCAAGGATAGAATCCAAGAAGAAGAAAGAGAAACCATTAGGTAAGAAAAAGTTGGTGAACCACTCCCCTAAACTCATCATCACATGAACTGTTCTAGCCATCATCACCATCCTCATTTTCAGCAAAGTAGGAGTAGGCCAATGGCCTATATACGTGTCTGAAGAGTTTTTGAGACATATAAATTGGGACAATGCTACAATACTCTCTTATGTATCAGTAGAATAGATCTCAAATACTAAGGTAAATTCCTTTTTGGGCTCATTAAATCAATTATAATGATTTAACATTGCTACACTAAATTAAGCTATGGGCACATATATACACACATATATGTACCTACCCACATATAGTAAGTATACTTATATTTTAAATATATAATATCATGTACCTCATGTACATTAATCCAATAATATTTTAATTGGGCTAATTATAAAATAGTTGGATATTCTCAATCCATCATTTTCATAAAATTTATCATTACAAATATAGCCAATTATCATAATGATAATTAATATCAATAACTCACCTTTTATTTTAATACTTCCCATTAAACATCCCTTTGATTTAACTTCACTAGTTATTCCACACAAGACATAATTATGTGAACTTAATAATTAATAGTCCACAAGCATATAATAATTTAATCCCACAAATTAATTATATTCTTAACATTACATCTCTAACCATTAATTAAATGTACCCAATAATTCACCATTTTACCATTATCATCACAAATATACCCAATAATTCACCATTTTACTTAAGTGAACTACTCCTTTAATTTAATTTACTACCACACCACTACCACACTAGGCTTTAATACTCAAATTATATTATTCCATAATATAATTTTCAACTTAATTTAAGTTAACCAATTTGTATTCTTGTTTAGTTAATTTCCATAATTAACTCTCATCCATTCATGTACACTACAAATATCAAATATGATCCATATGATAACATATTAGCCACTAACATACAATTCTTAAAGTTCAGATTACACAAACTCATCCTGATCCAGCTGCAGACCGGCGCGTCCACGCTGGTCTTAGGCTTGAGAATGGCGCGGTCGCGCCACTTTAAGTTAGGACGCAGACATGTTATGCTTCAACATAAACATAACTTAACTCGCAAATCCTTTAACATGCTCCATACATGCTAACTCATTATACTAACCAAAATGACTCTCCAATGACTACATTCTTCAATAATTTAGAAATTAAACTTCAAGTTCAACTCTTCTTTCTTTAATCTATACATTTAACCATATCCCAATATTAATCAATTAATCTCTAACCAATATTTATCTAAGGATGTATCAATTTTTCTTCTCTCGTCAACAACATACATATATACAAGTCCAAACCTAGTACAAATCGAGTCTTTAATGGTATTCAATATAGTACACTAAGTGGTTTCCCACAAACAATCAACAAATTAGTTTCCGTTTCGTCTAAACTGTTTTCACAGTGAGTTAGATCGGTTACTAATTCGTATATACCTCCTCTCTCTGAAGGAATCATTTAGTCCAGCTCCTATACATCCACTGTTAAAGGGTACAGTTGCATTGCCTTAGACTGGATACTTACTCGTACATATACTCAAGGAATTGGTGATTATCAAAGATATTTAATGTCACTAACATACTTTGATAAAATAATTTCACATAAATTATTTAATATCGATAGATGAATCTTATCCATCTTCTTACTAATTCATCTCTATAATGTATAATAAATATATAATAACGATAGATATTTATTAAACCTAATACCACTTATTTCATAGCTCATATTACCATATGTAACACAATACCACATACCTCGTAACACATTTATATTCTTATTCAAACCCAGCTCATGCTTTAAGAATTTTATTTACTAAATTCTTATTTTAATATTTTCTGAAAATTCGGATTCTTACATCCTCTCCCCCTTATATGGATTCCGTTCTCGGAATCACCGAAACCTCATTTACTCGGTGCTATTCTGAATATTACATATTCTTTTGAACAATTGTATCCATTCTCTTTTCAGAAGTTTCAATATAACTTTCTCACTTGCATTCTACCACATTCTCCTTTCTAAGGAACACTTTACTTACTGCTTTCATCACACAAAAGAATAAGAATCTTCCACGATCTTTTTTTCAATAATCGGGAAGTAGTATGAATAACTCAGATTCCAATTTATATTGAGGGGTCACACAAGACCGTGAACTAGTGCTTCAACACCATCATCCACACGACAAACCAGAGTGTTTATCAATCACAAAGACTGAAAACACCCTCCACACGTACACTAGGTGGCCAACCTATTGTTCCACTACGTTGGGCAGCAACGTAGTGTTTTGTAACGACTACATGCATTATGCTCGGAACCATTGTCCCCGAAAACATGTCCCCTTATAGGGTTGTTCACCTCAGCTTTTCCACATCTGAATTCGCACCAGAGCAATTTGATTTTGCATAAATACTCAAGAACGCTTGAATTCCATAAATATTTTTAACAAATGTCTAGCCGAATCAAATAGCTTAGACTTGTATCAACAACTCAGACATCAATCGAAATAATTTAGCCAACTTAATTGACCTTCTTCATAATCTAAAAGAAAACCAAAAATTCTTTTACGACGTCATGATACCATAGCAGATTAGTAGTACATTGAGGATTCCACCATTATGTGACTTTGTCATACTACATATCTTACCAAAATTGGCTGATGATCTTTCGATCACAACCAACACTAGGTTTAACTGCATGGATGACTCCATCGTTTACCATACACCATATCAATGATGCACATGGTTAGAAATACATTTTGAAAATTTTCAAATCATTTTTGTCTTAGCCGAAACAATTAGCATAGTCATATGGATAACATTATTTTTTTAAAACATCATTGGTTCCATCACATGATCCAATGTTTTTCAAGAAAACAGAAGTGCAAACATCAGCACGAAGTCAATAAATTTTGGAAATCTAGCAGAGCTAGAAGATTTAGAAAATCCATGTTTCTCCATCAACTTCAATCTGTACTCCATTACTTCATTCTATCGATCTCTAACACCATCAATGCTTACTATACCAAAATTTCTTAATTCATAACATATATAACCTGATATAGATCATCAAACTTACCACACTTTGGAAGTTCAGGGACTTGCCACAATCATATGAGTTTAAGAACTTATCCTAGTCAGACCATAGGCGTCCATTCGCTGAGGGGTTCAAAAATATTTCATATAATTATGAATCACGAACGTACTATAACTTATCTATCTATTATACACAAGAGAAAAGAATTACCTTCTCAACAGGTATATAGAAAATAGCGCGACACATATATTTCAATGATTATCAGTGCCAGAACTAAGTGTGTGATGGCCCTAAAATAGGTATACAACACCCATTCTGAGCCGCCAAATATATGGTACAGAAAGAAAACTACAACTTCATTATTACAACTGTCGTGTATAATACGACAACGCATACTATGAGTTTAAATACAAATATTGTCTTCTAGAAAATATCCACACTCAAATAAGTCCTCATTACAATTATTCATACACTATTTTACAAAAATAGTGAGGATTGCTAAAAAACCTTTCTAGAACAATCACTCTCTACCCCGACTGGTTCCTGCTATATTCTCGCTTCCTGAGAAGAAAAATGGAACAACAAGGAAAAGGGTGAGCTCAACTAGCCCAGTAAAGAATATTATGACTAAGATAATATACAACAAATTATCATTAGTCTTTAACAGGGAAAAATATGATAAAATATAATAGACAACAAGTTTTAGATCAACAAATGCAGCGAAAACAACAATCCATTAGAAGAGTCACGTAGAGAATGAATTCTACTATCTTCTAAGATTTAAAAATCCATCATCAATATTTTATCCCCCTAACATCAATCAATATACATCTTGCATCAAATATTCATCTTTGCACTATAGGCCAAAGATATTCATTTGTATCATCAGTTGGTTATGTTCATCTCAACACCTGTTCATCTTTACACTACAGGCAAAAGATATTCATCAGATAATAATTCATCTTTGCACTACAGGCCAAAGATATTCATCAAGTCTCACCTATTAAGGACTGAGAATGATGAAAAATATTTTAGAGAACGAATCCAGTGAGACAAAAGGACAAATATTAGGGATTCATATTTCAGTTTATCCAAGTTCAATAATACTCCATAATAAACTATAGTGGAGTAAAATTCAAGAATGAAGATCAAAACATGGATTAAATTTCAAGAATAAGGTTCACAACAGATAACTTGAAAGAAAAAAAAATAATCTTTTTTTTTTGTGAACAGACTCATGAAAAAGACTCAAGTGAGCGAAGAATCGTGAACAAGATTGCTGAATGAGCGATCGCTGAATGAAACATGCAAGTGAACAAAGATACCACCATGAAAAGTTCCAAGATAAAAAGTTCAGACCAATATTCCTATCAAATGATATTAGATGAAGCAAAATTTTTATTCATTTAGGAATTATAGAAGTAATACTTACCATAGTAAGTTCAAATTTAAGAATACGAGATGAAATAATATCGCTTATGTAATATGGAGTATGAAAGAAAATAATATTTCTCACGAGTGTTGCAATAAAATAATATCCTTTACCTTAGTAGAAGTTGGATTTGACTGGAATATCAGATATTATTCTGAGAAAATCTTGCAGAAAACTACGCTCAAAGTATTCTTATACTCAAGAAAATACTCACAATACTATAAAATAAGAATTTCTGATTATGAATTGTTGTGTTGAGGAAGGAGGGGTTATCCCCTATTTATAGCAACGGAAGGAGAAAGCAAACAAGGCATTCTGCCTAACTCTATTTTTTTTCTTCTCTGCCTAATAAGTTGCTTAACTCCTCTTTTTTTCCATATGGGTGGGGGCCACACATTACTTTGTAGGATATCTCACAATTCATTACCTCCAAATTTCCTTACTGCTTAACATGCAATCCTTCATTTCCAAGGCCCCACGCATGAGAAAACATAAATTAAAATGCCTTTGCAGACCATTTCCTCCACTAACCATTTCCACCAATCAAAACAATGCTACACTTTGAAAATAAAGCATTCAAATACGTTTTGTTCACTCGTTTCCTTTAATCACATGCTAATATATATATATATATATATATATATATATATATATATATATATAATAATAATAATAATAATAATAATAATATATATTTGAATGAATATTTTATCTGAGAAATAATTTTAATTCCACAAAAATATGCCAAACTTTCAACAATTATTTCATGCTAAAATTCCTTCATTAATATCCACATAAAATAAATATTTTCTTCTTATATAAACAAATAATTAATTATTCACAAATAATATTTCAAAATCACAATAATAATAACTGTGCTATTCCCTCAGAAAGAGGGGCTTTCCAATAAGGATTTCTCCTTACTAAATACAAGTAATTAGGTGACCAAACCTCTCCTTGACAGAACTTTCTAGACATTGCCAATAATGCTATCTAATAATATATTCAATAATATGAATTATTGATCTGATAATGGGAAATAGTGCACAGTGACAATTATTGAAACAACAATACTATAAAATATCAACGCAACAATTATTGAATCAATAAAATAAAATATTGAATAAGAATTATCAGAACAATTATTGAGTAGTGCCTTCGCATATAAAGTAGAATCAATAATTCAATAATCACATGCAATACTGTGTCTTATTGTTCAACCACCATTCATCGTATTTTAACCACCGGGTAATCCAATGTTGTTAATTCAGTAATAATTACGACGTTATTTATAAAAACTCAAACTTGTCGTTTTTTTCATCCGACATTTATTCTGTTATGGGGCCCACAAATTGTTGCGCCGTCGTATGAATATTCCCCGACAACAAGAATATTCCACGACCAAACGAATATTCCCCGACAAAAATGAATATTTTATAACCACTTACTTATTTTGCAAAATTTGCACATTTCACCCATAACCAAAGTATTATATGAAATTATCACCTTACTATTACAAGATAATAAATAGGGAAATTCAATTTTTTTATAATAAGTTTGGGTCTTACAACCTCCCCTCCTTATAAAATTTCATCCTCGAAATTGACATACGTACCTGGTGTTTAGAAAAGGTGAGGGTACCTCGCTTTCATTTCCGATTCCAACTCCCAGGTCATTTTTTTAATAGCATGGTTCCTCCATAAAACCTTAACTTGTGGTATAAACTTGGTGCGTAGGACATGCTCTTTCCTATCCAAGATCTTAACAAGTACATCTTCGTACGTTAAATTTTCGGCTATCTTGTCTGGTTCTAAAGCAATAATATGGTTCGGGTCTTTCACATATTTACGAAGCATAGATATGTGAAAAATATTATGAACACGAGACATACTTGGAGGTAACGCGAGTCTATTGGCCACATTTCCTATTCGGTCAAGAATCTCAAATGGACCAACAAATCTTGGATTGAGCTTTCCTCTCTTCCCAAATCTTGTAACTCCCTTCCATGGAACAATACGTAACAGTACATGATCTCCAATATTAAATTCCACGTCCTTTTGATGAAGATCAGCATAACTCTTTTGTTGATCTCTACTTGCCGCTTTTATATCGTTATCGAATCGTTTGGATCTTCTCTCGTAGTCATTCGTACTTCAACTCTCGGTCCCAACAACGTTGCTTCTCCCACCTCATCCCAAAGATCTTTGGAGAGCAAAACTTTCGTCCCATACAATGCTTCAAATGGAGCCACACCTATACTTGCTTGATAACTGTTGTTGTAGGAGAATTCCACCAATGGTAGGTACTTATCCCAACTCCCTTTGAAATCTAAGACACAGAGTCTTAATAGATCTTCAAGATTTTGAATAGTCCTCTTTGATTATCCGTCCGTTTGAGGATGGTTTGCCGAACTGAATCGTAAATCCGTGCCCATAGCTTTCTGCAAGCTAACCCAAAATCGTGAAGTGAATCTTGGGTCACGATCCGAAACTATGGATACTGGCATGCCATGCATTCTCACAATCTCATTTACGTACATACTAGAAAGACGTTCAAGGGAATAAGTCTCCCGTATAGGCAAGAAATGAGTAGACTTGGTTAATCTATCAACAATAACCCAAATCGCATCTATGCCTTGAGAAATCTTGGGAAGATCTGTAACAAAATCCATAGTAATGTGTTCCCACTTCCATTTCGGAATCTCAAGTAGTTGCAATGGACCCTTCAGCACTTGATGCTCCGCCTTTATAGGTTAACAGGTTAAACACCTCGAGATAAACTCCGCGATCTCTCTCTTCAATCTCTCTCTTCATATTGTTCCACCAAAATGTATGTCTAAGATCATGATACATTTTGGTACTCCCAGGATAGATAGCAAACGGGGTGTTGTGTGCCTCCATCATGATTCTATGCTTCAAGTTAGAACCGTTAGGAACACAAAGTCTAGAGTTGACTTGAAGTATTCCTTCTTCATCGATTCTTGCTTCTGGAACAACACCTTCTTTCACTTTCTTCTTCATACGCATTAGCCCCAGGTCCGTAGCTTGAACAGCTTTAACTTTATCGATTAAAGTCGGTTCTACTCGTATATTCGCCATCATCACGTGGGTCCCTGGAGTCTTTAAGTCAATCTCCATCCTTTGTAAATCGTACAAAATGGGTCTTCGTGTTAACAACATCACACTCGTACCCGCATACGATCTTCTACTCAATGCGTCAACTACTACGTTTGCTTTTCCAGGATGGTATTAAATGGTATGATCGTAATCTTTCAATAGCTCGAGCCAACGTCATTACCGCATGTTGAGTTCGTTTTGGGTGAAGAAGTATTTGAGGCTTTTATGATCCGTATAGATCTCCACTTTGTCCCCATACATGTAGTGTCTCCATATTTTCAATGCGAAAACCACTGCCGCCAACTCTAGATCATGAGTAGGATAATTCCTCTCATATTCTCTGAGTTTTCGTGAGGCATAGGCTATGACTTTCCCATGTTGCATGAGAACACATCCTAACCCTTTGCCTAAAGCATCGCTGTATATAACAAGTCCATCCGAACCAGATGGTATTGCCAAAACAGGTGCCGAAATGAGTCTCCTCTTGAGCTCTTGGAAACTCTTCGCATTCCTCGCTCCATACAAATTTTGTATCCTTCCGAGTTAACTGAGTTAACGGAGTAGCGATTCAAGAAAATCCTTCCACGAATCTCCGATAATAACCAGCTAAGCCTAGAAAGCTACGCACTTCGGTCACTGACTTCGGTTGCTCCCAACTTTGTATTGCTTCAATCTTTGCCGGGTAACCAGATACTCCATGTTTTGACACCACGTGCCCAAAGAATGTTACTTCCTCAAGCCAGAACTCGTATTTCTTCAGCTTGGCATATAGCTTGTTTTCACGAAGCCTTTCAAGTATCAGCTTCAAATGGTGCTCATGATCTTCATGGCTTTTGAAATAGATGAGGATGTCATCAATAAAGACAACAACGAACTGATCCAAATATTCCTTGAATACACGGTTCATCATATCCATGAAAGCAGCAGAAGCATTAGTTAATCCAAAAGACATGACTAAGAATTCATAATGCTCGTACCGAGTTCTGAAGGCAGTCTTTGGAATATCCTCAGTTTTAATCTTTAGCTGATGATATCCAGAACGAAGGTCGATCTTTGAAAAGAATTGTGCTCCTTGCAACTGGTCAAACAGGTCATCAATGCAAGGTAGCGTATACCTATTCTTGATGGTGACATGGTTCAATTCTCGGTAGTCAATACAATGTCGCATACTCCCGTCTTTCTTCTTTAGGAATAAAACAGGAGCACCCCAAGGAGATGTACTAGGACGAATAAAACCGATGTCTAACAATTCATGTAGTTGGACTTTTAACTCCTGAAGTTCAATAAGAGCCATTCAATATGGGGTTTTAGAAATGGGTTTTGTACTCGGTTCAAGGTCAATAAATAATTCAACATCACGTTTAGGGGGTAGACCGGGAAGTTCTTCAAGAAATACATCAGGAAATTCACTAACAACAGAAATATTATTCAAATATTAATTGTCTTTGTTCAAATCCATAACATGGGCTAAGAAAGCTTGACATCCATTTTTCAATAAACGAATAACTTTATGGCTTGATATGACAGTGACTGATTTTAGTGGTTTAGTTGCTTGAATTCACATAACAGGTTGGTTAGGAATATAAAAACTAACAACCTTACGAAAACAATCAATTTTGGCATGATGAGTGGTTAACCAATCAATCCCTAAAATCACATCAAAAGCAAGTATCTTTAAAGAGATAAGATCCACAGGTAATGTGATGTTGCCAACTTTGATTAAGCAAGATTTATAAACAGTGGTCGTAATGAAAGTTTCTCCTAATGGAGTCTCCACTTATAAATCAAAGTCTAATTTCTCCAGAGTTAAGTTTAAACGTTGATCACAAGCAGGGGAGATAAAAGAATGTGTAGAACTGGTATCTAGTAAGGTATAAACTTTGCAAGAGTTTATGATAAGCTTACCCGTGATCACCTCGTTCGGGTTCCTTATGTTTTGGCAAGTCACGACAAACGCTCTTCCAGGAACCGCTGATTTTGACTTATCCGGGACAGCCTTTGGAGTCACCATCCTTGTTGAACTTTGTTTCGCAACTAGACAATCTCTAGTTATATGTCCTTCTTTTCCACAGTTATAACACACCTTGGATTGTTGTGTGCAGTTTGGGCTGATGTGTCCCTCTTTCCCGCATTTGTAACAAACGACCGGTGCTCGTTCTCCTCCCCTAGAAATAGTTGATATTTGTGCTGACGTCTTCACGTTATCATTGTTGTACCTTCCCTTTTTGAAATCTCCTCCCGACTCGCTCTTTCTATTATCACGACCATGATTACCACCAGAGTGGTTACCGTTTTTGTTCGAATGTTTTCCTCCCTACTAGTTTTCATTGCTCCGATGACCGCTGCCACCGGTATGACCCTGATTGTGTTCCCTTGGTTGAACATACTCATTTTCTCATTCTAATAATTGAGCCCTGTTTACAACATCTGAATATAAAGAAAATTTATGAGAGATAAGATATTACCGAATCTCGGGTTTTAGACCTCTCAGAAACATCCTTGTCATTCGCTCCTCATTCTCTACCAAATGAGGTGCAAACTGATAACTCAAATGAACTTCGCTCATCTCGGGACACCGCATGTTGTTTTGTTCGATCGATAAACTCTACATCCTTCATAGGACGAATACTTTCAGTAAAGTACTTGTCATTGAATAGTTTTGAAACGCTTCCCAATACATGATGAGTCACGGCGTGGTACGCTGCATAGACTCTCCCACAAAGAGTCCGCTTCACCATGGAACATAAAGGTGGCAAAAGGAACCTTCTGTTCCTCTGCGCATCCCAAGACATCGAATATCATGGTAATTTGCATGACCCACGTTTCTTCCTTGATCGGATCCGGCTTTCCAATAAATTCCGGTGGTCCCAACTCCTTGAACTGCTTAGCTTTGACAGACCGCGTGTTGCTATCACTTCCACCCGTATTTTGTACACGAGTCTCCCTCGTCTGATTTGGCATGAACTGCAAAAAGCTCCTAAACATTCCATCATTCATCTTTTGCTCGGTAGTGTTGTTTATAGGAGGAATATTGCCTTCATGTTGTATGTTCTCCTGGTTTGTGACTAAAGGTTGTTCCACAATCTCATATACTCCATTGTTAACGTTCTCAGCAGCCATTCTTAAATACTGCCATAAAACAAGGGCTAATTAAACAAATTAACATATCACATAATATCCCTATATTATGACCGACCAACAAATAAGCTTAAGTAGGACATACTAGCGAAAGATTAACTCATCTCTCCCCTCCTAGTTCTATTCCCCGATCTCCGCCAGAGACCATATCACTAAGCTCTGATACCAACTGTGACGCCGCCAAAATAGGTATACAACACCCATTCTGAGTCGCCAAATACATGGTACAGAAAGAAAACTACAACTTCATTATTACAATTGTCGTGTATAATACGACAACACATATTGTGAGTTTAAATACAAATATTGTCTTCTAGACAATATCCACACTCAAATAAGTCCTCATTAAAATTATTCATACACTATTTTATAAAAATAGTGAAGACTGCTAAAACAACTTTCTAGAACCATCACTATCTACCCCGACTGGTTCCTGCTATATTATAGCTTCCTGAGAAGAAAAATGGAACAACAAGGAAAAGGGTGAGCTCAACTAGCCCAGTAAATAATATTATGACTAAGATAATATACAACAAATTATCATTAGTCTTTAACAGGGAAAAATCTGATAAAATATAATAAACAACCAGTTTTAGATCAACAAATGCAGCGGAAACATCAATCCATTAGAAGAGTCACGTAGAGAATGAATTCTACTATCTTCTAAGATTTAAAATCCATCATCAATATTTTATCCCTATAACATCAATCAATATACATCTTGCATCAAATATTCATCTTTGCACTACGGGCCAAAGACATTCATTTGTATCATCAGTTGGTTATGCATCTCAACACCTGTTCATCTTTGCACTACGGGCCAAAGATATTCATAAGATAATAATTCATCTTTGCACTACAGGCCAAAGATATTCATCAAGTCTCACCTATTAAGGACTGAGAATGATGAAAAACATTTTAGAGAACGAATCCAGTGAGACCGAAGGACAAATATTAGGGATTCATATTTCAGTTTATCCAAGTTCAATAATACTCCATAATAAACTATAGTGGAGTAAAATTCAAGATTGAAGATCAAAACATGGATTAAATTTCAAGAATAAGGGTCACAACAGATAACTTAGAAGAAAAAAAAAAAAAAATTTCTTTGAGTGAGCAGTGCTAATGAGCGATGGCGTGAAACGATGCACGTGTGAAATTACCGATCATGAAAAGTTCTAAATTTGATAAAAAGTTCAGACCAATATTCCTATGAAATGATATTAGATGAAGCGAATTTTTTAATCATTTTAGGAATTATAGAAGCAATACTTACCATAGTAAGTTCAAATTTAAGAATACGAGATGAAATAATATCGCTTACGTAATATGGAGTATGAATGAAAATAATATTACTCACGAGTGTTGCAATAAAATAATATCCTTTACCTTAGTAGAAGCTGGATTTGACTGGAATATCAGATATTATTATGAGAAAATCTTACAGAAAACTACGCTCAAAGTATTCTTATACTCAAGAAATTACTCACAATACTATAAAATAAGAATTTCTGAT
Source organism: Panax ginseng (assembly GCA_020205605.1). Classification (NCBI taxonomy): domain Eukaryota; kingdom Viridiplantae; phylum Streptophyta; class Magnoliopsida; order Apiales; family Araliaceae; genus Panax; species Panax ginseng. The sequence continues at coordinate 50,250,781 of CM035136.1, read as the reverse complement.
TATGAATTGGTGTGTTGAGGAAGGAGGGGTTACCCCCTATTTATTGCAACGGAAGGAGAAAGCAAACATGGCATTCTGCCTAACTTTATTTTTTTTCTTCTCTGCCTAATAAGTTGCTTAACTCCTCTTTTTTTTCCATATGGGTGGGGGCCACACATTACTTTGCAGGATATCTCTCAATTCGTTACCTCCAAATTTCCTTATTGCCTAACATACAATCCTTCATTTCCAAGGCCCCACGCATGAGAACACATAAATTGAAATGCCTTTGCAGACCATTTCCTCCACCAACCATTTCCACAAATCAAAACATTGCTACACTTTGAAAACAAAGCATTCAAATACATTTTGTTCACTCATTTCCTTTAATCACTTGCTAATATATATATATATATATATATATATATATATGAATGAATATTTTATCGGAGAAATAATTATAATTCCACAAAAATATGCCAAACTTTCAACAATTATTTCATACTAAAATTCCTTCATTAATATCCACATAAAATAAATATTTCTTTATCATATAAACCAATAACTAATTATTCACAAATAATATTACAGAATCACAATAATGACAACCAGGCCGTTCTTAGGAAAGATGAGGCTTTCCAATAAGGATTTCTCCTTACTGGCGCACAATTAGGTGACCAAACCTCTCCTTGACAGAACTTTCTAGACATTGCCAATAATGCTATCTAATAATATTATTCAAATAATATGAATTATTGATCTGATAATGGGAAATATTGCATAGTGACAATTATTGAAACAACAATAATATAAAATATCAACGCAACAATTATTGAATCAATAAATTAAATATTGAACAGTAATTACTGTAACAATTATTGAGTAGTGTCTTCTTACGTAAGAATCAATAATTCAACAATCTTGTAATACCGCAGGTGTCTTTCTTGTGCAACCACGCGTATTATTGTTTTTAACCACCGTTAATCAACGATGTTAATTACTTAGTAACAATTACAGAATTATTTATAAAAACTCAAACTTGTCATTTTTTCATCCGAAGCGGTTATTACATTATGGGGCCCTGAAATGGTCATTTGGTAAATACGAATATTCCCGACAACAAGAAGGATTTCCAATAAGGATTTCTCCTTACTGGCGCGCAATTAGGTCACCAAACCTCTCCTTGACAGAACTTTCTAGACATTGTCAATAATGTTATCTAATAATATTATTCAAATAATATGAATTATTGATCTGATAATGGGAAATACTGCATAGTGTCAATTATTGAAACAACAATAATATAAAATATCAATGCAACAATTATTGAATCAATAAAATAAAATTTTGAACAGTAATTACTGTAACAATTATTGAGTAGTGCCTTCTTACGTAAGAATCAATAATTCAACAATCACTGCAATACCGCAGTATTAACTCTTGTGCAACCACGCAGACATTCATCGTATTTTAACCACCGGGTAATCCAATAGTGGTAATGCAGTAACAATTACGCATATTTATAAAAACTCAAACTTGTCGTTTTTTTCATCCGGCGGTTATTACATTATGGGGCCCATAAATGGATGCAATGCGTCATTTAATATTCCCAACAACAAGAATATTCCACAACCAAACGAATATTCCCTGACAAAAATGAATATTTTATAACCACTTGCTTATTTTGCAAAATTTGCACATTTCACCCATAACCAAAGTATTATATCAAATTATCACCTTACTATTTCAAGATAATAAATAGGGAAATTCAATTTTATTTATAATAAGTTGGGGTCTTACAAAGTGGTTTTTTTATACCAAGTACAATTCCCCGTCCACGACAAGGAATCATACAACTCAGCTGCTGACATGGGTCCTCAATTGAAATCCCACCTAACTCTATCTCATACTTAACTTTCTCTTTGTTCGATACGAATTCTTCGTATCTCATCATACACAACTCCTCATGAGTCTACATCGTACCATTTCATAGTACATTCTCTTATAGCATCAAGCTATACACACTTAGTCATTACATACTATTATTCACTTCATAGCTCACTTTGATCATGTCGTGATCATCGATTTACCTTAGGGTTCTTTCTTATTATCAACTAAACTCCACTCGAGTTCATTCTCATTATCTTGTCATATTCATCTTATATACATCATTTTTATTACCAGCGTTAGGAAACCCTTGAATTCACATTCTCTTAGATACTTCAAGATTTTTCTTTGAATTTTCACTTATATATTTTAATCCTTATCTTTCTCTCTCTCAGGTTATAACCTAAGGTACATTTACCTAAAGTTTATAACCTACAACTTTGATACCAACATGTGATGCCCCCAAATCCAGGTCCCTTCGAACCACGAATCCGGTCCGTCACGATACTACTATCGTCAAACTATTTATATTTTTCATTCATAAATTAATGAATAAACTTTACTTATTACAAATTAGAATATAAATTCTTTCAAATTCCAGGATCTATGTAATGACCCCAAACTTTTATAAGTTTCACAACTTGATCATTTACTATTCTTGTTTTACATCACATTCGATGTTATAAAAATATGCGGAATAATTTAAACTTTTTCAATCTCCTTTGAAAAATAAAACTTTTATTGATTTCTTAACTTGAATCAATTACAAATCCCTAAATAAAATTATTTTATGATTCATTCTATTCGAATTAATGTATAAATATTTACATCTCGATTCGAATTCCTTTATGTAAAACATAATACAAATTAACATGTATTACTTATCGTAAACTATTATCATGTACATCTCCTAGAACCTAAACGTGGTTCAAGAACATATATTTAAATAAATCATTCAATCTCCTTCGATTCTATTGAACCTTATCAATCAAGTAGCACAAAACTTTACTGTGAGTCCTTAACCTGCAAAAGTGGTTATTTGCAAGGGTGAGCTCGAAAACCCAGCAATTCTAACAGTTTTCATGCAGCACATAGCATATAATAGCATATTCAGTTCATGCCTTCATTATCGATTAGTATTTACTACGCATGTTACTTCTCACATAAAAGGCATATAGGTTTTGTTGGGAGAGTGCATATGTTTATTTGATGTTTAAATATAAATGTTCATGATTATTTGTAAAAGCCTTCAAGGAATCTATGTACAAGGACTTAGTGATAGATCAAATTTGTTAGGTTGATCTAAGCTCTTAATGTGTATCATTCTGTAAATGAATGTATAGATAGAGAGATCAAAGCTGTTAGATTGATCTTGAGATGTAAGAGATAGGCTTCGAAGAAATCGTAGTGTATCAATCTGATCAAGATTGCAGAAGTCAGGCAAAAATGTAGAGCTTTGAGGATCGTAGTGTGCCTGTCTTAAAGGCCCTCTTCGAAAATCGTAGAGTGGTCCCAACGTTTGTCGAGCCAACTCAGAGATCATAGTATGGTCTCGCAAACGTAGAGTTTACAACTCAAGCAAGCGAAGATCGTAGTGTGCAAAGTGAAATCGTAGTGCTCTCTGCTGATAGAATCAGACCAAGCACGAAGGCGACAAGTCACCACGATATGAATCATAGAGTATCATCTGCCTTGTGTTAGAAGCATCAAGCCTCACGTTTTGTGTGGAGTCAAACTCCAACAAATGTGTAATGGGTTCTAAACGTTGTAGTACTCACCAGTCCCAAAGGGATAAAAGATATCCTTAGTATGCAACAAAGAAGCGTATTGAAGAAGCTAAGGAAAGTACCATTGGTAAGGGGGGAAACACCTTTTTAGGTGTTACGTGAGAAAGCAGTCTGTTGTGTCAGTGGGCCAGAATGCAATTCAGAAGATGTGCAGAAAAGTCTCCATCAAAGAATAGAAATGTCAAACGCATTTAATGCTTCAACGGATTGATCCAACAGATAGTTTTTAAGATCACATATATGCAAATCAAGCAGATGAGAGATGTAAGCAAGCATTGAACAAAAATGTACAAGAACTCTCAAAGCTCAACTCTACGATCTAAGAAAAAGAAAAGCTTGCTCAGCTACTCAGTTCTTTTGAAAAAGTTCTTAAACAACAATTGAGTAGCAACCATCAAGAACTCAACATCTACCAATCAATTGAAGAAAAAGTTCCAAGTCATAAGGACTTGAAGAGTTCTAAGTTAACTGTAAAAGAGCCAAGTCTGCTGGACTTGAAGAGTTCAAGAGTGAACTAAGAAGTTCCTAGACTGCTGGTCTAGAAGGAATCTAAGTGATTCAGAAAGTGTAAAAGATATCCTTAGTGGATTTCCTACTCGGGGAGTAGAAGAATGGACAAGGAGCTTTAAGTGCTTTGTACCACTTAAAACGACTGTGTCTCTTACATTCTTGCTATAACTTCTATATCTGCTATAACTGCTATATCTGCTATAACTGTTATATCTGCCTCACTCTCATAAACTCACTATCTTAAGGGAGATTAAAACTAATATAAATTTCGCTAAAATGAAAAGATTTTTAAATATCTATTCAACCCCCCTATCTAGATAACTATTGTGCCTCCGGGAACTAACAATTGGTATCAAAGCAGGTTCTATTATACAGCCTACAAAGCTTTAGTAGATCCAATGGCACACTTACCAAGTGAATCAAGAACTGGAGGAGGCAGCAAGCCACCAATGTGCAATAAAGATAAATTTGCAAACTGGAAAGTTAGGATGCAAGCATACATGGACTCAATAGATGAAGATCTATTTGAGACTGTTTAGAATGGGCCCTATGTTCCAAAAAAAGCTTGCACCAACCACAGACGATCCAAACAGAATACAAATCAAAGTCAAAGAGGAGTGGACAAACAAGGAGAAGAGAGTTGTCCAACTCGACAAGAAGGCTAAGAACATTTTGTTTCAATCATTAGAAGATGATCTATTTGAAAATGTGGTCAACAACAAGACAACAAAGGAGGTTTGGGAAGCACTACTCATCATGCACGAAGGAATGGAAGAAGTAAGAGAAAACAAACAATCTCTCCTAACACAGTAATATGAAATTTTCGCACACGTTCAAGGAGAGAGCGTCACTGCCACCTACGAGAGATTCAACGTTCTACTCAACTCTCTATGAGTATATGGAAAGATCTACACAAACAAACATCTAATCATAAATTTCATGAGAGCCTTACCAAGCAGATGGGATGCCAAAACCACTTCTATTAGAGAGTCAAATAATCTTCATGAGATGACAGTTCAACAACTATATGACAATCTTCTGACATACAAACTGGAGCTGACTCAATGAGCTGAAACCCTATCAGAAGGAAGAAAGAAGGATAAGGGTGTTGCTCTCAAAGCAACTGAAAGTACATCCAAGGTCAACACTGAGATTGACTCTGACTATGACGAAGATGATGATGAAGACTTTTCTATGCTGGTAAAAAGACTAAGAAGGTTCATGCGTCAAGGAAAAACCAGCAAGCCAAAGAAGGTCAGAAACTATAGCAGCCAGGAGAAAATGAATGATCTATGCTACAACTGCAAGAAGCCTGGCCACTTCATTGCCAACTGCAACAAACCTCTCAGAGAAGAACTAAAGAAGAAATCACATGCAAAGAAGGAATACAAAGACAACAAAAGGCCTCCGAGGAGAGACAAAGGCCTGGAAGCTGGAGGATTGTTGAGTGATTCAGACAATGACTCAAATCCTGATTCTGGAGATGATGAAGAACCATAAATGGCTAATATGTTCCTAATGGCCAAACATGCAAAGAACAAACTAAACTCCAACATACATGAAGTAAGTCTCGATGAGGTATTTTACTTTAACTCTCCTGATGTAGACATTAATGATTTGAGAACTGCACTGCATGGAATAACAACTGATCTACATCAATACATGAAGTGGTTTAGAGTTCTGTCTAAGGATCATTCACTTCTTCAAGAGGAGAAAAAGAAAGTTCAAGAAGAGCTTGAAACAGCTCTTCTAAGTACTAACCTTCTCTCCAAGCTTGAGGCTGAGAATGAGATCTTAAAACAGACTAATGAGCTCAATGCACAAAGAGAGTCTAATCTAACCTCTAAAATTGAGGAACTAGAAAAGACTATTTCTACATAGAACAAATCCTCATCATCCATGGACTCCCTACTCTCTAGTCAAAGAAGTGCATTTGACAGAACAGGCCTAGGCTATGGGGAATCCACTTCAGAGCCATGTGTGAAAAAGACAAAGGAAACTAGCACTAGTAATGCCTCAAGTTTTAGTAGAACCATTACCTTTGTGAAATCCTCATAGAATGAAGAACCAGCCCAACCTTGTTCTACTGTTTCCATCCATACTCCAAGGAGTAAAGGATCTCATGATGGCCTGGGCTTCAGAAAAGAGTAGAGTAATCTATCCTCTACTCACCAACCTCTAAGGATCGTAGAGTTAAATAAAAAAAACTCTACGAACCAACTGGGAAGGTATAGTAGAGGTAAGATGCACTCCTCACATTTCATAAGACCAAATGACATGTGGAAGAAGGAAAATCAGTTTAATAGAAGAATGACTAAAGAACCACAAAGGTCCAAATGGAGAATGAACTCTCTCACACACACATGCATGCATCATACTAAGTGTTTTGTGTGCAATAGAGTAGGCCACAAAGCTACAAGATGCTATTATAATTCTATGCATGTGAGACCAAAGATCAAAAAAATTTGGGTCCCCAAGGGTACTAACAAAATAGGACCCATGCAAATATGGGTACCAAAATGAAGGTTCAATGTTATGACAGGAAAAGAGCTCCACGATCACAACCTGGTATCTGGATAGTGGATGCTCAAGACACATGACTGGGAACAAAGCCCTTCTGTCTAACTACATAGAGAAGGAGGGTCCCTCAGTCATCTTTAAAGACAACGGCTCAGGCAAGACAAGAGGATATGGCTCTGCTGGTAATGGTGCAGTATCGTTCAACAAAGTGGCATATGTGGAAGGTCTCTAACACAACCTTCTAAGCATCAGCCAACTCTGTGACAAAGGTCATCAAGTAACATTCCTCAACAACCAATGTCAAGTCGGAGATTTGAAGACATTTGCTGTAAAGCTAACCGGGACAAGAGAAGGAAATGTCTACACAGTAAATCTTGGACAACTAAGCTCAGACGAGACAATATGCTTTCTGACAAAAGCATTTGAAGAAATGAGCCGTCTATGGAATACACGGTTGTCCCACTTAAACTTCAAAAGCATGTCCAAATTGGCATCAAAAGATCTCGTTGCAGGCCTACCCAAATTCAACTTCGTTAAAGAAAGGCCATGCAATGCATGTTAGCTTGGAAAGCAAACTAGAAGCTCATTCAAGAGCAAAACAACCAACTCAATCGACAAGCCCTTGCAACTGCTTCACATGGATCTATTTGGGCCAATTTCAAAAACAAGTCTTGGAGGGAAAAGGTATTCACTAGTCATAGTCAACGACTACACCAGATTCACAAGGGTATTCTTTTTAACCTCAAAGGACGAAATAAGCTCCCAACTGATCAAGATGTTATGGCTGGTAATGAACGAGAAAAGAGAGAAAATCAAGGCCATAAGGAGTGATCACGAAAGAGAATTCGAGTTCTCAGAAATGGACTAATTATGCACAGACAATGGCATCAGTCATAACTTCTCAGCTCCACAAACTCCTCAACAAAATGGAGTAGCTGAAAGAAAGAATAAAACTTTGATAGAGGCTGGAAGAACTCTACTAGCAACAGCTCATCTACCTGAATACTTCTGGGCATAAGCGATCAACATTTCATGTTACACTCAGAATAGATCACTGATACACTCTACAATCAAGAAGACACCCTACAAACTGTGGAAAGGAAGAAAACCAAGTGTCAACTACTTTCATGTATCCGGCTGTGCATGCTACATTCTCAACAGTAGGAAGCAGTACTTGACAAAGTTTCAACCCAAGTCAGACGAAGGAATCTTTATTGGATATGCCACAGACAGCAAGGCCTACAAAGTGTTCAACAAAAAGACACTGAGTGTTGAAGTCTCGATTCACATCATCTTTGATGAAACAGACTTGGACAAAATAGTGCTTCAAGACACTACGACCGATAGTTCGGACACTACAAATGATGCCTTTGAGCTCAACACTACGATCGTAGTGCCAGATATTGAATCGTTGAGCAAAGAAATGATATCGTAGAGAGGCCTATGCCAAACAATGAACCTCCACACCAAGAAGAAGAAATAGATCTTGAAGGCCTAGGACAAGAAGGCATAAGGACAGATGTCCCAACAGGAAACCGATGGGCAAGAGATCACACTCAAGATCTAATCATTGGAGATCTGAGTGCAAGAGTCAAAACAAGAGCTGCCACCCAGAATGAATGCTTTTACCTAAGCTTCCTGTCACAAATGGAACCAAAGAAGATATAGGATGATATGGAAGACTCCAGCTGGGTAGAAGCCATGCAGGAAGAACTCAACCAATTTGAAAGAAGCAAAGTATGAAGATTGGTACCAAGACCAAAGAGTCATCCTGTCATTGGAACCAAATGGGTCTACAGAAACAAGATGGATGAAGATGGAGTAATAACCAGGAACAAGGCAAGATTAGTGGCCAAGGGCTACTCTCAGGAAGAAGGCATTGACTACGATGAGACATTTGCACATGTTACCAGAGCCATCAGAATCTTTCTTGACTTTGCTGCTCACATGAAGTTTAAGGTCTTCCAGATTGATGTCAAAAGTGCATTCCTGAATGGAGAACTTCAAGAAGAAGTCTATATAGAGCAACCTCCAGGTTTCATCAATCCAACTCTTTCTAATTATGTTTATAGATTAGACAAAGCCTTATATGGTCTTAAACAAGCACCTAGAGCATGGTATGAAACACTAACTAACTTTCTTATTGAAAATGGATTCACTAGAGGTAGAATAGATACCACATTATTCCTTAGAAAGCATAAAGACAAAGTCTTATTGGTTCAAATATATGTTGATGATATTATTTTTGGTTCTACTGATGAAAAGATATGTAAGAGATTCTCCAAGCTTATGCAGAGCAAGTTTGAAATGAGCATGATAGGTGAGCTGAACTTCTTCCTTGGACTGCAAGTGAAGCAGACTGATGAAGGAATATTCATAAACCAAGCCAAGTACATCAAAGATTTACTTAAGAAGTATGGCATGGAATCAGCCTCTCCCATGAAAACCCCAATTGCTCCTACAACCAAGCTTGACAAAGATGAAAAAGGTAAAAGTATTGATATAACTCAATACAGAGGTATGATAGGCTCTCTTTTATATCTAACTGTCAGTAGACCAGACATAATGTTTGCAACATGCATATGTGCTAGATTTTAGGCTAACCCTAAAGAATCACATTTAACTTCTATAAAGAGGATTTTCAGGTATCTCAAGGGTACACCTCACTTGGGGCTTTGGTATCCCAAGGAGTCCTCATTTGAACTAACAGGATACATAGATGCTGATTTTGCAGGCTGCAAAATATATAGAAAGAGTACTAGTGGCACCTGTCAATTGCTAGGAAAACAGACTTGTGTCATGGTTTAGCAAGAAGCAAAACTCAAAGATTCTACTTCAACCGCAGGAAGGTGAATATATATTGTCACTGGCAAATTCAATTGTATTCGAGATCCTATGGATGAAAAATCAGCTAGCTGACTATGTGTTTGATTTCAAATCCATTCCCATTCACTGTGATAAGACAAATGCCATAACAATAACTCATAATACTGTTATCTATTCTAGGACTATGTATATAGAAATAAGGTATCACTTCATTAGGGATCATGTGCAAAATGGAACTATATCCTTACAATATATCCCTACTGAAAATCAACTTGATAATGTCTTTAAAAAACCTCTAGATGAATCCAGGTTTAACAAGTTAATAAGTGAGCTAGGAATGCTTAATTTACAACCATGAAATATATGCTCTAGTATTTGCTAACTATACAGATACAAAGGCTATGGTTGAAATTGTAGACATGATCAAGGGAAGTCCACGATCGTAGAGCTGAAGTGACATGAAAGAAAACGATCGTAACATAGACTTAATAATCGTAGTGCAGACTCAACGATAGCAGAACTCCATCATCAAGAGGAGCATCATGTGATGATAAGTTTCAAAACAAAGCAATCTCTCTGATAAGCACCTCAGGAACAAACCTAACCCTTGACTCACTCCAAGAGGTTGGCCCTTCCTGAGCTACCTTAAAAGAATGGTAAGTCAAAAATCCATCACAAGAATCCGGTCAGACTCGACGATCGTAATTCAGACACGATGATTACTGGACAGACTCAACGATCATAGTTCAGACTCGACAAATGCAAAGCAGACTTAACGATCACAAAAGCTACCTTAACGATCGTAGTCCTCCCTAAAGACACATCAGCTCTGTAGGAGCAAATCAGTACTATCCTCCACAGTCAAATTCATAGAGCCAAGCAGAAGTTGACACCTGCCCCACTAAAAAAAAATTGAGAGAGGGAAACTACAAGTACAATTCGAAAATGCCTTTTTGAAATAAAAAGTTCAAAAGGCTTATCTCTCTTCTCTCTCTCTCTACAAGCAGAAACCCTAACCCCAAAGAAAGCTCAAGCAACCTTACTTCCTTCAACGATAGAAATGGCAACCTCAAACGTCGTCTCCGACTACAGACTATGCTTCGATGAGTTCCAAATCGCTGAACCCAAATTTCACAAGACACTGTCATTATTGAAGAAAGCGGGTCTTGACGAAGCTCTGGGTATAGACACATTGATCTACCCCAAGCTAGTGAAAGAATTCTACAGGAATGGTGTGTTAGAGAATGACGCCATCACTACAAAAGTAAGGGAAATGGAAATCAGACTGAAGGCTGAAGACATCAAACTAGCCCTAGGTCTCAAATCTGAAGGCTATTCGTTCATAGATGGCGTAGACTTCCACGAGGGACTTAAAAGAATGCATCACAAGAAATCCCCCTCTGTAAAAGGATACAAGAAGAAGGAGTTTCCTCAGAGGTATAAATTTCTGGCTGACATTGTTGGGAAGTCTATAGGCTTCAAGAGCACTGGGCACGATTCTGTAAATGTGGTGCAGCTAAAGCTCATGACTGCCATAAGCTGTGGGATACAGCTTAACTATGGAGCCCTACTGCTAGAATGGATAGGAAAATGGATTCTCAACTCAAAGATGACAAAGGGTTCTCAAAAGATGCTCTACAGACGATTCATAAGCATATTACTACAGTCTACTCTGGGTGATAAGATTGGGGATGATGAAGGAGAGTCCATCAAATCCAAATAGACGAATGACCCAGTAACTGTTTGAGAATTGGAAAAGGAATCCAGCAGAGTATGCACGCATGATGACTGAGTCCAGTGGAAGAACTGGTGATCTGAAGGATTAAGGCATTCTAGGAAATATGTATGTTGTCAAGGAAACTGAAGAAGAAGAAGAAACAAATAAATAAGCACCCACTGCCCTGATAAACCTGTAGAGTCCTCTGACATTAAGACTCTAAGGATCCTGAGAAAGAGGCAACAGCAGGCTGAGGCAGAAGAAGATAGAGCTACCATATCTCAGCTGTTGAAGAAGAATAAGATCAGCCACAAACCCAAAAGGCCATCTATCGCTTCAATCGTAGAGTCTCTACTGATCGTAGAGACCAAACTAAACACCTCGAGTAAAGAAGATGCTACACTTGATAGTCTGGGTGATCAACAGGACAAAACTAAAGTTGTGGCTCAGCCTAGAAAATTAAGAAGAAAACTGGTCAAGAAATATATCCTTGTTAATGAACAAGTGCTCAAGGAAGAAGACAAGAGAATGGCAGCCAAAAAGGAACTCTCCAAAGCAAGCCAAGAGGACAATTCTGTAGTTGAGGGGGAGATCCCTGAAGTTCTTATGATAGAGAATACACCAGTTGAGGGGGAGATTCCCTCTTCATCCACAAATGAATACTTCAACCTTGATCTTTCCCTCTACTCCTTGCAAGATCAATTTAAGAAGACATCCCCTCCTTTAACCAATCCTCAACTCAGTGATCTACTCTCAGATCTGCCCACGAAAGCTGAGTTAAATGAAGTTTCTAAGAACATGATAAAAAATATCGATGAAAGCCTTGAAACTCACTCAGAACACATTCATCTTAGGCTGACACAAATGATCATTGCTGCAAACAATCTCCCAGGCACTCTAAATGCTAAGCTTACAAAGAAGCTGAGGGAGATCATCAAGGAAATGATTAAAAGCATAAAGGACAGAGAGGATATTCATTTCTGGATAGCCAATAAACAAAGAGAGGCCGTTCTTGAATTACAAAAATCTCAAGAAGCCCATAATAACCTTATGATGGAGAACATCATCAGCTTGAAAACTGCAGTCAAAGAATTTCAAAAAGCCTACGTAAACCAAGAACAGCAAACTGATGTTGTTCTAGCCGTCCTCTGAAACAAAGAGGCTCGATCTGAAGCTCTGATCAAGGAAAGTCGAGAGGACATTGCTCAAACTCAAAGCCAACTAAACGAGCTTGTACAAGGAGTGACTCGACTATCTGAAAACATTCGAACCCTTGATGCTGATATAAAATGGAGAATAAAGGGAAAAGAGAAGGAGGCCAAGGTAGAGGCAGAGGAGTTTAAGGAGGTCAGGGCAGAGGCAGAGGAAGGAGTCCTCTTGCAAGACAATTCCACCAATAGACTCCACGATCAAGCAATCAGACTCAACGATCTGATCAGTAGGAAGTCTTAATGGCTCAGCCAATAAGGAGTCAAGGGCCAGCTACCAACTCACAAAATGTGACCACTACAGGCCTGAGAATACCAATTGGAGATCCTGCATTCATGAATAGGCATGATCATAACCCAAGGATAAGCCCAAGTGAGCTGGAAGAGATAGCTAGAACGAATGAAGCAAAAACGATCCAAAATTCCAGACTTGCGTCCTTTTGAGGACGACAATGAGAGAAGGTTTCAGAGGTTAAGCAAGTGGATCATGGAAACAAGGAATGAATTCGAAAACTCTGACATAGAAGAAGCAATGGCTGCCGAAGACCAGAAAGCATTGAGGGACTTTGCAACACCTAAGGTGACTGAGTTGCAGTCGAGTATTACCAGGCGTGCAATAGCTGCGAATACTTTCGAAATCAAGCCTGGGACAATTCAGATGATACAAAACTTGGTTCAGTTTGGGGGACTTGTAAATGATGATCCTAACGAGCATTTGATCAGTTTTCTAGAGATATGCGACACTTTCAAGTACAATGGGGTGTCGGACGAAGCAGTTAGACTTTTCTTGTTCCCATTCACTCTGCGAGACAAGGCGAAGAGCTAATTACACTCTCTACCAGTAGGTTCGATAACAACATAGGATGACCTAGCTCATAAATTTTTAGCAAAATTTTTCCCGCTAACGAAAACTGCAAAGATGAGGAATGAGATCACCATGTTTGATCAGCAACATGGGGAGTCATTGTATGAGCCATGGGAGAGATATAAAGAATTTTTCAGAAAATGCCCACATCACGGATTGCCTAAGTGGTTGCAGATGAATACATTTTACAACGGATTACATAGGAATCTCAGGACGAGTATTGATGCAGCATCGGGGGGAGCTTTTGTGGCAAAGAACTATGAGGAGGCATATCAGTTGATAGAGACAATGGATGCTAACAACTATTAATGGCCCATGGCAAGAATGACATAACCTACAGTCGCTGGAGTGTTAGAGATAGATGGAGTGACGGCAATAACATCACAGATTTTAGCACTCTCTAAGAAGTTTAACATTTGGTCAGGGGGACAGAAACAACAAGTTGTAATTATTTGTGAGTTGTGCGCGGGTGAACATTCAACGGATCAATACTCAATCAACCCAGAGTCAGTACAATTCATGAGTAGTTACAACAGAATTCCTCAAAATACATATCAAAATGCATATAATCAGGGGAATAAGAATCATCCGATTTTGTCATGGAATAATAATCAGAATCAGCAAGCCCACGACCGTCGTATCCCCCAGGATTTTAGAATCAACCGCAACCAACTCAACATCAAAAGAGGAAATCAGATTTAGAGGAAATGTTTTCGAAGTATATAATAAGCAACGAGGTTGTAATGAAAAACCAAGCAATAGCTATCAAGAATCAGGAAAATTAGATGGGACAGTTAGCGTCTGCTTTGAACGACAAATCACAAGGGACTCTACTGAGTGACACCGAAATAAATCCAAAGGGAAATCATAAACAGTGTAATGCAATCACACTCAGGAATGGTAAGGAGTTGGGTTATAATTTTGATGAGAAAGCCAGTACAAGAGACGAAGGTGAGGACGCACTGAATGACTTAAACACGAAATCTACAGAGAAAGGGGTAAAAAAAATAAAGAAAGATGAACTAATTTCAGTTACACCACCGGTACCCTTTCCTCGAAGGCCAGAAAGTGACAAGTTGAAGAATCAATTTTTGAGGTTCATGGATATATTCATATAATTACATATCAATATTCCATTTGCCGAAGCACTGGAGCAGATGCCAAGTTACATTAAGTTCATGAAAGACATACTGTCAAAGAAACGCAAGCTCCAGGATTTTGAAATAGTGGCATTAACCGAAGAATGCAGTGCAATACTGCAAAGAAAGCTCCCTCCTAAATTAAAAGATCCAGGGAGTTTCACAAACCCGTGTGCAATTGGAAATCAAGATGTGCAGAGAGCGCTATGCGATCTAGGAGCGAGTATTAATCTTATGCCACTAATAATTTACCGAAAGTTGGGATTAAAGGAAGCAAAACCGACCAACATTAGTCTATATCTTGCAGATAGATCTTTAACATATCCAATAGGAATAGTTGAAGACGCATTGGTTAAGGTTGATTCATTGATTTTTCTGGCTAATTTTGTGGTACTAGACTTTGAGGAAGACAAGAACGTCCCTATTATTTTGGGAAGACCATTTCTGGCAACAGGACGAACACTAATTGACGTACCTAGCGGAGAACTTATTATGAAAGTGTTTGATCAGGTGATAAAGGTGAAGGTGTTTAAAGAAATCCCAATCCCAACTGATAACTAATAGTGCGAATGGATCGAGAAATCTACACGTCTCAAGTTCCGGGATTGCAAAGAGGATAGTGGTCTTAGGTCATTAATTGAGGATAGAATTTCACATTCATTACCTAACATTCAAGTGAACGAACACACATTACAACAGTGTTGGTGTTATGCGACAAATAAAAATTATGTCGCGGGGAGCCAAATCGATCCGGGATGAAACAGGGAGTAGTCAGGCTGAATGACTTAAAATAAAGCGTTAATTGGGAGGCAACCCAATCATTTCTTTTTAGTTTATTTTTATTTTTACTTTTATTATGTTATTTTTGATTGATTTTCATACTATTTATATTATATCTTAGGATATTAGTTTCATTAGGTAGTTATTTCGTTCTATGATTCTTGAAAATCTCTCAATCAAGCTCAAATCGATCAACAATCTATTCGCGTATGTGTTTTATGATTTGCAGGAGGTTTAAATTGTGAGTAATTGGAGCTACATGCAAGAAAAGAAGAGAACTAAGCTCAGTTGCAATGCCAAATTGGAAGTCACAAATCCGAAGTTAGGGGACTAGCCTACCGGGGTGGGCTTTTTGTTTTATACCCCATGGCCATGGGGTCCTTAATTTCAGGCGATCACTTTCAGGCAGATTACATTACATCCACCCACTACCCTCCTTCTCCTACACTACAACATGAACCTCCATACATTCCCACTTCTTAACCCACGATTACCACTTCAACCCCCATCCATTACACCCACTTCACCACTACTCCATCTTCCAATTCCATTAACCACTACTTCACTCCATCAATCCATTACTTCTACCCCTCTTCATCCCACCACTAATATATAAATACAACCTCTCAACCCAAGTTCACCACATCCTTCCATCTCCATCTCCATCTCCAAGAGCTACGAATTACACAAATCACTAAGGCAAGTGTAGAGCAATCGAGTGTACGTCACAATTCGACATGTTCTTCATCTTCTCTTACCATAATTGCCATAGAAATCACCAAGTTTGGGGGAGAAAATAGTGCGCACACCAAGTGTTTGTCAGATTGTGTGAGTATAGTTTGGGAGTGAATTTCGTTACTAAGGCATCTAGAATTCAATGGCATCTCAACCTACATCCAAACGACAACGAGGAGAGAGTTCAAGGCCAATTCCACCATCCCGCACATTCGACCGCCGCAAGTTCAAAAGTGTCACCGCCGCCGACCAGTACGACTACATGGTCACAAAGGCACTTACACCGGAGCGAGGGTTGGCACCGGATGCCCACGACGGTGAAATGATGCAACAGATTTATCATAAAAGGTGGGTCAAGTTCACTGAAGAGCCCGAGCCCGCCACTATTAATGTGGTCAAGGAGTTCTACGCTAAAGCCGAGGACAAGGCACCGTTCAATGCCTTCGTGCGGAGTCGAATGGTCCCGCTTGATCTTGATGCCATCAACATGTATTATCGATTCATGGGTGCCTAAACGAAGGTCAATATGCTCATTTGAGGGATTTCGACCCTGACTTTGAGGAGGTTCTCAAAGAAATGACCAAGACATGAATAACGTGGATAAAGGGTCGAAAAGGAGGCATGGTGTTCTTCATAGCAAAGATCTCAGTCGGTATGGGAAAATTTGGTACGCCTTCTTATGTGCGAAATTATTGCCAACCACGCACACCTCAAACGTCACCAAAGAGAAGGCACTACTCCTATATGCTATTTTGCAAGACTTTATCATCGATGTTGGGGCCATAATCTGTTTTTCCATTCGTCGATGTCTACGGGGAAATTTTTCAGGCGGCTTGCCACACCCATCCCTCATTTGTGGGTTGTGTTATCAAGCAGGAGTTCGATGGTCCGATGATGAGCCCACTCAGATGCCGTTGCAGCTACTAGACAACAGAATGATCGCGCGGTATTCAGTGTGGGCCAGGGGTGAATCTCATCTTAGAGGTTTAGGATTTGTATTTCCATCAGCTTCGGAGGACGAATCTGACGCTGAAGACACCTCGGATGATGAGGATGCCACTATGGGAGAAGAAGAAGCTGAGGCACACCCAACGTCTGATGCCTTATCTAACCCTCAAGTTCTTGCATTCCAACAACAAATGGAGGAGCACAACAAGGAAACTCGACGAGAGATGAGGCGGCTCGCTACGAGACAAGACCACATGTTTGATGTAATGAACATGTCGTTCGCATCTTTGAATACGACACTCCAGAGTTTCAATCCAGCTGCACAATTTCCATATCAGCAGCCCGTCCCAATGCCAAGGTTTCCACCAAGCAACTCCGAGGGAGAAGATCAACCACCACCACCCCAGACTTAGAAAATTACTAGGAAGTCCTCACTCATTTTATTGCTATATCCATACAATGAGGACATTGTTTTTATTAAGTTTGGGGGAGTTAGTTTTATTATGCATTTATTTTATATGCATAATGTCTTTATTTAGTATTGCATTTTAGTTTGCATAATATTGTTAGCATTTCTGTAATCATATAGTTGCATAGTAGTTTAGATTACATAGTTAGTTTAATTTTTATGTTTGCATTCACGTTAAGCATATATATATAAAAAATGAAAAAAAATTTAAATAAAAAGAATAAAATTTTAGTTACCTATTGTGTTCATTGTGCATATGTCCAGCAGTCTTTGTAGTCATGTTTATTTTGGCCAATGATGAAATTAAGATTAAGTAGACAAATACAGTACTGATTGTTAGAACGGTGATTTAGTTTTGAATCATGACTCGAATTTTGTGCGTGTTTGAAACTGGTATAAAAAGGGTAGCACGTTAATAACTTTTGTGTTAACTGATTGATTTAAATCGATACATAAATAGTTTCTAAAGGATAATGCTAGAATAAATAAGAGAATGACATGAATAGGCAGTGAAGACAACAAATTAGGCAAAAACCTAAGTTTGGGGGAAAGAGTAAGGTATATAAGCTTCAGAAGAAAAAAACGAAATAAAAGCTAGTTGAGTCGTGTGGTGGGTTGAGGAGAAATACTCCCCATAAACACAAGCGTGAGATGGAGTGTAAAACGAACTCACCAACCATCTATATAAAGAAAAAAAGAAGCAAGAAGAAAAGAAAAATAAAGAGAAGATGGGAAATAAGGGCCAAGAGCCACCGTCAATGAAAAAAAAGAGTATGAATACCATATTTAAACCCCTAATCTTGGTAATTGTTTGATTTGAGTTGGAACTTGTTTGTTTTTTGAAATTTTTGAGTTTATTCTGTATGAATCCTAATAAGAGATTGGTTATGTGTTGAATTTGAATTTGAATCAGTTAGTATAAATGTTACCCACACACAAACGATATTAGTGATGATACGTATAAGATTCGAGGAATTGATGAGAAGTTATTGATTTGTTTTAATATGAAGTGTGGTAATGTTTGATTGATTTTTCTGAGGCCGGATGAATAAATTTGATTCTATGATACAGTTGGATTCGTAATCATTTAGTTAGATATATTACATATTATTGCATTGCAGAGCAGGTAGTTTGTTTTGTGCTCGAGGACTAGCACGGTTTAAGTTTGGGGGATTTTGATAAGTGGATTTTATATCCACGTATTGATGTCCATTTTAAGCATAATCATTGTTTATTCGTTGCATTCATGTTCATTCTTACTTGTTTCTAGTTATTTCATATGTAGGGTGGTTGGTGTAGCGAATGATGCGAAAAGGAGGCATTTGGAGCATATTTGGGGCAAGTTTTGTGACGCCCCTAAAATTAGGTATACATCACCCATCTTGAGTCGCCAGATACATGGTACAGAATTCAAATACAACTTAATAATACAACTGTCGTGTACAATACGACAAAACATAAATTGTGAGTTTGAATATAAATATTGTCTACTAGAGAGTATACAAACTCAAAAGGAGTCCTGATTACAATTATTATCACACTATTTCACAGAATAGTGAGGACTACTAATGCACCATCTAGGACCATCACTCCGCTTCCCCGACTCGTCTCCAAATATATTCTCATTTCACGATGAGAACAAAGGAAAAAGAAAAGGTGAGCTCAACTAGCCCAAGAAGAAATATTATGACTAAGATAATGCGTAATAAATTATCATTAGCCTTGAGCAAAGGTTAAACCGATACAATATAACAAACATCAATTTTAACTGCAGCGAACAAGCAATCCATTAAAAGAGTCAAGTAGAGAATAAAATCTACTATCTTTTATGATTTAAATGGTTTTTCATCACTTTTATCGCTGGGACTAAGCTTAATAAATAATCCACATCATCGAATCACCCCTACACTACAGCCAAGGATATTCTTTAGTATCACGACCATAATTATCCATGCACTACGGGCCAAGAATATTTGTGTATTCATTAATGGTCATGATCATGCCAACAATCATCCCATCAATGAACTACGGGCCAATGAGGACTTTTACCACATCATTTGTAACATTACGGTTATGATTACACCGAATAATCCCTGGTCATAATCATACCAAGTCCATCTAAGCACTACAGGCCACAGATGACTTTCAACAAAATATAAGCATGAGGATGATGACACTGATATAAGAATTCAATAAAACAAGTTCAAGAATTAATTTGTCCAAGAACCAATAACATCCAAATTATCAACATGATAGTGCTTTGTAGAGTAAAATTCAAGAATGCTCAGAAGAATATTTCCATGAAAAGATACTGGATGAAGCGCAATTATCAAGGATATTCTACTAATTTCATGGAGTATGGAAGTCAAAGTTTTAACTAACTGAGTATAATAAAGAATGGAATAACAAAAGATCAACATGCATGCGGTACTTCGCATAGACAGGTTATTCCAATAGAATAATAATTAACGGAACCAGGTCATGCGTAAAGCACAGACATGATGTTCCAACAGAATAATAAAGAATAGAATAATAACAGAAATCACCATGCATGCAATTGATTGCCATGACAGGTTATTCCAATGTAATACCAATAAAGATTTTAACCAGTCCGGGCGTAAAACGCATGAGCATGGATATTCCAACAAAATAATAAAGAATGAAATAACAGAAGAATTTCACCAAGTATAGGGTATCCAGCATATACAAAAGTTATTCCAACGTAATAATAAAGAATGAAATAATGTAAGTTCTCTTCATGAATAAGAAAGAAAGAATACCCCTTATGAGTACAACAAATAATATTCCCTACCTTAGAAAGAAGAGTCTTCGGATATAGAAGTAGTGAAGTAGCGAACACTTTTCTTCTTTCTCTCTATAGTTTATCTCTAGAGTTTCAAAGTGAATTAAAAAAAATAATGAATGAATGAGCTTCTATTTATAGAAAAATGGATCAAGATAGTAACTAACTCATGAAATCGGTCCGTTGATTTACTTTAATCTGACGGTCCATATTTAAAGCAAAATCTTTTAAATAAAATATAGTATATTCTATTTATAATCTAATAAAACGAATAACTTTATAAAAGATTTTACTATGCAAACATTTATCGCAGTACTTATACAAACACTATGCATAATAAAATATAATATATTCTAATTATTTTCTAATAAAATAGATAACTTTATAAAAGTATTCATTTTTATATAAAAAGATTTTACTATACAAAAATACTATGCAAGCACTTTATGCAACACTATGCATAATAAAATATAATATATTTTATTTATAGAATAACTTTACAAAAGTATTACATTTTATATAAAAAGATTTTACTATGTAAAATACTATGCGCAGACACTATGCAATACTATGCATAATAGAATATAATATATTCTATTTATAGAATAACTTTATAAAAGTATTCTGCTTTTATTACATTAATAATACCAATAAAATAAAACCGAGTGACTTATCACGTAAGCATCAATAATCAATACTGGTATGTGCTACTATGCAACCCACGCCATTATTCTTTTTTTTAACACCGGGGTGTTTCAACAGTTAACGGTAAAACTTCCGCCGTTATTTCCATAAAATATTTTTGTCATTTTCTCAATCCAACAATAATTCCGTTATGGGGTCCACCAATGATTGTACCGTCATACGGATATTCCCCGACAAAAAGAATATTCCCCAACCAATCGAATATTATATAACAACTTGAGTACTTTGCAAAATTTATAAATATTACCCACAACTATAACATTATATCAAATCCACACCATAATATTCAAAAAATTATGTCGAGAAAATTAAATATTTATTCATAAAATCTGGGGTCTCACAAGTTTGGAAAATGGCACCACCAACAACAATATGCCATGCCATGTAGGTCAGTTTTGTTTTTATATATACTACCCATTGGGCGGGGATGTCGGATTCTGAGTCTCCTAGCTTGATCGAAAGTCTGCTGGATTGAGAATTGAGGGACATGGATAGCATATGGACTCTATTTGCTGAGGGATATCGACCAAAACTTGGTGGTGGATATATAGTGCACTATAAACAACGAATTAATCATCATGCAATGCAACTAACGAAAATTAATTGCAAATTTTCATAGCGAGCAACGGAGCGGAGATTTTGAAGAACGATCGTATTGATTTCGGATTGCGACTAAAGTGAAGTGTGTTTTGCGTTATTCTTCTACTTTTGTCTATTTCTGTGATTAAGAAGATGATATCTTTGATTCATTCAATTTTTATTTCATTCGTTATGAACTAATTACTTTTTAGGCTTAAGACGGATCTTTAAGTGGAACGATGGTTATGTAAACTTTGATTTCAGTTTAATAAACTATTCTCGGGTTTATCTATATTAATTTAAGAGTGAATTTATGAATTGCCTGATCAACGAATCTTTGTGGACTTGTATGAACTCGAGAGATGAAATACAGTCTAGACTTAATTAATATAACATGTGTTCTAGATTTATGTGAATGAACAGAATCTTGATGAATGTTAGGGTAGAGATATACTTGACATCGCATGTAATCTGAAAAAGAACTTCAACTTCAACCTTCTTTAATTGTAATTCACATAGAGATTTAGTGAGTTAGTTAATTAAGGTGTTTAACGTAATTCTATCTTAATTGTGGATTTGGGTTAATACGGTATTCGTGCATCGAGAGGTGGCTAGTTCTACATACGTGTTCTTGATTAATAAACTGGGATAGTGAATTAAACTGGATTAAAGGTGTACTAATCTGAGTGGTACTTAGAGTGAAGTCGGAAGCCTAATTCTCCATTATTTGTTTAAAAATTCAGTGTTTATCGTTTATTGATTGTGTGGTGATATTAATAGTTTTAATACTGTTAGTTACAAACTGGAAATTGATTAGTTTAATAAAATTATGATTAATAGGAAATTGGTAATTGTGAGGTTTAAATTCTTACTATGTCTTTGAGGAAACTATACTCTACTTACTATTATATTACTTGTTGACCACGTATACTTGCGTATTGTGCGTAATTAGATTTTACCCAACAGTTGCTCATGTTCTGTTTGTAAAGATGAAAGATGAAAGTATGTGACTTTATATTGACTATCGGGAGTTGAATAATGTCTCCATCAAAAATAGGTTTTTGTTACCTCGTATTGATTACCTGTTTGACCAGTTGAAAGGCGCCAAATTCTTTTCAAAGATCGATCTTCATTCCAGATATCATTAGTTAAAGATTTAAACCGATGACATTCCAAAGACTGCTTTCAGAACTCGGTACGGGAATTATAATTTCCTAGTCTTGCCCTTTGGATTGACTAATGCTCATGCCACCTTCATGGATATGATGAACCGAGTATTCAAGAAATATTTGGATCACTTTGTAGTCGTCTTTATTGATGACATCCTCATTTACTCCAAAAGCTGTGAAGATCATGAGCAACACTTGAGGCTGATACTCCAAAAGCTTTGTGAAAATAAGTTATATGCCAAGTTGAAGAAATGCGAGTTCTAGCTTGAGGAAGATTGAGGCAATTCAAAGCTGGGAGCAACCTAAGTCAGTGACCAAAGTACGTAGCTTTCTCGGCTTAGCTGGTTATTATGGGAGATTCATGGAAGGATTTTCTCGAATCGTTACTCCATTTAACTCAGCTGACTCGAAAAGATACAAAATTCGGTTGGAGCGAGGAATGTGAGAAAAGTTTTCAAGAACTCAAGAGTAGACTCATTTCAGCATCTGTTCTGACAATACCATCTGGTTCGGAGGGATTTGTCATCTAAAGCGATGCTTCGGGCATAGGGCTATGATGTGTTCTCATGCAACATGGGAAAGTCATAGCCTATGCC
Organism: Panax ginseng; assembly: GCA_020205605.1. Classification (NCBI taxonomy): domain Eukaryota; kingdom Viridiplantae; phylum Streptophyta; class Magnoliopsida; order Apiales; family Araliaceae; genus Panax; species Panax ginseng. The sequence goes on along the minus strand of CM035136.1, from coordinate 50,227,559 downwards.
TCACGACAACTCAAAGAATATGAGAGGAATAATCCTACTCATGATCTACAGTTGGCAGCTGTCATTTTCGCACTTAAAATCTAGAGGCATTACCTGTATGGGGAGAAAGTGGAGATCTATACGGATCATAAAATCCTCAAATATTTCTTCACCCAAAAGGAGCTCAACATGCGGCAATTACGTTGGCTTAAGCTGTTGAAAGATTACGATCATACCATTCAATACCATCTTGGAAAAGCAAATGTGGTAGCTGACGCATTGGGTAAAAGATCATATACGGGTACAAGTGCTATATTGTCAACGTAAAGGCCCATTTTATATGACTTACAAATGATGGAGATAGAGATAAAGACTCCAAGGATCCACGTGATGATGGAAAATATACTAGTAGAACCAACTTTAATTGATAAAGTTAAAGTTGCTCTACAGACCTGTAGCTGATGCGTATGAGGAAGAAAGTACAAGAAGGTGCTATTCCAGAAGAAAGAATCGATGAAGAAGGAATACTTCGGGTCAACTCCAGACTTTGTGTTCCTAACGACTGTGACGCCCCCAAATTCAGGTACTTGAAACTCGAACCCGGTGCTTCATGATACCATTTCTATGAGCGGAATAATACTAATAATAATAACAATAATATAAATATCAAACTTAATCTACATATATCAGAGTCTTAATCCCAGGTACGCGACCTTTAAACATTCATTACATGATACTTAATATATATATATATATATATATATATCATTTTTATCTCAATAAAGTTAAACTATTACATATTATATCACCAACTTATTCTGCAACCTTCCCTTTCCATTTGTTCTTAGCCGAGCTTTCTGGTTGTTCACACTTAGTTGAAAACATTTTAAATTATGCAAGGATGAGCATTTGGGTGCCCACCAAGTAATAACAATTATAAATATTAGCTTAAAGGATTAAATGTTTTCTTTGTACGACACTTCTACAACGAATCCACAGTTGTGAAGTAAGCTGAACCAATAATAACAATATATTAATTGTATATCAAATTTTTGAAACAATGTACTGACTATAATTGCAGATTAGTCGACAAACTATAAACATTGTTTTTTATTTTCAAAAAGGTTAAACAGAACTTCATTTGCAAACCGTCATAACTTACAGGCACGGGGGGTGATCAGCCCGTTATGCCATGTATTGATCAATACTACATGCAAGAACGATATTATCGTTCATCTGATCCGGCTTTGGCGCACAAAAGTTTTCCCATGTACGGGATGTTCATACTTAGTTGGGAATCCGAACAAAAACAATTTGGTCGGATAATAATAAGGTTTTATCTTGTTCAACAATATTTCTAAGTTCGTGTCTAGCCAAAGCAAATAGCTTAGACGGCTTTGAAATTAACGTAAACATAATGGAATTTAATAAGTATATATCAAAATGTGATTAAATATAATGATTATCCAAGTGAGGACACTTATATAACCATAATTAGAAATTAACGAAAAGAATAAATATCTGAATTATAATATAGTAATGTGTTGATAAACAATGATCACATACATAATCGATAACAATAGATTTAATAATCTAGCACAATGATAATATAATTCTGAAACTTTTTTACTTATGTCCATTGCATAAAGTAAATGCAAAGGTAGGATATTAAAAGACATTAATTATAACTTAAAATATTTTTAATTCATTTATATCCTTTTTAAATGATTTTGAAATTAATAAAACCATTTTAAACTTTTTATTTAATATAAATATTAAATAAATTTAATATCATTAATATTAAATTATTAATGAAATTATCCTTTAAATATTAAAAGTTATATTTTATAACGATTAAATACTTTATTTTCATTTTAAATGATTTTTATAATATTAAAAATCATTTTAAATTAATTTATTCAATATAATTATTAAATAACTCTAATATCATTAATATTAAAATAATAATATTTTTCATGACAAAATATCAAAAGTTATATTATATAACTTCAAATATTTTTATAACCTTTAAATAATTTTTATATGATTTTTAAATCATTAATCATATTTTTCATATTTTATTTAATACATTTATTAAATATCTTAATTATCATTAATATTAATTTATTAATGAAATTTAACACAAAATATGAAAAGTTATTAAAAATAACTTAAAATATTTTCTTATACCCTAATATAATTTTAAATGATTTTTCAAGTATTAAAATCATTTTTAAATAATTATTTAATATAAAATTAAATACCTTTAATATTCCAACAATATTAAATATTTATGAAATATATTAAAAACTAAATTTTAGGCTTTAAAATAATTTTTAGTAATTTATTATGTATTTTTAATAATTAAAAACTATTTTTTTCTATTTATTAAATAAAATAATTATTTTCAAAAATTATCTATCGCTAAAAGTGGCTTTAGTGACAAAACTATCGCTGATCGTGTTCTTCAGCGAACCCAAATCTTCATAGCCGGTTTGCAAGGTTGCTAGTTTGACCATGCATAGATCTTAGATCATGAAGTTTCTCGGTTATAAATTTAGTTAATGTTGTAGTACTGGTGTAGTACTACAACTCTAAAAAAGTTTTCATGGCCAAATCATAATACAACCAAGAGATCTAAGCCATCAAAGTGGTTGTCAGAGACTGTTCTTTATTTTTGGGTTGCCCAGAAATGAATAATAGTTCGTGAGACCTACTTTGGGCTTCCACAACTTGCAATATATGTGATGTTTTAGTGATCTTAAGATTTTAATGTGTAGACAAAATGTAGGTGTAGAGATCTATTACACAACCTCATCATAACAACAACACCATCTTAAGATACATGTCGGTCAAACCATGTCAGAAGACCTAGTCATGCGTTTTCTGGGTTACCTAGAAAACGTATTTCATGGTCTTCCGGCTTGGTTTGACCGTTCACTGTGACCTACCTGACAAAGTTTTAGGCAATCTAAAATCTTGAATTAACAGTTAATATAACATACAACAACCTGGATATAAGAACAAGAACAAAACAATAAACACAAGAAAGATCTGGGCGCTTGAATAAGTTGTCAGGCCCTTTCTGGGAAGTTTTTGGGTTACCCAAAAATGCCCAGTCATGGCCGGTCAACGAATTTTGACCATAAATATCTCACAATTTGTTCATGTTATGACCTTGATTCAAGTTCCAGAGTAAAGATCTCATAGCACATTACAATATCAAACACTTAAAACACCAAAACAATAAACACACTGAGATCTAGAAGGTCTAACATTCGGTTGTCAGACCACATTAGAAAATTTTCCAAATTTTGTAAAACACTAGATCTGAGCCTATAGATGTTATGGATCTAACATCTATCAACTCAGATCATCATTAAACACTACTAACAACATGTTTAACACAAAAAACTAACATCTAACAAAGGATCAAAGATCAGATTTTAGGTTTAGTGTTTTATACCTTTCCTGATAAATATTTATTCAAGCTTTCTGATTTGCTATAGGTGTTAGGGGGGATTTGTTTTAGACTGATCTAGCACTAGAATTTCATGGTTTTTGAGTTGAGAGTGATTGGTTGAGTGTTTGTGCAAAAATGAGCTTAAATGTGACACTTTCTATCTCCAATCCTATATATATAAGTCTTGGATGCAATGGATTGGTTGTTAAATGGCTGATATGCTAGAGACTTTAGTCACATGTGGTTGTTAGATTAGGTCACCCACTAAAGTGTTTTCCAAAAATACAAGTTACCTAACAATTATGCAAGAGGGGCAATATGGTCAGTTTTCTAACAAATTTAATGGCATTATGGTAACATGGCAAACTCTTAGGGTTTAACCCTTAGGGTTTAACCCTAAGGTTCTACAATGTTATTTTATAGGATTTTTGCAATAAGGGTTTAAAATGTAAAATTTTAGTTTCCTAAGAATGTATTTAGAGTTTACTAATTATAATTAGTTTTCTAATTACATTATACTTGAACATTTAGGGTTTAAGATCCAATAATTAGCATTAGGGCTTACAATTAATAATTAGGGTTACCAATTTAGCAAATTAGGGTTTCTAGTTTAGTAGTTAGGGTTTTTTAATTACTAATTAGGGTTTTCAAAAATTAGGGTTTCCCTAATTAATAATTATAATTCTAACACTTGTTATTAATCACAATAACACAATTTTTGCCCTATCTTAAACTCCGATTTTGAGTTTCAAATTAGGGTTATACAACTTAATATTAAAGTTTTCTAAATCTATACCATAATTGACTAACCATTATCAATACGTACATACAATACATATTTATAGCACTGAAATAAAATAATATTAAATTATTATTCTCATTCCTTGATCAAAATCCAAAATTAGGGTTTGGATTCCATATCTGATTTAGCTTCCATATATAACACTTATTAATTAAGTTAAAAATACTTAACTTAACTAATCTGAAATAAATTCATATAATAAAATAAAATAATTATTATAATTATTCTATAATCATTTCATATATTATTTAAATAATATATAATCATATTTTATGAAAATAATTAATAAAAATATTTTTACTATAAAATTAATTATTATAAGAATATAGTTTATAATGATTAATAATTCTTAAAAATTTATTTGTAATTATTTAGGTAATAAATAAATTTTTATTTATCACAATTATACATACACATTACCTGGGCACGGATTTTGGGTAAGTTTGCAAAAAGTTATGGGCACGGATTTACGATTCAGTTCGGCATATCATCCTCAGACGGACGGGCAGTCGAAGAGGACTATTTAAACTCTCGAGGATTTATTATGACTCTATGTACTTGACTTCAAAAGAAGTTGGGACAAGTTCTTGCCATTAGTAGAATTCTCCTACAACAACAATTATCAAGCAAGTATAGGCATGGCGCCATTCGAGGCGTTTTATGGAAGAAGGTGTCGTTCTCCAGTATGCTGGGACGAGGTGAGTGAAGCAACGTTGTTAGGACCAAAATTTGTACGCATGACGATGGAAATGATTCAAATGATCCAACAATGTATAAAGACCTCACAAGATCGACAAAAGAGTTATGCAGATCTTCATCGAAGAGGCGTGGAATTCAATGTTGGATAGCATGTATTGTTACGTGTTGCTCCGTGGAAATGAGTCACAAGATTTTGAAAGAGAGAAAAGCTCAATCCTCGATTCATTGGCCCATCTGAAATCCTCAATCGAGTAGGAAATGTGGCTTATAGACTCACCTTCCCGCCAAGTATGTCTCGTGTTCATAACGTTTTTTTATATATACATGTTATGTAAATATGTGGAAGACCCGAACCACATTATTGAGTTAGAACCAGACGAAATAGCAGAAGATTTAATGTATGAAGAGGTACTTGTTAAAATCTTGGATAAGAAGGAACATATTCTATGCTCCAAGGTTATATATCAAGCCAAAGTTTTGTGGAGAAACCACGATGTTGAGGAAATGACCTGGGAGTAAGAACCTGAAATGAAATCAAGGTATCCTCACCTCTTCGACAAACTAGGTACGTACCGTAATTTTGAGGATGAAATTTCATAAGAAGGTAAGGTTGTAATACCCCAATTTTTGTAAATAAAGATTAATTTTTCTCGAAATATCATTTTTAATATTATGGTGTGGATTTGTTATAATATTATAGTTGTGGATAATATTTATAAAATTTGCAAAGTAAGCAAGTGGTTATAAAATATTCGATTGGTCAGGGAATATTTGTTTTAATAAAAAATATTCGTACGACGGCACAATCATTGGTGGACCACACAATAAAATTATTGTCAGAGATAGAAAACGACAGAAATATCTTTTTATAAAAATAATGGCAAAAGTTTTATCGTTAAGTGTTGAAATACTCGGTGATAAAAGTACAATAATACGCGTGGTTGTATAGTAGCACACTATATTGATTATTGATGCTTACGTGAGAAGTCACTCAGTTATACTCGATTATTGCTACAGTAATTACTGCATAGTATCTCACGTTATTTGATTCAATTATTGTCAATATTTTATATTTATTAAATCAATAATTGAGATAAAAAGTTATTCATATTATTATCTGCATAATTAATAATGTCTAGAAAGTTTTGTCGAGGAAAGAGGTTTAGTCACCTAATTACGCACCAATAGGGAAAATCCTTATCGGAAAGCCCCCTCTTTCCTGGGAATGATCTGGTTATTAATATTGCGAATTATAATAATGATGAATAAATGTTGTTAAAAATATTGAGGAGATTTTTATGAAGTGGTTGTTGTAAATTTTTGCTTATTATTCGGACCTCCATTTACCCAATTTTTAAAATAATCGGTATAAAATTATTGTTTATATATATATATATATATATATATATATATATATGTTTGTGTGAAAGTGACATGTGGGGTGGGGCCCACGTGTGGGATGAAATTAAAATGGGGGTGGGAGGGAGGAAACGTGTTTGGGAGGGTGTATTAGTGTGTGTGTATATATATATATATATATATATATATATATATATTATAAGTTTTGTTTTATTAGATTATAAATAGAATATATTATATTTTATTTAAATTTTTTGTTTTTTAGAATATTTTATTGCACAATAATGAATAATAAAATCAAATTTTCAGATAATTTTTGCTGGTTAAGCGCCCGTGATTTTGTGCACTATGCGTCCGTGATTTTATTTTCTAAATAGTATCCTTCCATTCTCTTATAAATAGGATGCTTAGTTAGAATTGAAAATCACACCAAAATCAGAGAGTTCTTCTTCTATAATATTGAGCGTATTTCTTTAGAGTTTTAAGAAGCTTTAAGCGTAGAAAATAGTGAAAGTTTTCTTCAAGAATATCCCCGTTATACCAGTTGGAATACTCTCCTTTTTAAGGTAAGAGATATTATTTTTGTTTACTATTCATATGAAATAATATTTTCTTCCATACTCTGTAGTATGTAAGTAATATTATTTCGTTTCGGATTCTGAATTCTACACTCATTTTTGTTAAAGTATGGCTTATATATTCCACGAAATTAGTAGAATATCCTTGAAATTTGCGCTTCATCCAATATATTTTCATACAAATATTATTCTGAAATTTTTTGATTAGTTTTAGCTTTTTCATGCCGGAGTACTATTCATGGGGTACTATTCCCGAAGTACTATTTACGGGGTACTATTCATGACAAAAATTAATTTCTTTTCGGTCTAAATTATTTTTGATACAATATTATTCTTAAAATTTACTCCACAAAGTAGTATCATGTTGACAATTTGGACATTATTGAAATTTGGATAAATAAATTATAAATCTTTAAAATTTATCATTGCTTTCATTTAATTGAATTCTTATATCATTGTCATCATCCTTATGCTTATGATGTGGTAAAAGTCATCTTTGACGCGTAGTGCATAGATGGACTGTTGATCGGTATGATTATGACCATGGATCATTCGGTATAATCATGACCTGTAATTTTACAAATGGTGTGGTAAAAGTCCTCATTGGCCTGTAGTGCATTGATGGAGAGTAGTTGGCATGATCATGACCATTAATGATTACACGAATATTCTTGGCCCGTAGTGCATGGATAATTCGTGGACGTAATACTAATTAATATCCTTGGCTCATAGTGCAGGTATGATTCAATGATGTGGATTATTTATTAAGCTGAGTCTCAGCGATAAAATTGATGATAAACTTTTTAAATCATAGAAGATAGTAGATATCATGCTCTACTTGACTCTTCTAATGGATTGCTTGTTCCGCCGCAGTTAAACTTGATGATTATTATATTTTATCAGTTTAACACTTTTGAGGGCTAACGATAATTTATTCTGCATTATCTTAGTCATAATATTTGTACTGCGCTAGTTTAGCTCACCCGTTTGATTTCATTGTTCTCTTCAGGAAATGAGAACATAGTCGGGACTAGTCGGGGAATGGAGTGATGGTCCGAGATGGTTGTTTTAGTGGTCCTCATTATTTAGTGTGATAATAAATGTAATGAGGATTGAATTTGAGTTTGGATATTGTCTATGAGACCATATTCGTGTAAAAACTCTCAGTTACGCTTTTGTTGTATTCTATAAAAGAAGTTTGTATTTGATTTCTGTACCATGTATTTGGCGACTCAGAATGTGTGATGTATACCTATTTTGGGGGCGTCAAAAATAACCCCCGCCAGGGCGGGAGTAAGGGAAGTTGGACAGTTTATATTATGAAGTATATCTGACTCAACCCACTTCTTCGCTTCTTTCTCCAATAACAGATCCTCTTACTCCCATATACCCACAAACTTGCTACACCCATCTCCACTATAACCCACGAATTCCCCACTTCTCATCTCCATTAATCCATATTATTTGCACACAACATCCTTATCTATTTAAACCCAAACCCTAACTACATCACTTCCATACTAATTTTCAGATTTCAAGCCACAGAAAGCTAGGGTTTACTAATTTCAGTTTTAATAGCAATAAGAAAGCGGAAATACAACAAATTGTCACCACCTACTGCAAATACATACTTCAATTCAGTCAATATGTTGTCGATAAGCATTTACTATCAAGTTTTCATTAGTTTGGCACCATAGTGAATTTAGTTATCATATTTGGGGGTATTGTGGGTTGTGCACACCAACTGTTCGATAAATTGCCTAACACAAGTTTGTGGGAATTTTATGATTGAAATTGACTGAAATGGCTCCTAAGAAACCATCAAAGAGATAAAGAGGTGATGGTTCAGGGTCTACACCACCTACGTGTGCCTTTGACAGACGGAAATCCACAAGTGCTAGTGTCGCCGATAAGTATGACTACTTAGTGCCCAAAGCACTAACTCCTGAGAGGGGCTTGGCACCAGACTCTGTTGATGGGCAGATGAGGAAGAAAATATTTGAGCAAGGATGGGAGATGCTGACAGACGATCCCGACCTAGCAATAGTCAACGTGGTGAAGGAGTTCTATGCAAACACTGAGGATAGGGCACCGTTCAGTGCATTTATGAGGGGTAAATTGGTTCCCTTCAGTCTAGAGGCCATCAACAACTACTACAATCTGCGAGCCCATGCTATATGCTATATGCCAATATACTCAGCTGCGTGACAAAATCTTGACTGAAATATCTACCCCGACTACGACAAAATCTTGACTGAAATATCTAAGCCGGGAACTGTTTGAGTTAAAGGACGAAAGGGTGGCACTATCTTCCTGAGTAAAGACTTCAGCCGCTATGGGAAGATTTGGTATACGTTCCTATGTGCAAAGTTGTTTCCATCCACGCATACCACTGAGGTGACAAGGGAGAAAGTGTTACTGCTATACGCGATCGTGAAGTATTTTGACATCAACATAGGTGCTATGATCAGTTACTCTATATGGTGATACCTGCGAGGGCCATTCTCTGGTGGTCTGCCACACCCATCCCTCATCTGTGGGTTGTTCAGGCAGGTTGGCATTTGATGGTCAGAAGATGAGCCTTCATAGCAGCCTATCCAGCATTTGGACTCCCACATGATTGCACGCTACACGGTATAGCCTGGGGGAGTCACACCCAAGAGGAGTCGGATTTATATTTCCAGAGGCTTCAGAGGAGGAGGAAGATACTGAGGACACATATGAAGATGACGATTTTTAAGCCGATGAGATGATTGGAGAGCAAGAGACTGCGGAGAGTAGCAGGTCAGGAAAATTCATGTTCAATAATCAATTCTGCAGTCTCCAACGCCTTGTTGATAAAAGAGATAAAGAAGCCAACCGACAGATGAAGCGACTAGCGGCCAGGCAGGGCCATATTTTCATTTGCCTCTTTAAATGCAGCGTTACAAACTCTAAATCCCACCGCGGCCGCATAGTTTCCATACTAGATGCTAGAGCCTATGCCACAATTTCCACCATCTGATTCAGACACTGAAGAGCGTCAAGTCTATGTGCCACGACAACTATCACCACATCACCTCAACCTTAGCTAATTTCGGGGAAGTCCTCTTGCGTTATTGCAATATACTTACAATGAGGACATTGAACTTGCTAAGTTTGGGGGAGTTTAGTTTAGTTAGTTGTTGCATGTTTAGTTTATGTTATATATTTGTTTAATTTGCATAAGTTATTCATGTTTAGTTTAGGTTCATTATGTTTGCATTCAGGTAGTATAACTGCATAGTAGTATACTATTGTAAATAGTTGTTTATAATTAGTTTCTTATTCGGTTATTCTTTTTCTATTATTTTAAAAAAGGATGAAAAATTTGAAAAATCGCAAAAATAGTGGTTAGTTTATTATGTTTATGTTGCATTTAGTTCATCTTGCATGTTTCCAGCTGTTAGATAGTTACAGTCTATTTTGGTCAATGATGAGATTGGAATTGAGTAGACAAGTATAGTGCTGATTATTAGAGCTTTGATGTGCTTTCTTGTTATGAATTGAATTTTTTTCTGTTTAAAACTGATAAAAATGTTAGCACAGTAAAAACAGCTTTGTTGATTGATTGAGTCTAAATTGACAAATAATGAACCTCTAAAGGATAATGCTAGTTTGAATGAAAGAATGACAAGAATAGGTGGTGATGGCTAAAGTTAGACAAGAACCTAAGTTTGGGGGAAATCTGGGGTATATAAGCTATTTATTTCTAAAACAACCGAATAAACATCGTGGTTAGTCTAGTTTTGCAGCCTTTGTTACTTGAGTTAATCAGCCCGAGGGAATTGTCTTTACACCTAGCGCCCTAAGGCCTTAAATAGTTTGGGAGTCGTTGGTCGAAAGCTAGTTAAGGTAGCATTGAAAAGCCTGAGGGAATTATACATTGCACAACCATGTGAAATATATATATAAAAGAATAAAACGGGGAAAAAAGAGCAAAAAGGACCCTATAATTGAAAAAAATAAAGCATAAGTACCCCATTTGGACCCTCGACATCGGTAACTCTTTGATGTTAATCGGATCTTGAATATTTTTTTTTTGGATTTCTTAAGTTTAAATTGGATGATGCCTTCAAAGAGACATGTTATGCGTTAAATTTTTAGTCATATCAATTAGCATGGTTGTTGAACAAACACACACTATATCAGTGATAATAGTTTAAGATTTGATGATTGATTGGGAAATTTCTGATTTGTTTTGATATGATGTATTATCATGTTTACTTGATTTCTCTGAGTTCGGTTGAACATACTTGTTTCTATCATTACTGCTGGATTCGTAGGCATGTAGATTCCATAGCATTGTATTTTGTTTTATTTTGTGCCCGAGGACTAGCATGGTTTAAGTTTGGGGGAGTTTGATGAGTGGGTTTTATACATACGAATCGACTTCTAATTCGGACTTAAATGGTATTGATTCTGTCTATTTATGTTTGTTTTTAAATTTTTTTTGTTTTTTTTATGTTTAGGAGTGCAATACGTGGCATGGTGGCTTTATGGCGAGAAATGACATGAAAAGAGAAAAATCAGAATTACAGGACACCCCCCCCCCCCCCGCCATGCGAACATATTTACAAAGGAAACCCACGGTAGGGTACATACCAACTTCTGATGGCACCCCCCTCAAAGTGGGACCTCATTAGTCAACCCCCCCCCATTGGGGTGAAGTGCGAGAAAGAAACAAGTGTTGTGTTTCAATCAGAACTCTGTAGCTGCGTACAAGGAACAATTTGGCATGGACTGGAACTCTGATGGGCGTCGATTATGAACGAATTACATGACTTATGATGAAAAAACACAATCATAAGAGAGAGACATTACATCAATCAATTAATTAGCAATTTTCAAGCCCTAATTTCTGAAGAACATTGGAGGAGCAGATATGAAGGTCAAGATCACGAAGATTGCAAATTGGAGCGAGCATAAGGGTGGTTTTCTAACTATTTTTTGTCTTTCAATTCAATTGTTGTAACTGGGATGATGAACTTCTCTATCTTTTCAGTTGTTAATTTATCTATAACGAACTAAATAACTTTTTAGGCTTGCGATGGATCTTTATTGTTGAATAATGATTGTCATGCTTTGAATTCAATTTAATAATCTATTAATTCAGTTTATCTATTGTGAATTGTACTTTAATTTATGAATTGTTTGATCGCTAATTCTGTGTGGATTTATATGAATTCGAGAGAGGATGTATGAATCTAGACCTAATCACTTTAGCATGTGTTCTTGAATTCTGTGTTTTAATGGAATCTTGATGAATGTTTAGGATAGAGATATACCTAACATCGCATGTAATCGGGTAAAGAACTTGGAATTTAAACCTTCTTTGATTTTAATTCACATAAAGATATAGTGAATTAGTTAATTAGGGTGTTTGGCTTAATTCTAACTAATTTGTCGATTTAAGTTAATACGGTATTAGTGCATCGAGAGATGGCTAATTATACTTGAGTGTTCTTGATTAATAAACTGGGACAGTGAATTGAACTGAAACAAGGTGTGATAATCGGAGTGAGACTTAAAGTGAAGTTTTAAGCCTAATTCTCCATTATTTGCTTGAAACTACGATTACTAAGTTGTGTTGATCGGTGGGGACTTTTAGTTTCTTAGTTTTCATTAATTATAATCATTAATTTGAGTAGTTTAATAAATTTGAGGTAATATAAAACTGGTAATTGTTAGGTTTAATTTCATACTAGTCTCTGTGGGAACAATACTTTTCTCATCATTATATTACTTGTTGACCACGTGCACTTGCGTGAAGAGCGTATTTAGATTTTGACCAACACATAGTATAATGTACCATCATTAATCTTATATGACAACTAATAAACCTTAGGTTAATGATTTTGACCAACACATAGTATATTGTTTAATTAATGAATTGTGATGCCTCCAAAATAGGTATACATCACCAATCTTGGGTCGCCAAATACATGGTACAAAATACAAATACAAACTTAATCATACAACTGTCGTGTAACATAAGCTGAGGATTTTAACATGAATATTGTCTTTTAAACAATATCCAAACTCAAATGAAGTCCTCATTACATTTATTATCACACTAGTGAGGAGTACTATAGCAATCATCTTGGACCATCACTCCATTCCCTGACTTGTCTCAGCTATATTCTCATTTCCTGAAGAGAACAATGAAAATAAAAGGGTGAGCTCAACTAGCCCAGTAAGAAATATTATGACTAAGATAATGCAGAATAAATTATCGTTAACCTTCAACATTGTTAAACTAATAGAATACAGTAAACAACAAGTTTAACTGCAGTGGAACAAGCAATCCATTAAACGAGTCAAGTAGAGCATGATATCTACTATCTTTTATGATTTAAAAAGTTTATCATCAATTTTATCGCTGAGACTCAGCTCAATAAATAATCCACATCACTGAATTGTCCATGCACTACAGGCCAATGATATTCATTAGTATTACATCCACGAATTATCCATTTTACTGGGCGAGGATATTCGTGTTATCACCAATAATCATAATCATGCCAACAATCATCCATCAATGCACTACGGACCAATGATGACTTTTACCACATTATTTGTAACATTACAGGTCATGATTATACCGAATAATCCCTTGTCATAATCATACCAATCAATAGTCCAACTATGCACTACGGGCCAAAGATGACTTTCATCATAATATAAGCATGAGGATGATGCCAATGATATAAGAATTCAATTAAATGAAAGCAAATGATAAATTTTTAAGATTTATAATTCAATTTATCCATAATTCAATAATTTCCAAACTGTCAACATGATACTGCTTTGTGGAGTAAAATTCAAGAATAATATTGTATCAAAAATAATTTGGACAGAAAAGAAATCAATTTTTATCATGAACAGTACTGTAAGACCTTAAATTTTCTGAATAAAGATTAATTTTCTCAAAATATTTGTTTTAAGTATTATGGTGTGGATTTGATATAATGTCATAGTTGTGGGTAGTATTTATAAATTTTGCAAACTATGTAAGTTGTCATAAAATATTCGATTGGTCGGGAAATATTCGTTTTAACAGTGAATATTTGTACGACGGCACAATCGTTGGTGGACCCCACAACGGAATTATTGTCGAAATAAGAAAACGACATAAATATCTTTTTATAAAAATACGGTGGAAGTTTTACCGTTAAACTGTTGAAATACCCTTTGTTAAAAGTACAGTAATAGGCGTGGTTGCATAGTATCACACGGTATTGATTATTGTTGCTTAAGTGAGAAGTCACTCAGTTTTGTTCATTTATTGTTACAGTAATTGCTGCATAGTATATCACATTATTTGATTCAATTATTGTCGATATTTTATATATTATTCAATCAATAATTGAGACGATACAATTATTCATATTATTATTTGCAATATTGACGATGTCTAGAATGTTCTGTCGAGGAGATGTTTTGTCACCTAATTACACGCCAATAGGGAGAAATTCTTATTGGAAAGCCCCCTATTTCCTGGGAATGATCTGGTTGTTAAATATTGCGAATAATAATAATAATTAATAAATATTGTTAAAAATATTAAGATGATTTTTATGAAGTATTTGATGTAAGTTTTGTTATTATATGGATCCCCATTTACCCAATTTTCAAAATAATCGATAAAAAGTTATTCAATATAATTAATGTGGGTGCCACATATGGGGCCCACGTGTGGAAGAAAAATGAAATGGAGGGGGGGGGGGGATATGGAATCACGGATGGAATGTTATATTTGGTGAAATGGGGTATATATGTATATATATAATATAATGTGTATGTGTGAGTGGAAAATGGTGGAAAAGTAGAATATTGGTGGGAAAGTAAGAAATTGTGTGTGTGAATGTGTTATATATATATATATATATATATATATATATATATATATATATATATATATATATATGATAATGACATGTGGGGTGGGGGAAAGTTTTTCCTGAAATGAGGGAAGTGGGGTGATCTTATGATGGTGGAAGTATATATATATATATAATATATAACATATGTGTTAACTAATGGGGGTGGGGTGGGGGGTGGGGGTGGGGGAAGAAAGGCTTGTCACGGGAGGAGTATTGTTACCATTATATATCTATATCTATATCTATATATATATGTATATATATAAGTTTTGTTTTATTAGATTATAAATAGAATATATTATATTTTATTTAAAGTTTTTGTTTTATTAGAATATTTTATTGCACAGTAATAAATAGTAAAATTCAAAAATCAAACGAATTCGTTCGCCCGTGATTGTTACTATTGATCCGTGACTTTATTTTCTAAATAGTATCCTTCCATTCTCCTATAAATAGGATGTTCAGTTAGAATTGAAAAACATACCAGAATCAGAGAATTCTTCTTCTATAATATTGAGTGTATTTCTTTAGAGTTTAAGGAAGCTTTGAGTGTAGTAAACAGTTATTTCATATCAGTTGGAATACTATTCTTTTTAAGGTAAGGGGTATTATTTATTTCATATTCGCTTACGATATTATTTTTTAGTATTAAATATGAAATTTTATTTCGTTCAATATTCGCAAGAAATATTATCTTCGTTTAATATTCGTAAGGAATATTATTTTCGTTCAACAGTTGTAAGGGGTATTATTTTTTTTATATTCTGAAGAGATATTATTTTTCTTAAGGAATATCATTTTCGTTCAATATTCATTGTCTTCGTTTAATATTCGTAAGGAATATTATTTTCGTTCAATATTCGTAAGGAATATTATTTTCATTTAATATTCCTAAGGAATATTATTTTCATTTAATATTTGTAAGGAATATTATTTTCGTTCAATATTCGTAAGGGATGTTATTTTTGTTCAATATTCGTAGGAAATAATATTTTCTTCCAAACTCTATAGTATGTAAGTAATATTATTTCGTTTTAGATTTCAAATTCTATACTCGTTTTGTTAAAGTTTTGGCTTCTATACTCCATAAAATTTGTAGAATATCCTTGATTTGCGCTTCATTCAGTATCTTTTCATGGAAATATTATTCTGAGCATTCTTGATAAGTTTTAATTTTTTCATGTCGTATTACTATTCACGGGGTACTATTCACATGGGGTACTATTCGTGACAAAAATTGATTTCTTTTAGGTCTAAATCATTTTTGATATAATATTATTCTTGAATTTTACTCCACAAAGAAGTATCATGTTGACAATTTGGACATTATTGAATTTTGGATATATTAATTATAAATCTTTAAAATTTATCCTTTGCTTTCATTTAATTGAATTCTTATATCATTGTCATCATCCTCATGCTTATATTATTATGAAAGTCATCTGTGGCCCGTAATGCATAGATGTACTTGGTATGATTATGACCAGGAATTATTCGGTATAATCATGACCGTAATGTTACAAATAATGTGGTAAAAGTCCTCATTGGCCCGTAGTGCATTGATGGACAGTTGTTGGCATGACTATTAATAAAAACACGAATATCATTGGCCCGTAGTGCATGGATAATTTATGGTTGTGATACTAATGAATATCATTGGTCGTAGTGCAGTGGTGATTCGATGATGTGAATTATTTATTAAGCTGAGTCTCAACGATAAAATTGATGATAAATTCTTTTAAATCATAGAAGATAGTAGATATCATGCTCTACTTGACTATTCTAATGGATTGCTTGTTCCGCTGAAGTTAAACTTGATGTCTATAGTATTTTATCAGTTTAACTGTGTTGAAGGCTAACAATAATTTATTCTGCATTATCTTAGTCATAATATTTCTTACTGGGCTAGTTGAGCTCACCCTTTGCTTTCATGGTTCTTTTCAGGAAATGAGTATATAGTTGGGACTAATCGGGGAACCGAGTGACGGTCCAGATGTTTGCATTAGTAGTCCTCACTATTCTATGAAATAGTGTGATAATAAATGTATTGAGGACTTATTTTGAGTTTGAATACTGTCTATAAGACAATATTTGTATTAAAACTCATAGCTCATGTTGTATATTTAAGTTTGTATTTATATTCTATACCATGTATTTGGCGACTCATAATGGGTGATGTATATCTATTTTGGGGGCGTCACAGTTGGTATCAAAGCTTAGGGATATGATCCCTGGCTTAGATGTTCGACTAGAACTAGAGGGAAAGACGGGTAATTCCTTCGCTAGTATGACCTACCTAACTTTATTTGTTATTAAATTGGTCGGTCAGAATATAGAGATATTATGTGGTGTGTCAATTAACCATTGTTTGGTGGCAGTATTTGACCGACCAATTTAAGAAAATGATGAACGATGGGATTGATCTGTGGTGTGTCAATTAACCATTGTTTGGTGGCAGTATTGATCGTTGGCAGAATATATCTATACAGGAGATCGTTGACACACCACAGATCAATACTCAAGAAAATGTGCAACAAGAAGACAATAATCCTTAGGTAAATAACACCGACCAAATGATGAACGATGGGATTTTCAGAGGCTTTATGCAATTAATGCAAAATCAGGTGAGAGCGACTCCTGTCCAAAATGCAGGTGGAAACACTGGCAACTCTCGGATGGTCACCGCTAAGCAGTTCAAGGAGCTGAGACCACTGGAGTTTTTGGGAGAGCCAAAACCACTTTACGCGGAGACGTGGATAAAGTAGATCACCAAGATATTTGATGTCTTGGGATGCTCCGAGGAGCAAAAGGTTCCATTTGCCACCTTCATGTTTTGAGAAGAGACAGATCATTGGTGGGAATCTGTAACACGTACTAAACTTGCCGCACTAAAGATGTCTTGGGAGAAGTTTCAAGAATTGTTCAACGACAAGTACTTTCCCAAAAGTATTCGTCACATGAAGGAGGTAGAGATCATCAAGCTGGAGCAAAACAATATGACCGTGTCACAATACGAAGTTAAGTTTTCCGAGTTGTCCCGGTTTGCGTCCCACTTAGTTGATAACGAGGAGAAAATGACACAGATGTTTCTAAGAGGTTTGAAACCCAAGATACGTCAATATCTTATCTCTCACAAACTGTGTTTGTATTCAGATGTTGTAAATAGGGCTCAGTTATTGGAGCGCGATAATGAGGCATCCCAACCAAGGGAGAACAGTTGGAAAAATGATAATACCGATGGTAGCGATCATCGAAGCGGCGACAACAAAGCGTGGAGGAATCAACATGCGAAAAATGGTAACCACTTGGTGGTAATCATGGCGAATAATAGGAAAGGTGAGCTAAATGGGAACAATTTTAAGAAGAGAAGATTCAACGATGATGGAAAGACAGCAACACCAGCACCCGTTATCAAGGAAAGAGAACGACCACCAGTCGTATGTTTCAAATGCGGACAGGAGGGACACATCCATCCAAACTGTATGCTGCAACTTAAATCGTGTTTCAATTACGGAAGAGAAGGTCACCTAGCTCGATTTTATTGTGTAGTGAAGTCAAGTCTAGCTGGGATGGTGACGCCAAAGGATAACTCAGACAAGTCAAAGCCAGTAGTTTAAGTGAGAGCATTTGTAGAGGAACCCGAATGAAGTTATCACGGGTAAGTTAATCATAAATGCTTACGAAGTCTATACCTTATTTGATACCAGTTCTACCCACTCTTTTATTTCTCCTACTTGCGCTCAACGTTTAAATTTGACTCCGGAGAAATTCGACTTTGACTTATCTGTTGAAATGCTATTGGGAGAAACCTTCATTACACCCACTGTTTATAAGTCTTATTTTGTTCAAATCAGTACCCTCGCATTACATGTCAATCTTATTTCCTTAAAAATACTTGCATTTGATGTGATTTTAGGGATTGATTGGTTAACTACTCATCATGCAAAAAATTGATTGTTTTCGTAAGGTTGTTAGCTTTCATATTCCTAACCAACCTATTATGCGAATTCAAGTAACCAAACCATTAAAATCAATCATTGTCATCTCAAGCCATAAAGTTATTCGTTTATTGAAAAATGGATGTCAAGCTTTCTTAGTCCATGTCACGGATTTAAACAAAAATACGTCAGATTTGAATGATATTTCTATTGTTAATAAATTTCCTGACGTATTCCATGAAGAACTTCCTGGCCTACCCCTAGAGCGTGAAATTGAACTTTGTATTGACCTTGAACCTGATACAAAAACTCTCGAATATTTCTTCACCCAAAACGAACGTAACATGCGCTAAAGACGTTGGCTCGAGCTGTTGAAGATTATGACAATACCATTCAATACCATCTTAGAAAAGCGAATGTCGTAGTTGACGCGTTAAATAGAATATCGTATATGTTTACGAGTACGATGTTGTTAACACAAAAACCCATTTTGGTATGACTTACAAAAGATGGAGATAGAGTTAAATACTCCAAGAGCTTACGTGAAGATAAAGAATATACGATTAGAACAAAACTTTAATCGATAAAGTTAAAGCCACTTAAGCTATAGACTCAGAGCTTATGAAGGTGAAGAAGAAGGTTCAAGAGGGCGTTATTCTAGAATCAAGAATCGACGAAGAAATAAAATCTCAACCCTCGACTTTATTGGTATATTTGAAATCATCGATCAAGTATGAACTGTGGCCTATAGACTCGCCTTACCGACAAGTATGTCGCGTGTTCATAACGTTTTTCATGTATCGATGTTACGTAAATATATAGACGACCCGAACCACATTATGGAATTAGAACCAGATGAAATAATGGAAGATTTAACGTATGAAGAGGTACCTGTTAACATCTTGGATAAGAAAAAACATATTCTACGCTCAAAGGTTATACCTCAAGAGTTAGAATACGACGAGGTATCCTCACCTCTTCGACATACCAGGTACGTACGTAAATTTCGAGGGTGAAATTTTATAAGGAGGGGAGATTGTAAGACCCCAAATTTTATGAATAAAGATTAATTTTCTCAAAATATCTTTTTTAAGTATTATGGTGTGGGTTTGACATAATGTTATAGTTGTGGGTAGTATTTATAAATTTTTCAAAGCATGCAAGTTATCATAAAATATTCGATTGGTCGGGGAATATTGGTACGACGACACAATCATTGGTGGACCCCACAACAGAATTATTGTCGAAATGAGAAAATGACAGAAATATCTTTTTATAAAAATAATGGCGAAAGTTTTACCGTTAAACTGTTGAAATACCCGGTGTTAAAAGTACAATAATACATGTGGTTGCATAGTAGCACACGGTATTGATTATTGATGCTTACGTGAGAAGTCACTCAATTTTGTTCAATTATTGCTACAATAATTGTTGCATAGTATCTCATGTTATTTGATTCAATTATTGTCTATATTTTATATATTATTAAATCAATAATTGAGACGATACAATTATTCATATTGTTATTAGCAATATTGACAATGTCTACAAAGTTTTGTCGAGGAGAGGTTTGGTCACCTAATTGCGCGCCAATAGGGAGAAATCCTTATTGGAAAGCCCCCTCTTTCTTGAGAATGATCTGGTTGTTAAATATTGTGAATAATAAATATAATGAATAAATGTTGTTAAAAATATTGAGATGATTTTTATAAAGTATTTGATGTAAATTTTGTTATTATATGAACCACCATTTACCCATTTTTCAAAATAATCGGTAGAAAGTTATTCAATATAATAAGGGTGGGGGACACATGTGGGGCCCATGTGTGGAAGAAAAATGAAATGGGGGGAATATAGAATCACGGATGGAATGTTATATATGGTGAAATTGGGGTATATATGTATATATATAATATAATATGTGTGTGTGAGTGGAAAATGGTGGAAAAGTAGAATGTTGGTGGGAAAGTAAGAAATTGTGTGTGTGAATGTGTTATATATATATATATGATAATGACATATGGGGTAGGGGGGGGAAGTTTTGCCCGGGAAATGAGGGAAGATGGAGTGATAATGTGATGGTGGAAGTATATATATAATATATAACATGTGTGGGTTGACTAATGGGGGGGAAGAAAGGTTTGTCACGGGAGGGAGTATTGTTACCATTATATATATATATATATATATATATATATATATATATAAGTTTGTTTTATTATATTATAAATAGAATATATTATATTATATTTAAAGTTTTTGTTTTATTAGAATATTTTATTGCATAGTAATGAATAGTGAAATTCAAAAATCAGACGAATTCGTTCGCCCGTGATTCTTACTGTTGATCCATGATTTTATTTTCTAAATAGTATCCTTATATTCTCCTATAAATAGGATGCTAAGTTAGAATTGAAAATCACACCAGAATCAGAGAATTCTTATTCTATAATATTGAGTGTATTTCTTTAGAGTTTAAGGAAGCTTTGAGCGTAGTAAACAGTTCAAGTTTCTTCAAGAATATCTCCGCTATACTAGCCGGAATACTCTTCTTTTTAAGTTAAGGGGTATTATTTATTTCATATTCGCTTACGATATTATTTTTTATATTCGTAAGAAATTTTATTTTGTTAAATATTCGCAAGAAATATTATCTTCGTTTAATATTCGTATGAAATATAATATCCGTTCAATATTTGTAAGGAATATTATTTTCGTTCAACAGTTTTAAGTGGTATTATTTATTTCATATTCTAAAGAGATAATATTTTTCGTATGAATATGAATATTATTTTCGTTCAACATTCGTAAAGAATATCATTTTCGTTCAATATTCATTGTCTTCGTTTAATATTCGTAAGGAATATCATTTTCGTTCAATATTCATTGTCTTCGTTTAATATTCGTAAGGAATATTATTTTACATTTAATATTCGTAAGAAATATTATTTTCGTTCAATATTCGTAAGAGATGTTATTTTTGTTCAATATTCGTATGAAATAATATTTTCTTTCATACTCTGTAGTATTAAGTAATATTATTTCGTTTCAGATTTTGAATTCTAAACTCGTTTTTGTTAAAGTGTTGGCTTCTATACTCCATGAAATTAGTAGAATATCATTGATATTTGCGCTTCATCCAGTATCTTTTCATGGAAATATTATTCTGAGCATTCTTGATAAGTTTTAACTATTTTATGCCGAAGTACTATTCACGGGGTTACTATTCCCATAGTACTATTCACGGGGTATTATTCACTCGGGTACTATTCACCCGGGGTACTATTCATGACAAAAATTGATTTCTTTTCGGTCTAAATCATTTTTGATATAATATTTTTCTTGAATTTTACTCCACAAAGCAGTATCATGTTGACAATTTGGACATTATTTAATTCTAGATAAATTAAATTATAAATCTTTAAAATTTATCCTTTGCTTTCATTTAATTGAATTCTTATATCATTGTCATCATCCTCATGCTTATATTATTATTATAGTTATCTATGGCCCATAGTGTATAAATATACTCGGTATTATTATGACCAGGGATTATTCGGTATAATCATGACCTGTAATGTTACAAATAATGTGGTAAAAGTCATCATTGGTCCGTAGTGCATTGATGGACAGTTGTTGGCATGATTATGACCATTGGTGATAACACGAATATCCTTGGCCCGTAGTGCATGGATAATTCGTGGATGTAATACTAATGAATATCATTGGCCTGTAGTGCATGGACAATTCAGTGATGTGGATTATTTATTGAGCTGAGTCTCAATGATAAAATTGATGATAAATTCTTTTAAATCATAGAAGATAGTAGATATCATGCTCTACTTGACACTTCTAATGGATTGCGTGTTCCACTGCAGTTAAACTTGATGTCTATTGTATTTTATCAGTTTAACACTGTCTAAGGCTAACGATAATTTATTCTGCATTATCTTAGTCATAATATTTCTTACTGGGCTAGTTGATCTCACCCTTTGCTTTCATTGTTCTCTTCAGGAAATGAGAATATAGCTGGAACTAGTCAAGGAATGGAGTGGCGGTCCAGATGTTTTCATTAGTAGTTCTCACTATTCTGCGAAATAGTGTGATAATAAATGTATTGAGCATTTATTTTGAGTTTGAATACTGTCTAGAAGACAATATTTGTATTAAAACTCACAGCTCATGTTGTATATTTAAGTTTGTATTTGTATTTTGTACCATGTATTTGGTGACTCGGAATGGGTGATATATACCTATTTTGGGGGCGTCACAAGTACCCTAGGTGAATAGTACCTGAGTGAATAGTACTTCATGAATAGTACCCCGACATGAAAAGTTTACAAATTATCTAGAATGTCCAGAATAATATTTCCGTGAAAAGATACTAGATGAATCACAAAATTCAAGGATATTCTACTAATTTCATGGAGTATAGAAGTAATACTTTAACAAAATGAGTGTAGAATTCGGAATCTGAAACGAAATAATATTAGTTACTTACGTACTTACAGAGTATGAAAGAAAATATTATTTCTTACGAATATTGAAAAAATAATATCCCTTACAACTGTTGAACGAAAATAATATTCCTTACGAATATTAAACGAAGATAATATTCCTTACGAATATTGAACGAAAATAATATTCCTTACGAATATTGAACAAAAATAAAATTCCTTACGAATACGAAAAATAATATCGTAAGCGAATATGAAATAAATAATACCCCATACGACTGAGGAACGAAAATAATATTCCTTATGAATAATGAACGAAGATAATATTACTTACGAATATTGAACAAAAATAATGTTTATTATGAATATTGAACGAAAATAAAATTCCTTACGAATACGAAAAATAATATTATAAGCGAATATGAAATAAATAATATCCCTTACCTCAAATGGAGAGTATTTCGACTGGTATAGTAGAGATATTCTTGAAGAAAACTTGCACTGTTTTCCACGCTCAAAGCTTCCTTAAACTCTAAAGAAATATGCTCAATATTATAGAAGAAGAATTCTCGGATTCTGATGTGATTTTCAATTCTAAATTAAGCATCCTATTTATAGGGGAATGGAAGGATACTATTTAGGAAAAATCACCAACGCACAGTAGGAAGAAAATTGCGAGAGCTGCAATCGGCATATTTTTTGAAAAATTTGATTTTACTATTCATTATTGTGCAATAAAATATCTAATAAAATGAATATTTTAAATAAAATATAATATATTCTATTTATAATCTATAAAACAAAACTTATAATATATATATATATATATATATATATATATATATATATATATCACCATCACTTTCACTTTATCACCCACCACCACCCACACACATTTCATCCACTTGTACATTGCCTTTACACTACATACAGATATATATATATATATATATATATATATATATATATATATATATATATATATATATATATTCATAAAATCTCATCTATTAATCTCAATTCACTAAGCTTCACAAAACACATTTTTAAACAACAATTATTTATCAATAATATAACTTGCAATATTAACAACCAGATCATTCCCATGAAAGATGAGACTTTCCGATAAGGATTTCTCCCTATTGGTGCGCAATTAGGTGACCAAACCTCTTTCTTCGATAGAACTTTCTAGACATTATCAATAATGCAAATAATAATATGAATAACTTTGTCGTCTCAGTTTTTGATTTAATAATATAAAATATTGTTCAGATGATATTGTGACAATAATTAAATCAATAATGTGAGATACTATGCAACAAACTGTAGCAATAATTGAGTATAACTAAATGACTTCTCGCGTACACATCAAATATCGTGTGCTACTATGCAACCATGTGTACTATTGTACTTTTATCATCGAGTATTTTAACAGTTAACGGTAAAAGCGAATTCTTGAGTTATTTTATAAAAGATATTTACATCATTTTTAACTCAAGCAATAATTTCGTTATGGGGTCCACCAATGATTGTGCCGTTATACAAATATTCCCTGTTAAAACGAATATTTTCGGACCAATCGAATATTTTATAACAATTTGCTTAATGTTCAAAATTTATAAATATTACCCAAAACTATAACATTATATCAAATCCACACCATAAAATTCAAAAATATATTTCGAGAAAAATTAATCTTTATTCATAAAAGTTGGAGTCTTACAACCTTCCCTTCTTATGAAATTTCGTCCTCGAAATTGGGGTTTTTACCTGGTATGTCGAAGAGGTGGGGATACCTTTATTTCATTGTAGATTCTAACTCCCAGGTCATTTCCTCAACATCGTGGTTTCTGCATAAAACTTTGACTTGAGGTATAACTTTGGAGCGTAGAATATGTTTCATCTTATCCTAGATTTAACAGGTACCTCTTCATACGTTAAATCTTCTGCTATCTTGTCTGGTTCTAATTCAATAATGTTGTTCGGGTCTTCCATATATTTACGTAACATAGATATGTGAAAAATGTTATGAACACGAGACATACTTAGCAATAAGGCGAGTCTATAGGCCACAATTCCTACTCGATCGAGGATTTCAAATGGGTCAATAAATCGAGGATTGAGCTTTCTTCTCTTGAAAAATCTTGTAACTCTTTTCCATAGAGCAACTCGTAACAACACATGATCTCCAACATTGAATTCCACGTCCTTTCGATGAAGATCTGCATAACTCTTGTGTCGATCTTATGAGGTCTTTATACATTGTAGGATCATTTAAATCTTTTCCATCGTCATGCGTACCAATTTTGGTCCTAACAACGTTGCTTTCTCACCTCATCCCAGCATACTGGAGAACGACACTTGCGTCCATACAACGCCAATGGTGCCATTCCTATACTTGCTTGATAATTGTTGTTGTATGAGAATTCTACTAACGGCAAGAACTTGTCCCAACTTCCTTTGAAGTCATGGACACAGAGTCTTAATAGATCCTCGAGAGTGTGGATAGTCATCTCCGACTGCCCGTCCGTCTGAGGATGATATGTCGAACTGAATCGTAAATCTGTGCCCATAGCTTTTTGCAAACTTACCCAAAATCGTGAACTGAATCTTGGGTCTCGATCAAGAACTATGGATATTGGCATACCGTGTAGTCTTACAATCTCATTTATGTATATACGAGCAAGACGTTCAAGTGAATAAGTTTCTCGTATAGGTAAGAAATGTGCAGACTTAGTTAATCTATCAACAATGACCCAAATTGCATCTATGCCTTGAGAAACCTTAGGAAGGCCACTAACGAAATCCATGGTAATGTGCTCCCACTTCTATTCTAGAATTTCAAGTGGTTGCAATGGACCTTTTTGCACTTAATGCTCCGCCTTGACACATTGACAAGTTAGACACCTTGAGATAAACTTCGCGATCTCTATTTTCATATTGCTCCACAAAAAATGTATGTCAAAGATTATGATACATTTTGGTACTCCCTGGATGGATTGGAAACGGTGTGTTGTGCGCCTACATCATGATTTTACACTTCAAATCAGAGTCGTTAGGAACACAAAGTCTTGAGTTGACTCAAAGTATTCCTTCTTCATCGATTCTTGCTTCCAAAATAGCACCTTCTTGTACTTTCTTCCTCATACGCATCAGCTTCAGGTCCGTAAGTTGAGCAACTTGAACTTTATCGATTAAAGTCGATTTTATTCGTATATTTGACATAATCACATGGGTACCTAGAGTCTTTAACACTATCTCCATCCTTTGTAAGTCATACAAAATGGGCCTTTACATTGACAATATCGAACATTTACCCGCATATGATCTTCTACTCAACACGTCAGCTACCACGTTCGCTTTTCTAGGATGGTATTAAATGGTATGATCGTAATATTTCAAAAGCTTGAGCCAACATCATTGTCTCATGTTGAGTTTCTTTTGGGTGAAGAAATATTTGAGGCATTTATGATCCATATAGATCTCCACTTTCTCCCAATATAGGTAATTCCTCCAAATTTTAAATGCAAAAACAACTGTTGCCAACTCTAGATCATGAGTAGGATAATTTCTCTCATATTCTTTGAGTTATCGTGAGGCATATGCTATGAATTTCTCATGTTGCATGAGAACACATCCTAACCCTCTACCTGAAGCATCGATGTAGATGACAAATCCCTCCGAACCAGATGGTATTATCAGAACATGTGCTAAAATGAGTCTCCTCTTGAGTTCTTGAAAACTCTTCTCACATTCCTCGGCGATACCATTTCTATAAAATTTGAATAATCTGATAGTAATATTACATTCAAACTTAATTTACATACATCAAAGTTTACTTCCAGTCTGAGACCTTCAAATACATTCCTTACAATACTTGAATAGATACCAATGCAACTATAACCATTAACTCATAATACACACTTATTCGATCGACTTTCCTTTTCCTTTGTTAGTTACACGAGCCTTGAGTTGCTCATACATAATGAAAACATTTAATTTAAGCAAGGATGAGCATTTGAGTGCCCGACAAGTAATAGCAATTATATATATAAAATTTGAAAGAATATAAGTATTCTCTTTCCATAACACTTCTACAACAGAATCGAAAGTTGTGAAGTAATACATCTTGATAAAAAAAATTCACATAACAATTCTCTTTCAATTTCTTGAAATTAGGCTCCACCCATGAATAGGGTTTAAGAAACATCTATGAACATTGTTTTCATTTTGAAAAGGTTTAGCGAGAAATTCATCCATAAGCCAATCATAACTTACGAGCGCGGAGGGTGATCGGCCCCGTTGTACCTGTATTGATCAATACTACATAACTTGAGCGAAATTCATCGCTCACTCTCTATCGCCTTGGCATGAAATCTTCCCATATAGGGATGTTCATACATGCACAGTTCCAAACCAGAAGGTTTTAATCTTGCTCAACAATAATATGTAATTATATATATATATATATATATATATATATATATATATATATATATCGACAAAGGTGTATCAACATGTGAATAAATGCCAATGCCATGATTATCAGTGTGGGGACACTTGTATAACCATTTAGAAATCAACTTACAGAATATATATACGAGCTAACATGTTGATAATCAAAGCGTACATAATCTGTGCGAGAATAGAATAATTACGAAACTTCTTACTCATGTCCATTGCATAAAGGAAATGCAAAGGTAGGATACTTTTTGATTTCTTTGATTACAAATCTCAACTTAGGTTTTATCTCTTTATCACAACTATCGATAAGTAGATCATTAGTTCGATTAGAACAATATATCATAACACATAATCTTTATCTATTACGGTTGACACATAGTCTAATCACGTCATCACATAATCGCGGTGATCATACTTTTAGTTCATAATCTATACTTTTATACATTTTTCAAATATCTCATCCATGCTCTTCTGAAGCCTTTTTTTTCTATTATAGAGATTACGACATTTGTCGGTCGTCTGAAACCGACTTTATCGGGTAATTCTTGAGTCTAAGACTCTTATTACATACCTCGACATACGTAAATATCGGACATTTTACTTTTAATCATTTTGAATTTTCGAGAAATTGAAAAATTTAAAATAATTCAAATCTGTCACTAACGGACCTATCATTGACATAAGCTGTTACTATATAGTGTTTTCAAAACTTCATAACTTCATAATCGGTTCTCGAAATCGACTAGTTTGGCCAGGATATAACTTTCGAACATCGAATCATATAATTAAATGATTTAAACATTAAATAATTCCATTATCATTAATAATTAATTTATATTAAACTATTAATGAAACCATTGCCAAAATATAAAAAGTTATTTATAATAACTCAAACTATTTTTAAAACATTTATTTTACCCTTAAATGATTTTTAAAACAATTAAAATCATTTTAAATAATCACCATTAATATATATAAATATTAATGTACTATTCATCAAATATTAAAAGTCATTAATTATAACTTAAAATATTTTTAAATCCTTAATATCCTCTTTAAATGATTTTTAAATAAATAAAACCATTTTAAACTATTTATTTAATAATAATTATTAAATAAACTAAATGTCATTAATATTATCTTAATATCATTAATATTAAGTTATTAATGAAATTATCTTTTAAATATTAAAAGTTATATTTTATAACTTAAAATATTTTTAAATACCTTAATTTCATTTAAAATGATTTTTATAATATTAAAATCATTTTTAAACTAAATTATTTAATATAATCATTAAATAACTTTAATATCATTAATATATAATTAATTAATGAAATTCATCACAAAATATTAAAAGTCATGGAAAATAACTTAAAATATTTTCTTATACCATAAAATAATTTTTCATGATTTTTCATGAATTAAAACTATTTTTAAATCATTTATTTAATATTATAATTAAATAAATAAATACCTTTATATTCAAAAATACTAAATATTTTTGAAATATACTCAAAATAGTTAAAAACTATTTTTAGGACTTTAAAATAATTTTTCATAATTTATTTGGTATTTTTAATAATTAAAAACTAATTTTTTCTAATTTTTAAATTAATTTCGGAAAAAATAAAAATAATAACATCATTAAAAGGCCCTATAGCGACAGAGCAAAATCATTATAAATGTTCTTGAGCTTTGCCCAGATCTTCATATCGATTACCTGAGGTTACTAGTTTGTAGAGATTTAATCCATGATCTAAATGTTTTACGGGCTTGTAAAAACTTTAATGTTGTAGTACTAATGTAATACTACAACTATACACTAATTTCATAACCAAACAACAACGGATCTGTGAGATCTAATTGTGAAAAAACCTTGTCGGGGCGTGTTCTTACGTGTTTACAGGTTGCCCGAAACTTACAGTCGACAACTTGTCAGCGACCTTAGTGGTCTTAATGCAGTCGATCGGTACATGTTATATGGGTGTTTTTTTATCGTCGGGTTGTGTAGTCCAACTTCTGAGAGAACATGATTAAATCAAGATTCAAGTCTAAACATTAACAATACCAAAGATATAAATCATCAAACTCTCTGTCAAGCTTGCATATCAATTACGGGTTTTCGAGAATTTTAAAAGCAGAATCGTGTAGGGTACTTTGGATCTTTATATCTTTCATTTTGAGTTTGATCTAAGTGATCTATTGATTCTAAGTTGTAGATAACATGTAATACTACAACTCTATTACATAAAAAGCATATAACAACAACGGATCTAACGAGAAAGAAGTAGGTTGACGTGACCTCAACAAGCTGTTCTTGAATATTTACGGAAAACCGAAAGTTCTTGGCGATTCGATCGATAGTGGTTTGACCATCAATAACTTCTAATCTACAACGAGATATGACCATGATTCCTTTTTTGTAGAATAAAAGACAACATGACGGACTACACATAACAAGCTTTAAACATCAAAAACACTTAACGGGATGAGATCTACGACCTCGACATTTGTTGTCGAACACAAAAATGAAATTTTCCAGTTTTGAAGATCTTCAAATCAGAGCTTACGAATGTTATGGAATCAACATCTAGCACCCGGATCATCCTTAGACACTATAATCAACATGTTTTAACATTTAAACATAACATCTAACACCAAAAGTTTGAGAAAAATCAAGCTAGAGTTTATACCTTTTAGCTTTGATTACGATTTTTGCTCTTGATTTGTTATTGGTGTGAATGGGGCTTGATTATAGGCGATATAGTAAAAAATTTACGTAGGTTTAAGCTTGAGAGAATGAAGCTAAGTGCTTGTGAATAAATAGGCCAAAAATGGTACATTTCTCTCTCTTAGATCCATAAAATAATGTATGAAATGATTGTAATGGGTGATTGATGGTAATCTACTGACCCATGGGTGATTTCTAGATGGAATGGCGGGATTTTGTGGACATGTGGTAGCAATAAAGCATAATTAATGAAAATAATGCATTTCCCTCTCTTTAATCTATATAAAAAATATAATAGATACATTGGATGCTACACTTGGATAATTCCATTGTTTGCTTTAGTGATAACATGGTAGGAGTAAGCATGTTGGGCATTTTGTTACAAGATTCCATCAACAATGTAAGTAATAATACACTAAATAACCAAAAAGGGCATTTTGGTCATTTCACATATAATTTCAAGGGCATTTTTATACAAGGCAATTAAATGTAATATTTAACCATTAGATTATAATTCTTACCATTTACCAATTAATTTCTATCCTTTGGTAAATTAAAACATTTATCTGATAACATAAATAATTAAACTTAGATAATTTTAAATTAGGGTTTTCTATAGAAAATTAGGGTTTTCTAATTAGGGTTTCTTAACGTCATCAATTAGGGTTTCTAATTGACCATTAGGGTTCTCTAATTATACATGTATATTCTTAACACGGTCATTACAATCTCTAACTTCAGCGGAATTAAGGTTATAATAATTAGGGTTTGTCTGAATTATCGGTAAAAAAAATAGTAATTAGGGTTTTCTTCTAATTCAGAGCATTCGTGTACCACAGTAACTTCATATACGATAAACTTCATATACCACGATCATTTACTCGGTCATTTCTCATAAGCGAGTTTAGGGTTTCCTGACCTGATCTTGTCTTTATGACCTAATTAATAAATCGTTGCTCGATAATATACATCGCATATACGATTACATAATTATTGTCTTTGTAAAATCATTATAACAATAATATAATATTATTATTCTCATCTCTTGATCACAATCCCAATTCGGGGTTTGGATCTCATATCGACTTCTCTTTTTGCATATCAAGTTAAAATACTTGATTTAAATATTACGAACAATTCATATAATAAAATATATATTATATAAGTTCTAATTATCACTTCATATATTATTTCCAATCATGTTATCATGGAAAATAATTAATAAAAACATTTACCTTCTGAAATTAATTACCATAAAAATATAATTTGTAGTAATTAATGATTCCAAAATTATTTCTAATTTTTCAAGTAATAAATATATTTGTATCTATCGTTCACTTATTCTCGTCATTAAATAAAAAAAAAAAAATTTATCATAAAAATTTCTTATTTATTTTATATATAGGAAATCTCGGGTTATTACATTCACCCTCCATATAAGGAGGATTAGTCCCGGAATCACCCTTTAAAACTTCGTATGCGAGAAGGTACATAGCACATATAATCATTGCCGTAGACCTCGATCATACTTGATCGAGCGATCTTTAACTATCCTTCATAACACTTGATTAGGCGAAAATTTGATCTCTAAAAGAACTCAAAATTTCTTTATAAAATTACCTATATATATATATATATATATATAAAACATATAAGATATATAAGTGATTCACATAGCACAGAGTTACATTTCCATTTACATTTCCGGTACTTACATATCTGGGCCGTCGTGTTGTAGACCCTCGGAGTTTTAACGTTGGGAGTCTTTGGTTGAGTGTAGTCTGTTGTTGCTAAAGAACCACTTTGTTTCTCCACATGGTTATGTTTCTGCCTCCATTCCCCTCTTTGGGCAGTTCCTCACACGATGCTCGGTCGATCGCATATGAAGCATCCAGTGATCTTCCTTGAGTTGGGGGCGGTTGGGAGAGATATGACCCTCTTGCCCTTGCTTAAAAGCACTGTGAACTTACCCTTTAGACACTCGCCCGAGTGATTCTTTCCATGATTCTTGCCTTTTTTGTTTCACTTCTTTGTACCTTCTGCTTCACTTGAACATTCCTGAAAAATTCCTTATCCTCTTCTCACCCAGATTCCCACTACTACTTTCTATCTTCTTTGCTCCTCTGACTTGCTCTTGTTCTTTTTCTCCTTGTTGTAGAGGCTCATGGCCTCACTTCCTGTTCGACTATGATAGCCTTTTCCATGAGTCTTTGCAAAAGTATCTATTTGCGATCTTGCCACCTTATTAATAGAGCGGGGTTTTAAGCCCGGCTCAAACCTCCTTGCCTTTCTAAACTTACATACTCACTTGATGTGGAGCAAACCTAGCCAACTCATTAAACTTGGCGGCATACTCATGAGCAGATCATGTTCTCTGTTTTAACTCGAGAATTTTACCTCCATTCTAGGCGCATACTAACGAGAGAGATAGTTTTGAAAAATAAATCCTTAAACCTATCCCAAGTAATTTCTTCTTCTCTGCTTTAGAGTTTTATTTGCCTCCCACCAAAGTTAGCCTCCCTTTTATCATATAAGTGGCAAAAGCGGTCTTTTGCCCTCATCTCTCTAGCAATTATGAGCGCCTTTTCTATTTAGTTCACCCATATACAGGCTTACATGTGGGTCGGTGATCCTCTGAACTCTGGTGGTCCTCTGACTTTGAAGTCTTTGAATTTACATGACGATTATGCAGTTTGGTTCCTGCGGTTTGGTATTCCTGTTTTGCATAGCTTTGAAACCATCATGTTTGCAAAGTTTTGCATCGATTACATTTATCGTTCTCCGGCATTAGTAGATTCTTCTACCCTTTGGTTTCGAGTTAAATGGATTGGCGGCATTATCTGGTTAAATAAAACCATAAATTATACCTTTACATTTTAAACATTATTGCATAAGATTAATGTATTAAACTTCGTTTCATTTCTCAAACTTAGATTCATATTCATTTATCGAATATTTACATAGCACATCTTGCTTTAATTAACGACTATCCCTTTGTGACTCTGAAAGTCGGGTTTAAAATCTTGATCAACATAAAGTTGAAAATAGTTCATTACTTATCACACACATTACATAAACACAACATAACCCATACCACTTATTTACCAAGCCTTTCTTCTCGGACATTCATTAAGCTCGATGTCCCTCCATTCCTGAATTAAAACATCCACCTTGCTTATAGTTGGGGCAGCGAGGAGATGTATGTCCCTCACATGATAAATATAACATATCTTCTTCCCTTTCTTCTTATCGGGTTTTCCTAAGTCGGGATCTTCTATCTTTCTTTTCCCTTACCTCTCGGGCTGCACACACGAAGTGTTGCTTGAGAGCTCCCATCTGGTCGATTTGGATTTTGAGCTTATCACTGCTCTTTCTTTCATTGTTTCTAGCAATGCTTGGCGCGATTGGATATTAAGCAACGTCTCTATCTCCCACGACCTTTCCGGTATAGCAACCTTGTTCTCGGATCCTGCACCTCGTTGATGCTTGGCGGCTTCACTTTAGTGTACGAATCACTGTCTGTCAAATCCACCATTTACGGATCGATACTCGTTTTCCACTATAGCCACCTCGTCAGATTTGGGTTCTGGTAGCTTCTATTTGTTTTGTTGGCCTTGATATTAGCTCGGGGGTATGGACTGATCCTTCTTATTCCACATATCTTTCTCACCCGAGCATCTACATACATAAGTTACCACAGTTAGCATATAGTATATATACACAACAATCAAGAGTTTTATATCGTTGTCTCTTATTTTGTTTGACGATAAATTTATTCAATTCTCATCAGCGCTTTATCTCTCTCTGTAGAAAGCGACTCCATCCACCATAACGTCGAATCGCGCAAAAGCGATGTCTATAGCTTTCTCAAGGTATATATCTTGGTGTCTTTGGCTTCTATCTCAACCTTCAAGCTGTCTGTCTGTATCTCTCTCTCTCTCCAACCTCCCTCGTAACTTCGGCTAATTCTATACGTGTTTAGGTGAAAGCGGCGTCCTTGTCTTCTTTGTTTACGAAATCTGGAAATGCGATTACGTGCCTCAGCTTGCTCGACTCTAACCTTTAAGTAAATGTTTCTAACTATCAAATCTCTTATCATCTCATTGTCTGCATGTACTCCTCGCTAGAGTCCATCGTCTCTTGGGTCGAGGAATTACTATTTTGACTTTAAATCATCCATCCTATGACCACAATAAGCGAGACAACATCATTCTTGAAATAAAATATATTCATCATTAAAATGAAGTAATATTTTATTTAGTACCACTAAAACTTCGATGAATCTCTTCACTCATCATATCCTATAACTTCTCACGGTACTTACGTCTCTGGTTCCTTTGAATATTTATCTTAACTTTAGTCCTCCATTCTACTAAGGTTATAACCTAGGTTTAGCATTCTAACGTTTATAACCTCGACTTTGATACCAACACATGGCGCTTCGTCAAAGGTACTTGAAACACGAACTTCGATTAACTTCACGATACCATTTCTATAAATTTGAATAATACAATAGTAATATTACATTCAAACTTAATTTACATACATCAAAGTTTACTTCCAGGTGCGAGACCTTCAAATACATTCCTTACAATACTTGAATAGATACCAATGCAACTATAACCATTAACTCATAATACACACTTATTAGATCGACTTTCCTTTTCCTTTGTTAGGTGCAGCCTTGAGTTTGCTCATACATAACTTGAAACATTTAATTTAAGCAAGGATGAGCATTTGAGTGCCCGACAAGTAATAGCAATTATATATATATAAAATTTGAAAGAATATAAGTATTCTCTTTCCATAACACTTCTACAGCGAATCGAAAGTTGTGAAGTAATCTGTCTTGATAAAAATTCACATAACAATTCTCTTTCAATTTCTTGAAATTAGGCTCCACCCATGAATAGGGTTTAAAAAACATACTATGAACATTGTTTTCATTTTGAAAAGGTTTAGCGAAATTCATCCATAAACCGTCATAACTTCAGACGCGGGAGGGTGATCGGCCCGATTGTACCTGTATTGATCAATACTACATAACTTGAGCGAAATTCATCGCTCACTCTCTCTATCTTGGGCGCAAAAATCTTCCATATAGGGATGTTCATACATGCACAGTTTCCAAACCAGAAGGTTTTAATCTTGCTCAACAATAATATGTAATTCAATTATATATATATATATATATATATATATATATATATATCGAATGTCGACAAAGGTGTATCAACATGTGAATAAATGCCATGATTATCCAGTGGGGACACTTGTATAACCATTTAGAAATCAACTTAACAGAATATATATACGAGCTAACATGTTGATAATCAAAGCGTACATAATACATGCGAGGAATAGAATAATTACGAAACTTCTTACTCATGTCCATTGCATAAAGGAAATGCAAGGTAGGATACTTGCACGATTTCTTGATTACAAATCTCAACTTAGGTTTTATCTCTTTATCACAACCTATCGATAAGTAGATCATTAGTTCGATTAGAACAATATATCATAACACATAATCTTTATCTATTCACGATTGACACATAGTCTAATCACGTCATCACATAATCGCGGTGATCATACTTTTAGTTCATAATCTATACTTTTATACATTTTTCAAATATCTCATCCATGCTCTTCTGAAGCCTTTTCTTTCTATTATAAGATTACGACATTTGTCGGTGTCTGAAACGACTTTATCGGGTAATTCTTGAGTCTAAGACTCTTATTACATACCTCAACATCTGTAAATATCGGACATTTTACTTTTAATCATTTTGAATTTTCGAGAAATTGAAAAATTTAAAATAATTCAAATCATCACTAACGGACCTATCGTGACATAAGCTTTATTACTATAGGTGTTTTCAAAACTTCATAACTTCATAATCGGTTCTCAAATCATTTAGTTTGGCCGGATATAACTTTCGAACATCGAATCATAATTAAATGATTTAAACATTAAATAATTCCATTATCATTAATAATTAATTTATATTAAACTATTAATGAAACCATTGCCAAAATATAAAAAAGTTATTTATAATAACTCAAACTATTTTAAAACATTTATATTACCCTTAAATGATTTTTAAAACAATTAAAATCATTTTAAATAATCACCATTAATATATAAATATTAATGTACTATTCATCAAATATTAAAAGTCATTAATTATAACTTAAAATATTTTTAAATCCTTAATATCCTCTTTAAATGATTTTTAAATAAATAAAACCATTTTTAAACTATTTATTTAATAATAATTATTAAATAAACTAAATGTCATTAATATTATCTTAATATCATTAATATTAAGTTATTAATG
Organism: Panax ginseng; assembly: GCA_020205605.1. NCBI lineage: Eukaryota > Viridiplantae > Streptophyta > Magnoliopsida > Apiales > Araliaceae > Panax > Panax ginseng. The sequence continues at coordinate 50,190,841 of CM035136.1, read as the reverse complement.
AAATTATCTTTTAAATATTAAAAGTTATATTTTATAACTTAAAATATTTTTAAATACCTTAATTTCATTTAAAATGATTTTTATAATATTAAAATCATTTTAAACTAAATTATTTAATATAATCATTAAATAACTTTAATATCATTAATATATAATTAATTAATGAAATTCATCACAAAATATTAAAAGTCATGGAAAATAACTTAAAATATTTTCTTATACCATAAAATAATTTTTCATGATTTTTCATGAATTAAAACTATTTTAAATCATTTATTTAATATTATAATTAAATAAATAAATACCTTTATATTCAAAAATACTAAATATTTTTGAAATATACTCAAAATAGTTAAAAACTATTTTTAGGACTTTAAAATAATTTTTCATAATTTATTTGGTATTTTTAATAATTAAAAACTAATTTTTCTAATTTTTAAATTAATTTCGGAAAATAAAAATAATAACAAATCATTAAAAAGGCCCTATATAGCGACAGGCAAAATCATTATAGGTGTTCTTGATTTGCCCGAGATCTTCATATCGATTACCTGAGGTTACTAGTTTGGCCAAGATTTAATCCATGATCTAAATGTTTTACGGGCTTGTAAAAACTTTAATGTTGTAGTACTAATGTAATACTACAACTATACACTAATTTCATAACCAAACAACAACGGATCATGAGATCTAATTGTGAAAACCTTGTCGGGCGTGTTCTTACGTGTTTACGGGTTGCCCGAAACTTACAGTCGACAACTTGGTCGGCGCGACCTTAGTAGTCTTAATGCAGTCGATCGGTACATGTTATAGGTGTTTTTATCGTCGGGTTTGTAGTCCAACTTACGAGAGAACATGATTAAATCAAGATTCAAGTCTAAACATTAACAATACCAAAGATATAAATCATCAAACTCTCTGTCAAAGCTTTGCATATCAATTACGGGTTTTCGAATTTTTAAAGCAGAATCGTGTGTAAGGTACTTTGGATCTTTATATCTTTCATTTTGAGTTTGATCTAAGTGATCTATTGATTCTAAGTTGTAGATAACATGTAATACTACAACTCTATTACATAAAAAGCATATAACAACAACGATCTAACGAGAAAGAAGTAGGTCGATTGACGTGACCTCAACAAGCTGTTCTTGAATATTTACGGAAAACCGAGAAAGTTCTTGGCGATTCGATCGATAGGTGGTTTGACCATCAATAACTTCTAATCTACAACGAGATATGACCATGATTCCTTTTGTAGAATAAAGACAACATGACGGACTACACATAACAAGCTTTAAACATCAAAAACACTTAACGGGATGAGATCTACTGACCTCGACATTTGTTGTCGAACACAAAAATGAAATTTTCAGATTTTGAAGATCTTCAAATCAGAACTTACGAATGTTATGGAATCAACATCTAGCAACCCGATCATCCTTAGACACTATAATCAACATGTTTTAACATTTAAACATAACATCTAACACCAAAAGTTTGAGAAAAATCAAGCTAGAGTTTATACCTTTTACAGCTTTGATTACGATTTTTGGCTCTTGATTTGTTATTGGTGTGAATGGGGCTTGATTATAGTGATATAGTAAGGAAATTTACGTAGGTTTAAGCTTGAGAGAATGAAGCTAAGTGCTTGTGAATAAATAGGCCAAAAATGGTACATTTCTCTCTTTAGATCCATAAAATAATGTATGAAATGATTGTAATGGTGATTGATGGTAATACTACATGACCCATGGGTGATTTCTAGATGGAATGGCGGGATTTTGTGGACATGTGGTAGCAATAAAGCATAATTAATGAAAATAATGCATTTCCCTCTCTTTAATCTATATAAAAATATAATAGATACATTGGATGCTACACTTGGATAATTCCATTGTTTGCTTAGGCGATAACATGGTAGGAGTAAGCATGTTGGGCATTTTTGTTACAAGATTCCATCAACAATGTAAGTAATAATACACTAAATAACCAAAAGGGCATTTTGGTCATTTCACATATAATTTCAAGGGCATTTTTGTACAAGGCAATTAAATGTAATATTTAACCATTAGATTATAATTCTTACCATTTACCAATTAATTTCTATCCTTTGGTAAATTAAAACATTTATCTGATAACATAAAAATTAAACTTAGATAATTTTAAATTAGGGTTTTCTATAAAAATTAGGGTTTTCTAATTAGGGTTTCTTAACGTCATCAATTAGGGTTTCTAATTGACCATTAGGGTTCTCTAATTATACATGTATATTACTAACACGATCATTACAATCTCTAACTTCAATGGATTAAGGTTATAATAATTAGGGTTTGTCTACAATTATCGGTAAAAAAAAATAGTAATTAGGGTTTTCTTCTAATTACAGAGCATTACGTGTACCACGATAACTTCATATACATAGTAAACTTCATATACCACGATCATTTACTCGGTCATTTCTCATAAGCGAGTTTAGGGTTTCCTGACCTGATCTTGTCTTTATGACCTAATTAATGCGTCGTTGCTTTCGATAATATCATCGCATATACACGATTACATAATTATTGTCTTTGTAAAATCATTATAACAATAATATAATATTATTATTCTCATCTCTTGATCACAATCCCAATTCGGGTTTGGATCTCATATCGACTTCTCTTTTTCGCATATCAAGTTAAAATACTTGATTTAAATATTACGAACAATTCATATAATAAAATATATATTATATAAGTTCTAATTATCACTTCATATATTATTTCCAATCATGTTATCATGGAAAATAATTAATAAAAACATTTACCTTCTGAAATTAATTACCATAAAAATATAATTTGTAGTAATTAATGATTCCAAAATTATTTCTAATTTTTCAAGTAATAAATATATTTGTATCTATCGTTCACTTATTCTCGTCATTAAATAAATAAAAAAAAAAATTTATCATAAAATTTCTTATTTATTTTATATATAGGAAATCTCGGGTTATTATTAATGTAGTTCTTCTTCACAACAGACGCCTCTCCCACAACTCTTGATCAATTGGAGGACATGGGTGCCTTCAGGATAACGCTCATTCAATAAACGCTTATAAGTATCATTACATCATGTTAACAATTAAATAGTTAAAAATATATTCTGTAAGCATTGATAAACAAGATCAAGTTGTTAACAATACCAAAGATATAAATTATCAAACTCTCTGTCAAAGCTTGCATATCAATTCTGGGTTTTCCAGAATTTTAAAACAGATCGTGTAGGGTACTTTGGATCTTTATATCTTTCATTTTGAGTTTGATCTAAGTGATCTATTGATTCTAAGTTGTATATAACATGTAATACTACAACTCTATTACATAAAAAGCATATAACAACAACAGATCTAACAGAAAGAGGCCGGTCAAACGTGACCTCAACAACTGTTCTTGAATATTTCTGGAAAACCCAGAAAGTTCTTGAGCAGTTCGGTCAATGGGGTTTGACCATCAATAACTCCTAATCTACAACAGATATGACCATGATTCCTTTTTTTAGAATAAAGACAACATGACAGACTACACATAACAAGCTTTAAACATCAAAAACACTTAACAGGATGAGATCTACAACCTCTGACATTTGTTGTCAGAACACAAAAATGAAATTTTCTAGATTTTGAAGATCTTCAAATCCGAGCTTCTGAATGTTATGGAATCAACATCTAGCAACCCAGATCATCCTTAGACACTATAATCAACATGTTTTAACATTTAAACATAACATCTAACACCAAAAAGTTTGAGAAAAATCAAGCTAGAGTTTATACCTTTTCTAAGCTTTGATTACGATTTTTAGCTACCGATTTGTTATTGGTGTGAATGGGGCTTGATTATAGACCCATATATGGTAAGGAAATTTACGTGAGTTTAAGCTTGAGAGAATGAAGCTAAGTGCTTGTGAATAAATAGGCCAAAAATGGTACATTTCTCTCTCTGAGATCCATAAAATAATGTATGAAATGATTGTAATGGTGATTGATGGTAATACTACTGACCCATAGGTGATTTCTAGATGGAATGGCTAGGATTTTGTGGACATGTGGTAGCAATAAAGCATAATTAATGAAAATAATGCATTTCCTTCTCTTTAATCTATATAAAAATATAATAGATACATTGGATGCTACACTTGGATAATTCCATTGTTTGCTAGTAGATAACATGGTAGGAGTAAAGCATGTTGGGCGTTTTGTTACAAGATTCCATCAACAATGTAAGTAATAATACACTAAATAACCAAAAAGGGCATTTTGGTCATTTCACATATAATTTCAAGGGCATTTTTGTACAAGGCAATTAAATGTAATATTTAACCATTAGATTATAATTCTTACCATTTACCAATTAATTTCTATCCTTTGGTAAATTACAACATTTATACAATAACATCGTAATTAAACCCGATAATTTTAAATTAGGGTTTTCTATAAAAAATTAGGGTTTCTTAACGTCATCAATTAGGGTTTCTAATTGACCATTAGGGTTCTCTAATTATATGTGTATGTTACTAACACAGACATTACAATCTCTAACTTCAACCGATTAAGGTTATAATAATTAGGGTTTGTCCTAATTATCAGCGTAAAAAATAGTAATTAGGGTTTTCTTCTAATTAACGACATTCGTGTACACAGTAACTTCATATACACAGTAAACTTCATATACATTCATTTTACTCGGTCATTTCTCATAAGCGAGTTTAGGGTTTCCATGACCTGATCTTGTCTTTATAACCTAATCAATAGTCGTTGCTCAATAATATCTCATCTGCATATACACGATACATAATTATTGTACTGTAAAATCATTATAACAATAATATAATATTATTATTCTCATCTCTTGATCACAATCCCAATTCAGGGTTTGGATCTCATATCTGACTTCTCTTTCTCATATCAAGTTAAAATACTTGATTTAAATATTCTGAACAATTCATATAATAAAATATATATTATATAAGTTCTAATTATCACTTCATATATTATTTCCAATCATGTTATCATGGAAAATAATTAATAAAAACATTTACGCTTCTGAAATTAATTACCATAAAATATAATTTGTAGTAATTAATGATTCCAAAATTATTTCTAATTTTTCAAGTAATAAATATATTTGTATCTATCGTTCACTTATTCTCGTCATTAAATAAATAAAAAAAAAAATTTACATAAAATTTCTTATTTATTTTATATATATAGGAAATCTCAAGTTATTACAATGACGTTGATTGACTTTAGTGGTTTTAGTTGCTTGAATTAGCATAATAGGTTTGTTAGGAATATGAAAGCTAACAATCTTACGAAAACAATTAATTTTAGCATGATGATTAGTTAACCAATCAATCCCTAAAATCACATCAAATGCAAGTATTTTTAAAGAGATAAGATCGACAGTAACGTCACTATAAGAAAATGGGCTATTCTGCGTCGCTTTATCGACAATAAGTATTCGGTCATAGATCCTTATTAGAGACCAGATTACGGTTTCAGCGATAGGTGTCGGATAAAATCTGATCGCTGGAATGCACATCAGCGACCACTTTTAGCGACCGAATTATCTGCAATTGATATTAGCGAATGAATTTGTCGATAAGCTGAGTCAACATGGTTCAGGGAAAAATTTGACATGGGCCATGTGGCAGCGACCATTATCAACGACCGCACGCGGTCGCTGATACCCTCGAATATTTAGCAGTCACTAATTTTTATCAACGACCGCATGCAATCGATGATTTTAAAAACTAAAAACCAGATTTTTATTGCTTTGCAGAATTCCCAAAAAAATGTACATATTTTGTACCTGCTTTATCCCAACACACATACACAACAATATAAGCAATGTGCACAACAATACAAACATCCATCGTCCACCGACACATACACCAAACTAGTATATAAACTATATAAACCTTTAAAAACCAATATAAATTGAATAAATATAAACAAATGTAATGTTTAAGTAACATACAAACATCCAAAGAATTAATATAAAAGTACAAGATTCTCAAAGAACTACAAAACAACACTAAATCGGTCGTCAAACATCATTGTCTTGATCTGCTTCTCCTTGATCACCCATTAATTAACAAAATAATAAAACAAGTTACAAATATAGTAACTATGTTGATACTGTTATTACGACAATATACAAAAAATTGATTACCTCGTCGCCATCCCCATGTTGTGCTACTGTTGCTGCCGCCACTGCATTAGCTAATTCATCAAGAGTCAGTGCCGCCAGATGCCCGCCAAGTATCTTTAGAATATCGTGATCTCAATATATAGCTCTCACACAGTCAGCATGAGTATGAATAGCTGGATGACTCGATGATTGTGAAGACTGGGTAGCAGAGCTGCCTGAGCCACTGAAGGATGGGCGTCGTCGTTGTCCTTGACCTTTAATGTAGTTCTTCTTCACAACAGACGCCCTCTCCCACAACTCTTGATCAATTGGAGGACATGGAGTGCCTTCAGGATAACGCTCATTCAATAAACGCTTATAAGTATCATGTCATCATGTTAACAATTAAATAGTTAAAAATATATTCTGTAAGCATTGATAAACAAGATCAAGTTGTTAACAATACCAAAGATATAAATTATCAAACTCTCTGTCAAAGCTTGCATATCAATTCTGGGTTTTCCAGAATTTTAAAACAGATCGTGTAGGGTACTTTGGATCTTTATATCTTTCATTTTGAGTTTGATCTAAGTGATCTATTGATTCTAAGTTGTATATAACATGTAATACTACAACTCTATTACATAAAAAAAGCATATAACAACAACAGATCTAACGAGAAAGAGGCGGTCAAAAACGTGACCTCAACAAGCGTTCTTGAATATTTACGGAAAACCGAAAGTTCTTGAAGCGAGTTAAATTCGAATGGGGTTTGACCATCAATAACTCCTAATCTACAATGAGATATGACCATGATTCCTTTTTTAGAATAAAGACAACATGACGGACTACACATAACAAGCTTTAAACATCAAAAACACTTAACAGGATGAGATCTACAACCTCGACATTTGTTGTGAGAACAAAATGAAATTTTCTAGATTTTGAAGATCTTCAAATCCGAAGCTTCACAATGTTATGGAATCAACATCTAGCAACCCGGATCATCCTTAGACACTATAATCAACATGTTTTAACATTTAAACATAACATCTAACACCAAAAGTTTGAGAAAAATCAAGCTAGAGTTTATACCTTTTCTAAGCTTCGATTACGATTTTTAGCTCTTGATTTGTTATTGGTGTGAATGGGGCTTGATTATGAGTGATATAATAAGAAAATTTCTTAGGTTTAAGCTTGAGAGAATGAAGCTAAGTGCTTGTGAATAAATAGGCCAAAATGGTACATTTCTCTCTCTTAGATCCATAAAATAATGTATGAAATGATTGTAATGGCTGATTGATGGTAATACTACAGCCCATAGGTGATTTCTAGATGGAATGGCCGGATTTTGTGGACATGTGGTAGCAATAAAGCATAATTAATGAAAATAATGCATTTCCCTTCTCTTTAATCTATATAAAAATATAATAGATACATTGGATGCTACACTTGGATAATTCCATTGTTTGCTAGCTGATAACATGGTAGGGTAAGCATGTTGGGCGTTTTGTTACAAGATTCCATCAACAATGTAAGTAATAATACACTAAATAACCAAAAAGGGCATTTTGGTCATTTCACATATAATTTCAAGGGCATTTTTGTACAAGGCAATTAAATGTAATATTTAACCATTAGATTATAATTCTTACCATTTACCAATTAATTTCTATCCTTTGGTAAATTACAACATTTATCTGATAACATAAATAATTAAACCCGATAATTTTAAATTAGGGTTTTCTATAGAAAATTAGGGTTTCTTAACGTCATCAATTAGGGTTTCTAATTGACCATTAGGGTTCTCTAATTATATGTGTATGTTACTAACACAGACATTACAATCTCTAACTTCAACCGATTAAGGTTATAATAATTAGGGTTTGTCCTAATTATCAGCGTAAAAAATAGTAATTAGGGTTTTCTTCTAATTAACGACATTCGTGTACACAGTAACTTCATATACACAGTAAACTTCATATATACATAATGCCATCACGGTCATTTCTCATAAGCGAGTTTAGGGTTTCACAAAGACAAGATCTTGTCTTTATAACCTAATTAATAAATCATTTGCTCAATAATATCATCTGCATATACACAATTACATAATTATTGTCTTTGTAAAATCATTATAACAATAATATAATATTATTATTCTCATCTCTTGATCACAATCCCAATTCAGGGTTTGGATCTCATATCTGACTTCTCTTTCTCATATCAAGTTAAAATACTTGATTTAAATATTCTGAACAATTCATATAATAAAATATATATTATATAAGTTCTAATTATCACTTCATATATTATTTCCAATCATGTTATCATGGAAAATAATTAATAAAACATTTACCTTCGAAAATTAATTACCATAAAAATATAATTTGTAGTAATTAATGATTCCAAAATTATTTCTAATTTTTCAAGTAATAAATATATTTGTATCTATCGTTCACTTATTCTCGTCATTAAATAAATAAAAAAAAATTTATACGCAAAATTTTTTATTTATTTTATATATAGGAAATCTCGGGTTATTACAATGACAGTGATTGACTTTAGTGGTTTGGTTGCTTGAATTCGCATAATAGGTTTGTTAGGAATATGAAAGCTAACAATCTTACGAAAACAATTAATTTTAGCATGATGATTAGTTAACCAATCAATCCCTAAAATCACATCAAATGCAAGTATTTTTAAAGAGATAAGATCGACAGTAACGTCACTATAAGAAAATGGGCTATCTGCGACCGCCTATCAGCAATCGTATTCGGTCATAGATCCTTATTAGAGACCGATTGCGGTTGCTGATAGGTGTCGGATAAAATCTGATCGCTGGAATGCACATCAGCGACCACTTTTAGCGACCGAATTATCTGCAATTGATATTAGCGAATGAATTTGTCGATAAGCTGAGTCAACATGGTTCAGGGAAAAATTTGACATGGGCCATGTATGTATAATGACTCGATTATCAACGACCGCGACGCGATTCACGATACCTCGAATATTTAGCAGTCACTAATTTTTATCAACGACCGCATGCAATCGATGATTTTAAAAACTGAAAACCAGATTTTTATTTCTTTGCAGAATTCCCAAAAAAATGTACATATTTTGTACCTGCTTTATCCCAACACACATACACAACAATATAAGCAATGTGCACAACAATACAAACATCCATCGTCCACCGACACATACACCAAACTAGTATATAAACTATATAAACCTTTAAAAACCAATATAAATTGAATAAATATAAACAAATGTAATGTTTAAGTAACATACAAACATCCAAAGAATTAATATAAAAGTACAAGATTCTCAAAGAACTACAAAACAACACTAAATCGGTCGTCAAACATCATTGTCTTGATCTGCTTCTCCTTGATCACCCATTAATTAACAAAATAATAAAACAAGTTACAAATATAGTAACTATGTTGATACTGTTATTACGACAATATACAAAAAATTGATTACCTCGTCGCCATCCCCATGTTGTCTTCTCTTTGTTCTTGCCATATTGATCTTGCATTAGCTAATTCATCAAGAGTCGATCTGCTTGGATGCCCGCCAAGTATCTTTAGAATATCGTGATCTCAATATATAGCTCTCACACAGTCAGCATGAGTATGAATAGCTAGATGACTCGATGATTGTGAAGACTGGGTAGCAGAGCTGCCTGAGCCACTGAAGGATGGGCGTCGTCGTTGTCCTTGACCTTTAATGTAGTTCTTCTTCACAACAGACGCTCTCTCCCACAACTCTTGATCAATTGGAGGACATGGAGTGCCTTCAGGATAACGCTCATTCAATAAACTCTTATAAGTATCATGTCATCATGTTAACAATTAAATAGTTAAAAATATATTCTGTAAGCATTGATAAACAAGATCAAGTTGTTAAAACTTATTACCACTATCTGGATAGCATCAGGCAGACCATCACGGGTGGCCACGTACACATCAAGCCAATGGATAGGTCGACCTTGAGACTGAGACCCCTATACAAAAAATATTCCAATATTACTAAGTAAATGTGATATATATTCTACAATTCATGATTGTAAAAATATTAAAACTTGTAAATTTTTACGTACCTTGGCAGTGATATGCTGCAACTGTGAAATACTGCCGCCCTTATATGTTCCTTTAGCCTATTTGCCATCGGGTACACCCGAGGATCTGTTGGTGTGAGACCCCAAATTTTATGAAATAAAAGTATTCAATTTTTCTATTTTGGTAAATAGTTAAATTGATAAAATATTAAAGTTAAGGGTAATATGTGAAATTTTTTTTTTGTAAGTAAGCAAGTTGATATAAAATATTCGTTGTGTCGGGGAATATCAAATGATGCAATTTTACAATCATTAGTGGACCCCTACAACGGAATTATTATTTGATTGAGAAAATGACAAAAATATTTTTCGGAAAATAATAACGGCGGAAGTTTTACTGATTAATTATTGAAACACGGTGTTAAAAGAAATGATGTCTGGCGTGGTTGTATAGTAGCACACGGTATTGATTATTGATGCTTACGTAATAAGTCACTCGGTTTTGTTTTATTAGTATTATTAATGTAATAAAAACGAAAAGCTTTTTATATAAAAGCAGTTACTTTTATAATGTTATTACGTTTTATTAGGCTAATAGTAAAATCTTTTTTTATATAAAAGCGAATACTTTTATAAAGTTATCTATTTTATTAGACAATAATTAGAATATATTATATTTTATTATGCATAGTGTTTGCATAGTGTTTGTAATAACCCGAGATTTCCTAAATAAAATAAATAAGAAAATTTATGTATAATTTTTTTTTTTTATTTAATGATGAGAATAAGTGAGCGATAAATACGAATATATTTATTTCTTTAAAAATTAGAAATAATTTTGGAATTATTAATTACTAAAATTATATTTTATGGTAATTAATTTACATAGCGAAATATTTTATTAATTATTTTCCATGATAACATGATTGGAAATAATATATGAAGTGATAATTAGAATTTATATAATATATATTTTATTATATGAATTGTTCGAATATTTAAATCAAGTATTTTAACTTGATATCGCGAAAGAGAAAGTCGGATATGAGATCCAAACCACGAATTGGGATTGTGATCAAGAGATGAGAATAATAATATTATATTATTGTTATAATGATTTTACAAAGACAATAATTATGTACTGTGTATATATGCTGACAGATAATATTGAAAGCATTGACGGTTGATTAGGTCATAAAGATATTACCGTCTTTGTGAAACCCTAATTATTAAACTTAGTTATGAGAAATGGTAGTAGTATTTGTGTATATGAAGTTTCTTCGTGTATATGAAGGTTCTTGTATATATAAGATGCTCTGTAATTAGAAGAAAACCCTAATTACTATTGTTTGTCGATAATTAGGACAAACCCTAATTATTACAACCCTAATCGGTTGAAGTTAGAGATCGTAATGACTGTGTTAGAACATACACAGATAATTAGAGAACCCTAATGGTCAATTAGAAACCCTAATTGATGACGTTAAGAAACCCTAATTAGAAAATTCTAATTTTATGTAGAAACCCTAATTTAAAATTATTGGGTTTAATTACGATGTTATTGTATAAATGTTTTAATTTACCAAAGGATAGAAAGTAATTGGTAAATGATAAGAATTACCGTCTAGTGATTAAATACTACATTTAATTGCTATGAACAAAAATGCCCATGAAATTATATGCTTAAATTACCAAAATGCCCTTTTGGCTTATTAGTGTATTATTAGTGTATTATTGGAGAATCTTGCTAGCAAAGCATGGCAAACATACTTACCCTACCAATTAAGCATCCAAGACTCAATTATGCAGATTCAATCAACCATTGAGTAGCATCCAATGCATCTAACTTGGTTTATATATAGATTGGAGAGATAATATATTTTTTGTACACTAAAATTCATCCAACTCTCATCCTTAAGCTTACATCTCTAAAACCTACAAATTATTGTAGCATATCAGGTCCCTAAACAAAGCCCAACCATCACAAACAACAAATCGGAAGCATCGAGAAGCCGTAAATCAAAAATCAAGCTTGAAAAGGTAGGAAATCCTAAATTCTAGAAATCCTTCGATTCGATGTTAATTGGTGCAATTGATTGTTTAAAGTAGTGTAATAGGAGTCTATTAATGTTCTGGGTTGTAAAATCATGAACCCATAACATCAAAGTGCCTGGTTTGAAGATTTGAGCAAGTTGGAAAAACCGAATTACATTATTTTTCACCAAATGTCGAGGCTATAACTCTTTGGTCGATCATGAGTTTTGTTGTTTAAAAGTTGTTATAGGTAGCCTAATATGTGGTCTTTAAACTCCAAAAGGAATCAGGTCTATATCTATTGTAGATCGGGATTTATAAGCGGTCAAAGTGGGTTGATTCTAAGCATTGGCCCATTGCTTTTTCAAACCCGAAAAATATTCTAAGTGTCCGAAATGTTTTTTGGACAAATGTCGAATATTATATCTCGGTCATCTTTAATGTGTTTTGTGTTCTAAAGGTTGATATGTGTAGCTTGTTATATGGTATTTAACCTCCAAAAAGAATCAGGTCCATATATATTACGGATTAAGAGTTATTTAAGGTCAAAGTGGGTTGACCGGCATTGACGAAAATTGCAGGTAGCCCGAAATTTTCTAAGTGTTGATTTTCTTACAAGGTTTGACCATACTTTAAATGCTTGATTTATTTTTGTTATGATGATGTTAAGTGTTAGAGTTGTAGTCCTACATGTTGTCTACACACTGGAATTGATAGATCACATAAACGTTACACGATCATCAAGTTATAGAGGTCCAAAGTAGGCACCTCGAACTGTTCTTCGTGAAGAACAACTTTGGTAGCTACTTTGATGGCTGATTTATCCCAGATCTGATGTTTGTTTAGAGGTTATGATTATTGGAGATTGTAGTCTTGTATTTCCTCTACAAGACCCAATTTATAGATTGTCCAAATTCGTTAAGATGAGAGAGTTATTCACGGTCAAAGTAGGCCACTCGGTTCTGCCTTATGAAGATCTGGGTAGGCTCAAGAACACCTATAAGCGACATTACATCACTATAGGAGCCTTTAGCTTGACAGCTTAATTATTTTAATTTACGATTTTACGAAAATTAATTTAAAAATTAGAAAAATTAGTTTTTAATTATTAAAAATACCAAATAAATTATGAAAAATTATTTTAAAGTCCTGAAAAATAGTTTTTAATTATTTTGAGTATATTTCATAAATATTTAATATTTTGAAATATAAAAGGTATTATTTATTTAATTATAATATTAAATAAATGATTTAAAAATAGTTTTAATTCATGAAAAATCATGAAAAATTATTTTATGGTATAAGAAAATATTTTGAGTTATTTTCCATGACTTTTAATATTTTGTGATGTATTTCATTAATTAATTAATATTAATGATATTAAAGTTATTTAATGATTATATTAAATAATTTAGTTTAAAAATGATTTTAATATTATAAAAATCATTTTAAATGAAATTAAAGTATTTAAAAATATTTTAAGTTATAAAATATAACTTTTAATATTTAAAGGATAATTTCATTAATAATTTAATATTAATGATATTAAGATAATATTAGTGATATTTAGTTTATTTAATAATTATTATTAAATAAATAGTTTAAAAATGGTTTTATTTATTTAAAAATCATTTAAAAGAGGATATTAAGGATTTAAAAATATTTTAAGTTATAATTAATGACTTTTAATATTTGGATAAATAGTACATTAATATTTATATATTAATGATGATTATTTAAAATGATTTTTAATTGTTTTAAAAATCATTTAAGGAATAAAATAAATGTTTTAAAAATAGTTTGAGTTATTATAAATAACTTTTATATTTTAGCAATGATTTCATTAATAATTTAATGTTAATTAATTATTAATGATAATAGAAATATTTGATGTTTAAGTCATATAATTATATTTAGATGTTTGAAAGTGATATCCCATTCAAACTAAATTGATTAGAAGACCTAGGTTATGAAGTCCGAGGATTTGGTGAAGAGCACCCATAATAATAGTTATATCACTATAAGCCTTGAGTGATGATTTGATTTATTTTAAATTTTTCAATTTGGAAAAATTAGAGAATGATTAAAAGTAAAATGTCCTGATATTTATAGATGTTGAGGTATAGAATAAAGTCTTAGACTCGAATTATGTGCCCGATAAAAGGCGTCAATTTGATACGCAGCCAACAAGCTATCGGACCCTATAATAGAAAGAAAAGACTCTTTGTAAGAACATGGATGAGATATTTGAAAAATGTATAAAAGTATAGAATGTGATGACATAATTAGACTATGTCTTGACCATAATTGTGATCTTATGTGTTTATGATTTATGTTCTAATCGGACGAATATGACTGTTTATTGATAGGTTGTGATAAAGAGATAAGGTCTAAGTTGAGATTTGTAATCGACAAATCGAAAAAGTATCCTACCTTTGCATTTTCTTTATCTGATGGACATGAGTAAGAAGTTTGAGAATTATTCTATTTACATACAGTTATATACGCTTTGATTATCAACATGTTAGCTCGGGATATATATTACATTAAGTTGATTTCTAAATGGTTATACAAGTGTCCCCACTTGGATAATCATAGCATTTATTCACATGTTGATATACCATGTCAATTACCCGTATACATATATGTTGAATTACATATTATTGTTGAGCAAGATTAAAAACCTTCGGGTTTGGAACCAGGCATGTATGAACATCCCGATAATGGGAAAATTTTTATGCGCTTCGGCGGACAAAGGATGAGCGATGAATGTCGTTCTAGTTATGTAGTATTGATCAATCTGAGGTACAACGGAAATTTGATCACCCTCCGTGCCCGTAAGTTATGACGGTTTGTGGATGAATTTCCTGCTAAACCTTTTGAAAATGAAAAAGAATGTTCATAGTATGTTTCTTAAACCCTATTCATGGGTAGAGCCTCATTTCAAGAATTTGAAAGAGAGTTGTTATGTGAATCTTTTATCAGTACAGATTACTTCACAACTTTTGATTCGTTGTAGAAGTGTTATGTAAAGAGAATACTTATATTCTTTCAGCTTATATATATAATTGCTATTACTTGCTGGGCACTCAAATGCTCATCCTTGCTTAGATCAAATGTTTTCAGTTATGTATGAGCAACCTGAAGGCTCAGGCACGAACAAAGGAAAAGGAAAGCTGATCGAATAAGTGTGTATTATGAGTTAATGGTTATAAATTTGTATGGATATCTATTCAAGTATTGTAAGTAATGTATTTGAAGGTCTACGTGCACAGGAAGTAAACTTTGATGTATGTAAATTAAGTTTGAATGTAATATTACTATTGTATTATTCAAATTATAGAAATGGTATCGTGAAGCCTTTGAGTTCGGGTTTCAAGTACCGAATTTGGGGCGTCATGGGTTAATATCAGAGTATGAGGTTATATAAGCGTTAGGAGTGCAAAACCCTAGGTTATAACCTTAGTAGAATGGAGGACGAAAGATAAGATAAATATTCAAAGGAACCAGAGACGGAAGTACTCGGTGAGGAGTTATAAGATATGATGAGTCGAAGAGATCCATCAAGTTTTAGTTGTACTAAATAAAATATTCCTTCATTTTACCAATGAATATATTTTTATTTCTGATTACTAATGTTGTCTCGTTTATTGTGGTCATAGGATGGATGGCGAAAGTCAAAGTAGCAATTCCTTGACCCAAGAGGCGATGGACTCTAGCGAGAGTACCAGATGCGGTGAGATGATAAGAGATTTGTTAGTTAGGAGCAGCGACTTAACAACTAGAGTTTGCAAGCGGAGGCACGAATCGTACTCTCCAGTTTCGAGCAATGATCTGAGAAGGACGCTTCACCGAACACAGATAGAATTAGCCGAAAGTTACGAGGAGGTTGGAACAGAGAGAGATCTGGTAGGGGACGGTTGAAGGTTGAGATAAAAGCCAAAGACACCAAGATATATACCTTGAAGCGGGCTTTAGGCATCGCCTTTATCGCGATTCGACATGAAGTGGATGGAGCGCTTTTTATTGAGAAAAGGATAAGCGTTGATGAGAATTGAATAAATTTATCGTCAAACAAAATAAGAGACAACATATATAGAACTCTTGATTCTTTGTGTATGTATACTATATCTTGATCGAGGGTAACTTATGTATGTAGATGTCAGTGGAAAAGATATGTAGAATAAGAAGGATCGATCCATACCCCAAGCTAATATCGAGGCCAACAATTTGAAATAGAAGCTCACCAGAACCCAAATCGGACGAGGTGGCTATCGTGGAAAACGTAGCATCGAGATCCGAAATGGTGGATTTGACGAGATAGTGATTGAAACACTAAAGTTGAAGTACGCCAAGCATCAACGAGAGGTGCGAGATCCGGAGAACAAGGTTTCTTCACTAGAAAGGTTGTGGGAGATAGAAAAGTTGCTTAATATTCAAATCGTGAAAAGCATTAAAAGAAACAATGGAAGAGCCGAGATAAGCTTAAGATCCAAATTGATCGGATGGGAGCCTCAAGCAACACATCGTAATGCGACTCAAGAGGTAAAGGAAAAGAAAGATAGAAGATCGACTTGGGAAAACTGATAAGAAGAAAGGGAAGAAGATATGTTATATTTATGCGGTGTGAGGGACATACATCTCCTCGTTGCCCCAACTATAAGCAAGGTGGATATTTTAATTGTGGAATGGAGGGACATCGAGCGAATGAATGTCCGGAGAAGAAAGGCAAGTAAATAAGTGGTATGGGTTATGTTGTGTTTATGTAATGTGTGTGAAAAGTAATGAACTGTTTTCAACTTTATGTTGGTCAAAATTTTAAATCCCGACTTTCGTAGTCACAAAGGGATAGTTGATGTTTAAAGCAATATGTGCTATGGTATGTTAAGTTCTATTAATGTGAGGTGCTATGGTTGGAAGTACCATGAGTGTCACAAGTTGGATTAATGAAGTAAGTTGTTATAAAGATAGCAGATATTTATCTGAATATTGGTTAATATAGTAAACCAAGTTTCAAATCCAATATTTTGATTAAATGATTATTTGAGTAGAAAATTTTGTGTTATATGTCGAACGTATACGATGAGGCTTAGAATGTAAGGAAATGAAGAATAATTTATGATTATGTCACCGAGACGAAAAATGAAAACCAATTGGCGGAAGATCAACGGATAATCGAACAATGACCTTGCCAAAGACTTTAAGGCAATCTTATTGCTAGGGTATAGAGGATTAAGTGACTCAAGAGAAGCATTTATGATAGTTAGGATAACGAAAAGGGCAAAAGATAACTTTTATCACCTATCGATAAAAGGGAAATGAGATAAAGAGAAAGTTTGTGGGCGGAAGAGACATATCTCTTCCAATTGTCCCAATTTAAGAATGTATAGCGAATGTTTTATTTATGAATCAATGGAGTATAAGATGAAAGAGTATAAGGTGAAAGAAGAAGAAATGAGATAAGGAATGTGAATACTGAGAAATGACAAATGAAGATATAGGCGACAATGAAATAAACCGTAAGTGTCTTCATTATGGTCGTTCAAGATATCGTGGCGATTGAGGATCTTTGTGGCAATTTGGAAGCAGAACTCGAGTGCTTATTTGAATAACTTATGTCTTATATGATTTTCCTGTATATATACATATAGTAAATTACTTTATTAAAAAAATTTTGAGGAAGGAATTTGAGTTCTTTTAGAAATCAAATTTCTATTTATCAGAAAGACATGCGTTATGGAGAATAGTTAAAGATCAGTTCGATCAAGTATGATCGAAATCTACGTACAATGATTATATGCTATGTACCCTTCTGATTATGAGTTTTTAAAGCGGTGATTCCGGGGCGGAATCCTTATAAGGAGAGGTGAATGTAATAACCCGAGATTTCCTAAATAAAATAAATAAGAAAATTTAAGTATAATTTTTTTTTATTTAATGAGCGAGAATAAGTGAGCGATAAATACTGAATATATTTATTTCTTTAAAAATTAGAAATAATTTTGGAATTATTAATTACTACAAATTATATTTTATGGTAATTAATTTACGTAAGCGAAATATTTTATTAATTATTTTCCATGATAACATGATTGGAAATAATATATGAAGTGATAATTAGAATTTATATAATATATATTTTATTATATGAATTGTTCGAATATTTAAATCAAGTATTTTAACTTGATATACGAAAGAAGAAGTCGATATGAGATCCAAACCACTGAATTGGGATTGTGATCAAGAGATGAGAATAATAATATTATATTATTGTTATAATAATTTTACATTGAATAATTATGTCTCGTGTATGTGTGACAGAGATAATATTGAAGCGATGACGGCCAATTAGGTCATAAGATATTACCGCGTCTTTGTGAAACCCTAATTATTAAACTTAGTTATGAGAAATGACCGAGTAGTGACCGTGTATATGAAGTTTCTTGTGTATATGAAGGTTCTTTGTGTATAAGATGTCCTGTAATTAGAAGAAAACCCTAATTACTATTGTTTTGTCGATAATTAGGACAAACCCAATTATTACAACCCTAATCGGTTGAAGTTAGAGATCGTAATGACCGTGTTAGAACATACACGAGATAATTAGAGAACCCTAATGGTCAATTAAAACCCTAATTGATGACGTTAAGAAACCCAATTAGAAAATTCTAATTTTACATAGAAACCCTAATTTAAAATTATTGGGTTTAATTACGATGTTATTGTATAAATGTTTTAATTTACCAAAGGATAGAAAGTAATTGGTAAATGATAAGAATTACCATCTAGTGATTAAATACTACATTTAATTGCTATGTAAAAAAATGCCCATGAAATTATATGCTTGCAAGAATTACCAAAATGCCCTTTTGGCTTATTAGTGTATTATTAGTGTATTATTGGAGGAATCTTGCTAGCAAAGCATGGCAAAAATACTTAACCTACCAATTAAGCATCCAAGACTCAATTATGCAGATTCAATCAACCATTGAGTAGCATCCAATGCATCTAACTTAGTTTATATATAGATTGGAGAGAGATAATATATTTTGTACACTAAAATTCATCCAACTCTCATCCTTAAGCTTCTCTCTCTAAAACCTATGAATTATTGTAGCATATCACCCTAAACAAAGCCCAACCATCACAAACTACAAATCAAGCATCAAGAAGCGAAATCAAAATCAAGCTTGAAAAGGTAGAAATCCTAAATTCTAGAAATCCTTTGATTCGATGTTAATTGGTGCAATTGATTGTTTAAAGTAGTGTAATAGGGAGTCTATTAATGTTCGGGTTGTAAAATCATGAACCCATAACATCAAAGTGCAATGAATTTGAAGATTTGAGCAAGTTGGAAAAACCGAATTCTGTTATTTTTCACCAAATGTCAGAGGCTATAACTCTTTGGTCGATCATGAGTTTTGTTGTTTAAAAGTTGTTATAGGTAGCCTAATATGTGGTCTTTAAACTCCAAAAGGAATCAGGTCTATATCTATTGTAGATCGGGGATTTATAAGCGGTCAAAGTGGGTTGACCAAGCATTGACCTATTGCTTTTCAAACCCAGAAAATATTCTAAGTGTCCAGAAAATATTTTTTGGACAAATGTCAGGCCTTATATCTCGGTCATCTTTAATGTGTTTTGTGTTCTAAAGGTTGATATGTGTAGCTTGTTATGTGGTATTTAACCTCCAAAAAGAATCAGGTCCATATATATTACGGATTAAGAGTTATTTAAGGTCAAAGTGGGTTGACCGGCATTGACCAGAAAATTCTGGGTAGCCCAGAATTTTCTAAGTGTTGATTTTTCTTACAAGGTTTGACCATACTTTAAATGCTTGATTTATTGTTGTTATGATGATGTTAAGTGTTAGAGTTGTAGTCCTACATGTTGTCTACACACTGGAATTGATAGATCACATAAACGTTACACGATCATCAAGTTATAGAGGTCCAAAGTAGGCACCTCGAACTGTTCTTCGTGAAGAACAGCTTTGGTAGCTACTTTGATGGCCGATTTATCCCAGATCTGATGTTTGTTTAGAAGTTATGATTATTGGAGATTGTAGTCTTGTATTTCCTCTACAAGACCCAATTTATAGATTGTCCAAATTCGTTAAGATGAGAGAGTTATTCACGGTCAAAGTAGGCCACTCGGTTCTGCCTTATGAAGATCTGGGTAGGCTCAAGAACACCTATATGCGACATACGTCACTATAGGAGCCTTTAGCGACAGTTTAATTATTTTAATTTACGATTTTTCGAAAATTAATTTAAAAATTAGAAAAATTAGTTTTTAATTATTAAAAATACCAAATAAATTATGAAAAATTATTTTAAAGTCTGAAAAATAGTTTTTAATTATTTTGAGTATATTTCATAAATATTTAATATTTTTGAAATATAAAAGGTATTTATTTATTTAATTATAATATTAAATAAATGATTTAAAAATAGTTTTAATTCATGAAAAATCATGAAAAATTATTTTATGGTATAAGAAAATATTTTGAGTTATTTTCCATGACTTTTAATATTTTGTGATGTATTTCATTAATTAATTAATATTAATGATATTAAAGTTATTTAATGATTATATTAAATAATTTAGTTTAAAAATGATTTTAATATTATAAAATCATTTTAAATGAAATTAAAGTATTTAAAAATATTTTAAGTTATAAAATATAACTTTTAATATTTAAAGGATAATTTCATTAATAATTTAATATTAATGATATTAAGATAATATTAGTGATATTTAGTTTATTTAATAATTATTATTAAATAAATAGTTTAAAATGGTTTTATTTATTTAAAATCATTTAAAGAGGATATTAAGGATTTAAAAATATTTGAAGTTATAATTAATGACTTTTAATATTTGGATAAATAGTACATTAATATTTATATATTAATGATGATTATTTAAAATGATTTTAATTGTTTTAAAAATCATTTAAAGAATAAAATAAATGTTTTAAAAATAGTTTGAGTTATTATAAATAACTTTTATATTTTTGTAATGATTTCATTAATAATTTAATGTTAATTAATTATTAATGATAATAGAATTGTTTGATGTTTAAGTCATATAATTATATTTAGATGTTTGAAAGTGATATCCTAATTCAAACTAGTACTGAGAACCTAAGTTATGAAGTCGAGGATTTGGTGAAGAGCACCCGTAGTAATGGATTATATCACTATAAGCCTTGAGTAATGATTTGATTTATTTTAAATTTTTCAATTTACGGAAAAATTAGAGAATGATTAAAAGTAAAATGTCCGATATTTACAGATGTTGAGGTATAGAATAAGAGTCTTAGACTCAAGATGTATTTAAATAAAAAAGGCGTTGTCGATACAGACAAACCGTATGGGACCTATAATAGAAAGAAAAGACTACTTGTAAGAACATGGATGAGATATTTGAAAATGTATAAAAGTATAGAATGTGATGACATAATTAGACTATGTCTTGACCATAATTGGCATGTCTACTATGTGTTATGATTTATGTTCTAATCTGACGAATGACACGCTTATTGATAGGTTGTGATAAAGAGATAAGGTCTAAGTTGAGATTTGTAATCAACCAAATCAGTAAGTATCCTACCTTTGCATTTTCTTTATCACGATGGACATGAGTAAGAAGTTTGAATTATTCTATTTACATGCAGATTATATACGCTTTGATTATCAACATGTTAGCTCGGATATATATTACGTTAAGTTGATTTCTAAATGGTTATACAAGTGTCCCCACTTGGATAATCATGGAATTTATTCACATGTTGATATACCATGTCAATTACCCGTATACATATATGTTGAATTACATATTATTGTTGAAAGCAAGATTAAAACCTTGGGTTTGGAACCGAGCATGTATGAACATCCCGATAATGGGAAAATTTTTTATGCTGCTTGGTAAGGACAAAGGATGAGCGATGAATGTCGTTCTAGTTATGTAGTATTGATCAATCAGAGAGTGCAATGGGGCCGATCACCCTCCGTGCTAGTAAGTTATGACGGTTTGTGGATGAATTTACTAAACCTTTTCGAAAATGAAAAAGAATGTTCATAGTATGTTTCTTAAACCCTATTCATGAGTAGAGCCTCATTTCAAGAATTTGAAAGAGAGTTGTTATGTGAATCTTTTATCAAGATGATTACTTCACAACTTTTGATTCGTTGTAGAAGTGTTATGTAAAGAGAATACTTATATTCTTTCGAATTATATATATAATTGCTATTACTTGTTTGGGCACTCAAATGCTCATCCTTGCTTAAATCAAATGTTTTCGATTATGTATGAAAGCAACTTTGAAGCTCAGCACGAACAAAGGAAAAGGAAAGGCGATCGAATAAGTGTGTATTATGAGTTAATGGTTATAATTGTATGGATATCTATTCAAGTATTGTAAGGAATGTATTTGAAGGTCTACGTGCACAGGAAGTAAACTTTGATGTATGTAAATTAAGTTTGAATGTAATATTACTATTGTATTATTCAAATTTATAGAAATGGTATCGTGAAGCCTTTGAGTTCGGGTTTCAAGTACGGATTTAGAAGCGTCACATGTGTTGCATAGATACTGCGTAGTAAAATTTTTATAAAGTTATTCGTTTTATTAGATTATAAATAGAATATATTATATTTTATTTAAAAGATTTTGCTTTAAATATGGACCATCGATTAAAGTAAATCAATGCACTTGCGTTCATGAGTTAGTTACTATGCACTCCATTTTTCTATAAATAGAAGCTCATTCCTTCATAATTTCTTACAAATTCAATTTGAAACTCTAGAGAGAGAAATTATAGAAACTATGAAAAAATATTCTACTACTTCCCTACTCTTATATTAGGTTTCTTTTACGGTGAAGGTATTATTTCTTTTGTATTTATGAAGAAAACTTACATTATTCCATTATTTATTATTACATTTGGAATAACTTTTGTATCTGTGAGCTACCCTATACTTGGTGAAATTCTTACATTATTCCATTCTTTATTATCTTGTCGAATATCCTCGTCTGCATGCGTTTACAGGACTGGTTTCCATTATTTATTATTATGTTGGAATAACATGTTTATCTAATCTGCATACATGGTGAAATTCTTCTCATTATTCCATTCTTTATTATTTTGTTGGAACATCCTGTCTATGCTTTACCATGACTTGGTTCCATTATTTATTATTATGTTGGAATAACCTGTCTGTGCGGTCTATCGCATGCCTGGTGAATTCTTCTGTTATTTTATTATTTATTATTCTATTGGAATATCCTATCTGTGCATTTACACATGACCTGATTCCATTCTTTATTATTATGTTGAAATAACCTGTCTATGTGGATTACCGCATGCATTGTAAATGATCCTTCATATTCATATGAATAGTATTTTCATTAAAAAGGGGTTTCTGCAAGGGGCAGTTTCGTAATTATTCTAACCCTCAAAAATTCTGGAAACATTTGAAATGATAATTTGATGAGTTTTCTAGATTGTGTCCAAAAATGGTGATTTTTTGGATGTATAGATTAAGAGTTATGGATTTTATAGGAAAAGACTATTTTAAAAGTAAACCCTTATAACGCCTTGTGGTTAACTCCAAAATTGGTGAATTTTTTATTGGGAGTACATGTATATAACAGGAGTATACCCTGTAAATTTCAGAATTTTTGGACAAAAGTACAATTAATGATAAATGTCTAACTATTCGGCAGTTTTAGCCATATGAAAAATATTAAATGAATTTTAAAAATTTTGAGAAAAATATATGTTCAAGATGGAACTATATTCTGCTAAATCCCAGAAAAAAAATATTCTTGGGACTGATTTGGTATTTTTCATGAAAATGAACTAGTTATGAGTAAATGAATTAAATATGTTATGTGAAGTAATAAAATTGGAAAATAGGATTTTATGGCTTGAGAATCTTATATAGGGTATATGTAGATTTTTGATGAGGGATTTGATCATTGATTATGAAATCTTATGAGTATGGCATCTTTGAATGATTAAATGCATTATTTGATAAAGTGTAAACAATTGAAATAAATTGTTTATAAGTTTAAGAAATGATTAAAATATTGTTATAATATTAATGATATTAGATTATGAGATTATTAAGTGATTGATAACATTTGGTTATTATTGAGCCTTTGGATAAATTGTATTATAAATGTTTAATATTTATCCTTTATCTCATTTGATTAATTCTTATATCATTGTCATCATCCTCATGTTTATATTGTGTTGAAAGTCATCTTTGTCCATATTGCATAGATGGACTTGGTATGATTATGACCGAGGATTATTAGGAATATAATCATGGTAAGTAATGTTACAAATGATGTGGAAAAAGTCCTCATTTGCTTGTAGTAGTGCATTGATGAACAATTTTGGTATGATTATGGCTATGGATTCTCTTGACCCAGGTGCAAAAGATGAATTGTTTTATGGCATGATCATGTCCGTTGATGAAAACACGATTATCTTTAGCTCGTGGTGCATGGATAATTAATTAATTGCGTGATATTAACGAATATCCTTAGCGTAGTGCATGGTAATTCAGTGATATGGATTGATTATCGAGCTGAGTCTCAGCAATGAAATATAAATTCATGGATGTGGTATTAACGAATATCATTGGTCGTAGTGCAGGGATGATTCGATAATGTGGATTATTTATTAAGCTGAGTCTCAGCAATAAAATTTTTATTATACACTTTTAATTCGTAGAAGATAGTAGATATCATGCTCTACTTGACTCTTCTAAAATATAGTTGTATGTCTTTGGCATGTAGTGCAAAGATGAATTGTTATTGAATATCTTTGGCCGTAGTGCAACGATGAATTTATTAGTATGATTATGAGCAGGAATTCTGATTTGGTATAACCATGATTTCTGATGTTTCAGGTGAAAATAGGTGATGAAAATTATCTTCGTCCTGGTTGCGAAGAGGAATTTAGAACCACAATTATGATTATGAGTTATTCATATGATTGTAGACAGGAACTGTTGATTTATTTTACATGGATAAAATATTATTGGTGGACTTTTAACATAGAGAAGATAATAGACCTTATGGTGTGACGCCCCCAAAATAGGTATACATCACCCATCTTGGGTCGCCAGATACATGGTACAGAATTCAAATACAACTTAATAATACAACTGTCGTGTACAATACGACAAAATATAAACTGTGAGTTTGAATACAAATACTAGAGAGTATACAAACTCAAAAGGAGTCCTCATTACAATTATTATCACACTATTTCACAGAATAGTGAGGACTACAAATGTACCATCTAGGAACATCACTTCGTTCCCCGACTCATCCCAGCTATATTCTCATTTCCTGAAGAGAATAGTGAAAGAAAGGGTGAGCTCAACTAGCCCAGTAAGAAATATTATAACTAAGATAATGCAGAATAAATTATCATTAGTCTTACACAGTGTTAAACTGATACAATATAACAAACATCAAGTTTAACTACAGCGGAACAAGCAATCCATTAAAAGAGTCAAGTAGAGAATAAAATCTACTATCTTTTATTATTTAAAAGGTTTTTCATCACTTTTATCGCTGAGACTCAGCTAAATAAATAATCCACATCATCGAATCACCCTGCACTACGGCCAAGGATATTCTTTAGTATCACGGCCACGAATTATCCATGCCATACGGCTAAAGATAATCATGTTTTCATCAACAGTCCTGATCATGCCATAAAAAAATTCATCTTTGCACTTTCTGACGAAGAAAATCCATAGCCATAATCATTCCAAAAATTGTCCATCAATGCACTACGAGGCCAATGAGGACTTTTTCCACATCATTTGTAACATTACGGTCATGATTACAAGAATAATCCTGGTCATAATCATACCAAGTACATCTATGCACTACTGAATATGACAGATGACTTTCAACAAAATATAAGCATGAGGATGATGACAATGATATAAGAATTCAATAAAACAAGTTCAAGAATTAATTTATCCGAGGAACTAATAACGTCCAAATTGTCAACATGAATCTTTGCTTTGTAGAATAAAATTCAAGAATGCTCGGAAGAATATTTCCATGAAAAGAATCTTTGGATGAAGCGCAATTATCAAGGATATTCCACTAATTTCATGGAGTATGGAAGTCAAAGTTTTAACCAACCGAGTATAATAAAGAATGGAATAACAAAAGAAATCACCATGCATGCGGTACTTAGCATGGACGAGTTATTCAACGAATAATAATTAACGGAACCGGGTTATCGTAAAAAAGCGGGACATGATGTTCCAGCGAGGATAATAAAGAATGAATAATAACAGAAATCATCATGCATGCGGTATCCATGAGCGAGTTATTCAATGAATACCAATAAAAGGCGGAACCGAATCCCAAAGAAAAGTAAAAGCATGCATGGATATTCCAATGAATAATAATAAAAAGATGGAACCGGAACCCACGTAAAAAGCATGCAGACGAGGATATTCCAACAAAATAATAAAGAATGAAATAACGGAAGAATTTCACCAAGTATAGGGTAGCCAGCTTATACACTGAGTTATTCAATGAGAATAATAAATAATGGAATAATGAAGTTCTCTTCATGAATAAGAAAGAAAGAATACCCTTTATGAGTACAACAAATAATATTCCCTACCTTAGAAAGAAAGTCTTTGGATATAGAAGTAGTGAAGTACGAACACTTTTCTTCTTTCTCTCTATAGTTTCTCTCTCTCGAGAGTTTAGGTGAATTCATAAGAAATAATGAATGAATGAGCTTCTATTTATAGAAAATGGGACTGCATAGTAACTAACTCATGAACGGTCCAGTTGATTTACTTTAATCTGACGGTCCATATTTAAAACAAAATCTTTTAAATAAAATATAATATATTCTATTTATAATATAATAAAATGAATAACTTTATAAAAGATTTTACTATGCAAACACTATGCAGGCACTATGCATAAATAAAATATAATATATTCTAATTATTGTCTAATAAAACAGATAACCTTATAAAAGTATTCTGTTTTATATAAAAAGATTTTACTATACAAAATACTATGCAGGCACTATGGAACACTATGCATAATAAAATATAATATATTCTCTTTATAGAATAACTTTATAAAAGTATTCTGTTTTATATAAAAAGATTTTACTATGCAAAACACTATGCAGACACTATGCAACACTATGCATAATAGAATATAATATATTCTATTTATAGAATAACTGTAACAACCGAGAAATTCGGACCCTATTGTAAAATGATTTTATTAAGTTAAATAATAATAAAATCATATTTCATGTGTTATCAAGATGGTTGTCATTATATAACCTATTGATGTTAGAATGTCGTAGTATTTGAGCTACGTGGATGAATTAAAGTGTTTGAATTTCCAAGACAAAAATAAAAGTTTTCCGAGAAATTTTTCGAAAAACACTATGAATTGATATTTGCCCGGGATATAATTTTGAGTTTTCGAGAAATACGTATTGATGAAATAACAAGGTAAGATGGATTATGTAATAAAAATCTAGTTATGGAAAATGTAATAATTCGCTTGTGGACTTAATTTATAAACGTTAAGTAAAGCGAAGTGGTAAGGAATAAGTAATAATTGTATGATGCTTGGTATTGTACGAAGTAATGAAAATGAGTATAATATGAAGTATTATACGAGTTTGTATGAGGGATGAAATATCGTATATAAATTCTATATGAATTAGAATACGAAAATAATACATCAACAATATGTATTAAGAATTGTTAATGGACTTGGATGATTGGTTAACAATTATATACAAGTCCAAGTGAATTAAAGAGAGAAGCCCAACTATTAATTAATGAACCAACTAGTGTTTGTTAATGTAAAGCCCAAGGATTAATTAATCCAAGTCCAAGCTAGAATCCATGAGTTAATATACCAATGGGGCAAAACCATATTAATATGGTTAATGTGTGATGACCAAGAAATGTGGTGATCAAGTAAGTGTGATGACCAAGACTTAAGAGTAATTTCCAAGACTTGGAAGTAATGGCCAAATATGAGATAAGAGAGTGGTTAGCAAGTAATGAATAGTAAGGAGGTGGCTTAAGGAGGTGGGATGATTTAATGACCAATCTACCCTAACCTTTCAAATTCTATAAATAGAGAAGGCTTACAAGCCATTTGTTACTTGTTCAATTAATCCAACACTTCTAAAGTGCTTAAGTGTTAGTGAGAATAAGCTATCAATAAGTCACTTCCATAAGTAAGAAGAAGAAGCAAGCTACTTACCAAGACAACAAAAGTAAGACTTCTTCTCTAAATTATCTTCTATCTCTACCATGATAGGTTGATAAGAAAAGTTGGAATTAAGGAACATGGATGTTAAGAAGCAAGAAGAATGAATAAGTCATGAACTTAAGCCACATAAGTTGGCAATAAGTCAATTGAACTTATAAAAGTTATAAACTTATTATAAGTTAACCTTGAATGATAAGTATGAAAATATAAACTTGTGATGAGTTTAGTAAGAAAAATGAATTAAGAACTTATATGATTATATGTATCATATATACCTAAGTAAAGTTATATGTGAAGAACATGTAAAATATGATGATTAAGAAACCTTAATTGTCATAAGTCATGAAAAATCAAATCTTAAGTAATTTATAAATTGACAAGTTATAAGCTCTTGAAGAATAAGTCCAAAATCCAACAATGAATATAAGTTGTTGAATTAAGTATGTTGAGTTGTTCACATGATGAATGAAGTTCATTTGGAATGTTGAACAAATCATAAGAATGAAGAATTGCCGGAATTTGCACGATTGGACGATAAACGTCGAATTCGTAAAATTCTCGGAATGGAAGTCAAATTTTGTGTTGGATCACGATACCATTGTTTTCCAATAGAGACAAGTCATATTTGGCATTTAAGAGTTACGGACTTGAAAATGACCGGATTCCAACTTAGATTGAAGAAACGAGCGTTGAACGTTCACGAACGTTTATCGTTTTCGTTAAAAATTAACCAATAGGTGAATTTTTAGCAAACGAAGTCAAATAGATAAAATTCTTGAATGATCATGTAGATTACGTAATTTGTGAATCGTAGGCTTTTGAGCGAGCCAATTAGGACTTATAACGAAGAAGTTATGCGTCTGAAGTTCACAAAATTCACAAACCCGAATTTCGATGTCTCATTGCACTGAGTTGGCAGCCATGGCTTTCAACCCTAGACAAAAAAGACCCATGCCGGCCAGCGAAAACGATGTAGAGCACACTTGTAAGAGTTCACCGCAAGGTCTGTCGAAACTGAAGTATATTGTGGCGCCATTATACCATGAAACGATACTCAAAAACTCTAGAGAGTGGCGTATACATTAACCATTAAGTAAGGACTCATGTGCAATGGCCAAGTCCGGACAATGACATTAAGAGCTCTCGTCATGCCTGTAAAATGTAGGTATAAAGATGGCACCGCAGACATGATCTCGAAACAAAGATAGTAATGAAGGTTTCTAAGTACAAAGGAAAGAAAACCTAATTTATTTAAAAGTAAACATAACTTAAGGAAGGTAATGTAACATTGTTTAAACTTTGTTAAACCTTAAGGAATGTAATGTAAAGGTTGTGAGAACTTATTCGAATATAAAAGCAAGGGTAATGATAAACCGGAATAAATAGTAACTGAATCTAATATACAATTAGATTGAAATGAAGGGTATGATATAGTCATATCCATACTTAATTATATGTGACCTAATGTAAGGCATTATGTGATCATGTATTGTAGAGACTTGAACGTCTTGAACATAAAGTTAAGTTATCGTAGCAGACGCTAAAGGCGAGTATTCTAACTCTTGTCTCAGTTCAATCTGAACAAGTTTTTTAGATTCATGTATTCTTTCGCATGAATTGAGGTATGTTGAAGTTGAAGCCAATTCCTTTGGCTAGACTTGATGTATTGATAATCTATCATTTATTATCAAAATGTTGTTATCTTTTGTTAACTATTTGATATGGTTTTCAAAAGAAGACTGAAATGTTAAACAAATGTTTGTCGGTAAAACGACAGGCACATGAGGTTGCCAAATGCTTAAACGTGCATACGTTTAATGGATGTAGTGTTGATCAACATAGAGTACAATAGGATGATCACCTAGAGGTGCTCATAAGTAATATCGGGCTTACAGACTTGCTTCCGGGTTGTCCTTTTCCAATAAAGAATGAATACTTGAGGTCTCTCACCGGAGTGAATGTTTTACTAAATACTGTTGCTATTGTAAAACATTTTGAAAGAAAAGATGAAGTGCTATTTTGAGTTATCAATAGTACTTCATAACTATTGTTCAGTTATCGAAGATATACGGTTTGTATGTGTCAAGCATGTTGTTATTAAATTGTTATACTTGCTGAGCTAGTTATGCTCACTCTTGCTTGAACCATATGAATGCAGCTAAGACTGAACGTCCCAAAGGATCGAGAAAAGATAATGGAAAAGCTAAGGCGATTACTAAAAAGTTTGTCTTGTAATAGTATAGGTCTATTATTTGTAATGTAATCGATATTATGACAAAAGAACCTTTGTAACGTATAGAACTTGGGAAATGTAAATATTACTTTAAATATATAAAAGTTATGTTAGATTCTTTGAGACTTTTCAATTAAATGAATGTATGAATGTTATGCAATATATAGCACCATCTGGCCGGGTTGGAAGATACCCGGATTTGGGGGAGCTACAAGTTGGTATCAAAGCCTAGGTTATAAAACTTAAGGGGGAAGTAGAACCTTAAGTCATAACCTTACAAAAGAATAAAGAAGTAAAAGATGGAAAGTAACCTTATAAAAATGCATTATATTATGTTATTTATTTTATTATTTCTTGGACGTACTAATCAAACTATATTGTTTTATTGTAGATGTCAGGAGAAAATGATATGTATAGAGATATACATGTAGTTAGCGAGGATTCAGTTAACCGGGTAGAGATACTACCAAATCCTGTAGTAGTAGAACCAGAGTTGGTGACCATCGAGTCAGGAGACTCAGACGATTTAGACTACATGTCTATATTTGATGGCATGCTAGAGGAGGAGGTGGACGTAATGTCCTTTGACCAGGTTCCACCTACAGAAGACCAGGTTCCACCTACAGAGGAAATGTCTACGGGGGAATCAATGAAAGCACTATTTATGTCGGTATTGGATATGAATGTTCACTATTGCCAAGAAGTTAAGGAGTTGAAAGAGGAACTCCAAGCTGTCCGTGAGGACAATGCTAGTATGGAAGGAATGTGGAAAGAGGAGCATGATGATAGAGTTTTAGCTAAGGTCAACATCCGAGAGCTGAAATGTGAAGTCTTTGAGCTCAAGCAGGAGCTAAAGACTAAAAAGCGGAAGTTGGAGAGGATGCCCTATATTCATAGGAGTTCTCACGTAGATTTCCAGCAACAGGTAGCTGGATATCAGATAGAAGCAGGATAGACCTGACACACTATCAGTAGAGATGTAATTGTCGGTCTGGCCAGCAAGGATTTCGAGAATGCCCTACGACAGATGTAGTCTAGCAATAGCTAGAGTATAAAAGATATGTAAATATTATGTATCTAGTAGTGACGTAAAACCCTCTTTTGTATAACAAAGGGTAGTCTTTTGTAAATCCCAATTTTTGGAAAGTAATTGCGGGATGGTAATGTAATCAGCTAAGGCTGAGTAATGTAAACAATGTAGTGATATACTACAAGTTATGAATCAATATAAGTCTTTTTATGGAATATGTTGAGTAATGAGTATGAGTTGTTGTTTCATTACAAATAATAACAAACCAACAAGAATAAAGTAATAATGATGTGTTGTTTTCTTAACAACAAAATGCCGCCAAGAAGGAGACAACGAAATCAGGGTGCTAATGTTAACCAACCGGAGGGTTGTCCGGTAAATCCAATGCAGGAGTTCGTTAATCTTTTAATGACTGCATTTAATAGAATGGGGGCTAATGTACTCGTGATTCCTGGAGTAGTACGAGCTACTACTTTTAAGGATTTCAAAAGTGTAGGTCCACCGGAGTTCAAAGGAACTACGGACCCTATAAAAGCCCAGACATGGGTAAAAGAAATCGAGAAAGCATTTGTAATAGCAAATGTTGAGGAGGGTCAAAAGGTTGCCTTTGCAACCTATATGATGAAGGGAGAGGCCAACTTCTGGTGGAAGGCAAACCAGGCTAGGGCCGATATAGGAAATCTAACGTGGGAAAGGTTCAAGGAGATTTTCTTTGAGAACTATTTTCCCATGAGTATGCAAGGGAGAATGCAGATGAGGTTTCTGGAATTGAGACAAGGGGATATGACAGTTCCCCAATATGCTGCCAAGTTTAATGAACTGACGTGATTTGCTCCACATCAAGTGGACACTGAAGTGAGAAAGGCTAGAAGGTTCGAAAGGTGGCTTGAAACCACAGCTCTATAGCGAATCTACGTGTTCCAAAGTACTTCCTTTGGAACCATACTAGAAAAGGCAATAATTACCGAAGGTGGGAATGAGGCTCTTAGCCAGTACCACAAAGATAAGAATACCAAAGGCAAGGTTGATGGAGGAGTTTGCAAGAGAAGTTGGGGACACAGCTGAGGTTAAGCATGGTTTGTCATCCATAAACCGATGGGCAGAGCAAAAGGACAATTCAGATGCTTGAAGACATGTTAAGGTCTTGCGTCATGGATTTCAAGGGTAGTTGGGATGATCACCTTCCACTAGTAGAGTTTGTATATAACAACAGTTATCATGCAAGTATAGGTATGCCGCCGTACGAAGCTTTGTATGGAAGGATGTGCAGAACACCTTTGTGTTGGGATGAGGTGGGAGAATGCCATATGCTAGGACCAGAATTGGTGCAGCAGACATCGGATGTGGTAAAGTTAATTCGGATGTGTCTACGTCCACATTTCCAAGATGCATGAGAAGAAGTATGCGGACTCACATAGACTAAGTCGAGAGTTTGAGGTGGGCTCAGATGTGTTTCTAAAGGTATCTCCTGGAAAGGAAAGATACGCTTTGGAAAGAAAGGAAAGATTAAGTCCAAGGTTTATAGGACCTTTTGAGGTATTAAAACGCGGGTGGGAGAGGTAGCTTATATGATAGCATTACCTCCGGACCTAGAACGAATACATAACGTGTTTCCACGATGCTCAGTATTACGTTCATATAAAAGCCGGACTATAAGCATGTAATCGAGTATGAGCTGATTCATATCGAGAAAGACTTATCATATGAAGAGTCATGCGCATCATTGATAGAAAGGAAAAGTTCTAAGGAACAAGGTAATACCATCGGTAAAAGGTATTATGGAAGAACAACGATCTCAAGAAGCAACGTGGAACTAGAAGAAAAGATGAAGAAAAATTTTTCTCATCTATTTGAGTAAAGTAAGACGAGATTCTGGGGAAAGAATCTTTATAAGGGGGGAAGAATGTAACAACCGAGAAATTCGGATCCTATTGTAAAATGATTTTATTAAATTAAATAATAATAAAATCATATTTCATGTGTTATCAAGATGGTTGTCATTATATAACCTATTGATGTTAGAATGTCGTAGTATTTGAGCTACGTGGATGAATTAAAGTGTTTGAATTTCCAAGATGAAAATAAAAGTTTTCCAAGAAATTTTCCGAAAAACACTATTCATTGGTATTTGCTCGGGATATAATTTTGAGTTTTCGAGAAATACGTAATGATGAAATAACAAGGTAAGATGGATTATGTAATAAAAATCTAGTTATGGAAAATGTAATAATTAAACCAGGACTTAATTTATAAACGTTAAGTAAAGCGAAGTGGTAAGGAATAAGTAATAATTGTATGATGCTTGGTATTGTACGAAGTAATGAAAACGAGTATAATACGAAGTATTATACGAGTTTGTATGAAGGATGAAATATCGTATATAAATTCTATATGAATTAGAATACGAAAATAATATATCAACAATATGTATTAAGAAATGTTAATGGACTTGGATGATTGGTTAACAATTATATACAAGTCCAAGTGACTTAAAGAGAGAAACCCAACTATTAATTAATGAACCAACTAGTGTTTGTTAATGTAAAGCCCAAGGATTAATTAATCCAAGCCCAAGCCAGAATCCATGAGTTAATAGACCCATGGGGAAAACCCATATTAATATAGTTAATGTGTGATGACCAAGAAATGTGGTGATCAAGTAAGTGTGATGACCAAGACTTAGGAGTAATGACCAAGACTTGGAAGTAATGGACAAGTATGAGATAAAAGAGTGGTTAGCAAGTAATGAATAGTAAGGAGGTGGCTTAAGGAGGTGGGATGATTTAATGACCAATCTAACCTTACCTTGAAAATTCTATAAATAGAGAAGGCTTACAAGCCATTTGTTACTTGTTCAATTAATCCAACACTTCTAAAGTGCTTAAGTGTTAGAGAGAATAAGCTACCAATAAGTCACTTCCATAAGTAAGAAGAAGAAGCAAGCTACTTACCAAGACAACAAAAGTAAGACTTCTTCTCTAAATTATCTTCTATCTCTACCATGATAGGTTGATAAGAAAAGTTGGAATTAAGGAACATGGATGTTAAGAAGCAAGAAGAATGAATAAGTAATGAACTTAAGCCACATAAGTTGGCAATAAGTCAATTGAACTTATAAAAGTTATAAACTTATTATAAGTTAACCTTGAATGATAAGTATGAAAATATAAACTTATGATGAGTTTAGTAAGAAAAGTGAATTAAGAACTTATATGATTATATGTATCATATATACCTAAGTAAATTTATATGTGAAGAACATGTAAAGTATGATGATTAAGAAACCTTAATTGTCATAAGTCATGAAAAATCAAATCATAAGTAATTTATAAATTGACAAGTTATAAGCTCTTGAAGAATAAGTCCAAAATCCAACAATGAATATAAGTTATTGTATTAAGTATGTTGAGATGTTCACATGATGAATGAAGTTCATTTGTAATGTTTAACAAATCATAAGAATGAAGAATTGCCGGAATTTGCACGATTGGACGATAAACGTCGAATTCGTAAAATTCTCGAAAAGAAAGTTAAATTTTATGTTGGATCACGAAAACATTGTTTTCCAATAGAGATAAATCATATTTGGCATTTAAGAGTTACGAACTCGAAAATGACCGAATTTTGACTTAGATCGAAGAAACGAGCGTTGAACGTTCACGAACGTTTATCGTTTTCGTTAAAAATGAACCAATAGGTGAATTTTTAGCAAACGAAGTCAAATAGATAAAATTCTTGAATGATCATGTAGATTACGTAATTTGTGAACCATAGGCTTTTGAACGAGCCAATTCAGACTTATAACGAAGAAGTTATGCGTCTGGGAAGTTCACAAAATTCACAAACTGAATTTGGTATCTAGTGCACAGATTTGCGCATACGCCACTTCCGCATCATGTGTGAAATAATAACCGAAAGCACACTGCAAGAGTTCGCCACAATGGAACTATAGTATATATTGTGGCGCGCATTTTCGCATGAACAATACCAAAAACTTCGAGAGTGGCGCGCATAACGCGCCCATTTATTTATGGACTTCGTACCATAACGCCAAGTCTGGGACAATGACATTAAGAGCTCAAGTCGCGTGGCGAGATGTGGTATAAAGTTGAGTATGCCAGACCACCCTCGTAACAAAGATAGTAATGAAGGTTTATAAGTACAAAGGAAAGAAAACCTAATTGATTTAAAAGTAAACATAACTTAAGGAAGGTAATGTAACATTGTTTAAACTTGTTAAACCTTAAGGAATGTAATGTAAAGGTTGAGATAACTTAGTCGAATATGAAAGCAAGGGTAATGATAAATCAGAACGAATAGTAACTGAATCTAATATACAATTAGATTGAAATGAAGGGTATGATATAGTCATATACATACTTGATTATATGCAGCTAAGACTTAACGTCCCGAAGGATCAGGAAAAGATAAAGGAAAAGCTAAGGCAGATTACTAAGCTGTCTTGTAATAGTATAGGTCTATTGTTGTAATGTAACTGATATTATGACAAAGAACCTTTGTAACGGGTATAGAACTTGGGAAATGTAAATATTACTTTAAATATATAAAAGTTATGTTCGTTCTTTGAGACTTTTCAATTGAATGAATGTATGAATGTTGTACAAAGATAGCACCATCTCGTCAAAGTTGGAAGATACCCGGATTTGGGGCGCCATAATAACTTTATAAAAGTATTCTGCTTTTATTACATTAATAATACCAATAAAACAAAAACCGAGTGACTTATCACGTAAGCATCAATAATCAATACCGTGTGCTACTATGCAACCTCGCCAGACATTCATTTACTTTTAACCTTTGGGTGTTTCAACGGTTATCTGTAAAACTTCCATAATTATTTCCATAAAATATTTTTGTCGTTTCCTCAATCCGACAATAATTTCGTTGTGGGGTCCACCAATGATTGTACCGTCATACGGATATTCCCCGACAAAAAGAATATTCCCCGACCAATCAAATATTATATAACAACTTGCGTACTTTGTAAAATTATAAATATTACCCACAACTATAACATTATATCAAATCCACACCATAATATTCAAAAAATTATTTCGAGAAAATTAAATATTTATTCATAAAATCCGGGGTCTCACAATCTCCCCTCCTTATGGAATTTCGCCCTCGAAATTTACGTACGTACCTGGTATGCCGAAGAGGTGAGGATACCTCGACTTCATTTCAAATTCTAACTCTTGAGGTATAACCTTTGAGTGTTGAATACGATTCTTCTTATCCAAGATTTTAACACGTATCTCCTCATACGTTAAATCATCCACTATCTCGTTCGGTTCTAAATTAATAATGTGGTTTGGGCCGTCCACATATTTACGTAACATCGATACGTTAAAAACATTATGAGCACGCGACATACTTGGCGGTAAAACGAGTCTATAAGCCACAGTTCCTACTCGATTGAGGATTTTAAATGGGCTAATTAAATCGAGGGTTGAGATTTCCTCTCTTCGTCGATTTTTGCTTCTAGAATAACGCCCTTTTGAACCTTCTTCTTCACATTCATCAGCTCTGAGCATGTAGCTTGAGCTGCTTTAACTTTATCGATTAAAGTCGATTCTAATCGTATATTCGTTATCTTCACGTGGGTTCGTATATTCGCACTTATAACCGCATACGATCTTCTACTCAACGCGTCAGCTATCACGTTCGCACTTCTACCATGATATTGCATGGTACGATCGTAATCTTCAACAGCTCGAGCCAACGTCTCTGGCGCATGTTACGTTCGTTTTAAGTAAAGAAATATTTGAGGGTTTTAGAAATGGGTTTTAAATTGGGGTCAATACAAAATTTGATTTCACGCTCTAGGGGTAGGCTAAAAAGTCTTCAAGAATACGTCAGGAAATTTATTAACAATAAAAATATCATTCAAATCTTTGACCCTCATCCAAGACTTGGATAGTATGTCACATTGATACCTATCAACTTGCCATCTTCATTCACGACATCGCCTATAGAAAGTCTGGCTTCGGTGCATTCCACACAAGAAAGTCAACAACGAAAGGACCGGGGCTCTTTACTTATGGCTTGATATGACAATGTTTGACTTTAGTGGTTTGGTTGCTTGAATTCGCATAACAGGTTGGTTTGGAATATGAAAGCTAACAACCTTACAAAATGCTTGATGAGTAGTTAACCAATATATTCCTAAAATCACATCAAAGACAAGTATTTTCAAAGAGATACGATCGACAGGTAACGTGAAAGTGTTGATTTGAACAAGATTTATAAATAGTGGAGGTAACGAAGGTTTCTCCCAACAAAGTTTCAACCAATAAGTCAAAGTCTAACTTCTCCGGAGTTAAATTTAAACATTGAACACAACTAGGTGAAATAAATGAGTGGGTAAAACTTGTATCTAATAAGGTATAAACTTCGCAAGAGTTTATCACTAACTTACCCATAATAACTTCGTTCGAGTTCCTCGACAAACGCTCTCACTTAAACTACTGGATTTGACTTTGCTATAGGGTACATTCCACCCTTAAGTGCTTCATCCCATTCCTGATCCATGATTTGAATCATTATTCTCCGATCCATATCGAATTGGGGTTGACTGCTCTGTACTGGGTAATTTCGAATTCGATGTTGGATTCTCCCAATTGTTGTCCAAAAAGAAAAATCCATTTCATATATTTTGACTTTATTGGATCGGACGTCTTTTTCGACAATATCAACGCGTCGTGCGGCTTTTACCCACGCATCATCTATTCTCCTTCGTTCAGTTGTTTCTTCTTTCATCAGAACTTTGATCATAGCATTCTCAGATTCCAGCTATAATATCTTATACTCTGCCAAAGAGTGCTTCTGTTCAAGCATCGCACATTGGGTAACACGATTTTGAATTATTACATCTCTTTGCTCCACGACCGCCTGCCATTCTTCAGCCTGCTCTTCTAACTCATGAATACGATTTTGTAATTCTAAGTTTCGATCATAAAATTCGTCTAACCAATTCTCCTCAGATTCCTCTTCTTCCTCTTCTTCCTCACTCTCAGCTGCTACCTCTGCAACTAGCTCGGATGCAACTATTAGTTCTTCATTCACCACGTAGATATCTCTAATTTATTCTTCGTCTGACACAACATTAACCTGATTAGTGACTAAAGGTGTCTCAACGGTCACATTCACTCCATTGTGAACATTTTCAGCTGCCATTTCCAAACACTGCCACAAAACAAGGGTTAAATAACATATCACATATTATCCCTATACTCTGACCGACTAATTAAATACCAAATAAACTTAGGTAGGTCATACTAGCGAAGGAATTCCCCAGCTCTCCCCTCCTAGTTCTTGTCTCACATCTCAGCCAAGGATCATATCCCTAAGCTTTGATACCAACTGTGACGCCCCCAAAATAGGTATACATCACCCATCTTGGGTCGCCAGATACATGGTACAGAATTCAAATACAACTTAATAATACAACTGTCGTGTACAATACGACAAAGCATAAACTGTGAGTTTGAATACAAATATTGTCTACTAGAGAGTATACAAACTCAAAAGGAGTCCTCATTACAATTATTATCACACTATTTCACAGAATAGTGAGGACTACTAATGTACCATCTAGGACCATCACTTCATTCCCTAACTCATCCCAGCTATATTCTCATTGCCTGAAGAGAACAGTGAAAGAAAGGGTGAGCTCAACTAGCCCAGTAAGAAATATTATACCTAAGATAATGCAGAATAAATTATCATTAGCCTTAAACAGTGTTAAACTGATACAATATAACAAACATCAAGTTTAACTATAGCGGAACAAGCAATCCATTAAAAGAGTCAAGTATAGAATAAAATCTACTATCTTTTATGATTTAAAAGGTTTTTCATCACTTCTATCGCTGGGACTCAGCTTAATAAATAATCCACATCATCGAATCACCCCTGCACTATGGCCAATGATATTCTTTAGTAGCACGACCACGAATTATCCATGCACTGCGGCTAAAGATAATCATGTTTTTATCAATGGTCCTGATCATGCCATAAAACAATTCATCTTTGCACCCTTGGCCGAAGAGAATCCATAGCCATAATCATACCAAAAATTGTCCATCAATGCACTACGGGCCAATGAGGACTTTTTTCCACATCATTTGTAACATTACGGTCATGATTACAATCGAATAATCCTCGGTCATAATCATACCAAGTACATCTATGCACTATCGGCCCGGATGACTTTCAACAAAATATAAGAATGAGGATGATGACAATGATATAAGAATTCAATAAAACAAGTTCAAGAATTAATTTATCCAGGAACTAATAACGTCCAAATTGTCAACATGATACTGCTTTGTAGAATAAAATTCAAGAATGCTCAGAAGAATATTTCCATGAAAAGATACTGGATGAAGCGCAAATATCAAGGATATTCGACCAATTTCATGGAGTATAGAAGTCAAAACTTTAACCAACTGAGTATAATAAAGAATGGAATAACAAAAGAAATCACCATGAATGCGGTGCTTATGTATTAGGCGAGTTATTCAACGAATACTAAATAATCGAAACTAGGTCAAAGTGAAATTACATGCACCGGCGGGATGTTCAACAGAATAATAAAGAATAGAATAACAATGAAATCACCATGCATGCGGTACTTCACATAGAGCGAGTTATTCCAACGAGAATACTAATAAGGGCGAAATCGGTCCGACGTAAAATGCACGCAGACGGGATATTCCAATGAATAATAATAAAAGACGGAACCCGGTCCGTAAAATACATAGACAGGATACTCCAACAAAATAATAAAGACGGAATCAGGTCCGGCATAAAACGCACAGACAGGATATTCCAACAGAATAATAAAGATGGAAAAATAGAAGAATGTCACCAAGTATAGGGTAGCCCGCGTATACAGGTTATTCCAACAGAATAATAAAGAATGGAATAATAGAAGTTCTCTTCATGAA
Source organism: Panax ginseng (assembly GCA_020205605.1). Lineage (NCBI taxonomy): Eukaryota > Viridiplantae > Streptophyta > Magnoliopsida > Apiales > Araliaceae > Panax > Panax ginseng. The sequence continues at coordinate 50,150,015 of CM035136.1, read as the reverse complement.
TAAGAAATAAAGAATACCCCTTATGAGTACAACAAATAACATTCCCTACCTTAGAAAGAAGAGTACTTGATATAGAAGTAGTGAAGTAGCAGAACACTTTTCTTCTTTCTCTATAGTTTTTCTCTCTAGAGTTTCAGTGAATTCGTAAGAAATAATGAATGAATGATCTTCTATTTATAGAAAAATAGACTGCATAGTAACTAACTCATGAACGGTCTAGATTGATTACTTTAATCTGACGGTCCATATTTAAAGCAAAATATTTTAAATAAAATATAATATATTCTATTTATAATCTAATAAAACGAATAACTTTATAAAAGATTTTATCATGCAAACACCATGCAGGCACTATGCAAACACTATGCATAATAAAATATAATATAATCTAATTATTGTCTAATAAAATAGATAACTTTATAAAAGTATTATATTTTATATAAAAAGATTTTACTATACAAAATACTATGCAGGCACTATGCAACACTATACATAATAAAATATAATATATTCTATTTATAGAATAACTTTATAAAAGTATTCTGTTTTATATAAAGAGATTTTACTATGCAAAACACTATGCAGACATTATGCAACACTATGCATAATAGAATATAATATATTTTATTTATAGAATAACTTTATAAAAGTATTCTGTTTTATTACATTAATAATACCAATAAAACAAAACTGAGTGACTTATCACGTAAGCATCAATAATCAATACCGTGTGCTACTATGCAACCACGCGTATTATTGTAATTTTAACACTGGGTGTTTCAACAGTTAACGGTAAAACATCCGCCGTTATTTCCATAAAATATTTTTGTCGTTTTCTCAATTCGACAATAATTCTGTTGTGGGGTCCACCAATGATTGTACCGTCATACGAATATTCCCCGACAAAAAGAATATTCCCCGACCAATCGAATATTATATAACAACTTGCGTACTTTGCAAAATTTATAAATATTACCCACAACTATAACATTATATCAAATCCACACCATAATATTCAAAAAATTATTTCGAGAAAATTAAATATTTATTCATAAAATTTGGAGTCTCACATATTGTTTATTTGACTCTTCTAATGGATTGCTCGTTCCGCTGCAACTATGGTTGAAAAGTTTTATCATCTACCATATGTTCTAAATCTCTGATTTATTATTGATGAAAGCTATTGATAATTTAATTATCTTTAGTCGTGATATTCTTTCTTGGGCTAGTTGTGCTCACCTTTACGCTTCACAATTCCTTTCGGGTAATAAGAGTGTTCTTTGTAAAGAGTGTTCTTAAGATCGAGTGGGGATAACAGGGGAATAGAATAGTGGTCTCTAGCTGTGGAGGTCCTCCCTAAACAGTATAGGAAAGTGTGTTGTATTCTATACAACATTTAGTAGTTATATTTGGTGAATCAAATAGGGTGAGGTGAACCCAACTTTGGAAGGGTGTTTTGTCACTATCATACAAGATGTCTAATGACATACAATCTCGTGTTCTCATAAGACATGGTTGTGCACATCCACTAGCTAAATATATCTACGAGCACTACCTATATGATCTTGGAGTTTATTTGAAACATAATTTTCATTTGGAGACAACGGAGATATTTATATGTCAAGAGAAGACTCAACATTGGGAAAAAGATGATAGTAATCTTCTCGTTTTTCTTTGGGAATCAATTAGGTCAACCAAGGATAATTACGTGGCCATATGATATCTATTATAACCTAGGCGCATGGCCTCCATGTACTAAGGTTTCCTTGAGCACTTCCCAAAGATTTTAATTTCTAAAATAGTTTTGACTATACTTTTATGTAAAGTACCATTGTAAGGTTGTGGTTGAGGCACCATGAGAGTTACATATATTTGTATTAAAACTCACAATTAAGCGTGGTATTATTCTATCTGACAGTTCAACAGATTAATATAAATGAAGTTGTATTTGAATTTTGTACCATGTATCTGGCGACTCAGAATGGATGATGTATACCTAATTTTGGGGGCGCCACAGTTGGTGGCGGCAGTCTTTCATATTTTCACCCAGCTCTCAGCTCTCTATTGGTCGCACATCTCAGCCCATATGGACTGGGTGCACCACCAGGGGCTATGCTCGTGTATGTAATCCTCTCCCTGGCCTGGATGGTCAATCGATGCATTGTGAAGGGCCTTTTGTCGTTCTTTGTTCAAATTGTCTTTGGTGCGAACAACGCACTTCTACCAGAATAATGTTTGTATCACTAAAGCCTGCGTGTTCTCCCATCTATATCGCTTCTGCAAATAAAACAACAATAATAACATTACTAAACAATTATCCTTAGAATATTATATTATCTCTCATAATTAAAAAAAACATACCTGAAATTCAGCCCAAACAACATCCTTATGGACGATAGGTGTGACGCCCCCAAATCTGGGAATCTCCTAACCTGACAGATGGTGCTACACAATACTACAATTCATACAGTCATTCCATTGAGATAACAACAAAATGAGTGTATTTACTATATTCTTATTATAATAGTAATAAATCCTTTCCCAAGTTCATAAACCGAATACAATCTTTGTTATTCATGAGTATATTACATACAAATACTCTAGTCTATTACAGGATAATTACTATCAATCTTAGCCTTGCCTTTATCTCTCTTAGAACTCTCAGTTCGTTCGGCTTTATCTGCAATCATATAATTCAAGCAAGAAGTGAACATAAATAGCTCAGCAAGTCTATCAAAGGATCATATGAATATCACATCGAGAATTATATGATTATCTTCCATAACTGAACAAATAGCTATGAATCACCATGAAGCATTGACTAGTACTTCTCATTTCATAACAACGATTCCAAAGTATATGTAATAGCTTGGGATTTCTGAACCGGTCAAAAGACCATGCACATACTCTTTTCATTTTCATACTTGAAAAGGACATCCGACACTAAGGCCATCCATCCGGCATTACTTACGAGCACTTCTAGGTGATCAGCCTATAGTACTCTATGTTGATCAACACTCTTCCGTTAAACGTATTTATGTTTAAATTTTGGCAACCTCGCGTGCCCATCGAATAATAGATGAAAATACTTTTGTTTGTTCATAGACAAACTTAACTTTACATCCGTACCAAATACTTGGCTTAGGATAGCGTTAACAGTTCTATATCGAAATACTTGTAAACAAACAATCAATTCTTCAAGACTAGTCTAGCCGAGTTAAAACAGGCATCAACTCTTTCTTTAAAACCATTCATGCATTTCAGAATATGAATCATAGAAAACTTGACTAACACGGAGGTTAGACAAGTGTTAAGAAAACTTGCTTTCTAGCGTCTTCGAATATACTATTCAACAATTCTCAGCCTTTACAAGATCTACATGATATATTCAGATAGCACACTGTAATTAGCTACCAAACAAACTTACTTTATGATTTTAACCATCTTCTTTCTCTTCTATACCTCATTTGAATTTATTCCATTAATAATGTCAATTCGTCTCACTATACTTCATTACGGCTCGTTAACGTTCTTATGTTATTAACCGACATTCGATCATTATTGGTGATATACCAACGTTTGAAAACTATTCATGGTTCATGTAATGACCATGAATTTTAAACTCCTTATTAATTAAATATGTGATTTAATTCTAACGAGTTAGTTTCGTGAGTTTATTTAAACCTTATGTGGTTATGAGAATGTATGAAATGATTAAAGGGAGCCACAAATAGTTATTTAAATTGGTGGACTAACCCTAAGAAATTTTAATATCGAAGAATTGTTAGGATTCTTAATGTTTAAATATTCAATTTATTTGAATATGGTGGCAAGAGCTTATTTATATTGATTAATTACAATTATGATTGATTAATTGATAATATGTTGATTTATAATTATTATGAATAAATAATAATTAATTAATAATTTATATAATATTATTTATTTACTTGATTAATTGTGCAAGTAATGCACAATGGTATTTGGTGGTAATAGAAAATGTACATGGATTATATGTATGTGTAATACTTGATACTTGTAATTAAGAAATACATTGTACACTCTTTAAATCATTATAGCCTATGTTATATGAAATGAATTGTGTATACATAATATATAACCAAAATTTATATTATGTATATAAGGTTTTAACCAAGTGTTGCATTACATTATTGCATTTCATTGTGAAAATGCTGAGAATTATTTCTTTGTCCCAAAATGAGTGTCACTATAGTACATGAATAGTGACTTGAAGCTAAATCACATATTTTCCAAAAAGGCTATGGAATAGGTGATCATTTTCTAAGTAAATGGTTGGTAAAGGTGGTTGACAACTCTTGATTAACCAATGTATTGTTTCTTTGCACCATGAATCCAACCTTGGTGCAATGTGATTATCTAGTCCAAGCTTCTTCTATATATACAAGCTTTAAATTCAGTTTTTGGTTGTTTGTTAAGTCTTAGTTTGAGAGTCTTAAGTTGTTGAGCATATCATAGAAGCATATTCAAAGTGTAGGAAGTCTATTAATCTTCAAAAGGTATAAATCCTAAGCTTTTGTTCTTAGTTGGGTTTGTCAAATTCTTAAGAATTACTTGAAATTCTTTGTTACTCAAAGTGAATTAGCATGCTATAATGTGTTTAAGAAGTTTACTTACATGTTTGAACTCTCAAATGATGGTTTGGAACATATTTGAAGCAAGTGAAATGAAGTTGGTTAAGGCTCTTGCAAGCAAGTTCACTTCTTTGTGTGATCTGGATGCAGACCACGACGCAATTGCGCCATATTTGTACTAGGGTGCAATGCCATAGCGATTCCAATGCGTAACTTGAATTAGCTTTTGTCTCAGGCATGGCGCAGCTGTACCCTAATTGTACTAGGGTGCAGCGCAGCTGCACCAGACCTACACCAGACCTGAGATGTCTTGTTTTATTTCTGATTCATGCTACATTGTTAGTACATGGTAGAACAAGCTTGTAAACTATTTTAGCACGCACATGTAAGCACATGCATATAGGATGAACAAGTATAGAAATGATTGACACAACACTTGTGGTCTTGAAATGAGGTTTGTGATTTCAAAAGTGAACTTTGTCACGAACACATCGTGTGAGCATTCTGACTTTATGAGTATATTAATATGGTTTATATTGACATGAAATGCATGACTAAGTGATTGAACACACTAGCATACATGATTGAAAGATTTGACTATTTCAAAGATAAGAAACTTAAAATTTTTCAAAGAATACTTGACGAAGATTTTTATCTAGTGAGTTCTGACTTTTTGAGCATGTATATGTGACTTTAATATATGTTGTAAATGCATGAGAGTTATATACTAATATGCCTTGTATGTACTAAGTTGACTTAGTGTTAAATTCAAAGAAAGTTAGAATGAGAAAGCTAATATCATCAAGTAATGGGTAAAGTACATTATGATCATTCAAGCATGTGTATTAGGATTCATTATGCCTATAGACATATTGACATGAACATCGTTTGGTTTTCACTTATGCACACATAGTCATAAAGAAAAGGAAATTTCTAGAATATGAACTATTTGAGTAAATTATACATGTGTTGTCTATATACGAGCATGACTACTAAGTATTGTATTTCCAAGATTGCAAAGCATGAGGATCACATGACCTTTTACGTTTTAATGACATATAGGTTGTAAGTTAAACTTGAAGTAATGAATTCAAGTATGGTCATGAGCTATATGTGAAACTCTAGCAAGTATATATATGTTAAAATATGTGTGTTAATGGTATGAGTAGAGTTGGACTGAAAGCAGGATGCAAAGCTCAATCCTAGTTTGGCCAAGGGACAGCGCAGCTGCAACGTCCCTAAGCCTAAACCAGGCGCAGCTGCGCCATCCTACAGTCACAATAGATTCTGTTTTGGTTTGAAGTTTCAAGGCATGCGTATATGATTACATTATCTTGTATTATGTGACCAATGTGTTTTGTAATTGTGTTAAGAAGCATGCTATATGACGACTTGATTGTTGTTAGTGTAGACACATACTAGTTTACACATACTAATTGAAATGATCGACTTGATAACGTTAGGTCGTTTCAACGCAAATAATTAAAGCTAGAATTATATTGTAGCTGAGCAAATAGACAAGTATCTAAACCTTACGCACTACCTTTATTTTGTGCAAATAGGTGTATGTTTATGCAAGTCCTTTGAACCTACTTTTATTGAGAAAGTTCCTTGAACCCTACTTTTATTAAACAAGTTTCCCTAAACTTACCATAAATTATATTGAGCAAGTATCCGAATTTATTATGTTGCAAGCCTATGAAATTTTATAAAAGTTATCCAAACCAATTGATGGTAAGGATTCTTAGACTGAAAGAACACCCCTCTTATGATAGGGGAGTACCCCACGTATCTAATATAAGATACAACAGAGCAGATTTAAATGTTATGCATATACATGGTGTACGCGAGGATGATCCCCTCAAGTACTTATTCTGTAGATAGTAACCAAAGGGTCAATTAACTATTGATTCCATTAGATTGTTATAGTTCAAAGTCTATTTGACTAGAAGTTATTCTAAAAGTAAACATTGTCCTTGCTTGCGATATTCATATTGTTGAATCCATTGCCAGATATTTTCCATTCATCATGATATATCCTTATTGTTGTATTTAAACTTGTTGAGCAAACTTGTTGCTCATTCTTGATATATCGTGAATATATTGCAGCTAAGCCTGAGACCTCATGGAAGGACAAGGGTAAAGGGAAGATGTAGACCAGTGGCAAGAAGCAGATTTTACCTTGTGCTTAGTTTAAATTACTGTTATGTAATATGAACCTTAATATTTACTTTAGGGTATGTTTGTAAGAATATTTTAAGGTTATCGAATCTTGGGACTAGTAATACCTTTTGAATGAACGACGTACGTTTATTATATTCCGCATTTTAGTTATTGTACGTTGTTTAGAGGTGGATGTTTGTAGTTTATCGTGATGACCGAACCGGGTCAGAGGACCCGATTTTGGGGATGTCACAGGTTGGTATCAAAGCCTAGGTTATAAACGTTAGGAATGTGAAACCTAGGTTATAACCTTAGTAGAAAACTCAAGTAGAGTATGTAAGTGATGGGTTGAGGAAATCAATCGAGTTTTATTGTGATATTGAAGTGGTTTATTTAAATCAAAAATGATTGATAGACGTCTTAAACTTCTTAATGCTAACATGGATAGCAGATCACATAGAGCCTAATTGTTTCTTCCTTTCCTCAGATCATGCCGCCTAGGAGAATTCAAAGAGAATCGAGAGGGAGGAGGATCCGATTAACAATGGTGGAGGGAAAATGTTGATCCAATGCGAAATTAATTAACCTATTAAGCGAGGCAATGAAAAAGCAGGACCTCACTTGACGCGAGGCGACCAGACAACACTTGGCTAGCTTTAAGGACTTTAAATTGGTAGGACCACCGGAGTTCCGGGGAACCTTGGACCCAATTGTAGCCCATACATGGATAGAAGAAATAGAGAAGGTGTTTGAGGTCGTATGAGTGGCCGAAGCACAGAAGACGAGTTTTGCCACTTTCATGATGAAGGGCGAAGCTATTTATTAGTGGAAAGCCAATAAGGGCCGAGCAGACGAAGGAGTTATTCCTTGGGAGAGGTTTAAGGAGCTATTCCTCAAGAATTACTTCTCAGAGAATACACAATAGGATATGGAGGTTAAGTTTCTGGAACTGAAACAAGGTAGTATAACCGTCGCAGAGTACGCGACGAGATTTAACGAGTTAGCCCGATTTGCTTCACATCAAGTTGACACGAAGGCCATGAAGGCAAGGAGGTTCAAATTAGGACTGAAACCATGGGTGCAGAAGGCAGTGGTTGTGTTAAAGATGAAGACTAACTCTGATCTTTTGGAAAGGGCTATCATTGCCGAAGGAGGCAATGAGGCCATCGCTCGATTCAAACAATAAAAGAAGATCGGTCAGGATGGACAAAAAGGGGGAAGCAGCGGAGGCAGCAAACCCAACAAGCGTAAATGGACAGAGAGTCAATCCTCTGGAGGTGATAAGTCCGGAGGGGAGGCCAAGAAGAGTATGAAGTGCAACAACTGTGGGAGGAATCACTCGGGGGAGTGCATGAAGGGAAAGAGTGTTTGTTATCGTTGTGGACAACTGGGGCACATGGCTCCTTATTGTTCGAATAAGCAGAAGGGAGGATGTTTCTCGTGTGGAGCCACATACCATCAAATCAAGGACTGCCCGAAGAAAAAGGGCGATGCAGCTAGTGGCAACCACAACAACAACAATAATGGGCTAAACATTAGAGGGCCGACCAACAAAGCCAATGACGGACCCACGACACGAGCGTTGACATGGCACGCATAGGATGCGGTGGAATCTAAGGACGTGGTGTCAGGTATCATTTCGATCAATGATATAGATGCATACGTGTTATTTGATTCGGGTGCTACCTGCTCTTTTATTTCCGAAGAATTTGCTAAATAGTTAGACTTACCCCTTGAGAGATTAAAACAACCTATGAACGTAGAAGTAGCGAACAAGGAAATTATTCCCGTAGAATACATTCGTAGGAATTGTTATGCCGACTTACGAGGATTTAAGCTCAGAGTGGAGTTGATACCGATTTATTTGGGGGAGTTCGATGTAATCCTTGGAATGTATTGGTTATCGGTTCACGGAGCAGTTATAGATTGTAAGAAGAAGTGTGTACACCTTAAGACTCTGAATAAGTCGAAGGTGGTATTTTATGGTAGTAAATCGCTGAGACAATCTCATTGTCTGACGATGGTGTAAGCTTAGAGATTGCTTAGGAAGGGTGGTATAGGTTATTTGGCTCACATAATTGATACTCAACGAGTCGAGGGTGAACTGAGTCAGATACCTATTGTAAGGGATTTCCTAGATGTCTTCAAGATGAGATTCTGGGATTGCCACCAGATAGAGAGATTGACTTTGTTATTGATTTGGCACCGGGGACGGCACCGGTATACAAATCGTCGTATCGTATGGCACTAGTAGAGATGAAAGAACTTATGGCACAGTTACAAGAGTTGTTAGATAAGGGATACATTCGACCGAGCGTATCACCGTGGGGAGCACCAGTCTTATTCGTAAAGAAGAAAGATGGGTCGCTAAGACTTTGTATCGACTATCGAGAGTTGAACAAGGTCACCATTAAGAATAAGTACCCGTTGCCCAGGATAGACGATTGGTTTGATCAGTTGAAGGGGGCAAAGTACTTTTCAAAGATTGACTTGAGGACCGGTTATCACCAGCTAAACTTTAGGCCGGAAGACATTACAAAGATGGCATTTAGAACTCGGTATGGACACTTTGAGTTTCTGGTAATGTCATTTGGATTGACGAACGCGCCAGCAGCATATATGGATTTGATGAACAGAGTATTCAAATAGTATTTGGATAAGTTAGTTGTCATATTCATAGATGACATCCTAGTGTATTCAGAGATGGAGGAAGGACACGTCGAGCATCTTCAGATAGTGTTGGAGACATTAAGGAGGGAGAAGCTGTACATAAAATTCTCCAAGTGTGAGTTTTGGTTGCAGAGAGTGCAGTTTTTAGGGCACGTTATCGACAAAAATGGTGTTTCAGTGGATCCAGCGAAGGTAGAAGCGGTTATCAATTGGGAACAGCCGAAGACGCCGACAGAAATCCGAAGTTTCTTAGGATTGGCGAGTTACTATCGAAGATTTATTCGGGATTTTTTGAAATTAGCATCGTCGTTGACCAATCTTACCAGAAATACTGTTAAGTTCGTTTGGACGGAGAAGTGCGAGGAAATTTTCCTAGAATTGAAGAAGAGACTTAGTCAAGCACCTGTGTTGGCCTTACCAGACAACACGGGAGGGTTTATAGTGTATAGTGATGCGTAACACAAGGGTTTTGGTTGTGTACTGATGCAACACGGCAGGGTCATTGCGTACGTTTCACGTCAGTTGAAAGATTATGAGAAGGAATATCCAACTCATAACCTGGAGTTAGCAGCAATAGTTTTTGCCTTGAAGATCTGGAGGCATTATTTGTATGGCGAGAAGTTGGAGATATATACGGATCACAAGAGTCTGAAGTATATCTTCACGCAGAGAGAATTAAACATGAGGCAGCGCCGATGGTTAGAATTGATCAAAGACTATGATTGTGAAATTCTGTACCATCAAGGCAAAGCAAATGTAGTGGCAGATGCCTTGAGTAGAAAAGGCAGAGAGAAGTTATTAAAGTTGACCATTCAAGAAGAATTTATGAAAGATTTTGAACATCTAGACTTGGAAATTATTATCCGATGGAGATCGACGAGCAATTATTTACAGTGACAGCGAGCCCGACTTTATTGGATAAGGTTAAAGAGGCACAAGAAAATGATGAAGATTGCAATAACATCAAGAAGCGATTGACTGAAGGTGATGAATTGAAATTTAAGGTTGATATCACTGGACTGCTAGGATTTGAAGGAAGAATTTAGGTACCGTTAGTACCAGAACTGAGAGAAGAGATTTTGCAGGAAGCGCATAGTACGAGATACTCGATACACCCAGGAAGCACGAAGATGTACCAACATTTGCGTCACCACTTCTGGTGGCCAAACATGAAGAGAGAGGTTGCGGAATGCGTAAGTAGATGTCTAACATGTCAGAGGGTCAAGGCAGAGCACCAACGACCAAGCGGGTTATTACAACCATTAGATATTCAAGAATGGAAATGGGAGCACATCACAATGGACTTTGTGGTGGGACTTCTGGCAATGCAGAAAGGGCACGATGCCATATGGGTGATTGTAGATCATTTTTCTAAGTTAGCTCACTTTTTGCCGATTAAGATTAAGTATAGTTTGGACCAATTAGCCAAATTATATGTCAACGAAATTATCTCGAGACATGGGGTGCCGGTATCTATTGTATCGGATAGAGATCCATGTTTCACATCAAACTTTTGGAGGAGTCTTCAATACAGAATGGGGACACAACTACGAATGAGTACCGCGTATCATCTGCAGACCGATGGACAGAGCGAAAGAACAATTTAAACACTTGAAGACATGCTTCGAGCTTGTGTGACGGACTTCAAGGGTAGTTGCGAGGATCACCTTCCATTAGTGGAGTTCGCGTATAAAAATAGTTATTACGCTAGTATTGGAATGCCACCGTACGAAGCACTGTATGGGAGGAAATGTAGAACGCCCTTATACTGGGATGAAGTTGGAGAACGTCGACTGTTGGGACCAGAGTTGGTACAATAGACGGTAGAAATCATCAAGGTGGTGAGAGCACGATTAGTAGTCGGTCAAGATCGCCAGAAGAAGTATGCGGATTTACATCGCAAGAAGAGAGATTTTGAAGTAGGAAGTTATGCTTTTCTGAAAGTATCTCCCTGGAAAGGGAAGATTCGTTTTGGGAAGAAGGGCAAGTTGAGCCCTAGGTTCATAGGACTATTCGAGATTCTGAGGTGAGTCGGTGAAGTGGCATACGAGGTAGCGTTACCTCCTGAACTTGAGCACATTCACAATGTGTTTCATGTGTCAGTGTTGCGGTCGTATAAACCGGACTACAAACACGTTATCCCCTATGAACCAATTCAAGTCAAAAAAGACTTATCGTACGATGAAGTTCCTGTCCAAATACTAGATAGGAAGGAACAGAAGTTGAGGAATAAGATTATCCATTCCGTTAAGATTCTCTGGGGGAATCACGCAGTAGAAGAAGCTACGTGGGAGCTAGAAGAGAAAATGAGAGCGAATTATCCGTTTTTATTTAAGTAACCTAATTTTTACAATTTCGAGGACGGAATTTTTATAACGGGGGGGGGGGGGTGGGGATGTAACGACCATGAATTTTAAACTCCTTATTAATTAAATATGTGATTTAATTCTAACGAGTTAGTTTCGTTAGTTTATTTAAACCTTATGTGGTTATGAGAATGTATGAAATGATTAAAGGGCGCCACTAATAGTTATTTAAATTGGTGGACTAACCCCAAGAAATTTTAATATCAAAGAATTGTTAGGATTCTTTATGTTTAAATATTCAATTCATTTGAATATGGTGGCAAGAGCTTATTTATATTGATTAATTGCAATTATGAGTGATTAATTGATAATATGTTGATTTATAATTATTATGAATAAATAATAATTAATTAATAATTTATATAATATTATTTTATTTACTTGATTAATTGTGCAAGTAATGCACAATGGTATTTGGTGGTAATAGAAAATGTATATGGATTATATGTATGTTCACTATTTGATACTTGTAATTAAGAAATACATTGTATGCTATTTAAATCATTATAACCTATGTTATATGAAATGAATTGTTTATACATAATTTATAACCAAAGTTTATATTATGTATATAAGGTTTTAACCAAGTGTTGCATTACATTATTGCATTTCATTGTGAAAATGCTAAGAATTATTTCTTTGTCCCAAAATGAATGTCACTATAGTACATGAATAGTGACTTGAAGCTAAATCACATATTATCCAAAAAGGCTATGGAATAGGTGATCATTTGCTATGTAAATGGTTGGTAAGGGTGGTTGATCAACTCTTGATTAACCAATGTATTGTTTCTTTGCACCATGAATCCAACCTTGGTGCAATGTGATTATCTAGTCCAAGCTTCTTCTATATATACAAGCTTCAAATTCAGTTTTTGGTTGTTTGTTAAGTCTTAGTCTGAGAGTCTTAAGTTGCTGAGAATATCATAGAAGCATATTAAAAGTGTAGGAAGTCTATTAATCTTAAAAAGGTATAAATCCTAAGCTTTTTTTCTTAGTTGGGTTTGTCAAATTCTTGAGAATTACTTGAAATTCTTTGTTAGTCAAAGTGAATTAGCATGCTATAATGTGTTTAAGAAGTTTACTTACATGTTTGAACTCTCAAATGATTGTTTGGAACATGTTTGAAGCAAGTGAAACTAAGTTGGTTAAGGCTCTGCAAATAGAGTCTGCTTCTTCTCTGATGTGAACCTGCAGTGATTCATGCCTATGTGTACTAGGTGCTGGTAGCAATTCTTGCCGTAACCTCGAATTAGTTTTATCTCAGGCATGGCGCAGATGCGCCCTAATTGTACTAGGGTGCAGCGCAGCTGCGCCAGACCTGCACCAGACCTGAGATGTCCTATTTTTGTTTCTAATTCATGCTAACTTATTAGTACATGGTAGAAAAAGCTTGTAAACTATTTTAGCACGCACATGTAAGCACATGCATATAGGATGAACAAGTATAGCAATGATTGATATAACACTTGTGGTCTTGAAATGAGGTTTTTGATTTCAAAAGTGAACTTTGTGACGAACACATCGTATGAGCATTCTGACTTTATGAGTATGTTAATATGGTTTATATTGACATGAAATGCAAGACTAAGTGATTGAACACACTAGCATACATGATTGAAAGATTTGATATTTCAAAGATAAGAAACTTAAGATTTTTCAAAGAGAACATGACGAAGATTTTTATCTAGTGAGTTCTGACTTTTTGAGCATGCATATGTGACTTTAATATATGTTGTAAATGAATGAGAGTTATATACTAATATGCCTAGTATGTACAAAGTTGACTTAGTGTTAAATTCAATGAAAGTTAGAATGAGAAAGCTAATATCATCAAGTCATTGGTAAAGTATGTTATGACCATTCGAGCATGTGTATTATGATTCATTATGCCTATAGACATATTGACATGAACATCATTTGGTTAAGATATAGTTTTCACTTATGCACACATAGTCATAAAGAAAAGGAAATTTCTAGAATATGAACTATATGAGTAAAGTATAAATGTATTGTCTATATACGAGCATGACTACTAAGTATTGTATTGCCAGGATTGTAAAGCATGAGGATTACATGACCTTTTATGTTTTAATGACATATAGGTTGTAAGTTAAACTTGAAGTAATGAATTCAAGTATGGTCATGAGCTATATGTGAACTGAGCTATGTGTGAACTCTAGCATGTATATATGTTAAAATTTGTGTGTTATTGGTATGAGTAGAGTTGGACTAAAAGCAGGATGCAAAGCTCAATCCTGGTTTGGCCAAGGGACAGTCACAAATAGATTCTGTTTTTGTTTGAAGTTTCAAGGCATGCGTATATGATTACTTTATCTTGTATTATGTGACCAATGTGCTTTGTAATTATGTTAAGAAGCATGCTATATGATGACTTGATTTTTGTTAGTGTAGACACATACTAGTTTACAGATACTAATTGAAATGTTCGACTTGATAACGTTACGTCGTTTCAATGCCAGTAATTAAAGCTAGAATTATATTGTAGCTGAGCAAACAGGCAAGTATCTAAACCTTACGCACTACATTTATTTTGTGCAAATAGGTGTATGTTTATGCAAGTTCTTTGAACCCTACTTTTATTGAGCAAGTTCCTTGAACCCTACTTTTGTTAAGAAAGTTTCCCTAAACTTACCCTAAATTATATTGAGCAAGTATCTGAATTTATTATGTTGCAAGTTTCCTAACTTACACAACTTTGAGTTTGTGAAAGTTTTCCTATCCTTCTCATATTGCATTGAGCAGGATATTGTTGAATTGAAAGTTATTCATTTAAGCTTGAATCTTATTCCAAGCATGATATTAAGTGGTTTAATTTCCTTATAATTATTCCACATCGATATTATTGATATTCGCACTTAGTGCAACTGAGTTCGTACAGTCTTGCACTTGTACATCATATAAAGTTCAATAATTCTTGAACTGTGATAAATAGAGTCTAAACCTTTGTCCGGTCAGACAAGCCTATGAATTTTTATAAAAGCTATCCAAACCAATTGATGGTATGGATTCTTAGACTGAAAGAACACCCCTCTTATAATAGGGGAGTACCCCCCACGTATCTAATATAAGATACAATAGAGCAGATTTAAATGTTATGCATATACATGGTGTACGCGAGGCTGATCCCCTCAAGTACTTATTCTGTAGACAGTAACCAAAAGGTCAATTAACTATTGATTCCATTGGAGTGTTATAGTTCAAAGTCTATTTGACTAGTTGTTATTCTAAAAGTAAACATTGTCCTTGCTTGCGATATTCATATTGTTGAATCCATTGCCAGATATTTTCCATTCATCATGATATATCCTTATTGTTGTATTTAAACTTGTTGAGCAAACTTGTTGCTCATCCTTGCTATATCATGAATATATTGCAGCTAAGCCCGAGACCTCATGGAAGGACAAGGGTAAAGGGAAGATGTAGACTAGTGGCAAGAAGCAGATTTTACCTTGTGCTTAGTTTAAATTATTGTTATGTAATATGAACCTTAATATTTCCTTTAGGGTATGTTTGTAAGAATATTTTAAGGTTATCAAATCTTTGGACTAGTAATACCTTCTGAATGAACGACGGACATTTATTATATTTCGCATTTGAGTTATCGTATTTGTTTAGAGGTGGATGTTTGTAGTTTATC
Organism: Panax ginseng; assembly: GCA_020205605.1. Lineage (NCBI taxonomy): Eukaryota > Viridiplantae > Streptophyta > Magnoliopsida > Apiales > Araliaceae > Panax > Panax ginseng. The sequence continues at coordinate 50,134,543 of CM035136.1, read as the reverse complement.
ATGATGACCAGAGCAAAATTCGGAGGACCCGATTTTAGGCCAAATCATGATTCACTTGCTTACACTTTTGCGTTCTTCATTTAATTCTTATTAAACCATACTAAATCTTCTAATGTTATCACTTATAAGTGATTTAAAGTCAGCCTTATTATGTACATTAAGTACATTCATGTCTTACTATTGGTTTACCTTTAATTAGAATTAAAAACCTAACTTGGTCAACGATGTCTCACTGCAGGCAATGCGGCGCGGCATCTCTTTAGTATGGTGGCGCTGTGGCGTCACTCTCCAGGGGTTTTGCCCGGACTGGTGCTGCGGCGCGAGTCCTTGCACTACCTCTTGCGCTGCGGCGTGAGTCTCCAGACGATTTTGGTTTCTCTCGGCCATGCTTGGCGTCACGGCGTGACAATTAACACTGGGTTGGTGCTGCGGCGCCGCCCCTGTGCACCATTTAGTTTTGACAGTTAGTTTTTCCAATAAACTTCCCGGTTTCATAACTTATTTATTTTACATATGAATTGGCTCATTCGAAAGCCCCCAACTCACAAATTACATACTCTAGGTGTTCATATAAGAATTTTACATTTTCGAATCTATTAACTAGAAATTCACCTTTGGGGTTCATTTTGAGCGTTCGTTTATCATTTTCGAGCGTTAATTCCTTGTTTTCTTCGTTATAAGTTGGAATTTGATGATTCTTGCGCCCACAACTCTTAAATACCTTATCTCATGTGTTGACATTGACAATCGAAGTTTCCAAGTCACACAACAATTTTTAACTCTAAATCCAAGATTTCTACGATTTCGACGTTTAACGTCTATTTTCGCAAAATTCGCCATAACTTCGTTACTCGTGTTCTATAAGCCAAATCAAATGGAACACTCCATTGATTCATCATCTACACGTTAACCAAACAATACGCACATACCCTAGCTATGATGGTTTTCAATTTGTCCATCAACAACTAAGTTAACGTTCATCACTTTCTACAGTTTTTAACTTACGTAAACACTTACGATTTCTATTTGATCATGAGTTATCGATGTTTTCATTATTAATAGTCATCCTTATTCCTTCTCACTAAACATGCTCCACAAATCTACGATTCTCTACGAGAAAGAAATCGAAAAAGATGAGGATTAATGTTTACGAACTATTACCTTTGTCGTTCTTCGCGTTCTTAGTAAACATCTTATGTTTTGCTTGGAAGTAAGTTGATTACTTGTTTCTATCTTTTCTCTCTCTCAATATGTATTGGACAAGGTTTACAAAACTCTAAATGACCAACACTAGCTTTCTATTTATAGGAAATCAAATGGAGGGCAAAATGGTCCAAGTCCACCACCTTACTATTTCCCACCTCCTCAACAACTTAGCCACCAAGTAATCACTTTACTTGGTGGGCAAGTGGCCGACCCACCTCCATGGATCTTCCCATGGGTTGCCCCATGGGTTTTTACCCACCCCGTGACCCGACGGTTCGATTCGCGGTTCAATTTCTTGGATTGGGCTTGTCTTATTTAACATTGGGCTTAATTCCATACTTCATTGGGCTTGCTATTAGTCCAAATACAATTGGATTATCCAAAGTCCTTATCTCATAATCCAATTAGAACTTCTCGTATTCTACGCGTATTACTCACGTATTCTCTTCGTTTAGTGTCCATACGATATTCGTATTATACGACGTACCTTTATTTATACTATACTCGTACATCATACATATAATAACCAAATTGGTTATACACAATACATTTTCCTTTCGAAAATCATTTTTACCAACCCTTAGGTTTTAAGTTCACAAACGAAAACTTTGTTTGCCATAACTGAAATATTTTTGAATATTCCATTATATCTTCATATTCTATCATTACTTGTTTCTCAGAATTTCAAACCTAATCTCTGACCGAATCGGATGAATAGTGTTTTTACGGGAAAAATTCTCGAAAAACATTCATTTTCGTCTTGATAATTCAAAACAATTAATCTTAGCATATAACCAGAATACTAACCACATCTACACATTCTAGGTCATAAAACGACCTTCAAATATCTTATTCGTATAATTAATAAATTAAATTCTTTTAATCCACATAATCAAATAAAAATTTAATTCATTCAAAATCCGAAATTCTCGGACGTTACATTCTTCCCTCATTATAAGGATTCTGTCCCCAGAATCTCGTTATAATTACATAAACAAATGAGGAAACTTTTCCTTCATTTTAGTTCTGAGCTCCCACGTTGCTTCTTCAGCATCGCGGTTACTCCAAATTACCTTTATTGAAGGTATTATTTTATTTCTTAAGACTTGTTCCTTCCTATCAACAATCTGAACCAGAAGTTCTTCATAAGTTAAGTCTTTTTCTACTTGAATAGATTCATACTCTATTACGTTCTTGTAGTCCAGTTTATAAGGACGCAATACGGACACGTGAAACGCATTGTGTATTCTTTCCATCTCTGGAGGTAAAGCTACTTCATAAGTTACCTCTCTTACCCTTCTTAAAATTTCAAAAGGTTCTACAAACCTTGGACTTAACTTCCCTTTCTTCCCAAAACGTATCTTCCCTTTCCAAGGCGACACTTTTAGAAAGACATACGATCCTACTTCAAATTCCCTCTTCTCTCGATGAGGATCTGCATACTTCCTTTGTCTATCTTGAGCTGCTACCAATCGAGTTCTTATCAGCTTAACCAAGTCTTCCGTTTGTTGTACCATCTCTGGTCCCAACATTCGACGTTCACCTACTTCATCCCAGCAAAGTGGTGTTCTGCACTTCTTCCCACACAACGCTTCGTAAGGCGGCATGCCTATACTAGCGTGAAAACTATTGTTGTAAGTGAACTCTACTAAAGGTAGATGTTCGTCCCAACTTCCCATGAAATCCATAACGCAAGATCTTAACATATCTTCTAGCGTTTGATTTGTCCGTTCACTTTGTCCATCCGTTTGTGGATGATACGCCGTACTCAATCTTAAATGCGTTCCCATTGTCTCTTGCAAACTCTTCCAAAAGTTCGACGTGAATCGTGGATCATGATCGGACACAATCAAAACAGGTACTCCATGTCTAGAAATAATTTCCTTGACATAAAGTTTAGCTAGTTGCCCTAGGTTAAACCTAACTCCTATTGGTAGAAGTGAGCTAATTTTTTCAATCGATCCACTATTACCCAAATAGCGTCGTATCCTTTTCTCGTTATTGGAAGTCCCACCACAAAGTCAATGGTGATATGCTCCATTTCCACTTCGGAATTTTTAGTGGATGTAACAACCCACTCGGTCGTTGGTGTTCTGCTTTAACTTTCTGACAAGTTAAGCACCTACTAACGTATTCTGTGATTTCCCTTTTCATGTTCAACCACCAAAAGTTCTGACGAAGGTCTTGATACATCTTAGTACTACCCGGATGTATTGAGTACCTCGAACTATTAGCCTCACACATAATCTCTTCTTTTAAATTATAATTATTTGGAACCCAAATTCTTCCTTCAAAACGAAGTAAACCTTCTTTATCAAGGTTATACTTAGTCTTCACATCATCCTTCATTATCTTTTTCATTCGTTCGCATTTTTCAGTACTTGTTTGTACTTCCTTAACCCGTTCCACTATCGTTGGTCGAGTATCCATTGAGAATAACATCTCCACCATTTCACTAGGCAACTTAACTTCTAACTCCATCCTTGCCATCTCTGTTATTAACACATTTTGAGTTGTTAACATTGACAGCTTTTCCCTACCCTTTCAACTTAATGCGTCGGCTACTATGTTCGCCTTCCCTAGATGATATAAGATATCACAGTCGTAATCTTTTATCAACTCTAACCACCTTCTCTGCCTCATATTCAACTCTTTATGTATGAAGATATATTTCAGACTTTTATGGTCCGTGTATACCTCAAACTTTTCCCCTTATAAATAATGTCTCCATATTTTTAAGGCAAAGACTACAACTGCAAATTCTAGGTCATGAGTAGGATAGACCTTCTCATAATCCTTTAAATGGCGTGACACGTACGTAATGACCTTGCCATGCTGCATGAGCACGTAACCCAGTCCTCTATGCGAAACATCGCTATAAACTACAAAATTCCCTGTATCATCTAGTAAGGATAATACAGGTGCCTCACTTAACCTCCTTTCTAGTTCTTAAAAATTATTTTCACACTTTTCTGTCCACTCATACTTTACCGACTTTCTCGTCAGATTCGTCAACGGAATAACTATTTTAGAAAAGTCCTGAATGAACCTTCTATAGTATCCTGCTAACCCCAAAAAACTCCAAACCTCGGTTGGCATTTTTTGTTGCTCTCACTCATTCACTGCTTCCCCCTTCCCTGGATCTACGGATATGCCATCTTTATCTATAACATGTCCTAGAAACTGCACCTGTTCAAGCCAAAATTTATACTTAGTGAATTTTGTATACAACTTCTCTTTCTATAGTGTTTCCAACACGATTCTTAAATGTTTAGCATGATCTTCTAGCGTCTTAGAATAAACTAGAATATCATCAATGAACACTACAATGAACTTGTCCGAATACTGTTTGAACACTCTGTTCATCATATACATAAATACGGCTGGCGCATTTTTCAACCCAAACGACATAACCAGAAACTTGTAATGCCCATAACGAGTTCTGAATGTCATCTTAGGTACATCCTCTTTCCTCACTTTCAGTTGATGATACCCCATACACAAATCTATCTTAGAAAAATACTTTGCCCCTTTCAATTGATCAAATAGATCATCGATCCTGGGCAATGGGTACTTATTCTTAATCTTTAGCTTGTTCAACTCTCGATAATCGATAAAAAGTCGTAACGACCCATCCTTCTTCTTTACAAACAATATCGGTGCTACCCATGGAGACACACTTGGTTGAATGTACTTTCTATCTAATAGTTCCTGTAATTGAACTATTAACTCCTTCATCTCTACTGGCGCCATCCTATATGGTGCCTTTGAAACTGGTGACGTACCCGGCAGTAAATCAATCACAAATTCTACATCCCTATCTGGCGGAATTCCAGGTAACTCCTCCGAAAATACATCCATAAAATCTTGTACTACCGATATTTGTTCCAATGTTGCTCCCATTCTTTGGGTATCCACAACATGACACAGGTAACCCTTACACCCCTTCTTCAACATCCTCCTAGCTTGTGTCATACTTAGACAACAAGAGCGCCCCGGTGATTTATTACCATAAAACACCACCTCAGGTTTCTTAGAAAGCCTTAGGTTTACAGTCTTCCTATTATAATCTACTATCGCTCTATGGTTAATTAACCAATCCATACCTAGAATTACATCGAATTCTCTTAACATTATCGGTAAAAGATCTACCGATAATCTGTTACCTCTAATATCTATGAAACAATTCTTATGAATGTGTTCAATAGAAATTATCTCTTCATTTGTTACCTTAACGTTTAAAGGAATTTCTAGCCTTTCGGGGTTTAATCCAAGTTGCTTAGCAAATCCACTTGCTATAAAAGAACAAGTAGCACCTGAGTCAAATAACATATAAGCATTTATTTCGTTGACTGGAATGATACATGTTACTACATCCGCTGATACAACCGCATCTTGGACAGTCATTTTGAGCGTTCAGTAATGGCTAAATTACTACTACCAGAACCCTTACTACCCTCCGCCCCCTTCTTCGGGAAATTTCTTGCCATGTGGTCCATTGACCCACAAACAAAACAGCCACGGTTTTTCTTAGGATTAGGACAGTTGGGTGATATGTAACCTTCATGCCCACAATTATAACAACCTGTTTTCCCTTTTAGACAGACTCCTAGATGAGTCTTGCCACATGTCTTGCATGCCTCCATCCTACGTTTAGGATCCCCTTGTCTCACCCCAGTATTCCCAGAGTTAAAATTCTTTCTTTTAGGCATACTGCCACTACCACTGGAAACCTCTACCTTAGTTCCCCCTCTCCCTTACTTTTATTCTTTCGTTCTTTGTGGTATTGGGTCAACGCCTCACTACCACCCTCTGCTACTATCACTTTTTCCAGAATGGTCCCATAGGATGCACTCTAAAAAACCAAAATCCTAATATAATGCCAAAGTTTCAAGCCCTGCTCAAACCTATGAGCCTTTCTCTCCTCCGTGTCCACTTGGTGTTGAGCAAACCTTGTCAATTCATTGAATTTGGCCGCATATTGGGGAACCGTCATGTCCCCTTGCTTAAGTTCTAGGAACTTAATCTCCATTCGCCCTTGCATGCTAGTAGGGAAGTAGTTCTCGAAGAATACCTTTTTGAACTGTTCCAATGTAATAACATCAGCTCTAGCCCCACCCTAGTGAGCCTCCCACCAGTAATTGGCTTCCCCCTTCATCATATAAGTCGCAAAAGAAGTCTTTTGCGCTTCAGCCACGTTTGTAATTATAAATGCCTTTTCTATTTCCTTTACCCATGTCTGGGCCTCCATTGGGTCCGTCGTTCCCTTGAACTCAGGCGAACCTACACTTTAAATTCCTTAAAGGTAGTCATTCGGGCTATCCTAGGTCCTGCGGGTGCTCTACCCCCGGCTTGGTTAAATGCAACAATTAATAAATTAATGAACTCTTGTATAGGGTTATTTGGACCCCCTCTGATTATCGTTATGAGATTCCGCCTCTTGATTACGTTGTCTTCTTTTTGGCGGCATTTCTGATTAATAAATAAAGTCTCGTTATTACTTATTTGGTTACTTGGTTATTAGTCGCTAAACAACTGAACAATAACTCATACACAATAAAGCATATTAAATAAAAACTTCATTATATTCATATGTTTCTTCATAGTTCAAGACTATTTACAATTTGCTTTTTATAGCCAAAAGTTATTACATTTATATCCCGCGATTGACTTTCACAAAAATTGGGATTTACAAAAGACTACCCTTTAATTATACAAAAGAGGGTTTTACATCACTACACAAAATATTTACCATTCTAACTTCTAATACTTCTTGACAGCATTCTCATGCTTCTCATTCGCTAGAATTGACACAATGTCCCGACTTATAGTATGTCGAGTCTGTCCCAGCTCAATAGAATAATAAGCTATTTTCAGCTTGAAATCCTCGTGCGCACTGTCATTTATATATGACATTCGTGCTATCTTCTAGTCTTTCTCAACCAGTTTCTTAAGAAGTTCTACGACCTCGTTCTTATAGTCTCTGGCCTTATCTGTCATGAGCACCTTCTCATCATGTTCTATCTCATAGTCTGATTCTGCAGACTCCTTGGCCCCATAGAGATCACTAATCTCCTCTTTCGTGTGTTGCACCATATTATGCATGATTGCATTCTACTTACCAAGCACCTGAGAGATACATCGCCTCATCATCGTATGTCATGGGTAATAGACTCTAATGAAGGCATCACCGTATTAATCGATGTTACCTCCATATCATCCTCCACATCTATCATCATATTAAGATATGATGCTAATCCCAAGGTCTCCTAAGAATAGTCCTCCTCTGAAAAATACTCCTCGGGCTCTGATTCTTCTAGAATCACTAAAGGTATTTCTACTATAGGCATAAGTACTAGCTCTACTTTGTTCACGGTCCCCTCGCTCACCACGTGTATATCTCTATACATCAAGTTATCGATCGACATCTACAATAACACATAACAAGTTGATTAGTACATAATACATAATATTATAAGCATCAATCACATTTAATTCATTTAGGGTTAATTTTCATCTTTTAAATCTTTCGGTACTGAGTTTCCTCAATACCTTATTAACTCATTTGACTCGAGTTAACTTTCTTCGGACCTTTCTTTTCCTAACGAGGTTATTAGCCTAAGGTTCTTTCCCCCCTTAAGTTTTATAACATAATGCTTTGATACCAACCTGTGACGCTAATGGTACTTTCAACCATAGCACCTCACAAGGGTACCTATCAATTTGCCACCGACTTGCTCGGCGCCCCCTACGAAAAGTTTGGCTGCGGTGCATTCCCTTAAAGGGACGTCACTAGCAAAAGGCTTGGGCTTCTTAACGCATTGCGCTTATAGCTTTGATTCCAACCTGTGACGCTTCCAAATTCGGGTATCTCCCAACCCGACAGATGGTGCTACACGATACTACAATTCATACAGTCATTCCATTGAGATAACAACAAAATGAGTGTACTTACTATATTCTTATTACAATAGTAATAAATCATTTCCCAGGTTCATAAACCGAATACATTCTTTGTTATTCATGAGTATATTACATACAAATACTCTAGTCTATTACAGGATAATTACTATCCATCTTAGCCATGCCTTTATCTCTCATAGAACTCTCAGTTCGTTTAGCTTTAGCTACAATCATATAATTCAGGCAAGAAGTGAGCATAAATAGCTCAATAAGTCGATCAAAGGATCATATGAATATCACATCAAGAATTATATGATTATCTTCCATAACTGAAAAAATAGCTATGAATCACCATGAAACATTGACTAGTACTTCTCATTTCATAACAATGATTCCAAAGTATATATAATAGCTTAGGAATTCTGAATCGGTCAAAAGACCATGAACATACTCTTTTCATTTTCATACTTGAAAAGGAAATTTGACTTGAGATTAATTCTTATGTGCTGTATAGACTGATAGGGTTATGTGATAATGTGTTTAGGTTATTTTAAATACTGTGATGATATTATTCTAATTTGTATATCGATATTATTTATATATTTGGTTCAGACAAAGCTTATTAATTGCATAGCGGTAATCAACGGTTCAGGCAAGTTTTACTTAACTCTACTTAGAGTTGTTTCATTCAGATATGCTTATGGATAATCATTGCTGATTGCCATTGTAGAATTGTACTCTTTACATATTGCATGTAGAAGTCAGGTATGAAAGGCCAATCACCTTCGTTACTATTCAGTCCAGAAATATTTGTTCATGTTTAATACGTGCTCAGTCAAAAGTTTGTTCGTGCTAATTCACAACTATATTGTTGAATTATAGCCAGCTTATTATTCAGATTCTTTCAATCATGATATATCCTTAAATAAATTTTAATGTGCTGGGCAACCTTCATGTTCACCCTTACTATATCATGATAAAACATTGCAGATTAAGGCGAATGCGTTGGATACAAGGAAAGGTTAAAGATAGTTCTAGCTTTAAGATAACGTGTGCAGCAAGATTTGTAATAGTATTGTATGATAATAATGTTATATATTAAAAAAGTTATTAATTGGGTATAAGTTAAGGTTACTCGACCTTGGGGAAAAATGTGTAAAGTTATTGTATAAACAATTTATGTTTATATCTTTCGCAATAGTTATAGAATGATTGAACCAGATCCATGGAGATTTAGGACCCGGATTTGGGGCTCTCACAGTTGGCATCAAAGCTGTTGGCTATGAACCTTAGGTAGGAATACCTGAGACTAATAACCGCAGTGATTAAGATAAGATCTAACTCACATAGAATTAGTTGGTAGGTAAGATTCAAAGATGAATATCGGTGGGTTATAAAAGATACAGAGTTCCTTAACTTTGATAATAAAATTAAATAGTAGTGGTGAATAGATAGAGTCTAAAAGACTAAAAGTACATTGATAGGAGATCGTAAAACAAAACGATCAAGATAGAAAAATGAATCGTAATATATACGATGAGATCACCCCGTGATCTGATAAGGTGATAGTAGGGAGAAGAATCAATCTAATGATTGAACAGTTTACAACAAGATTGTTGAGTGTCAGTTGTACTATGAATTGGTACATATTCAGGAAAGAATTATGAATACGAGCTGAATGAAATTCGTATTGAGAAGGGAGTTAAGATTAGGTAGGGATTTCAATTGAGGACTCATGTCAGTAGCTGAGTTGAATGATTCCTTGTATGGGCGGGGAATTGTACTTGGTGTAAAAACCACTTAGTTTCTGGCAATGATAATCATTGAAATATTTGTGTCGCGCTATTTGCTATATGCATGTTAAGAGGGTGATTCCTTTCTCTTATGTATAACAGATAGATAAGTTATAGGTAGAGAATATAAGGTTAAGTACGAGTTCTTAAAACTCATACTTATGTGACATTCTTTATTCATAGTTATATGTAATGTTTATGAACCCCTCAGCGAATGGACGCCAAAGGTCTGACTAGGACAAGTTCTTAAACTCATATGATTGTGGCAAGTTCATGAACTCATAAGTGTGGTTTGACGAACTGGGTATAGTTGTGTGTAAATGTAGTATTATAGATAATAGGAATAGATAGATTATTTAAGCAAATGATTATTAGTGGAGACATAAGTTTTTTAAAACTCCTAGCTATGCTAGACTTTGAAATTTTGACATCAAGCTAAATACGCACTATGTGCTTTTAAAATAAAATAAAATTATAGACTCGTAATCATTTTTAGAACAGTTTAAAGTATAGTCTATGCTACTTATTTCGGCTAGACGCAAATGATTTGAAATATCAAAATATATTTTTTATCACTCATGTACCATGTAACCTGGTGCAGAGATGATAAAAAGTTGATAGAGTTATAATTACAGGAATACTTAGTGTTAATTCGATCTAAAAATCATTGTTCCACTATTGTATGATGTGTTATGACAAAGTCATATAATGACGACATCCTCAAACGGACTGTTAATACAGTACGACATCATGACATCATTCTCAAAAATATTTTCAAAAATTTTTAATTTTGCCAACTGGGTTTGGCTACACTTAAATAATTCAATTGAATTGAATTATTGATATGAGTCTATTCTATTTAATTCAGCTAGATAAACATTTATAAAACTCTAAGAGTTATTTAAAAAATTTACCCGAACCAAATTATTTTGGTACAGAATCCGATAAGACTGAGGTAAAATTTTGTACTCTGGCGATGATTTAGAAACAAATTCGACAAAGAAGACTTAATAAATGCACGAGGGCATACCGGGCTAATTACCCACTATGTCCGTAAGTTATGACGGTTTGCAGATGAACTTCCATAAAAACCTTTGCGAAAATGACAGACGATAGTCTGTATAACCCCTTAGCATAATTTCAAAATTTTTACTCTTGTGAGGAATGTATTGGGTAGCATGTGATGATGAGAATGAATTGTGAATGGTTCGAGGTGTAAGGGTAAGGTAAATTTTGGGGATAGAATTTTTAGAAGAAGGGGTGAATGTGACAACCCGAGAATTTAGATATTTATAAAATTTTAAAATATTAAATTTAGGTTAAATAATAAACCTAGACAAAAAAAATAAGTGAATGAATTTGAGATTTCAGAGAAGGAATTCTATGAATTTAAAATTTCTGTGATGAATTATTCAAGATTAAGTATATAAGTGAATATGTTTTTTGTATATGGTATTATATGTGTACAGTATGTGGTTAAGGGTCAAGGGTTGACCAGACAATGGCAAACCCTAATATTATATTAAGAACGTCAACGTTCGGTTAGAAAATTCTTACGATTTATAAGAAACCCTAAAACCGGTTCTGGAAACCCTAATTTCAGTCCGGGAATCTGAAATCCTAATTCAAAAGTGGAAAATCCTAATTTAGGAATGTAAATGATAGTATAAGGTTTAAACGTTATTAATAATAACCTAATTAGGGATAACCCTAATTGATTTAGAAAATCCTAATTTCTGGATTAGAAACCCTAATTTATAATTAGGGGAAAATCTAATTGTTAATTTAATAATTTTATGATAATTAGGAAACATTTATCATAATTTTCAAGTTATAAGTAATTAAAAAACCCTAATCTAATTAGGAAACCTAAATTCTAAATTAGAAAAATTATTTTTCTATTTAAAACCCTAATTCGTGGGTTATAAACCCTAATGACCAATTTTGACCCTAGCTAATTGCTAAATTAGCAATTTTAATTAGGAAATAATAATCCTAATTGGCAAGCTTGGATTATGATTAGGAAATCTTAATATAATTATGGAATCCTAATAATAATTTAGAAATATAAATTTTTTATTTAGAAAACCTAACGTACAGTTAGAAACCCTAAACGAAAGTCGAGAAACCCTAATTTTATATTCGAGAATCCTAAAACCCTAATTAGGAAACCCTAATCCTAATTAGTAAGCTTAATGTGTTTAGTAATGTTAATATGATTAGGAAATCCTAATTGTAATTTAAAAAATTTAATTTTAAATTTTTCTAATTAAAAACCCTAATTAGAAATCCTAGAAATCTAAAGTTTTAAAACCTGAGGGTTAGGACCTTAGGGTTAAACCCTAAGGGCTTGGACAATGTCAAGTATGCCATTAAAATATAATGCTAAAGACCAAAATGCCCTTTTTCATTTTCTTTAAATGGTAACTTGTAAAAATACCAAGACCTTTAGTTGGTAACCTAATTGCTTGACTTTGTGACATAAAATATCCAGCAAAATCAATGCAATATATCAGATCTAGCAACATAACATTATATAAGAGATCTAAGAGAGAGAAAGTGTATGTATTTGGCTCATTTTCCTTTCTAGCTCTCCCAACAACTTTTTCTCTCTCTAACCCTCCGAATTTATCAAGTATATCAGTCATATAAACAGCCCCTAGCAACCATAATATCATATTGGAGAGCTAAGTTCTAAGATTTGAAGTATGAAGGTATAAACCTAAAACCTATGTTGATCTTACTTGCTTAGAATTTTTTTTTTTTAAGTGTTTAATCATGTGTTATATGATGTTTTTAGATTATCTATGTTGATCCATCATGGATCCATAGCATCAAAGTGCTTAAAAGTTGAAGTTTTTCAAAACTGTCCAGGAAAGTGATTTGTGGTCTGACAAGTTAATGTCAGGAGCCACAGATTCGTGTCTGTTTTTGATTTTTCTTGTTTTATGTTTTGGATCGGTAGTCTGGTATGAGATCTTTGTTCTCCAAGTGAAATCACAGTCATTTGATGTCTATATCGTACATTATTAACGGTCAAAACCCGTTGACCGACGTTGACCGAAACTTTCTGGGTAACCCAGAAAGTGTAGATTAGCGTCTGACAAGATTTTTGAACCCCGAGATATGTCAGGTTTTATGTTGTTTGGTGATGTTGTTATATCTAGATTATAACCTGTTGTCTGGACTTTATACACATGCTTTTAGAACATTAAAATAGTCAGCAGATCACGTGTAGTGAGTGGTCAAACTTGACTAGTTAATCACAGTGTGCAGTTTCTGGAAATTCTAGAAACCATTAGAACAAAGCTTCTAACAGAGTTTGACCGAAGGATACTTTGTGATCCTTTTGTGGTTAGACCGATCTGTTGTTTTAATCAGGTACCTTGACATAACTACTATAGATTTGAACATTAACATCACATGAAACATGACCAGAACATGTATATAATCGAGCAACAAGATGGCCAATCGAAGCTGCTGGGTTTCTGGGTTGCCCAAAAAACCCAGAAGTGTTCTGACAGCAACATTAAAGGCCCAGATCTCTTTGTTGTGATGTTGTTTGAACGAGATGAAAATTGATAATTGTAGTGATAGATTTCAACTACAAAATCAGTGTCTTAGATAGCCCAGATTATGCCTCGAAATGAGAATCATAAATTCAATCAAACCTACCCACTTGTCATTTGCATGCTTTACGGTTTAATGAAGAATGACCCAAGAACACCTATAGCGACAGTTACCGCCATTTATAGGCCCCTTTTATAAATATTTAAATTAAATAAATCGAAATAAATGGTTTTTAATTATTAAAAATACAAAATAAATTCCTAAAAATTATTTTAAAATCTAAAATTATTTTTTAACTATTTTGAGTATATTTCATAAATATTTAATATTTTTGGAATATAAATGGTATTTAATTTATTTAATTATAATATTAAATAAATTATTTAAAAATGATTTTAATACATGAAAATCATGAAAAATTATATTATGGTATACAAAAAAGTATTTTAAGTGACTTTTAATATTTTGTGATGAATTTCATTAATTAATCAATATTAATGATAATTAAGTTATTTAATAAATATATTAAATAAATTATGGAAAATCGAATTTATGATTTAAAAATCATATAAAAATGATTTAAGTGTTATAAAAATATTTGAAGTTATAAAATATAACTTTTGATATTTTGTCATAAAAATATTAATATTTTAAGATTAATAGCAATTATCGGATAATGAATTTAATTGTTTAAAAATCATATAAAGGTGATTTTAAAGTATTAAAAATACTTTGTGATATTATAAATATATTATAATATTATGACATGTATTTCATTAATATTTGATAATAAATAGATATTAATGATAACAGAATATTGTGGTATTTATATTATATAAATACGATATTAATGATTGAAAATTCATGATAAATGATAATAATTATTTCAAAATTATTACGAGCTTATGAAAAATATTTTGACTGTTAATAAATTATCTTAGATAATGGTTAAGAGTTTAGACAGAGTTTAATTGAACTTTCTCGAAATTTTGTCCGACTAGGCCGTCGGGAAGTCAGAATTATACCGAACTCGACTCGAACTGTAAAAGTTTGACTTGAGATTAAGTCTTATGTAATGTATAGACTGATAGTAATAGTAAATCAATATGGACCGCTGGTGGATAGTTATAATAGTAAATCAATATGGATCGTTGGTTTAAAGTTTTAATAGTAAATCAGTATGAACCGTTACTTTAAGTTTTAATAGTAAACCAATATGGACCGTCCGTTTAAAAGTAAATCAATCTAGACCGTTCATAAATTAGTTACTATGCAGTCCATTCTTCTATAAATAGAAGCTCATTCCTTCATTATTTCTTACGAATTCACTGAAACTCTAAAGAGAGAAATTATAGAGAAACTATAGAAAAGTATTCTGCTACTTCCCTACTCTTATATTCAGTTTCTTTTACGGTAAGAGATATTATTTGTTGTACTCGTAAGGGGTATTATTTCTTTTGTATTCGTGAAGAGAACTTCTGTTATTCCATTATTTATTATTATGTTGGAATAACTTGTATACGCGGGCTACCCTATACTTGGTGAAATTCTTCTGTTATTTCATTCTTTATTATTCTCGTTGAATATCCTCGTCTGCATGCTTTTCTGGCGGGACCTAGTTCCATTCTTTATTATTCTTTTGGAATATCCTCATGCATGCGCTTTTACGCCGCACACGGGTTCCGTTATTTATTATTCTAGGAATAACTCCGCCGTGCGCCTCATCGCATGCCTGATGATTTCTTTTGTTATTCCATTCTTTATTATACTCAGTTGGTTAAAAATTTAACTTCTATAATCCATGAAATTAGTGGAATATCCTTGATATTTGCGCTTCATCCAGTATCTTTTCATGAAAATATTCTTCTGAGTATTCTTGAATTTTACTCCACAAAGTAGTATTATGTTGACAATTTGGGCATTATTGAGTTCAGGATAAATTAACTTATAAATCTTTAAAACTTATTCTTGAACTTGTTTTATTGAATTATTCTGTCATTGTCATGATGAGTTATGTTGGTTATTATGTGAAAACAGGAAAGTTTCTTAGAAATCACAAAGGGTTGAAAATCAAATTTTGGCAAAAATAGAGTATGAAAATCAATTGTCCATATCTCCTATTATATTTCAAATTTTTAAGTGTGGTCAAGTTCTATAGTTAGATCTATGAGTTTTCTAACTTATCCAAGTGGAATCACTAGAAAAGGTGTTGTAGATTTTCGTGTGGACTGATTTTAGTAAAGGAGTCAAAAACAGAAAAGTGCCAAAAAGCTACTGCCAAAAAATTTAAAAGGGCATTTTCGGCCACTTAAATTGTGAGAAAAAATCCGGCCTTTTGGAACATGAAAATATATGGTATAAAGTACCTACTGTCCAAAAATGAACTCATTCCGACTTAAAATGATCAATTTATGACTATTTCAATATTTAGGTTTTTCCGACGAAAAACGCTATAACCGGAGTTCTATAACTCCGATGACCATGAAATTTAAACTGGAAACTCACGTTAACATGTGTAAGATCCTGCCAAGATTTGCGAATTTCTGGAGTTAACCTTGAGGTAGCTAATTTCTTAACGAATTAATTTGAAATTGATTTTTGAAAAATAGTAAATGAATTTTAAAAATTTTGAGAAAAATATATGTTCAATACGGGACTATATTCTGCTTAATCCTAGAAAGGAATAATTTCTGGGACTGATTTGATATTTTTCATGAAAATAATTTAGTTGCGAACATATGAATTAAATATGTTATGTGAAGTTGAAAAATTGGTAAATAGGATCTTTTGGCTTGAAAATCCTATATAAGGTATATGCAGATTTTTGATGAGTAATTTGATTATTGGTGATGAAATCTTATGAGTATGGCATTTTGAATGATTAAATGCATTATTTGGAAAAGTGTAAACAATTAAATTAAATTGTTTATAAGTTTAAGGAGTGATTAAAATATTGTTATAATATTAACAATATTAGATTATGATTTTATTAAGTGATTGATAATGTTTGGATAAATTTATAGTCTTTAATATTTATCCTTGATTTAGTTTGACTAATGCTTATAATATTATCATCGTCCTCATGCTTATATTATGTTGAAAGTCATCTGTGGCCTGTAGTGCATAGATGGACTTGGTATGATTATGACCAGAGATTATTCGATATAATCATAACCGTAATGTTACAAATGATGTCCTCATTGGCCCGTAGTGCATTGATGGACAATTTTTGGTATGATTATTGCTATGGATTCTCTTTGGCCGTAGTACAAAGATGAATTGTTTTATGGCATGATCGGGACCGTTGATAAAAACATGATTATCTTTAGTCGTAGTGCATGGATAATTCGTGGTCGTGATACTAAAGAATAACCTTGGTCGAAAAGTGCAAGGTGATTCATGATGTGGATTATTTATTAAGCGAGTCCCAAATGATAAAAGTGATGAAAAACCTTTTAAATCATAGAAGATAATAGATTTTATTCCCTACTTGACTCTTCTAATGGATTGCTTGTTCCGCTGTAGTTAAACTTGATAGTTATTATGGCTATGGATTCTCTTTGGTCGTAGTGTGAAGATGAATTGTTTTATGGCATGATCAGGACCGTTGATGAAAACAAGATTATCTTTGGCCCGTAGTGCATGGATAATTCGTGGTCGTGATACTAAAGAATATCCTTGGCCTGTAGTGCATGGATGATTCGATGATGTGGATTAATTATTGAAATGAGTCTCAAAGAATGAAATATTAATTCATGGATGTGATAATAATAAATATCTTTGGCCGTAGTGCAAAGATGATTTAATGATTACGAGCAGGAATTGTGATTTGGTATAACCATGATTTTTGATGTTTCAGGTGATAAAAATTATCTTTGTCCTGGGTGCGAAGAGGAATTTAGAATCACAATTGTGATTATGAGTTATTCACATGATCGTGGACGGGAATTGTTGATTGATGTTACAGGAATAAAACATAATTGGTCGACTTTTAACATAGAGAAGATAATAGACCTTATAGTCTATTTGACTCTTCTAATAGATTGCTCGTTCCGCTGCAACTATGGTTGAAAACTTTTATCATCTACCATACATTCTAATTCTCTGATTTATTAATGATGAAGGCTATTGATGGTGTAAATTGTCTTTAGTCATTATATTCTTTACTGGGCTAGTTGTGCTCACCCTTTCTACTTCACAATTCCTTTCAGTTAATAAGAGTGTTGTCGGGTTGAGTGGGGATAACAGAGGAATAGAACGGTGGTCTCTAGCTGTGGAGGTTCTCCCTAAACAGTATAGAAAAGTGTGTTGTATTCTATACATCATTTAGTAGTTATATTTAGTGAATCAAATAGGGTGAGGCGAACCCAACTTTGGAAGGGTGTTTTGCCACTATCATACAAGATGTCTAATGACATAAAACCTCGTGTTCTCATAAGACATGGTTGTGCACATGCACTTGCTGAATATATCTACGAGCACTACCTGTATGATCTTGGAGTTTATTTGAAACATATTTTTCACTTGGAGACAACAAAGATATTTATATGTCAAGAGAAGACTCACCATTGGAAAGAAGATGATAGTAATCTTCTTGTTTTTCTTTGGGGGACTTTTAGGTCAACCAAGGATAATTCGTGTGACATATGATATCTATCATAACCTAGACGCATGGCCTCCCATGTACGAAGGTTTCCTTGAGCACTTCCCAAAGATTTTAATTTTTAAAATAGATTTTAACTATACTTTTATGTAAAGTATCATTGTAAGGTTGTGGTCGAGGTACCATGAGAGTTACATATATTTGTACTAAAACTCATAGTTAACTGTGGTCGTATTCTATACGACATACCAACAATTAATAGAAATGAAGTTGTATTTGAATTTTGTACCATGTATCTGGCGACTCAGAATGGGTGATGTATACCTAATTTTGGGGGCGCCACATTTGGTATCAGAGCTTAAGGATATGGTCGCTGGCGGAGATAAGAGTTTAGAACTAGGAGGGGAGAGATGAGTTATATACTTCGCTAGTGTGTGACTTACCTAAGATAAAATTGTTTACTTGATAAGTTGACAAATTATGATATTTCAATTAACCTTTGTTTTGAAGCTATATTCTAGAATGATATCTGAAATAAAGGAGATAAGAAATGGGAAAATCAAGGTAGCGAGGAAATTACCGGGAAGGTACAATCTGAAAAGGAAGCAAGGTATTCTCATCTCTTCGAATATCAGGTACGTACGTAAATTTCCAGCGAGAAATTTCATAAGGAGTGGTGATTGTGAGACCCCGAATTTTATGAAATAAAAGTATTCAATTTTTCTATTTTGGTAAATAGTTAAATTGATAAAAGTTTAAAGTTAAGGGTAATATGTGAAAAAAAAATTCATAGTAAGCAATGTGATATAAAATATTCGTTGTGTCGGGGAATATTCTTTTTGTCAGGGAATATCCGTATGACGGTACAATCATTGGTGGACCCACAACGGAATTATTGTCGGATTGAGAAAACGACAAAAATACTTTATAAAAATAATGGCGGAAGTTTTACCGTTAACTATTGAAACACCCGGTGTTAAAAGTATAGTAATACGCGTGGTTGCATAGTAGCACACAGTATTTATTATTGATGTTTATGTGAGAAGTCACTCAGTTTTGTTTAATTATTGCTACAGAAATTGTTGCATAGTATCTCACATTATTTGATTCAATTATTGTTAATATTTTATATATTATTAAATCAATGATTGAGACGACAAAGTTATTCATATTATTATTTGCAATATTGACAATGTCTAGAAGTTCTGTCAAGGAGAGGTTTGGTCACCTAATTGCGCGCCAATAAGGAGAAATCCTTATCGGAAATCCCCCTCTTTCCTGGGAACGACCTGGTTGTTAAATATTGTGAATTATAATATTAATAATGAATAAGTTCGTGTTGATTAAAGATGAATTTTATAGTGTTAGAATTATTTGTGTTAGTGGAAATCGACATTTGTTTCTATAATAATTGATGTGTGGAGGATATATTGTTCAATCGAGTATTCGGAACACTTTTTGTGTCGGAGTACTATTCACGAGTTACTATTCACGGAGTACTATTCACCCATAAAATATACTTCTTTTCGGTCCAAATTATTTTTGGGTACAATATTAGTCCATGAGGAGATGTGCTAATTTTTCGCATCATTGCTGTTGAAGATATAATAATAAATCAATATGGACCGGTTGTGGATAGTTATAATAGTAAATCAATATGGACCACGGTGGATAGTTATAATAGTAAATCAATATGGATCATTGGTTTAAAGTTTTAATAGTAAATCAAGATGACCGTTACTTTAAGTTTTAATAGTAAACCAATATGGACCGTCTGCTTAAAAAGTAAATCAATCTGGACCGCTCATGAACTAGTTACTATGCGTACCATTCTTCTATAAATAAAAGCTCATTCCTTCATTATTTCTTAAAATTCACGTAAACTCTAGAGAGAGAAATTATAGAGAAACTATAGAAAAGTATTCTCGCTACTTCCCTACTCTTATATTCGGCTTTTACGGTAAGGGGATATTATTTGTTGTACTTATAAGGGGTATTATTTCTTTTGTATTCGTGAAGAGAACTTCATTATTCCATTATTTATTATTCTCGTTGGAATAACTTGTATACGCTGCTACCCTATACTTGGTGAAATTCTTCCATTATTTCATTCTTTATTATTCTGTTGAATATCCTCATCTGCAAGCGTTTTTACGCCGGACCGGTTCCATTCTTTATTATTATTCTTGGAATATCCTCGTATGTGCGCTTTTACGCCGGACCGGTTCCATTCTTTATTATTCTTTGAATATCCTATCTCATGCGCTTTACTGCCGAAACTCGGTTTCGTTATTTATTATTCTAGAGAATAACTCGTGTCGCAGGCCTATCGCACGCTTAGTGATTTCATTTGTTATTCCATTCTTTATTACACTCAAATGGTTAAAACTTTGACTTCTATAATCCATGAAATTAGTAGAATATCCTTGATATTTGCGCTTCATCCAAAGATCTTTTCATGGAAATATTCTTTTGAGCATTCTTGAATTTTACTCCACAAAGTAAAGATCATGTTGATAATTTGGGCATTATTGAGTTCGGGATAAATTAACTTATAAATCTTTAAAACTTATTCTTGAACTTGTTTTATTGAATTATTATGTCATTGTCATGATGAGTTATGTTGGTTATTATGTGAAAAACATGAAAGTTTCTTAGAAATCACAAAGGGTTGAAAATCGATTTTGGTAAAATGGAGTATGAAATTCAATCACCATATCTCCTATTATATTTCAAATTTTTGAGTGTGGTCAAGTTCTAGAGTTAGATCTATGAGTTTTCTAACTTATCCAAGTGGAATCACTAGAAAAGGTGTTGTAAATTTTCATGTGGACCCATTTTAGTAAAGGAGTCAAAAATGTAAAAGTGCCAAAAAGCTACCGCTGAAAAATTTAAAAGGGCATTTTCGCCACTTAAATTGTGAGAAAAATTCGCCTTTTGGGACATGAAAATATATGGTATAAAGTACCTACTGTCCAAAAATGAGCTCATTCCGACTTAAAATGAGCATGTTATGACTATTTCAATATTAAAGTTTTTCCAACGAAAAACGCTATAACCGAGTTCTATAACTCACGACCATGAAATTTAAACTGAAAGCTCACGCTAACATGTGTAAGATCCTCGCCAAGATTTGGGAATTTCTGGAGTTAACCTTGAGGTAGCTAATTTCTTAACGAATTAATTAGAAATTGATTTTTGAAAAATAGTAAATAAATTTTAAAAATTTCGAGAAAAATATATGTTCAATATGGGACTATATTCTGCTTAATCTTAGAAAAGAATAATTTTTGCGACTGATTTGGTATTTTTCATGAAAATGATGTAGTTACGAACATATGAATTAAATATGTTATGTGAAGTTGAAAAATTGGTAAATGGAATTTTATGGCTTGAAAATCCTATATAAGGTATATGCAGATTTTTGATGAGTAATTTGATTATTGGTGATGAAATCTTATGAGTATGGAATTTTGAATGATTAAATGCATTATTTGTAAAAAGTGTAAACAATTAAATTAAATTGTTTATAAGTTTAAGGTGTGATTAAAATATTGTTATAATATTAACAATATTTGATTATGATTTTATTAAGTGATTGATAATGTTTGGATAAATTTAAAGTCTTTAATATTTATCCTTGATTTAGTTTGACTAATGCTTATAATATTGTCATCATCCTCATGCTTATATTATGTTGAAAGTCAACTGTGGCCTGTAGTGCATAGATGGACTTGGTATGATTATGACCATGGATTATTTGGTATAATCATAACCGTAATGTTACAAATGATGTGGAAAAAAGTCCTCATTGGCCCGTAGTGCATTGATGGACAGTTTTTGGTATGATTATAGCTATGGATTCTCTTTGGTCGTAGTGCGAAGATGAATTGTTTTATGGCATGATCAGGACCGTTGATGAAAACACGATTATCTTTGGCCCATAGTGCATGGATAATTCGTGGTCGTGATACTAAAGAATATCCTTGGCCTTTAGTGCATGGATGATTCGATGATGTGGATTAATTATTGAGATGAGTCTCAGCAATGAAATATTAATTCATGGATGTGATAATAATGAATATCTTTAGCCGTAGTGGAAAGATGATTTAATGATTACGAGCAGGAATTGTGATTTGGTATAACCATGATTTTTGATGTTTCAGGTGATGAAAATTATCTTCGTCCTGGGTGCGAAGAGGAATTTAGAATAACAATTGTGATTATGAGTTATTCACATTATCGTGGACGAGAATTGTTGATTGATGTTACAGGAATAAAACATTATTGGTGGACTTTTAACATAGAGAAGATAATAGACCTTATGGTTTATTTGACTCTTCTAATATATTTCTCGTTCCGCTGCAACTATGGTTGAAAACTTTTATCATCTACCATACATTCTAATTCTCTGATTTATTAATGATGAAGGCTATTGATGGTGTAAATTGGCTTTAGTCATTATATTCACATTAGGCTAGTTAGTTGTGCTCACCCTTTCGCTTCACAATTCCTTTCGTGTAAGAAGAGTGTTGCTTGGGTCGAGTGGGGATAATAGGAATAGAATCTTGGTCTCTAGTCATGGAGGTTCTCCCTAAACAGTATAGAAAAGTGTGTTGTATTCTATACATCATTTGGTAGTTATATTTGGTGAATCAAATAGGGTGAGGCGAACCCAACTTTGGAAGGGTGTTTTGCCACTATCATACAAGAGGTCTAATGACATACAACCTCGTGTTCTCATAAGACATGGTTTTGCACATCCACTTGCTGAATATATCTATGAGCAATACCTGTATGATCTTTGAGTTTATTTGAAACATAATTTTCACTTGGAGACAACGAAGATATTTATATGTCAAGAGAAGACTCACCATTGGAAAGAAGATGATAGTAATTTTCTTGTTTTTCTTTGGGGACTTTTGGGTCAACGAAGGATAATTCTGTGGACATATGATATCAATCATAACCTAGACGCATGGCCTCCCATGTACGAAGGTTTCCTTGAGCACTTCCCAAAGATTTTAATTTCTAAAACAGTTTTTAACTATACTTTTATGTAAAGTATCATTGTAAGGTTGTGGTCGAGGTACCATGAGAGTTATATACATTTGTATTAAAACTCATAGTTAACTGTGGTCGTATTCTATACGACAGCTCAACAGTTGTATAAATGAAGTTGTATTTGAATTTTGTACCATGTATCTGGTGACTCAGAATGGGTGATGTATACCTAATTTTGGGGGCGTCACATTATTAATTGCATAGTGGTAATCAATGGTTCAGGAAAGTTTTACTTAACTCTACTTAGATTTGTTTCCTTAAGATATGCTTATGGATAATCATTGTTGATTGCCATTGTAGAATTGTACTCTATAAATATTGCATGTGTAAGTCAGGTATGAAAGGCTGATCACCTTCATTACCATTCGGTCCAGAAATATTTGTTCATGTTTAATACTTGTTCAGTCAAAAGTTTGTTCGTGCTAATTCACAACTATATTATTGAATTATAGCCAACTTATTATTCAGATTCTTTCAATCATGATATATCCTTAAATAAATTTTAACTTGTTGGGCAACCTTCATGCTCACCCTTGCTATATCATGATAAAACATTACAGATTAAGGCGAATGTGTTGGATACAAAGAAAGGTTAAAGACAGTTCCAGCTTTAAGATAATGTGTGCAGCTAGATTTGTAATAGTATTGTATGATAATAATGTTATATGTTAGACAAGTTATGAATTTTGTATAAGTTAAGGTTACTCGACATTGGGGAAAAATGTGTAAAGTTATTGTATAAATAATTTATATTTATATCTTTCGCAATAGTTATAGAATGATTAAACCAGATCCGTGGTGATTTAGGACCCGAATTTGGGACTCTCACATTGACCCTTAGGGCTTAACCCTTAGGGTTTACAAAAAAAATATAAATTTTCTAAGATTTTGAAATTTTGTTTAAAAATGAAAATTTAGTTTCTTAATTTCCAAATTAGGATTCCTTAATTAACTTAGGTTTGCTAATTATATGCTAATTATATAAAACATGATAATTAGGTTTAAGTATTCACTAATTAACATTAGGGCTTACAATTAGCAATTAGAGTTATTAATTTAGAAATTAGGGTTTTTTAATAATTAGGGTTTTCCTAATTAAAATTAATATTTATAATAACTGACATTAATTGCATAACACCATTTTTTACCGATCTTAAACTCTGGTTTGAGTTTCAAGTTAGGGTTTAAGGAATTCATAATATGGTTTTGACATTATACATCATAATTGACCAACCATTATCCATACACACATACTGTATATATTTATAGCATTAAAAAATAATATTATATTTAATATAATATTATTATTCTCATTCATTGATCAAAATCCAGAATTAAAGTTTGGATTCAATATCCGATATATCTTTCAAATTGCATTACAATTAATTAAATGAAAATAATTAACTTAATTAATTTGAATAAATTCATATAATAAAATAGTAATTATAATAATTTCAATAATCATTTCATATATTATTTAAATAATATATGACCATATTTTCATGGAAATTAAATACAAAAATCATTTCTACTATAAATTTAATTACTATAAAATATAGTTTATAATGATTTATAATTCTAAAAATTTTATTTATAATTATTTTGGTGATAAATAAATTTTTATTTATCACAATTATACATACACATTATCTGGAACATATTCCCACCTTTATATATATAAAAAAAATTTATATGCAAAATTTCTTATTTATTTATATAGAAAAAATCGGGTTATTACAAATAGAATAGGTCAATGGCCTATCACCCGACAGTTAAATAGAGTGTGACATTGATTTTGGGACAAACTCTATTACTTCTTCACTTATCAGTAAAATAGACCTCATTCTTACTAAGGTTAATTTCCCTTGGGCTCATTAAGTCAATTATACAGACTTAACATTACTACATTAATTAAAGTTATAGGCACATGTGTACGTATATATATATATATGTATCTACCCACATATAGGAAGTATACTTATATTTTAAATATACACCAATATAATCTTATATCCCATGTACAATGGGGCTAGTCCAATTAATATTTTATTTGGGCTAAATATAATTCAGTTGGGTATTCCCAACCCATTACTTCTTATCACACATAAATATCAAAATGACTAATATCAATCATTTATTCTCTTTCCATTAATTCTCTTTCTATTAATTCCAGTTAAACCTTTAATATTCATGTCACACAAGGCTTAAGTATCTCACTTACTAGAGTTATATAACTCAAGCTCATAACCTTAACAATATAAATATTAGGGGTTTAGACCACATTTGGCTTTTTCCCAACTTCTCATTATTTTAATATTTATTTAATGTAAGGCTTAGGCGTCACAATTTACCTTAATATTTAAGTACCTTAAATGATCATATACTATGAACTTATACTCATAACATCCTTATCCAAATAGTCATTTCCTTACCATAATTAGTATACCCTAATTCACATAATATAATTCTTTCCTTTCATTTTCCTTATGCAACCCATTATCATTAATTCACCATTTATGACCTTTATATGAGTCCTTAGTATTCATTTCTTGAAATTAAATTCCACAGACTTACTCAGAATTTTCTACAGACCGGCGCAGCTGCATTGCTCATAGGATTGGAAATGGCGCAGCTACTCCATACCTAGTTCAGACACAACAAGTTCTGCATTGGCAGAAATAGAATTTACGCTCCTAAATACTTCGCATATACCTCATAAATGGTAACTCTTCTAAAATCAACCTCTTCTTTGATTTCACATCAAGGATTACTATTTTCTTTAATAATTTAAATATCAAACTTTGAGTTTTAAATCTCTAATTTCCTCAACTATAAAATCTCATTTATAGTATTTCTTTCAACCAATAACACAAATTTCAAAATATAACACATATATACATTACATTAATCTTCACTTCTCGCCGTGTATCAAATTACTTAATAATTCTCTAACCAATTTAAAGGTATATCAATTTTCTTATCTCGTCAACAACATACACGCATACAAGTCTAAACCTAGCATGCGTCGAGTCTTTAATAGTATTCAATATAGTACACTAAGTAATTTCCCACAAACAACCAACAAATTGGTTTCCGTCTCGTCTACAATATTTTCACAGTGAGTTAGATCAGTTACTAATTTGTATATACCTCCGCCCTCTGAAGAAATTGTTTAGCCCAACTCATATACATCCACCATTAAAGGGTATGGTTGCACTACCTTAGACTTGATACTTACTCGTACATATATTCAAGAAATTGGTGATTATCAAAGATATTTAATGTCACCAACTTGCTATGATAAAATAATTCTATAAACTATTTAATGTCGATAGATAAATCTTATCCATCTTCTTACTAATCCATCTCTACAATTTATAACAAATATATAATAATGATATATATTTATTAAACACAACATTACTTATTACATAGCTCATATTACCCTATGTAACATAATACTACATACCTCGTATCACATATATATTCTTATTCGAACCCATCTCATGCTTTAGAAAATTTTATCTACTAAATTATTATTTAATATTTTTTGAAAATTCGGGTTCTTATAGTGGTCATGCCCCTCAAACCAGCCAGAGGTAGATAATCCATGCCAGGTGCATTAGTAATGAAGTTGTAGGGAGAGCTGAGCCATGTTCTCGGAAAAATGTCAAATGGATCCTCTATCCCTGCCAAAAACAACGACCAGGATGCAGCGTCTGTACACTCTGCTGGCTGAAAGGAGTAAGACATGGCTATCTTATGCGAAAAACAATACACATGTTATCGGAATGTGCTATGCGGTCTCAAGTGTGACATGAACCACACATACAACAAGATCGGGCTGCCTGTAAAGACCCCTGCTGAATGGGTGTGGCAATATGTGGATGACCTTAATGTCTCTGCCTCAATCATCAGTATGATGGTATGACCCTCCCTGAGAGCTCTCACCGCCATAACAACATCGATGTCCATAAGATCCATATACAGTGGCATGTACAAATAAGCCACCACGCACATCACGAGTATATATACTCTGGCAACACGCCACTGATCCTCCGACGTGGTGAAATCCCTTGAGTGTTGTGCATAACTGTCGAGTGAGCCAAATCTGTATATCAGAAAATGTTGGGACACTACATGCTCGAATGTAATCTCATCATGTGTTACTCTACACCTCAACTCGATGAGGGTCATAAATTGTTGGCTAATATCCCCGACAGCTATCTGAGCGCAAGGCCTGTCCAATGGAAAAGCCGTCAACTGCTCATACTCCTCAAAGGTGGGAGTCAACTCCTGGGTCTCAAACCGAAAAACCTGCCTATCCGGTACCCAATGCTCTAGCATGCCCTCTATAAAGCCCAATAGAACCTGGAACATCAAGAGGGTTATAGAATGCGGCAACAACTGATCTACAATCACCCTGTCTGAAGGTGATAAACTATCATACCAGGATCTCAAACATGAGACTACCAATATTGGTGGGGTGTGATCAATACTGCTAACTATCGAGGAAGACATTTGTGTGGGCTGTATCATAAGACCATCCAGGGGTCAATGCTGAATATCTCTATACATACATATGCATGACATAATACATGCATGACAAATAATTTATGGCAATATAATGTAGGGAATGGAAAGCTGTACATATACATTCCTAAGTACATCATCATCTATGTACAGCTGAAAAATACCGAAAAATGGGGCACAAACGCCCTACAACTAACAGAGGCCTATCAAAATAAATAACAAGAATGGGGCACATCCACCCAATATCTAACAGAGGCCTATCAAAAGATATAGTGAGAATATTCATCAGAAGAAGCCAATGGTGTTGATGTCCACATCATCAGTCCTGTCCATCTGATGTAACTCCTCCTGAGTCAATGGATCTCCGCCAAGAGGGATATCAAGCATATACAAGGGAGGATCTACATCGGCAAAGCCATATGGTTCATCTGAAGGGCCATCCCTCGAGCTAGAAGGATAAAAAGTATCCGCCTCTGAAGGATCTCTGCCCAAATACCAGATGAAAAAATGTGCCCGGTCCAACTGTCGGGCCAAACTGTCAATCTGCGTCAAGTGAGTAGGATCTCGAACGCATGTCATCCAATTCATCATCATCATGAATCTAGGAACCATATCCCCCATGAACTGAGTGGCGCGGGTCTTGGCTCCAATGGTACGAGGGGACCACCAGTGGTAGAATGCCTCCTGAGTGAACGGACCCTCTGACAAAGTAAAGCCGTCAACGCCCATCAAAGGGATATCACTGACAGACGACTGCGACACATGCCAATAACGCTTGGTAGGAGGCAAGATCGACACACGAATCTCTATTATGGTGTTTCTAATGGCACACTCTCCTAAATAGAGCTCCCATCCTCCATATATGAAGAGAGGAATCTGGCGGGTGGATATCATATACTTGACACCAGTTGGGTATCCATCCTCAAAGACAACTATCAAATGTTTCCCATAATAGGGAAACCAAGTGATGGCATCAGCTGTCAATAACTCCAACTATAAGCGACAATGGGTGAAACCCTCAGCTACAGGAACCTTCGACAAAAGGGAGTGATGCCATCGTCGTCCCCGTGGATAGGTATCTATACCTAACACGCTAATGGGACGCAAACATGGGAGCCTCTCTTAGGCCCAAAAATTGCCAACACAAAGGAAAACATCTGCTGTCAGTCAACACTCTTAACTTGTACATAGGAAATCAAAAGAGAAATACTCACCAAAAGAAACAGGTAAATCCTAGCCAAGCCTTTGTCAAGCCCTGCGAACGCATGCACATTCCCTTGAGGAAATAAGCAAAGGTGTAGGAGCCACAATTATACTCTCCAATATGGTCCACCTCCCGAGTGGCGCTGATTAAAGCGAATGACACCATGGAAGAGTTGACCACTATAAAACAACCCCTGATAATAACCAGGAACAATCGTCGTAGAATGCAATTGTGACACCCCCAAATCTGGGTACTTCAATTCCATGGGATTTGGTGTTCACTGTACAAATATCATCTATCTATCTACCCATAATAAATGCAAACCATGCAATAGATAGAAATAAAAATCTTCCCCTTAAGGGTTACAACATTCGAATAATAATACAATCCCAGGTTAAACTAACCTTAAACATATGTGTGGAAATATAAACAATAAGTCTTAAGTAACATCAATTCTAATTACATCACATAAATAATCAGTCTTCATTACTTGCTAAGCTTTCCCTTGCCTTTATTAGTGAAAGGTCTAAATGCTTTTTTCGTTTCTTAATCGCAATGTTATTATTACGCAAGAGTGAGCACGATTGCCCACAAGTATAACAATATAACAATGAATAATAACATGCGAGAGAAATAATAACTTCTGAAATAAAAGATCAACTTCTGAATCAAGAATGAATAACAAGAATCAAAAGATTTTTGAGGGTCATAAGACCTTCAACTATGTCCTAGGTTATCAAGGGTTAAACTTGAAACCTTTAACAGTCATAAGACTATGGACCTTTTTACTCGTACTTAGGGGGATCAGCCCTTAGTACCATACTGTGCACAATATCTTAACGCTAACGCATAAGTAAATCCCTTTACAGGGTGGTTCATCTCAGTTTGGATAATTTAATAAGGGTTCTGAAATTTAGAACATTCATCAACTAAGGACTAGTTGAATCAATAAAGTTCACTAGTCTAATAAGGTTCAACAATAATGATATTCGATTTGGATAATAATCTCAAGAAGTATACAATAGGACAATTATTGTATAACTAAATCATGCTTTGAAAAGATAATCAATCTTTAATATAACATTTGAACTTGAATAATAATAATGATAATTTACTAGAGGTAAATAATAAACTTGAACAATAATGACAAGTAGGGTTAGGAAACTTGCCTCGTGCGTAGATTACACTTTAACTAAGCACGTTCTTTGAATTTAATCCTACATACCATTCACATTCACAATACCAGTTAATTATAACTTAACTAATCATCATAAACTCATTCTTTTGTCTAATTCAAATATTGACTATACTTAGTCAAATTACCACTTTGTCACATAATTTACACTTCATGAATAACAAGCTAATTATGTATTCAATAATTCAATCCACATGAAATTATGTTATTTACATGCTAAGTATCTATTTTAACATCTCATTATACTTATAACATAATTTTATGTTCATTACATTAAGTTAACATCACATTCATGGACTTAAACATCTGAACTTCTCTAGAGAGTAGAGGCATGCTACCACTTTTGTACTAAGGTTTTATATACAAGACCTGTGGTGTCATATTGAGACCCCGCATCACTACAGAAAAGGAAAAAAAAGCGGCACAAGACGGCACAGCATTAACAGAGAGAAATGGCGTCATGAAAATCGCAGAACATGCCAATTTCTATCAATTTCTGAATTTCTACACGAATTTAGACATACCCACATAATATAATTCATATATAATCAATACGAGTGATTTTAACCCATCAAAACACATAGTTACAAAATTAAGATATGCAAATTGTACTGTTCTTGATATTCTCGAAGTTCTTGAACAAAACATGGAATTTAATACTACGGATTCGATATAAGGCCAAATCCAACCATTCAAGTTTCATTTACTTCATTTTAACATGCATAAATATATACAAGTGTAAAATTTAGGGATAATATATGATCAACGCATTAAATACTACGTATAAGGCCATATGGCCATAACCCAAACTCTATAATTTTGAAGTAATCATATACGGTGTATTTTCATGAAACTGATGATATGGTTTATACAATATATAATCAAATACGATGTGATATGTCATAACACATACACAACCCATAATCATTACTCATATCCCAATTACAGAGGTTTAAACCAAAAACTTTGAAACCCATATTCATAAAACTTAACAACGTAAAATAGAAATTGGGAAAGAGGAGATTACCCTGTAGAGTATAAATTAGAAGATGATCAATGATGATCCTTTCACAAGTATTTGATTGATTGCACACTCACAATCTTTTCTCAATCTCAAATTTCTCTCTGTGAACTCTAGATTATGATCTGCTTGTTTTCTAGACTTAGGAATGATAAGAAATAAAAGAAGACGTCGTATACAAATAAACTGACGCGTTGAGGTCAGTTACCCATCATGGGTAACTGCTCTCAATTCCCTCTAAGGCCATGTTTGGCTAGTAAGAGTAGATTACAAAACTATTTAATTTAATAAAGCTTTATCATATAGTTTAAATCATGTCACACCCATACACAATACCTCAATTATATTATTTAATTTAATATAAAATAAATATCATAATTTCTCATAAATTCACATAGTCACATAATTAATTTTCTCATTAATTAATTATATCAAATTTTTAAATCTCTAATTAATAATTAAATTAATTAAAATAACATCATGCTTAAATAAATATTTCATTTAATTCAATAAGCTCACATAATTACATATTTGAATGATAATTATTCTCTACATTAATTTAATAAATGTAACACATATAATTAAATTAATCTACCACAATTGCATCAATTAATTATTAAATCTAATAATTAAATCATCGAAAAATATTTATTTAATTCAATAAATATTAAAATTAATTTACAAAATCACGTTCGTCACATCTTTCCCCCTTAAAAGGATTCTGTCCCCAGAATCACGACTCAATAAATTTGACCCGTTACAGCGATCCCTGACTCTCACATCAGCGGGTATGGGCTCACTCAATAGCCCACTTATAGCATCTAGGCTCAAAGGATCTTTACGAACTGTCCTGCCCTTGACCGCCTCATTCGGGACTCCTAGCAAGGATCTAATGACAATTACGGTAATGTTCGCCATACAAGGCACTGGTGCCCCTCCAAACTCCATATCGGTGATAAACTGCCAATCCATTGGCGTCATCATCACCTCGCAATCCAGCAAATGGAGAGACTGAGTCTGGTGAAACCAGCACTCAAACAACGCCCTGAGATAACCTCAGGGACAACGGCAGGGGAGGATGGAAAAGAATGCCTCGAAGCCCCAACCATGCACAATCCCTTGATAATCAGGATGAAGAGCCTGATATAGGGAGTGTATGTTGAACCTGTTCCCTCGAGGGTGTATAAATTTGGGAACCTACATCACAAAATCAAGTTGACATCAGAATCCTTGCTCCTCATCAATAGGAAAAAGGAAGATCAAATCCAGCTTTTACCTCGTTTGCCTGCAAGTAAATTGAGGGGTGGCAACTTAAATCTCCCAGAAGATCTGGAATCGTCACATTAATGCCTGGAAAATCTCTATGAGGAGCATTAGCAGCAGGAGCTAGAGCCGCAACCGGTACATCCTCTTCCTCGTCCTTAACATCCGGTACATCAACCCGGATAGGACGAATCACCGCCTCCACCAAACGGAGAGGCTGTCTGACTGAACGGGGTCGAGGCACATCAGAAGCCTTCCTCCGTACACCTGAAGTGGTCCTGTGGGAACTACTCGGCTGATCTGGATCCATAATATATGGACACAAGTCTCAAAATCACCTTAGAAAGGGTGTGGTAATTTCTAACCTGGAGCTTTTCAAATGTATTTTATGACTACATGCATACATGCATTACTTTAGCATACGCCTACAGTAGAGTTAAAAATGCATGTTTACACAATGCTTAGGCTCATGGAAAATTTTTGCTAGAGTCTTCTTTGTAAAAAGGACAATCCACATGCACATAGCCATGACTAGGTGGTCATTAAGTAGCACACCTACCCACAGTTATAAACATCCTATATGCATAAAAATATCAATGTCATAATCCATAAGGGTAACCTAATTACCAGGATTACTTTGTTTCACCGCTTTTGCTCATTTGTCCTCAAATAGGATAAGAAATAGCAGAAAAAGGTGCTAATTTGACTGTTTCAAAAGTCAAATTTTTTCACATCATTATGTTCAGCATGGGTAAATACTAATATTTACAATGTTGAATATTTTTAATCAAGTCATATGAGCATTCATATTCACTACTATGTGTTTAGAGTATTTCATGTGATAACTCATTTTCCAACGGACAAAAACTGGAAAAAAAGACATGCATACGTTACCAGGATAGTGTGAAACACTTGTACACTGAAAGATTTTACAAAAAGCAGCCCAAAATCAGCAGATCTGAAGAAGAACTCTCGGATTCTCTGTGTGGCGCAACGTTAAAATGACTTGTGAAAGGAAAACAGCATACAAGTACACCCACGGTTGGCCGTAGGTGTACATACGGCTGCTGCAGGTGTACCTACGGTTAACCTATATGGGTCCCATCACTCCATCTCGGTCCAATTTAAGTTGCAAATGAGGTCTCGCAAGTTAAAAAAGTTAAATCAGGAAAAATGATGCTACGCGATTGAGCGGAAAAGATTGAAATTCTGGTTTTCAAAGACAAAACTGTGGGTCTACATGTCACTCATTGGTATTCACCCAAACATAGGGTTCACAACACTAATGATCAAAACTCTTGCAAATTACACTCGGTAATACCTTACAATGGTCTAATGTCGTCGCTTCAGAGCCAAAACTCCAACAACCTCTCCCCAGTGGGAACTTCATACATCATCAGCCGTTAATGCACATTTCAATGAAGGTCAAGCCACCATGACATCATTTCAGTCATTGGCAAGTAAATCCAATGAAGCATCGTTAGCCATCTGATGATGTCAGCCGTTGAAGTACATTTCAACGAAGGTCAAGCAACCTTGACGTTCTGTCAGCCATTGACAAGTAAATACAATGAAGCGTCGGAAGCCATCCGATGATTTCAGTCGTTGATGCACATTTCAACTAAGCTCAAGCAACGTTGACATCATTTCAACCGTTGGAAATTAATCCAACGAAGCGTCGGAAGCCATCCGATGATTTCAGTCGTTGATGCACATTTCAACGAAGGTCAAGCAACCTTGAAGTTCTGTCAGTCATTGGAAAGTAAATCCAATGAAGCATCGGAAGCCATCTGATGGTGTCAGCCGTTGAAGTACATTTCAATGAAGGTCAAGCAACCTTTACAATCTTCAGTCGTTGGCAATTAAACCCAGTGAAGCATCGGAGATGGTCTGATGAATCAATTCGTTGAAGCATAGTTCAGCAAGGGTCGAACAACCCTAACAACACAGGCTATTGACAGTAACTCCGATAGAGCACGGGAGAGACCTGGAGATATAAACCAGGGAAAGCTATCCTCATCGGGGAGGACCGATGATGGAATTTGTTATACACAAATGCTCATTCCCCCAGAATCTCTTGTACATGAGAGGAACATCTATGGTGGAAAGTCTGTACCAAGGATTAAGGACTTTGGTGATAACCCCAACGTCAACATCATGGAAGTTCCTGAGAGCTTTGGAATATACATCCAAATAGTTCGTCAAGGTCATCAGTGATAACTCTAGTCCCCATCAAAAGTCATGGGAGAAAACCGTCATCACATTCCGTTAGAAAATGGTCCAACAAACATTCATCATACATTTGCATCATGTTGCAGTACATTGCATCATGAATATCTTATCACATTTCCAGTGTCTAGTATTCTTTATCCTATCCATGTCATTACATTGCATGAATATGATAAAGAGGGGCATCTGTAGACAATCAAAATTTTGCATTCCTATTACTAACCCTGCAGGAGGTTAAAATCGCCTCTCCGAGAAAACCCCGAAGTCAAATCAAGACAGCCTCTAGAGAGACAACCCCGTGATACTCGGGCTTTTCATCTCGAGAGACAACCCCGAGATATTCGGGGCCCAGCCCGAGACAACCCCGAGATATTCAAAGACATGCCCAGAGACAACCCTAGGATACTCGGGCCATATCTCTAGAGAACCTTGAGATATTTAGTTCTAGTCCCACAGACAACCCCAGGATACTTAGTTTTCCATCTCGGAGGCAACCCCGAGATATTCAGTTCCAGTCCCGGAGACAACCCCGGGATATCCAGTTCCAATCCTGGAGATAACCCCGGGATACTCAGTTTTCCATCTCAGAGACAACCCCAAGATATCCAGTTCTACTCCCTGAGACAACCACGGGAGATATAGTTCAAACCTCACAGACAACCCCGAGGGATGCATTTACAATTCCGGAGATAACCCTAGAAAAGCTCATTCCAATACCTAGCAATCAGCTTCAACCTCCAAGATAACAACGAGGCACTCAGTCCCAAATCCCGAAGATAACCCCGAGAGGTCAGGCACACCTAAGAGACAACCCTGAGGACTATCAGTACTTACAGCAGCCCAATCTCAGAGATAACCCTAAACAACAACTGCTAAATCAGCCCAGAACCGGAGATAACCCCTGTGAGGGGCAAAATCCTCATTTTTCCACCTTGATCCCACATTCGAACAACATTTCAACCTGCATGCTACACAGAAGTGTCCTACAAGAACCATAGCTCCAATCCCGAGTGACTACTGCACAAGACATCACACCAGATAGAATTTAAAGACTTGAATATTTGGGCATGGACCTGTCTTCCCGGCTTTGTACAACCTCTTATCCCATGTCATTGCGTAGCTCTCGAAAATAGTATTCCAGAAAGGTATTATACGCCTCAATCGGATGCCCGGATTGAAAGTTATGAAGGTTCGAGCGGACAACACGTTGCACGAAGTGCACGATTTGATCTGGGTGGGGCCCACTTGCCTATATGGCACCACGGGTAGCCGCAGGTACACCTGCAGCTCCCCCCTTTATAAATAGAGGGTTTGGGGTGGCCATTTTTCAAAGAGAATAGGCGAGGAAGCCCTGTCCATTTTGCTCTGTACACACTATAAACTAAGTGATTTCTCATTTCAAACACTTGTTAGCTTATATTTTGCTACATTTTACCGGTGGAAACCGAGTGTTCATTCATTTAAAGCTATTTGAAGTCTTCTTTGGCGTAAGCCTTCTCACATTTCTTAAAGCCTTTCTCCACTTTTAGTCACACACATTTAATCACGTTGAGAGTGGTGTTGTGTGCGTATGCTCGGACCATCGGTCCGTGGCTTTTATTGCTTTTGTATATGTATATATATATATATATATATATATATATATATATATATATATATATCCCCGAACTCGAATTAACGAACGAAGCCTAGATCGATATATATCAAGTGCGTTTACAGCTTATATATATATATATATATTTACATTTCTGTCAGGCCTGGAGTTTACTTCGTGGCCATTTACTGCTTTTATACATATATATATTTACATTTAGTCCCGCCTGGAGTTTACTTCATGGCAGTTGATCGTCTTTATATATATATATTTACATTTAGTCTCGCCTAGAGTTTACTTTATGGCGGTTGATCGTCTTTATATATATATATATATATATATATATATATATATATATATATATATTTAGTCCCGCCTAGAGTTTACTTTGTGGTGGTTGATCGTTTATATATATATATATATATAATTGTTTACATCTTTCTTACATACTGCATCATCATGTGATCCTAGGAATCATGTGATCACAGATTCAGTTCCTGAATCTAAATTCAGTTCCCGTGATGGACATTTTCAGCTGTAACCAGCTTGTAAATTATTCACGGTATTTGAATTTCCTTAGACGACTCTCATGCCCACAAGGAGTTTGGCACTGATATATATCTTATTTTCTCGAAGATGCTTCGCATCTCGAAAATAAAAGCAATCCATCCGAACACATAATAAAATGGAAGTATCAAAGGCCTCAATTACTATTGAGCACAAGGGTTTGAAAAACCTGTTTTACAAAACATCACTGATGTATCTTGTTAAAACTGAACTTTTATACAAAATTCAAACCCTTTGTATATACGTACAAACGATCCATAACACTACTTTCAAATAACTACACATAGACCTACACACACATTCAAATAAATATTTAAAATGAAAAGTAGCGATCACCGTGTTACCACGGATGTCGGGGGGTGCCTAACACATTCCCCTCGCATAACCAAGCCCCTGGACCCTAACGAATCTCAATTTTATAGACCAATTTTGTAGTGTCACATCACTTGGTCTATGTGCAAACCTTTTCTTGGTTGGGTTGGTACAACCATTTCAAAATACCAACTGGCGACTCTTACAGTCAAATCGTTGACATATACACGTCAGACCTTTTCATAACTTGTTTTTTCAAACAAATCTCACCTACCATGAGAACACCAAAAGACAAGAACAGAAAATGGAAAAATAAAAATCCTGACGTCGACACCATCATCAGTGAAAGATATCACATTGTTGTTGAAAATGTGATCTATCAAATGATGTAACTTTCTGGTATCCACCGTCTTTGGAAGGTGAGCTTCTTCAAGTACTTTCATTGAGACCTTATGATGATCTTCCGAAGATAAAACCAAATCTAGGATGGATATATGTTGGGGTGATTCTTTTAATCTTTGCACCACTTTAGCTTCATTATGTCCCATCTTGCGGAGGAATTCTTCAATTTTCTCCTCAATCACTCTCCCCTTGGATTTAATGAGATCTTTTATTACTCATTGAGGTAGATACAATGGGTTTTCTTTTGATATAACGGCAGTGTGGTTTGATGTTAATCCCCCATTTTCCCATAGTTTTGTGGGACTGTTTTCAAGTTGGTTATAAGATACTGCAGCCTGAATGGCAGCATCAAAGGCTCGGGCGTAACTAATTTCACATTATTCTTTCCATCTTGATCTCCTTTTCCTTGAATTACTAGAGGTGCCGAAGACAAGTCTCCTTCAAAGGATATAACCGCTATAACTTCCCTCCATCTCTGTGTTTCGGGGGGAAATATCTCATCTTCTTTAGGCAAGATATTACCACTATTTGTCATTTGTAGGTCACCGATGTCAATCATATTCTGGATTAGATGACGAAGTGCACAACAGCTTTCCGTGTTATGACCCCGAGTATTAGAATGGTATTGACAGACCCCGGTAGCATCAAACCTCTTGTAACGTGGATTGATTGGGGGTAACAGTTCTGTGATCTTCCCTTCGTTGATCAACATCTGCAAAATCTCCTCCATTGGTTGACCCAAAGGACTGAACTTCCTTTGGTCAGCATAGTCCTGACGAAACTGAGCTCTAATTTTTCTTACATATTTTTCTTCCAAAGTTTCATTCTCTTGTAATTGTTGTTGATTCATTGTGATAAGGGGCAGGAGACTTGTATCCCCCTGACTGATCAGCTGTCGAGTTATTTGGTGTTGATGTATCACTTGTTCTGCCAATTGATCAACATGTTCTTTAATATACTTCATTTCTCGCTCTATCATCAACTGTAATTCTGAATAATCCCATTTATTAGAATTATCTTTGCTTTTTTGGGGAGAATCACCTACATATTTGAGGTAATTGGAACTTTCTCCACTTCCCCTGCTGATCATATTGACGCCTACTTCATTGTGTTGGTAGAGGATTATCTTGCACATGTGGTTGTTCTTGTGTTGTCACTACAATTTCCCCACTGTCTATCATATCTTGGATTTTGTGTGTGAGAGACCAACAATCTTGGGTATTATGACCCGAAGCTCCAGAATGATAAGAACATTTCTTGTTTGTATCAAAATTCGTTCCACTTGGATTGGCTGGGGAAGGAGCTGGACAATATTTTTTTGCGTTATAAGAAGTTTGAGTATATTTTCCAGTGAGTCCCCTAAGGGTGTGAATGTTCTGCGACGTTTAACTTCGGCGGTTCTTTGAAGTGGAGGATTTGAAGATTGTGTAGGAGTTTGGAAAGGGGAATAATTTCTCCTTTGAATGGGCAAGTTCTGATTACTCCTCTGATTTTATCCTTACAGCACCAAGGATACATACTCTTCTTTCTTTTTATGACCCCTTCAAGGATTATTCCCATAATTTCAGGCCTGAATATGCTCAGTCACGGCTTCTAAAGCATTGAGGTCTTTAATTTTTCCAAACTTCAACCCCATTTCAGCCATTTCTCTGTGTTTAATCATTTCTGAAAATGGTTTTCCTATACCTGCTAGGACTCTCTCGTAAAATGGAGCTTCTTGTATATCAATGAATGTCATTACCATTTCTATTTCTGTCATTGATGGAATGACTTGGGTAGCCAGGCGTCTCCACCGCTGGCCATATTCACGAAAAGATTCACTTCTTTGCTTCTTAAACTTGGTGATTTGATACCTATCTGGAGCCATTTATGATTGGAAATTGTATTGGCTTAGGAAGGCATGTGCTAGCTCCTCCCAGCTGTGGATTTTGGAATTGTCCAGTCTGGCATACCATGCTCTGGCCTCTTCAGTTAAACTTTTCTGGAACAACTACATCTTTAGCTTCTGATCTTGGCATATGACCCAAGTTCTCCAATAAACACCTTCAAATGAGTGTAAGGATCTTCCAGTCCGTCATATTTTTTAAATTTTGGAGTATTGAACTTGTCTGGATAACGGGCCCCTAGGAAAATGCAGAGATTCAAGTAAGTCATGCTCCCATATGCTCAAGTCCCTTTGATTGACTGGATGGTTTCTTCCATTTGTTGCACTTTCTTTCGAATATCACCAGTTTCTTAATCTTCTTTAAAATTAGTGATTTCAGGTGTTTTGTTAAGTTTATGGGTTTGAGGTTCAGGTATATGCACTTCCTTTTCTTTCTTGTTAGTATCTTTGTGACGCCCCCAAAATAGGTATATATCACCCATCTTGAGTCGCCAAATAAATGGTACAAAATTCAAATACAACTTAATTATACAACAGTCCTGTAAAATACGACAAAACATAATCTAAGAGTTTTAATAAGAATATTGTCATCTAGACAATATCCACACTCAATGGAGTCCTCATTATGTTTATTATCACACTATTTAACAGAATAGTGAGGACTACTAATACTATCATCCGACCGTCACTCGCTCCCCGACTAGTCCCGCTTTACGCTTCATTTCTCAAGAGAATAAAGGTGAAAGAAAGGTGAGCTCAACTAGCCCAAGAAGAAATATTATGACTAAGATAATGCAAAATAAATTATCATTAGCCTTCAACAATGTTAAACTGATAGAATATAATAGACAACAAGTTTAACAGCAGCGGAACAAGCAATCCATTAGAAGAGTCAAATAGAGCATAAAATCTACTATCTTCTATGATTTAAAAAGTTGTTCATTAACTTTATCGCTGAGACTCAGCTTAATAAATAAAATCGAATCATCCCTGCATCACGACCAAGGATATTCATGTAAACATCAATGGTCATGATTATACCGAATAATCCCTGATCATAATCATACCAACAATTGTCCATCAATGAACTACTGGCTAATGAGGATTTTTACCACATCATTCGTCACATTACGGTCATGATTATACCGAATAATCCCTAGTCATAATCATACCAAGTCCATCTATGCACGTAAGTCAAAGATGACTTTAATCACAATATAAGCACGAGGATGATGACAATGGCATAATAATTCAATAAAACAAGTTCAAGGATAAATTTTAAAGATTTATAATTTTAATTTATCCAGAAATCAATAACGTCCAAATTGTCAACATGATACTGTTTTGTGGAGTAAAACTCAAGAATAATATTCATATACCAAAAATAATTTGGACATAAAGAAATATATTTTTTGGGTGAATAGTACCCCGTGAATAGTACTTCGGGAATTGTACCCCGTGGATAGTACCCCGACACGAAAAAGTGTCCCGAATACCCGAGTGAATTATACTAGAGTGAATAATAATCGGGTAAATAGTAACCCGTGAATAGTACTCTGGCACGAAAAGTACCCCGAATACCCGAGTGAATAATACTAGAGTGAATAGTAAATCGTGAATAGTACTCCGGCACAAAAAGTACCCCGAATACCCGAGTGAATAATACTAGAGTGAATAGTAATTGGATGAATAGTAACCTATGAATAGTAACTCGTAAAAGAAAAATACCAAAGAAAATGATATTCCATGACGAGTACAAAAGAAATGATATCTCATACGAGTATATTAGAATATGCGAAACTGCAAATGGATTTTCACCCGCCCTGTGGTAATCCACGTAGACAGATTATTTCCACAATTTAATAAAGAATGAATACGAAGGATCATTCACCATGCATGTGGTAATCCACATGACAAAGTTATTCCAACAGAATAATAAAGAATTGAATAATGTAAGAATTTACTGCAGACGTGTGTAATCCGCATGCATAAAAGTTATTCCAATGAATAATAAAAAAAAGAAACTGTGTCATTCAGTAACCTCGCATGTATGGCGTGATATTCCAAATGTAATAATAAAGAATGGAATAACAATGAGATTCACTGTACATGCGATAGACCGCATATGCATAAAGTTATTTCAACATAATAATAAAGAATTGAATAACGTAAGAATTTCACCATGTATGCGGTACTTGCGCATAGACAAAGTTATTCCAAAGATAATAATAAAGAATGGAATAACAACGCTTTACTTAGTATCGAAAGAAAATAACTCTCTTCATGAATACGAAAGAAATAATACCCATTACCTTAGAAGAAACTGGATACTAGAATAGTGAGGTAGTAGACTTCTCTTCTTCTTTCTCTCTATAATTTCTCTCTATAATAATTGCTCTATAGCTTTAGTGAATTGGTGAGAAATGAAGGAAGAATGAGCTTCTATTTATAGGAAAATAT
Organism: Panax ginseng; assembly: GCA_020205605.1. Classification (NCBI taxonomy): domain Eukaryota; kingdom Viridiplantae; phylum Streptophyta; class Magnoliopsida; order Apiales; family Araliaceae; genus Panax; species Panax ginseng. Next base: position 50,092,739 of record CM035136.1, on the reverse strand, counting down.
AGTTTCGATAATTGCACGTTTTGGGGCTCAAAATATTACAAAGATAATACCTTCCTCTTTTCTTTATTTTAAATTTAGTCCTGCAAGTATTATCAAACTTGCACCACCTCCCCTAATAGTAAATCATGTGAATCAATAGTAAATCATATGACTCAATAGTTCTAATCATGTAAAAAAAACAATTATAGTATAGTACCTTCATCTATACCTCCATTTTTAATTTAGTCATGCAAGTATTATCAATCTTGCACCAACTCCCCTAATAGTAAATCATGGGAATCAATAGTACACACATGTGAACATATAGTTATAAGCATGTGAATTAATAGCAATTAATTGCTCATTTATTCGGTTAATTACCCGATTGGTCAATATAACCTCCAGACTTCAATTATTATCGAAATAAATGTCGATTTCCACTAATACTAATAATTCCCACACAATGGAACTATCAATTTCATCTTTAATCAACATGAACTTATTCATCATTAATATTATAATTCACAATAGTTAACAACCAAGGTCGTTCCCAGGAAAGAGGGGGCTTTCCGATAAGGATTTCTCCTTATTGTCGCGCAATTAGGTGACCAAACCTCTCCTTAATAGAACTTCTAGACATTGTCAATATTGAAAATAATAATATGAATAACTTTGTCGTCTCAATTATTGATTTAATAATATAACATATTGATATTGTGACAATAATTGAATCAATAATATTAGAGATATGATGCAGCAATTACTGTAGCAATAATTGAGTATAACTAAGTGACTTCTTACGTAAGCATCAATAATCAATACCGTGTGCTACTATGAAACCACGCGTATTACTGTAATTTTACTACCGGGTAGTTCAACAGTTTCTATTGGGAGGTCCACCAATGATTGTGTCGTCGTACGGATATTCCCGACAAAAAGAATATTCCCCGACCAAACGAATATTTTATAACAACTTGCTTACTTTGCAAAAAATTTCACATATCACCCTTAACTTTAACCTTTTATCAATTTAACTATTTACGAAATAAAATAATAATTATAAGAAAATTGAATACTTTCATTTCATAAAATTCGGGGTCTTTCAATCTCCCCTCCTTATGAAATTTCACACTCGAAATTTATGTACGTACCTGGTATGTCGAAGAGGTGAGAATACCTTGACTTCATTTCTTATTCCAACTCTTGAGGTATAACCTTTGAGTTTCGAATATGATTCTTCTTATCAAAGATTTTAACACGTATCTCATCATACGTTAAATCTTCTGCTATCTCGTCTAGTTCTAATTCCACAATGTGGTTCGGGTCGTCCACATAATTACGTAACATCGATACGTGAAAAATGCGATAACTTGACGGTAAAACGAGTCTATAGGCCACAGTTCCTACTTGATCGAGAATTTCAAATGGGCAAATTAAATCGAGGGTTGAGATTTCCTCTCTTCGTCGATCCTTGCTTCTAGAATAACGCCCTCTTGAACCTTCTTCTTCACATTCATCAGCTTTGAGTATGTAGCTTGAACGGCTTTAACTTTATCGATTAAAGTCGATTCTAATTGTATATTCGTTATCTTCACGTGGGTCCCTAGAGTCTTTAACTCTATCTTCATCATTTGTAAGTTATACGAAATAGGTTTTTTTATTTTGTGTTAACAACATCGCACTCGTAAACGCATATGATCCTCTACTCAACGCGTCAGCTACCACGCTCGCTCTTCCATAATGATATTGAATGGTATAGTCATAATCTTCAACAGCTTGAGCCAACGTCTTTGGCTCATTATACGTTCGTTTTGGTTGAAGAAATATTTAAGGGTTGAAGAAATGGGTTTTGTACTGGAGTCAATACAAAATTCGATTTCACGTTCTGGGGTAGGCCAGGAAGTCTTCAAGAATACGTCAGGAAATGTATTAACAATAAAAATATCATTCAAAACTGTGACTCTCATCCAAGACTTGGATAGTACGTCATATTGATACCTATCAGCTTGTCACTGTTATTCACAATGTCCCCTACGGAAAGTTTGGCTTCGGTGCATTCCACACAAGGAAGTCACCAGTGAAAGGCTCGGGGCTCTTTACTTATGGCTTGATATGACAATGATTAACTTTAGTGGTTTGGTTGCTTGAATTCGCATAATAGGTTGGTTAGGAATATGAAAGCTAACAACCTTACGAGAAACATGATGAGTAGTTAACCAATCGATTCCTAAAATTGAATCAAAGGCAAGTATTTTTAAAGAGATAAGATCGAAAGGTAATGTGAAAGTGTCGATTTGAATCAAACAAGACTTATAAACAGTGGAGGTAATGAAGGTTTCTCCTAACCAAGTTTCAACCGATAAGTCAAAGTCTAATCTCTCTGGAGTCAAATTTAAACGTTGAGCGTAAGCAAGAGAGATAAAAGAATGGGTAGAACTGGTATCTAATAAGGTATAGACTTCAAAAATTTATAATTAACTAACCCGTCGACTTTCGTTCGGGTTACTCGCTTTTGAGAAGTCATGAAAAACGCTCTTCCTGAAACCACCGACCTTGTTTTGTCCGTATCTGCCTTTGGTACCACTGTCCCAGCTGGACTTGACTTTGGTTCACGACAAAATCAGGCTAGCTGACCTTCCTTTCCACAATTGTAACATGCTTTGGACTGCATCACGCAATTTGGACTGATATGTCCCTCCCCTCCGCATTTGAAGCATACGACCGGCAATGCGTTCTCCTTCTTTAACGTGATCTTCGGTCATTGTTGTCTTTCCATCATTATTGAACCTTCTCTTCTTGAAATTTCCACTTCTATTATCTTGGCCATGATTACCACCGAAGTGCTTACCATTCTTGGCATGATAATTTTCCCCATGATGATTATCATTGTTCCGATGGCCGTTTCCACCGGTACGATTATTATTGTGTTGTTGCTCGTTATCCTTTGCTTGGGCTGACTCATTATCGCACTCCAATAACTGAGCCCTATTCACTACATCTGAATATAAACAAAGTTTGTGAGAAATGAGGTATTGACGTATATCGGGTTTCAAACCTCTTAGAAACATTCGTGTCATTCGCTCCTCATTATCGACCAAATGGGATGCAAACCGGGATAACTCCACAAATTTAGCCTCGTATTGCGACACGGTCATATTGTTTTGCTCCATCTTGATAAACTCTACCTCCTTCATGTGACGAATACTTTCAGGAAAGTACTTGTCATTGAACAGTTCTTAGAACTTCTCCCAAGACATCTTGAGTGTGTTAGGCTGGGTACGTTTTACAGATTTCCATCAGTAATCTACCTCTTCACGCAACATAAAGGTGGCAAAAGGAACCTTTAGCTCCTCGGAGCATCCCAAGACATCAAATATCTTGGTGATCTGCTTTAACCACGCCTCCGCCTTAAGTGGTTCTGCGCTTCCCAAAAACTCAAGGCCCCAAATTCTCCTTAAACCGCTTAGCAAAGACCAAATATGCAGTTGCCATTGTTTCCACTCAGATTTTTAATGTGAGTCTCTCTCGCCTGATGTTGTATGAATTGCATAAAGCCTCTGAACATTCCATCATTCATTATTTCATTGGTGTTGTTATTTACCTGAGGATTATTATCTTCCTGTTGCACATTATCCTGGGTATTGATCGTGGGTGACTCAACGGTCAGTCTCATGTGCTTCATTGCTGATCTCAACATTCTCGGATGTCATTTTCAAATACTGCCACAAAACAAAGGTTAATTAACATGCAACATATTATCCCTATACTCTAACCGACCAATTAAATACCAAATAAACTTAGGTAAGTCATACTAGCGAAGGAATTCCCCGTCTCTCCCCTCCTAGTTCTAGTCTCAAATATTAGCGAGGGATCATATCCCTAAGAATTGATACCAACTGTGATGCCCCCAAAACAGGTATACATCACTCATCTTGAGTCACGAAATACATGGTACAAAATTCAAATACAACTTAATTATACAACAGTCGTGTAAAATACGACAAAACATAATCTAAGAATTTTAATAAGAATATTGTCATCTATATAATATCCACACTCAATGGAGTCCTCATTACATTTATTGTCACACTATTTAACAGAATAGTGAGGACTACTAATACAATCATCTGGACCGTCACTCCGCTTCCCAGACTAGTCCCGCTACACGCTCATCTCCCCAAGAGAACAAAGAAAAGAAAGGGTGAGCTCAACTAGCCCAGTAAGAAATATTATGACTAAGATAATGCAGAATAAATTATCATTAGCCTTCAACAATGTTAAACTAATATAATATAATAGACAACAAGTTTAACTGCAGCAGAACAAGCAAACCATTAGAAGAGTCAAGTAGAGCATAAAATATATTATCTTCTATGATTTAAAAAGTTGTTCATCAACTTTATCATTGAGACTCAGCTTAATAAATAAAATCGAATCATCCCTGCATCACGACCAAGGATATTCATGTAATCATCAATGGTCATAATTATACCGAATAATCCCTAGTCATAATCATACCAACAACTATCCATCAATGAACTACAGGCCAATAATGATTTTTACCACATCATTCGTCACATTACGGTCATGATTATACCGAATAATCCCTGGTCATAATCATACCAAGTCCATCTATGCACGTAAGCCAAATATGATTTTAATCACAATATAAGCATGAGGATGATGACAATAACATAATAATTCAATAATACAAGTTCAAGGATAAATTTTAAATATTTATAATTTTAATTTATCCAGAAATCAATAACGTCCAAATTGTCAACATGATACTGTTTTGTGGAGTAAAATTCACGAATAATATTCATGTACCAAAAATAATTTGGACATAAAAAAATATATTTTTCGGGTGAATAATACCCCGTGAATAGTACTTCGAGAATAGTACCCCAACACGAAAAGTGTCCCGAATACCCGAGTGAATGATACTAGAGTGAATAGTAATCGGGTGAATAGTAACCCGTGAATAGTAACTTGTGAATAGTACTCTGGCACGAAAAGTACCCCGAATACCCGAGTGAATAATACTAGAGTGAATAGTAACTGGGTCATGAATAGTAATCGGGTGAATAGTAACCTATGAATAGTAACTCGTAAAATAAAAATACCAAAGAAATTTATATTCCATGATGAGTACAAAAGAAATGATATCTCATATGAGTATAATAGAATATGTGAAACTGCAAATGGATTTTCACCCACCCTGCGGTAATCCACGTAGACAGATCATTTCTACAATTTAATAAAGAATGAATACGAAGGATCATTCACCATGCATGTGGTAATCCACATAGACAGGTTATTCCAACAGAATAATAAAGAATGGAATAACATAAGAATTCACCAGGAGTGTGTAATCCGCACAGATAGGTTATTCCAACAGAATAATAAAGAATTGAACCAGGTCATGCGTAACTCCGCATGCATGTGATATTCTAAATGTAATAATAAAGAATGGAATAACAACAGAATTCACCAGGCATGCGATAGACCGCACAGACAGTGTTTCCAACAGAATAATAAAGGATTGAATAACAGAAGAATTTCACCATGTATGCGGTACTTCGAATAGACATGTTATTCCAACATAATAATAAAGAATGGAATAACAACGAAAGAAATGAAGAAGGAATGAGCTTCACATAAAGAATTGAAAGAAAATAACTCTCTTCATGAATACGAAAGAAATAATACCCCTTACCTTAGAAGAAACTGGATACTAGAATAGTGACGTAGCAGACTTCTCTTCTTCTTTCTCTCTATAATAATTGCTCTATAGCTTTAGTGAATTGGTGAGAAATGAAGGAAGAATGAGCTTCTATTTATACAAAAATATAGTTTCGATAATTGCACGTTTTGGGGCTCGAAATATTATAGTATAATACCTTCCTCTTTTTCTTCATTTTAAATTTAGTCCTGCAAGTATTATCAAACTTGCACCACCTCCCTTAATAGTAAATCATGTGACTCAATAGTTCTAATCATGTAAAAAAAATAATTACAGTATAGTACCTTCATTTATACCTCAATTTTTAATTTAGTCATGCAAGTATTATCAATCTTGCACCAACTCCCCTAATAGTAAGTCATGTGAATCAATAGTACACACATGTGAATACATAGTTATAAGCATGTGAATTAATAGCAATTAATTGCTCATTTATCCGGTTAATTACTCGATTGGTCGATATAACCTCCAGACATCAATTATTATCGAAATAAATGTCGATTTCCACTAACACTAATAATTCCCACACAATGGAACTATCAATTTCATCTTTAATCAACACAAACTTATTCATCATTAATATTATAATTCACGATTTAACAACCAGTGTCGTTCCTGTGAAAGAGGGGCTTTTTCATATGGATTTCTCCTTATCAAGCTCAATTAGGTGACCAAACCTATCCTCGATGTAACTTCTAGACATTGTCAATATTGAAAATAATAATATGAATAACTTTGCCATCTCAATTATTGATTTAATAATATAAAATATTGATACTGTGACAATAATTGAATCAATAATATTAGAGATATGATGCAGCAATTACTGTAGCAATAATTGAGTATAAATAGTGACTTCTTACGTAAGCATCAATAATCAATACTGTGTGCTACTATGCAACCATGCGTATTGCTGTACTTTTACTACTGGGTAGTTCAATAGTTTTAACGGTAACACTTTTGCCGTTATTTTTATAAAAATATAATTATGTCGTTTTCTAACTATGACAATACTTCCAGTGGGGGTCCACCAATGATTGTGTCATCGTATGGATATTCCCGACAAAAAGAATATTCCCCGACCAAATGAATATTTGATAACAACTTGTTACTTTGTAAAAAATTTCACATATCACCCTTAACTTTAGCCTTTTATCAATCTAACCATTTACGAAATAAAATAATAATTATAAGAAAATTGAATACTTTCATTTCATAAAATTCGGGGTCTTACAATCTTGGCTTCCTCCTTATACAGAGGACTCTGTTTGAGTGGGTATTTATTGACCTTGAGTCCTTTTGTTTTATTCTTTCAAAAAGACAGGTAATTCTGCTATCTAGTTTCTTAGTCCCTCAGTCTCCTCTCGAGAAACACGAGTAAATTCAGGTTGGGCACTTGCAGCCATATCTAAAGGTGGGAATCCTTTTTGGACTATGATCAGGTAATGGGGCCAAATCTTTCCCTACAATGAAAGTACGTAAATTAATTTCGATGTATATATTAACAGGATGCATGCTATGCAATGTGTTTGTTCTAAGGTTTTTTTTACTGTTTTTTCTGTAAAACAGATGTCAGTTATTTTGATGACTGGATAGTATGACAGGATTTAATATTTGTACAGTAATTAAATTGACAAGGAATGGAAATAATATTCACATCTTTTTCTTTTCTTTTATATTTACATGGACTCGTAATTTACATTGAAATTACAATTTACATGGAATTGAAAGGGAAAGGCATGAAGAGACTTTCCTTCGAGTTTGGTTTATCAGAGGCTGACCTATATTAGGCTACTCTCGCGGCTTTTCGGCATGAAGGTCCCCAGATTATCACAATTTAGTAAATAGGAAGCTAATTCGATCTTTCAATTGGAGCGGATCTGAGTGGTGTCTTTCCTGAGCCTCGCGGGATTATTCTCTGTTGAGACCAGTAATCAAACACTGACAGGTTCTCCTTCTAGTGGAGGAATCACACAACATAGATTCGTATACATCGTATCTCACCGTATGTAATAATAACATTGTGCGAGGCACTAATATAAAGTAGTAAAAAAATTATTTACATCCATTTAATATAATGATAAAATCCACACACAAGTAGGTAAAAAGAGGATTTAAAAAGTTTAAAAAGCAGCTTAAGCCCTCTACTGTCCCCAGCAGAGTTGCCACCTATTGACGTCGGGAAAAAATTCTTTTTTTAAAATTCCTCTTTTAGTCTTTCTACCCTTTATATTTTCTATATGTGTTTTGAATTTTGTTTGAAAGGGCGAGTTTGAAAAAAGAGTACAACACAAAATGTCGACGATTTGAAAATTCAGAGACGGTAGTTAGTAGTAATGAAATGGTTGTACCAACGCAACCGAATTTGAAACGTTTTGCAAAAAGGCCCAATTATTGGACTCTGTTTAACAGACCTTGGAAACCAAGATTCATAGAGTTCGGGGGCTTGATTAAGCAGGAGGAAGGTGTTAGGCACCCCCCCCCCCCGACTTACATGAAAACACGATTACTATATCTTTTCAATTCCCTAAATATTTGAAGTGTGTGTTGCACTTAATTGGGCCTAAGTTCATTATTTGGAAGTAGTGATATGCCTCGTTTGCACCTATATACAAAGAGTTTGACTTGTATAAAATTTTAATTTTAAGCAAAATATATAGAAATGATGTTTTGAAAACAAGTTTTCAAACCCTTAAGCTCACATTGTAATTGAGGCCTTTGATACTTCTATTTTATTCTATATTCGGCTTGTTTTAATTATATTCTCGAGATATGAAGCATCCTCGACAAAATAATATAGATATAAGTGTCGGACTCCTTGTAAGATCCCAACTTTTATGAATAAAGATTATTTTTCTCGAAATATATTTTTGAATATTATGGTGTGGATTTGATATAATGTTATCGTTGTGGGTAATATTTATAAATTTTGCAAAGTAAGCAAGTTGTTATAAAATATTCGATTGGTCGGGGAATATTCGCATTTGGCACAATCATCATCGTGGACCCTACAATGTAAGTATTGTCATAGTTAGAAAACGACAGAAATATCTTTTTATAAAAAAACATTGAAAGTTTTACCGTTAAACTGTTGAACTACCTGGTGGTAAAAGTACAGTAATACGCATGGTTGCATAGTAGCACACGGTATTGATTATTGATGCTTACGTGAGAAGTCACTCAATTATTGCTACAGTAATTGCTTCATAATATCTCTCATATTATTGATTCAATTATTGTCATAGTATCATCTGCATAATATTTATATTTTTAAATCAATAATTGAGACGACAAAGTTATTTATATTATTATTTGTAATATTGACGATGTCTAGAAAGTTCTGTCGATGAAAGGGGTTTGGTCACCTAATTGCGCGCCAGTAGGGAGAAATCCTTATCGAAAAGCCCCCTCTTTCGTGGTAATGATCTGGTTGTTAAATATTGTAAGTTATAGTGTTAATGATGAATAAGTTCGTGTTGATTAAAGATGAAATTTTTGATAAAAATATTTCCATTGTGATGGAATTATTTGTGTTAGTGAAAATCGACATTTATTTCGATAATAATTGATTTTTGGATGTTAAATTGACGAATTAGGTAATTAATCGGATAAATGAGCAATTAATTGTTATTAGTTCACATGCATATAACTATTTGCTCACATGAATGTTACTATTGGTTCACATGCATTACTATTAGGGGAGGTGGTGCAAGATTCATAATACTTGCAGGACTAAATTAAAAATGGAGGAAAAGATGAAGGTATTATACTGTAATAATTCGAGCTCCAAAACGTGCAATTATCAAAACTATATTTTCCTATAAATAGAAGCTCATTCTTCTTTCATTCTCACCAATTCACTAAGACTCACAAGATCAATTATAGAGAGAGAAACTATAGAAAGGAAGAAAAAGAGTATTCTGCTACTTCACTATTCCAGTATCAAGTCTTCTTCTAAGTTAAGAGATATTATTTTTGTTTAGTATTCATAAGGAATAATATTTTCTTCCATACTCTGTAGTATGTGAGTAATATTATTTCATCTCATATTCCTGATTATACCCTCGTGTTGTTAAAGTATTGCTTCCATACTCCGTGAAATTAGTAGAATATCCTTGAAATTTGTGTTTCATCTAGTATCGTTTCACAAGGATATTTTCTGCACATTCTTGTTAAATTTTAAGCTTTTTATGCCGGAGTGTTGTCCATGAGTACTATTAATTTATACAGTCCTATTCACAAAGTACTATTCATGGGGTCCTATTCATAAAGTACTATTCACGGGTACTATTCACGAAGTGATATTCATGAAGTACTATTCACAAAGTACTATTCCTGAAGTACTATTTATGGGGTACTATTCACTCGGGTACTATTCACCCAGAGTACTATTCATGACAAAAATTGATTTCTTTTCGGTCCAAATCATTTTTGATACAATATTATTCTTGAATTTTACTCTACAAAGCAGTGTCATGTTGACAATTTGGACATTATTGAATTCTGGATAAATTAAATTATAAATCTTTAAAATTTATCCTTTGCTTTCATTTAATTGAATTCTTATATCATTGTCATCATCCTCATGCTTATATTGTCATAAAAGTCATCTTTGGCTGTAGTGCATAGATGGACTATTGATGGGTATAATTATGATCAGGGATCATTCGGTATAATCATGACCTGTAATGTTACAAATGATGTAGTAAAAGTCCACATTGGCCCGTAATGCATTGATGGACAGTTGCTGGTATGATCATGATCATTGTTGATTACACGAATATCCTTGGCCCGTAGTACATGGATAATTTGTGGACGTGATAATAATGAATATCCTAGGCCCGCAGTGCATGGATAATTCAGTGATGTGGATTATTTATTAAGCTGAGTCTCGGCTATAAAGTTGATGATAAACTTTTTAAATCGTAGAAGATAGTATATATCATGCTCTACTTGACTCTTCTAATATATTGATTATTTCGCTGCAGTTAAACTTGTTGTTTATTAGTTTAACACTGTTGAAGGCTAACGATAATTTATTCTGCATTATCTTAGTCATAATATTTCTTACTGGGCTAGTTGAGCTCGCCCTTTTGCTTTCAGTTTTCTCTTCAGGAAATGAGAATGTAGTCGGGACTAGTCGGGGAATAGAGTGATGGTCCAAGATGGTGGCTATAGTAGTCCTCAATATTTTATAAAATAGTGTGATAATAATTGTAATGAGGACTCCTTTTTGAGTTTGAATACTGTCTTTTAGACATTATTCGTGTAAAAACTCTCAGCTTCGTATTGTTGTATTGTATAAAAGAAGTTTGTATTTGATTTTTGTACCATGTATTTGGCTACTCAAGATGGGTGATGTATACCTATTTTGGGGGCGTCACATTTGGTATCAAAGCTTAGGGATATGATCCCTGGCTGAGATATGAGACTAGAACTAGGAGAGGAGAGACGGGTAATTCCTTCGCTAGTATGAACTACCTAAGTTTATTTGTTATTTAATTGGTCAGACAGAGTATAGGGATAATATGTGGCATGTCAATTAACCCTTGTTTTATGATAGTATTTGAAAATGACATCTGAAAATCAAGAGATGAACTCATATAGAGTTTTAAGTGATGAATCGAGGAGATTCATTTAAAGAATAAATATTGGAGTATAATATTTTGTTATAACAAAGTTTTTATCGGGGAGTACTAATTAAGTTATTAAACTTGATTGTAGGATGTCAGGAGAAGAAGAAATTAGAGATATCCATGTGGTGAGTGAAGAATTAATAGTTGCACTCGAGCTAGTCGCAGAGGTAGCAGCTGAGAGTGAGGAAGAAGAGGAACCTGGGATAAATTTATTATGAGAACTTTATGATCAAAATGTAGAACTGCAAAATCGTATTCATGATTTAGAAGAGCGGATTGAAGAAAGGCAGACGGTCGTGGAGCAAAAGGGTGAAACAATTCAAGCTTGTGTTACCCGATATGTGATGCTTGAACAGAAGCACTCTTTGGCATATTATAAGATGATAAAGCTGGAATCTGAGAATTCAAATGTCAAGGATCAGCTGAACGAGTGAGAATGAAGGATGCATGGGTAAAAGCCGCACGACGCGTTGATATTGTGGAAAGAGAAGTCTGATCCAAGATGGCTAAAATAGATTATGTGTATTTCTCTTTTTGGACAACAATTGGGAAAACCCAACATCGAGTTTTGAACTACACTGTACATTGCGGTCAACCCCAATTCGATATGGATCTAAGATTAATGATTCAGATCATGGATCAGGAGTACGACGAAGAAGTTGAGGGTGGAATATGCTCTATAACGAAAGTCAATTCTAGAGGTAATGATGACACCAAAGGTTGTCCCAGACAAGTCAAAATCGATGGTTCAAGTGAGAGCGCTTTTTGTAACTTCCCAAAATGCAAGGAACCCGAACGAGGTTATCACGGGTAAGCTAATCATAAACTCTAGCGAAGTCTATACCTTGTTTGATACAAGTTATATCCATTCTTTTATTTCTTCTACTTACGCTCAACGTTTAAATTTAACTCTAGAGAAAATACACTTTAACTTATCTGTTGAAACTCCGTTGGGAGAAACCTTCATTACATCCACTATCTATAAATCTTGTTTGATTCATATCGGCAACAACACGTTACCTGTCGATCTTATCTCTTTCAAATTATTTGCATTTGATGTGATTTTAGGAATTAATTGGTTAACCACTCATCATGCAAAAATTGATTATTTTCGTAAAGTTATTAGTTTTCATATTCCTAACCAACCTATTATGCGAATTCAAGCAACCAAACCACTAAAGTCAATCACTGTCATATAAGCCATAAAGCTATTCATTTATTGAAAAATGGATGTCAAGATTTCTTAGCCCATTGTTGGTTAAATTCTAGTTACGCACAACACGCAAGTATATGTGGTCAACAAGTAATAAAGAGTAAATAAAGTATCATTCCCACGGAGAATTAATTAATAAAGTTCACCAAGCATTAGCCCATAACCATTTCAGTCTTATTTAAACGATTGTTTTGAGTTTTTATATTTAAACTATGAAAATTAAATAAACCTGACTATCCCTAGAGTGAAACTAGATAATGAAGACCTGAGATTAAAATTTCATCTATTGACTCAGTCAAATCCATACACTTCATGTTAAGCCAAACTAATTATGCCGGTTTGTTAGTCGAGAACACTAAAGTAAAGTATAACCATCTTTCAATGTATCATACCCATATCACATATAATCCACAATTGATAGAATACACATGAACACCCACATTACCTAAACCACTATATGTCTATGTGATTTACAAATAATTACGATTTAAGCCCAAGTTCTCAATTGACTACGAGTGGTGCTTCGGTATATGTCTATCCTAAGCACAAATCATACATCCCCTCACAACGTAGAATATACAATCACAAGCTATCAAGATCATATCTAAACCCATACTTCGTCTTTCAAGTTCATATGGGTTATCACTGTAATTGATGGCCAATCAACTAAGCAATTAAGCATGAATCTTAATAGACAAATCCATAGAAATCAATAAGGCTAACAATGAAACATATCAGAAATAACTAATCCATAGAATCCATTGCAATCTCAGAATAGAAGTTAAGTCATAATTGAATTAATGCTATTATCCACATATTGAAGACACATCATGAGATACAAGAAGCAATCAAAGAGAGAATAAGGATAGAGAATTGTAGTGCAAATATGTTCTCTTGAGCCAAGGTTGAATCTCTAATGATTTCCAATTGCTTCAAGTCTCCAATCCAATCAACTCTAGAAAATACCTACACTAATCTACTCTATTCTATTAATGAAATTAAAGAGAGAAGAAGACAATAGCTTCAGCACCCAAGGGGAATGGAATCTCCTTTACAAAAATATAATGCCTAATATATATAGCCCTAGTTGAACCCCCTTCGATTCACGCTTCAAATAAAATAAAGTCAAGAACTTGAGAACGCTGGCATGCGCAAGCACTCCTCCAATGTGTCTCTCGTATGGGAGCGAGACTTACAATAAAATCAGTTGTTTAGTCGGCCCTATCGTCGCGCCCTAATATGTCATCAGACATGGCGGATCAAAGTCTGTAGATTATGGTTCTAATTCTGCAATATTGTTGCTGTTGTCGCTTTTTCCTGCTGCTCATTCCTTCCATGCTTGGTCTCCTTGCTCCATTATACCTTTATGCCATACATATCCCTACTTGTGCCTCGCCTTCACGCATTCATTAGCCTCGTACCATCTAATACCACCAAATTAGGTCGATTTCTGCACTTATTCACCAAAAGGAGTTTTAAGTAAATGCAATGCAAACTATCATGAAATGCAACTAAAACACAATAAAATGTACTTGAGATAGGCATAGTTTGTGTGAATTGGTATTCAATAAGTAGGTATAAATACCACTTATCAAATAACCCCCAAACTTGAACTATTTCTTGCCCTCAAGCAATGCAATATAATGCAATCTACATGCTATGCAAGCTACACTACTATGCAAATGAATCCCACATTCTCAGCCAAATATGAATTCCAATAAGATATACCTCAGAGAAATATCAAGATCCAAGAACAAAGCATCAAACTAAGCTAATGGCCTAATGACATACAATCATATAATCCTAACCTGCTATAAAGATGTTGTGTGTGTGTGATGTGTTCACAGATAAGCTTGACAAAGGTGAAGATACCACATGCTTTATTGCTTAAGGCAGAAAATTGAAGTTTAAATCAAGAACTGCATATACTAATGAGACATCAACTACTCCAACACATCAATACAAACTAATGTTCAACAATGGGTTTATTCAGCTTTATTTTTACTCACGGGGCGATTTTCACACTTTCCCGCGGTGTTTATTGATTTTTTTATTATTATTATATTTTCCATGACTGTGCAATGTCTCATTCCATTAGGCTAATAAGCATACCCCCCCTTAGCGAAGCTTTCAACCAACGACTCCCAGACCATTAAGACCTTAGGACGTTAGGTGTAGAGACAATCCCCTCGGGCGTACTTACTCAAGTAACAAAGGCCCCGAAACAAGACTAGCCACAGTAATTATTCATTTTTATTTTTATTTTTTTTTATTAAGCAAGCATACCCATGCGTTCCCAAAACTTGAGTTTAAGTGTCTTCATAGTCATTACTCACTTCATACATAATTCTATCATTAAAAAAAACATTTTCCTCTCAACAGACAAGCATGCTAATCTTAACCAACAAGCAAATAGGAACATTGTCGTGCTACCTGGTAACATCTAAAAAGCAAGCATGAATTATAGCATGTAAAGCTCAAGATATCCACTGAATTCAAAAATCTATCAAATTTCTATGTCATCATTGGCCAAATTAGAATTCAACTAACTAAAAGCCTGGGATTATGCACTGTTATGCAACTAAAATAGATATTAAGCAAACAAAAAGAAAAAATTTACTACAAAATTAAACTAATAACTACAAACATGCTATATGTAACATGAAATTACTCTATATGATGTAATTACACTACATGCTCTAAACTACTGACTAAACCCAATACCCCCAAACTTAAAATAAACAATGCCCTCATTGTAATAAAAAGTGAAAGAATACTCCCCTAAGTGGCAATGTCATTTTCGTTCGCCTCCTCATGATCCAATGGTATATCAGGCGATGGCTAAGTTTGAGATATTTTATAGTTGGAGACTGAGTGTGGGCTTCTAACTGTCCGAATGCTTAAGTCAGAAATTCAAAAATTTTAGCATTTTTTTTCGTGGATCGAAGCTATATGCTACGGCCATGCAAGGCTTGCTTTTAGTTGGGTGTGTCACATTGCCACTGGTGACCAGCTTTACGGCAAATTTCAGCTTTTGTTTGACTTCCATTTGATCCTGACTACTTATAGAAATTGGATTGAACCTGAGAGGAGAAACAATAAAACTATTATTAAGAATGACCACTATCTAACATCTACTAAATAATGAAATGTAAATAAGAATTAAACAAGGATGGAGAAAGATTGGATGGGGTGCCTCCCATCGAGCGCTCAGTTTATAGTCCGTTAGCTGGACTCTTTTCTTGACATCGCTATCCGATTCCTCTACGATAAGATAAGAACCCTCCATCCATTAGAACCGCTATGTGCTTTGGTAGGTTCCCCATCATGAGAGTCTTCAGATTGAAGTCACCTAGCATATTTCCTGTACATGATGTCTCAATTTCTATTGGATCGCCAGGTGCTTCTCCCGTTGTATCTGTGAATAGATTTTTGCATTGAGGCATGCCAGATACAACATGATTTTCTTCTTCTATTATCTCTTCCTCATCCCACCATGGTTTGTAAGAAGCCTCATAATCGCAGAAATTCTTACTTTGGATGTGACTACCAAGGGGACATGGGTGTGCAAAGTTCATGGAATTTTTCAACTCTAATTGAGAAGTCACTTGGGGTATTATACAAGTCAACTCATGTTCTTCATTTTCCATACCCCTAGTTGTCTCCTCAATGTCCACTTCTTTCAGTTCATTCAGTGGCATGAACACCTCTGGCTCTCCATCAGTTTCATCGTCCATGTCATAACACCAATTATTTTGAGGGCGATTGTTCAAGGCTTCGAGTATTTGATCCATTTGATTCTCAGATTCAATTGACCTCCTTGCTCAATCATCTTCTCCTCATTGATGCTACAAACTTGAACCACAAATCCTCCACTCTTGAATTATCTTGTTCAGCCAAAATCCATGTATTGAGGACCATTCATTGAGGAGTTAATGAGTTGTTCGGCATCTGCTTGTTAAGATTTTGGCTTGATAACTCCCCGACTCATCATCATCTCTTCATGGTCCGCTATGCTTTTTGACATGAATTCCTTCAACCTTGAATTTTCCTCTTGTTGCGCCAAGGTGGATATGAGAAATCGATGGATGTGTTGGACTTGGGATGCAAATATTGGTTGGGATAGTTATAACTCCATTCCTAATCTGGGTGATACCCCAACCTTGTTGATAATCGTGGATAAACATCGTTGTTGAAGTAATCACCCCCAAACTGCACTTGTCCAACCTTGATGTTGCACTTATAACTCGGATGCTCGCCAAAGACAAAGATTCACATGTAACTAGTATCTCGAAAAGTGTTGGGTAATGCAAGAATATCCAACCTCTCCGAAAGTGTTGCAATTTGTGCTGACAATGTAGAAAATACATTGAGTCCCTCAGTGCTCGTGTCCCTTTGTTGAATCATATTTGCGTAAGGCCCTAGATAAGAAAAGTTACCCATGGTACCTGAAAAGAGAGAAATATAGGAAGAGAATTAAAATAAAATAAAATAAAATAAAATGTTTAAATTAAGACTAATTTGATTGAAATTAATGTTGGCCAAAATTATTAAAATAATTCCCCAGAAACGGCGCCAAAAACTTGTTGGGTAAATTCTAGTTACGCACAACACGCAAGTATACATGGTCAACAAGTAATAAAGAGTAAGTAAAGTATTGTTCCCACGGAGAATTAATTAATAAAGTTCACCAAGCATTAGCCCATAACCATTTCAGTCTTATTTAAATGATTGCTTTGAGTTTTTATATTTAAACTATGAAAATTAAATAAACCTAACTATCCCTAGAGTGAAACTAGATAATGAAGACCTGAGATTACAATTTCATCTATTGACTCATTCAAATCCATACACTTCATTTTAAGCCAAACTAATTGTACCGGTTTGTTAGTCGAGAACACTAAAGTAAAGTATAGCCATCTTTCAATGTACCATACCCATATCACATATAATCCACAATTGATAGAATACACATGAACACCCACATTACCTAAACCACTATATGTCTATGTGATTTACAAATAATTAGGGTTTAAGTCCAAGTTCTCAATTGACTACGAGTGGTTCTTCGGTATACGTATATCCTAAGCACAAATCATACATCCCATCACAATGTAGAATATACAATCATAAGCTATCAAGATCAGATCTAAACCCATACTTCGTTTTTCAAGTTCATATGGGTTATCACAGTAATTGATGGCCAATCAACTAAGCAATTAAGCATGAATCTTAATAGGCAAATCCATTGAAATCAATAAGGCTAACAATGAAACATATCAGGAGTAACTAATCCATAGAATCCATTGCAATCTCAGAATAGAAGTTAAGTCATAATTGAATTAATGCTATTATCCACATATTGAAGACACATCATGAGATACAAGAAGCAATCAAAGAGAGAATAAGGATAGAGAATTGTAGTGCAAATCTGTTCTCTTGAGCCAAGGTTGGATCTCTAATGATTTCCAATTGCTTCAAGTCTCCAATCCAATCAACTCTAGAAAATACCTACACTAATCTACTCTATTCTATTATTGAAATTAAAGAGAGAAGAAGACAATAGCTTCAGCCCCCCAAGGGGTGAAATCTCCTTTTACAACTGATATACGTCTAATATATATAAGCCTTAGTTGAACCCCCTTTCTCCGTTACGCTTCAAATAAAATAAAGTCAAGAATCTCAATAACGTTACACAAGGCATGCTTTCTCCGGCTTATTCATCTTGGCGATAGCGGTTTACTTAGGTTTTTAATATCTGCATGGCACACATGGATCATGAAATCTAGAGATTCTGGCTCTAATTCTGCAATATTGTTGTTGCTGTCGCTTTGTCCTACTGCTCATTCCTTCCATGCTTGGTCTCCTTGCTCCATTATACCTTCATACCATACATATCCTTGCTTGTGCCTCGCCTTCACGCATTCATTAGCCTCGTACCCTCTAATACCACCAAATTAGGTCGATTTCTACACTTATTCACCAAAAGGAGTTTTAAGTAAATGCAATGCAAACTATCATGAAATGCAACTAAAACACAATAAAATGTACTTGAGATAGGCATAGTTTGCGTGAATTGGTATTCAATAAGTAGTTATAAATACCACTTATCACCCATGTCACATATTTAAAAAAAATACGTCAGTTTTGAATGATATTTCTATTGTTAATAAATTTCCTGACGTATTCCCTAATGAACTTCTTGGCCTACCCCCAGAGTGTGAAATTGAATTTTGTATCGACCTTGAACCCGGTACAAAACCCATTTCCAAAGCCCCATATCGAATGGCTCCTATTGAACTTTAGGAGTTAAAAACCCAACTATATGAATTGTTAGATATCAGTTTCATTCGTCCTAGTACGTCTCCTTGGGGTGCTCCTGTTCTATTTGTGAACAAGAAAGATGGGAGTATGCGACTTTTTATTGATTATCGGGAGTTGAATTATATCACCATAAAAAATATGTACCCATTGCCTCGCATTGATGACCTGTTTGACCAGTTATAAGGCGCCAAATTCTTTTCAAAGATCGATCTTTGTTCCGAATATCATCAGTTGAAGATTAAAACTGATGACATTCCAAAGACTGCTTTCAAAACTCGGTACGGGCATTACGAATTCCTAGTCATGTCTTTTGGATTGACTAATGCTCATGATGCCTTCATGGATATGATGAACCGAGTATTCAAGGAATATTTAGATCATTTCGTGGTTGTCTTTATTGATGACATCCTCATATACTCCAAAAGCCGTGAAGATCATGAGCAACACTTGAGGCCAATACTCCAAAAGCTTCATGAAAACAAGTTGTATGCCAAGTTGAAGAAATGCGAGTTCTGGCTTGAGGAAGTAGCATTCCTTGGGCACGTGATATCAAATCACGGAATATCTGTTGACCCGACAAAGATTAAAGCAATTCAAAGTCGAGCAACCTAAGTCAAGGATCAAGATCGTAGCTTTCTCGGCTTAGCTGATTATTATCGGAGATTCGTAGAAGGGTTTTCTCAAATCGCTACTCCATTAACTCAGCTGACTCAGAAAGATACAAAATCTGGTTTGAGCGAGGAATGTGATAAGAGTTTTCAAGAACTCAAGAGGAGACTTATTTCAGCACATGTTCTGACAATGCCATCTAGTTCAGAGGGATTTGTCATATACAGCGATGCTCCAGGCAAAGGTTTAGGATGTGTTCTCATGCAACATTGGAAAGTCAAAGCCTATGCCTCACGACAACTCAAAGAATACGAGATGACTTATCCTACTCATGATCTAGAGTTGGCAGCTGTCATTTTCGCACTTAAAATCTGGAGGCATTACCTGGATGGGGAGAAATTTGAGATCTTTACGGATCATAAAAGCCTCAAATATTTTTTCACCCAAAAGGAACTCAACATGCGGCAACGACGTTAACTTGAGCTGTTGAAAGAGTACGATCATACCATTCAATTCCATCCTAGAAAAGCAAACATGGTAGCTGACGCGTTGAGTGAAAGATCATATGCGTTTATGAGTGCGATATTGTTAACACAAAGACCCATTTCGTACACTTACAAAAGATGGAGATAGAGTTAAAGAGTCCAAGAACCAACATGACGATAACGAATATACGATTAGAATCAACTTTAATCAATAAAGTTAAAGCCGCTTAAGCTACAGACTCGGAGCTGAAGAATGTGAAGAAGAAGGTGCAAAAAGACGTTATTCTAGAAGCAAGAATCGACGAAGAAAGGAAATCTCAATCCTCAATTCATTGGGCCATTCGAAATCCTCGATCGAGTAAGAACAGTGGCCTATAGACACTACAAGAAAAATGGGCAGCTGCGACCAATGATATCAACGACCGCCCTATCCGGTTGCTGATAATAGTAATAGCGACCGCTATTTACGACCGTGAAGGATTCTAGTCGCTAGTTAATATTAGCGATCATTATGCGATCATTGATCGATTGCCTCCCAAAATTGGTGCAAAACTTTGCATGCTACGACGATCCGTATATCAACACTGCATGCGATCCATTGATGGTGGTCGCTGATTCTCATAAACTTAATCAGATTTAGGTTCTCTCGATCAGTACAGAGAAGAAAAGAAAAGAAAAGAAAAGAGGGAGATACAGACGAGTGAGAAGAGGGAGTAGGGGGAAGAGAAGAGGGAGGGAGACTGCCGATGTGACACCCCCAAATCCAGGTACTTCATTCCCATAGGATTTGGTGCTCACTATCAAAATAATTACGTATAACTACCCATAATAAAGGATAAAAACATCAATCAATTTAAAACAATAATCCTCCCCATTAAGGGTTACATCGTCTCATAAATAATCCCAGGTAATCTAACCTTAATTTATTACATAAGTTTGCGAAAAACATCATAAAAGAAACAAGTCTTATAACATCATGCATTTAAATAAAGTTTAAATAATTCTTCAACACTTGGACATCTTGCCATTTCCTTTGCTAGTAGATGGCTCATCGACTCTTTCAACTTTAGCTACAGTGTTAATTGCAAGAGTGAGCAAACAATTGCTCACTGATATATAAAGAGTAGTAATAATAACAACATAAGAATGAACAACGAATGTTGAACAATAATGAACTTGTTCTACGAATCCAAAAATAGAAAACAAGTTCGAATTTAATATCTGAGGGTCTTAAGACCACGGACTATGTCTTCGGTATTTAGGTATTATTACCTCAACCTTAACAGTCATTTAGACTATACAGACTTTTCTTAACGTACTTAGGGGGGATCAGCCATTTGTACCATGTATTGTGCATAAACATCTAAACGTTACACGTATAAAATCCCCTATATTAGGGTTGTTCGTCTCAGTTTGAATTTAGAATTTCCGCACTAAAGAAATTTTAGTTTGGAACTAGCTTATCAGTGTTTCTAGAATTTTAGAACACTATTCAATTATAAGTTAATGAAATCAATAAAAGTTTACTTACTAACTGAAGGTTTAATACAAGAATATAGAATTGAACAAGGTTATCAAAGTCAAAGACCGAATAACCACAATGTACAATTGAATAACCATGGAATACATGCAAAGTGCTATATTCAAAAGAGTTAGAACAGTCTCATTTGAATCGATGTACTAGAATAATTTATGCTTTGAATAATAATATCATGATTTAGAAAAGTAAAACTCGCTCGAGATAATGATAAGTAAACCTTGCTGAATAATTACGTAGCATAGGTTAGGGATACTTGCTCAATAAAAGATTAGGATAAGAAACTTGCCTTGTATGGAAGCTACACAAGTACAATAATGTTCTCCAATTACCCTATACATATCATTGGAATCGCAATAACAATTAGTTGTTTTAATATTAACTTTATGGGTTTAACCCATCATTTAGGTCATAACCTTAACTTAACATTTAACCATGTTGATTAACACCTTTAACGAATCTGAAATCACATTATAACCTAACATAAACCTTATCATTTATCTTTAACTTTTGAAAACATCACGTTTGGTTTCATTTCATAACTTAATTGATCAATCACTTAAAATCTTACACTTTGGTATTACAACACATTACAATCTGTTATTATAGTCCCCATTATATTTTAACATCATTAATGTGCTTGCCAAATTATATTAAGTCCAATAATCATGACCTACAAATAGGCAAAAGATACTACTTCAGGGCTCGTGGCACGACGCGAAGATTATCATTCACCCATAGTAGCTTAACATCATAGACATCTGAGATAACTATGGCGTAAATTGGACCGCTTCTCGCATGTAGTAATCTGCAAAAAGCGAATGCCATGCATAGACAGAAACTCGTAGCAGCGAGCCTGCTTACACAAAGGGATACCCAATTCAACCTAAAACCACAGAAATTCATAAACCAAAACATCTAAAACTCTGTAATAACATAGTTAAGCATGTTATACACCATTTAAACCGCATAAACATCACATATACATGAATTTGAAGAATCAAAACCCCTAATTTCAAAATTTCCCCAATTTTGACATTTTTATCAAATTTGATTGCCACGAATTCATTTCTTAACCAAATTACATGATTCAAACTACGCCGCTTTCTTTTCTTAACATACTAACATAAACCAACATCAATTTTTAGATTCTCATACATATTAAACATCAAATTTTGTACTTTATTAAGACATTTTTCATAAACATGCACTATTATTTACTTTTCTCTCTACGAGCCCTAATTTTATGCATTTAATCATCAAATAACACTCACAAATGATGATTAACATATTCTAACACCTTACACACACACACACACACACATATATATACATATCAATTCAACATAATCCAAATCATATAAAATACATAGTACTAAAATTAAGGGTTAAAATTAAGAATAGTTCATACCTTGATTTAGCAAAACGATTACCAAATCCTTCTCTTCCACTTGACAATCACAGAAACTCTCTCAAGCTCTCACTCACAATCTCCTCTATGTTTGTCTCTCTCAATACTCTATTATTTCTCCTTAGCAAAATAAAATGTGTGAAACATAAACTGATATGGCCATCCTCCCACATTCTCTTTCAGTTAAAAAAATAAAAAGACGTCAGTTGAAAAAGCCAAAGGCCACAAGGCCTTGTTTGGCCACACACCAATTCCCTCATACTAGATCATTTTAATAATATTATATTATATGATTTCATGTGTCACACTCTAGTTAATTTAAATAACTTTAGCTTAATTAATTTAAATAACTTAAAATAGTAATTATAATCATTTCTATTATAATTATATTTATGAATAATAAATAACTACATATCTAATTTAAATTATTAAATTAGACCAAAACATTATTTTATTTAATTTACTTATTTTCTTAAATATTAAACATTTCATTTAATTTAATTATTTTTATTAAATTAACTCTCAAATAAAAAATTATTATTCATTAATTTAGTTAACATACATACTCAACTAAATTATTACATCACAACTCATCAAATATTTATTTTTCCCAATAAAGAAATTGTTTAAAATATTTATTTAATCAATAAATATTTAAATTAAATTATAATTTTCTCGATCGTTACATTCTTCCCTCCTTAAAAGGATTCTGTCCCTAGAATCACAACTCGATAAATTCATTCGTCAAATTCTTCCTTCCTTAACAGGATTCTGTCTCCAGAATCATCATACAAGATTAAGCAAACAAGTGGGGATAATTTCTCATCATAACATCTTCAAATTTCCACGTAGCTTCTTCAGCATTGTGGTTCCTCCAGATTACCTAAACAGAAGGTATCACTTTATTCCTTAGTACTTGCTCTTTCTTGTCGATAATTTGAACAGCGACTTCTTCATAGGAAAAATCTTTCTCAAACTGTAAGGGCTCATATTCTATAACATGTTTATAGTCATGCTTATATAGTCTCAACACCGAGACATGTAAAATATTATGAATATGCACCAATTCTAGATGTAAAGCTACCTCATATGCCACTTCACCCACGCGTCGAAGCACTTCAAAAGGTCCTATAAACCTAGGGCTTAATTTCCCTATCTTGCCAAAATGAATTTTCCCTTTCTAGGGAAATACTTTCAAGAAAACATAACTACCAACATCGAATTCCCAATTTTATCGGTGTTGATCGGCATATTTCTTCTATCTATCATGTGCAGCTATCAATCTTGCTCGAATGACCTTGATGATTTTGACGGTTTGTTGTACCAACTCTAGACCCAATAGTTGACGTTCACCTACCTCATCCCAGCATAATGGAGTTCTGCATTTCCTTCCTTACAACGCTTCATAAAGCGGCATGCCAATACTCGCATGATAACTATTATTATAGGAAAATTCAACCAGCGATAAATGATCGTCCCAATTACCCTTGAAATCCATAATACATGCTATGAGCATGTCCTCTAGTGTCTGGATGGTTCTCTCACTCTGTCCGTCTATTTGAGGATGGTACGCTGTGCTCATTCTCAGCTTTGTTCCCAAGCATTCTTGTAATCATTTCCAGAAATTTGTTGTGAAACGTGTATCTCTTTCTGATACAATGGACACAGGTACACCGTGTCTTGAAACAATTTCCTTCGCATAAAGTTTTGCCAATCGATTTAGGTTAAATCTAATCTTGATTGGTAAGAAGTGTGCCGACTTCGTCAATCGATCAACAATCACCCAAATGACGTCATAACCTTGCTGAGTCGTTGGAAGACCTACCACAAAATCCATTGTGATATGCTCCCATTTCCATTTTGGTATCTCCAACAATTGCAATAATCCGCTTGGCCTTTGGTCTACAGCTTTAACTTTCTGACACGTTAAGAATTTCGCCACACACTCAGCCACATCCTTTTTCATATTCGGCCACCAAAAATGATGTCTAAGATCATGGTACATTTTCGTACTTCTAGGGTGAATCGAATATCTTGAGTTGTGAGCTTCACTCAGAATTTCCTCTTTAACTTCCGGTACTGGCGGAACCCAAATTCTCCCTTCGAATCGAAGTAACCCTTCTAAATCAATTTTGAATTTGTTTTCCTCCCCTTTAGATACTTTATGTTTTATCTTTTCGCAGTCTTCATCCTGAAGTTGTGCATTCTTGACTTTATCTACCAACGTTAAACCGTTTCCTATCTGGAACAACTTTTCATCGGATTCTGCTGAATATTTAATTTCCAATTCCATCTTAGCCATTTCTGACACTAACTTCTCCTGAGCTGTCAACATGATTAACTTCTCCCGTCCCTTTCTACTTAAAGCATCAGCAACAACATTCGCCTTTCCGGGATGATAGAAAATCTTGCAGTCATAGTCCTTGATCAGCTCCAACCATCTTCTTTGCCTCGTATTCAATTCTTTTTGTGTAAAGATATACTTCAGACTTTTATGGTCAGTATATATCTCACACCTCTCTCCATAAAGATAATGTCTCCAAATTTTCAGGGCAAACACCACCGCAGCCAACTCTAAGTCATGGGTCAGATACCCTTTCTCATAATCTTTTAATTGACGTGATGCATACGCAATAACTCTGCCATTCTGCATAAGCACACAGTCTAGTCCTTTATGCGATGTGTCACTATACACCACAAAATTCTATGTATCATCAAGCAATGACAACACAAGTGCTGAGCTCAACCTCTTCTTTAATTCATGAAAACTTTCCTCACATTTCTCCGTCCAAACAAACTTAACTGCCTTCCTGGTTAAATTCATCAACGACGTCGTGATCTTGGAAAAATCTTGAATAAAATGCCTATAGTAACCTTGCAATCCTAAGAAACTCCTTATCTCTGACGGTGTCTTCGGCTGATCCCAGTTTACTACAGCTTCAACTTTTTCATCTTTATCTCTGACGGTGTCTTCTCTTTTCTCAATGTCTCCAACGTCACTCTCAAGTGTTCAACATGTTCCTCATTGGTCTTAGAATACACCAGGATATCATCAATAAACACCACCACAAATTTATCTAAGAATGGTTTAAACACCCTGTTCATTAAATCCATGAACGCTGCAGGTGCATTGGATAAACCAAATGACATAACCAGAAACTCGTAATGACCATACCGAGTTCTGAATGCCATCTTTGGTATGTCTTCTGGCCTTACCTTCAGCTGATGATAACCACTCCTCGAGTCTATCTTTGAAAAATACCTCGCACCCTTCAGTTGATCGAACAGATCATCGATTCTCGGTAACGGATATTTATTTTTAATCGTGACCTTATTCAATTGTTGATAGTCAATGCAGAGCCGCATCGACCCATCCTTCTTCTTAACAAATAACACTAGTGCTCCCCATGGCGATACGCTTGGCTGGATATTCTTCTTGTCGAGCAATTCTTGCAATTGCACCATCAACTCTTTCATCTCTACCGGGGCCATTCTGTATGGTGCTTTAGATATCGGGCCCGTTCCTGGTACTAAATCAATCACGAACTCGATTTGTCGATCTGGCAGAAGACCCGGCAAATCGTCTACAAATACATCTACAAAATCCCTTATGATTGGTATCTCTTCTAACTTCGCACTCTTCTTCTGCGTATCAACTATGTAGGCTAAGTATCCTACACATCCTTCTCTTAACAACTTCTTGGCTTGCATCATCGTCAGACAACTTGCTTGTCGAGGTGAATTGCTACCATATAACTCAACCTTTGATGGAGTCATAAGGTTAACACACTTTCTTTGGCAATCAATTACTACTCCGTGATTGAATAATCAATCCATTCCCAGGATAACATCAAACTTTCCCAGTCTTATTGGTATCAAGTCTACCATCATCTCTTGACCCTACACTCCTAAATTAACCTCACTTTCACTTTACAAATTTAAACAATTAAAGACAAAGAAGTAAGCAAGGATCGATCCCACATAGAGAGTGATTTGTTTTATATTTATCCTATGATTTCTAATGAAAAGGGATTTTGAATTAATTAATTAAATTAACAAGAATAAACTAATAAGAATAAACAATGAATAAAAAGCTTCAGCTTTTCAGCTTCAAGATCACCTTTTTACAATAATAGATTAATCAAGTGTAACATTATTTACCCTTCAATGAAACTAATAGCCCTAGGTAACAACAAGCTCACTACCCAAACTCCCCTAGATTGTCACCAATGAAACAAGCTCTTCACAAGATTCTAACAATTATATAACCTAGAATAAGCTCTCTAGATTTAATATAATAAAGAAAGATTAAGAACTAGGGAATTAGACTATTCCAAGCAACAAACACATAAGCTCTGATTGTTTAACTTGTCTTCCGATAATCATAGCAATACTCAAAAGCTTGTCCACAATCATGTATTATTACTAATTACTACTTGTGATTAGAAACAATATCAATTACACGTAATATTATTCCTCGATCTAGCATATGATATTCAAGTAACCAACTCAATCTCGCAGAAATCAAATCAGCTAAGCCAAATAGCATTCGTAAATTAAATCGATTATCAAGAATGAATTTCATGTGAGAAGGAATAAATAATGAATACTCAATTAACCATTAATTATAAATAAGGTTCAACATCCCTTAGAACTCAATAAAAAAAGAACTTAGCTCATGTCTTCAATCCTCCAATGTTGTAGATGAGAGAATGTAGTAGATGATTGAATGAATAAAACCCCGACTAGCATCCTCTATTTATAGTGCTAGACAAAGTCCTAAATCCTATAGGAAGTAGAAATCCAAATCCTAAAAGGAATTACAAATCATAACTAGTTTCCATAAAGAAATAGAATCTAATTTGAAATAAATCTTAGTCTAAAGGAAATCCTAAAGCTAATAGAAATATCAATCCAATTCCATGTAGAAATCTCGCCAAAATCATGCATTTAGAAACTTTCCAAAAATCCAAGATTTCAATTTTCCCGCTCAAATTCGTCAAGGGGCGAATTTCCATTTCCTCATCATGACGCCCTTTGGTAAAACGAGCATAACTTTTGATCCGGAAGGAGTTACGGGGCTGCTACCTATCAAAACGAAGATATCGACGAGATCTACAACTTTCATTCTTTGAGAATTGACAGATTCTGGCTGAATCAAGGTCGAAATGAGGCTCCAAGTGACTGCTATGTAAATTGCAACTTCCAAACTTTGAGGTTCAACGTCTGCTTAGTAAAAAGATCATAACTTTTTCATATGAACTCCGATTGGACGATTCAAGATGTTCCTAAAGCTAAGGAAGAGCTCTACAATAAAAAATCAAGTCCCAAGCCAAGACCATGCATCCAACTTAATGCTAAAAACCCCGCAATTTTCCTTTTTTCCTCATTTCACTCCAATTCTTCCCGAAATCATTAAACACCTTAATAAGCTCATATACACATGAAAACATGCAATAAAACTAAATATAATGGAATCAAAATAAATGAATAATATGCACTCATCAAATTCCCCACACTTAGCCTTTTACACGCCCCTCGTAAACCAAAAGTTTAATTTCCGAAAAAATCTATTCAACCATCATGTCAAAAGATTTCAAGGTACAAATCATGATTATCAACACTAAATTTGCAAAAAATCTAATCAACGCCTTATCAATCAACTCACAATTACCAACCTTACCATTTCACCAATGAATTTCATTAAATCAAACTATAACCACATAAGTAACTTTCCCAAAAATCATCATACTTACTTAACTTAGTTACCATGGAGCAAAAAACCGCACACATCGACTCACAACCAAGAACAAATTTTTTTTGCTTTTTAAGTTTTTTCATAGAACCTTCTTTTTAGCATGTATGAATGTATTTTCATGCTTTTTTTTCATATTTTTTTTTCTTCTTTCGACATGTGCAATGTCTCCTTTTCAGGCTTTTCAGAGTTACCCATTAGCTAAACTTTCCACCAACGACTCCCAAACCAGATGATCTTAGGGCGCTAGTGTAGAGACACCCCTAAGGCTTACTTATTCAAGTAACAAAGGCCACAAAAAGTCGACTAGTCAAGTCGCTTTTTATCCATCACACTTTTCAAATATGAATATCGATGCTTCCCGAGGCTTAGATACCCAGCTATTTCAAGCATAATGGACATCAAGCAGCATTTTTTCAATTTTCATTTTTTTTTTTTTTTTTTTTTTTTTTCATTCATCATTTTTTCACATGGTTCTCGCAACAACATAAGCAAGTTAAATAGCTTCTAAGTCATGAAATCAAAGTACATAGACAACTCCACAAATAACTTAGCCAAATAAACATGCTTCTCATATTCAAGTACTCATGATCACAAATTCAATTCAAATCAATTACTATGGATCATGGCTTAGTTGTCATCATTCATTAACAAATTAAGCATCAAATAGATTTTGAAATTTTAGCATCAATTTTCAATCTTTGACTTTAATCTTTTTTTAACACATAGCCAAATAGAATCATGAAACCAAAATTTTCAAAAAATTTCAAAATCATTAATTTTTAAATTTCCCATCAAAATCGGATCAATATTCCTAAATAAAATAAAACCTAAATCTTCCCCCACACTCAAACCTTACATTGTCCCCAATGTAAGAAAATCATGCAAAGAAGAAAATACTACTAGCTAACATGCAATAAAAAACTAAAAAGTAAAGGGATAGAAAATCAAATCGAGATCTCGGTTGCCTCCCCAAGCAATCATTTCTTGTTTATTGTCATCGGCTTGACATCATCCTTCCCATCCTATGTAATTGACTTGTGTACTTCAAGTGGACTGGTAATAATTTCAATTCTTCATTAGAGCATCCTTCAGATCCTCGATTTTGCTCCATTCCAAATTTCAAATCCTTCTTGATATTTGCTCAAGAGATTCCTCGCACCGTAGAGTCAACAACATCAATAAAGAAAAATAGAATTAACATTACCAAGATACCTCTTAACTTTATATATGCCGAATCGACATTTGTGGTCATCCTAATTCCATGTGTAGGTCCCATGGTGTTTATCATTCGTGTTGTTGTTGTACAAGGAAAGTATCATCATCTATGTCCTCCTTATAGAAATCAGCAGAAATTATTAATTCTTCCATCTCTACCTCTTTGTTCATCCTTTTCGCACTTTTGAATACCGATTTCTTCAAAATTAGCAAAGAGTCTCAGCACATCCAAATGGTTTCCACTAGTGAACTCCTTATCATCTTTAAGTTCTTGTTCCCTATTCGCCATTTCTTCAAGGAATTTTTCATTAGACTCAGATACCACGTTGAATTTTTTCCAACTTTCCAATTCCTTGTTAGAACTTGGGGAAAAGGTAGTTTTGGTTCATAAGTCGAAAAGAGGTGGAAATTTGTGCTTGAGTACATCACCGCCGCTTGTTTCACTATCATTTCTGATTTGCTTTGTATTAACTTTCTTGTCACCATCCTCCTCACACACATCTCAATGTTATGGCACTTACATTTTCAACAGCTTTGAGAAAGTGACCTTCCCATCGTGGGTCAAGTCGACCAACTTGGTCCCTCAAATCTTGAAATGTAAGTTCTTGTCTCCTCACCGGAATTGTTGTGTCCTCGATACATGAACTCGTCAGTGTTCGTTCATGAATGCCTTGAACATATCCTCCATAGATGTCCCGTAATCGATGTGTACTTCTTGGTTTTCTGTGGTGGTAATCGAGGTTGAGCTTGTCAATAACTTGTGTATTCCTTTGCAGCCATTTGTCGAACCAAAGTAGTTAAATCGTAAATCACGCCCAAGTCTCTCGTGCTTACCCCATTTACCCTTTGTGGTGTGTGATCCATCTTAGTTCCATATCACTGAGTTAGCTTCCATGTTTGCAATTAAGTTCCTTTGCCGCTTCGAGTCTTGTCTACCAAAGTGCTTCCTCCACTCACGCATCAATCATGCTTCTTTCCATCGGTAGCAACCCCTCATAAGTATCGATCAAGTAATGTTCATCAATTCCATGAGGTGGACAAATGAACACAACTTCTTGAACCTTTCCCAATACTCATAGAGATTTTCTCCATTAAACCGCCTGATTCCACATATCTCCTTTCTTATATCCAGAACTCTTGATGCAGAAAATACCTTCCAAGAATAACCTTTCAGATATCACCCATGATCAGATTGATCCGTAAGGTAGATAGTATAACCAATCTTTAGCCAAATCATGCTAATGAGAATGGAAAAGTCTAAGCTTGATCTCGCTCCTCCGCCACTCCTTGTGCTTTCATCGTGGAACACACCACATGGAACTCCTTTAGATGCTTATATGGATTTTCACCGTAAGACCACGAAAAGTAGGCAAAAGATGAATTAGTCTAGAGTTAAGTTCAAAAGCAACATCTAAAGTAGGATACTCAATACAAAATGATGATTGATCAAGATCGAGAGTATCCAGCTTTTTAAAGTCCTATTTTTTTTGGCACCACCATCTTTTCTCTTCAAGTGATGGAACAAGAGTTTCTTCTATATCTGCAGCTTTCTATCTCTTGAACAAAATTTAAGTCAATAGAGTGAGAGGATTAAGTTATAAAATAAAAAAAAAAAAAAATAATAAATAATAAAATAAACGAAAACAAAGAATAAACAAAACAAATAACACTCCCCAAGAATCTACGCCAAAATTTGGGAGTCATTGCTTACACTCCTAAATTAACCTCACTTTCACTTTACAAATTTAAACAATTAGACAAGTAGTAAGCAAGGATCGATCCCACGAGAGTGATTTGTTTTATATTTATCCTATGATTTCTAATGAAAAGGGATTTTTGAATTAATTAATTAAATTAACAAGAATAAACTAATAAGAATAAACAATGAATAAAAAGCTTCAGCTTCTTCATTCAAGATCACCTTTTTACAATAATAGATTAATCAAGTGTAACATTATTTACCCTTCAATGAAACTAATAGCCCTAGGTAACAACAAGCTCACACCCTAAACTCCCCTTAGATTGTCACCAATGAAACAAGCTCTTCACAAGATTCTAACAATTATATAACCTAGAATAAAGCTCTCTAGATTTAATATAATAAAGAAGATTAAGAACTAGGGAATTAGACTATTCCAAGCAACAAACACATAAGCTCGGATTGTTTAACTTGTCTTCTGATAATCATAGCAATACTCAAAAGCTTGTCCACAATCAGATATTACTAATTACTACTTGTGATTAGAAACAATATCAATTACACGTAATATTATTCCTTGATCTAGCATATGATATTCAAGTAACCAACTCAATCCTCAGAAATCAAATCAAATCGCTTAAACCAAATAGCATTCAAAAATTAAATCGATTATCAAGAATGAATTTCATGTGAGAAGGAATAAATAATGAATACTCAATTAACCATTAATTATAAATAAGGTTCAACATCCCTTAGAATCGAATAAAAAGAACTTAGCTCATGTCTTCAATCCTCCAATGTTGTAGATGAGAGAATGTAGTAGATGATTGAATGAATAAAAAACCCCGACTAGCATCCTCTATTTATAGTGCTAGACAAAGTCCTAAATCCTATAGAAGTAGAAATCCAAATCCTAAAAGGAATTACAAATCATAACTAGTTTCCATAAAGAAATAGAATCTAATTTGAAATAAATCTTAGTCTAAAGGAAATCCTAAAGCTAATAGAAATATCAATCCAATTCCATGTAGAAATCACAAAATATGCATTTAGAAACTTTCCAAAAATCCAAGATTTCAATTTTTCCGCTCAAATTCACCAAGGAATTTCCATTTCCTCATCACGACGCCCTTTGGTAAAACGAGCATAACTTTTGATCCGGAGAGGAGTTACGGGGTCCTGCTACCTATCAAAACGAAGATATCGACGAGATCTACAACTTTCATTCTTTGAGAATTGACAGATTCTGGCTGCATCAAGGTCGAAATGAGGCTCCAAGTGACTGCTATGTAAATTGCAACTTCCAAACTTTGAGGTTCAACGTCTGTTTAGTAAAAAGATCATAACTTTTTCATATGAACTCCGATTGGGACGATTCAAGATGTTCCGGAAAAGCTAAAGAAGAGCTCTACAATAAAATTCAAGTCCCAAGCCAAGACCATGCATCCAACTTAATGCTAAAAACCCCGCAATTTTTTCTTTTTTTTTCTCATTTCACCCAATTCTTCCCATGAAATCATTAAACACCTTAATAAGCTCATATATACACAAAAACATGCAATAAAACTAAATATAATGGAATCAAAATAAATGAATAATATGCACTCATCATCATCTTCTCGCTCACCGCCAACAGATCTTCATGTCACCCTTAGTATGAACTAAGTCCCACTCTTTGTTTCCAAGTTTTGAGTCAAGTTCCTAAATCTCTACATCCTTCTCGCTTCCATCACAACAGTGATGCATCTCAACCAACTCCTTCTGGTTCCTCTACATTATCCTCAGAACTCTATGTTACAACAGACAAAAGCATCATACATCTCTCAATTGATATGGGAGTTTTGTGGAAACTCCACAGATCCTCTTCCTCATCATCCTCCTCTATCTCCTAAGAATTATCCTCCTCCTGGATCTGGCCATGAGTTCATCCTCCTGAATCAACTGTTCCCGCACAACGTGAATATCCTGGGGTTCATCATCTCTAGGTATCTGAGGTATCACCTCCCTAGCTAGACTGGATCCTCCTTCGTTAGACATTTTGACAACAAAATATTTTAAGTTTTACATAACACTATCGATACTCGCGAGCACATAAGTTATTAACACATAGCACATAATGTCTTTTATTGTTTAGTTTCAATGGATGCCTTAATCCATTCCTTAAAACCCGATAAGAGTTAAACACCACTATGTTTTTTGACTTCTTAAATGTTACTTCCTAAGTTTCCCCCACCTAAGGTTCATAACCTAAGGCTCTGCTACCAACTTGTGACACACCCAAATCCAGGTACTTCATTCTCATAGGATTTGGTGCTCACTATCAAAATAATTACATCTAACTACCCATAATAAAAGATAAAAACATCAATCAATTTAAAACAATAATCCTCCCCATTAAGGGTACATCGTCTCATAAACAATCTCAGGTAATCTACCCTTAATTTATTACATAAGTTTGCAGAAAACATCATAAAAGAAACAAGTCTTATAACATCATGCATTTAAATAAATTTTAAATAATTCTCCAACACTTGGACATCATGCCCTTTCCTTTGCTAGTAGATGGCTCATCGACTCTTTCAACTTTAGATGTAGTGTTAATTACAAGAGTAAGCAAACAATTGCTCACTGATATAAAGAGTGGTAATAATAACAACATAAGAATGAACAACGAATGTTGAACAATAATGAACTTGTTCTACGAATCCAAAAATAGAAAACAAGTTCGAATTTAATATCTGAGGGTATTAAGACCACGAACTATGTCTTCAGTATTTAGGTATTATTACCTCAACCTTAACAGTCATTTAAACTACACAGACTCTTCTTAATGTACTTAGGTGGATCAGACCTTTGTACTATGTATTGTGCACAAACATCTAAACGTTACACGTACAAAATCCCCTATGTTAGGGTTGTTCGTCTCAGTTTGAATTTAGAATTTCTGCACTAAAAAAAGTTTAGTTTGGAACTAGCTTATCAGTATTTCTAGAATTTTAGAACACTATTCAATTATAAGTTAATTAAATCAATAAAAGTTTACTTACTACTTGAAGGTTTAATACAAGAATATAGAATTGAACAAGGTTATCAAAGTCAAAGACCAAATAACCACAATGTACAATTGAATAACCATGGAATACATATAAAGTGCTATATTCAAAAGAGTTAGAACAATCTCATTTGAATCGATGTACCAGAATAATATATGCTTTGAATAATAATATCACAATTTAGAAAATTAAAACTCGCTCGAGATAATGATAAGTAAACCTTGCTGAATAATTAAGTAACATAGGTTAGGGATATTTGCTCAATAAAAGATTAGGATAAGAAACTTGCCTTGTATGGAAGCTACACAAGTACAATAATGTTCTCCAATTACCCTACACATATAATTGGAATCACAATAACAATTAGTCGTTTTAATATTAACTTTATGGGTTTAACTCATCATTTAGGTCATAACCTTAACTTAACATTTAACCATGTTGATTAACACCTTTAACGAATCTGAAATCACACTATAACCTAACATAAACCTTATCATTTATCTTTAACTTTTGAAAACATCACGTTTGGTTTCATTTCATAACTTAATTAATCGATCATTTAAAATCTTACACTTTGGTATTACAACTCATTACAATCTTTTATTATAGTCCACATTATGTTTTAACATCATTAACATGCTTGCCAACCTATATTAAGTCCAATAATCACGACCTAAATTTGGCGATCCATCGCTTAGGCTCGAGACACAGTAGCAATTTCTGGCTGCACAGACATTTCAATTTGCACAACAAGGCCAGAGATTGTAGATGACTACAATAGCCGATTCTTGTGCGTTACGCATGTGGTATTGGCGCGGCAATGTGTGCACTTACAGAAAAACTCAAGCAGCAGTTAGCCTCATTGACAAGTGGACACCCAATTCAACACAAACCACAAAAATTCACAAACCAAAACATCTAAAACTCTGTAATAACATAGTTAAGCATGTTATACACCATTTAAACCACATAAACATCACATATACACAAATTTGAAGAATCAAAACCCCAAATTTCCCCAATTTTGACACTTTTAGCGAATTCAATCGCCACGAATTCGTTTCTTAACCAAATTACATGATTCAAACTACGCCGCTTTCGTTTCTTAACATACTAACATAAACCAACATCAATTTTCAGATTCTCATACATATTAAACATGAAATTTTGTACTTTATTAAGCCATTTTTCATAAACATACACTGTTATTTACGTTTCTCCCTACAAACCCCAATTTTATGCATTTAATCATCAAATAACACTCACAAATGATGATTAACATATTCTAACACCTTACATATATATATATACATATCAATTCAACGTGATCCAAATCATATAAAATACATAGTACTAAAATTAAGGGTTAAAATTAAGAATTCTTTGTACCTTGATTTAGCAAAACGATTACCAAATCCTTCTCTTCCATTTGACACTCACAAAAAATCTCTCAAGCTCTCACTCACAATCTCCTCTGTGTTTGTCTTTCTCAATACTCTGTTATTTCTCCTTAGCAAAATAAAATGTGTGAAACATAAACTGATATGGCCATCCTCCCACGTTCTTTTTCAGTTAAAAAAATAAAAAGAGGTCAGTTGAAGAAGCCAAAGGCCACAAGGACTTCTTTGGCCACACACCAATTCCCCCATACTAGATTATTTTAATAATATTATATTATATGATTTCATGTGTCACACTCTAGTTAATTTAAATAACTTTAGCTTAATTAATTTAAATAACTTAAAATAGTAATTATAATAATTTCTATTATAATTATATTTATGAATACTAAATAAATACATATCTAATTTAAATTATTAAATTAGACCAAAACATTATTTTATTTAATTTACTTATTTTTTGAAATATTAAACACTTCATTTAATTTAATTATTTTTATTAAATTAAATCCTCAAATAATAAAATTACTATTCATTAATTTAGTTAACATACATACTCAACTAAATTATTACATCACAACTCATCAAATGTTTATTTTTCCCAATAAATAAATTATTTAAAATATTTATTTAATCAATAAATATTTAAATTAAATTACAATTTTCTCTATCGTTACACCCAACCACCGCCGCACCACCGTTGCACCACCGCTTCACCACTGCTGCACCACCGCCGGTAACCCCCAATAAATCAATAAATTAAACTTTTTGTTATCCTTAAATTCCTAAATCTTTCCATGTACTAATTTTATTTGGTTCAACATATACAAATCTTAGTTAAGCAGTGTATTACTGGCTTGAACCACCACTCTATGCATATCATATAACCACCACTCTATGCATATCATATGTTATTTTACTATCATAATTAGGGATATATTATTTACTTTTAATAAGGGAAATTAGTCAGTTATTTATTATTTGAGTGTGCAATTGTGTATGTATCACCATCCTTGAGTCTTTATTTAAGAAAGCAGTAGTCTAAAATACTAAGTTTGTTTTAAAAAATTTGTTTAAAAAATCAAGGAATAGACCATCTTCTTTAATCATTGGAACTGATGTTTTTATATTGCTTCAAGCAAGGTGTATCACTAGTTGTTTTTTATTACTCCATAAAATCCACCATTTCTCACAAGTGGATAAAATCCTTTCATATGAATGTTAGCAAATTTCAAGAAGTGGATGTATCCATGTAATGTGTTAAAGGACAAGTTAAATCTTCTTGTGATTTTGTTAAATCTTTATCATGTCCATTCCATTGCATTGCATGAACATGATAAAGAGGGGCATATGTAGACACTCAAAATTTTGTTTTACTGTTACTAACTATACAGGAGGATAAAAACGTCTTTTTCACAATCCAGAGATAATCCTGGAGGACCGCAACATCAATTTTAACCCTAGAGATAGCCACGAGAGATCCAGTTTCCAACCCCGGGAAAACAGTTTCCAACCCCGGAGATAACCCCGGTAAAGTCAGTTTCAACCCCGGAGATAGCCCGGGGGGATGAAGTTCAAAGCCTGGAGATAATCCCAGGAGGTCAAACCAACCTCAGAGATAACCCTGAGGACATTAAGAGTCAACAGCAGTCTAACCTCATAGATAACCTTGAGAAAAGACTGCTACAACTGCGCAAAAATCTGAGATAACCCCGGGAGGGGCAATGTGACACCCCCAAAATAGGTATACATCACCCAACCCATTCTGAGTCGCCAAATACATGGTACAGAAAACAACTGCAACTTCATTATTATAATTGTCGTGTAAAATACGACTATACATATACTGTGAGTTTTAATACCACCTGTGACTCTCATCCCTTTACTTGGATATCACCTCACATTGATACATTACATAAAGGTACAGTCAATAACTGTTTTAGAAATTAAAATCTTTGGAAAATGCTCAAGGAAACCTTCGTACATGGGAGGCCGTGCATCTAAGTTATAATAAATATCATATAACTCAAGAATTATCCTTGGTTGACCCAATAGACCCCAAAGAAAAATGAGCAGATTGCTATCATGTTCTTTCCAATGATGAGTCTTCTCTTAACATATAATTATCTCTATTATCTCCAATTGAAAATTATATTTCAACCAAACTCCAAGATTATATAGGTAGTGCCCGTAGATATAATCAGCAAGTGGATGTGCACAACCCTATCTTATGATAACACAACGTCATAGGTCATTAGACATTTTGTATGATAGTGCCAAAACATCCTTCCAAAGTTGGGTTCACCTCACCCTATTCGGGTCACCAAAATCAACGGCTAAATGACGTATAAAATATGACATAATTATCTCAAATTCTTAATAAAATTATTTCCATAATGTTTAGGGAGAACCTTAATAGCTATAGACCACCGTTCTATTCCCTTGTTACCCTTGCTCGACCCAGCTACACTCTTATTACCTGAAAAGAATTGTGAAACAAAAGGGTGAGGACAACTAGTCTAGTAAAGAATATCATGACTAAAGATAATTAAATTATCAATAGCCTTCATCAGTAATAAATCAGAGATTTAGAACATATGGTAGATGATAAAACATTTCAACCATAGTTGCAGCGGAACGAGCAATCCATTAGAAGAGTCAAATAGACCATAAGTTCTATCATCTTCTCCATGTTAAAAGTCCACCAACAATATTTTATCCCTGTAACACAAATCAACAGTTTCTGTCCGCAATCACGTGTATAACTCATAATCATAACTGTAGTTCTAAATTCCTCTTCTCATTCAGGACGAAAATAATTTTCATCACCTGTCTTTACCTGAAACATCAAAGATCGTGGTTATACCAAATCACAGTTCCTGTTCATAATCATACTAATAAATTCATCTTTACACTATGGGCCAAAGATATTCATCAATAGTTCATCTTTGCAGTACAAGAAAATGATATTCAACAACAGGACATCTTTGCACTGCTGGCCAAAGATATTCATCAACAGTTCATTTGTGCACTACCAACCAAAGATATTCAATAATAGGTCATCTTTGCACTATAGGCCAAAGATATTCATCAACAGGTCATCTTTGTACTACGAGCCAAAGATATTAATATCTCAAAGAAATATATAATCATTTCAGAATTTATATAAACAATAATTATAACCATGTTGATCAATTCACCTTTGCGCTTAAGCTAAAGATAATCGTTTATAAATTCAATGGTCATGATCATACCAATCAACAATTCATCTTTGCACTACTGGCCAAAGAGAACACATAGTCACGATCATACCAATAATCTACCCATCTTGACACTCAAGTGAAAGAGAAATTCCATCACCAGGGTTATAAAAATGTAATATATGACAATAAAAACAATATGATCAAAACATGGATTTAATTTCAAGAGCAATATTCATAAATCAATGATAATTTGGTCAAAAAAAGAAACTAATTTTGTCTAGAATAGTACCCTGGGAATAGTAACTCGTGAATAGTAATACATGAATAATAATTCATGAATAGTAACTCATGAATAGTAACTCTTGAATAGTACTCCGTATTCGTGCATAGTATCGTATACATAAATAATGTCATATACGTAAATAGTGTCATATACATGAATAGTTCCGGATACGTGAATAGTGTCGTATACGTGAATACTAAGCCCGACACGAAAAGGTAAAAATTTCACAATAAAATTTATATCAATATTTTGATATAATGATATCAAAAGAAATAATATCATTTACGAGGAAAATAACATCCCTTACCTCAAAAGAACATTACTTCTGACTGGAATATCGGATTTAATGCTGAAGAAAACTTGAACTGAATAGCAACTCTCAAAGTATCTAAATACTCACAAGAATACGCTCAATAATATAGAAAGAGAAAACTTCAGATTCTGGTGTGTTTTCAATTCTAACTAAGCACCCTATTTATAGGAAAATGCTAGAACGCCAAAGCAGACTAAATTAATAAAATATTAATTTTTTATTACCAATTCTCACGCACGCCATACTTGAAATCAAACTTTGAAATTCAGAAAATTCAAGTGATAAAAGGAAAAGTAGGTCCCACCTTCTAGAAATCTCCACCAAAATCATTTATAAAAATAATTTCTGAATCAGTCACCTCTTAAAATTCATAAAAACTCATACGTTAATTTTTAACGGTTCAAAATTTATGACATATACTCAACTTATATATGTACAACATTTCCAAAAATTACAACGATCCAACGGTCGGATTAAAAACTATAACTCACGCAATATAGCTTAAGAACACTGAATTTTCGAACTATGAGTCCTTTGGACCAGTTTCATTCAAACAGTCAC
Organism: Panax ginseng; assembly: GCA_020205605.1. NCBI lineage: Eukaryota > Viridiplantae > Streptophyta > Magnoliopsida > Apiales > Araliaceae > Panax > Panax ginseng. The sequence continues at coordinate 50,052,314 of CM035136.1, read as the reverse complement.
CACGCAAAATCTATAAAGGATTTTTGGGTGATTCAAATTTCTGCGTTTAGCTATATGGCTCATCTCCTAACACATTATACACAAAGAGTTATAGATTTTACAAAATCAAGTAATAAACTAATTTTTTTGAAAAATCTCCATATTTTGTTCTTCTTTTTATTTTTAGATTTCTCTCATTTGATTCATGCACCGTGAATTTAGTGTAAAGATATCACCATTATTATATTATTATATAACCACATTATACATTTATAATGTAATATAATAATATATTTTAATAAATTATTTTATCAAAAAAGATAAAATATAAATTTTCAACAGTTGTCACTTTTCTAAAAATTCATCCATTTATATCCCCATTAAAATAAATATTTCCTTATCATGTAAATCAATAATTAATTTTTCATAAATAATATTACAGAATCACAATTATGACAACCAGGTCGTTCCAAGGAAAGAGGGGGCTTTCCGATAAGGATTTCTCCTTACTAGCGCACAATTAGATGACCAACCCCCTTTCCTAGACAAAACTTCCTTAGACATTGCCAATAATGCTATCTAACAATATTATTCAAATAATATGAATTTTTGATCTGATAATGGGAAATACTGTGACGTGACAATTATTGAAACAACAATAATATAAAATATCAACGTAGCAATTATTGACTCAATAAAATAAAATATTGAACAGTAATTACTGTAACAATTATTGAGTAGTGTCTTCTTACGTAAGAATCAATCATCTAAAAATATTGTGCAATATCGTGTGCTACTGTGCAACGACGCATATTACTTTACTCACTAAGTATTCCAACAGTTTTAACGGTAACAACTACGCCATTATTTATCAAAAATTCATACTTATCATTTTTTTTATCCGATGATTTATTCATTATGGGGCCCATAATGGATGCGCGTCGTCGCATTTAAATATTCTCCGGCACGTGAAGAAGAATATTCCACGACCAAACGAATATTCCCCGACAACAATGAGTATTTTATAACTACTTGCTTATTTAAAATATTTACATATATCACCCTTAACTTTAACCTTTTATCAATTTAACCATTTACTGAATAGTTATTATAAGAAAAATGGAATACTTGTATTTCATAAAATTTGGGGTCTTACAATCTCCCCTCCTTATGAAATTTTGTCCCCGAAATTTACGTACCTGGTATTTCCAAGAGTTGAGAATACCTTATTTTCATTTTAGATTCCATCTTCTATGTCCTCATGATTTCTCCATTGTTCATCTGCTATATTTCAGATATAGGAGATGGAAGCAGTACTCCCCGTAAAGGTGGAAATGGAATCCCTCAGAGTATTGATAGATGCTCAGCTAGATGAAGACCAATGGTTACAAGATAGGTATCACCAATTGTCTGTAATAGACGAAAGGCGAACCGCGACTATCTTCCATGGTCAGTTATGTCAACAAAGGATCGCCAGATCCTACAATAGAAAAGTTCAGCTACGACAGTTCAAACAACACGACTTGGTTTTGAAGAAGATCATTGACAACCAAGATCATTCTAAGGGAAAATTCGCCCCAAATTGGGAAGGCCCATTTGTTGTCAAGGAGGTATTGACAGGAGGCGCTCTCATATTACAAGAAATGGATGGTGATGAATTTCCACAACTCATTAACTCGGACATCGTGAAATGGTACTATGTCTAAAAGTTACCATCAAGCAAACATCCTGATTTTGGATCACCAAATCCCCAGTCAATCCAGGTTTTCTCAAACCCTTCACTACATACAACCTTTTTCACACCCATTTTCCCTATCAAGGACAATCACACTTTCCAACCAGCAGCCTAGTTTCGGATCACCAGATCCTTCACTCCCCGCAGGTTTTCAAAAACCTTTCACACTTTTAGTTTATCCCACCAGGGATTAAACCTTTCACACCTTAAATTTATCATGTACATGGGATTAAAATTTTCATCTGTAATCCGCCCTATACATGGGACGAACTACGTCGACCTGATCTCCCTAACACACGGGAGTACATAGGCAGCAATTTTTATGGTCCCGTCTCACCACAGAAAAAACAAAAACAAACACACTCTTATCCATAACCACATACAAAAAACTAGTACTGAGACACCAAAGATGGTAGGGAATACACACAGATCAACGATCTAGTCTAAAAGATCCTAAGACATCTCAATGTCCATCCATCAAGGAGGAGTTCAAAATACATCAAGATCACAAGCCCTGGAGGACAGGCAACTATCCAGCAAGTAACAAGGCATAACTAAAAGGGAAGTGAATCAAAACATATTTCCCTGCCATTATTGTTTGATATATACAATGTGTCCTGTACATGACAAAAATGGCTAAGCTAGTCTATGCAGGAAAATCAAAGCTAATATACAAACCAGTGAATAAGTGAGACACCAAATCTAACGTGGCATCCCTCTCGGAAGAAGGCGGTAACGTTGTGATCTCCTGCCCAAGGGTCTCTACACGAGCCAACAAATCTATAGCCAACTGCAAGCGATATCTCGGGTAGATATAGCGCGTCATCTCGCCAAAGAATAATTCAGATCCCTATGAGTTAGAGCATCATCTCTCTAACAGAGCGACATCTCTACCAGAAAGAGCTGTCAATATCAAATCCCACATCCACTACCTGTTCACCATATGGTACAGAAGTAAAAGCCTCTTGCGATCTCGGCGTATTATCAGCTCATCTGTCAAAGCAACTATCCCAGACCACAAGCAACGCTGGGGAAATTTCAAAATTAGTGACAACCCGATATTGGAAACCTTACAACAAGACTAGGGCAATCTCAGAAACAGTAACAACTCAACACTAGGGCATATATCAACCATCCTAAAGAGGAAAATGCAGCGATCAACACCATCAGCATGGTACATCATCATCAGAGCTTTCCTCACATCAGCTCATTGGCGATTCGGTATGATCATTTGGTCTTTTCCAATCATACTGTTCTCAGAATGAACAATCCATATGTGAGGATATTACTCACTCGCGACTTGGTCAATAAAGAGAGTTCCTCATATGAATCTCCGGTAACAACATGCGAAAGGACTGGGGCATTTTTCGATTCCCAGAAAAGGAAGGAGTTTAAGGCAAGATAAAGCCTCTCATCAAAAGAAGGGGAAAATTCTTAAGAAAGTACTTAACTTAAAAGCAGAAGGCCAATGACGAAAGGTCTAGAAAATGAAAACTACACCATCAACATGCGTCAAGTCCTCACAAGTTGAGGCCTCTACACCGAAGTTCAAATCTGGGCAGCAAAAAGAACAAGTTGCACCCTCCAGGGATGTCAGCAGCATTCAAGTCATCAGTTCATCCGGGTTGCGAATCAAACACTCAAGGAAATGGGAAGCAAGCACCCAACAGCGAAAGAAAACTCCAAATCACCTCTAAAAAGGGTGACGCAGAGTCTGGTGAAGTGAACCTTAGAATATTACTTAGCGAAGGTATCGAAAGATCTGGTATTCTAAACCACTGGCATTAATTCAACGTAACATCAAGATAGTTCAGGGATACCACCATTTGAGTGGGAACCGAAACAGTTTGGCAATGTCAGCGTAGACAGTTACCAGCAGGGTAGGTACCGTTGTCAAACTACCATCAGGGTAGGCACCGTTGTAAACTACCAGTGTATGCATCGGGAAGGTCCGGTGATTTTAAAATGCCATCCCCAATAAAGATATAGAAAACATCTTAACTTATCTTCATCAAACAAGCATCGGCAGCATCGACAAAAAGCAAAACCGTTGGAGTCAACACCAGCAAATGCATCATCAATGATCGGTAAAGGTAAAGCGATTTGCGAAAACATTTTAACATTCATCATAACATTCATTACATTGCGATTTCCAAAATGTGAAAACTGAAGTGTGAAGTACGAAATGTGATGTGCGAGTTACGAAGTGCGATTGGCCAAATGCGAAGTGCGAAATTCGATGTACAATTTACAAACTGCGATTTGCGAAAACATTTTAAACATTCATCATAACATTCATTACATTGCGATTTGCATCATTAGAAATACCTTGTCATATTTCAAGTGTCTAGTAATCTTTATAATGCCCATTCCATTGCATTGCATGAACATGATAAAGAAGGGCATCTATAGACACTCAAAATTTTGTTTTCCTGTTACTAACTATGCAGGAGGATAAAAACGACTTTTTCACACTCTAGAGATAACTATAGAGGACCACAACAATAATTTTAACCTCGGAGATAGCCACATAAGATAACCCAGGGAAAACAGTTTCCAACCCCGGAGATAACCCCGGGAAAGTCAGATTTCAACCCTGGAGATAGCCCCAGGGGATCAAGTTCAAAGCCTGGAGATAACCCCAGGAGGTCAAGCCAACCTCATAGATAACCCTAAGGAAATTCAGAGTCAATAGCAGGCCAACCTCAGAGATAACCCAGAGAAAAGACTGCTACAACTGTGCAAAAACCGGAGATAACACCGGGAGGGGCAACATGGTCATTTTGCCAACTCAACTTCAACTCACATCAAATCAACTCATTTCAACTCAAATTTCTTCAAAAGAAGTCCCACAAGAACCATATCTTAATTTACAAACGCAAACTACACAAAACGGCACAACGGACTACCTGACGGAAACCTAGAAATGCCATTTCGATCATGGACCCATCTTCCCGGAATCAAAAAAAGAGCAAATCATATGTCATTCTGTAGCTCTCGGAAAGATCTTTCTAGAATGGTATGGCACGCTTCCATCGAACTCTCGGATTGAAATTTATGAAGATTTGAGCAAACAAATAAGGTCCATCCGAGTGCACGTGCTTGAGACAGTGGGACCCATGAGAGTCGGGGCACCCAGTGACCACAAATACATCTGTGGCTACACCTGCGGCTACCCCCTCTATAAATAGAGGGCTTGGGGTGGCCATATTTACAAGAGAAACGGCGAGGAAGCCCTGTCCAATTTGTTATGTACACACTATAAACTTAGTGTTTTCTCATTTTAAACACTTGTGAGCTTATATTCTGTCATATTTTTACCGGCGGGAGCTAATTGTTCATCCATTTAAAGTTATATAAGTCTTCTTTGGAAGTTCACTATAAGCCTTCTTACACACTTTAAAGCCTTTCTCTTCATCTTTGCACACATTGTTCTTCACGTTAAGAGTCGTGTTTTGCGTGAGCCCATACTTGATCCATGGTTTTATTTTTTGTTTGTATATATATATATATATATATATATATATATATATATATATATATTTATATATGGACTAACATTATCGAGTTATGCCTCGATTGAGCCTGGACTTGCGTCCGGAGCGTTTACTTGCTTTTCTGCATATATATATATACTTCTATATATGAACTGTTGTCGAACTCTATTCGATGAGCCTAGATTTTACATCTGGAGCATTTAATGCTTATATATATATATATATATATGAACTGTTGTCGAACTCTGTTCGATGAGCCTGGATTTTACATCCGGTATGCTATTTTATATATATATATATATATATATATATATATATATATATATATATATATACATTTAGTACCACTGAGTTTATTTCGTAAGCGGTTGATCGCCTTTTATAACTTTATTTATTTTTTCGATCCCCCATGGAGGTGCTTCGTGGTGGTTGATCGTGTTTTAACTGCTCTATTTAAATTCATAATCCCCCATGGAGGTGCTTCATGTTTGTTGATCTTGTCTCTATATATATATTTACGGCTTTTATATATTTACATTTCTGATCCCCATGGAAGTGCTTCGTGGTGGTTGATCATGTGTGTATATATATATATATATATATATATATATATATATATATATATATACAACTTTTATATATAATCGCTTCTCGCTTTCATATAAATTGCGGCATCATGTGAGCCTAGGAATCATGTGATCACAGATTCAGGTTACTGAATCTAGATTCGGTTCCCGTGATGGACATTTTTAGCTGCAAGCAGCTTGTAAATTTATTCACGGTGTTTGGATTTCCTTAGATGGCACCAATGCCCATAAGGAGTTTGGCACTGCTTTTTATATTATTTTCTCGAAGTGCTTCGAATCTCGAAAATAAAAGCAATCCAGCCGAACATTTAATAAAATGGAAGTGTAAAAGGTCTCAATTACTATTGAGCATAAGGGTATGAAAAAACCTTTTTTACAAAACATCACTGACATATCTTGTTTAAAACTGAATTTTTACACAAATTCAAACCCTATGTATATAGGTGCGAATGAGGCCTTGCACTACTTCCATATAACTGCACATTGACCCACACACATACACATTCATATAACAGTTTCTTGAAAAGTGGCAGTCACCGTGGTAATACGGATGTCAGGGGGTGCCTAACTCCTTCCCTCCCCATAACTAAGCCCCCGGACCCTAATGAATCTTGATTTCACAGACCCGTTTAGTAGTGTCACATCACTGGGTCAATGTGCAAATCTTTTCTCGGTTGTGTTTGTACAACTATTTAAAAAACCAACTTGCGACTCTTACAGTCAAATAGTCGACATATACATGTCAGACCTTTTCATAACTTGTTTTTTCAAACAAATCTCACCTAACATGAGAACAACAAAGTTCAAGAACAGAAAAGGGAAAAATAAAAATCCCAACGTCGACAAGTAGAATATCCTTGAAATTTGTGCTTTATCTAGTATCGTTTCACAGGGATATTTTCTGCACATTCTTGTTAAATTTTAAGCTTTTCATGCCGGAGTACTGTCCATGAGTACTAATCATTTATACGGTACAATTCATAAAGTACTATTCATGGGGTACTATTCACGAAGTACTATTCACGGGGTATTATTCCAGAAGTACTATGCATGGGGTACTATTAACTCTGGTACTATTCACCCGAAGTACTATTCATGATAAAAATTAATTTCTTTTCGGTCCAAATCATTTTTGATACAATTTAATTCTTGAATTTTACTCCACAAAGAAGTATCATGTTGACAATTTGGACATTATTGAATTCTGGATAAATTAAATTATAAATCTTTAAAATTTATCCTTTACTTTCATTTAATTGAATTCTTATATCATTGTCATCATCCTCATGCTTATATTGTGATAAAAGTCATCTTTGGCCGTAATGCATAGATGGACTGTTGATTGGTATGATTATTACCAGGGATCATTCGGTATAATCATGACCCGTAATGTTACAAATGATGTGGTAAAAGTCCTCATTGGCCCATACTGCATTGATGGACAGTTTCTGGTATAATCATGATAATTGGTGATTACACAAATATCCTTGGCTCGTAGTGCATGGATAATTCGTGGATGTGATACTAATGATTATCCTTGGCCCGTAGTACATGGATAATTCAGTGATGTAGATTATTTGTTAAGCTGAGTCTCAGCTATAAAGTTGATGATAAACTTTTTAAATCATAGAAGATAGTAGATATCATGCTCTACTTGACTCTTCTAATGGATTGCTTGTTCCGCTGTAGTTAAACTTGTTGTTTATTAGTTTAACAATGTTGAAGGCTAACGATAATTTATTCTGCATTATCTTAGTCATAATATTTCTTACTAGGCTAGTTGAGCTCACCCTTTTACTTTCATTGTTCTCTTCAGGAAATGAGAACGTAGTCGGGACTAGCCGGGGAACGGAGTGATGGTCCAAGATGGTGGCTATAGTAGTCCTCACTATTTTATAAAATAGTGTGATAATAATTGTAATGAGGACTCCTTTTTGAGTTTGAATATTGTCTTTTAGACAATATTCGTGTAAAAACTCTCAGCTACGTTTTGTCGTATTGTATAAAAGAAGTTTGTATTTGATTTCTGTACCATGTATTTGGCGACTCAAGATGGGTGATGTATACCTATTTTGGGGGCATCACACTCCTTATGGGCATGAAAGGCATCGAAGTGACCCGAGCACCACAAATCTGATTTACAAGCTAATTGTACAACGAAAAAAGGTCCATCATGGGAACCAGATCTAGATCCATCAACTAGATCATAAATCTCGTGGTTTCTAGGCTCACATAATATCATATGAATAGTCTGCATAGAAAATATAATAAAATAAAATAGATATTTAATCTAAACATCGCAAAACAAAGGATTCATCAGTTAAATCCTTGCATTCGCGTAGCCAAGCTTCCCGTTTCCTCTAGATACAGATCTAGGGACGCGTGGTTGCTTAATATTTACAAAAAAAAGTATAAAGAAATCTAGATTTAAATAAATCTTAGCCATTCTAGCTTAACGGTTCCAATTTTATAACTTTTGAACCGGTTAAAAGTTAGATATGGCTAGATTTAGATAAATCTAGTCCACAAACATTAATATCACAGCTTTACATTGAATAAATAGTTAAAGAAGATATTTTAATCGCAGTCAACTATCAACATATATATATATATATATATATATATATATATAGAAAAGCGAGTAAAAGCTTCAGATATGAAAGGATCTTACAATGTATAGCGAGGAAACCTTTAAACCGCTTTTAAAGCTTGAAAACTCCGATTCCATCGGTTAAAATTTGATATATTATAGTATATATGTATATAAGTGTTTACAAAGAAGAATATCGAAGTTGGAACACTACATGAGGGGTTAAGAGCTGAAATGGACAGAATTCCCTATGTTTTCTTCTTCTTCTTTTTCTTTTTTGGCTGATGGGGGGGGGTCTATTTATAGACCAAAGTAGTAGCGGGTCTACCTGTGACTACCTATGTGGGGTCGGGCCCCATGGGTCCCATTGTCTCAAAGTACGTACACTTTGACCAACGCGTTGTCTTCTCGAACTTTCATAACTTTCAATCCTGGAATCCAATGGAGGCATGTTATACCTTTCCGGAAAGCCCTTTCCGAGCGCCACACAATGACATGGGATTTGACCTTTTTTGAATCCAGGAAGATGGGTCCATACCTAGATCTTCAAGTCTTCGCAGTTCATTCGTTGAGTTGTCTTGTGATGTTTTCACTCGGGATTAACGTTATGGTTCTGCATGACCTCTTTTGTAGTGATTTGGGCTGATTTAATGTTGAGTTGGCAAAATTACTATTTTCCCCTCCTAGGGTCGATTCTGGGCTTGACATGGTGGCATTTGTCTTCTCTCATGATTGTCTCCAAGATTGGACTGCTGTTGACTTTTGTCAGTCCTCAGGGTTGTCTCTGAAGTTGGTTTGATGTTTCCGGGGGTTTTGACTTGGTTTCCCGGGATTGTCGTCGGGGTTTGGCTGGATCTCCCGGGGTTGTCACCAGGGTTTAAATTAAAGTCCTGAGGTTATCTCTAGGGTCTGATTTGATCTCCTAGGGTTATCTCCTAGGTTTGAATTGATCCTAACATCCAGTGTTCTATTTGGAAGACAAAAGACGATTCTGCACTCCTGCATGATTAGTAACAGGAATGCAAAATTTTGAGTGTCTACAAATACAGATTGTAAAACTATAAATTTGGTCATTACTTAGATACCGATATAATTTGAATTTATTCACTCTTGAGCGAATGATAGTGTGAATTATTCAAACGGTCTTTAAAATCCTAAGTGACCTTATTTATAATTATTCACAAAATAGATAAAATATGTTATTATATATTCTTTGAGTTAAACAAATATATTTGTTATATCAAGTATTGCTTAACTGATTTATTTATTATACTTGATATCTGTCATCACAATTATTTGATTATAAATTCATTTATCCATAAAATACTTGTTGCATAATATAAAAGTTATTTAAACTTTTATATCACAAACTTAAGTGAGATTATCTGCTAACTCAGAAGCATTTTCACTCTAAATATAAAGTTATTTAAACTTTTATATCTAAACTTTAAGTTATATCTTTTTAACCCATAGAAACACATTCTTTATTATAAAGAATTAATAATTCTATATAAATTTGCATTAAATTATCTATCTATTTATATAGAAGCATTTTTGAGCTAAGCTAAAATTGATCTATCTGCTTAATCAAGAAGCATATTTACACAAGTATAAAAGTTATATAAAATTTTATAACCGAGCATAAATTTACATTTCCTTACACATAGCACATTTCACATATATAAAGGTCAATGACCTTTTATATGATTACTTGATCTCTAATTGCTATATGCTTATTTGAGAAGCATCAAATATAAAAGTTACTTAAACTTTTATATATACATGTACTAAATTCTATCTGCTTAGTTTAGATGCATATCTTGAAATTAGTATGCACACAAGCCAATCATGTTTAATGATAAAACACATACTTTGTAATAATCTTATTCATTTATTAATAAAAAGTATTAATTTATTAAAGGCTTTTAATTATCTACATGATGCTATTTTATAAAATGTGATAAACCCATAGTTTTAAGCAATGCTTTTAGAATAATGATGATGATCATTCTAATGAGATCTAAATTCTTAGAAAGCTTAAAATTTAAATAGTTCCCAATCGTTGGATTACTAAATAGGGGATTAGTGAATCCGGATAGATTGGTACATATGTTGCTTGCTCATTGGATGAGGATGATTGATCTCATGATCATTTATGTGGAGACACTAAAGCAAGTATGTAGGTGCTTATTGGAGAATAAGTACACTGAACATGGCTTGCTAAGGAATACCTAATGGAGTTTTACTTGCCTGTCAATAGAAATTCCTGTAGTGATAGTAGTACAAGTGATCCTTGGACTTGAGATCATCATAGTATCTTGTGTATGATGAGTTATACTTTGACTTATTCCTTAAGACCCTTAGGGTATATCAAAGGGTATGCTTGGGTATAATAAGTCGTACATGCAGATAATGTATGATCAATAAAGAATCTGCCGCTTCTAGTAAAAAGAAGAGAAATGTCCTATGTGATTCGATAAATGACAACCCAGTAGTCCTTGGCCAAGGCAAAATGAAATTCGAAAGGAGTTTCTAAATTGAATTATTTGGAGTTGTGCATTTAAGAATCGAAATACATATAATTAAATAAAATAAGACTTGATAGTAATTTCATGTCTTATATTTAATTGGGACATTGTATGGTGGAAGGATTGAATTGTACGCTAACTATTTACTCAAAGGTTCTTTTATGATTAATGTTGAAATCTATATTATCTGGAAAGTCGTTGATCGCTAGGGAGGCTTATCCCTATTGTAGAATAAATATTATTTATTTAAATAAATTAATAGTTTACTTTATTTATTTAAATAAGATTAGAATTGTTCTAATTGATTTATTTACAACCGGTTTAATATGGAGAACCTAAAGGGTCACACCATAATAGAAAGAATAATTATTTAAAAAGTTAATGGCATAATCGTAATAATATGTTAAGTATATTTAATTTAATCTATGGTGATAGAATAAATTAAATAACTTAATATTTATTATTTAATATTTTAGAAATATTAAATATATAAATTAATAAGAGGAGTCTTATTAATATTATTACATTTATTATTATTTTAATTTCTAAAGAGTTGGAAATTAATTTAATATTAGTACTTTCATTTATTCCTAATAAGATTAGGAGGCTAATTAATTAAAGGATTTTAATTAATTAAAATAAAACTCAATTCCTTAATTGTTAAGGAGGGTTGCCCACATCTATAAATAAGAGGAGTCTTATTATGGGTTAGGTGATTGTTGACGTTTTCATAGAATACGTAATTCCAATAGTTGGGAGAGTACACCCTTTTCTATGAGAGATAGAAAAACTAGGGTTTTGCCAAATACCCTTCTTCTTGAATCTTTCTTCTTCCTTGGTGGATCACCTCTAGAGGCCAAACACTTGGGTGGCTAACGTTGATCAAAGGAAGGAACCAAATCCGGTGGATTCAAGTTGAACGCGGAAAAGATTTGAGGTGAACTTATACCTCAGGAAGCTCGAATCTTCAAGGGTATGATTCTTATTCTTTATCTTTTTCGTTTAATTAATAATTGTGCATAAAGGATGATCCGGGTATATGATTTGTAAAATTTTTAAAACTTTAATTTTCCACGTTTTCGCTTATTTTGTGCAATTTGATTGCGTCCAAGAATATTACAAACCTAGCAGTGGTATCAGAGACAAACCTTTATGCGAATTATTAATTGTTCAAATTTCATATGTATGTAGATATGTGTTTAGAACAATTTAATTGGGCATAATTTATTGTATAAAATTTAATTAAAAAAAAATTGTGAAATTTCAATCCATTTTTTTTTAAAATAAGGAGTGTCGCGAATCACTGTACTACAAACTGATTTTCGTTGTGCCATCAAGGGAAACTTTACATGATATAAATTACATCACCTAATTTTTTTTGGTTTCATGCGAAATATATATATATATATATATATATATATATATATATATATATATATTCTTAATTATTTTATAATTAAAATAAAAAGATTATTTAATTTTAAAATTAGAATTTCATGCTAACTAATTAGAGTTGGAATTGGATTCCATGATAACTAATTGGAGTTGAAATTAGATTCTATGTTTCCTTAAATAAAGGAGTTTATTTAGATATGAAATAAGATTTCTTATTATTCAAAATAAAAGAGTTTATTTGTGAATAAGAAAGAGAATCATAATTTCCTTAAATAAAGGAGTTTATTTAGATATGGAATAAGATTTCATATTATTCAAAATAAAGGAGTTTATTTGTGAATAGGAAAGAGAATCCGTGGTTTCTTTAAATAAAGGAGTTTTATTTTTTTTTACTTGGAATTGGATTCCATAATTAATTTAAATAAAGGAGTTTATTTTGATTAAAGAATTTGATTAAAATAAAATAGTTTATTTTATTCAAAATTGGATAAATTAAAATAATAGAGTTCATTTTGATTTAAATTTGGATTAAAATAAAGGAGTTTATTTTGATTCAAAATTAGATTTTATGCTAACTAATTTTGCCCATTAAATGATATCAATATATATATTGAATGTTTATTATTCATGAGATGAATGTTATTTATTGATGCATATGGTGATGTGTATAATAATAAATGAGATTGATTATGGACTATTGACTAATGTGGTTGGATTTTATTTTAGTTGGATGCATGAATGTATGAGTTTTATTAAATGGAGTCTGCGTACCCCGTCTTCTCTAATTTTTCTTAATGTAAATTCTATCTCCCTCCTATATACTTCCCCTTGACTGCTGATCAAGGTTTCTATTTATTTTAAAATAGATTTGTAATAGGAATAGTTAGAATTAATTTTGAAGAATTGGAGATCAAATAGTAAGGAGAGCTTGAAGACTCGTTTGTAATGGAGCCCGAGTTTAAATATAATAGTTATATTTAAATATTAATTCTTGCACCCTAGGGTTTGACTTTTTGGTTCACTTGGTGGCTCTAGTGAACCAAACTAGAATAAAAGTCCATAATCAATCCGGGTAGAATATAGTATTCTATAAGTGCATGCTTATATTATATATATTATATATTATGCAAACATGCTTCGCATGTTAATTAATATGACGCGTATTTTATATATATATCTATATATATATATATATATATATATATATATATATATATATATATATCTGTGTGTGTGTGTGTGTGTGTGTGTGTGTGTGTGTGTGTGCATGCTAAAACAAGATGAGACAAATTAATAACAAATCCTCAACTATTTTATATTAAGTCCTAAGCGCTCAAAGATATTTGGAATATCGAACGTCGCCTTTCTAGCATGATAAAAATAAATAGAGTATCAATTAATTATTATAAGTTTGTTATGTCACCACAAGGCTTATCTTAATTCTTTGAGATGTTAATTTTATCACATTTGATGCTTATAAAGAAAATTGAACAATATTGTTTTGTTGTGTCACCACAAGGACAATGTTTTTCTTTTTTGAATATATGGAGTGCTAGGTTGGACTTAACTTGGATAATTTTGATTCGGATGTGCCACCACTTGATCAAAATAATCTAAGAGGCAAAATACAAGGAGTTGCATAGTTGATGTAATTGACAAGAGTTGTCTACCTATTTATTTATATATAGTTTGGTGTGTCACCACAAGGCTATATACATTTGAAATGAGATCCTTATTCTCACTAGCAAATCTTTAATTAGAATTTGCCGAACTATATAAGTGAGGGTAATATAGTTTGAAGAAAATAGTGGGAGATACCAATTTAAAACAAGACCTAAATTATTTTGGTAATTAATAAAAGAATGTATGCTAAAATATTGTTAATTACAAATTCATTTATAGAATTTTACAATGTCTAAATTACTATCACTGCGAAGCATATTAGATGTTATTTAACTGGATCGAAATAAATGGATTGGTTAAGAAATTTGAGAATAGTTCTCACGGCCGAAAAGCTATCTTATATTCTTAATACACCTATCCATGCAATGGTTGCAGATAATGCCTCTGAGGAAGAGATTGCTACTTTTAGAAAGTGGCAAGATGATGCACAATTGGCTCAATGCATCATGCTCGCATCCATGAGTGACGAGCTTCAGCGTCAGCATGAAACTATGGATGCTCATATTATATTCCTGCACATTAAGTAGTTGATGGTGAGGAAAGTAGGACCGATAGATATAAGATATCTAAGGAGCTCTTCCGATCTAGAATGACCGATGACACTACAATATAGATAAAAGTCCTTAACATAGTCAATTGATTGATCAATTAGGACAACATGTTTTATCATGGATGGAGAGTTGAGCCAAGATTTGATCTTGCACTCGCTCCCGGACTCCTTTCACAATTGTTGTGAATTTTTCATATGAACAAGCTAGATATCAACCTTGCTAATTTGCTTAACATATTGAAAAATGTTGAGAGTCACTTTCCAACCAAGAAAGACCATGTCTTACTGGTAGGGGCCAAAGGATCTTCTGAAAAGAAGAACGATTCAAAGAAGGTAAATAGAAAGGCAAAAATAAAGGATAATAAGAATAAAACTGATACAGATAGCAAAGGAGTTTGCTTCCACTACAATAAGCTTGGACACTGGAAAGAAACTACAAGAAGCATCTTGCAGAGGATAACCAGAAGAAGCTTAGTGAAGTTTCGGTTACAAATATTATTTTGTTCATGATTGAAATAAATTTTTCTTTAAGTCAAGGTTCTACTTGGGTATTGGATACCAACTTTGGTTATCATAAATATAGATTTATGAAGGGACTAAGCAGAAGTAAAAAGCTAAACAAAGATAAGTAATCATATGTGTGGGAAATGAAGCAAAGGTTGCTACATTAGCCATATGAACTTATAGTTTAGCACTGCCTACGGGCAAATCTATTAAGTCAATAAGTTATTATTGTATTCCAGTTCTCGTTAGAATCATTATTTCTATTTTGTTGTTGGACAATGAAATCTTTGGTATTATATTTAAGAACAATTGTTGTTCTATATATATTAATAATGTTTTGTATAGAACTGGAATATTACTTAATGGATTTTACATACTTGACTTACGTGAAAAATAATTTTGCAAATTTAACAAACTAGTATAAGAAAAGGAGATGATCATTCAAAGAGTTGAATGCATGTATTTGTTGAAATACAAGTGTGAATTATTTGAAATGTTCAAAGAATTCTGAAGTGAAACAAATTGGCAAAGTATTAAAATTATTTTATCTAATCAAGGAATAAATACTTATGTAATAAGTTTCTAGATCATCTCAAATGGTTTTTTCATAATGGACGCCTCCTAATACGCAATAATTGATTGATATATCTGAAAGGAAAAATCGTACCTTGTTCGACATGGTACGGTCCATAATAATTTTACCGATATTTCAGTATCATTCTAGGGTTATGCCCAAGAAATGGCTGCATATCTACGAAAAGGTAACCTCAAAATCTGGCACCAAGACTCCATAAAAGTTATGGACATGGAGGATTCCTAATTTTAAGTAAGTTAAGATAAGGGGTTGTCCAGCTTATGTGAAAAGGTTTCAAAGGATAAACTTGGGACAAAATTTGACTAGTACAGATTTGTGGGACATCCTAAAGTAAGTTTAGGGTATATGTTTTATAATCCTACTTAGTAAAAGGTGTTTGTTGCGAAACACACTACCTTCTAAGATAAAGGTGTTTATCATTGAAGGGGCTAGTGGGAGGATAATAGAATCTTGAAGAGTTCAAGAACCACAAAATACTATAAGTCAAATAAGAGAAACTTGTAGATAGACCTATTGTACCACAACCGAATCGTAAATCTGGAATAGTACCGAATATACCTGGGAGGTATGGATTCATCATGGATGATGATGATGAGGTACACATCAAAGAAGATGATGATCCAGTTACATACGATGAGGTAAAAGTTGTAGACACTCAGAGAAATGGATTGAAGCAAGCTTCTCAAATATGGAACATTTGTTTTGATGAGACAATCAAAAGAGTTTGATTTTATCAAAAACAAGAATGAACCTAGTGTGTACAAAATGGTCAGTGGGATCGTCGTGACATTCCTAGTATTATATGTTGATATACTATGGATAAGGAATGACATACCAATGCTACAATCAGTAAAGATAAAGTTATCTAAACATTCCTCCATGAATGATTTGGGAAGAGTATCTTAATTGGGAATAAAAATCTATATAGATAGATTTAAGAGGATGCTCGACTTAACCCAAGGAACGTATATTCATTTGATGCTAAAGTCGTTTAGCATGGCAAACTCCAAGAGATGTCTCATGTTGATGATCCATGGAGTGTATCTCTCTTAATAGTCCCTATAGACTCCTAAAAGAGAGATCGAATGAGTGACTATCATGTATGTAATGAAATATACGAGACCTGATGTTGATCGGTCATATTCTAGAAAAGATCATTGTCAGACAGTGAAAAACATCTTAAAGTACTTAACCGGCACTAAGGATGTGATCAGATTTATGGTGGGTCTAAATTAAAACTAGAAGGCTTAACAGACTCAAGTTTTTCAGACAAACCAAGACGACATAAAATCTACTTTAAGGTAAATAGTTTCCTTGAACGGTGGTGCAGTGAAATTGGAAAGGTTCCAAACAGCAAATAGTTGTTGGTTTAGTGATAAAGACAAAGTATATAGCTATAAATGAAGCTGCAAGTTGATTGTTTGGATGAAAAGTTCATTACAGAACAAGGAATAGTTCCTAAGTCTCATTTTAGATCTAAACATATGTTATGGCGCTTTCATTTGATTTTAAGAATCATTGAAAGATGGAAATCAATATAGAGATAGTGGACTCTCAAGAACAACATTACATATCCATTTACTGAAGCTTATCCAATAGCAGAATAATCGTCACTTAGAGAAGAAGAGTATGAGATACCATGACGATTGGCTTTAGTGCAAGTGGGAGATTGAAAGTAGTATGCACACAAGCCAATCATGTTTGATGATAAAGCATAAACTTTGTAACAATCTTATTCATTTATTAATAAAAAGTATTAATTTATTAAAGGCTTTTAATTATTTACATGATGCTATTTTATAATATGTGATAAACCCATAGTTTTAAGCAATGCTTTTAGAATAATGATGATGATCATTCTAATGAGATCTAAATTCTTAGAAAGCTTAAAACTAAAATAGTTCCCAATCGTTGGATTACTAAATAGGGGATTAGTGAATCCGGATAGATTGGTACATATATTGCTTGCTCATTGGATGAGGATGATTGATCTCATGATCATTTGTGTGGAGACACTAAAGCAAGTATGTAGGTGCTTATTGGAGAATAAGTACATTGAACGTGGCTCGCTAAGGAATACCTAATGGAGTTTTACTTGCCTGTCAATAGGAATTCATGTAGTGATAGTAGTACAAGTGATCCTTGAACTTGAGATCATCATAGTATCTTGTGTATGATGAGTTATACTTTGGCTTATTCCTTAAGACCCTTAGGGTATATCAAAGGGTATGCTTGGGTATAATAAGTCATACATGGAGATAATGTATGATCAATAAAGAATCACCGCTTCTAGTAAAAGAAGAGAATGTCCTATGTGATTCGATAAATGACAACCCAAAGAGTCCTTTGCTAAGGCGTAATGAAATTAGAAAGGAGTTTCTAAATTGCATTATTTGGAGTTGTACATTTAAGAATCGAAATACATATAATTAAATAAAATAAGACTTGACAGTAATTCCATGTCTTATATTTAATTGGGACATTGTATGGTGGAATGATTGAATTGTGCGGTAAACTATTTACTCAAAGGTTCTTTTTTATGATTAATGTTGAAATCTATATTATCCTAAAAGTCGTTGATCGCTAGGAGGCTTATCCCTATTGTAGAATAAATATTATTTATTTAAATAAATTAATAATTTAATTTATTTATTTAAATAAGAATAGAATTGTTCAAATTGATTTATTTACAACCGGTTTAATATGGAGAACCTAAAGGGTCACACTATAAAAGGAAGAATAATTATTTAAGAAGTTAATGGCATAATCGTAATAATATGTTAAGTGTATTTAATTTAATCTATGGTGATAGAATAAATTAAATAACTTAATATTTATAATTTAATATTTTAGAAATATTAAATATATAAATTAATAAGAGGAGTCTTATTAATATTATTACATTTATTCCTAATAAGATTATGAGGCTAATTAATTAAAGGATTTTAATTAACTAAAATAAAATCCAATTCCTTAATTGTTAAGGAGGGTTGCCCACATCTATAAATAAGAGGAGTCTTATTATGGGTGAGGTGTTTGTTGACGTTTTCATAGAATACGTAATTCCAATAGTTGGAAGAGTACACCATTTTCTATGAGAGATAGAAAAACTAGAGTTTTGTCAAATACCCTTCTTCTTGAATCTTTCTTCTTCCTTGGTGGATCACCTCTAGAGGCCAAACACTTGGGTGGCTAACGTTGATCAAAGGAAGGAACCAAACCCGGTGGATCCAAGTTGAACGCGAAAAAGATTGGAGGTGAACTTGTACCTGAGGAAGCTCGAATCTTCAATGGTATGATTCTTATTCTTTATCTTTTTTGTTTAATTAATAATTGTGCATAAATGATGATCCGGGTATATGGTTTGTAAAAATTTTAAAACTTTAATTTTCCACGTTTCCGCTTATTTTGTGCAATTTGATTGTGTCCAAGAATATTACAAACCTAACATATCTCTATTAAATCTTTTGTAAAAGGAAAAAGGGTAGAGTTAATTTATTTTATGTACCTGTGAGAAAGACAATTAATTCTTCGACTGTAACATCCCCAAAATTTGGACAAATCCATTCCTGACTTTGGTTGCTAACAACACATTTACATTTTAACTTTACATCATTAATCGATGATATAATCAACAAAATGTGGATACATTTAAAAATTTTCTATCTTCTTTCTTTATTTTCCTGAATCACAACCTTTACGATAACATATCTTATTAGAGTTATTGTGAGTATGTACAACTTAATCCTCAAAATGAATTCCTTAATATCATCAGTATATAACTTTTCATTACAAAGCAATTACCACAATACATTCACATTTCAAAATAATATTTCTTAGTCATTTAACATTTCAAACTGTACATATCTTTCAAATTAAATATTTCAAAACTATCAACCTTCTATTTTAAGAAAGTGCATTTCTTCTAGTCTTTATAGTCCAGATAACATGTGACGCCCCCAAAATAGGTTTATATCACCCATTCTGAGTCGCCAAATACATGGTACAGAAACAAATACAACTTCAGTAATACAATTGTCGTGCAAAATACTACAACACATATACTGTGAGTTTAAATACAAATATTGTCTAATAGACAGTATACAAACTCAAAAGGAGTCCTCATTACAATTATTGATACACTATCTTACAAAATAGTGAGGACTACTAAAATAACTATCCTGAACCATCACTCCATACCCCGGCTAGTTCCTACTATGTTCTCACCTCCTAATAAGAAAAATGGAACAAAAAGGAAAAGGGTGAGCTCAACTAGCCCAGTAAAGAATATTATGACTAAGATAATATACAAAAAATTATCATTAGTCTTCAACAGGGAAAAATCTGATAGAACATAATAGACAACAAGTTTAAGATCAACAACTGCAGCGAAAACAACAATCCATTAGAAGAGTCAAGTAGAGAATGAATTCAACTATCTTCTAAGATTTAAAAGTTCATCATCAATATTTTATCCCTGTAACATATATCAATATACATCTTGAATCAAATATTCATCTTTGCACTACAAGCCAAAGATATTCATTTGTATCACCTGTTGGTCATGTTCATCTCAACACCGGTTCATCTTTGCACTACGGGCCAAAGATATTCATCAGTTAATCATTCATCTTTGCACTATAGACCAAAGATATTCAGTAATATCATCATTTAGGACTGAGGATGATGAAAAATATCTTAAAGAAAATGAATCTAGTGAGACAAAAGGACAAATATTAGGGATTCGTATTACAGTTTATCCAAGTTCATAATACTCCATAATAACAAATTGTGAAGCAGAATTCAAAAATTAAGATCAAAACATGGATACAATCAAAGATAGTAACCATAATAGACATCTTGGACAAAAAGGAGAAAATTTAATTTTTCCTTGAATAGTGCCGTATTCGTGAATAGTGTCGTATACGGGAATAGTAACCCCGACACAAAAAGGTAGAAATTCCATAATAAAATTCATATCAATATTTCGATATAATGATATTAAAAGAATAACATCATTATGAAGAAAATAACATCCCTTACCTCAAAAGAACAGTATTTCTGACTGGAATATCGGATGTAAAGCCGAAAGAAACTTGGACCAATAAAGAACATTTATATCCCAAATAAATATATCCATCATATAAATCAATTTATTACCTCAAGATTTGACAACTATGTGTTCACGTTTCTCCTTATCAAAACATTCATTTATAACTACCCAATCATAAATAAATAATATGTGTGACATTGATAATACGCTCAACCATTCATTTATAACTACACGATCATAAATAAAATTGAATAATAAACACCTTATACATAGAATTACATAAAATAAAATCTCCCAAGTTATCTAACCTTTACAAACAATCATTCATGCGAAAATTTAAAATAAACTTCATTACAATCTTTAAATCAAGGTCCGATAATAAAACTATCAAACTATTACAAGTCTTCAAAGATTGTTCATCTTTCCCTTTCCTTTATCAAAAGCTAGATACGCCACCCTTTCCATCTTTAGTTGTAAGGATTTTACAGCAAGAGTGAGCAAACAAGGCTCACTTGAAATATCAATGAATAAAACTTTTACATTTGTTTGCCCATTCAGGGCTCAATAGAACTCGAACAATAAGTTCTATTAACTTCTTATATGTTCCTTTCCTATTCGTGAGGCTTAAAAGAACTAAAACATTCCTTGCCCATTCAGGGGCTCAATAGAATTGAACAATAAATTCTATTAACATCTTAAACATTCAACCGAGGGTCTAATGACCACGAACCTTGTCCACGCTTATAAGTAATCTTTCAACTTTAACTTTTACAAATATACGACTATAATGACTTCGTGGTACTTAGGGGATCAACCCTTCGTATATGTGTATTGTATACAAACATTTCAAAGGCAAAGTACAAAACTAAGCGTAACCCCTATAAATAGGGTTGTTCATCTCAAGATTTTGAGTACAAGTCCGCCTTAAAGATAGTTTGGTTTGGATACACTTTCAAGGTAATTTGAATTCAACGGACATCAACTAAGGATTAGTTGAATAAAAGATAATAACACTATGTTATTGAATAATCCCGATCAAATAAACATTTCGCTTCTAAGTTCATGCTTTAGGGATAATCTAATAGCATAACCATTGAATAACACATCGTACCTTGCTTTGAATAACATTAAGCTAAGGTTACATCTTAGAATTTAATATCAAGCATGCACAACAAATAATAACTTGAACGATAAACTGGTTCAATAGAATAAAGGTACTTGCATGCTAATATAACAAGTTTAGAGTTAAGAAAAACTTGCATAATAATAATAACTATCTCAACGAAAATGTTGAGATGGGAAGCTTGTATCTTCATGAATAACTAGATACAATTAAATTGCTTAATGGAAGAAAAACTTTACTCAATATGAATTTTGAATAACGAAGCTTCAGGATTAGAAAACTTGCATAAACAAAACAAACTAATTCAACGAGAGTATGGAGTTAGAGAACTTGCCTTGTGCGTAGATTAAACTGTTATAATTCAAATCACAATTATCCTATATACATATGTTAACATGACATAATCAGTCAGTAACAACATACTATATCTCTACATCACGTATGCTTTGATTCTAAATCGCATAATCAAATTATATCCATTAAAACTAATAACAATATTTGTTAATTAGTAATTCCATGTTCACTCATAGTACTAACATACTATAATACCAGAAATACATACTCGACATTTATCATATATCATTCCATTAAAATATCAAACTTTTGTGCAAGACAAAAGTAGTTTCTATGAACTTTCATTATAGTGGCGCCATGCGCATGCAGCTTTGAATCGGATCATGTGCACTGCATTGATGTAGCCGATGTATATGCATGTAGACGAAATATATGAGGACTCGGCGCTGCAAGGCGCAGTCCCAAGCGCTCCGATTTGACTTCTACATAAGTGTGATGCTAAGTCCGTCAAGGCCGATTTTGGCGCTAAGGCACGAAACTTCGAAAAGGGCGTGGATTTTGGCTCAAGGTATAAAACTCATGAAGCAAAAATGAAGAATAGAGCCAAAGCTACTGTCTTAATTTCCAACAACAATTAACCCCAACTAACATGTATAACTTCACGTAATTACACATAAATACTAACAATCATCCATAAGCTAATTATTAACAATTGAACAACGATTTTAGAAACACTGTTTATCTTAAAACCAAGATTTTAAAACTCAAAACTCCATTGATGATATATCTTGATACAAAGGATATAATTCCATGCTTATAACCAAATAATACCTTTGAAATACAAGCATACCAATATATAGCCCAATTAATATGTATAGTTCAATTTCTCGCTTAGCATACAATTATATATATAACCTTTGATATATTCTACACTCAAGTTCAGACTACACGCTTTCACTGTGAAAACCAATTTCTTGAATATGTAATTTAGCATACCATCATATTTATATATTAAACATACAATTATATATAAATATATATATATATATATATAATATATAACAATTATAACAACAAAACACGTAATTCCCTAACCAATTATACCAACATAGCTTTTACGTAAATTTTGGTAAAACTCTTATACACAAAGGATATACCGTAAAATGAGACTACCAAGTTCATAGGAAAATGGCTTAAAACATATCTACGTATATACGCTAAGGTTTTAGGAACCTACCTTTTTGTTGCTTTAGAAAACTTGTAAATCACGATGAAAATCTTGACAATCTCGTAGCTTTCTCTCTCTCTCTCTCTCTCAACTATCTCGCATAACTTCAAATTTTGATTAGGCTTAAGCCAAAATATAGATATACGTAACTAAAATAAAACAACGATTAGCTTAAAACGTACAAAACCGACGCCACACTTATTACCCTAATAATATATTATATATATATATATATATATATATATATATATATATATATATGTTATTATTTACTTAATAATTTAAATTCAAATGAAACCCAAAAGCCATAAGGCTTCGTTTGGCAAACCCATTTAAAAATTAAGGATTAATACTTAAGCCTTTGTTTGGCAAAAAACTAAATTAAACTACTTTAATTTAATTTAATAACTCTTTATAACACAGTTATTTGTCACTCTTTATGAAATAACAATTTATTAAATAATTCACTTAATCACATAAGTCACATTAATTATTTAACAAATAAATAATTAACTAAATCAAATTGAACAATTATTTATCCAATAATAAACACATCCAATAAATATTTATATAAATCAATAAATATTTATAATTTACATTTAAAAAATCTGGAATGTTACATCATTCCCCTCTTATAAGGATTCTAATCCCGGAATCACAACTCAAACAACACATTCGTTACATTCTTCCCTACTTACAAAGATTCTGTCCCCAGAATCGAAGACACAGATTAAACAAATAACTCAGGGTAATCTTTCATCATTTTCTCTTCGAGTTCCCACGTAGCTTCTTCAGCATTGTGGTTCCTCCATATCACCTTCACAGAAGGTATCACTTTATTCCTGAGCACTTGTTCTTTCCTGTCGACTATCTGGATAGGAATCTCTTCATAAGACAAATCTTTCTCGAACTGCAACGGTTCGTACTCGATCACGTGATTGTAATCGGGTTTATATGGTCGTAACACCAAAATATGAAAAACATTGTGAATATTTTCCAATTCTGGAGGTAGAGCTACCTCGTAAGCTACCTCTCCAACTTTTCGCAGCACTTCAAAGGGTCCAATAAACCTCGGGCTTAGTTTTCCCTTTTTACCGAAACGAATTTTCCCCTTCCAAGGAGAAACTTTTAGGAATACGTAGCTTCCTACGTCAAATGCACGATCTTGCCTGTGTTGATCAACATACTTCTTCTGTCGGTCTTGAGCTGCTATCAATCTTATCCTGATGAGTTTGATAATCTCAGCAGTTTGTTGTACTAGTTCGTCCCTAGCAAATGACGTTCACCAACTTCATCCCAAAGACAAAGGAGTTCTCAGACTTTCTCACCGTATAACGCTTCGTAAGGCGGCATATGTTGATGCTCGCGTGATAACTATTATTGTAGGCGAATTCCACCAACGGTAATTGTTCTTCCCAACTTCCTTTGAAATCCATGACGCATGCTCTCAGCATATCTTCCAATGTCCGGATCGCTCGCTCGCTTTGCCATCCGTTTGTGGGATGATAAGTCGTACTCATTCGCAATTGAGTTCCCATGCATTCTTGTAGTCTCTTCCAAAAGTTTGACGTGAATCGTGGGTCTCTATCGGACACAATTGACACTGGCACTCCATGTCTCGAAACGATTTCTTTAATGTACAATCTTGCTAACTGATCAAGATTGAACCTAATCTTTATTGGTAAAAAGTGCGCTGATTTCGTCAGTCTGTCCACTATCACCCAAATTGCATCGCATCCTCTCTGAGTAGTTGGAAGACCCACCACAAAATCCATCGTGATGTGTTCCCACTTCCATTCCGGTATTTCCAACGGTTGAAGTAATCCGTTGGGTCTTTGGTGTTCGGCTTTTACTCTTTGACATGTCAAACATTTCGCCACGCATTCTGCAACGTCCCTTTTCATATTTGGCCACCAAAAATGTCGGCGTAGATCTTGATACATCTTCGTACTTCCTGGATGAATCGAATATCTTGAGCTATGAGCTTCGGTCAAGATTTCATCTTTCAGCTCTGGTGTTGCTGGAACCCAGATTCTTCCCTCGTACCGTAGTAATCCTTCGGTATCGACCTTGTATTTCGTATCGCTACCATCATCCATATTCTCTTTTATCTTCCCACATTCTTCATCTTGTAACTGAGCGTTCTTCACCTTGTCTAGAAAAGTTGGACCTGCTTCTAACTGAAATAGTCGTTCATCGGATTCCTATGGAAATTTGATTTCCAGCTCTAACTTTGTCATTGCTGAAATGAGCTCCTCCTAAGTTGTTATCAGCATCAACTTCTCCCGACCTTTCATGCTTAAAGCATCTGCAACCACATTCGCTTTGCCTGGATGATAAAAGATCTCACAATCGTAATCTTTTATCAATTCCATCCACCTTCTCTGACGCATGTTCATATCCTTCTGAGTGAAAATATACTTCAAACTTTTGTGGTTTATGTAGATCTCACATTTCTCTCCATAAAGATAGTGTCTCCATATCTTGAGAGCAAATACTACTATAACCAATTCCAAATCATGGGTCGGATAACCTTTCTTATAGTCCTTCAATTGTCTTGATGCATAGGCAATAAATTTGTCGTTTTGCATAAGAACACAACCCAATCCTTTATGTGAGGCATCACTATACACCACAAAATTTCATGTATTATACGACAGGGTTAACACAGGTGCCACACTTAGCTTCTTCTTCAAATCTTGGAAGCTCTCTTCACATTTCTCTGTCCAAACGAATTTCACAGCTTTCCTTGTCAAATTTGTTAATGGAGTGGCTATCTTGGAAAAATCTTGAATGAATCTTCTATAATAACAAGCCAGCCCCAAGAAACTCCTCAGCTCTGAAGGTGTCCTTGGTTGTTCCCAATTGATTACAACTTCTACTTTTGATGGATCCACTGAAATCCCATCTTTGTCAATCACATGACCCAAAAATTGTACACGATCGAGCCAAAATTTGCACTTAGAAAATTTCACGAAAACTTTTCCTTTCTTAGTGTCTCCAATGTCAAACGAAATGTTCCACGTGTTCTTCTTGAGTTTTGGAATACACTAGAATGTCGCGATAAATACCACTATTTAACTTGTCTAAGAATGGTTTAAACACCCTGTTCATCAAATCCATGAACGCGGCAGGGGCATTTGTTAAAGCAAAAGACATCACCAGAAACTCATAATGTCCGTACCGAGTTCTTAATGTCGTTCTAGGTATATCCTCCTTTCTTACCTTCAATTGGTGATACCCACTTCTCAAATCTATTTTTGAGAAATATTTAGCACCCTTCAGCTGATCAAACAAGTCATCTATTCTAGGCAATGGATACTTATTCTTAATAGTGACTTTGTTTAACTCTCTATAATCAATGCAAAGACGCATTGATCCATCCTTCTTCTTAACGATTAAAACTGGCGCTCCCAACTGTGATACGCTTGGTTGAATATATTTCTTGTCTAGCAGCTCTTGCAGTTGTACCATCAATTCTTTCATTTCTACCAGAGCCATTCTGTACGGGGCCTTCGATATTGGTGCAGTTCCTGGCACTAAGTCGATTACGAACTCAATCTCTCTGTCAGGCGTAAGTCCTAGTAAATCTTCCGAAAATACATCTACGAATTCCCTAACCACTAGTATCTCCTCCAGTTTCTCACCCTTCTTTTGAGTATGGACTATGTAAGCTAAATAACCCACACAGCCTTGACTCAACAACTTCTTGGCCTGCATAATCGTTAGACATTTCATTTGTCTAGGCGACTTGCTACCATGGAAAACTACCTTTGACGGAGTCATAAGGTTTACACACTTCTTGTGACAATCAATTACTGCTCCATATTTGAATAACCAATCCATTCCCAAAATTACATCAAATTCCTCGAGTCTAATCAGAATTAAATCTACCATCATTATATTCCCTTTTATGTTCACCCTACATTGTATATGAACCTAATGGGAATCACCTCCCTCCTATTCGCAATTTCTATGTTCAAAGGAAATTCATTTTCTCTAGGCAATTCTAACCTCTTAGCAAATTCATCGATATAAACGAGCAAGTAGCCTCCTAATCAAATAATACATAAGCATTAATATCGTTGATTGGGATAATACATGACACCACATCTTTTGATTGCACAAAGATCTTGCATACCATGTTGAAAGTTCTTGGTTGTGGGTTTGTTTGATGTCAGAGGTCCAAAGAATGGCCCAAGTACCTCCACTGTTGCCTCCCTTACTTCTTGCTGTTTCTTCCACCTTCCTCTGAGGGCATTCACGAGCAAAGTGATCCTTGGATCCGCACGTGAAACATACATTCTTCTTAGGTTGGGTGCAATTCGAGGCGATGTAACCCTCCTGACCACAGTTAAAACATGCACGTTTCCCCATCAAGCACACACCCTTATGAAACCTCCCGCATGTAGCACATGCTTCAAACTTCCTAAACTGCTGGTTACCCTGCTGGTTTCAAGTAGTCCCATTTCCGTTCCACTTCCTGTTAAAGTTGTTGTTGTTGTTATTGCCATTTCCATTGCCTCCGCTACCATTCTTCACTTCCACCTCATTCTTCTTCTTCTTCTTCTTCTTCTTCTTCTTGATTGAATTTTGTCACCGCCTCGCCCACCTTCAATCAGTACAACCTTCCTCCATCATCTTCTCCATCACTGCAAACATCTTCAATCGAACAGGAAACCCTATCAGATGTACCATGGCTTTTAGTCCTCGTTCAAACTCTTTGCCTTACGCCGTCTCGCACTTTGACTCGATATGGCGCAACCTCGCCAATTCGTTGAACTTCACGGCATACTCAAATATCATCATCGTTCCCTCGCTTTAGTTCCAAAAATCAACCTCTAACTGACTCTTCGAACTCTCTGGGAAATAGATCTCGAAGAATAACTCCTTGAACCTATCCCAGGTCATCACTCCTAGTCCTTCCCGGGTTTTATTGGCCTACCACCAATAACTAGCTTCTTCTTTCAACATGAATGTTGCAAAAGCAGTCTTCTGTTCATCCCCTACCCTAGCGACTTCAAATACTTTCTCTATTTCCATAATCCATGTCTGTGCCTCAACCGAATTGATGGATCCACGGAATTCAGGTGGTCCAATAGCCTTAAACTCCTTAAACGTTGTGCCTTGGTTTTGAGGTTGATTCTGTAACGCTCCTGTTAGTAATGTCACTGGTTGTTTGATGGGATTATCTTCAACATCGTTATTGTTAGTTCTATCATTGTTTCTCTGTCAGGGTGGTTCACGTCTGGGAGGTATTTTTTGTTAAAACAAAACATCTATTAGACTATTACTCAGCTTCTTTAAGTATTTTCTAATTAACTTGCCTCCATAAAAGAAATAACCACATAACACATAACACTTTGAATAAAATAATAACTTTTATTTATTCATAATTACTTCGAAAAACATAAAAATAATAACATCACTGCTATTTACATTCCTTTCCTGAACTACAAAAGTTACAGGACAACATCATCATTCTCATACCCCATGGTTACATAACACTAGGGATTTACACATTACTTAACATTTATTACATGCATAACATGCACATTTCCTACGATGATCTATTAGGATACTCAGTAGCTTTTTGACGGTCTTCTTCCATAACTCGGAACATAGTTCGACGATGTAACACGTATGATGGCAGTAGTCTCGAATCGAATTGATAACCCATGACCCGATCTTGAGCTCGATTGATCACGGTATTGAATACTTTATCCATCTCTTCCATCTTCATCCTCTTTGCTTGTGGCCCCTTTTATCGCTTCTTCCAGTTCGCTGATAAGCTTCCTCAGATGCTGCTTCAGCTCTCGCCTCTTGGTAGCTTCTTCCTTCACTTTTTCTTCTTCAATTCCACGACCATCTCGATTAGTTGTTCCTTCTCTCCTTCATTCACATCGCTTCTCTTCAACATTAGTTAGACGCTCATCTCGATCCTCGGATGTCGCCGTTCTTCTATGTCATTGCAAGTCTGTTGTTCAAATTACTATCTCCTGCAACTCCTCAACTGTGTCCTGAAGTTCCATGTTACGGTCGTAGACTTCATCATTCATACGAGCAACCATTGAGGTTAGTGGAGTCTCTTCCTCCTCGTCCTCATTATCCTCATCCTCCTGTGGCAACTCCATGGGATCCTCCTCATCCGTCTCCACATCATCATCCTCATCTTCAACTATTGTGACCAACGGGGCTGACTCCCGTGGTAATAGTTATTCCCAAACAACCCGAATGTCGCGAGGCTCCTCCTCTATAGGCATCCGAGGTCCATCCTCCCTAGCCTAACTGGATTCTCCGACATTAGTCATCCTGAAAACAAAGTTTTAATATTTTAATTATTAATCATTTTACTCGACACTCACGAACACATAAGTTATAAACACATAAGCACATAAGTGTTATGTTACTTCTTCCTTAAAACTCGATAAGAGTTATCTCCACTATCTTTTCAAAGGTTACTTCCTAAGGCTTTTCCCCCACCTAAGGTTCATAACCTAAAGCTTTGATACTAACTTAGACACCCCAAATCCTGTACTTCATTACCTCAAGATTTGGTGTTCACGTAATCAAAACATTCATTTATAACTACCCAATCATAAATAAAATTGAATAATAAACTTAACCATACAGAATTACATAAAATAAAATCTCCTGTGTTATCTAACCTTTACAAACAATCATTCATGCGGAAAATTTAAAATAAACTTCATTACAATCTTTAAATCAAGGTCCGATAATAAAACTATCAAACTATTACAAGTCTTCAAGATTTGTTCATCTTTCCTTTCCTTTATCGGTGCTAGGTACGCCACCCTTTCCATCTTTAGTCGTAAGGATTTTATAGGCAAGAGTGAGCAAACAAGGCTCACTTGAAATATCAATGAATAAAACTTTTACATTCTTTTGCCCATTCAGGGGCTCAATAGAATCCAACAATAAGTTCTATTAACTTCTTATACGCTCTTTGCCTATTCGTGAGGCTTAAAAGAATCAAACATTCCTTGCCCATTCAGGGGCTCAATAGAATTGAACAATAAATTCTATTAACATCTTAAACATTCAACCGAGGGTCTAATGACCACTTAACCTTGTCCACAGCTTATAAGTAATCTTTCAACTTTAACTTTTACAAATATACGACTATAATGACTTCGTGGTACTTAGGGGATCAACCTTCTTCATATATGTATTGTATACAAACATTTCAAATAAGAAAGTACAAAACTAAGCGTAACCCCTATAAATAGGGTTGTTCATCTCAAGATTTTTTGAGTACAAGTCCGCCCCAAAGATAGTTTGGTTTGGATACACTTCAAGGTAATTTGAATTCAATGGACATCAACTAAGGATTAGTTGAATAAAAGATAATAATACTATGTTATTGAATAATCCTCGATCGAATAAACATTTCGCTCTAAGTTCATGCTTTAGGATAATCTAATAGCATAACCATTGAATAACACATCGCACCTTGCTTTGAATAACATTAAGCTAAGGTTACATCTTAGAATTTAATATCAAGCATGCACAACAAATAATAACTTGAACGATAAACTGGTTCAACAGAATAAAGGTACTTGCATGCTAATATAACAAGTTTAGAGTTAAGAAAAACATGCATAATAATAATAACTATCTCAACGAAAATGTGGAGATGAGAAGCTTGTATCTTCATGAATAACTAGATATAATTAAATTGCTTAATGGAAGAAAAACTTTACTCAATATAAATTTTGCATAACGAAGCTTTAGGATTAGAAAACTTGCATAAACACAACAAACTAATTCAACGAGAGTATGGAGTTAGAGAACTTGCCTTGTGCGTAGATTAAACCGTTATAATCCAAATCACAATTATCCTATATACATATGTTAACATGACATAATCAGTCAGTAACAACATACTATATATCTACATCACGTATGCTTTGATTCTAAATCGCATAATCAAATTCTATCCATTAAAACTAATAACAATATTTGTTAATTAGTAATTCCATGTTCACTCATACTACTAACATACTATAATACCAGAAATACATACTCGACATTTATCATATATCATTCCATTAAAATATCGACTTTCATTAAGAATCAAAAGCTTGTACAATAATGACAAGTAAGGTTAGGAAACTTGCCTCGTGCGTAGATTGCACTTTAACTAAGCGCGTTCTTTGAATTTAATCCTACATACCATTCACATTCACAATACCAGTTAATTATAACTTAACTAATCATCAATGATCATTCTTTTGTCTAAACTTTGGTTATGACTATACTTAGTTAAATTATCACATTTCCTGTCACATAAAATCACTTTATGAATAATAATTTAATTATGTATTCCATAACTCAATCTACATGTAATTATGGTATTTACATTTTAAACATCTATTTTATCATCACATTATACTTCTACCATGTTTACATGTTCATTACATTAAGTTACTAACACATTGCTAGACTTAACATTTTAAAAATAATTCATTCTGAACTTTCTGGAGAGTGGCATTTGTATTAATTCTTTACACTTACTGTACTTACATTGCGGTGCGATGGCGCTTTACGCAATGGGACTATTAGCCAAATGTACAAGAAGTAAGGCACGAGTCTCAAGGTCATCAAGCAGTGAATTAGAAATCGCTACGCAATTCGCAAAAATTGCGTAACACAAACAAAAACTCCAATTAATTTACTACTACTACCTAATTTAATCATACCCACATGTTATAATTCATATATAATCAATACCCAACACTTATAGAGTGATTTTAACCCATTAAAACACATAATCATAGAGTTAAAATCTATAATTTCACCGACTTTTGATGTTCTTGAAGGTTTTGAAAATAAAACATGAAAATTGACACTTACTGGATTCGTTATATAACAATCGAATCCGCTTACGTTTAAAGTTTGGTCTCTTCGTATCAACATGTATAATAATATATGAGTGTAAAATTTAGGGATAATATATGATCAACATATGAAATACCACGTATAAGGCCATAATGCCAAAACCCATACTCTGTAATTTTGTAGAAATCATATACTACGTATTTTCATGAAACTGATGTTATGGTTTACAAATATATATAATTAAATATGATTTGATAACATATTAACCTATATATGCACATAAGCCTTACAATTTCCCATAATAGAGACTTTACAGAAAACTGTGAAAGCCATTTTTGTAAAACTCAAACAACGTAAAATAGAAATTGGGAAGGAAGAGATTACCATGTAGAGTATAAATTAGTAGGCTTAGATTCCTCACTCTCAATTCTCTTTCATGGACTCACAATTTCTCTCGACAAACTCTCTCGATTTTCTCTCTTGTGAATAGTTTATAGACTTAGCAATAATGAAAGGAGAATATTAGAAATATCAATCGAGCCTTTATCTTGCGAGTTGAGGTCAGATTACTCCATACGTGGTTTAAGCGCCCTCAACTCCCTTAAAACCTCATTTGGCTAGCCTTAAAGGCTTATACCCAATTAATTTAATAAACTCATTTATCATATAGTTTAAATCATGTCACACCCACTTGCACAATAAATCAAATATCTTATTTAATTTAATATAAATAAAATATAATAATTTCTCATAAATTCACATAGTCATATAATTAATTTCTCATTAATAAATAATGTCAAATTATTAACTCTCTAATTAATAATTAAATTAATTAAAATAACATCATGCTTAATTAAATATTTCATTTAATTGAATAAGCTCACATAAATACATATTTGAATAATAATTATTCTCTACATTAATTTAATAAATGTAACACATATAATTAAATTAATCTACCACAATTGCATCAATTAATTATTTAATCCAATAATTAAATCATCGAAAAATATTTATTTAATTCAATAAATATTAAAATTAATTTACAAAATCTCGTTCGTCACATCTTTCCCCCCTTAAAAGGATTCTGTTGTTAGCCCCTTAGTGGGTTGACATATACTTGGCATGCGGGACGCTCAGATAGCATGCCAAGTCGAGCCTTGATAATCGGCAAAAGGCATCGAAAGCGAGTAGCGTCGGCGGCAACCCAAGCGTTGTCAGCGGCATCATGAGAAGAAAGCATCTTGGGCGAAAAGAAGCTATTTGCTTGCCTTTTAATTAGACAAAACTAGTTTGACACTCGGCCATTTGGGCTAATGAGCAGTCTTGTGCAGCATTGGGCGACACTATGCAGCAGTTGGGCGCATTGGGCAACAAATGGGCACATGTCAGAAAACTATCAATTCTAGAGGGTTTGCATTATGCTTCCTCAGACAAGTCTGATGTCTAGTGCTGGCAGTTTGGAAATTTTCATAAGTGCTACTATAGGGGAGGGGTACTCCGTGAAGGTTACCCAGGACCATGGGCAGGTGACATGGGCGATGTGTGCGGGCCATTAGGACATTGTTGGGCTCCCTTCCAACAATGTCAAACATCAAATTGGGAAGCTTGGATCGAATCAAAGACTTGTGCATGGGCTGGGCATGAACAAGCAAGAACGTTGCTGAGCGTGGCATCGGTTGGGCATGGCATAGGCGTGTGCCTAACATGTCAAAGAATGGCATGGGTGGAGCCTAGCATGCAACAAAGCTAATGCATATGGACAGACGCATCGGGATGGACGT
Organism: Panax ginseng; assembly: GCA_020205605.1. NCBI lineage: Eukaryota > Viridiplantae > Streptophyta > Magnoliopsida > Apiales > Araliaceae > Panax > Panax ginseng. The sequence goes on along the minus strand of CM035136.1, from coordinate 50,018,327 downwards.
GCAAAGCAAGACCGGGCAGCACCTTAGGCAAGTGCGTGGTCAGGTGGACATTCGGGCGAACTAGTTGGACAAAGCATTTGATGGCACCATGTTGGGTAACTCGTGGGCTAGAGGCATCAGCAATGTGGGTAGACGCTGTGGCCTAAGACATCAACAAGGATGGGTTGACACGGTGGGCTGATTGGGTTGGCTGGCTGGACAAAGACCAAACTGACAAGCAGTTATGGGCAGTTACAGACCTCAGCCAACCTCCAAGCACATGACTGGCATGTCCACATGCATTAGCTTTCTGACATGCGTTTATTGACATGCGTTTATTGGCATCAACATGGTAACACTTATGAAAATTTCCAAACTGCCAGCACTAGACATCAGACCTGTCTGAGGAAGCATAATGCAAACCCTCTAGAATTGATAGTTTTCTAACATGTGCCCATTTATTGCCCAATGCGCCCAACTACTGCATAGTGTCGCCCAATGCTGCACAAGACTGCTCATTGGCCCAAATGGCCGAGTGTCAAACTAGTTTGCGAGATGCGACACCGCCAAGACAAATATTTCTTTACCGCCATGACAACAAGGCTTGCACGCCCCATAACTGCTTTTGTGCGATGCCGCATACTTCATTGGCCGATGCATCTGGCCATTGCTTAGTGCCTTCATTGATTATCAAGGCTCGACTTGGCATGCTATCTGAGCGTCCCGCATGCCAAGTATGTGTCAACCCACTAAGGGACTAACAAACCACCCCTACCAGAAGAGCCCGATGTCCTCGTCGGCGCGTGTGCCCAATACTCTGCAATCTATTTCTCAAACTGCCACAAAGTCACATCTCTTTCCCAACTCGCATCTACCTCATCTTCACCTTTCCAATGAACCAAGTAGTCGGTCCTTCAATTTTTCTTGCTCATACCTTCGGTTTTATGAGCCAAAATCTTCTCAACATCCTTGTCAAACTGCTTTCTGATCACTGGCGGAGCCCTCTTGGCTTGTTTTCTGCCAGCGTCAAGCAATTCCTGCTGGAATGGCTTAAGGTAACTTACGTGGAAAGTTGGATGTACCTTTAATCTGTCTAGAAGCTTCAGTCTGTAAGCCACAGCCCCAACTTTCTTTAGCACTTCGAATTGGCCGTCATAGTTGGGAACCAATCCTCTATGCACTGCCTTACTACTGATTTTCTTCCAAATCTGAGGTGTTAACTTCAGCAACACCATGTCTCCCACTTTGAACTCTAATGGCCGCCGATGTGCATCTGCATACTTCTTCATCCTCCTCATTGCCTTGCTCAGTCTATCTTGTGCTACCTCAAGCATTTCTATTCTAGTCCTTGCATATCGATAGGCAGCAGGACAATTACCTCCTCTGACTGTTGCCCATTACATCATTCGTAGTCCTCGTCGAAAACCCATACTCAAATTTCAAAGGGACTCATACCGTTCTGATAAGATTGATGCAAGTTGTAGCGAATCTGTCTTTGGTTCAAGCAACTCTAACCAGTTTTTCTGACTTACAGTCACATAGTGTCTTAGATACTCCTCGAGCAACTGATTCATCCTTTCAATCTGTCCGTCTGTGTGGGGATGATTTGTCGTGCTGAACTTCAACTCAGACCCAACCATGCCAAATAAAGTCATCCAAAATCTGCCCGTAAACCTAGAATCTCAATCACTTATGATATCCTCCGGCAACCCAAAGTATTTTACAACATTTTTGAAGAATAGTCCAGCAGCAACATCTTCTATGCAAGCATGTGGTGCTGGGATGAACACCGCATACTTGGAAAATTGATCAACCACTACAAAGATTGATCTCATCCCATCAACCTTCGGCAACCTAGAAATGAAATCCATTGAGACCAATTGCCAAGGTCTGTCAGGAATGGGAAGAGGCTGCAACAAACCTGTTTCACTCTTTCTTTCAAGTTTGTCAACTTGACAGACTATACAAGACTTGACGTACACCTCCACGTCATTCTCCATTTTTAGCCAGTAGTACGAGCGAGACAGCAACGACAGCATTCTCTCAATGCCTGGGTGACCAGACCATTTTGAATCATGTGTTTCATGCATGATTTGTCTCCTCAAGTTCCCTCCACAAGGAACATACAGCCTACCACCCTTTGCATACAGCAACTCATCTTCGATCCAATATCTTCGAACCAAGCCCTCTTGCACTTGTGGATCAAGTTTTGGTAAATGACATCATTTAGGGGTCGTTCGATATCTTGTCCAGTACTCTGTCTCGACCACATTGCGGAGAGCAAGCAGAATAAACTCTGGACAACTTTCCGACTCAATGCATCAGCAACCAAATTCTGCACTCCCGGCTTATGCACCCATACAAAATCAAATTCTGCCAAGAATTCCTGACAACGTGCCTGCTTCAGAGTCAGCTTCTTCTGAGTTTCGAAGTAGGTGTTGGCTACATTGTTGGTAACCACCACAAACTTCATGCCCAAAAGATAGTGCTTCCATGTTTCCAAACAATGCACCACTGCAGTCATTTCTTTCTCGTGAGTACTGTACCGTTGTTCAACATCTTTCAGTTTTTGGCTTTCATAGGCAACTGGATGGTTGTCTTGCACAAGCACCCCGCCAATAGCTCTGTCTGATGCATCAGTGTGTACTTCAAAAGGAAGCTCGAAGTCGGGGAGTCTCAACACTGGCTCCGACGACACTGCCACTTTTAAGTTGTCAAATGCCTCTTGGCAGCCTGCTGACCAGTCCCACTTCACATCCTTCTTCAGAAAATCAGTTAAAGGAGCAACCTTCTTCGAGTAGCCCTTGATAAACTTTCTGTAGTAGTTTGCCAATCCCAAAAACGATCTCAATTCAGCAACTTTTGTAGGGGCAGTCCAATCAACAATGGCTTGGACTTTTCTCGCCCATTCGCAGACCTTCCTTGGCTAATCCAATGCCCAAGGAACATGACTTCACCTAGCAAAACTCGTACTTTTCCTTTTTTGATTGCCTCTTTTTACTATACACCACTAACAAAAACAACAACAGCTCTAACTCATAAGATTACAAAATGTTGTTGGACATTGGTTAAACATACATGCGTCAACAAATGTCTGAGCAAGTAAAAATATCGATCCCACTTGGTGAGAAAAGTTGTTTAATAGGATACTTAAACTACTATTCATTAATTAAATCACTATATTTATATGCTCACACTATGGATTAAACTTGGTTTTCTTGAATTGCAAATAACAACTAAAAACAATATAAGCGATATAATAAATGATATTGGAACTAATGGGATTCTAACTTCATTTATAATATTTCATTCTAATACATCCACTATCATGCACGACTTGTTCACATATCATAGGAAAGTAGCCAAGAGCACTAAAAGAGTATTAGCCATTTTCATTCATGCACTAAGACCTACTTACACGTTCATCATCCACGGATGATAGACTACATGTAATCATCAATATAACCAACATCACTATATACCAACATCATGTGAAATTGCAACTATATTGATTTTAAGTTCAAGCTCTTATCTTAACTTATACGGTGAAGCATTATATGTCTATCTGGTTCACGAAATACATAAGCCATATAACACGACCCTATATATCGTATCTTATCATGATTACGATCCATATTTGCATGTTCATTGTCAATTCCATACAAATCTTAAAAGCGAATGGTGATCAAGCATTCATGTATGCAAAACAATCATGACGGACATCCCATATAATATGCAAAACAACCCGACATTTAAGTGTGCAATCAAACTACATAATAAAATCCGTTAGAATCCCATAATGGAGTTTAGTTCATGGTGAACAAAAAGCCATTATGGGATCAAAGATTAAACATGATCGATAAGCAACAATTGAAAGATGAAAGATGAAACTATCAAACCCAATTCTTTGAATACACATCAATATTCAATCCTCATAAGATTCGGCAAAAACTAATATTAATAATCCGCTCTAAATAGAAAATCCCAAGAAGGAGTAGAAAAGTAGAGTTATAGCCTCCTTCTACGTTGGAATCCTCTCTAGAGAGTAAAAACCCTATTACGATGTAAAGATACGTGAAAAACTAATAAAATGTTGAATGATACCCACGACACGATCGAGAATCATTTTAAATCAAATACAACCTTTAAAATTTGGAAATAAAATAAAACACATCAATGACATCGGACGCCAGCGGCGGTAGCGCTAACTCTTCGACGGCATGATAGTCTCGCGGTAGCGAAGACTTGTAATGGGATTCGTATGTTTGGTGATCTCATGCGCGACCTGCGTGCTCCATAAACTTGTCTTTCTCGCGGTAGCGAGACTTGCGATAACATCCAAGATCTGGTGGGTAATCAGCGGCGGTAGCAGCGTTCTTAAAGAGCTATTTTGCCGCATGTGCATGACTTAAAATCTGCGAGATCCTGGTTCCTTTTTTTCCTCTTTCTCTTTGCTTTGCTTTCTCGATCATGCTTTATCTCCTTGCACCAATGCACCTTCATGCCATGCATATCCCATCCTTTTACCTCGTTTCAAGCATCCATTTGCCTTATGCTCCATAACACCACCAAAATAGGTGATTCACACTTATTCACCAAAAGGAGTTTTAAGAGCGTGCGATGCAAATTAACATGAAATCATGACTAAAACAAACTAAAATGTACTTGAGATGGGCATAGTTAGCATGAATTGGTACTCCATAAGTAGGTAAAAATCCTACTTATCAAATACCCCCAAACTTGAACCATTGCTTGCCCTCAAGCAATGCATACTAATGAATAATGAATGATCTGACTACATTATTATGCATTAATTCTCACATTGTCCCAACCATTATAGACATTCGGTCCAATTTGCCTCGGTGAAGTTTTTCTAGATTTGAGAATACAAATTCAAACCAAGCTGCATGGGCATAATGTCATATACTCAAATAATTCACCAATGTTATCAGATGTTGTGTGTGTGTGTTGTGTTCGCCCAGTACTTGATTTAGATGTAGAATGCTCATGCTATCTTGCTCAAACCAAAGAAAAATTATAGCATCAATCAAGACTTATGTTTATATATGACTTGAACTATTCCAACATCTTAAAATAAACTAAGGTTCAACAATGAGTTTATCTGCTTTATTCTACTCACGGTAATTTTACGCTCTTCTCGCGGTGTTTATTGCTATTTTTCTATTCTTTCTTTTTCTACATGACTGTACAATGTCTTACTCCATTAGGCTGACTGCTACCCCTTAGCGAGCTTTCGACCAACGACTCCCAGACCATGAAAGACCTTAGGGCGCTAGGTGTAGAGACAATCCCCTCGGGCGTGCTTACTCAGTAGCGGGGCCCTAGAAATAAGACTAACCATGCTATTTCTATTTTCTTTTTTCTTTTTTTTTTTTTTTTTTATACACAGATACCCATGTTTTCCCGAGTTTAAAATCGATGTTTTATCTGATCTCAAATCCACTTTTCACATATTTCTCTTTTTAACACTACATTTTTCGTCGAGAGCAAACTGCACGTGTTTATACTACAAGTGCTTGTGAACCCATTTGTGCAAGCCAGGAGAGCATGTATCTGACATTATGAATTTCATTGTATAAAAGCGTTATAACTTCATTTCATGTTATCCAAAATATTAGAATTCATTTAAAAAAACTTCACTCTCATCATTGGCTAGACAAATTTTTTTTCTAAGCGCAAAGAAGCAGAGGTATGCAACATGCAACTATGTGCTAAAATGTAATCTAAACATGCACATAAAAATTAAACTAATCATGCAAAACTATATGAATCATGTAAAACTAATCATACAAAACTAATAAAAAAAAAATACTAACTACTACCTAATACCCCCAAACTTAAAATATTCAATGTCCCGATTGAATGAAGGTAAAAGGTATGAAAACTCCCCTAATTATCGGTGGTGCCACCCTCCTCGGGTGGTGAGTCCGATGGTGGATATGGTGTTGCGGTTCCAAAGCGAGGCCATTCTTGTGTTGTTCCTTGTTGCATGAATGCTTTGGCTAAAAACCCTTGTGAGTCCGTCATAAATGTGCCCCCAAATTATAAATACATGGCATCGACCTTGCGCTCCGACCTTGAATTTGTCGATCGCCATTGGTGGCACGCGCGTGCGTGGTGGATGGGCCCGCCTTCATCTTTCTGCGGGGTTGTTGTTGTTGATGGGAAAAATGGGATGAAGGATGAATCCTGAGTCCGTGTGTGGATCACGGTACACCACATCCACTCCTTGAAATTCATGATAGTAGCATGAGTGATTACATGGTGTGAGTCTTTGCGGCGACTCATTATGCCATTGGATTCCTTGTTGAGTCTGAGCATGGCTATCAGCGGCGCATCTTGGAATAGTCCCATTTCTATTCCCACGCGTATAATTCGACATGTTTACGTGGATTAACGGTAGATATCGATGTACTTCCTTTGATGATTCCCCACAAAATAATTGCCCACTTTCGGTAGGTATGGCATTATAATGAGTGCGTGAGAATGAGCTTGGCACAAATAAGCAGGTTCGAGCTGGGCATCTGGATTCAATCTTGTGACGGAAAACGATTTTGGTTCCGTTGTTCTGTCTTATACTTCCATTTGGTGCGGGATACACAAATCGATAATCCTGGCTGACTGCGAGATCCGTCTCCAAGTACTAAGCCTTCTAACCATTGTCGAGACCCGGTGGGAGGTGCATCATATATGTTGAATACTTCTCTATCGATCGCGGAAGGCGATAATTCACTGATACCTTTCGAACAATCGTAATGCCTCTTGTTAGCAACTCTGTGGCATTAGCATAAAATTCTCGAACAATCCCCACCGGAATGGGCATAGGAGATGCAGTTAAACCAACCCAATCTCGTTCGCGTATCATCACGCCAAAAGTTAGCCCATCTGTTTTTTGGGTTGGAATCCCGTTCCTTCACAAGAGATTTGGCCATACTCAGATAATAGTCTTGTTGTGCTTCAAAAGCGACAAATCTGCTCTCGTCCAGAGACCTCCTCTTCACGGTGATCGGAAGAAAATTCGGATGAAGATGAGAGTGAGATTACGCGTGCTCGTTTTGGACCCATGTGGTGATGATAGAGATAATGGGAAGGAATTGTTGATGAATGTTCCTCGGTTTAGTGCTTCACACCCCCACAAAGAACCCTAAAATTATGCGAGGAGCGTGATGGTTGGGTATGAACTTTGATAAAGAGTTACTTAGCCATCGAATATAGGAGATATAATAAGTTGCGGCTTTTATAGTGGAAGATAAACCCAACTCGGACCATGACTTCGGTTTGTGACTTAAAAAAAATTTCCACGTCTGCGATAACAGCGATATGGCAGCGGCTTGACTATGGAATTGAGCGGCGTAGCGAATAATGGCTAGGCTGGTATGCTACTGTGCGTAGGCAGCGTGCTGTGCGGTCGTGTGCTTTATGCATCATTGCGCGCGATCATGTTTGTTTTGCATTCTTTGTATGCAATTTGTAGGTGCATCGAGAGAAAATGTGTGCTATCCATTGCACTGCAATTCATCAACAAACGACATCGAAACAAATTTTTATCACATACATCATTTTTTATGTAATCCGGATACACGCTCCCCTATATTATCGGCTATTATGTAAATGTGTTAACTTAGGAAGTAACTAAATAAATCAGCGAAATAAAAACAAAGTGAAAGAAATTTTAGATAAGAAAAATAATGGGTTGCCTCCCATCCGGTAGCTAAGTTATAGTCGATTAAGCTTGGTTGTCTCTTGAAGCTCATGTTGAAGAAAGAATTGAGGCGAATTTACATACTCTATCTACCTCACCACCATAGTAATGTTTTAAGCGACCATTCACCTTAAAAGGCTTATCGGGCGGCGTGTATCGAATATTTCGATTGCACCATGCGAAAAAAAATAGTTTCACTTTGTGAATGGTCACGACCATCTCGATTTGACTTTCGGGAAAAAGTTTAAGTGCAGGTTGTTATCAAAAAAACCCTTTGTCTGGTTCAATGCTCTCTCATGATTTTTTGATCATACCATTTTTCACTTTCTCCTTATAAAGTTTTGAATTCTCGTATACTGCGATCTGAATTCATCCAACTCATTGAGTTGGTAAAGGCGTTCTCCCCACAATTTGTTAAATCAAAATTTAGCTTTGAATGGCCCAATATGCTTTATGCTCTAGCTCCATGGGAAGGTGGCGAGCTTTTCCATATCTGATGAAAAGGTGACATTCTAACGGTGTTTTATCTGTTTATCCTATAAGCCCATCTTGCATCATCTAGCTTCAACGACCGGTCTTTCCGTGTGGGATTTACAACTTTCTCGAAAATTCTCTTGACCTCTCGATTTGACATACATTGGCCATTCGTTTGTGGGTGGTATCTTTGTAGCGATCGATGCTTCACCCCATATTTAGCCAATAAAGCTGTAAACTACCTGTTACAAAAGTGATTGCCTTCGTCACTGATGATAGCCCTTGGAGTCCCAAACCTCATGAAGATACTTTTGTGTAAAAATCTGAGGACAACCTTAGCATCATTTGTCGGAAGTGCTGCCACTTCTACCCATTTCGAGACATAATCAACAATGACGAGAATGTAGAGATTTCCATGAGAAGAAATGAACGGCCCCATAAAATCAATCCCCCATACATCAAAATTTTGACTTCCAAGATTGTATTTAATGGCATTTCATTCCTTTTAGAAATGTTCCCCATTCGCTGACATTTATCACATTACTTGACAAAATTGTACGCATCCTTAAAAATTGTCGGCCCGGTAGAATCCAACTTGTAGTATTCTCATGCATTTGTTCTTTCACCTCCATAGTGTCCACCATACACAATAGAGTGACAATCCTGCATAATCCTCTCGGTCTCGCTATATGGAACACACCTTCGTATAACTTGATCAGAACATTGTTTGAACAAATAAGGCTCATCCCATATGTACCATTTGACATCATGCAGAAATTTCTTCTTCTGATAGCCCACCACATCGGAAGGTAGCAATTTACTTACCAAATAGTTCGCATAATCTGCAAACCATGGCACTTCCCTTTCACCACAAACAAACTGTTCATCTGGAAAAGATTCATTAATTAACACCTTGTCGTTTGTTTCCCTTTCCGGATTCTCAAGTCGCGATAAGTGGTCCGCCACTTGGTTTTCAGTGCCCTTCATATCCTTGATTTCCAAATCAAATTCTGCGATAGTAAAATCCATCGATCAGCAGGGCTTTGCATCCTTTTTAGCCACTAAATGTTTGAATAGCGGCGTGATCCGTATACACTATCACCTTTGTCTTGATCAAATAAGCTCAAAAATTTATCAAAGGCGTACACTCTGCTAGTAATTCTTTCTCAAGTGGTGGTATAGTTCAAGCGTGCGTCTGTAAGGGTCTTCTTTGGCATAGTAAATAACATGGAACATCTTCTCTTTCCTTTGTCCCAAAGCGACCCCTCTGGCGTAATCAACGGCATCACATCATTTCGAATGGCAATTCCCAATCTGGAGGCGGTAATAATTGGTGTTGATGTTAATTTTCCTTCGGATGCTCGAATCTTGAAACCATGAAGCCTTATCGAAGATAAAATCGCATCCTTCTCGATAAAGCGCATAATGGTTTAGTTATCTTGGAAGTCTTTGATAAATCTGCGGTAGAAACACTGCGTGGCCCGAAAACTACGAACACCTTTTCTTTGAAGTAGGTGGTGGCAATTTCTCTATAGTTTCCAACTTTGCCCTATCTACCTCGAGTCCCTTCTTGATACTTTGTGTCCAAGTATGATTCCTTCTGTACCATAAAATGGCATTTTTCCGATTTTAGTACAGGTTGTTTCAACACATCTCTTCAACACCATCACCAAATTTTTTGAGACATAGAATTGTCGAGTCTCCGGCGAAGTCATCCATAAATACTTCCACATTACGCTCTACCATATCTAAAAATATAGCCATCATGCATCTCTGAAAAAGTGGTTGGGCGTTGCACTGAACCAAAAGACATCCTTAAGAAGCAAATGTGCCAGTATGGACATGTGAAAGTTGTCTTCTCTTGGTCTTACGGAGCTATCATTATTTGATTATAGCAGAATATCAAATCGATAGACAATAGTATTCATGACACCTTTAATCATCCGACATCGTCGATCAATGAATGGTAGTGGAAAATGATCTTTCCTTGTAGCTTTATTAAGCTTGCGGTAGTCCATACAAACTCTCCACCTATCATTTGTTAGTGTTGGAATCAACTCGTTGTTCTCATTAGTCACTCTTTGTCATACCACCTTTTTTTTGGTACACACCTTTGCCTTTGGGCTCACCCATGAGTACATCGAGATAGGATAGATTATTCACGCATCCAACCATTTTAGTACCTCTTTCTTAACCACTTCTTTCATTATCGGATTAAGTCTCCTTTTGTTGCTCAATAGATGGTTTACTTTTTTATCTTCCATCGAGTTTTATGCATACAAAATGAAGGGTGATCCCTTTGATATCCGTATGGTCCATCCAATCGTTGATTTGAACTCTCGAAGTACTTTCGTAGCAGTTTTCTTCTGAAAAGATGTTAATCTGAGAAGAAATAATCACGGGTAGCTTAGAATCTGTATTTAAAAATGCGTACACGAGATGATCTGGAAGTGGTTTCAATTCAAGTTACGGAGGTGTCTCGAGAGATGGTTTTAATTTTACGGTGGTTTCTCCTGCTTTTGTCGATGGTTCAATAGGTATCACAGAATTTCTGACTTGTGGAGTGGTATCCGGATATTGCACAAGTTCATCCGGTTCCTCGTCCTCCACATCTACGATTTTTAGCATTTACCTACTCGAAGGTTTAGCAACCACCCGCCTTTGTACTTCATCATTTATGACTGTTCCACCAACTCGACCAAAACATTCCTCTTCATCTGCTTTGGAAACTTCATAGCTTTGAAAACATTAAAGGTGATTTCTTGATCATGAACACGCATAGTGAGTTCCCCTTACGCACATCTATCGAGTTTTTCACATGTGGCTAAAATGGTCTTCCTAATATGATTGGTATATTTTTGTCCTCCTCGTAGTCTAGAATGATGAAATCGGTTTGGGAAAATAAACTTGTCCACCTTAACCAACACATCCTCAACAATTCCTCGTGGATATGTGATCGATCTGTCATTAAGCGTAATGATATGTTTATCGGCTTTGGATCCGTGAATCCCAACTGATTAAACAACGACAAGAGGGCATCAAATTTATACTTGCCCCAAGATCACATAAACACTTACTGAAGTTCAACTTTCCTATGGTACATGGAATTGTGAAAGCTGCTGGATCCTTGACTTTGGAGGTAATTTACATTGAAGCCTTTGCCTTTGCATTCCTCTGTCAAGGCTCTTGTCTCAAACTCATCTAATCTCCTCTTCCTTGACAATATACCCTTCATAAACTTGGCGTGGTTTGGGCATTTGTTCCAATGCCTCGGCGAAGGGTATGTTGATCTGCGACTTTTGAACACCTCCAAGAATTTCTTTGAAGCTATTTATCTTCCCTTTTCTTCATTAATCTCTGCGGATCTGGAACTGAATGTGCATTGGTGGTCTTGGACTCTTAAGCTGTCTCTCTCTGAGCTGCTTTGTCTTTCTCTTCTGTAGATCCTCAGTTTCTCCAAATTTTCCTGCTCATTGGTTTGGTTCCTCTTCCTCCTCGCTGCGGCGATGCATGCGCTCTCCTCGATACATTCTCGCTGGCGGTAGCGCGACTTCTGATGGTGACGAGATCTTTCCCAGATCTCAATGTAATCGCTTGGCATTGTTCCTTCCCTTCTCTTCTTGGATTCGTCTCCGTATTACTTGGCAATGAACCCTGGGGCCTGTTAGTAAGCATGTTCGCCATCTTTTATTTGAGTTTCCAGTTCTTTATAGCCCTTTGCTTGGCTCTTGATCATAACTTATGTGTTTTTGCCATGTATTTCATCATCATCTCCTCCATACGATTTCTTTTCTTCTTGAGGTCTGCATTTGGAGTGTGATGTTCTTTGTTGTTGTTGAGAAAATCTGGCGGAAAGGGTGGTCTAGGATTAAATTGCGGTTCTTGTTTGCGCTTTGAAATTGATTGTTTGGTTGAAGCGAGCTTCTTTGATTCCCTTGATTATTCGACCAACTAAAATTTGGATGATTTACATTGTTGGGGTGGTATGTGTTACGAAATTGGCCTTGGTCTTTTACGTAGTTGCTCACATCTTGCTTGATTACGGTGATAGCACATTGGTCGTCGAGTGTGACCCTTTACAAATCTCACATATGTAGGCAACCGTCTTTACCTTTCCTTGACCAAAGTATCTATCTTCTTTGCCATAGGCGCCATCTGTCTTGATAGGTGAGTAATGGCATCAACCTCGATACACACTGCAACTTTGGTTTGTGGCATTAGGGATGTAGGATTACGAAAATCATTTGATGTCATTGTCTCGATAAGATCATAGGCTTCCTCATAGTTCTTTGCCCATAATGCACCTCCTGCAGCTGCATCTACAATCGGTCTCGATTGCCATCCCAATCCATTATAAAAGCGTGTTAATTACCATCGATCGGCATCTTAGTGATGTGGGCACTTTCTCGACATTTCTTTGTATCTCTCCATGCTTCATGTATAACGATTAAGCCTGTTGTTGCTCAAATTGAGAGATAGCTGTCCTCATCTTTGCAGTCTTAGCCATTGGGAAAAACTTAGCTAAGAATTTTTGTGCTAAATCCTCCCATGTAGTTATAGATCCTGCTGGCAGAGAATGAAGCCAACTTTTTGCTTTATCCCTCAATGAAAATGGGAACAACCTTAGCCTAATAGCATCCTCCGTCACACCGTTTGTATCTGAATGTATCACAAATTTCAATGAAACTCAATAGATGTTCATTCGGATCATCATAGCGACACCCCCAAAGCTGAACGTATTACGCCCATTTGAATAGTGCGGTCTTGATCTCGAAGGTATTGGCGCTTATATCATTGATCGACTATCTTTGGTATGGTCCCGTTGATATTGGGCATGGAATACTCTTTGAGCACGATGCTCCTCTCTTTGTTCTTCTGCTTGTGCATCGGCATGCCATGTTAGTTATCGTGTTTTCCAATTTGTTCTTGTAAATTTCTCGTACACCCTTTTCCAACCTCTCCGTTTATATTATCACGAGCAGGTGTTAACTTTCGGGGTTGGTTGGCCAGTATGTCATAAAAAAATTTATCAAATTCTGAAACAAAAACAAAAAAAGCTGAAATGAGATAAGACTAGATTTGTCTAAGTCATACAATATAGCTTAAAACTAATGATAATAATACTAAATTAAATGCCTTTCCCCGGCAACGGCGCCAAAAACTTATTGCCTCTTTTTTACGACTAACAAAAGAGCTCTAACTCATGCTGACATACATGCGTCAACAAATGTCTGAGCAAGTAAAATATCGATCCCACGAGAGAAAGTTGTTTAACAAAAACTACTATTCATTAATTAAATCACTATATTTATATGCTCACACTATGGATTAAACTTGGTTTGTTCTTGAATTGCAAATAACAACTAAAACAATATAAGCGATATAATAAATGATATTGGAACTAATGGGATTCTAACTTCATTCAATATTTCATTCAATACATCACTATCATGCACGACTTGTTTCACATATCATAGGAAAGTAGCCAAGAGCACTAAAAGAGTATTAGCCATTTTTCAATGCACTAAGACCTACTTACACGACATCCACGGATGATAGACTCTATGTAATCATCAATATAACCAACATCACTATATATCTGTGTGAAATTGCAACTATATTGATTTTAAGTTCAAGCTCTTATCTTAACTTATACGGTGAAACAGTATATGTCTATCTGGTTCACGAAATACATAAGCCATATAACACAGCCCTATATACGTATACTATCATGATTACAGTCCATATTTGCATGTTCATTGTCAATTCCATACAAATACTGAAATGAATGGTGATCAAGCATTCATGTATGCAAAACAATCATGACAGACATCCCATATAATATGCAAAACAACCCAGCATTTAAGTGTGCAATCAAACTACATAATAAAATCCGTTAGAATCCCATAATGGAGTTTAGTTCATGACTGAACCAAAAGCCATTATGGGATCAAAGTTAAACATGATCAATAAGCAACAATTGAAAGATGAAAGATGAAACTATCAAACCCAATTCTTTGAATACACATCAATATTCAATCCTCATAAGATTCCGGCAAAAACTAATATTAATAATCCGCTCTCGTAGAAAATCCCAAGAAGGAGTAGAAAAGTAGAGTTATAGCCTCCTTCTACGTTGGAATCCTCTCTAGAGTAAAAACCCTAATTACGATGTAAAGATCGTGAAAAACTAATAAAATGTCGAATGATACCCTGACGACACGATCGGGAATCGTTTTAAATCAAATCAACCTTTAAAATTTGGAAATAAAATAAAACACATCGGCAACATCGGACATCGTGGCGTGCGCACACTCTTTTCGACATGATAGTCTCGCGGTAGCGAGACTTGTATAGGTTCGTATGTTTGGGCGATCTGATCTACGCGGCGGTGCCGCCAATAAGCTTGTCTTTCTCGCTTGTCTTTCTTGCGATGATAACATCGAGACTTGCGGGTAATCGCATCGAATCAGCGTTCTTGGGCTATTTTGTCGCCATGCAGCAATCGACTCTTGAAATCTGCTTCTTTTTTTTCTCTTTTGCTGCTTCGGTCATGCTTTATCTGCTTGGATCACGGTTCCCATCCTTTTTTCCCTTTCAAGCATCCATTTTCCTTGCTTGCTCGGTCATGCTTTATCTCCTTTCACCAATGCACCTTAACATGAATGCATATCCAAACTATCCTTTTACCTGGTTTTCAAGCATCATTTGCCTTAAAAATCTTATTATCGTATATAACACCACCAAATAGGCGATTTCTGCACTTATTCACCAAAAGGAGTTTTAGAACGTGCAATGCAAATTAACATGAAATGAACAACTAAAACAGAACTAAAATGTACTTGAGATGGGCATAGTTAGCATGAATTGGTACTCCATAAGTAGGTAAAAAGTCCTACCACCGACACATACACATCAGTCCACGTGGAGTAGGTGTCTTTGCCTTTTCGGTCTGCAAAGCACCCAACAGTTGCAAGGGGCTAATTCTTGGACCATCTGATGTTCCTTCATCCGAGTCATTTGCAATCAGGGCATTCACTTTCTCTTTCTTTGGGCATTCTCTCATCCGATGGGGACCTCCACATATAAAGCAACCTTTGCTCTTGTTGTCCTTGGATTGTCCATCACTTTTAGGCTTGGACTGCTTGTCACCACCTTTCTTGAACTTCCTGTCCTTCTTGCCATCCTTAGAACCACCCTTTTCCTTCTTACCCATCTGCTTCTTTTTACCATCAGTAGCATTGGGACCAGAATACTTGTAGTCTACTAGACTATCAGCCGCTGCAATTGCTTTAGGCAAGTCTTTGACACCTTGTCTATGCAATTTAGTCTGTGCCCATTGTTGTAAACTCGACATGAAATTAAACAGCTTGTCTTCCTCAGACATGTTCTTGATGTCCAACATCAAAGAACTAAACTCCTTCACATACTCCCGAACAGATCCCGTCTATTTTAAATGCTTCAAGGTATCTCTTGCCAGCCACGAAGTATTAAGGGGTAGGAACTGATCTTTCAATTCCTTCTTGAGAACTTCCCACGTCTCAATCTTTGGCTTGCCCGCACTCACATCATCCTCTATCCGAGTTCTCCACCAAAGCTTTGCATCTTCCATCAGGTACATGCTTATGATTGTAACCTTCTCTCGGTCTAAGATGTGGGCAGCCACGAAGTATTGCTCCATGTCCCATAGGAAATTTTCCAATTCCTTGGCATTTCGACTGCCCCCAAAGGACTTGGGTTCAGGTACTCGCAACTTCGGGTGGTGTCCATCTCCGCTCGCTGAACCACCAGCCACAGCACGTTTGATCAGTGCCATGTCTTCAGACATTCTTTCGAATCGTTCGGAAACTTTGAGGGTGCGATTCGTGAAAGCCAACACGTCAAGAGCTATGACGTCCAACTTCTTGTTGAACTCCACGAAATGCTCAGCAACTTCAGCACAAAGGTTCTCCAGTAGAGCATTTGATTCTCTGAACTGGTTTGCCAATGAACCTTCTTCACCAACCAATCGTGTTCCCACATAAGGCTCCAACACCTGCAACTTCTCATGCAGTTCATTGATCCGAGTGTTCGCCATCGTTGGCTAACGAAGCTTTGATACCAATTGTCACAGGGTGTACAATCTGACACAAATTTTTTGCGTCTTTGACTTCCTTGTGATGCACTGGTTCGTCCAACCAGTCAGCAACCTGTCACTCACACAAAGCACAGTCTATATAAAACAACCACACACACAAGTCGACACAGTGTTTACATGACAACGTCCCAACCTTTTCTTATTGCTCTCAATAACAAGGATTACAAATCTGACTAGGGCTGCAAGACTCACTTGGTCAGTGATTTCGTGTCTTGCCAAGCCCTATGCTACATCTATATATAAGCATACAGAATTTAGGTTGCAGTTGACATCCCCAACTGCTAGGTCATTCAGCCAATAGGAAACCAGCATTTTGAATTGTAACTGCTCACAAACTGCCCACTAGCAGGTGTGCACCCCCCATGATTTGTGACACCCCCAAATCCGGGTACTTCAATTCCACGGGATTTGGTGTTCACTATACAAATATCATCTATCTATCTACCCATAATAAATGCAAGCCATGCAATAGATAGAGTAAAAATCTTCCCCTTAAGGGTTACAACATCCGAATAATAATAATACAATCCAGGTTAAACTAACCTTAAACATCTGTGTGGAATCATAAACAATTAAGTCTTAAACAACACCATTAACTCAAGTCTTAAACATAAATACATCATCTAATAAAATAACAAGTCTTCATCACTTGTTAACCTTGCCCTTGCCTTTACTAGTGGAAGGTTCGTCGGTTCTTTCATTCTTGACTGTAATGTTATTATTAAGCAAGAGTGAGCACGAGTGTCCACAAGTATAACAATATAACAATGAATAATAACATGCGAGAGAAATAATAACTTTTGAAATAAAAGCTCAACTTTTGAATCAAGAATGAATAACAAGAATCAAAAGATTTCTGAGGGTCATAAGACCTTGAACTATGTCCTAGGTTATCAAGGGTTATACTTGAAACCTTTAACGATCGTAAGACTATGGACCTTTCTACTGCATTGCTTAGGGGGATCGACCTTTAGTACCATCTCGCGCACAATATCTTAACGCTAACGCATAAGTAAATCCCTTTGCAAGGTTGTTCATCTCAGTTTGACATTCGAGTCTGCACCAAAGGAAGTTTGGTTTGGATATTTCAATAAGGGTTCTGAAATTTAGAACGTTCATCAACTAAGGACTAGTTGAATCAATAAAGTTCACTAGTCTAATAGGGTTCAACAATAATCATATTCGATTTGAATAATAATCTCAAGAAGTATACAATAGGACAATTATTGTATAACTGAATCATGCTTTGAAAAGATAATCAATCTTTAATATAACATTTGAACTTGAATAATAGTAATGATAATTTACTCGAGGTAAATAATAAACTTGAACAATAATGACAAGTAGGGTTAGGAAACTTGCCTCGTGCGTAGATTACACTTTAACTAAGCACGTTCTTTGAATTTAATCATACATACCATTCACATTCACAATACCAGTTAATTATAACTTAACTAATCATCAATGATCATTCTTTTGTCTAAACTTTGGTTATGACTATACTTAGTCAAATTATCACATTTCCTGTCACATAAAATCACTTTATGAATAATAATTTAAGTATGTATTCCATAACTCAATCTACATGTAATTATGTTATTTACATGTTAAACATCTATTTTATCACCACATTATACTTCTAACATGTTTACATGTTCATTACATTAAGTTACTTATACATTGCTAGACTTAACATTTTAAAAATAATTCATTCTGAACTTTTCGAGGAGTGGAGTGGCGGCTACGCATCATACACTATTACACAGTTTAAACGCTGCGGTAGGACTATTATTATTACTTTATGAAAGAAGTAAAACACGATTAAGTCGGCATCGGCGACGAACCAAAAACTGTTCTGTAATTCGCGAAAATTACAGAACACAACCAAAAACTCCAATTAATTTACTACTGCACGAATTTAATCATATCCACATGTTCTAATTCATATATAATCAATACCCAACACTTATAGAGTGATTTTAACCCATTAAAACACATAATCATAGAGTTAAAATCTATAATTTCACTGACTTTGATGTTCTTGAAGGTTTTAAAAATAAAACATGAAAATTGACGCTACAGATTCGTTATAACACTGAATCCGTTCGTTTAAAGTTTGGTCTTTTCGTATCAACAGGTATAATAATATACAAGTGTAAAATGTAGGGATAATATATGATCAACACATGAAATACCACGTATAAGGCCATAATGCCAAAACCCATACTCTGTAATTTTGTAGAAATCATATACTACGTATTTTCATGAAACTGATGTTATGGTTTACAAAATATATATAATTAAATATGATTTGATAACATATTAACCTATATATGAACATAAGCCTTACAATTTCCCATCATAGAGACTTTACAGAAAACTGTGAAAGCCATTTTTGTAAAACTCAAACAACGTAAAATAGAAATTGGGAAGGAAGAGATTACCATGTAGAGTATAAATTAGTAGGCTTAGATTTCTCACTCTCAATTCTCTTTCACAGACTCACAATTTCTCTCTGACAAACTCTCTCTGACTTTCTCTCTGTGAATAGTTTATAGACTTAGCAATAATGAAAGGAGAATACGTAGAAATATCAACTGAGCCTTTATGCGCAGAGTTGAGGTCAGTTGCTCCATACATGGTTTAACTGCCCTCAACTCCCCTTAAGGCCTCATTTGGCTAGCCTTGAAGGCTTATACCCAATTAATTTAATAAATTCATTTATCATATAGTTTAAATCATGTCACACCCACTTGCACAATAAATCAAATATCTTATTTAATTTAATATAAATAAAATATAATAATTTCTCATAAATTCACATAGTCATATAATTAATTTCTCATTAATAAATAATGTCAAATTATTAACTCTCTAATTAATAATTAAATTAATTAAAATAACATCATGCTTAATTAAATATTTCATTTAATTCAATAAGCTCACATAAATACATATTTGAATAATAATTATTCTCTAGATTAATTTAATAAATGTAACACATATAATTAAATTAATCTACCATAATTGCATCAATTAATTATTTAATCCAATAATTAAATCATCAAAAAATATTTATTTAATTCAATAAATATTAAAATTAATTTACAAAATCTCGTTTGTCACATCTTTCCCCCCTTAAAAGGATTCTGTCCCCAGAATCACGACTCAATAAATTTGACCCGTTACATTCTCCCCCCCCCCCTACAAAGGGACAGAATCGCTTACACATAATTAAGTAAATAAATGAGGGTAATTCTTCATCATATTCTCTTCGAGTTCCCACGTAGCTTCTTCAGCGTTGTGGTTCCTCCAAATTACCTTGATAGAAGGTATAAATTTATTTCGGAGAACTTGTTCTTTTCGGTCGACAATTTGGACAGGAATTTCTTCGTAAGATAAGTCTTTCTCAAAATGCAGGGGTTCGTATTCAATTACATGCTTGTAATCGGCTTTGTAGGGTCGTAACACAGAAACATGGAAGACGTTGTGGACATTCTCGAGTGCTGGAGGTAAGGCTACCTCGTACGCAACTTCTCCGATTCTTCTCAGTACTTCAAATGGTCCAATGAATCTTGGGCTCAATTTCCCTTTCTTTCCAAACTTGATCTTTCCCTTCCAAGGAGAGACCTTCAAGAAAACATAACTACCTGATTCAAACTCGATATTTTTACGATGTGGATCAGCATATTTCTTCTGTCGATCTTGAGCTGCTACCAATCGTGCTCGGATCACTTTGACTATTTTTGTCGTCTGTTGTACCAATTCTGGCCCTAGCAATTGTCTTTCACCAACTTCATCCCGAAGGCGGAGTTACGCACTTTCTGCCAGATAACGCTTCGTAAGGCGGCATGCCAATACTAAGCGTGGTAATCTTGTTGTTGTAGCCGAACTCTACTAACGGTAGGTGATCATCCCAATTTCCTTTAAAGTCCATCACACAGGTTCTTAGCATATCTTCTAATGTCTGAATCGTTCTTTGGCTCTGTCCGTCTGTTTGAGGGTGGTAAGTTGTACTCATTTGCAATTGCGTACCCATGCATTCCTAAAGACGTTTCCAGAAATTTGATGTGAAGCGCGGATCTCTATCAGAAATAATTGACACCGGAACTCCGTGTCTCGAAACAATCTCTTTTACGTATAACCTCGCCAACTGATCTAAATTGAATCTGATTTTGATTGGAAGGAAGTGTCGCGGATTTCGTCACACCGGTCAGCGATAACCCATATTTGCGTCAGAGCCTTTCCGAGTCGTCGGAAGGCCAACCACGAAGTCCATTGTAATATGTTCCCATTTCCATTCGGGATCTCTAACGGTTGTAGCAATCCACTCGGTCTACGATGTTCTCGCCTTCACTTTCCGACGTCGTGACACTTGGCAACACATTCTGCAACATCACATTTTAAATTCGGCCACCAGAAATGTTGTCGAAGATCTTGATACATCTTGGTACTACCAGGGTGAATCGAATATCTTGAACTATGAGCCTCACTTAAAATTTCTTCCTTAATCTCTTGTACAGGCGGAACCCAAATTCTACTTTCAAATCTTAGTATTCCTTCCTTATCCATCTTAAATCTCGGTTCAGTTCCTTCAGATAACTTCTTTGTCACCTTTTTACATTCTTCGTCCTGAAGTTGAGCCTCCTTTACTTTATCTAGTAGAGTTGTACCAGATTGCATCTGAAATAGTTTTCTCATCAATCTCCATTGGATACTTCACTTCCAATTCTAGTTTCTCCATTTCCACAATTAGCTCCTCCTGAGCAGTCAACATCATCAATTTCTCATAACCCTTTCTACTTAAGGTGTCGGCAACTACATTCGCTTTACCCGGATGGTATAAAATCTCACAGTCATAATCCTTGATTAATTCCAACCATCTTCTTTGACGCATATTTAAGTCCTTCTATGTGAAAATATATTTCAGACTCTTGTGGTCTGTATATATTTCATACTTCTCCCCGTAGAGATAATGCCTCCAAATTTTCAAAGAAAAAACAACTGCAGCTAACTCCAAGTCGTGGGTCGGATATCCCTTCTCGTAATCTTTCAATTGTCGTGATGCATACGCAATGACTTTGCCGTTTTGCATCAGCACACAACCAAGTCCTTTATGCGACGCATCACTATAGACAACAAAATTTCATGTATCATCCGGAAGAGATATCATAGGTGCCATTCTCAACCTCTTCTTTAATTCTTGAAATCTCTCCTCACACTTCTCCGTTCAAACAAATTTCACAGCTTTTCGAGTTAAATTAGTTAACGTAGTTGCAATTTTGGAAAAATCTTGAATTAATCTTCTATAATATCCTGCTAATCCAAGGAAACTTCTTACCTCCGACGGTATCCTTGGCTGATCCCAGTTAATAACGGCTTCTACTTTGGATGGATCTATCGAAATTCTATTTTTATCGATCACGTGACTAAGAAATTGTACTCGCTCGATCCAGAATTTGCATTTCAAAAATTTAGCAAACAACTTTTCCCTTCTCAATATTTCCAATGTTAATCTCAAATGTTCTTCATGTTCTTCTTTGGTTTTCGAATAAACCAAAATGTCATCTATAAATACCACTACGAACTTGTCCAAAAACGGCTTAAACACACCATTCATTAGTCTCATAAATGCTGCAGGAGCATTCATTAGACCAAACGACATTACCAAAAATTCGTAGTGACCATATCGCGTTCTGAACGCTGTCTTCGGTACATCCTCTGGTCTCACCTTCAATTGATGATAACCGCTTCTCAAGTCTATCTTGGAAAAGTATCTCGCTCCATTCAATTGATCAAACAGGTCGTCGATCCTCGGTAATGGATATATGTTCTTAATCGTGACCTTATTCGGTTCTCAGAGTCAGTCGATGCAGTCGCGTCGATCCATCCTTCTTTTTCATAAACAACATCGGCGCTCCCCACGGCGATACGCTCAGTTGAATGTACTTCTTGTACAACAATTCTTGTAGTTGTACCATTAATTCCTTCATCTCTACTGGTGCCATTCGGTATGGTGCCTTCGATATTGGAGCAGTTCCGGGCGCCAAATCGATCACGAAATCTACCTCTCTATCTGGCGGAAGTCCTGGTAAATCCTCTGGAAATACGTCGACGAAGTTCCTCACAATCGGTATTTCTTCTACCTTTGGATTCTATTTTCGACTATCGACTATGTAAGCTAAGTATCCTACACAGCCTCGTCTTAACAACTTCCTGGCCTGCATCATCGTCAAACAACTCGCTTGTCTAGGTGACTTGCTACCATAAAACACAACCTTTGACGAGTCATAAGGTTATCGCTTCTTTTGGCAATCAATTCTGACCTGTAATTGAATAACCATCCATTCCCAAAATAACGTCAAATTCCCCAAGTCGAATAGGGATAAGATCTACGTTCATGATATTACCCTTAATATCCACTCTACGGTTCTTATGTCGTATTTTAATGGGATTATTTCTCTTTCACAATTTCTATGTTCATGGGGTAATCCAATTTATTCTTAGGCAAATCTAAATTGTGACAACCCCAAAATAGGTCCATTCCATCCAACCCATTCTGAGTCGCCAAATACATGGTACAGAAAATAACTACAACTTTATTACAACAATTGTCGTGCAAAATACAACAACACATATACTATGAGTTTGGATACAAATATATACCAAATGTGACACATGTCCCAACCGTGGACAACACCTCACAGTGACACCTTACATAAAGGTATAGTCAAAAACTATTTTAGAAACTAAAATCTTTGGGAAGTGCTCAAGGAAACCTTCGTACATGGGAGGCCATGCTTCTAGGTTATGATAGATATCATATGGGCACAGAATTATCCTTGGTTGACCCAATAGACCCCAAAGAAAAATGAGAAGATTACTATCATATTCTTCCCAATGGTGAGTCTTCTCTTGATTTATCATTATCTCCACTGTCTCAAATTGAGAATTATACTTCAAACAAACACCAAGATTATATAGGTAGTGCTCAGTAAATATACTCGACAGTGGATGAGCACAACCTCATCTTATGATGACATGAGGTTGTATGTCATTAGACATCTTGTATGATAGTGGCAAAATACCCTTCCAACGTTGGGTTCGCCTCTCCTATATGATTCACCAAATATAACTACTAAAAGATGTATACAACACACTTGTCTATATTGTTTAGGAGAACTCCACGACTAGAGACCACCGCTCTATTCCTTGTTACCCCAGCTTCGACCCAAATTTACACTTTTATTACACGAAAGGAATTGTGAAAGCAAAAAGGGTGAGCACAACTAACTTCGATAAAGAATATCATGACTAAAGATAATTAAATTATCAATAGCCTTCATCAATAACAAATCAGAGATTTAGAACATATGGTAGATGATAAAAATTTCAACCATAGTTTCAGCGGAACGAGCAATCGATTACAAGAGTCAAATAGAGTATGAAGTCTATTATCTTCTCCATGTTAAAATCCACCAACAATGTTTTATCCTCAGTAACATCAATCAACAATTACGGTCCACAATCATATGAATAACTTCATAATCATAATTGTAGTTCTAAATTCCTCTCTCTCATCCGGACGAAGATAATTTTCATCACCTATCTTTACTTGAAACATCAAAGATCATGGTTACACCAAATCACATTTCTGCTTCATAATCATACTAATAACTTCATCTTTTCACTGACCAAAGATATTCATTTGTATCACCAGTTAGTCATGTTCATCTCAACACCTGTTCATCTTTGTACTACTGGCCAAAGATATTCAACAACATGTCATATTTGCACTACGGGCTAAAGATATTCATCAACAATTCATCTTTGCACTATAGGCCAAAGATATTCCTAAACAGTTCATATTTGCACTCTGGGGCCAAATATATTCATCAACAGATTCATATTTGCCTACAGGCCAAATATATTATTATCTCAAAAAATATATAATCATTTGAAATTTATATAAACAATAATTATAACCATGTTGATCATTTCACCTTTGCACTTAAGCTAAAGATATTCAATTATAAGTTCAATGGTCACGATCATATCAGTCAACAATTCAACTTTGCACTACTGGCCAAAGAGAACACATAGTCATGATCATACCAAAAATCTACCCATCTTTACACTCAAGTCAAAGAGAAATATCATCATTAGGGTTATAAAAATGTTATATATGATAATAAAAATAATATGATCAACATACAGTTTTAATCTCAAGAGTAATATTCATAAATCAACTATAATTTGGTTAAAAAAAGAAACCAATTTTGTCATGAATAGAAACTCGTGAATAGTAACCCATGAATAGTAACTTCGTGAATAGTAACTCATGAATAGTAACTCGTGAATAGTAAACCCGACACAAAAAAGTAGAATTTCTACAATAAAATCCTTACCAATATTTCGGTATAATGATATTGAAATAACATTTCTTAAATTTTAAACAATTTATTTTAATTGTTTACACTTTACTAAATAATGCATTTAATCATTCTAAAATGCCAAACTCATAAGATTTCATCACAATAACCAAAACCCTCTTCAAAAATCTGCATATAACTCATGTATGATTCTTAAGCCATAAAATCATATTTTCCAATTTTCTTACTTCACATAACATATTTAATTCATTTACTCATAACTAGTCCATTTTCATGAAAAATACCAAATCAGTTCCAAAAATATTTCTTTTCTGGGATTTAGCAAAATATAGTCCCATATTGAACATATATTTTTCTCATAATTTTTAAAATTCATTTACTATTTTTCATATGGCCAAAATCGCCGAATATTTAGACATTTATCATAAATTGTACTTTTATCTAAAAATTACAAAATTCACAGAGTACATTGATATTATATAGATGTACTCCCAATAAAAATTTCATCAATTTTGGAGTTAACCACAATGAGTTATTAAGCGGTTACTTTTAAAATAGTCTTTTCTCATAAAATTCATAACTCTTAATCTATACATCCAAAAATCACCATTTTTGGACACAATCAATAAAACTCATCAAAATAACATTTCAAATTTTTCCAGAATTTTTTGAAGGTCGGAAGATGTACGAACTGAAAAACATAATAACCCTTAAAATCCCTTACTATCCACTTACCTCAAAAGCGGAAAGACTTACATTTGGATATCGGATGTGGCTTGAAGGAAACTTGCATCGATGAATATCAACTCACCAAGTATCTAAATACTCACAAAATACACTCAATAATCTAGAGAGAAAAGAGAGAAAGCTTATGTTTCTGGTGTGATTTTCAATTCTAACTTAGCCCTCTATTTATAGGAAAATTTTAGCAGACTTGACTTTTAACTTTGATGGCTTTACATTACTTATTCCCACCCACCACATTTGAAATAAAATTCAACACATTTCTTCACCAACCACAAGTGGGGCCCACTCAATTCTAGAATTTTCCACCAAAATGCTAAATTCGGATACTTCAACAATTTCTAAACCATTCACCTCTTAAAATTCATAACAAATCATACTTTCATTTTTAACGGTTCAAAATTTGTGGACATATACTCAACTTATATATGTATAACATATCCAAAAATTACAACGATCCAGCGATTCGGATTAAAAATTATAACTCACATAATATATTTCAAAACACTTGGTTTAATTTTTAATACCTTCATTCCGACAAAAATACTAATAAAATACCTCAACATTAATTCCTTCATTTATAACCACATAAATAAATCCATCATTTATATCCACATCAAATAAATATTTTCTTATCATATAAATCAATAATTAATTATTCACAAATAATATTACGAAATCACAATTATGATGACGGTAGTTCCCAGGAAGAGGGGCTTTCCAATAAAATTTCTCCTTCTTGACGCTTGATTAGGTTACCAAACCTCTCCTTGACAGAACTTTTTAGACATTGCCAATAATGCTATCTAATAATATTATTCAAATAATATGAATTATTGATCTGATAATGAGAAATATTGTGCAGTGATAATTATTGAAACAACAATAATATAAAATATCAACGCAGCAATTATTGAATCAATAAAATAAAATATTGAGCAAGTAATTCTTGTAACAATTATTGAGTAGTGCCTTCTTACGTAAGAATCAATAATTCAAAATCTTATGTATACTGGTGTCTTCTTTGTCTTGACAACGCAGCGTGTTACTTTATTTTACCAATCGGGTATTCCAATAGTGTTAATTACTTGAACGATTACGCCAATTTATTTATAAAAACTTAATTTTGTCATTTTCTTCATCCGAGCGGTTATTACATTATGGGGCCCATAAATGGTTTACTTGGTTATACGAATATTCCCAAACGGAAAAGAATATTCCACGACCAAACGAATATTCTCCGAATGACAATGAATATTTTATAACCACTTGTATATTTTGAAAAAAATTCATATATCACCCTTAACTTTAACTTTTATCAATTTAACCATTTACTGAATAGTAATTATAAGAAAAATTGAATCCTTTTATTTCATAAATTTCGGGGTCTTACATAAATTCTTGGCAAAATTATCGGATATAAAGGAACAAGTAGCACCCGAATCAAATAAAACATAAGAATTAATTTTATTGATCGGAATGATACCTGACACCACATCACGAGATTGAATCGCATCTTGCCGTGCGTCATTATTGAAAGTCCGAAATGGTTGATTCGATTTGTTGCGGTTGGTCCGGTGATAGTTAAGGCATTTCCGCTATTATTTCCCCGGTTTCCTCCTGATCCTGACCCTCCCGATCCCTTCTTGGGACAGTCTCTTGCCAGATGGTCCTTCGAACCACAAGTGAAACAAGCACCCTTCTTTGGGTTTGGACAGTTTGGTGCTATGTGGCCTTCCTGACCACAATTGTAGTACACTCTTTTTCCTTTCATACAAACTCCCAGATGGGCTTTCCATGGTGTCGGGCATGCTTCGATTCTTTTCTTACGACTACCATGCTGATTCCCCGATGATGAGTTGTCATTCCATCTTTTCTTATGATTAAAATTTCCACCTCATGTGCCACTTCCACTAGCCTTTTTATTTACTTCACCTTCACTCTTCTTCTTCTTCTGATCTTGATTGTACTTGGTCACCGCATCGCTTCCTCCTTCAAATGAGGATGGCCTTTTCGATACTTCAAAGCAAATGTGTTTATCTGAAACATTAAAACTTTCTTTGTATACCCAAGGCTTTAGTCCTGATTCGAATCTTACGGCTTTTCTCTCGTCGGTGTGTACTTGATGCGGGCGAACCTTGCCAACTCATTGAATTTAGCCGGCGTAGTCGAATGCGCTCATGTTTCCTGCTTGATTCCGAAATTGAACCTCCATCCGATTCTCGCGAACTAGTTGGGAAATACATTTGAAAAATATCTCTTTAAATCTCTCCCACGTAATTACACCTTCACCTCCTCGCACTTTGTTTGCTTGCCACCAGTAGCTAGCCTCAGACTTTAGCATAAACGTTGCAAAAGCGGTCTTCTGGTCTTCTCTAACCCTAGCAACGTCGAAAACCTTCTCCATTTCCATAGCCCACGTTTGAGCCTCGATTGGGTTCATGGAACCTTTGAACTCTGCCAGTCCCACCGCCTTGAAGTCTTTAAACGTTGTGTTTGGTGGAGCTTGAGGTTGATTATTCATGGCTCCAATCAGTAAGTTCACCAACTGCTGAACAGGATTAGCATTGGCATTGTTGTTATTTATTGACTCTTCCTGAGTTGGTTGACGTGGTTGTCTTCTTCTTGGCGGCATAATTCTGTTAAATAAACGCTTATTAGAACTTTATTTATTTTTCTAAATAGTTAAGGCATTACTTAACAATTTAACATACGCATTTAACACATCATCTCAAACAACTTGCTATATATTCATTTAAATCAAAAGTTTTAACATCGGACTATAGCATCACTGCTATTTACATCAACTATCCTGGAATAAAGAATTCACAGGATTTAAACATTTAAAATATTCTTTCGTTCATAAACACGTCAGAATTTACATCTAAAACTAATTAAGTTCTTCACATAATTAAACAAATCATATCACTATCGATCAAGGTACTGATTAGCCTTGCTACGCTCCTCTTCTAAGATGCAATCCATCATGTACAATGGTAGTCCTTCAAACTGGATTGGGTACCTCAAAACTCGATCTTGGGTCTCATTCATTGCCTTGTTAAGTGTAGAATATGTCTCCCCAATATTCTCCTTCTTTGCACGACCATCATCTTCTGCACGACTAACTCGACGTGATTCTCTTACCCAGCCTTCCTCTGCTATTTTTAGTCTTTCGGAGGTTTCCTTCAGTTCCTTCTTTAGTTTCTCTATCTCCTCGGTCTTATCTTCGGTTTGACCCTTCTCATGGACCAAATCCCATTCTACATTTTCCAGTCATGAGTGAAGAGTCGAAATCTCCTCTCCTTACGCTTCTGAAGTAATATCTTTGAATAACCGTTTCGCTCGGTCAAATCCACGGACCTCGTCTAGTAACTCTCTACGTTATGGTGCGTATAACGTGTCATACATCTCGGCATCAACGGTGTCTGCGTGGTAACTCCTCTTCTTCCTCTTCCTCTTCCTCAACAAATTCCTCCTCGGGATCGGTCTAGGGTTTATGCTCCCGACCAACAACGGTGATCAATGGAGATGATTTCCTCTCTGCACCACCGCTCCTAACGATATGAATGTCTAAGGGCTCCTCCTCTCAGCCGGTACTATAGGTACACAGGGTTCCTCCTCGATGGGTACTATAGGTACAGCGGGGTTCTTCCTCCCGACTTGACTAGTTTCTCAACATTCGACATCCCCGACAACAAAATTTTAAGTTTTAGTTACTAAGTCGTATCATCTAACGCATAGTTTAACACATAAACACATAAGGTCTTTTATTATCTTCAATGAATTACAGAAATTCATTTCTTATAACTCGATAAGAGTTTTCCATCACTATCTTCTTTCTATAAGGCTACTACCTAAGGTTGTTCCCCCACCTAAGGTTCATAACCTACAGCTTTGATACTAACTTGTCACACCCCCAAATCCGGGTACTTCAATTCCACGGGATTTGGTGTTCACTGTAAAATATCATCTATCTATTTATCTACCCATAATAAATGCAAGCCATGCAATAGATAGAATAAAAATCTTCCCCTTAAGGGTTACACCATCATAATAATAATAATACAATCCCAGGTTAAACTAACCTTAAACATCTGTGCGGAATCATAAACAATTAAGTCTTAAACAACATCATTAACTCAAGTCTTAAACATAAATACATCATCTAATAAAATAACAAGTCTTCATAACTTTTTAACCTTGCCCTTGCCTTTACTAGTGGAAGGTTCGTCGGTTCTTTCGTTCTTAACTGCAATGTTATTATTAAGCAAGAGTGAGCACGATTCTCCACAAGTATAACAATATAACAATGAATAATAACATGCGAGAGAAATAATAACTTTTGAAATAAAAGCTCAACTTTTGAATCAAGAATGAATAACAAGAATCAAAAGATTTCTGAGGGTCATAAGACCTTGAACTATGTCCTAGGTTATCAAAGGTTATACTTGAAACCTTTAACAGTCATAAGACTATGGACCTTTCTACTCGTACTTAGGGGGATCAGCCCTTAGTTACTATGCACAATATTTTAACGCTAACGCATAAGTAAATCCCTTTGCAGGGTTGTTCATCTCGGTTTGACATTCGAGTCCGCACCAAAGGAAGTTTGGTTTGGATATTTCAATAAGGGTTCTGAAATTTAGAACGTTCATCAACTAAGGACTAGTTAAATCAATAAAGTTCACTAGTCTAATAAGGTTCAACAATAATCATATTCGATTTGAATAATAATCTCAAGAAGTATACAATAGGACAATTATTGTATAACTGAATCATGCTTTGAAAAGATAATCAATCTTTAATATAACATTTGAACTTGAATAATAGTAATGATAATTTACTAAAGAGGTAAATAATAAACTTGAACAATAATGACAAGTAGGGTTAGGAAACTTGCCTCGTGCGTAGATTACACTTTAACTAAGCACGTTCTTTGAATTTAATCATACATACCATTCACATTCACAATACCAGTTAATTATAACTTAACTAATCATCAATGATCATTCTTTTGTCTAAACTTTGGTTATGACTATACTTAGTCAAATTATCACATTTCCTGTCACATAAAATCACTTTATGAATAATAATTTAAGTATGTATTCCATAACTCAATCTACATGTAATTATGTTATTTACATGTTAAACATCTATTTTATCACCACATTATACTTCTAACATGTTTACATGTTCATTACATTAAGTTACTTATACATTGCTAGACTTAACATTTTAAAAATAATTCATTCTGAACTTTCTGGAGAGTGGCGTTGCGGCGCCCACATATTACCTGTATTGTAAAAACCTTTATGCGGTAGCGATAGTATTACTGACGGAACTAATAATGACTGCTGACAAGGCGTTAACTTATGTGTGACAAGTTAGGCCGCAGTGCTGCAGCGGCAGCATGCGTGAACCGCTGATACTGCAATTCGCGAAAATTGCAGAACACAACCAAAAACTCCATTTAATTTACTACTACACGAATTTAATCATACCCACATGTTATAATTCATATATAATCAATACCCAACACTTATAAAGTGATTTTAACCCATTAAAACACATAATCACAGAGCTAAAATCTATAATTTCACTGACTTTGATGTTCTTGAAGGTTTTGAAAATAAAACATGAAAATTGACACTACTGGATTAAGTTATAACAAAGAATCAGTTACGTTTAAAGTTTGGTCTCTTCGTATCAACATGTATAATAATATACGAGTGTAAAATTTAGGGATAATATATGATCAACACATGAAATACCACATATAAGGCCATAAGGCCAAAACCCATACTCTGTAATTTTTTAGAAATCATATACTACGTATTTTCATGAAACTGATGTTATAGTTTACAAAATATATATAATTAAATATGATTTGATAAACATCTTAACCTATATATGGACATAAGCCTTACAATTTTCCATCATAGAGACTTTACAGAAAACTGTGAAAGCCATTTTTGTAAAACTCAAACAACGTAAAATAGAAATTGGGAAGGAAGAGATTACCCTGTAGAGTATAAATTAGTAGGCTTAGATTCCTCACTCTCAATACTCTTTCACAGACTCACAATTTCTCTCTAACAAACTCTCTCTGATTTTCTCTCTGTGAATAGTTTATAGACTTAGCAATAATGAAAGGAGAATCGTAGAAATATCAACTAAGCCTTTATCTGCGAGAGTTGAGGTCGATTGTTCCATCATGGGTTTAAGCGCCATCAACTCCCTTAAAACCTCATTTGGCTAGCCTTAAAAACTTATACCCAATTAATTTAATAAACTCATTTATCATATAGTTTAAATCATGTCACACCCACTTGCACAATAAATCAAATATCTTATTTAATTTAATATAAATAAAATATAATAATTTCTCATTAATAATAATGTCAAAATATTAAATCTCTAATTAATAATTAAATTAATTAAAATAACATCATGCTTAATTAAATATTTTATTTAATTAAATAAGCTCATATAAATACATATTTGAATAATAATTATTCTCTACATTAATTTAATAAATATAACACATACAATTAAATTAATCTACCACAATTGTATTAATTAATTATTTAATCCAATAATTAAATCATCGAAAAATATTTATTTAATTCAATAAATATTAAAATTAATTTACAAAATCTAGTTAAATCACAATTTTTTGGTATTTGGTAGCCGAAACTCTAAAAAGCAAAATGAAGAATAGAGCCAAAGCTACATCTTAATTTCAACAAAAATTAACCCCAACTAACATGTATAACTTCACGTAATTACACATAAATACTAACAATCATCCATAAGCTAATTATTAACAATTGAAAAACGATTTTAGAAACACTGTTTATCTTAAAAACCAAGATTTTAAAACTCAAAACTCCATTGATGATATATCTTGATACAGTGACTGTAATTCCATGCTTATAAGCAAATAATACCTTTGAAATTACAAGCTTACCAATATATAGCCCAATTAACATGTATAGTTCAATTTCTCAGTTAGTATACAATTATATATATAACCTTTGATAAATTCTATACTCGAAGTTAAATACTCACTTTGCGTTTTCACTTTGTGAAAACCAATTTCTTGAATATGTAATTTAGCATACCATCATATTTATATATTAAACATACAATTATATATAAATATATATATATATATATATATATATATATGCTAGTATAACAATTATAACAACAAAACACGTAATTCCCTAACCAATTATACCAACATAGCTTTTACAGAAATTTTGGTAAAACTCTTATACACAGTGATATACCAGAAAACAGAGACTACCAAGTTCATAGGAAAATGGCTTAAAACATATCTACGTACATACGTTAAGGTTTTAAGAACCTACCTTTTTGTTGCTTTAGAAAACTTGTAAATCACTGATGATAATCTTGACAATCTCAAAGCTTTCCTCTCTCTGTCTCTCTCTCAACTATCTCAGACAACTTCAAATTTTGATTAGGCTTAAGCCAAAATAGCATATACGTAACTAAAATAAAACAACGTATTAGCTTAAAACATACAAAACCGACGCCACACTTATTACCCTAATAATATATCGGTTACCATATATATATATATATATATATTATTTATTTAATAATTTAAATTTAAAAGAAACCCAAAAGCCATAAGGCTTCGTTTGGCAACCCATTTAAAAATTAAGGATTAATACTTAAGCCTTGTTTGGCAAAGAACTAAATTAAACTACTTTAATTTATTTTAATAACTCTTTATAACATGGTTATTTGTCACTCTTTATGAAATAACAATTTATTAAATAATTCACTTAATCACATAAGTCACATTAATTATTTAACAAATAAATAATTAACTAAATCAAATTGAACAATTATTTATCAATTAATAAACACATCCAATAAATATTTATATAAATCAATAAATATTTATAATTTGCATTTAAAAAATCTGGAATGTTACAATATGAATTATTCATCTGATAATGGGAACTACTATGCAGTGACAATTATTGAAACAACAATAATATAAAATATCAACGCAGTAATTATTGAATCAATAAAATAAAATATTGAACAGTAATTACTGTAACAATTATTGAGTAGTGCCTTCTTACGTAAGAATCAATAATTCAAAAATATAGTGCAATACCGTGTGCTACTGTGCAACCACGTGTATTACTGTATTTTAACCACCAGGTATTCCAACAGTGTTAACGGTAAAAACTACGTCGTTATTTATAAAAACTCAAATTTGTCGTTTTCTTCATCTGACAGTTATTCCGTTATGGGGCCCATAAATGGTTGTGCCGTCGTACGAATATTCCCCGACAACAAGAATATTCCACGACCAAACGAATATTCCCCGACAACAATGAATATTTTATAACCACTTGCTTATTTTGCAAAATTTGTACATTTCACCCATAACCAAAGCATTATATCAAATTAACACCTTATTAATTCAAAATAATGAATAGAGGAAATTCAATTTTATTTATAATAAGTTGGGGTCTTACAACCTCCTCTCCTTATGAAATTTCGTCCTCGAAATTGACGTACGTACCTGGTGTTTCGAAAAGGTGAGGATACCTCGCTTTCATTTCTGATTCCAACTCCCAGGTCATTTCTTCACTAGCATGGTTTCTCCACAAAACCTTAACTCGTGGTATAACCTTGGTGCGTAGGACATGATCTTTCCTATCCAAGATCTTAACAGGTACCTCCTCGTACGTTAAATTTTCGGCTATCTCATCTGGTTCTAACTCAATAATGCGGTTCGGGTCTTTCACATATTTACAAAGCATAGATATGTGAAAAACATTATGAACACGAGACATGCTTTGAGGTAATGCGAGTCAATAGGCCACATTTCCTATTCAGTCAAGAATCTCAAATGTACCAACAAATCTTGGATTAAGCTTTCCTCTCTTCCCAAATCTTGTAACTCCCTTCCATGGAGAAATACGTAACAATACATGATCCCCAATATTAAATTCCACGTCCTTTCGATGAAGATCCGCATAACTCTTTTGTCAATCATGTGCCGTTTGTATACGTTGTCGAATCATTTGGATCTTTTCTGTAGTTATGCGTACCAATTCTGGTCCCAATAATATTGCTTCTCCCACCTCATCCCAGCATACTGGAGAGCGACACTTTTGTCCATACAATGCTTCAAATGGAGCCACACCCATACTTTCCTAATAACTGTTGTTGTAGGAGAATTCCACCAATGGTAGGTACTTATCCCAACTCCCTTTGAAATCTAGGACATAGAGTCTTAATAGATCTTCAAGAGTTTGAATAGTCCTCTCTGATTGTCCATCTGTTTGAGGATGGTATGCCAAACTGAATCGTAAATCCATGCCCATAGCTTTCTGCAAGCTAACCCAAAATCGTGAAGTGAATCTTAGGTCACGATCCGAAACTATGGATACTGGCATGCCATGAAATCTCATAATCTCATTCACATACATACGAGCAAGACATTCAAGGGAATAAGTCTCCCGTATAGGCAAGAAATGAGCAGACTTGGTTAATCTATCAACAATAACCCAAATCGCATATATGCCTTGAGAAACCTCTGGAAGACACGTAACGAAATTCATAGTAATGTGTTCCCACTTCTATTTCAGAATCTCAAGTGGTTCCAATGGACCCTTTGGCACTTGATGCTCCGCCTTTACACGTTGACAAGTTAAACACCTCGAGATAAACTCCATAATCTCTCTCTTCATATTGCTCCACCAAAATGTATGTCGAAGATCATGATACATTTTGGTACTCCTAGGATGGATTGCAAACGATGTGTTGTGTGCCTCCATCATGATTCTATGCTTCAAGTTAGAATCGTGAGGAACACAAAGTCTGAAGTTGACTCGAAGTATTCCTTCTTCATCGATTCTTGCTTCTGGAATAGCACCTTCTCGTACTTTCTTCTTCATACGCATCTGCTCTATGTCCTTAGCTTAAACAGCTTTAACTTTATCGATTAAAGTCGGTTCTACTCGTATGCTTGATATCATCACATGGGTACTTAGAGCCTTTACCTCTATCTCCATCCTTTACAAGTCATACAAAATGGGCCTTTGTGTTAACAACATTGCACTTGTACCCGCATATGATCTTCTACTCAATGCGTCAGCTACCACATTTGCTTTTCCAGGATGATATTGGATGGTATGGTCGTAATCTTTCAACAACTCGAGCCAACGTCGTTGCCGCATGTTGAGTTCCTTTTGGGTGAAGAAATATTTGAGGCTTTTATGATCTGTATAGATCTCCACTTTCTCCCCATACAGGTAGTGTCTCCAGATCTTCAACGCGAAAACGGTTACTGTCAACTCCAGATCATGAGTAGGATAATTTTTCTCATGTTCTTTGAGTTGTCGCGAGGCATAGGCTATGACCTTCCCATGTTGCATGAGAACACATCCTAACCCTTTGCCTGAAGCATCGTTGTAGATAATAAATCCATCCGAACCAGATGGTATTGTCAGAACAGGTACCAAAATGAGTCTCCTCTTGAGCTCTTGGAAACTCTTCTCGCATTCTACTCTCCATACGAATTTTGTATCTTTCCGAGTCAGCTAAGTTAATGGAGTAGTAATTCTAGAAAATCCTTTCACGAATCTCCGATAATAACCAGTTAAGCCCAGAAAGCTACGTACTTTGGTCATCGACTTCGGTTGCTCCCAACTTTTTATTGCTTCAACTTTCGCCGGGTCGACAGATACTCCATGTTTTGACACCACGTTCCCAAAGAATACTACTTCCTCAAGCCAGAACTCTCATTTTTTCAGCTTGGCGTATAACTTGTTATCACAAAGCCTTTGAAGTACCAGCTTCAAATGGCGCTCATGATCTTCACGGCTTTTGGAATAGATGAGGATGTCATCAATAAAGATAATAATGAACTGATCCAAATATTCCTTGAACACACGGTTCATCATATCCATGAAAGCAGCAGGATCATTAGTCAATCCAAAAGATATGACTAAGAATTCATAATGCCCATACCGGGATTCTCAAGGCGGGTCTTTGGAATATCCTCGCTTTTTAATCTTGGGTGATGATATCCAGAACGAAGATCGATCTTTGAAAAGAATTGTGCTCCTTGTAACTGGTCGAACAAGTCATCAATGCGAGGTAGCGGATACATATTCTTGATAGTGACATGGTTCGATTCCTGGTAGTCAATACAAAGTCGCATACTCCCGTCTTTCTTCTTTACCAATAACACAAGAGCACCCCAAGGAGATGTACTAGGATGAATGAAACTGATTTCCAACAACTTTTGAAGTTGGACCTTTAACTCCTGAAGTTCAATAGGAGCCATTTGATATGAGGTTTTAGAAATGGGCTTTATACCCGGTTCAAGGTCAATAAAGAATTCAACTTCACGTTCTGGGGGTAGACCGGGAAGTTCTTCAGGAAATACGTCAGGAAATTCACTAACAATAGAAATATTATTCAAATTTGACGTGTTTTTGTTCAAGTCCGTGATATGGGCTAAGAAAGCTTGACATCCATTTTTCAATAAACGAATAGCTTTATGGCTTGATATGACAGTGATTGACTTTAACGGTTTGGTTGTTTGAATTTGCATAACAGGTTGGTTAGGAATATGAAAACTAACAACCTTACGAAAACAATCAATTTTAGTATGATGAGTGGTTAACCAATCAATCCCTAAAATCACATCAAATGTAAGTATTTTCAACGAAATAAGATCGGCAAATAATGTGATGGTTCCAACTTGAATCAAGCAAAATTTATAAAAAATAGATGTAATGAAAGTTTCTCCTAATGGAGTCTCAACAGATAAGTCAATGTCTAATTTCTCCGGAGTCAAGTTCAAACTTTGAGCACAAGCATAAGAGATAAAAGAATGGGTAGAACCGGTATCTAATAAGGTATAAACTTCGCAAGAGTTTATGATTAGCTTACCTGTAATCACTTCGTTCGGGTTCCTCGCGTTTTGGGCGATCCATGACGCCTTTCGAAGAACCACCGAACTTTGACTTGTCAGGAATGACCTTTGCAGTCACCATCCCCGTTGAACTTGGTTTTGAAACAAGACATCTCTAGCTATATGACCTTCTTTTCCACAGTTGTAACACACCTTGGATTATTGTGGGCAGTTTGGGCTGATGTGTCCCTCTTTCCCGCATTTATAACAAACGACCGGTGCTCGTTCTCCTCCCGTAGAAACAGCTGGTGTTTGTGCTGACGTCTTCACGTTATCATTGTTGTACCTTCTCTTTTTGAAATCTCCCATCGACTCGCGTCTTCTACCATCATGGCCACGATTACCACCAGAGTGGTTACCACTTTTGTCCGAATGTTTTCCTCCTCGCTAGTTTTCATTGCTCCGATGATTGCTGCCACCGGTATGACCCTGGTTGTGGTCCCTCTGTTGAGCATACTCATTATCTCGCTCTAATAATTGTGCCTTGTTTACAACATCTGAATATAAATAAAATTTATGAGAGATAAGATATTGCTAAATCTCGGGTTTTAGACCTCTCAGAAATATCCTCGTCATTCGTTCCTCATTCTCTACCAAATGAGGTGCAAACCTGGATAACTCTGTGAACCTCGCCTCATACTGGGACACCGTCATGTTGTTTTGTTCTAGTCTAATAAACTCTACCTCTTTCATATGACGAATACTTTCAGGAAAGTACTTATCGTTAAACAGTTTCTGAAACATTTCCCAAAACATGTTGAGTGCGGCTGGATGGGTACGCTTCTGTTCCTCCGTGCATCCAAAGACATCAAATATCTTGGTAATTTGTCTGACCCACGTTTCCTCCTTGATCGGATCTGGCTTTCCCGTAAATTCTGGTGGTCCCAACTATTTGAACTGTTTGGCTGTGACAAGCTGCACATTGCTATCATTTCCACCCATATTTTGTACACGAGTCTCATGTAGGGTTTTTGGCACATCAAAGCAATGCACAGCGAAATATAAATTGAACAAAACAAAATCCGAAACCCAAACAGGATCCATGCGAAACAAAAATTAATTCCATGTGTAAGAGATTATACCGATTATGAAGCTGGAATTGATGCGATCGAATATCCAACGCAATCCGAATGAACTACGTCTCTACGGTATCCACACGAACGTCCGCGAACCATCTCACAATTCTGCAATAAAAGGGTGTTGCGGTACTAGCCACCAAAGGAAAGGATTTTCGAAATTTCTCTCTAGTCTCTCTCTAAGAGCTAGCTAGGGTTTTAGAGTTATGATTCGTTAACCCTAAAATAGTACTTTCATATATCATATATATAGCGGTTAAAAGGGATTAATTAAAACCCTTTTAAAATTTGAATTTATATATATATATATATATATATCTTAATTAAGTCTTACTTAATTAATATATCTATATATAAACTATCCTATTAATTTAAATTCGTAATTTAAATACTATCAATCATATTGACATATTTAAATCTTTACAATTTAAATTAGATCCCTTTTTAATTATGTTCTATGTGTGTGACCCTATAGGCTATTATTACGTTGGCAATAATTTTAAAATAATATTATAAAATTATAAACAGTGTGCGGCATCTAGTAATGTATCACTGCTACCCAAGTAATAATAAAATCGATGATTCGATACAACCTTTCCGTGAGCAATGTTTCAATGTAATTTAATCCTTTTAACCTTGACATCCTAGATTAAACTCGAGTCATGGAATATGTCATACTCTTCATAATTTAATTTAAGTTTTCTTGATCAATGAGTAGACTATATGAAACAAATCACTATTTGACCATGGTCATGCATTTCATAGTCCTACTCAATCAAGAGGCTAATGGATATCACCCCTAATAAATAGGAGGGTTAAATTCCATGTAGATCACTCATATTTCTCACACGATTCATGATGTACCCAATAATCACCTTTATAGTCTACCCTATTAAAGGTGACCTTTGATGATATCAAAGTACATAAATTCTCGTTTAGTAATATAGTGATTTCAGGTCGGAGGACCATTACATCATTGTCACTATGAGAATCGCTAATGACACTTCGATGCTCCACATAGAATTCTCATGGTGGAGTGCATCGATTACATCGTTCTCTAACACATACCTATGCATTGACTTAATATCTCATATATATTATGACCAATGAGATTTGGTCATCGGTCAATCCACATACTAGTCTCAATGCATCATTGTTGTCCTATCAACAATGATACTCGACTAGGGACATTTAAGAGCAATGATACTAATTGTAATTATATAATCTCATGTTCAAGTCACATACTTGAAACTATATAATTTGTATCACTATTCTAAGGAATTTATTATGTTAACATTTATATAACGCAGTAAATAAAACCATAATAAAATCATTCACTTACTCAATCAAATATAATATCAAAATGTTAAGCAATTATATAAAATAATTGGCCTCTAGGGCATAAACTCTAACATCTCCCTCGTCTACTTTTGCATGAACTGCAAAAAACTTCTAAACATCTCATCATTCATCATTTGTTCGGTAGTGTTATTTACAGGAAGAATATTGCCTTCCTGTTGCACGTTCCCCTGGGTGGTGATTAAAGGTGTCTCCACGGTCTCAGTCACTCCATTGTTAATATTTCCAGTTGCCATTCTCAAATACTACCACAAAACAAGGGTTAATTAACAAATCAACATATCACATATTATCCATATGCTCCGACTGACCAACCAAATAAGCTTAGGTATGACACACTAGCGAAGGATTACTCGTCTCTCCCTCCTAGTTCTATTCCCTGATCTCCGCCAGAGACCATATTCCTAAGATCTGATACCAACTGTGACGCCCCCAAAATAGGTATACATCACTCATTACGAGTCGCATGATGAAAACAAATACAACTTGATGTCTACAATTGTCGTGCAAAATACGATAACACATATACTATGAGTTTAAATACAAATATTGTCTAATAGACAGTATACAAACTCAAAAGGAGTCCTCATTACAATTATTGATACACTATTTTACAAAATAGTGAGGACTACTAAAACAACTATCCTGAACCATCACTCCATACCCCAGCTAGTTCCTGCTATGTTCTCACCTCCTGAGAAGAAAAATGGAACAAAAAGGAAAAGGGTGAGCGCAACTAGCCCAATAAAGAATATTATGACTAAGATAATATACAACAAATTATGATTAGTCTTCAATGGGGATAAATCTGATAGAACATAATAGACAACAAGTTTTAGATCAACAACTACAGCGAAAACAACAATCAATTAGAAGAGTCAAGTAGAGAATGAATTCTACTATCTTCTAAGATTTAAAAGTCAATCATCAATATTTTATCCCTGTAACATAAATCAATATACATCTTGAATCAAATATTCATCTTTGCACTACATGCCAAAGATATTCATTTGTATCACCAGTTGGTCATGTTCATCTCAACACCTGTTCATCTTTGCACTACGGGCCAAAGATATTCATCAGTTAATCATTCATCTTTACACTACAGGCCAAAGATATTCAGTAATATCATCATTTAGGACTGAGGATGATGAAAAATATCTTAAAGAAAACGAATATAGTGAGACAAAAGGACAAATATTAGGGATTCGTATTACAGTTTATCCAAGTTCAATAATACTCCATAATAACCAATTGTGAAGGAGAATTCAAAAATAAAGATCTAAACATGGATACAATCAAAGAGAGTAACCATAATAGACATCTTAGACAAAAAGGAGAAAATATCATTTTCAGTGAATAGTGTCGTATTCGTGAATAGTGTCGTATACGTGAATAGTAACCCCGACACAAAAAGATAGAAATTCCATAATAAAATTCATATCAATATTTCGGTATAATGATATTGAAAGAATAACATCATTATGAAGAAATTAACATCCCTTACCTTAAATGAACAATATTTCTGACTGGAATATCAGATGTAAAGCCGAAGGAAACTTGTACTGAATAACAACTCTCAAAGTTTCTAAATACTCACAAAATACGCTCGATAATATATAGAGAGAGAGAAAACTTGTTTCTGGTGTGATTTTCAATTCTAACTAAGCACCCTATTTATAGGAAAATGCTTAGAACGCCAAATGAGACTAAATTAATAAAATATTAATTTCCAAAATTTTCAAGCACGCCACTTTTGATCAGATTTCAGCACACCACAGTGGGGCCCACCAAAATCAGCCAATTCC
Organism: Panax ginseng; assembly: GCA_020205605.1. NCBI lineage: Eukaryota > Viridiplantae > Streptophyta > Magnoliopsida > Apiales > Araliaceae > Panax > Panax ginseng. Next base: position 49,976,654 of record CM035136.1, on the reverse strand, counting down.
ACACTAACCAAAAGTGGGGTCCACCCATGTTTTAAATAAAAACATTTATTTCTGAAACTTAAATAATTCATAATAAATAGCCAATTTATCAGAAAAATTCGAATCTCATGTTTATTTCATAAGAAATTAAATTCTCTACAACTTTGTAAGTTTAAGTTTTTCCAAATTCCAAACATAAAATGTCTGAAATCCACATACGGATGATTTTTAATACCTCCATTCTGACAAAATACTGATAAAATACCACAGCATTAATTCTTTCATTTATATCCACACAAAATAAATATATCCATCATTTATATCCACATAAAATAAATATATCCATTATATAAATAAATAATTAATTATTCATAAATAATATTATAGAATCACAATTATGACAACCATGTCGTTCCCAGGAAAGAAGGGGCTTTTCGATAAGAATTTCTCCTTATTGGCGCGCAATTAGGTGACCAAACCCCTTTCCTAGACATAACTTCCTTAGACATTGCCAATAATGCTATCTAATAATATTATTCAAATAATATGAATTATTGATCTGATAATGGGAACTATTGTGTAGTGACAATTATTGAAACAACAATAATATTAAATATCAACACAGACGTCGGGATTTTTAGATGTCCCTTTCCGTTTCTTGTTCTTTGGTGTTCTCATTTTTGGTGAGATTTGTTTGAAAAAACAAGTGAAAAAGGTCCGACATGTATAATGTCGACGATGGACTATTAAGAGTCGCCAGTTGGTTTTTTAAATGGTTGTACCAACACAACCGAGAAAAGGTTTGCACATTGACCCAGTGATGTGACACTGCTAAACGAGTCGGTGAAACCGAGATTCATTAGGGTCCGGGGACTTGGTTATGCAGATGGAAGGTGTTAGGCACCCTCCGACATCCGTGTTACCACGGTGACCGCCTCGTTTCAAGAAACTATTATCTGAATGTGTGTGTGTGGGTCAATGTGCTGTTATTTGGAAGTAGTGTGAGGTCTCGTTCGCACCTATATACACAGGGTTTGAATTTATTTACAAATTCAATTTTAAGCAAGATATGGCAGTGATGTTTTATAAAAGAGATTTTTTAAACCCTAATGCTCAATAGTAATTGAGACCTTTTACACTCCCATTTTATTAAGTGTTCGGCTTGATTGATTTTATTTTACAGATGCGAGGCATCCATACAAAAATAATGTACAAAGTAATGCCGACTTCCTCGTGGGTATGGAAACCATCTGAGGAAATTCGATACCTCATGAATAATTTACAATGAAGCCATACGGTGAAAATGTCCATCACGGGAACCGAATCTAGATCTAATGGGCTGAATCTGTGATCACATGATTCCTAGGCGCACATGATACCGCAATTTGTATGAAAGCGATGGCGGTATATATATAAAAAAGCTGTAAATATATATATACAGACATGATCACCAACCACGAACCACCTCCATGGGGGATCAAAAATGTAAATAAAGCTGTAAAAGCTATCAACCGCCACGGAGGAAACTCCAGGCGGGGTGAAACATAAATAAAGCTATAAAGCTATCAACCGCCATGGAGGAAACTCCAGACGGGACAAAATGTAATGAAAGTTGTACAAAGCGATCAACTGCCACGAAGTAAACTCAAGGTAGGACGAAACGTAAAGAAAGCTGTAAAAGCGATCAACCACCACGAAGTGAACTCCAGGTGGGACGAATATATATATATATTTATATATATATATATATATATAAGCAATAAACGCACCGGATGTAAAATCCAGGCTCATCGAACAAAGTTCGACAACAGTTCATATATATATATAAAAGCGAATAAACGCACCGGATGTAAAATCCAGGCTCATTGAACAGAGTCCGACCACAATTCATATATTTATATATATATATATATATATACAAGCGAGTAAACGCATTGGGATGTAAAATTCAGGCTCATCGAATGCAGTCGACACACGATTAATATATATAAATATATATATATATATATATATATATATATATTAAAGCGATGAGCGCTCCTGCATCAAGTTCAGGCTCATCGAACAAAGTTCGACACACAGTTCATATATATATATATATATATATATATATATATATATATATCTGGACTAACATTATTGAGTTATGCCTTGATTGAGCCTAGTCTTGATGCAGGCGTTTATTTGCTTTAATATATATATATATATATATATATATATATATATATATATATACAACCTGAAATGAAAACCACGGACCAAAGTCTGGGCAAATGCACGCAACACGACTATCAACGTGAAGAAGGGTGTGTGCAAAGATGAAGAGAAAGACTTTAAAGTGTGTGAGAAGGCTTACAGTTGACTGCCAAAGAAGACTTCTATATCTTTAAAGTGGGTAAACACTAGCTTTTGTAGGTACAAAAGAAGCAATATGTGAGCTCACAGGTGTTTAAAATGAGAAAGTACACTGTATGGGGTGAGTGCAGAGCAAATTAGGCACGGCTTCCTCGCCGTTTTCTCTTGCAAAATGGCCACCCCAAGCCCTCTATTTATAGAGGATGGAGCCGCAGGTGTACCTGAGGCAACCCGGGTGGGCCTGGGTTTCTCGAGTTGGGTCGTCTCGTAGTACGTGCACTCAGGCACTGTAATGTCCACTCGAACTTTCAAAAGTGCAATCCAAGCATCCGATTGAGGTATACAGGACCTATTTCGGACCGCCATTGTCGAGGGTTGTACAATGGCATAGGATTAGAGTTTGTACGAAGTCATTGAAGATGGGACGATGCCCTCCGGTCTTCAAGCTTCAAATTTTATCTATTACTCCGCACAATAGTCACTCGGGATTGGTTATCTTTGATTCTTGTGGGACATCATTGCGTAGAGATGTGTATGAAATGTTGAGACGACGTGGCATGGCATCTTGTTGGTGAGATGACGATGTAGCCCCTCACCGGTGTTATCGCTCCTTGGGTTTGAAATTTGTCAGCGACGTTGCTCGGAGCTTATTTGAGATTGAATTCTTGCATTTGTTGAAGGTCCTCATTGTCATCTTTGAGGTGTGCTGTCCTCCGGTGTTATCTCCGGTTGGTACAACGTATCTCATTATAGCGTAGAGATTGAAGTAGTTGCATTTGAAACAAGCATTTCCGGGTTATCGCCCAAACTTGCATTCCTTGGGGTTATCACCAAGGTTGGTGGCTATTCCCATGGTTGGGGCCGAGGCCCGGATACCTCGGGGTTATCTCCGAGAGTAATCGATCTTCTCGGTGTGTGTTCGGTATTGGATCTGCATGCCTCGGTTATTATCTCAGGGATGGAATTATTACTCCCAATGTGTGTTCTGGGGTTGATGCTAAACTTCCGGTAGTATCCGGTATGGATATGGATTATCTTTCAGGGTCCCCTCTTAAAAGACGAATCTTTCCTTCTACAATGTTAGTGATAGTAGTACAAAAAATTTTGAGTGTCTATAGATGTCCCTCTTTATCATACTCATGCATGGCGATGCATGGGTAGGAAAAAGAATCCTAGACACTTGAAACGCAACAAGACAAATATGGTACTATATGTAGCAACATGATGCAACTATATGATGCATGTGTACGGGGTCACCATGCAGATGGTTGCAGATCTGTTGGGTCGTGTGGATATTCTTGTACAGGAGACCACAGCTTCGCCTCCTTCTTCTGAGAGGGACGCCATGTTGGGCTTGTTAGCTCGCATATACCCTAACTTGTAGATGAGCTTGTATTTTCCTGCACAGACTAGCTAAGCCATTTTATCATGTACAGTTTAGATTGTATATATCAAACAGCATTATATATATAGCAGGGAAATATATTTTTGGATCACTTCCCTTTTAGATATGCTTTGCTACTTGCTTGATATTTTGTCTGCTGCTTCAGGGCTTGTGATCTTGATGTATTCTGAATTCCTCCTGGGTGGATGGACATTGAGTTATCTCTGGATAGTTCAGAATGGATCATCGATCTCTGTGTATCCCTACCATCTTTGGTGAGACCGAACCATGAATGGTTGCCTACGTACTCCTATTGAAGAGGAGATCAGGTCTGCGTAGTTCGAACCTGGTGTAAGAGGTTCAACGCTGTATATGGCAGAAATGGTGTAGGAATGTTTTTATTGTTTTTGTTTTTGTAAGGAAAAGGGTGGAAAAGTTTTTGTTGTTTTTGTTTTATTGCGACCGGGCCATATAAAATGGTTGCCTACATACTCCTATTGAAGAGGAGATTAGGTCGACGTAGTTCGCCCCTCAGGGCGAGAAGAAAAGTGTGATCCCATGTGCAGGTCAGAGTGCGGGGAAGAGAAAGTTTAATCCTAGGTTGAGGATAAACTGAAGGTACGAGAAGTTTTATCCCATGTATGGGTAGCCAAACTGCAAACGCAAGAGGTTCAATCCGTAGTGGGATGACCTAAGTCGTAGGAACGCAAAGGAGCCAGGCTGCTGGCTTGAAAAACATGTTTCCTTGAGAGGCAAAGTGTAGAAAAGTTGTATGTGGTAAAGGGTTAAAGAACCGGAATGACTGGTGATCTGATGGTCCAACACCAGGGTGTTTGCTTAATGGCAACTTCAGACATAGTACCGTTTCACAGTTTCTGAGTTGATGAGTTGTGGAAATTCATCGTCGTCCATTTCTTATAATCTGAGAGCACCTCCTGTCAATATTTCTTTGACAATAAATGGGCCTTCCCAGTTAGGAGCAAATTTTCCCTTAGATTGATCTTGGTTGTCAAGGATCTTCTTCAAAACTAAGTCATGTTGTTTAAACTGCCGTAGCTGGACTTTTTTGTTGTAGGATCTAGCGATCTTTTGTTGATATAACTGACCATGGAAGATAGTCGCGGTTCGCCTTTCGTCTATCAGAGACAATTGGTGATACTTGTCTTGTACCCATTGGTCTTCATCCAGCTAAGCGTCTATCAACACTCTGAGGGATTCTATTTCAACTTCTATGGGGAGCACTGCTTCCATCCCATAGGTTAATGCATAGGGGGTTGCCCTAGTGGAAGTGTGCATTGAGGTTCTGTAGGCTAACAGAGTAAGAGGCAATAGGTCAAGCCAATCTTTGTGGTTGGTGGACATCTTTTGCATAATCTTCTTGATGTTTTTGTTAGCCAGCTTCAAATGCAGACCGCTCATCTTGAGACGATAGATGACAGAGTTAAGATGTTTGATATGGATTTTACTACATAATTCCTCCATCATTTTGTTGTTGAGGTTCTTAGCATTGTCTGACATAATCACCTCTGGTTGTCCATATCGATAAACGGCATTATTTTTGATGAAAGCAATGATGACTTCTTTAGTAACCCTGGGGAAGGAGGCTGCTTCTACCCACTTGGTAAAGTAGTCGATCATGGTGAAGATAAATCGATGTCCATTACTGGCTTTAGGCTCAATGGGACCGATAACGTCCATTACTGGCTTTAGGCTCAATGGGCCCGATGTCGATCATGGTGAACTCATATTGTGGAGTTCCCGTGGAGGGGAGTGTATAGCATTCCCATGAATCTGGCACTGATAGCATCTCCTGACGTGGTCATTGCAATCAGCTTTGAGAGATAGCCACTCATGTGGGGGCCACAGACTCCACCATGGATCTCATCCATAAGCCTTAGGGCTTGATCTTTGTCTAAACATCTGAGGAGACCTAGTCCTGCATCTCTTTTGTAGAGCGCATCTCCACTCAGGTAGAATTTCATAAATGAAGTCGATGGATCCGCCTTTTCTCGGTCGAGGCTACGCCTCGTGTGGTGTAGATCCATCTCGTAGATATTCCTTGATATGTTGATACCAAGGATGTTGGATGGGAGGTAGCTCATCTGGTACTTCTCCAACGTAATTCCCATAGGTTGGGGCCTTGTGCAAGGGAATTGTGACACTTGGCAAGTGTTCCTTGTCTGATATACGAATCAAGGAGGCCAAAGTAGCTAATGCGTCCGCAAAGTCATTCCTATTACGAGGAATGTGTAGAAAGGAGATCTCTTCGAACTCCAAAACCATCTTCAAAACCTGCCGATGGTAAGGCAGCAAATGTAGTTCCTTGGTTTGATAGATTCCAGTGGATTGTTTAATTACCAACTCTGAATCTCCAAAGACAGTTAATCGCCTGATGCCCAATGAACGGGAAAGTTTTAGCCCCATGAGATAGCCTTCATACTTAGTTGTGTTGTTGGTGCTGACAAACTGCAATTTGGCGGCGACAGGATACTGCTCCCCCGTACCAGATACTAGAACTGCTCTAGCTCCAGAACCTTCTATATTAACAGCTCCATCAAAATACATCTTCCATGATTGGCGTGTATCGTACTGATGGTGTTGCTGCACTATCATTACTCCTTCATCGGGGAAATATGTTTCCAAGGGTTTGAAATCCCCGAAGGTCGCGGCTGACGATTGATCCGCAATTCCTTGACCTTTGATGGACTTTTGAGTCACATATACGATGTCAAATTATTGTAGGATCAACTGTCATCTGGACAGTCAGCATAAATGTAATGAGGACTCCATTGAATGTGGATATTGTCTAGATGACAATATTCTTATTAAAACTCTTAGATTATGTTTTGTTGTATTTTACATTTTTCGTTGTATAATTAAGTTGTATTTGAATTTTGTACCATGTATTTGGCGACTCAAGATGGGTGATGTATACCTATTTTGGGGGTAAACCATGTTCTCATTTGGAATCTATGCGTAAGTGCCAGCGCTAACCACCCAAGATAAAATTGGCGCGATCAAGCACTTAGTGACCCTATCTCGATGGCGGTGAAGTCTGCTAATTGTGCAGACTTTAGTCGTTCAATATAACTTAGCTCAATGTTAGGTTAATGTGAGACCCATGTAATAACAAGGTTAAACAAAGTTGTGTTATGTGGATTGTAAATTCAAAGTTGTAAAAATGATTTATAAGTCATGAATGTGTTGTGTTATAACTTAGCTTATACAATGAATGGTGAATAAGTCTTGTGATGTTAACACTTGTGATTTCTGAAATGAGCACTAAGATATGGAAGGTGATTAATATAAAACCATTGAATCCTAAAAAGACTTAAATACTTGGTTGAAATTCAAGTTCGATTAAAGAGAAGTGTAGTATTGATTAATAAGAGTTGAAAATGTGAGTTGGATGTTAAAAGTCTTATGTAAGTGTTAGTGAGTTTTCAGATTCGTGTTATGTGGTTTACTATTGTGGATAGACCTTAAACTAAAGGTTATAACTTAACTAAGATGAGAAATAAATCTATGAGGTTATGTAGCTAATTGATGTGATATTCCTAATGGTATGTGTAGGATATTGGGGTACGTGAATTATAATTGTATAGCTTACGCAAGAGACAAGTTCCCTAACCTTTGCTACTTTATTATTCAGCAAGGTTACCTTTCACTATTACGTTATACTTATGCAAATTCTCTAACTCTAATCTCTTGTTTAACAATTTATTGTCATGAAAATTCTTTAACCCTCATTTATTGTTGAAGCAAATTAGTTAATCTTTATTTCTTTATTCCAAATGAGATTACTTTGGTTATTCAAAGTCTGCAATGTTGTTGTATGAAATGTGTTTATTCATCTACTAATAACTGTTGTTTAATCTTAGTTCTCCATTGTGATTGTACTATCTTACATTATTGTACCAAACTCTAATTTGCCTAGCGATTCTTTATCAATTCAACTAATCCTTAATTGATGAATGTTCTAAACTCTAAATTACCCTAGAAATGAACCCAAACCAAACTTCCTTTGGTTTGCTTATGTACTCACACAATTTTGAAAGCATATTGTCGATGATAACGTTTATTCAATTTAGAAACTGTTAATACTCTAGCTCTTATTGATTCATCGATATACCTTGTTCATGAAGATAATATAATCAACTCTTGAATAGTTATTGGCCTCCATCTGATTCAACCAGTACTTGGTTGATGAGCATTCTAAAGATCTAGAATTCCTTTGAAGTTAATTCCCAACCAAACTTCATTTGGTTCGGAACCTGATAATCTAAGCTGAGATAAACAACCCTATATTAGGAGATTATTTTAGAACTACGCAATAGCGTTAAATGTTTGCGCAATTGTTGGGTAAAATCAATACGCGCAAAACACGCAAGTGTACGTGGTCAACAAGTAATATAGTAGTGAATAAAGTATCGTTCCCACGAGGACAAATTATCAAAAATTTAAACTTCACAATTACCAATTTTCTATTAATCCTAATTCTATTAAACTATTCAAATCAATGGTTTAAAATTATAGAAACTAAATCATAAATAAATAAACTATCACAAAACAATCACTAATATCAAAATTCGGAATTTCAAATATTTAATGGAGAATTAGACTCATGATTTCACCCTAAGCATCACTCTGGTTTTCAAACCTTTATTTCAACTCAATGTAATATCCCAGTTTATTAATCAAGAACACGAATGTAATACTAGCCACCTCTCGATGCACTAATACCGTATTAACGTCAATCCACAATTAAGATAAAAATCTGTTAAACACCTAAATCAACCAACTCACTATATTTCTATGTGAACTGCAATTAAAGAAGGTTTAAGCTCAAGTTCTCTATTCGATTACATGTGATGTCAAGCATATCTACCTTAACAATAATCAAAAATCTTCTATTGACAAAATTCATGACACATGCTATATTAACTAGGTCTAGATTTGAATATCCTCTCTCGATTCCATTCAAATTCACAAGGAATTGGTGATCAAGCAACTCATAAATTCACGCTCAAATTAACATAGATAAACTGAAAATATTTTATTGAATTGGAAATCAAAGTTATAGAATCATCATTTCACTCAAAGATCCATCACAAGTCTAATAAGCGAATTAGTTCATAACAAATGAATTAAAAACTAAAATAATAGAAGAACACATCATCCCAATTACAAAATATAGAAAATTAAGGAGAATAGTAATACACCGTCCTTCTCGCCCTTCGATTCTGCAATCTCCGTGGAATTAGTCCCCTTCTTTCTTTCCTCCAAGCTCTTGTTCTTCAAAATCTTGATTGATCGTAGTATATCCCAATACTCTCTCTTCTTCCACACTTACCATAAAAAATAATCTCAATTTTGCTCCACACCTCTCTCCTAATCCAACTCTAACTGCCCTCATAAGAAATCAAGTGGAGACATGAAACCTTTTCAAAGTCAACCACTCATGAGCCAAAGACTCCCACAAACACACTCCTAATATTATCACATTACATAAAGAATTATTAGTTCCCAACATAGCCCAACGTCTAGCCAAGCAAAGAAAATTCGCCAACAAAATCCAGGCCTTGTGCGCCAAGCCATTCTGAAACACAAACAAACAAGTCGGCATTACGCTATCGCTCCGGAGGTTTCCTCGTTCCAACAAGCCTCATTATTGCTCCATGCAACACAATACCCCCTTGCTATGTAGTCGAAAACTCTAAATTGCTCGAAATCTTCTTCCAATTATAACATTTTGATAAGCCCATGGATTATCCTGCAACAAGCAAACAATCTATCAAAAGTAACATGAAATTACCAAAGACTAACAATATATCAAGCTAAACAAACATAAATCGTAGGTTAAAAACCTACTCATCAAATTCCCCAAACTTGATCGTTGTTTGTCCTCAAGCAAAATGCAAAGCAATGTACTAACAACTAAACTACGAATCCAGAATTTAGACAATAAATATGATTTGCTCATACGGCCTCATAAAAACTAGTAGACATATCATACTTCATATCAAAATAAATCTGCACTCACTATCAATCCGTACATCTTACCCTGGTATAACTAATACAATGTGTGTGTGTGTGTGTGTGCAACAATCATGTCAACTGATATTGAATAAAATTCAGTTACATAACCAGTTTCTTATCAGGAATCATACAACAAAAACTCAAAAATTTCCAAAAATAACCCAGTTCTAGCTTAGCTTAAACAATTACCAAGGCTTAGGTTCCGAATAGGGTATTCATGCTCCCTTCTTTTACACCATTTTTTTTAGATGGGGGGCTCTTTACCCTTATTTTTCCGTCTTTTCTTTATTTCAAAAATTTTTAGAAACATGATTGGTGAGTGCATTTTACGCTCCATCTGACGCTTGTGTTTATGGGGAGTATTTCTTCTCAACCCACCACAAGACTCAACTAATTTCCAAAAAAAAAAATTCTATTTTTTAGAGCTTATACACCCCGATCTTCCCCCAAACTTAGGTTCATGCTATCTTTGTCATTTTTTCGTCATAGTAGCATTATCCTTTAGAAAATCTTTATGTAACAATTTGAACTAATCCATTAACACAGTTGTTATTAACGTGTTATCCTTATTATACTAGTTTCAATCAGAACAAGATCCACATCATAATAGAAATCACATCACGATTCTTATACTTAGTAATATACTTGTCCACATCATTTCAATTTCATCATTGGCCAATAATCACATATACGGTCTAATAACTGGATTCATGCAACTATATTTACAAGATAATATTTTTCTTCTTTTTTTTTTTTAACATAGATATGATTAAAAAAACAGATATGACTAAAAAGCATGAAACAGGACCCCCAAACTTAAAACAAGTAATGACCTCATTACGTCAAAATAATTCAAAGAAAAGTATGAGGCCTTCCACAGAACGAAGTTCTCGCTCATCGTCGTCCTCCTGGCGGATATCTTGAGTGATTGGGAGGAATGGGCATGACAAATGGAGGTGCAGATGGATTGCAGCGGGAAAACGCATCAGCAAACGTGTGGAATGCATTTGCATTGTACTGATGCATTAAATCTTGACGTTGAGACAACCATAGAAATTGATTCCTAGAAGTCCTCAGTGTTGGCTCCTGCCTCGGTTCCGTCATCGCTGGGGGTGAGGGTTGTTGGATCTTAATATAACCTTCGCCGCGTGGGTGAGATCGCGCCCCTTCCCAAGCCTTATATTTCTCAATTGTTTCATGATCGATGATTGCTATAGGGTGTTGGATAGGTTCAGTAGGTTGCCACTGCACTCCCACTTTACGACACAAGTCAGTGATTAAAAATCCATGCAACAAACCTCAAGTAGTGCTCCCGCGTAACACCCAGTCATTGGACTGTTGAATACATTCCCCCACATCGACATTATAAAAAGCAATTGAGTTGTCCAAATTGAAATGGTGGTGTACAATTCCATACAATAACCGAGCTCGTGCCTTAGTGACTTTGGTCTGATGGCGCGTGGGCATTAATCGAGCACACAAAAACGCATACTAAGCTTTTCCATAGCGACTAAGTGAAGAGTGTAGAAAACTTATCTTTTCATTTGTTCCGGTTTGAATGACCCATTGTGTACCTGGTTTGCATAGTCTAACAATCAATTCTTCTACCTCGGGCAAGTCATCTTCATATATGTCATCTTGTGGTGGCTCTAACCTAAAATACTCATTGATAGCATCGGCGTGAAATGCCACCGGTTTCCCCCGGACCATGACAACATGATTGACATGTTCCATTGCATTTGCATAAAACTCTTTCACTATGTTTATTGCCGCTGGAAGTGGATGTTCGACTAGCTGAAACCAATTTCGCTCCACAATTTTCAAAGCCATGTCGCCATCCAAATTAGCATTCGGCTTCAACCCACGTTCCAGCACCAATGTTTTCTTGTCGATGGTTGTCTTGAATCGGTCAGCGGCCCTCTCACTAACAAACCTAGTGTGGTCATATTGAGGCCTAGCACTGGAGGAGGATGGACGTTGTCTTTTGTTGGATGACATGGTGGTTTGTGGAGTGAATAGGTTCATGGGTTGGTTCAGGCGTTTTATCGAACAGTTGGTGGGTGAACTGAGTTTTCCCCCCAAATAGGGTACTTAGTGTAATCTTGCAAGCCAAACTATGAAAACGAACACCAATACCCAATTTGTTCTACTTACTTGCTATTCAGAATGGAGAAGATGATCAGGCAACATGTTAGATGTAATTCCTTGCGCTAATTGAATCCCCTGGTTTGAGTATGTCTCCCCACGTGATTGGTGTAGGTTATGTAATGGATGTAGGATTGGATGTAGTGTATAGTTGATATGAATAGGGAGAATGAAGTTGGAGTTTATATAGGAGAAGGGAATCCAACATGAATTGGATAGTGGAAGGTGGAAGGTGAGTGGGTAGCAATGGAGTAGAAGTTGAAGAGGAGAAGGATTTATGAGGTGTTGTCATGAATGTTGAAGAAAATGAGGGTTGGAATTTGAAGTGGTGGAAGAGAAGTGGACGAATTCTATTTGGTGAAGGAGAGGTGAAGGAATTTGATTTGGTGAGGGAGAGGCAAGGTCACGGTTATAGAATTAGGTGGCTGGGAATTTACTAACGGCAGCTGCCCGCTACCGTGATATAGGTGGAGATAAGCGCGGATCGTGCTATTGGGTCGAGATTCCAACGTGCCGCCAGCTCGGCCGCTTCATAGTAGTCTTTGGAGGCGCAGTCCGCGCTAGTGGGTCAGGAGATGTAATCAGTCTGGCGAGCCCAGCCCGATAATAAGCGCGTTTCCTACTGTGTTGATGGAAATCGCCGCCAAATACTGCACGGGCATGATTATGCTGGTCTTGTAGCGCGCCTCGCGCTATTACGTATATTGACTGACCGCTATGATGATGGCGTAAATGTTTTCCTTCTTTGTCATGCACATCAATACAAATTTACGTAAAAATTCAACGAAAATTAATTACCTATAAAAAGAAATGGTAAAATAAAAAGAAAAAGTGTAGAACATGGGTTGCCTCCCAAGTAGCGCTAGTTTTAACGTCATAAGCCCGACGATGACTCTCGTGTCACTGAGCATCGCCTAGGGTAATGTTGTCAGCATCCCAATTTGTATCTCCGCCCCAATACTGCTTTATTCGTTGACCGTTGATCTTGAATGTCTCCAATGGATTTCGGCTGTAGAGTTCGACTGCGCCATGTGGAAACACGGTTTTGATGGTGTATGGTCCTGACCATCTTGACTTAAGCTTACCGGGGAACAACCACAAACGAGAGTTGAACAATAATACTGATTGCCCCGGTTCGAGAGTTCTGTGCATTATTTTCTTGTTGTGCCATTTCTTGACATTCTCCCTGTATAGTTTAGCGTTCTCGTATGCCTGAAGTTGGAATTCATCGAGCTCGTTTAGTTGTAGTAATCTCTTCTCCCCTACAGCTGCTTGATCGAAGTTTAGTTTCTGAATGGCCCAGTAGGCCTTGTGTTGTAGCTCGACTGGTAGGTGACAGGCCTTCCCGTACAATAGTTGGTATGGTGACATACCTATTGGCGTCTTATAAGCAGTCCGGTATGCCCATAATGCGTCATCCAACCGAAGTGACCAATCTTTTCGACTCGAATTTATAACTTTTTCCAATATCTTCTTAACTTCTCTGTTTGATACCTCAGACTGTCCATTTGTTTGAGGATGATATGTTGTAGCCACCTTGTGGTTAACCCCATACTTCGCCAACAGAGTAGTAAAAGACTTATTGCAGAAATGACTAACTTCGTCACTAATTATTGCTCTTGGCGTGCCAAACCTGTAACAACCCGATATTTTCTATAAAAAATAAATCATAAATTTTAAGTATAATTTTTTTTTTTTTAATGATGATGAGGATTTGTACAAGATAATGTGTGTATGTAATTATGTAATAAATAAAATATATTTATTACACGAATGTTTACAAATTATTTTATTATTATAAATTATATTCTTATGATAATTAATTTTATGGTAGAAATGTTTTTATTAATTATTTTCCATGAAATTATAATTATATATTATTTAAATAATATATGAAAAGGTTATTATAATTATTATAAATAATTATTTATTTTATTATATGAATTTATGCAAGATTAATTAAGTTAATTATTTTAACTTAATTAATAATATTATATATGAAGAATAAATCAAATATGGAATCCAAACTCTAATTTTGGATTTTCATCAATGGATAAGAATAATAATATAATATTATATTTTGATTTTTTAGTGCTATAATTATGTACTGTATTTTGTGGACTGACAATGGTTGGTCAATTATGGGGTATTATGACCAAACCCTAATTTTACTGACAAACACTAATTTCGAAGTCAAATGAGACTTTAAAATCTGTTAAGTCAATATGTTATGTGATTCATGATAATTGTAATTATTAATAATCAAGAGAAAACCCTAATTGTAAATTAAAACCCTAATTTCTTAAATTAGAAACCTTAAATCAATAATTAATTTATTGATAAATGGAAACCCTAATTTGGAACTCGATTATGAGTTCGAGGTTGTTATATAACTGTGTTATGCAATTTATGTGGTGTATTATAGAATTTAATATTAATTAGAGAAACCCTAATTAATATCTAGAAATCCTAAATTTAGAAACCTAATTAATTAGAAATCCTAATTAATTGAGAACCCTAATTACTAAATTTGGAAACCTAATTTCAAAATTTAGAAACCCTAATTAGTTATTATAAACCCTAATTACTAAAGGTAAACCCTAATCGTGAAATTAGAAAACCTTAATTAAATAATTAAAAATTTTAATTAATAATTAGAAACCCTAATTGTTTTATGGGTAATGCTAATTGCTAATTATTTGCGCTAATTGTTAGATTAGTAAGCTTAATGAGAATTATTAAATCATAAAACTAATTATCAAGTCTATGTGATTAAGAAACTTAATTAATTAAGAAACCTTAATTTTGTATTTTAGAAACTAAAATTTATTATTTTATTTTAATTTTTTTTTTAAACCCTAAATTGGAAATTCTAGAAATTATTGTTAAACCTTAAAATTGTCCAAACCCTAAACCCTAAGGGTTTGACAAGATTACAAGATTGCCCTTAAATTTCTAAGCGAAAAGACAATTTTACCCCTCTTGCATAATTGAGCTTACTTGCAAATCTTGCTATAATAAGAGTTGGTCAACAACTCTTACCAACCCCATGTGACTACAATGCCAGCAATCAGCCACAAATCTCAGCAATATTCAATGCATCCAACATCTATATAAGATCAAGGAGAGAGAAAATATCATTGGTTAGCTTATTTTGTACAAACACAAACCTAGAGTCTCTCTCTCAAGACCTACGAAAAACAATAGTACATCAGTCCTAAATCAAAGCCCCACGAATTCCTCTAACAAATCAAAAGCCCAAGTCCCAGAAATCAAAGCTTAAAGGTATAAACCCTAATCAAATTTCTGGACTTTGATCCTCTGTTAAAAGTTATGTTTGAGTGTTAGGATATGTTGTATATAGTGTTATTAAGTGATCTGGGTTGATAGATGCTGGATCCATAACATCTATAAGCTCCGATCTAGTGTTTTTGCAAATCTGGAAATTTTTATAACAGTGGTCTGACAATGAATGTCAGACCCTTTAAATCTCAGTATGATATGTGTTTTTGATGTTTAAATGTTGAAACATGTAGTTTGTTATGTGATCTTTCATCTCGAATTAGATTCAAAGCCAGATCAGTTATATACTGAAAGTTATTGATGGTCAAAGGTCATTGACCGACCACGACTTCACTGATTCTGGGGAACCCATAATTTTTCCAGAAGTTTGACAACGTTTATAATGGGCTCTGATCTTGCTGTATGTTTATGTTTTAGCTATTTTTTGTTTGATTCTTGTAACCTGGCATGAGTACTACATGTTAAATATTAATGATAATAGAATTATTTAATATTTAAATCATTTAATAATGATTCCGGTGTTTGTAAATTCATGATAAATTATGATAAATAATTAAAAATTATTATAAGTCATTTAAAAATAATATGACCGATATTTATAGATATTGAGTTCTTGAATAGAGTCTTAGACTTCGATAATTACTCGATAAAGTTTAGCCGAATTTTAAGCATCGTTGAAATTGATCCGGACTTAGATATTTTGATTTGTATATGTGTTTATTTGTGATTCAATGGTTTGTGAAATATATGTGACAATGTGATTAGGTTATGTGCTGACTGCAATAAGTAGTGCTATGTGTTATAGTATGTTGTTCTAATCGAACGAATGATCTTATTACTGATAGGTGTTATATAAGGATAAAACTAAGTTCTGAATCAAAGGCGGTATCGTGCAAGATATCTTACCTTTGCATTTCCTTTATCTGATGGACATGAGTAAGAAGTTTTAGAATTTTATTATTATTATGCTATATTATTAACCCTATTGTGATATATTCTATATCTGATCATTGTTCATCAACATGTTAGTATATGATAATTCAGATATATATATTTTGTTCGTTAATTTCTATATGTGGTTATACAAGTGTCCCCACTTGGATAATTATTGTATTTAATCACATGTTGATATATATATATATATATATATATATATATATATAAGCCGTCTAAGCTACTTGCTCATCTAGACACAAATTTCGAAATATCGTTGAATATGATAAAATCTTTTGTATCCAATCAAATTGTTTTGGTTCAGATTCCAGTCTAAGTATGAACATCCCATCACTTGAAAAACTTTTATACCTATGGTGAGACAGAGTGAACGATTCTATCGTTCTTGTAATGTAGTATTGATCAATGTAGGGCCCATGGGAAGTACAACCTAAAACCCGTAAGTTATGACGGTTTGCAGATGAAGTTCTGTTAAACCTTATCAAAAACGAAAAACAATGTTCATAGTATGTCGACTACTCTATATATATAGTCTATACGTAGTTTCAAAATTTGGAGATAGAATTGTTATGTTATGATTATCGGTTCAGTTTACTTCACAACTATAAATTCGTTGTAGAAGTTATGTACAAAGAAAACATTTATTTCTTTCAATTACTTATATTTCTAATTGTTATTACTTGTTGGGCACCCAAATGCAAGATAAGTTTGATATTTATATTATTGTTATTATTATTAGTATTATTCCGATCATAGAAATGGTATCGTGAAGAACCGAGTTCGAGTTTCAAGTACCCGAGTTTGGGGTCTCCACAAGTTGGTATTAGAGCTTAGGGTTAAAAAACCTTAGGTGGGTTAGACCTTAGGCTATAACCTTGGAACAGAGGGAAACGTTGAAAATACAATTAACTCATATAGAGTTTAAAAAGGGAGATGAATTAAATAAGTTCATCGTCAAACAAAATAAAAGATAACTTATATAAAACTATTATTTGTTGTGTGTATATATTAGTTGATAATCAGGATAACTTAGGTGTGTAGATGACAGATAGCCAAGGATTAGGATACCCTCAAATCGTAATGAAGAAGTCAACCTCCATAACCGAGCCAATATCAAATCTAATAGCTGAAATAAAAGCTCACATTGAAAGCTACCTCAAAGAGGTGGTTATTTTGAAAAGTGTAGTACCAAATCCTGAAACGATAGTATGACTGATAGGTAAAGTATAGTTAAAGAATATGTGTTCAATGTCGAGTTCTTAAACTCGTATGTTTGTGGTGAGTTCTTAAACTCATAGTGTATGGTAAGTTGGACGAACTAGGTATAGTTAGGTGTGAATGGATTATTGAGGAAAATGGGAAAAGACAGATTTCTAAGCGATTGATCCTTAGTGGAGGCGTAAGAAATAAGTAGTACTAGTATTACTTGAATAGGTATGATTTTATGTTATGTATATGATAGCTATGTTTGTATAAGGTAATATTTTTCAAATTTTATATAAGTTGTGGCAGCGATTCCCGACTTTTGAGTCACAAAGGGATAGCGGATGATTAAAGCAATATGTGCTATGGTATGTCAAGTGATATGAGTATGAAGTGATATAGGATTAATGAATTTATAAGGGATTAATGAAATAAGTTGGTATAAAGATAGTAGTTAATTATATGAGTATTGGTTAATGCAGAAAACCAAAATTTCAAAATCTAATATTTTGAGTATATGATTATTCGAATAGAAAGTTTTGTGTTATATGATTATACGTATACGATAAGGCTTAGAATAAAGAATAAATTGTGATAATGTCGCCAAGACGAAAATGAAGTACACGGACAGAAAAATCTGTCAACAAAGCTGGAAGACAACTAGACCCGATACAGAATTTTGCGAATATGGACGATCAAGCTATGCAGAACGGAATACCAGTCGCCGGAAGACCATCCAGATAATCAATCGACGAACGTCAAAGACTTTAAGGCCATCGTACTGTCAAAATTCGGAAGATCGACTGATCTTGTAGCAACGTTTGTGATAACTAGGATATCGAAGGGGTAAAAGATAGTTTTGTCACCTATACGGTAAAAGGAAATGAGATAAAGGGAAAGTCTGTGTGTTTTAAGTGTGAATCAATGGAGTATAAGATAAAAGATTGTTCAAGAAGGAGAAAGGAGGCAAGGAATGCGGATACGGGAAAAGGCAGCAGGATATTGGCGATAACGGGACCGACTTCAACAATCAAACCAACGAAATCAACCACAAGCGTCTTCAACATGACCGTTCAAGAAATTGTAGCAGCCGGGGATGCAACTCCAGGTATTACTCAAACCAATTTTATTTCTTAAATATTATTTTTCCGTATAAGCGAGATAGATAAGCTTTACGCTAAATAGTTAAAGATCGATTCGATCAATTTTGATCGAGATCTACTTTCGCAATGATTGTGTATGCTATGTACCCTGGTAGGTATAGGTTTTAAAACGGTGATTCTGGGGATGGAATCTTTATAAGGGATGGTGAATGTAACAACCCGATATTTTCTATAAAAATTAAATCATAAATTTTGCGTATAATTTTTTTTATTTATTTTAAAGATGATGATTTGTACAAGATAATGTGTGTATGTAATTATGTAATAAATAAAAATATATTTATTACACGAATGTTTACAAATTATTTTATTATTATAAATTATATTCTTATGATAATTAATTTTATGGTAGAAATGTTTTTATTAATTATTTTCAATGAAATTATAATTATATATTATTTAAATAATATATGAAAAGGTTATTAGAATTATTATAAATAATTATTTATTTTATTATATGAATTTATGCAAGATTAATTAAGTTAATTATTTTAACTTAATTAATAATGTTATATATGAAGAATAAATCAGATATGGAATCCAAACTCTAATTTTGGATTTTCATCAATGGATAAGAATAATAATATAATAATATTATAATTTGATTTTTCAGTGCTATAATTATGTACTGTATTTTGTGGACTGACAATGGTTGGTCAATTATGGGGTATTATGACCAAACCCTAATTTTACTGACAAACACTAATTTCGAAGTCAAATGAGACTTTAAAATCTGTTAAGTCAATATGTTATGTGATTCATGATAATTGTAATTATTAATAATCAAGAGAAAACCTTAATTGTAAATTAAAACCCTAATTTCTTAAATTAGAAACCTTAAATAAATAATTAACTTATTGATAAATGGAAACCCTAATTTGGAACTCGATTATGAGTTCGAGGTTAATATATAACTGTGTTATGCGATTTATGTGGTGTATTATAGAATTTAATATTAATTAGAGAAACCCTAATTAATATCTAGAAATCCTAAATTTGGAAACCTAATTAATTAGAAACCCTAATTAATTGAGAACCCTAATTACTAAATTTGGAAACCTAATTTCAAAATTTAGAAACCCTAATTAGTTATTATAAACCCTAATTACTAAAGGTAAACCCTAATCGTGAAATTAGAAAACCTTAATTAAATAATTAAAAATTTTAATTAATAATTAGAAACCCTAATTGTTTTATGGGTAATGTTGATTGCTAATTATTTGTGCTAATTGGTAGATTAGTAAGCTTAATGAGAATTATTAAATCATAAACCTAATTATCAAGTCTATGTGATTAAGAAACTTAATTAATTAAGAAACCTTAATTTTGTATTTTAGAAACTTAAATTTATTATTTTATTTTAATTTTTTTTCAAACCCTAAATTGGAAATTCTAGAAATTATTGTTAAACCTTAAAATTGTCCAAACTCTAAACCCTAAGGGTTTGACAAGATTACAAGATTGCCCTTAAATTTCCAAGCGAAAAGACAATTTTACCCATCTTGCATAATTGAGCTTACTTGCAAATCTTGCTATAATAAGAGTTGGTCAACAACTCTTACCAACCCCATGTGACTACAATGCCAGCAATCAGCCACAAATCTCAGCAATATTCAATGCATCCAACATCTATATAAGATCAAGGAGAGAGAATATATCATTGGTTAGCTTATTTTGTACAAACACAAATCCTAGAGTCTCTCTCTCAAGACCTACGAAAAAAAATAGTATCTCAGTCCTAAATCAAAGCCCCACGAATTCCTCTAACAAATCAGAAGCCCAAGTTCTAGAAATCAAAGCTTAAAGGTATAAACCCTAATCAAAATTTCAAACTTTGATCCTCTGTTAAAAGTTATGTTTGAGTGTTAGGATATGTTGTATATAGTGTTATTAAGTGATCTGGGTTGATAGATGTTGGATCCATAACATCTATAAGCTCAGATCTAGTGTTTTTGCAAATCTGGAAATTTTTAAAACAGTGGTCTGACAATGAATGTCAGACCCTATAGATCTCAGTATGATATGTGTTTTTGATGTTTAAATGTTTAAACATGTAGTTTGTTATGTGATCTTTCATCCGGAATTGGATTCAAAGCCGGATCGCTTTATAAAGAAAGTTATTGATGGTCAAAGGTCGTTGACCAACTACGACTTCACCGATTCTCGGTAACCTGAATTTTTTAGAAGTCGACAACGTTTATAATGGGCTCGATCTTCTTTGTATGTTTATGTTTTAGCTATTTTGTTGTTTGATTCTTGTAGCTTCTGTTAAAGTCTTTATCTCACCCAGATCATGAGCGAAGAATGAAATTATTTAAGGTCAAAGTAGGTTGACCGAACTGCCGGAAGAAGAAATCTGGGTAACCCCGATTCTTCATGAACAATTTTTTTGTCAGAACTTTGACCGATATAGATCTTAATTTTTTTATGTTTTTCAGTCGATCTGTTGATATATTATTGTAGCCTGATATCTCCACTTCATTCTTGAAGCTTTAAATAACACTAAGTAAACCTGGAACACATGGATCAAAGACCTGGAAAATAACCTCTCGAACTGCTCTTCATTTCTGGGAAACCCAAAAATGAAGAATAGCTCTGACATGAAATTCTAATGCTTATAACTCATTGATTAGTTGTTGGATAGCCATGAACTTAGTTGTTAGTTGTTGTATTACATTAGTATTATAATATTAAAGCAAGAACACGGCCAGAAAACCTTAGCATCACGATTTAAATGTTGGTCAAACTAAGCCCCATGCTCACTGACAAGAAATCTGGGTTGGGGTGATGAACACCTCAAGAACACCTATATGCGACGATGCACGTCATATAGGACCCCTTTAGCGACAGCTTTTTTATTATTATTTTCCGAAAATTATTTAAAATAGATAAAAATGTTTTTAATTATTAAAATACATAATAAATTCTAAAAATTATTTTAAATTCTAAAAAATAGTTTTAATTATTTAGAGTATATTTCATAAATATTTAATATTTTTGGAATATAAATGGTTTAATTAATTATAATATTAAATAAATGATTTAAAAATGATTTTAATTCATAAAAAATCATGAAAAATAATAATATGGTATAAGAAAATAATTTAAGTTATTTTTGATAACTTTTAATATTTTGTGATGAATTTCATTAATTAATTAATATTAATGATAATTAAAGTTAATTATGGAATATATTAAATAAATTATGGAAAATAGAATTAATGATTTAAAATTATATAATAATTATATAAATTATAAAAATAATTTAAGTTATAAAATATAACTTTTAGTATTTTGTCATGAAAAATATTAATATTTTAATAATAAATGATATTAAGTTTATTTAATAATTATAATAATAAATAGTTTAAAAATGGTTTTATTTATTTAAAAATCATTTAATAAGGATATTAATGAATTAAAAATATTTTAAGTTATAATTAATGACTTTTAATATTTTGATAGATAAAGTAGTAATATTTTAATATGAATGATAATTATTTAAAAATGATTTTAATTCTTTTAAAAATCATTTAAGGGTAATATTAATACTTTAAAAGTATTTTTAGTTATTATAAATAACTTTAACTTTTTTAGCGATGGTTTCATTCATAGTTTAATATTAATTAAATATTAATGATAATAGAATTATTTAATATTTAAATCATTTAATAATGATTAGGTGTTTGTAAATTCATGATAAATTATAATAAATGTTTAACAATTATTATAAGTCATTTAAAAATAATATGACCGATACTTACAGATATTGAACTACAGGATAGAGTCTTGGACTCGATAATTACCCGATAAAGATGTCGGTACACCGACATGTTTCAGAAATTGATCTGGACTTAGATATTTTGACTGTATATGTGTTTATTTGTGATTCAATGGTTGTGGAATATATGTGACAATGTGATTAGGTTATGTGCTGACTGCAATAAGAAGTGTTATGTGTTATAGTATGTTATTCTAATCGAACGAATGATCTTGTTACTGATAGGTGTTATATAAGGATAGAACTAAGTTACGAACTGTAAGCAGCGCATCAGGCAAGTATCTTATCTTTGCATTTCCTTTATGCAATGGACATGAATAAGAAGTTTTAGAATTTTATTATTATTATTCTGCTATATTATTAACCCTATTGTGATATATTCTATATCCGATCATTGTTCATCAACATGTTAGTATATGATAATTCAGATATATATATTATGTTCGTTAATTTCTATATATGGTTATACAAGTGTCCCTACTTGGATAATCATTGTATTTAACATGTTGATATATATATATATATATATATATATATATATATATATATATATATATATATATATAAGCCGTCTAAGCTACTTGCTCAGCTAGACACAAATTTCAAAATGTCGTTGAATATGATAAAACCTTTTGTATCCAATCAAATTGTTTTGGTTCAGATTCCAGTCTAAGTATGAACATCCCGATCACGGAAAAAAACTTTATGCGCCTGGCGACAAGAGTGAAACGATTCTATCGTTCTTGTAATGTAGTATTGATCAATGCAGGGCCCATGGGAAGTACAACCTAAAGCCCATAAGTTATGACGGTTTGCAGATGAAGTTCTGTTAAACCTTATCGAAAACGAAAAACAATGTTCATAGTATGTCGACTACCCTATATATATAGTCTATACGTAGTTTCAAAATTTTGAGATAGAATTGTTATGTTATGATTATCGGTTTGATTTTACTTCACAACTATAAATTAGTTTGTAGAAGTGATGTACAAAGAAAACATTTATTTCTTTCAACTACTTATATTTCTAATTGTTATTACTTGTTGGGCACCCAAATGCTCACCCTTGCTTAAATTTAAATGTTTTCAGCTAGGCATGAACAACTCGAAGGTTCAGGCAAGAACAAGTGAAAAGGAAAGCAAACAGAACAAGTTTATTAATGGTATCTTTTGTAATAGTTAGACAATATATGTAGACAATGATATGTATTATATATCATGTAAAGAATTATAGTAAAGGTTAACGTAATTGGGATTAGACTCGATAAATGTAAGATAAGTTTGATATTTATATTATTATTATTATTATTATTATTATTATTAGTTCTCATAGAAATGGTATTGTGAAGAACCGAGTTCGGGTTTCAAGTACCCGAGTTTGGGGTCTTTACAAGTTGGTATCAGAGCTTAGGGTTAGAAACCTTAGGTGGGTAAGACCTTAGGCTATAACCTTAGAACAGAGGGAAACGTTGAAAATATAATTAACTCATATAGAGTTTAAAAAGGAGATGAATTGAATTAGTTCATCGTCAAACAAAATAAAAGATAACTTGTATAAAACTATTATTTGTTGTGTGTATATATTAGTTAATAATCAGGATAACTTAGTTGTGTAAATGTCAGATAAAAAAAAATATTAGGATACCCTCAAATCGTAAAGAAGAAGTCAACCTCCATAACCGAGCCAATATCAAAGCCAACAGCTGAAATAGAGGCTCATATTGAAAGCTACCTCAAAGAGGTGGTTATTTTGAAAAGTGTAGTACCGAACCCTGAAATGATAGTATGACTGATAGGTAAAGTATAGTTAAAGAATATGTGGTCAATGTCGAGTTCTTAAACTCAGATGTTTGTGTGGTGAGTTCTTAAACTCATAATGTATGGTAAGTTGGATGAACTAGGTATAGTTAGGTGTGAATGGATTATTGAAGATAATGGTAATGAATGCATTTCTAAGCGATTGATCCCTTAGTGGAGGCGTAAGAAATAAGTAGTACTAGTATTACTTGAATAGGTATGATTTTATGTTATGTATATGATATATAGTTATGTTTGTATAAGTTAATATTTTTCAAATTTTGTATAAGTTGTGTAAATGATTCCCGACTTTTGAGTCACAAAGGGATAGCGAATGATTAAAGCAATATGTATGGTATGTCAAGTATATGTCAAGTGTTATGAGTATGAATTTATATGGGATTAATGAAATAAGTTGGTATAAAGATAGTAGTTAATTATATGAGTCTTGGTTAATCTGAGAAAACAAAATTTTAAAATATAGAATATTTTGAGTATTCGATAAATATAAATTTTCGTGTTATATGATTATATGTACACGATAAGGCTTAGAATATAAGTTAATAAAGAATAAGTTACGATAATGCCGCCAAGATGAAAATGAAATACACTAGGCGAAAGAATCATCAACAAAGTTTGGAAGACAACCGCACGATACAAATTTTGCGAATATGGACGATCAAGCTATGCGCAAACGAAATACCGATCATGGGAAGATCGATCAGATAATCGATGATTTAACGTCAAAGACTTTAAGGCCATCGTCTTTGTCAAAATTTAAGATCAACCGATCTTGTAGCAACGTTTGTGATAACTAGGATATCGAAGGGGCAAAAGATAGTTTTGTCACCTATACGGTAAAAGGAAATGAGATAAAGGGAAAGTCTGTGTGTTTTAAGTGTGAATCAATGGAGTATAAGATAAAAGATTGTTCAAGAAGGAGAAAGGAGGCAAGCAATACGAATACGAGGGAAAAGGGAGCAGGACATTGGCGATAACGGGACCGACTTCAACAATCAAACCAACGAAATCAACCGCAAGCGTCTTCAACATGACCATTCAAGAAACTGTAGCAGCCGGGGATGCAACTCCAGGTATTACTCAAACCAATTTTATTTCTTATATATTATTTTCTTATATATAGTAAATTATTTTATAATTATTTTGAAGGAGGAATTTGAGTTCTTTTAGAAATCAATTTTCCGTATAAGCAGATAGATAAGCTTTATGCTGAATAGTTAAATATCAGTTCGATCAATTTTGATCGAGATCTACTTACAATGATTGTGTATGTTATGTACCTTGGTAGGTATAGGTTTTAAAACGGTGATTCCGGGGACAGAATCTTTATAAGGCAGGGTGAATGTAACAACCCGATATTTTCTATAAAAATTAAATCATAAATTTTGCGTATAATTTTTTTTTTTTAAGGATGAGGATTTGTACAAGATAATGTGTGTCTGTAATTATGTAATAAATAAAAATATATTTATTACACGAATGTTTACAAATTATTTTATTATTATAAATTATATTCTTATGATAATTAATTTTATGGTAAAAATGTTTTTATTAATTATTTTCTATGAAATTATAATTATATATTATTTAAATAATATATGAAAAGGTTATTAGAATTATTATAAATAATTATTTATTTTATTATATGAATTTATGCAAGATTAATTAAGTTAATTATTTTAACTTAATTAATAATGTTATATATGAAGAATAAATCAAATATGGAATCCAAACTCTAATATTGGATTTTCATCAATGGAAAAGAATAATAATATAATATTATATTTTGATTTTTCAGTGCTATAATTATGTACTGTATTTTATGGACTGACAATGGTTGGTCAATTATGGGGTATTATGACCAAACCCTAATTTTATTGACAAACACTAATTTCGAAGTCAAATGAGACTTTAAAATCTGTTAAGTCAATATGTTATGTGATTCATGATAATTGTAATTATTAATAATCAAGAGAAAACCCTAATTGTAAATTAAAACCCTAATTTCTTAAATTAGAAACCTTAAATCAATAATTAACTTATTGATAAATGGAAACCCTAATTTGGAACTCGATTATGAGTTCGAGGTTGTTATATAACTGTGTTATGCGATTTATGTGGTGTATTATAGAATTTAATATTAATTAGAGAAACCCTAATTAATATCTAAAAATCCTAAATTTGGAAACCTAATTAATTAGAAACCCTAACTAATTGAGAACCTTAATTACTAAATTTGGAAACCTAATTTTAAAATTTAGAAACCCTAATTAGTTATTATAAACCCTAATTACTAAAGGTAAACCCTAATCGTGAAATTAGAAAACCTTAATTAAATAATTAAAAATTTTAATTAATAATTAGAAACCCTAATTGTTTTATGGGTAATGTTAATTGCTAATTATTTGCGCAAATTGCTAGATTAGTAAGCTTAATGAGAATTATTAAATCATAAACCTAATTATCAAGTCTATGTGATTAAGAAACTTAATTAATTAAGAAACCTTAATTTTGTATTTTAGAAACTTAAATTTATTATTTTATTTTATTTTTTTTTTTTTAAAACCCTAAATTGGAAATTCTAGAAATTATTGTTAAACCTTAAAATTGTCCAAACTCTAAACCCTAAGGGTTTGACAAGATTACAAGATTGCCCTTAAATTTCCAAGCGAAAAGACAATTTTACCCATCTTGCATAATTGAGCTTACTTGCAAATCTTGCTATAATAAGAGTTGGTCAACAACTCTTACCAACCCCATGTGACTACAATGCCAAAGAATCACCACAAATCTCAAAGAATATTCAATGCATCCAACATCTATATAAGATCAAGGAGAGAGAAAATATCATTGGTTAGCTTATTTTGTACAAACACAAATCCTAGAGTCTCTCTCTCAAGACCTACGAAAAACAATAGTATATCAGTCCTAAATCAAAGCCCCACGAATTCCTCTAACAAATCAGAAGCCCAAGTTCCAGAAATCAAAGCTTAAAGGTATAAACCCTAATCAAAATTTCGGACTTTGATCCTCTGTTAAAAGTTATGTTTGAGTGTTAGGATATGTTGTATATAGTGTTATTAAGTGATCTGGGTTGATAGATGCTGGATCCATAACATCTATAAGCTCAGATCTAGTGTTTTTGCAAATTTGGAATTTTTTTAAAACAGTGGTCTGACAATGAATGTCAGACCCTATAGATCTCCGTATGATATGTGTTTTTGATGTTTAAATGTTTAAACATGTAGTTTGTTATGTGATCTTTCATCTGGAATTGGATTCAAAGCCAGATCTGTTTTATAGTGAAAGTTATTGATGGTCAAAGGTCGTTGAATCGAATTACGACTTCACAATTATTCGGGTAACCTGAATTTTTCCAAGTCGACAACGTTTATAATGGGCTCTGATCTTGCTGTATGTTTATGTTTTAGCTATTTTGTTGTTTGATTCTTGTAGCCTGGACATGAGTAATACATGTTAAAGTCTTTATCTCACCCGGATCATGAGCAGAAACGAAATTATTTAAGGTCAAAGTAGGTTGATCGAATCTGCAGAAGAAGAAAAATCAGGTAACCCAGATTCTTCATGAACCATTTTT
Organism: Panax ginseng; assembly: GCA_020205605.1. Classification (NCBI taxonomy): domain Eukaryota; kingdom Viridiplantae; phylum Streptophyta; class Magnoliopsida; order Apiales; family Araliaceae; genus Panax; species Panax ginseng. Next base: position 49,948,933 of record CM035136.1, on the reverse strand, counting down.
TTGTCAGAACTTTGACCGATATAGATCTTACTGTTTTGATGTTTTTCAGTCGATCTGTTGATATATTATTGTAGCCTGATATCTCCACTTCATTCTTGAAGCTTTAAATAACACTAAGTAAACCTGGAACGCATGGATCAAAGACTTGGAAAGTAACCTCTCGAACTGTTCTTCATTTTTGGGAAACCCAGAAATGAAGAACAACTCTGACATGAAATTCGAATGCTTATAACTCACTGATTAGTTGTTGGATAGCCATGAACTTAGTTGTTAGTTGTTGTATTACATTAGTATTATATTATTAAAGCAAGAACACGGCCAGAAAACCTTAGCATCACGATTTAAATGTTGGTCAAACTAAGCCCCATGCTCACTGACAAGAAATCTGGGTTGGGCTGATGAACACCTCAAGAACACCTATAGCGACGGGTCTGTCGCTATAGGGCCATTTAGCGACAGTTTTATTATTATTATTTTCCGAAAATTATTTAAAAATAGATAAAAATGGTTTTTAATTATTAAAAATACATAATAAATTTTGAAAAATTATTTTAAATTCTGAAAAATAGTTTTTAATTATTTAGAGTATATTTCATAAATATTTAATATTTTTGGAATATAAATGGTATTTAATTATAATATTAAATAAATGATTTAAAAATGATTTTAATTCATAAAAAAATCATGAAAAATAATAATATGGTATAAGAAAATAATTTAAGTTATTTTGATAACTTTTAATATTTTGTGATGAATTTCATTAATTAATTAATATTAATGATAATTAAAGTTAATTATGGAATATATTAAATAAATTATGGAAAATAGAATTAATGATTTAAAAATTATATAATAATTATATAAAGGTTATAAAATAATTTAAGTTATAAAATATAACTTTTAGTATTTTGTCATGAAAAATATTAATATTTTAATAATAAATGATATTAAGTTTATTTAATAATTATATTAAATAAATAGTTTAAAAATGGTTTTATTTATTTAAAAATCATTTAATAAGGATATTAATGAATTAAAATATTTTAAGTTATAATTAATGACTTTTAATATTTTGATAGATAAAGTAGTAATATTTTAATATGAATGATAATTATTTAAAAATAATTTTAATTCTTTTAAAAATCATTTAAGGGTAATATTAATACTTTAAAAGTATTTTTAGTTATTATAAATAACTTTAACCTTTTGGCAATGGTTTCATTAATCGTTTAATATTAATTAAATATTAATGATAATAGAATTATTTAATATTTAAATCATTTAATAATGATTCCTGTTTGAAAATTTATGATAAATTATAATAAATGTTTAAAAATTATTATAAGTCATTTAAAAATAATATGACCGATATTTATAGATATTGAACTACGAGGATAGAGTCTTAGACTCGATAATTACAGATAAAGTCAGTTTCAACCACATGTTTGTTTCGTAAATTGATCTGGACTTAGATATTTTATTTGTATATGTGTTTATTTGTGATTCAATGGTTGTGGAATATATGTGACAATGTGATTAGGTTATGTCTTTATTGCAATAAGAAGTCTATGTGTTATAGTATGTTGTTCTAATCGAATCGAATGATCTTATTAACGATAGGTGTTATATAAGGATAGAACTAAGTTACTGATCGTAGCGCGGTAGATCAAAGAATATCTTACCTTTGCATTTCCTTTATCTGATGGACATGAGTAAGAAGTTTAAATTTTATTATTATTATGCTATATTATTAACCTATTGTGATATATTCTATATCCCATCATTGTTCATCAACATGTTAGTATATGATAATTCATATATATATATATATATATATATATATATATATATATATATTATATTTCTTCTAATTTCTATATATGGTTATACAAGTGTCCCCACTTGGATAATCATTGGATAATCATTATATATATAATCATATATTATATATATATATATATATATATATATATAAATATAAAAGCTTACTTGCTCAGCTAGACACAAATTTCAAAATGTCGTTGAATATGATAAAACCTTTTGTATCCAATCAAATTGTTTTGGTTCGGATTCCAGTCTAAGTTATGAACATCCCGATCACGGGAAAACTTTTATGCGCCCAAGGCGGATAGAGTGAACGATTCTATCGTTCTTGTAATGTAGTATTGATCAATGCAGGGCCCATGGGAAGTACAACCTAAAGCCCGTAAGTTATGACGGTTTGCAGATGAAGTTCTGTTAAACCTTATCGAAAATGAAAAACAATGTTCATAGTATGTCGACTACCCTATATATATAGTCTATACGTAGTTTCAAAATTTGGAGATAGAATTGTTATGTTATGATTATCGGTTCAGTTTACTTCACAACTATAAATTCGTTGTAGAAGTGATGTACAAAGAAAACATTTATTTCTTTCAACTACTTATATTTCTAATTGTTATTACTTGTTGGGCACCCAAATGCTCACCCTTGCTTAAATTTAAATGTTTTCAGCTAGGCATGAACAACTCGAAGGTTCAGGCAAGAATAAGTGAAAAGGAAAGCAAACAGAACAAGTTTATTAATGGTATCTTTTATAATAGTTAGACAATATATAGACAATGATATGTATTATATATCATGTAAAGAATTATAGTAAAGGTTGCGTAATTGGGATTAGACTCTGATAAATGTAAGATAAGTTTGATATTTATATTATTGTTATTATTATTAGTATTATTCCGCTCATAGAAATGGTATCGTGAAGAACCGAGTTCGGGTTTCAAGTTCCCGAGTTTGGGGTCTCCACAAATCATCTTGTTGACGCATTGTTTGAATAGATAAGGCTCATCCCACATGTACCACTTTACGTCGTGGAGAAACTTGTTTTTCTGTTGTCTCGTAAGATCAGGGGGAAGCATGTTGCTCATCAGATAATTCGCGAAGTCAGCATACCAAGGAAATTCTGCATTCAAACTGAATAATTGCTCATCCGGGAATGACTCATTGATTGCGCATCTATCTTCATCCTTTTTCTCTGGATTTTTCAGTCTTGATAAATGGTCGGCAACTTGATTCTCCGTCCCCTTTCTATCTTTAATTTCTAAGTCAAACTCTTGAAGTAGGAGAATCCATCGGATAAGGCATGGCTTAGCATCTTTTTTCGCTATTAGGTACCGAATCACTGAATGGTCCGTGTAAACTATCACCTTAGTCCCGATCAAGTATGGCCGAAATTTGTCGAACACATACACTACTGCAAGAAATTCCTTTTTCGTGCTAGTGTAATTCATTTGAGTCTCTGTGAGTGTTTTTCTTGCATAGTATATATGGCGTGAAACACCTTGTCTCGTCTTTATTCCCAAACAAATTTCAACCACATAGTCGCTCGCATCACACATAAGCTCGAATGGCATTTTCCAGTCCGGTGCGACTATCACGGGGGCTGTAGTTAATTTCTTCTTTAATAAATCAAATGCTAACTTGCAGTTTGCAGTAAAACTGAAAGTAGCATCCTTCTCTAAAAGACTGCATAGAGGTTTTGCAATCTTAGAGAAGTCTTTTATGAACCTTCTGTAGAACCCATCATGCCCGAGAAAACATCTAATACCCTTGACGGAATTCGGTGGAGGCAGTTTCTCGATCGTATCCAGCTTTGCTTTGTCCACCTCCAACCCTTGAGCCGACACCTTATGACCCAAAATTATACGTTCTTCAACCATGAAGTGGCATTTTTCCCAATTGAGTAAGAGGTTTGTATCCTTACAGCGCTGCAAAATCATGTCCAGATTCCCTAGGTAAGTATCAAAGTTGTCTCCATAGACCGAGAAGTCGTCCATGAAGCCTTCAACATTCTTCTCCACCATATCTGAAAAAATGGCCATCACACACCGTTGGAAAGTTGCTGGTGCGTTGAATAGCCCGAATGACGTCCTCCTGAATGCAAATGTGCCGTAAAGGCATGCAAATGTTGTCTTTTCTTGATCATCAGGAGCGATTGCGATCTGGTTATAGCTCGAGTATCCATCCAATAAACAGTAAAACTCATGTCCCGGTAATTTTTCTAACATCTGATCGATAAATGGTAGCGGGAAATTGTAACGACCGAGAAATTCAGATCTTATTGTAAAATGATTTTATTAAATTAAATAATAATAAAATCATATTCTATGTGTTATCAAGATGGTTGTCATTGTATAACCTATTGATGTTAGAATATCGTAGTATTTGGGCTACGTGGATGAATTAAAGTGTTTGAATTTTCAAGACGAAAATAAAAGTTTTCCGAGAAATTTTCCGAAAAACACTATTCATCGGTATTTGCTTGGGATATAATTTTGAGATTCCGAGAAATACGCAATGATGGAATAACAAGGTAAGATGGATTATGTAATAAAAATCTAGTTATGGAAAATGTAACATTTTGCTTGTGGACTTAATTTATGAACGTTAAGCAAAGCGAAATGTTAAAGAATAAGTAATAATGGTATGATACTTGGTATTGTACAAAGTAATAAAAACGAGTATAATACGAAGTATTATACGAGTTTGTATGAAGGATGAAATATCGTATATAAATTCTATATGAATTATAATACGAAAATAATACATGAACTATATGTATGTGTATTAAGAAATGTTAATGGACTTAGATGATTGGTTAAACAATTATATACAAGTCCAAGTGAATTAGAGAGAGAAGCCCAACTAATGAATTAATGAACTAATTAGTGTTTATTAAAGTAAAGCCCAAGGATTAATTAATGTAAGCCCAAGATGGAATCCATGAGTGGTATGATCCATGGGGCAAACCATATTAATATGGTTGAATGTGGTGACCAAGTAATGTAGTGACCAAGTAATGTGTGATGACCAAGATATGTGGTGACCAAGTTAGGAGTATTGACCAAGACTTTTAATTAATGGCCAAGTAAGAGATAAAAGAGTGGTTAGCAAGTAATGAATAGTAAGGATGTGGCTTAATGAGGTGGGATGTTTTAAAGACCAAACTACCCTAACCTTGGAAAGTCTATAAATAGAAGAGCTTTGCTAGTCATTTGTTGGTTGAGCAAATAATCCAACACTTCTAAAGTGCTTAAGTGTTAGAGAGAATAAGCTAGCAATAAGTCATTTCCATAAGCTAAGAAGAAGAAGCAAGCTACTTACCAAGACTACAAAAGAGTAAGACTTCTTCTCAATTATCTTCTATCTCTACCATGATAGGATGATAACAAAAGTTGGATTAAGAAACATGAATGAGTAAGTAATGAACTTAAGCTAATTAAGTTGGTAATAAGTCAGTTAAGCTAGCATAAGTTATAAACTTATGTGAAAATAATATGAACTTATTAGAAGTTTATTAAGAGAAATGATATGAATGTAAAAGAAATTATATGATCATATGTGTCATGTATACCTAAGTAAGGATATATGTGAAGAGCATGTAAAGTATGATGATTAAGAAACGTTAATTGTCATAAGTCATGAATAATCAAATCTTAAGTAGTTTATAATTTGACAAGTTATAAGCTCATTAAGAATAAGTCAAAATCCAACAATGAATATAAATTGTTGTATTAAGTATGTTAAAATGTTCACATGATGAATGGAAGTCATTTGTAATGTTGAACAAATCATAAGAAGGAAGAATTGCCGGAATTTGCATGATTGGACAATAATCGTCGAATACGTAAAATTCTCGGAATGGAAGTTAAATTTTATGTTTGATCATGAAACCATTGTTTTCCAATAGAGACAAGTCATAATTGGCATTTAAGAGTTGCGGACTCAAAAATGACCGGATTCCGACTTAGAATGAAGAAACGAGCGTTGAACGTTCACGAACGTTTATCGTTTTCGTTAAAAATGAACCAATACGTGAATTTTTAGCAAACAAAGTCAAATAGATAAAATTCTTGAATGGTCATGTAGATTACGTAATTTGTGAACCGTAGGCTTTTGAACGAGCCAATTCGGACTTATAACGAAGAAGTTATGCGTCCAGGATGTTCACAAAATTTTAAAACTAAAATTGATATACGGTGCATGAGTTGGCGCCATGGCTCAACCCTAGAAAAAAGACCCACGGCATGAATAGTAACCGAAAGCATCATCTTTGAAAGAGTTCGTAGTAAGCCGAACCTTAGTTCAAAAAGTGGCCATACAATATTTCATGAAACGATGACAAAATCCTGCAGGAGTGTGGCCGGCAATGGCCTGACCATTAATGAGGACTTCAGGCCAGGCGCAAGTCCAGACAATGGCATTAAGAGCTCATGCCGCATGCGATGGCGAGATGTAAAAAGTATAAAGCTGGCGCCATGCGCCGCTCGAGAACAAAGATAGTAATGAAGGTTTCTAAGTACAAAGAAAAGAAAACCTAAATGGATTCAAAGTAAACATAACTTAAGGAACGTAAGATAACATTGTTTAAACTTTGTTAAACCTTAAGGAATGTAATGTAAAGGTTGAGATAACCTAGTCAAATATAATGAAAGCATAATGACAAACCGAAATGAATTGTAAATGAATCTAATACACAATTAGATTGAAATGAATGGTATGATATAGTCATATACATACTGGATTATATGTGACCTAATCTAAGGCATTATGTGATCATGTATTGTAGAGACTTGAACGACTTGTACATAAAGTTAAAATACCATAGCAGACGCTAAAGGCAAGTATTCTAACTATCGTCTCAGTTCAATCTGAACAAGTTTTTGAGGTTCATGTATTCTTTCGCATGAATTGAGGTATGTTGAAGTTGAAGCCAATTCCTTTGGCTAGACTTGATGAATTGATGATCTATTCATGTATTATCAAATGTTGCTATCTTTTGTCAACTACTTGATATGGTTTTCAAAAGAAGACTGAAATGTTAAACAAATATTTTGTCGGTAAAATGACAGGCACGTGAGGTTACCAAATGCTTAAACGTGCATACGTTTAATGGATGTAGTGTTGATCAACATAGAGTACAATAGGTTGATCACCAAGAAGTGCTCGTAAGTGATATCGAGCTTACGGACTTGCTTCTGGGTTGTCCTTTTCTAATAAAGAATGAATACTCGAGGTCTTTGACCGGAGTGAATGTTTTATTAAATACTGTTGTTATTGTAAAACATTTTGAAAGAAAAGATGAAGTGCTATTTTGAATTATCAATAGTACTTCATAACTATTGTTCAGTTATCGAAGATATAAGATTTGTATGTGTCAAGCATGTTGTTATTAAATTGTTATACTTGTTGAGCTAGTTATGCTCACTCTTGCTTGAACCATATGAATGCAGCTAAGACTGAACGTCCCGAAGGATCGAAAAAGGATAAGGGAAAAGCTAAAGCGCGATTACTAAGTCGTCTTGTAATAGTATAGGTCTATTGTTGTAATTTAAGCGATATTATGACAAAGAACCTTTATAAGCAGGTTAGAACTTGGGAAATATAAATATTACTTTAAATATATAGAAGTTATATTCGTTCTTTGAGACTTTTCAAATTGAATGAATGTATGAATGTTGTACAGTATAGCACCATCTGTCGGGTTGGAAGATACCCGAATTTGGGGGCACTACAGAAATGATCTTTTCGGGTTGCCTTATTCAACCTTCTATAGTCGATGCACACCCTCCGTCCTGTCACTGTTCTTGTTGGAATTAACTCATTGTCCTCGTTCTTTATCACCATCATTCCCCCCTTTTTCGGCACAATGAACCGGACTAACCCATTTACTGTCGGAAATTGGATATATGATACCAACATCCATTAATTTCAGAATTTCTTTCTTGACTACTTCCTTCATAATTGGGTTAAGTCGACGTTGATGCTCCGCCGACGGTCTTGCATCATCCTCCATCAGAATCTTATGCATGCAAAATGACGGGCTAATTCCCTTTTATATCCGCAATCGTCCATCCAACTGCTGATTTGTGATCCTGAAGCACCCTCAGCAACTTTTCTTCCTGCAATTCGTTAAGTGCAGCAGAAATAATTAGAGGTAAAGAATTTGAATTGCCCAAGTAAGCATACCAGAGATGTTTAGGGAGTGGCTTAAGTTCCAATGTTGGTGGCTCCTCCAATGATGGTTTCAATTTTTCTGCAGCTATCTCCTCTGTGTGCAGAGGTTCAAATGGTGCTCTGAATCGGCTAACTCGTGGCAAAGAGTCTAGCTTCTGTAATAAGTCCACAAATTCTGGGTCGTCTTTTTCTTCATCCCCCAACAAGGTCGTTTCTAACGGATCATTGATCAAACTCTTGCTAATATCTTCGCTGGTGATTTGCTCAATTATATCCATCCAAAAACATTCTTCCTCATCAGTAGGGTATTTCATGGCCTTGAACACATTAAATTTTATTTCTTGATCTTGGACTCTCATAGTAAGTTCGCTTTTTTGCACATCTATGAGTATCCTTCCCGTGGCCAAGAAGGGTCTCCCTAAGATAATCGGGATGTTCTTATCCTCATCGAAATCCAGAATGATAAAGTCCGCAGGGAATATAAACTTATCCACTATAACCAGAATGTCCTCTACAATGCCTCTCGGATATGTGGACCGCCTATCCTTAACTACAATGAAATATTTGTAGGCTTTGGCACGGGCAAACCCAATTCTGAGTATACTGACAATGGCATCAGGTTTATACTCGCCCCCAAATCACATAAACATTTGTTAAACAACATTTTTCCGATCGTGCACGGGATAGTAAAGCTCCCCGGGTCTTTGAGTTTTGGTAGTAGCTTCTTTTGTAATACCGCACTACACTCCTCTGTTAGTGCCACTGTTTCAAATTCTTCCCATTTCTTTTTCCTCGACAGAATTCCTTTCATGAACTTTGCATAACTCGGCATTTGCTCTAGGGCCTCTGTGAATGGGATATTAATCTGGAGTTTCTTGAACACGTCTAAAAACTTTGCGAACTGCTTATCTGACTTCTGGTTTTGCACCCTCTGATGAAACGGTGGTGGAGGATAAACAATTGGCTTATTGTTTAACTTTATTTCCTCGTCCTTGTTACCTTCCACCACGTTACTGTCATCAACTTTTTCCTCCGGTGTCGCTGAATGTTTTGCATTCTTACCCCCGAGATGTTTTCCACTTCTCAACATAACTGCTTGACATTGCTCATGACTACCCTTTGGATTTCTCTTAGTGTCGCTAGGTAATGTTCCTTGTGGTCTGTTACTCAATGTTAACGCCATCTGTCCAATCTGATTTTCCAAATTCTTGATCGCCATCTCTTGATTTTTTATTGTTGTGTCACTGCTAGTTATGAACTTCGACACCATTTCCTCGAAATCTGATTTCCTTTCCTGATGTTGACCCGGTCGTTGGAGACTCTGAAAACCAGGGGGATATGATGGTCGTGGAGCTTGAGTTTGCTGATTATTGCTCCATGAGAGGTTTGGGTGGTTCCTATTCCCCTGGCTGTAGGTGTTTTGGTATGTATTTTGCAGAATTCTATTGTAGTTGCCTATGAACTGAATGGATGCTGGATTTATTGCGCACTGATCTGTAGGATGATCACCCGCACACAATTCACATACTACCGCAACCTGCTAAACTTGAGCCCCTATCATAGTATCAACCTTGTCCTTCATAGTATCAAACTTCTTGGACAGTGCAAAAATATGTGCTTGTATAGCTGTCACCCCATCTAATTCCAAAATCGGCCCGCCTTTGCTGTGTCGTCATTCTTCTTTGTGGGCCACTGGTAGTTATTTGCCGACATGATTTCGATCAAATTGTAGGCTTCCTCATAACTCTTGGCCATGAATGCACCGCTTGACGCCGCATCAATATTGGTTCTGACATTCCCATTTAGTCCGTTGTAAAAGGTGTTCAGTTACAGCCACTTGGGCAATCCATGATGTGGGCACTTTCTAAGTAATTCCTTGTAACGCTCCCATGCCTCATATAGCGACTCCCCATTCTGCTGCTCAAACATTGTTATGTCATTCCTCATTTTAGCAGTCTTCGCCGGTGGGAAAAATTTGGCCAGAAATTTTTGAGCCAAGTCTTCCCACGTAGTAATCGACCCCGGTGGCAGAGAATGTAACCAACTCTTTGCCTTGTCCTGTAAAGTGAATGGGAACAAGCGAAGTCTCACTGCCTCATCCGACACCCCATTGTACTTGAACGTGTCACACATTTCCAAAAAACTGATTAAATACTCATTCGGATTGTCGTTCGCCATTCCCCCAAACTGACATGAGTTCTGCATCATCTGAATTGTTCTAGGCTTGATTTCAAAAGTATTTGCAGCTATTGCAGGCCTGGTGGTGCTCTACTGCAGATTAGTCACCTTAGGTGTTGCAAAATCCCTCAACGCTTTTTGGTCTTCGGCAGCCATCGATTCTTCCTTATCATAATTTTTGAATTCGTTCTTTGCTTCCTCGATCCACTTATTTATCAAAAACTTGTTGGGTAAAATCTAATTACGCACAACACGCAATTATACGTGGTCAACAAGTAATAAAGTGAAAGTAGAGTATCGTTCCCACGAGGAATTGTTTAATAAAAATCACCAAGTACTAACTCGTAATCAACTCAATCTTATTTAAATGAATGAATTTCAATTTATAATTAAACTACTATTAAATTCCACTAGTTAAATTAAGATTACGGAGATTTAAGATCACAACTTCACTTATTGCTTCATTTAAGTTAACACACTTCTCATCAATTATTCTCTATCATGAATTGTTAATCAAGAACACTAAAGCAGATAAAACCATCTCTCGATGCATAATACCCATACTCACTTAAATCCACAGATGATAGAATTAAGCAAGACACCCTAATTAACTAATCCACTATATCTCTATGTGAATTACAATCAAAAAGGATTTAAAGCACAAGTTCTCTATAAGATTACATATGGCGTAAAGGCATATCTCTATCCTAAACACGAATCATGAATTCCATCTATGCAGAAATCACAAACACATGTTATCATGATAAGATCTAAATCAATAATTCATCTCTTGGGTTTATATACATTATCACGGTAATTGTTAGCTAGGCAATTAAGTAATTAAGTCCAAATCACAATAGACAATCCTCATGATAGAACATAATAATTGATAGCGAAGCATATTCAAATAAACTACACAGTAAGATCTATCGTAATCTCAAACAAAGAATTAGTTCATTATTATTGAATTAAAACTAAGAATCCACAATTGAATAATCATTACAAGACAAAGATAGAAGAAGATGAGAAGATATAATCTATTGTCGGTAGATTTGAAGCTCCCTCCTTGCTCCTACTTTGAATCTTCAATGGTCTCCAAGTTGCTTCAATCTCCCAATCACATAAGAACTAGGGTTTTGATCCTAATCTACTCTAATCTAATATAATGGAATCCTCCAAAACTAGCCTAGATCTCTCCTCTCTTTTATGTCTCTCATCATATATTTATAGTTCTAATGGACACCCAAGCAAGTTAGGCAACTAAGAATCCTATTCTAGCTCAAATTGGACATCAAATAACCCAAATAAAAATTTGTCTCCCCATGCCTAGCTCCCCGATCATCCCCAAGCCATTACAGGCGCGCCTCACAAATAGGTGACTTTCACAGTGGACTAGCACGCCCCGCGCTATGCATAGTTCATTTATAGTGCGGTCCATGCTACGCTGTTTTCTACTGTGATGTCCTTTGCTAAAACAAGCATAACTTTTGATCCGCTAAGATTTACGTGATCTGCCACCTATCAAATCGAAGATATTGACGCGATCTACAACTTTCATTCTTTGAGGATTGACAGATTCAGTCCGGATCAAGGCAGAAATTGGGCTTGAAGTAGATGCTATGTAAACGGAAAACATGACAACTCTTAGCTTTGAACTTCGTTGATAAAAAGGCCATAACTCTCGTATCCGAACTCCGATTGGAATTATTCAAGATGTTCCGGAAAGTTAAGAAGTAGATCTACAATAAATTCCAAACTCCAAGCTAAGAACATGCATCCAACTTAGTGTTAAAAGTCTTTCAATATTCCCTTCTTGTATTTGCTTGCATATTTTAGTCCAAAAGATGTCCGAATTCCTCTCCCTTGCTTCTTCATGCCAATGTCGTGTCATCGCCTACAAAATAACACAAAATGTATGAAAATTAACTAAGAAACATGAGATTAAGCAAATAATTCAAGTAATAGATACCGGATAAGTAGGTATAAAACTTAATTATCAAATACCCCCAAACTTAAACCTTTATTTGTCCTCAAGCAAAAACACAAAACAACAATACTATGCAATGTAACTAATCTACATGCCTACGAATCCAGCAGTAATGGCAGAAACAAGTCTATTTAATCGGCCTTAGAGAAATCAAGTAAACATGATAATACATCATATCAAAACAAATCATTAACTTCTCAATCAATCATCAAATCTTAGACTGTTATCACTAATATAGTGCGTGTGTGCTCCACAACAATGTTAACTGATATAAAATCAAATTTAACACATAACAAGTCTCTTCGAAGAAATTATACACTGTAAACTCAAGAAATCTAAAAACAAGCTAGATCCAACTAAAATTAAACAATTACCAATATCGAGGGTCAACATGGGATATTTATGCTTCAATTTTCATCTACGAGGGCTTTTTGCTCTTATTTCCCGTTTTATTCAATTTTTTATTCTTTTTCTTTTTTTTATAGTGAGTACGTTTTACGCTCCATCTCACGCCTATGTTTATGGGGAGTGCATTTCACGCTTCTTCTCGACCCCCCACAGGACTCAATTTATTCAACTCAATGTCTTTTCTTCTTCTTTTTTTCTTTTCTTAGAAGCTTATATAGCCCACTTTTTCCCTCAAACTTAGGTTCTTACCTAATTCTTCGCCTTCACTGCCTATCCTGGTCATTCTCTTATTTAAACTAACATTATCCTTTAGAATCCCATTATGTATCAATTTAAACTCAATCATTCAACAAGTTGTTTTTACTGTGTTATCCTTATTATACCAGTTTCAAACAAAAAAAGACTCAATTCATAACAAGAAATCACATCAAAGCTCTAATGGTCAGTACTATACTTGTCTACCCAATTCCTATCTCATCATTGGCTAAAACAAACTGTAAACTATCTAACAACTGGATCAATGCAAATGAACATACTAACTAACTAATAATTTTTCAAATTTCCAATTTTTTTTTATTCAAGAAACTGAATGCAAAAACTAAATATAACTATATGAACTACAATTTAAATAACTAACTATATGCAATACGACACTAAAATGCCCCTAAACTTAAAACAGACATTGTCCTCAATGGCTAAGATAGGAAAAATTAAAAGAGAGGACTTCCCTGAAAATAAAGCATTTTCTTCCTTGTCTGCTTAATCTAAAGAATAGACTAGACACATTGGAATAGATTGGGAACCACACTTGAATTGGACTTAACTAACCTGTGAATATGATAGAAGCAAGCTTGTTAGATCCTAAGACATAAAAATTTATTAAATAATAATATAAAAGCTAATAAAAATAATAAATAAAAATTAAACTTGGGTTGCCTCCCAATAAGCACTTGATTTATAGTCCTTCAGCCAGACTTTTTCTGGTCAACGTTATCCAATTCCTCTTCGGTAATTGAGGAACCCTCCATCCATCAGAAATAATATAGCTTTTGGTAGGTTCCCATTTGTTATGGCCAATGCATCAAAGTCACCCAACATGCTCTAATTTGGTATGCTCTTAATCAATAACGTCCCACAACTAGGTGCTTTCTCCATTGTGTATGTGATCACTTTGGGGCATGGAAGCTTGTCACACACAATGGGCTCTTCGTCTATCTTCTCTTTCTCGTCCCACCATGGATTCAAAATTGTACTCGCTCTTATGTCATCAAGAGCTTCGCCGACGATATGACTACCAAATGGGCATGATTTTACAAATCTGACTGACTCTTTGATCGTTGGTGGAGACCCATTTAGATCTTCGTCGACCTCTATTTCATTATTCCCAATTGTCTCCACACTTTCGATATCTTGTGGCTCATCCAGTCGCAGATTTGGTTCGGGTTCTCCGTCAATTTCACCATCCATGTCATAAGGCCAAGTGTTTGGAGGAAGGTCGCTTACAGCTTTGGTCATTTGCTTTGTCTGATCCGTAAGATTTTGATTTGGCTTCGCTTAATTACTCATCTTCTATTAACTTGGGCAATAATTCCCCCAGCCTTGAATTTTCTATTTCAGTCTCGGAAGCCATGTATTGAGGACCATTGGTTGAGGTAGTGACTAGTTGTTCCATCCAATTATTAAAATTTTGGGTTGACAAGTCTTGGCTAATACTCATCTCCTCTAGGCTAATACTCATCTCCTCTAGGTTTGCTATGCCTTTCAATATTACATCCCTCAGATTTGGCTTTTCTTCTTGTGGCAATGGAGGTTTGACGTTGTTGCAGCCCAACATAATCGAAGGATAGCAGTTAATTGCAATTATTGTGCTGGTAATCATCCGAGTCATCAATGCACTGTCAGTTTTGAATCGGTACAATATAGTGGTGATTACCTCAATAAATATGTTGATCCTAACTATCACCAAGTTTGGGGGTATCACCCGGATTCTTCAGGGAGCTACATTTATGATGACCAATACTACGCTCCAAATCCAACATACACACCAGAATTTGAGTCATATTCGAATAAGGCCATTGATAATTTCATCCAGCCATGGTACCTGAAAAGAAAGAAAAATAGGAAGAGAATTAAATAAAAAGAAAAAAAAGTTTAAATTAAGACTAATTTGATTGAAGCTAATATTGGCAAAAATATATTAACTAATTCCCCGGCAATGGTGCCAAAAACTTGTTGGGTATATATAATTACGCACAACACGCAAGTATACGTGGTCAACAAGTAGTAAAGTGAAAGTAGAGTATCGTTCCCACGAGGAATTGTTTAATAAAAATCACCAAGTACTAACTCGTAATCAACTCAATCTTATTTAAATGAATGAATTTCAATTTATAATTAAACTACTATTAAATTCCACTAGTTAAATTAAGATTACGGAGATTAAAGATCACAACTTCACTTATTGCTTCATTTAAGTTAACACACTTCTCATCAATTATTCTCTATCATGAATTGTTAATCAAGAACACTAAAGCAGATAAAGAATGTCGTGTTATTCACTT
Organism: Panax ginseng; assembly: GCA_020205605.1. Classification (NCBI taxonomy): domain Eukaryota; kingdom Viridiplantae; phylum Streptophyta; class Magnoliopsida; order Apiales; family Araliaceae; genus Panax; species Panax ginseng. The sequence continues at coordinate 49,933,798 of CM035136.1, read as the reverse complement.
ATTTCATTCTTTATTATTCTGTTGGAATATCCTGTTTGTGCATTTTACGTCGGACCTGGTTTCGTCTTTATTATTATTCTGTTGGAATATCCTGTTTGTGCGTTTTACGCTGGACTTGGTTCCGTCTTTATTGGTATTACATTGGAATAACCTTGCCTATCGCAAGTACCGCATGCATGGTGAATTTCATTGTTATTCCATTCTTTATTATTACATTTGGAACATCCCAGCTTGATTGTGAATTTACTTTGACCCGGTTCCGTTAATTATTATTCTTGGAATAACTTTGCTCTGCTCTGAATCCGCATGCATGGTGATTTCTTTTGTTATTCCATTCTTTATTATACTCAGTTGGTTAAAGTTTTGACTTCTATACTCCATGAAATTAGTGAAATATCCTTGATATTTGTGTTTCATCCAGTATCTTTTCATGGAAATATTCGTCTGAGCATTCTTGAATTTACTCTACAAAGAAGTATCATGTTGACAATGTGGACGTTATTAGTTCCTGGATAAATTAATTCTTGAACTTGTTTTATTGAATTCCTATATCATTAATGTCAGCATCCTCATGTTTATATTATGTTGAAAGTCATCTGTGGCCTGTAGTGCATAGATGGACTTGGTATGATTATGACTAAGGATTATTCGGTATAATCATGACCGTAATGTTGCAAATGATGTGGAAAAAGTCCTCATTGGCCCGTAATGCATTGATGGACAGTTTTTGGTATGATTATGGCTATGGATTCTCTTCGGCCAAGGGTGCAAAGATGAATTATTTTATGGCATGATCAGGACCGTTGATGAAAACACAATTATCTTTGGCCCGTAGTGCATGGATAATTGTGGTCGTGATACTAAGAATATCCTTGGCCGTAGTGCAGGGGTGATTCGATGATATGGATTATTTATTATGCTGAGTCCCAGCGATAAAAGTGATGAAAAACCATTTAAATCATAAAAGATAGTAGATTTTATTCTCTACTTGACTCTTTTAATGGATTGCTTGTTCCGCTGCAGTTAAACTTGATGTTTGTTATATTGTATCGGTTTAACATTTGTTTAAGGCTAATGATAATTTATTCGCATTATCTTAGTCATAATATTTCTTACTGGGCTAGTTGAGCTCACCCTTTCTTTCACTGTTCTCTTCAGGAAATAAGAATATAGTTGGGACGAGTCGGGGAACGGAGTGATGATCCTAGATGGTGCATTAGTAGTCCTCACTATTCTGTGAAATAGTGTGATAATAATTGTAATGAGTACTCCTTTTGAGTTTGTATACTCTCTAGTAGACAATATTTGTATTCAAACTCACAGTTTATGTTTTGTCGTATTGTACACGACAGTTGTATTATTAAGTTGTATTTGAATTCTGTACCATGTATCTGGCGACTCAAGATGGGTGATGTATACCTAATTTTGGGGGCGTCACAGTCCCAACCTGGATGCCATCAATGTATACTTCAACAGTTGCTAAATTGCCACTTCGAGTAGCTTTGTACTCCAAGCCTTCAGCCTGTTGTTGACACCTTTCTTGCAGTTCCCGCATTAGATGCATAAGGAGTGTAACGATCGAGAAATTTATAATTTAATTTAAATATTTATTGAATTAAATAATTATTTTAATTAATTTATTTATGGAGGAAAATAAATAATTGATGAATTGTGGTGAATTAATTTGGTAACTAAATTAATTAATGTTAATTTGAATAACGATAATTTTATTTAATGGATTTAATTTAAGGAAATAATTAAATTAAATCAATTGCTTAATATTTAAGAAGATAATTAAATTAAGTGAATTGTTTAATATTAAATAAATAAATAAAATAAAGTAATGTTTCTAATTTATTAATTAAATTAGATATATAATTATTTATTAATTATAAGGTATAATGATAATAAGAATTTTTTTATTATTATTATAAGTTATTTAAAAATTTACTAATCAAATTAAAGTGTGACAAGTGTAACGCCTGAGAAAATCGAATTTTTAGGAGAATTAAAATTTTATTTAATTATGGGGATTAAATGAATTTAATTGATTATTTATGGGAGCAAGCTAATTGAAGGTCGTTCTATGACCTAAACATATCAGAACGTCATAGTATTTTGGCTACGTGGTAAAATTAAAGTGTTTAAATTTCCAAGACGAAAATAAAAGCTTTCCGAGAAATTTTCCGAAAAACTTTCTGAAAAACATTATTCACGCATTTACGCTTAAATTATTTTTGAACTTCCAGAAATATACGAATTATAGAATATCAAGGTGAGATGGAATATCCAATAATATTTCAGTTATGGAAAACATAATATTTCGCCTGTGGACTTAATTTGAGAACGTTAGGAAAATCAAGCGTTAAGAAGTTAATGTAATAAAATAAAGCGATGATCATATAATACGTAGGTATTATACGAAGTAATGAATACGTGGATGATGCGAGGTATTATATGAGTATGTATGAAGGAGGGTATATCGTATATGATGAATAAGTATACGAGTTAGAATACAAGAATTATACGTAAAACATACGTTATGAGGCTTTAAGCCAAATGTAGTGTAGGATTATGGAGGAAATATTAAAGTCCAATGGGATTTTATAAGGCCCAAATGTAGGAATGGTTAAGTCCAATGTATAAGTTAAGTTAGTCAATAGAAATAATATGCAAGCCCAAGTGTTTGTAGTGTGAAGCCCAAAGTAATTTAATTCAAGCCCAAATGATTAAGCTAAGTTATTTAAGCTAAAGCCCAAAGTAAGAACCAATGGGTTGGTTTAAACCCATGGGGCAAACCAAGGATGATTCAAAGTAGGGAGCAAGTATACTTAATGGTTAAGTAAGTGTGGTAATCAAGTATACTTAATGATCAAGTAGACTTAATGGCTAAGCAAGTGTGATGAACAAGTAGACTTAGTGGCTAAGTGTTGTGATGGCCAAGTAATGAATAGTAAGGAGGTGGATTAAGGAGGTGGAGATGGATTATTGACCATTACGCCCTCACTTAGGATTTCCTATAAATAGGGGACTTGTTAGCTCATTTGTGGTTTGTTAATTTTATCCAGCAAGTGAAGTGCTTATTTGGTAGAGAGAATAAACACATATAAGTTAGACTTCCTTTGTTAGATTTTCAAGAAGCAAGAAGAAGATTAAGGTGTAGCAAGTGAACATCATATAGTAAGTATTCTTAAACCATGATTCTCTTTCACTTCAATTGTTAGAGAAGGGGGTATTCGTAGAACTAGTATGCTAAGGAATGATAAATTAAAGGGCTTAAGTCTTAATAAGTCGTATAAGTTATAGATAAGCTATTTGTAATCATATAAGCTATGAACTTATAATGATCGTATAAGAACTTGTGAGAACTTGTAACATGTTTACATTAATAAAGTTAGTATGATAATAAGAAGTAAGAATAATGGTTAAAAGTCATTAACCATAATGAGTCATATGAAAAGAAGACATAAGATAAGAGAAATGGAAACATAAGTATTTTTATACTTTAATAAGTTACAAACTCATCAATAATAAGTAATAACTTATCATGATTATAAGTTAATGAAGTATGTATGTCAATATATTAGTATGATGGATTGAATCCAATTGAAATGGTTTAAAAATCTCAAGTTTGGAAGTTTTGCCGGAATTCACACGATTGGACGATAATCGTCGAATTCGTGAAATTCTCGGAATAGAAATCGAATTTTGATATTGAGCTTAGAAACGTTGGTTTTCAATGGAGACAAGTCTTATTTGGCATTATAGAGTTGTGGACTCGAAAATGGCCAGATTCTGACTTAGAACGAAGAAACGAGCGTTGAACGTTCACGAACGTTTATCGTTTTTGTTAAAAATGGACTAATAGGTGAATTTTTAGCAAACGAAGTTGAATAGATAAAATTCTTGCATAAACACGTAGAGTATGTGATTTGTGAACTGTAGGCTCTTGAACGAGCCAATTCAGACTTATAACGAAGAAGTTACGAGGCCGGGAATCTCACCAAAAGAAAAATCTGTCAAATTTATTTATGGCACAGAGTCAGTATTTGCACGCGACTCCAATCCTAAATGACCAAAGACCGCATAACGCCAAAGTGAGCCTCACCCAGAAACTTCAAGATGCAAATGCAACAAGTAACAAAGGGACTCGGCGTCAACGCGTCTAGTCCTGTTTACAGCACTAATGTGGACGCCGCAATGATAAGTGGCACCAAGAGTAATAAGCCAAACCCATGTATACAAACCTCAAGAACTACATAGTGAAAAATGTTTACATGTTGAGCATGAAGAATAAATGATTAACACTTAACGAAGATCTTAATGAAACATTATTAAGACATAATTAAGCCTTAAGTATGACCACTTAGGGTTAAAAAAGTCGGTTATAGATGAACGTAAGAAGGATATAACGATATCCTACGCCAATTGTTTGGTAGGGATTCAAGGTAAGCCTGAATATGAATAAACAAATGCATTTTCATCGAGTATTCGATGGGCACGTGAGGTTGCCACAACTTAAACGTACACACGTTTAATGGATGTAGTGTTGATCAACATAGAGTACTATAGGCTGATTACTTAGAAGTGCTCGTAAGATATACCGGACTTACGAACTTCGTGCCAGGTTATCTTTTTCAAAGAAATTATGAAACACTCATGGTCTTGGACCAGATTTGGTGTTTTACTGAATATTGTTATGATAAAATGTTTTGAAGGAAAATAAATGCTATGTTAAGTTATTGATAGTACTTCGTAACTATTATCCCGTTACTGAAGATATACGATTCCTATGTTTCAAGCATGCTTTTAAAATGAAATTGGTGTACTTGTTGAGCTTGTTATGCTCACTCTTGCCTAAACCATATGAATGCAGCTTAAACCCAATGGACCGAAGGATTGGTCAAGGATAAAGGGAAGGCGAAAGCGAACTTGTAGATTACCTATGTAATAGTATATGTTTGTAATGATAATATTTGATATTATGATAAGAACAAATGTAACGGTTATAAAAAACCTTGGGAATAGTAGTATTATTTTGGAATATATATAAGACATATTCGTTCTTTTGAGGCATTTCAATTGAATGTTTGTGTGAACTATAGCACCGTAGAGCACCATATGTCGGGTTGGAAGAGTCCCGGATTTCGGGGCGTCACAAGTTGGTATCAAAGCATTAGGTTATAAAACTTAAGGGGGGAAGAACCTTAAGCTAATAACCTCGTTAAGGGAGAGAAGTCCGAAGGAAGTAAACTCGAGCTTTACTTGAGTTAAATGAGTTAATAAGGTATTGAGGAAACTCAGTACCAAAAGATTTAAAAGATGGAAAGTAACCCTAAATAAATTAAATGTGATTTGTGCTTATACTATTGTATGTTATGTACTAATCAACATGTTATGTGTGATTGTAGGATGTCGATCGATAGCTTGATGTATAGAGATATACACGCGGTGAGTGAAGAGATTGTGAACCGAGTAGAGCCTGTACCCATGCAAGTGGCGGAGGTACCAATAGTGATTTTTGAGGAGTCGGATACAGAGGAGTACTTTTCTGAGGAAGACTACTCCGAGGGAGAGATGGATATATCGTCATACCTTAGTATGATGAATGATGTGGAGGAATGAATGGAGGTAACATCGGTTGAAACGGTGGTACCTGCACTAGAGTCATCACCTCCAGATGCAATGAGATCATTGTATCTGGCAGAGCTTGACAAGAATGTGCAACCGAAAATGCAGTTGTGTAAATGTGATGAAGAGATTAGTGCTCTTTATATAGCGAAGGAGTCTGCAGAAGCAGATTTTGAGTCAGAGCATGATGAGAAGGTGCTCATGATAAATAAGGCTAGGGATTTTATGAAGGAGGTTGATGAGCTTCGTAAAGAACTGGGGAAGAAGGACCGGAAGATAGCACGGATGTCTTACATCCATGAGAGCGCTCATAAGGATTTTCAAGCTGGAAGTTGCTTGTTATTCCAATGAGTCAGGACAAACCTGTCATACAATTAGTCGGGATACTGTAGTGGCGATTGCGAATGAGAAACACGAGGACGCTGTTATGCATTATTAGAAATCTAGAGTTATAAATATGTGTGTAGTGACGTAAAACCCTCTTTTGTATAATAGGGTAGTCTTTTGTAAATCTCAACTTTTGTGAGGTACCATTTCAGGATAAAAATGTAATAACTTTTGGCTATGGAGAACAAATTGTAAATAGTTTCAAACAATGAAGAAGCATATGAATATAATGAAGTTTTCATTGAGATGATTTGTTATGGTATGAGTTGGTATGTGGCGAATAATAACAAAGTAAGTAAATAGATAATAATGAAATTTTATTTAATCAGAAAAAATGCCACCAAGGAGAAGACAACCTAGTCAGGAAGCGGAATCATATAATGATAATCAAGGAGGTCAGAACAACCCTATGCAAGAGTTCGTTAATTTATTAATGGCTATATTTAACCAAATCGGGGGGGGGGGGTAAAGTACCCCAAAACCTAGAGTAGTCAGAACGACTACTTTAAAGAGTTTAAAAGCGTAGGTCCGCCGGAGTTCAAAGGAACGACGGACCCAATAGATGCCCAGACAGGGGTAAAAGAAATAGAGAAGGTGTTTTGTTATTACAAACGTAGGTGAGGTGCCAAAGACTTCTTTTGCGACTTACATGATGAGAGGGGAAGCCAACTTTTGGTAGGAGGCTCACCAGGGTGGGGCTAGAATAGATATGGTAATGTGGGAATAATTTAAGAAGGTTTTCTTTGAGAATTATTTCCCTACAAGAATGCGAGGGAGAATGGAGATTAAGTTCTTAGAACTTAAACTAGGGGACATGATGGTTCCCCAATACACGGCCAAATTCAATGAATTGGGAAGGGTTTCTCCACGCCAAGTGGACACTAAGAAGATGAAGGCTTATAGGTTTGAGCGGGGCCTAAAACCCTGGCTCTGTAGTAGGATTGCGGTGTTCTAAAGGGTTTCCTATGGGACCATTCTGAAGAATGTGATTATAGCAGAGGGTGGTAGTGAGGCGTTAACCCAATACCACAAAGAGCGAAAGAATGAGAGGTAGGGAGACGGAGGAACCAAGGCAGAGAATGCCAGTGGCAGTATGCCAAAAGGAAAGAATTTTAACTCCGGGAATACTAGAGTGGAATAAGGGGATCCTAAGCGTAAGATCAAAACGTGTTAGACATTTGGAAAGACTCATCTAGGAGTCTGTCTGAAAAGGGTTATAAGTACTTTTAAAACATTAAGGTAGAGGAGGAGGAAATAACTTTCGTTGATTGTATTTGTGAAAATTGTTCCATGGATAATAAAGGTAAGCAGATATCGGTAAATAAGTACTGATAATGTTGAGAGAATTTGAAGAAATTCTAGGTAAGAATGGGGTGATTAACCATAGAGCTATAATAAATTGTTAGAATAAAAGTATGAATATTTTGATTTCTTAGAAAACCCAAGGTAGTAAATTGCGGTAATAAATCACCGAAACATTATTTTTGTCTAATCATGACGCAAGTTAGTAGGATGTTAAGGAAGGGGATAAGTTGTTACGGTTGTTAAGAATAAATACCCAGGGCCCAGGATCGATGATCTATTTGATCAGTTGAAGAGGGCAAAGAATTTTTCTAATATAGATTTGTGTGCGGGATATCGTCGGTAGAAAATAAGGAAGAAGGTGGCAAATTGATAGGTACTCTTGTGAGGTGCTATGGTTGAAGGTAACATTAGCGTCACAGAGTATTTAAATAATATTTTGACGAGGGTGTCGTAATGATCATTGGTGATATTCTAGTCTATTTCAAGACGCTAGAAGATCACGCTGAACATTTGAAGATAGTGTGAGAAACACTACGGAGGGAGAAGTTGGATATGGAATTCACCAAGTGTGAAGTTTAGCTTAAAAGTTATACAAATAAGTTATTGATAAGTATGTTGGGAATGAGAAGTGAGAAAATATTTTCAGGAACTAAAAAGAAAAGTTAAGTGAAGCACCTATATTGTCTTTATTAGATGATACGGGGAATTTTGTAGTGTATCTCGATGTTTTGCATCGATGACAAGATTGCGTGCTCATGTAGCATGGCAAAGTCATTGTGTATTCATCACGCCAGTTAAAGGATTATGAGAAGGTCTATCGTACTTATGATCTAGAATTGGCAGTTGTAGTTTTTGAATTAAAAATCGGAAGATAGAATTTATATGGGGAGAAGTGTGAGATATACACGGACTTTAAGAGTTTGAAATATATCTTCACACATAAGGAGTTGAATATGCGGTAGAGAGAGGACTGTGATATCTTATATCATACAGGGAAGGTAAATGTAGAAGTCCACACATTAGGTAGGAAGGGTAGGGCAAGCTATCAATGTTAACGACTCAGAATGAGTTAATAACGGAGATGGCAATAACAGAGTTAGAAGTTACATTATGGAATGAAGGGGTATAAATGTTATTCATAACGTAGACTCAATCCATGATAATGAAACTAGTTAATTAAGTACAACCAGTTAATGAGGAGTACAAGCGAATGAAGAAGAGGATACATGATAAATAGAAGACTAAGTATAGTCTTGTTTTGAGGGAGGAATTTGAGTTTCAAATAATTACGAGTAAAAAGAAAAACTAATAAAAGGAAGATATAGTAATATGTTAGTAAGTGTTTAAACTTCCAACTCAAATTATTCATAAGAAGTGATAATTCATTTAATATAAGATAATACTTTCGGTGAAGGTGAATGTAAGAAACCACAATGCCGAAGAAGCATTGTGGGAACTCGAGATTAAAATGAAGAAAACTTTTCCTCATTTTTTTATATAATTATTAGCAAGATTCTGGGGACAGAATCCTTACAAGGATAGAAGAATGTAACGCCCGAGAAAATCGGATTTTTAGGAGAATTAAAATTTTATTTAATTATGGGGATTAAATGAATTTAATTGATTATTTATGGCAGCAAGCTAATTGAAGGTCGTTCTATGACCTAAACATATCAGAACGTCGTAGTATTTTGGGTACGTGGTAGAATTAAAGTGTTTGAATTTCCAAGATGAAAAGAAAAGCTTTCTGAGAAATTTTCCAAAAAACACTATTCACGCATTTCTGCTTGGGAATTATTTTTGAACTTCCGAGAAATACGTAACGATAGAATATCAAGGTGAGATGGAATATCCAATAATATTTCAATTATGGAAAACATAATATTTCTCCTGTGGACTTAAATTGAGAACGTTGGAAAAATCAAGCGTTAAGAAGTTAATGTAATAAAATAAAGTGATGATCGTATAATACGTAGGTATTATATGAAGTAATGAATACGTGGATGATGCGAGGTATTATATGAGTATGTATGAAGGAGGGTATATCATATATGATGAATAAGTATACGAGTTAGAATACGAGAATTATACGTAAAACATACGTTATGAGGCTTTAAGCCAAATGTAATGAATTTGTAGGATTGTGTAGGAAATATTAAAGTCCAATGGGATTTGATAAGGCCCAAATGTAGGAATGGTTAAGTCCAATGTATAAGTTAAGTTAGTCAATAGAATTAATATGCAAGCCCAAGTGTTTGTAATGTGAAGCCCAAAGTAATTTAATGTAAGCCCAAATGATTAAGCTAAGTTACTTAAGCTAAAGCCCAAAGTAAGAACCAATGGGTTGGTTTAAACCCATGGGGCAAACCAAGGATGATCCAAAGTAGGGAGCAAGTATACTTAATGGTTAAGTAAGTGTGGTAATCAAGTATACTTAATGATCAAGTAGACTTAATGGCTAAGCAAGTGTGATGAACAAGTAGACTTAGTGGCTAAGTGTTGTGATGGCCAAGTAATGAACAGTAAGGAGGTGGATTAAGGAGGTGGAGATGGATTATTAACCATTATGCCCTCACTTAGGATTTCTTATAAATAGAGGACTTGTTAGCTCATTTGTGGTTTGTTAATTTTATCCAGTAAGTGAAGTGCTTATTTGGTATAGAGAATAAGCACATATAAGTTAAACTTCCTTTGTTAGATTTTCAAGAAGCAAGAAGAAGATTAAGGTGTAGCAAGTGAACATCAAAGAGTAAGTATTCTTAAACCATGATTCTCTTTCTCTTTCATTGTTAGAGAAAGGGGTATTGGTAGAACTAGTATGCTAAGGAATGATAAATTAAAGGGCTTAAGTCTTAATAAGCCGTATAAGTTATAGATAAGCTATTTGTAATCATATAAGCTATGAACTTATAATGATCGTATAAGAACTTGTGAGAACTTATAACATGTTTACATTAATAAAGTTAGTATGATAATAAGAAGTAAGAATAATGGTTAAGAGTCATTAACCATAATGAGTCATATGAAAAGAAGACATAAGTAATGAGAAATGGAAACATAAGTATTTTTATACTTTAATAAGTTACAAACTCATCAATAATAAGTAATAACTTATCATGATTATAAGTTAATGAAGTATGTATGTCAATATATTAGTATGATGGATTGAATCCAATTGAAATGGTTTAAAAATCTCAAGTAACGAAGTTTTATCGGAATTCACACGATTGGACGATAATCGTCGAATTCATGAAATTCTCAGAATGGAAATTGAATTTTGATATTGAGCTTGGAAACGTTGGTTTTCAATGGAGACAAGTCTTATTTGGCATTATAGAGTTGTGGACTCAAAAATGGCTGGATTCCGACTTAGAACGAAGAAACGAGCGTTGAACTTTCACGAACGTTTATCGTGTTCGTTAAAAGTGGACTAATAGGTGAATTTTTAGCAAACGAAGTTGAATAGATAAAATTCTTGAATAAACACGTAGAGTATGTGATTTGTGAACTGTAGGCTCTTGAACGAGCCGATTCAGACATATAACGAAGAAGTTACGAGGCCGGGAATCTCACCAAAAGAAAAATCTATCAAATTTATTTACGCACGAGTCAGCGTCATGCAATGACTCAAACCTAAATGGCCGTGTGGCCATAAACTGAAAGTGAGCCTCGACCCACTGCAAACTCAAGGCCATGACATATGACAAGTAATAAAGGGACTCATACGGTAGCCGAGTCCTGTTTCTGAGCACTAATGTGTGTGCATGTGTGACACCAAGAGTAATACCCGTACCATGCAAGAAGTACAAACCTCAAGAACTACATAGTTAAAAATGTTTACATGTTGAGCATGAAGAATAAATGATTAACACTTAATGAAGATCTTAATGAAACATTATTAAGACATAATTAAGCCTTAAGTATGACCACTTAGGGTTAAAAAAGTTGGTTATAGATGAACGTAAGAAGGATATAACGGCAAGCCAGAACCAATAAATAACAAATCTAATATATGATTAGATTGAGAAGAGGGTAAGATTCTTTAGGAATCAAGTATGTTCATTCATGACCTAATGTGGTATGTTATGTGATTATGTGTTGTAGAGACCGTAAAGACTTCAAGGAAACGTAATTATACTGTAGCAGACGCTGAAGGCAAGTTTTTCTTAAACGCTTGTCTAAACTTCATGTTAGCCAAGTTTTCAAATGATTCAAGTTATGAGATGCATGTATGGTTTTAAAGAAAGAGTCGATGCCAGTTTTAACTAGGCTAGACTAATCTTGATAGATTGATTGAATTGTTTACAAGTCTTTCAATATAGAATTTCTAACGCTATACTACGCCAATTGTTTGGTACGAATTCAAGGTAAGCCTAAATATGAATAAACAAATGTATTTTCATCGAGTATTCGATGGGCACGTGAGGTTGCCATAACTTAAACATACACACATTTAATGCATGCTTTTAAAATGAAATTGGTGTAATTGATGAGCTTGTTATACTCACTCTTGCCTGAACCATATGAATGCAGCTTAGACCAAATGGACCGAAGGATTGGTCAAGGATAAAGGGAAGGCTAAAGCGAACTTGTAGATTACCTATGTAATAGTATAGGTTTGTAATGATAATATTTGATATTATGATAAGAATAAATGTAACGGTTATAAAGAACCTGAGGAATAGTAGTATTGTTTTGGAATATATATAAGACATATTCGTTCTTTTGAGGCATTTCAATTGAATGTTTGTGTGAACTACCCACTACAAAAAAATGAGGCTTCAGCAACAACCGATTTTTGTTGCTAAAGGTGCCAAATTTCATTGCTAAAGGGTTTTGGCAACGACTTTACTGTCGTTTCGTCTTTCATTGCGCAATGAGCGTTGCTAATTGTTCTACAACGAACGTATTTTTTTCGTTGCCAAAAGTAATACATTTTGCAACGAAATTTGGCTTTCGTACAGAGACATCATTCCTTTACCAACAAAATATATTGTTGCAGAATAATTAAAATGTCGTTGCTAAAAAATCCATTTCGTTGCAAAAGCCTGCTAATTGGCAACGAAATGAACTCTTTTTTTTTGCAACGACCATGTATTTTCGTTGCAATTGACACCATTTTGCAACGACATTTTTTATTTTAGTAAATTATGAAAATTCTTGCCTAAGCTTGCTTTCGTCGCGGAATGTAAACTTTTTAGCAACGATTTTCGTTGCTGATTATATTATTTGGCAGTGACATTATGCTAAATCAACAACAAAAATGTTTGTTGCTGGTTATTTTTCAATACCAATGAAAGTGGTCGATTAGCAACGACATTATATGTTGCCGTTTCTTTATATGTCCAACGAAAGTTGATATGATTTACAACGATAAAAAATGTTGCCTTTTATTTTAGTATTAGCAACAATATCCTCTCCAGCTTGCTTATTAGGTTAATTTTTCGTTTAAAATATTATATTTTAATGCCATTTAGCAACGAAAATTTGTTGCTAAATGTATAAAAATTTGTTGCTATATTAAAACTTGTTCAATGCTTTGGTAGCAATTATAATGTTGCCAAATAAAATTTGACATTCTTTTGTGTACCGACCGCACAATGTCCCCATAGCAAATAATGGCAAAAATACAAAAAACTAAAATATTATTAACTTAATAAAATCATCCACTACATAATCATTCATTATCTTTACAATTAACCATCTAAAGTTACCACAGTTCTTCAATCAAAGTATATATCTACATATATAGAGAGAGTACACTTTATAATTTCGCCCCTTGTCTTCCATAAACGTATCACGGAAATTTGATACCCAGTGTTGTAAGGCGGTGTCGATGCACGGTCTTCACCGCACATTTAAAAATAATAGCAAGTCAGAAAACTGAAGCAAATAGGTCACCAGAGGCACTTAGTGCCAAAATCAATACACAAAGACAATAGAGTTACTACCCATAAATATTGACATACCTGACTTCGTAAGACGAGGGAATTCCCTAGGATCTTTTCCAAAAAGTTTGAAAACAATACGATCAGTACGACTCTGAAATCAGTCAAAAACATATTTAGTTAAGACAAATATCCTTTTCAGGCCAAATTCAAATGACAAAGGAATAATTAATCTTCGAAGAAGTATATAACAATACTTTTGGTCATCTCATGTAGCACTACACCAACTAACCAAGGTGTTTTTGTACAAAAAGAAAAACAATTATACATAACAAATGAAACTAAACATAACCCAATTCCTATAAAATTCAAAGATACGAAACTTAACTTTCATTATAAGAGAAACACAAAATACAGGAAGAATATTGACTAAAAAACTTGTTTAACTTTGATTTATTCAAGACTTTGATTTATTCATGTTGAAATTTAGCTACTATATGGGTGATATATCCACCCTTTATAATTCAAGTATGTTAATTGAATGGCCAAAGGAGACCCCAACCCTTGCCCATTAAGCCTACTGCTGCTGCCGAGGCAGTAGCTTTACACTTCACCAAGCAAGATTTCGCTCCTTATGATAGCTCACAAATTATAGCAACATGCAACCTATATAAACCCAAGATAGTAGCCTATGTGAGTTAAACCAAAAGAAGTATCTAATTTAACAACTGAGAGCTCAAAAAGAGCCCCCCCCCCAACCATCTCATGTCGCTGCTAATGTTGTTGTTGTTGCTGCCACAGGCAGCCACCTTGTGCTCAACATAGCTAATTTCCTAATTTCTTACTTCTAACCCCTATGATCAATTATATCCATTATTAGATATATTGCACATAGCATATGAAAATATTTTTAGAAATTATGAAACCTCTATTTTAGTTTCAATAAGCTCCCCAAAACAGTGGGTGAAAATAGCTTAACACATTGAATTCCAATCTTTCATTTTGGTTAGAAATTGAATTTCGTTATAAGCTAGTAAGCTTAAACTCTCTAATTATTATCACATGTGTTAACTAAATCAGGCCCATGCTTTACTTTGTTCTAATATTCAGTTTTTTTTAACAAAAGTTCTTTTAGAACTTTTATTGAACAGGTGGTAGGCACAATTTTAGATTCCCAATTTCACAGCCATTGGTTTACATCATAATCCCATATCACCATCCTTATGTCTCCTCAAGCCAATCAAAACTCCTCTAGCTATATATCATACAATAGCAGTCCAAAACATTAACAAAATATGAATATTCAAGCAATTCTTTTGATTATCACATAACCCAATAACATGGAAATCTCTACTATTGAGCATACTTGGCATGCACTGAAATACTATTCTATACAAGTAGTTGCACAAAACTCAATTAACGTACTATCTAATCATATGCTAACTAATTTTCTGCTCATACAGTATATATAAAAAATATAAAAATTACCTTAAGTTGAATTCGGTCCTTCAGTCCCTTGGTAATTTAATTTCTTCCTTTGCTAAAACGCTTCCCTAAATTGTTCTTCAACTTCTTTTAATAACTTCAATCTTTACTAATTTGATGAATTCTCGTATTATATCTTGATGTAAATGAGAGCTAGTATGAAGTTAATTTCGAACAGAGGAGAGAAAGAAAAATAAGGAAGCTGAGGTCTGATCAAAGCTTAAGCACTCAAGGCTTCCTACGCATAGCTCATCTAAGTTTGCTGGCCTATGTAAACTGTAGAGAGACAGCTCCTAATTGCCGAAAGCTGACTTAGCTAATCTCCCCCAAATTAATGACAGCTTATGCTGCTATTTTACTTAACTGATAATGGTAGCTTAAGGCTATGTTTGCATTACCACATAATATAACCCATTTGTTCCCTCTCCTTACTTATCGCATCCTATATGCTATATTTTAAATATACTAAAATGCACTTAAAAAATTCGGATAAAATATCCTTAAATCATTTTCGTCAAAGTAAAGGGTATTTATTAAATATAATAAATATCAATTATTATACTTGAAATATCACCCTATCACATATTATACTGTACATGATAATATATGCAATATAATAACACATACTTAAATAAAAAATAAAAATTTATTCCAGTAAATTCTTATTTTATTTACTCAAGAAAAATGCAATTCGCTACAGTGTGTAGTTATATTTATACAAAGAAAAGGACCATCCACACAAATTAAATTCATATTCATCTTCAGATGATATAGGGTGGATTTTATTAACTGGATATTTCACACAATCTCGTCTACAAAGAAATATCATAACTTTTGAATAGACAGAAAAATTTAAATAACATGAAATAACACACAAATAGCCTAACATTACAGAAACAATTAAAGATATGATTAAGAGTGATGAATGATTTGACTTACACATTAATGTCATCTTGTTTTTCAGCATCCACGTAGGCATTGCTATAATATCGATGTAGCATTCTTTATAACTCCTGGGATTGAGTTGCTGTTTTCCATTGACCTCTTTTCTGAGAGAATATCTGTTTACATGTGCACAAGGATGAAAGTTGAAAAGCTCTATGAATATTATAGATGTACATAAGCTATTCTTCAATTGAACATTATTAGTAGAAAATAAAATCAAATGTTGTATTACATTAATGTTGGAACTCCACAAGCATTTCCAATACAACTACCTGAATTACATTCACTGCCAATCAATAGGTCTTTGAGAAATGTATCAACATCTAATATTGTTATACCTAATGCAGGAAGAAGCAGTCACTTTTAAGTCAAAAGTACAAAAAACAAATATCACAATTTTGATAAAATAGAGATATTATGCCAATATATCAACACCATATATATTGTTGTTATGTATCATCTAATATTTTTTTATTGTGACGCTTTCAACAGTTCCATCAAACACCTTTTAGACAGACATTCTACATCTTGGACCTGAACTATTGGCTTCAGAATACTAGTTTCACAAAACCATGTTTTTCAATTGTTACTAGAAACTAAATTAGTAGTGTGGGCTCCAGGTTCCTACTTGCCATTTAACATCATATGTGACACCCCCAAATCCAGGTACTTCGATTCCACAGGATTTGGTGTTCACTGTACAAATATCATCTATCTATGTACCCATAATAAATGCAAACCATGCAATAGATAGAAATAAATCTTCCCCTTATGGGGTTACAACATCTGAATAATAAACATAATCCCAGGTCATACTAACCTTAAACATCTGTGCGGAAACATAAACAAATAAGTTTTAAACAACATCATTAACTTAAGTCTTAAACAGGAATACATCATCATATAAAACAACAAGTCTTCATCACTTGTTAATCTTGTCCTTGCCTTTGCTAGTAGAAGGCTCGTCGGACCTTTCGTTCTTAACTACAATGTTATTATTACTCAAGAGTGAGCACTATTGCCCACAAGTAAAATAATGAAATAATAATCTATTATAAAATGCGAGTGAATCAAAAACTTCTGAAATAAAAGCTCAACTTTTGAATCAAGAATGAATAACAAGAATCAAAAGATTTCTGAGGGTCATAAGACCTTGAACTATGTCCTAGGTTATCAAGGGTTATAATTGAAACCTTTAACAGTCATAAGACTATGGACTCTTCTTCTCTTACTTAGGGGGATCAGCCCTTAGTACCATACTGTGCACAATATGTGAAACCCTAGATTTTATGAATAAAGATTTAAATTTCTTGAAATATTTTTTTTAATATTATGGTGTGGATTTGATATAATGTTATAGTTGTAGATAGTATTTATAAAATTTTCAAAGTATGCAAGTTGTTATAAAATATTCGATTGGTGGGGAATATTCTTTTTATGGGGAATATTAAATGCATTGACGGCACAATCATTAGTGGACCCCTAGCGAAGTATTATCGTAGTTAGAAAATGGCGAATTATCTTTTATAAAAATAATGGCGGAAGTGTTCTGAATTAAAACTGTTGAACTACTCGGTAGTAAAAAATCTGATGTCTGGCGTGGTTGCATAGTAGCACACACGGTATTAATTATTGATGCTTACGTGAAGAAGTCACTCGGTTATACTCAATTATTACTACGATAATTGTTGCATCATATCTCTTATATTATTGATTCCATTATTGTCACGATTATCATCGCATAATATGTTATATTATTAAATCAATAATTGAGGCGACAAAGTTATTCATATTATTATTTGCAATATTGACAATGTCTAGAAGTTACATCGAGGAGAGGTTTGGTCACCTAATTGCGGCCAATAAGGAGAAATCCTTATCGGAAAGTCCCTCTTTCACAGGAGCGACACAGTTTGTTAAATATTGTGAGTTATAATATTAATGATGAATAAGTTGTGTTGATTAAAGATGAAATTGATTGTTCCATTGTTTTGGGATTATTAGTGTTAGTGGAAATTGACATTTATTTCGATGATAATTGATGTCTGGGGGTTATATTGTTCACTCGGGTATTCGGAGCACTTTTTGTGTCGGAGTACTAGTCACGATTTACTATTCATGAGTTACTATTCACTAGTTACTATTCACGGGGTACTATTGATTCACATTCTTATACTATTAGGGGAGTTGGTGCAAGATTGATAATACTTGCATGACTAAGTTAAAAATGGAGGTATAGTTGAAGGTACTATATTGTAATTAATTTTTTCACATGATTATACTATTTATTCACATGATTATACTATTTATTCACATTATTGTACTATTGATTCCCATGATTTACTATTAGGGGAGTTGGTGCAAGATTGATAATACTTGCAGGACTAAATTAAAAATGAAGAAAAAAGAGGAAGGTATTATCTTTGTAATATTTTGAGCCCCAAAAGCGTGCAATTATCAAAACTATATTTTCCTATAAATAGAAGCTCATTCTTCCTTCATTTTCACCAATTCACAAAAGCTTTAGAGCAATTATTATAGAGAAAATTATAGAGAAAATAAGAAAAATATTTTGTACTTTCACTTACTCTTATATCCATCTTTCTTTTAAGGTAGGGAGTATTATTTCTTTCTTATCCATGAAGTGAACTTACATTATTCCATTCTTTATTATTACATTGGAATAACTTTTGTCATGTGAGCTACCCTATACTTGGTGAAATTCTCTGTTATTCCATTCTTTATTATTACATTGGAATAACTTTTTATCTGTGCTGCTACCTTATACTTGGTGAAATTCTTACATTATTCCATTCTTTATTATTACTGTTGACACATCACATGTCTGTATGCGTTTATGCCAACTTGGTGAAATTCTTGGTTCCATTATTTATCATTCTCATTGGAACATCTGTGCATGATTTACTGTGACTGGTTCCATTATTTATCATTCTATTGGAACATCACATGCATGCTTTTCTGCATGACTTTGGTTCCATTATTTATTATTCTGTTGGAATATCACATACATGCGTTTTACTGTGGGACTGATTCCGTCTTTATTATTACATTTGGAATATCATGTATGCATGCGTTTCTGTGGGACTGGTTAGATTATTTATTATTACATTAGGAATAACACATGCGTGTGGTCTATCGCATGCCTGGTGATTTCTTTTTTTGTTCCATTCTTTATTATACTCAGTTGGTTAAAGTTTTGACTTCTATACTCCATAAAATTAGTGTAATATCCTAAATATTTGCGCTTCATCCAATATCTTTTCATGGAAATATTCTTCTGAGCATTCTTGAATTTTTACTCCACAAAGCAGTATCATGTTGAAAATTTGGACGTTATTGGTTCCTGTATGAATTAATTCTTGAACTTGTTTTATTGAATTATTATTTCATTGTCATCATCCTCATATTTATATTATGTTGAAAGTCATCTGTGGACTGTAGTGCATAGATGGACTTCGTATGATTATGACTAGGGATTATTCGGTATAATCATAACCGTAATGTTACAAATGATGTGGAAAAAAGTCCTCATTGGCCCGTAGTGCATTGATGGACAGTTTTTGGTATGATTATGGCTATGGTTTCTCTTCGGCCAAGGGTGCAAAGATGAATTGTCTTATGGCATGATCAGGACCGTTGATGAAAACACGATTATATTTGGCCCGTAGTGCATGGATAATTGGTAGTAGTTATACTAAAAGAATATCCTTGGCCTGTAGTGCAGGGATGATTTAATGATGTGGATTATTTATTAAGCTGAGTCTCGGCGATAAAAGTGATGAAAAACCTTTTTAAATCAAAGAAGATAGTAGATTTTATTCTCTACTTCACTCTTCTAATGGATTGCTTGTTCCGCTGCAGTTAAACTTGATGTTTGTTATATTGTATCAGTTTAACACTGTTGAAGGCTAACGATAATATATTATGCATTATCTTAGTCATAATATTTCTTCTTGGGCTAGTTGAGCTCACCCTTTTACTTTCATTGTTCTCTTGAGAAATGAGAGCGTGGCGAGGGACTAGTCGGGGAGCGGGTGATGGACGGATGATAGCATTAGTAGTCCTCACTATTCGGTGAAATAGTGGGAAAATAAATGTAATAATATTGAATTTGAGTTTGTATATTGTCTAGACGACAATATTTGTATTAAAACTCACATCTTATGTTTTGTCGTACTTTGAACGACAGCTGTATAATTAAGTTGTATTTATATTCTGTACCATGTATTTGGCGACTCATAATAGGTGATGTATACCTGTTTTGGGGGCGTCACAGTTGGTATCATAGATTATGGATATGATCCCTGACTAAGATGTGAGACTAGAACTAGGAGGGGAGAGACGAGAAATTCCTTCGCTAGTATGACCTACCTAAGTTTATTTGGTATTTAATTCGTCGGTCAGAGTATAGGGATAATATGTGATGTCAATTAACCCTTGTTTTGTGGTAGTATTTGAAAATGACATCCGAGAATGTTGAGATAAGCAATGGAGCACAGGAGACCGTTGAGTCTCCACAGATCAATAATCAGGACAATGTGCAACAGGATGGCGATAATCCTCCTGTAAACAATAACACTGATTAATTGATGAATCAGCGATGCGTTTAGGAGCTTTTAGAATTTATGCAACAACAGAGACGAGAGAGACTCCTGTTCATAATGCGGGGAGAAAACAATGGCAACCCACGGTTGGTCACCGCTAAGCGATTCGAAGAGGCTGGGACCACCGAGTTTTTGGGAAAGCGAGAACCACTTAAGGCGGAGACATGGTTAAAGCAGATCACCAAGATATTTGATGTCTTGGGATGCTCGGAGGGAGCAAAAGGTTCCCTTTGCCACCTTTATATTGCGTGAAGAGGCGATTCTTTGTGGGAATCTATAAAATGCACCAGGTTGGCCTTCAAGATGTCTTGGGGAAGTTCGAAGTACATTCAACGACAAGTACTTTCCGAAAGTATTCGTCACATGAAGGAGGTGGAGTTCATCAAGTGAAGCAAAACAATATGATCGTGTAATGATGCGAGGCTAAGTTTGCTTAGTTGTCTCGGTTTGCATCCCATTTGGTCGATAATGAGGAGTGAATGACGCGAATGTTTTTAAGAGGTTTGAAACCCAATATCGTCGATACCTCATTTCTCACAAACTTTGTTTATATTCGATGTTGTGAATAGGGCTCGATTATTGGAATGCGATAATGAGTCAGTCGGCAACCAAAAGGCAACGACCAACAACATGATAGTAATCGTCGTCTGGGTGGCTACGACCATCGGAACAATGATAACCATCATGGGGGAAATTATCATGCCATGAATGGTAACCATTTTGGTGGTAATCATGGCCAAAACAATAAGAATGGACATTTCAAGAAGAGAAGGTTCAACAATGATGGAAAGACGTCATCACCAAAGCACCCATTGTTAAGGAAGAAGAATGACCATTGGTCGTTATGTTTCAAATCTTGGACGGGAGGGACACATCCGTCAAAACGCTATCTGCAAACAATCAAAGCGTGTTTTAATTGCGGAAGAGAAGGTCACCTAGCTCGATTTTGTCATATGGTGAAGTCAAGTCCGGTTTGGGATAGTGATGCCAAAGGATGTCCCGGACAAGCCAAAGCCGGTAGTTTAAGAGAGCGCGTTTTTTTTCATGATGAGGAACTGAATAAAATTATCACGGGTATGTTAGTCATAAACTCTTGCGAAGTCTATCTGACCGTGTTGAATCTGGGTTCTACTCACTCTTTTATTTCACCTAGTTGTGCTCAATGTTTGAAGCTAACTCCGGAGAAGTTAGACTTTGATATATCTGTTTAAACTCAGTTGGGAGAAACCTTCATTACCTCTACTATTTATAAATCTTGTTTAATTCAAATCGACACTTTCACGTTACCTGTCGATCATATCTCTTTGAAAATACTTGCCTTGGATGTGATTTTAGGAATCGATTGGTTAGCTACTTATCAAGCTTTTCATAAGGTTGTTAGCTTTCATATTCCAAACCAACTTGTTATGCAAATTCAAGCAACCAAACCACTAAAGTTAATCACTGTCATATCAAGCCATAAGTAAAGAGCCCCGGTCCTTTCGTTGTTAACTTCCTTGTGTTGAATGCACCGAAGCTAGACTTTCTGTAGCCGACGCTGTGAATGGCAATGGCAAGATGATAGGTATCAATGTGATGTGTTACCCAAGTCTTGGATGAGAGTCACAGTTTTGAATGATATTTCTATTGTTAATAAATTTTCTGACGTATTCTTGAAGACTTCTTAGCCTACCCCTAGAGCGTGAAATCGAATTTTGTATTGACCCGATCTGAAAACCCATTTCTAAAACCCTCAAATATTTATTCAACTAAAGCGAGCGTAACATGCATGAGGCGTTGGCTCGAATATTGTTAAGATTACGATCGTACCATTCAATACCATCGTGGGAAATGGAACGTGGTAGCTGACGCGTTGAGTAGAAGATCGTATGTGTTTACGAGTGCTATGTTGTTAACACAAAGACCCATTTTCGTACGACTTACAAATGATGAAGATAGAGTTAAAGACTCTAGGAACCCACGTGAAGATAACGAATATACGATTAGAATTGACTTTAATCGATAAAGTTAAATCCGCTCAAAGCTACACACCTGGAGCTGATGAATGAAGAAGGTTCAAGAGGGCGTTATTCTAGAAGCAAGAATCAACGAAGAGAGGAAATCTCAACCCTCAATTTAATTGGCTCATTTGAAATCCTCGATCGAGTAGGAACTGTGGCCTATAGACTCGTTTTACCGCCAAGTATGTCGCGTGTTCATACCGTTTTTCATGTATCGATGATTACGTAAATATGTGGACGACTTGAACCATATTATTAAATTAGAACTAGACGATATAGCAGAAGATTTAACGTATGAGGAGATACGTGTTAAAATCTTGGAAAAGAAGGATCGTATTCAACACTCAAAGGTTATACCTCAAGAGTTAGAATCTGAAATGAAGTCAAGGTATCATCACCTCTTTGGCATATCAAGTACGTACGTAAATTTCGAGGGTAAAATTTCATAAGGAGGGGAGATTTTGAAACCCCAGATTTTATGAATAAAGATTTAAATTTCTCGAAATATTTTTTTTGAATATTATGGTGTGGATTTGATATAATGTTATAGTTGTGGGTAGTATTTATAAATTTTTCAAAGTATGCAAGTTGTTATAAAATATTAGATTGGTGGGGAATATTCTTTTTGTTCGGGAAATATTAATGCGATGGCACAATCATTGGTGGACCCCCACAAACGAAAGTATTGTCGTAGTTAGAAAATGCGAAATTATCTTTTTATAAAAATAATGGTGGAAGTGTTACCTTTAAAAGCTGTTGAACTACTTTCGGTAGTAAAAATATGCGATGTCTGGCGTTGGTTGCATAGTAGCACTACGGTATTGATTATTGATCTTACGTAAGAAGTCACTCAGTTATACTCAATTATTGCTACAATAATTCTGCATCATATCTCTCATATTATTGATTCAATTATTGTCACAGTATCATCTGCATAATATGTTATATTATTAAATCAATAATTGAGGCGACAAAGTTATTCATATTATTATTTGCAATATTGACAATATCTAGAAGTTATGTCAAGGAGAGGTTTGGTCACTTAATTTCGGCGCCCGATAAGGAGAAATCTTTATCGAAAAGCCCCTCTTTCACGGGAGCGACACGGTTGTTAAATATTGTGAGTTATAATATTAATGATGAATAAGTTGTGTTGATTAAAGATGAAATTGATTGTTCCATTGTTTTGGGATTATTAGTGTTAGTGGAAATTGACATTTATTTCGATGATAATTGATGTGCGGAGGTTATATTGTTCACTTTCGGTATTGAGCACTTTTAGGTGTATTATTCAGAGTACTATTCACGAGTTACTATTCATTCTATTCACGGGATACTATTGATTCACATTCTTATACTATTAGGGGTGTTGGTGGTGCAAGATTGATAATACTTGCATGACTAAGTTAAAAATGGAGGTATAGTTGAAGGTACTATCTTTGTAATTAATTTTTTCACATGATTATACTATTTATTCACATGATTATACTATTTATTCACATTATTGTACTATTGATTCACATGATTTACTATTAGGGGAGTTGGTGCAAGATTGATAATACTTGCGGGACTAAATTAAAAATGAAGAAAAAGGAAAGGTATTATCTTGTAATATTTTGAGCCCCAAAAGCGTGCGATTATCGAAACTATATTTTCTATAAATAGAAGCTCATTCTTCCTTCATTTCTCACCAATTCACAAAAGCTTTAGAGAGCAATTATTATAGAGAGAAATTATAGAGAGAAAGAAGAAAAGTATTCGCTACTTCACTACTCCTATATCCGATATTCATTATTTCACTACTCTTATATCCAAATATTTTTTTTTTATTAAGGTAGGGAGTATTATTTCTTTCTTATCCATGAAGAGAACTTACATTATTCCATTCTTTATTATTACATTGGAATAACTTTTATATGCTGCCATACTACCCTATACTTGGTGAAATTCTTACATTATTCCATTCTTTATTATTACTGTTGGAATATCACATGCAATGCGTTTCTGTGGGACTGATTATTCCATTATTTATCATTACATTGGAACATCACATATATGTGCTTTTACGCATGACACGGTTCCATTATTTATCATTACATTGGAACATCACATGCGCGTTTTTATGCATGACACAGTTCTAAATTATTTATTATTACATTGGAATATCATGTTTGTGCGTTTCTGTTGGACTGATTCCGCCATTATTATTCTATTGGAATATTCATCATGCATGCGTTTCACAGGGGACACATCTATTATTTATTATTCTATTAGAATAACCTGTCTGTGCGGTCTATCACATGCCTGATGGTTTCTTTTGTTATTCCATTCTTTATTATACTCAGTTGGTTAAAGTTTTAACTTCTATACTCCATGAAATTAGTGGAATATCCTAGATATTTGTGCTTCATCCAGTATATTTTCATGGAAATATTCTTCTGAGCATTCTTGAATTTTTACTCCACAAAGCAGTATTATGTTGACAATTTGGACGTTATTGGTTCCTGGATAAATTAATTCTTGAACTTGTTTTATTGAATTATTATGTCTTTGTCATCATACTCATGTTTATATTATGTTGAAAGTCATCTGTGGCCTGTAGTGCATAGATGGACTTGGTATGATTATGACCAGGGATTATTCGGTACAATCATGACCGTAATGTTACAAATGATGTGGAACAAAGTTCTCATTGGCCCGTAGTGCATTGGTGGACAATTTTTGGTATTATTATGGCTATGGATTCTCTTCGGCCAAGGGTGCAAAGATGAATTGTTTTATGGCATGATCAGGACCGTTGATGAAAATACGATTATCTTTGGCCCGTAGTGCATGGATAATTCGTGGTCGTGATACTAAAAGAATATCCATGGCCTGTAGTGCAGGGATGATTTAATGATGTGGATTATTTATTACGCTGAGTCTCAGCGATAAAATTGATGAAAAACCTTTTTAAATTATAGAAGATAGTAGATTTTATTCTCTACTTGACTCTTCTAATGGATTGCTTGTTCCGCTGCAGTTAAACTTGATGTTTGTTATATTGTATCAGTTTAACACTGTTGAAGGCTAACGATAATATATTCTGCATTATCTTAGTCATAACATTTTCTACTGGGCTAGTTGAGTTCATCCTTTTACTTTCATTGTTCTCTTTAGGAAATGAGAACGTAGCAGGGACTAGTCGGGAAATGGAGTGACGGACCAGATGATAGCATTAGTAGTCCTCACTATTCAGTGAAATAGTGGGAAAATAAATGTAATAATATTGAATTTGAGTTTGTATATTGTCTAGACGACAATATTTGTATTAAAACTCACAGCTTATGTTTTGTCGTACTTTGAACGACAGCTGTATAATTAAGTTGTATTTGTATTCTGTACCATGTATTTGGCGACTCAGAATAGGTGATGTATACCTGTTTTGGGGGCGTCACACAATATCTTAACGCTAACGCATAAGTAAATCCCTTTGCAGGGTTGTTCATCTCAGTTTGACATTAGAGTCCGCACCAAAGGAAGTTTGGTTTGGATAAATCAATAAGGGTTCTAAATTTAGAACGTTCATCATATGGACTAGTTGAATCAATAAGGATTCACTAGTCTAACGAGGTTCAACAATAAATGATATTTATAATGAATAACAATCTCAGTAGGTATACAATAGAACAATTATTGTATAACAGAATCATACTTTGAAAAGATAGTAAATCTTTAACATAACAAATGAACTTGATTTATAAACTTGAATAATGATAACAAGTAGGGTTAGGAAACTTGCCTCGTGCATAGATTACACGTTAATTAAACACGTTCCTTGAATTTAATCCTACATATCATTTCCATTCACAACTATAGTTAATTATAACATAACTAATCATCAAACGTTCATTCTTTTTGTCTAACTTGATTATGACAATACTTAGTCAATTTACTACATAGTCACATAATTTACACTTCACGAATGACAAGTTAATTATGTATTCAATAATTCAATCCACATGCAATTTTGTTATTTACATGTTAAGCATCTATTTTAACATCTCATTATACTTCTAACATATTTCTACGTTTATTAAATTAGGTTCATACCACATTGCTAGACTTAACACTTTAAAAATTCATTTCGAATATTTGAGAGTGGAAATATGGCTAACTACTGTTAGTACTTGGTTTTTATGCCACAAAGACCGTGGCATCATGTGGAGAGACTGGTCATTTATTGGCACAGGCATACAAGGGCGCCGAGAATTAGGCGAGCGGTACCAAGGTGATGCAGATACAGCGTATCAGCTTGTAGAATTTGCAGTTCATGAAAAATCGCAGAACATGCTAATTTCTACCAATTTCTTATTTTCTACACGAGTTTAGACATACCCAAATGATATAATTCATGCATAATTATCACCCAAGATTTATATAATGATTTTAACCCATTAAAACACATAATTACAGAATTAAAATATGTAAAATTCACTGTTCTTGATGTTCTTGAAGGTTTTGAACATAAATCATGAAAATTAATACTACGGATTCGTTATAACACCGAATACGTTCATTTAAGGTTTGGTCTCTTCGTATCAACATGCATAATCAAATAAGAGTGGGAATTTTACAAAAACATTTTTGTTTGACATATTAAAATCACGTATAAGGCCATATGGCCATATTCTATACTCTGTAAGTTTTGAGCAACATATGCGACATGTTTTATGATACTGATGATATGGTCTACATAATATATATATAATCAAATACGATATGGTAACATTTAACACATACATAAACTCATAATCATACCCTTTCCCAATTACAGAGACTTTACAAAAGTTTTGAAAGCCATTTTCATGAAATCTTAAATACGTAAAATAGAAATTGATTTGGAGAAATTACCCAGAATATAGATTAGAAGGGATGATGAATGATGATCCTTTCACAAATACTTGTTGATTACACTCTCACAATTTCTCTCTGTGAACTCTCAACCTTTCTCTGTTTATTTTCTAGACTTAGAAAAAAAAATGAAAAAGAAAGAATACGTATAATATAATAAAGGAAAAGGAACTGACGCGCATTAGGGTCAGTTAACCCAATCATGGTTAACTGCTAATAACTCCCTTTAGGGCCTTGTTTGGCTAGCAAGAATAGGTTTCAAAACTATTTAATTTAATAAACCTCTTATACTATAGTTTAAAACATGTCACACCCAATTATACAATAACTCAATTATATTATTTAATTTAATTTGAATAAAATATAATAATTTATCATTAATTCACATAGTCATATAATTAATTTTCTCATTAATTATAAAATGATATTAGGCTTATTAAATATTTCTTTTAATTTAATAAACTCACATAATTATGTTCTTTGAATAATAAAATTCTCTACATTAATTTAATAAATATAACACATATAATTAAATTGATCTATCACAATTGCATCAATTAATTATTTAATCTAATAATTAAATCATCGAAAATATTTATTTAATCCAATAAATATTAAAATTAATTTACAAAAATCTCGTTCGTCACATCATCAAATGCTCTTCTTAGACACAAGGATTTAAATTTTCATGCTTAAGTTGTGCAGGAAGTTCCGTTCAGGCTGAGCTTTTAGGTGTGGACTACTTGATGCTGAATTTTACCCATTGTGAGAGACTAATAGTCTTTAAGATCTTATGATAAATTTGTTAACTAGGTCATCTGAATGTAAAGTTGCATGTCCAACTGTTGCAATTGTTAAATGTTTAACCAAAACTAGTACCTGTTATGGAGCCAACAATGATGAAGCGTTTAAATGGATAGTCTGATTCTTTCATGTCATCTAACAGCAGCCGTGAGAGGAGGAAGTGTCCAAGATGGTTCGTGCCAATGCTTACTTCAAATCCTTCAGCTGTATAAGTTGGATCTCTTGCAGTTGGCAAGTAAATGGCAGCGTTGCATACTAGCACATCAAGTGGTCTCCCTGAACGTTTAAAGGAATCTACAAATTGCTGGACACTTTCAAGGGAAGAAAGATCAAGGTGCATAATTGTGTAGTTTTCTTTAGCAATGCCAACTGATTTAGCAGCCCTCTCAGCCTTGAGAAAATTCTTGCACGCCATAATTATGTGACATTTCCCTGTTTCAGCTAGTGCTTTGGCTGTAGCTAGTCCCAAGCTAGAGGAGGCTCCGGTAATAATTACATTGCCTTTCCTCAGTGTTTTCTTCCCTTCTGATGCAACCTGGTTGATAGCTGGAGTTGTAGCTGCTTTCTGAGCTCTAATGGGGCCAACTAGTACTTTCCTATTGAATCCCTGTGACCAATTACCACTAGAAATAGTCATTATTGATTTTTGTAAAGGTTCTCAATCTTCAACTGTTCCTTTTAAGAATAAAAAACCCCCAGTTAGGCTAATTGCATGCACAACGGAAAATATATAGGTAAATGGAACACTTGGAACATTGTAATATTATTCCAGTTTGCATTTGCATAATTGCATGTACATTATGGAATTAATAATGAAACTCTAGAATTTGTGCAAAGCTATGTATATGTAGTCCAAGAGAGCCAAAGTAATCAGCTTTCATCACAGACAAAGACGCTTGGAATTTTTAGACCCAAGCAAATTCACAACCACTAAACAGAAACAGTAAGGTAAACAGAAGATATACCTTGAAAGATAATAAATGAGATGATGATGCGGCTGAAGAAGGCACAAGTCCCGTAAACCCAATATTATATGAAATGCTTCCATCAGCTTTAAACAGTCCAAAATTTCTCTCAGAGGTTGGCCCCGGCTTTAAATTCTCATTAAATATGGCAAAAACATACGCCCTCACCACAGTGTTCGGCCTATAGGGGGTCCCCTTCTTTTTGGCTAACCGTTTACGCAAGTTAAGATTATATGTCATGGCATTTTTAACGGTAGCTCCTACTTCATTTGCATCTCCACGAGAAGCCCAACCAGTTTCTGAAACTATGGCCTCCGTCCTCTCAAATCCAGCCTTCTCTAAAGTAGCATAACACGCATCTATTTGAGCCTCAAACATGTTGTCATAATGTAATTTAGTCTTTGTATCATAGATCCCAGGAGGCCAGGATTTTTAAGGAAAAGGGCATAGTTAATATCAATATCTTTGGGGTTACTAATATAGGCCAGAAAGGGGTAAATGTTTACATAAAAAGGACTATGAATTTGTGAGAAGAACTGCAAAAGTGGTTTCATGTAAGGAATAATACTTTCCTTAAAACCACCTGCGGATGGAGGGAAGGAGCTCGCAAAAACAGCAGCTGAATGTGGACTTGAAACCTGAACATCATCACCTAGATGCAACCTATCAAGGGCGTTATAAACATTTTTTACCGCGGGCAACAAGACCTCCCAAAGTTCCTGGTCAGTACTTCTCAGAACCTCATTTCCCACGGCTATTCCTCGGATGTGAGTGCTAGGAACGAATGGCTCAACATTTTCTTTCACCTAATTCACTGCGCGATACTAATTTACACTCATGTCTTTTAAATACTCATTGCCAAGTCCAACATTTATCTCAATACCGGACCCTTTAAAGGCTTTGAGAACTTCATGATCAGCATCATAGATTCTAATATTCTTTATCCTTGCTGCCTTGAGAAGAGTTACTGTGAGACCCCAGGATTTTATGAATAATATTTAATTTTCTCAAAATAATTTTTAAATATTATGGTGTGAATTTGATATAATGTTATAGTTGTGGGTTATATTTATAAATTTTGCAAAAAGCACGCAAGTTGTTATATAATATTCGATTGGTTTAATATTCTTTTATATCGGGGAATATCATGCATTTACGATACAATCATTGGTGGACCCCATTAACGGAAGTATTATCGTAGTTAGAAAAGCCATGCAATTATCTTTTATAAAAATAACTACGGAAGTGTTATCGTTAAAACTGTTGAACTACTTTCGGTAGTAAAAGTAGAAATGTCTGGCGTGGTTGCATAAGTAGACACTGCAGGTATTGATTATTGATGCTTACGTGAGTCTCTCTCGATTATACTCAATTATTGCTACAGTAATTGCTGCATCATATATCTCATATTATTGATTCAATTATTGTCACAGTATCATCTTCATAATATGGTATATTATTAAATCAATAATTGAGACGACAAAGTTATTCATATTATTATTTGCAATATTGTCAATGTCTAGAAATTCTGTCAAGGAGAGGTTTGGTCACCTATGTGACGCCCCCAAATCCAGGTTCTCTAACCTCAGATTCAGTGCTCACGATCTATCATCATCATAAGCATTCTATAACTACTACGAAATAATAAACATACATTGTTCATTATAATAAAGTCTCATAAACTGGTCCCAAGGTCTCCATAACCTTAACTTTAAATACACCATTCATAATACAAATGCTTTATTTAAGAAATTCCATCGGATAATAGTTAAATTGACATTCATTCTAAACTACTCCTCGGATCTTGCCCTTGCCCTTGTTCTTCGTGTTTGGATCCTTCTAGCTTAATCGAAATAGATGTCATGATATAGCAAGAGTAAGCAACTAATTTGCTTCGCAAGTTTATATACAAGAGAGATATATCATGACTTAGAAAGAAATATTGCGTTCAATGTTCAACAATAGTATAAGATTGTGAAGGAACATGAATTAATAATCAACAATTGAATATTCGATAATTGAATAACATGAACTGAGTGGTTTTGAATGCCAAGGTGCTCAGTGATTTAAACTGGACCTCTTAATAAGTTTTGGTATTCAAGGGGATCAGCCTTTCATACCTCGTGATTTATGCATAAACACTTAAAAATCCGGCATTGATATCATGCCTTAATCAAATTCGTCCTTTTCTCAGTCAAGAGTTCTTACTATATCAATTTAATAAGAACAGTTATTTAAAACACATTTGATTTAACAAATTTAGACATGCTTGATCTAGCTGATTCAATTAGCATAGATCTATTTCATAAACAGTTCATAAATGAAGAACTTTAATTTAATTCACAGCTCAATAGCGGTGAGAAGCGAATTCAATTGCACCTGAAAGTGCAAATTTCAATAATCAATATGAGCGTGAATAATCATCAATAATTATTCACTAACATGCTTTGAAAATAATAACTCGAGCTTGAGTTAGGAAACTTGCCTCGATCGTAGGTTACGGTTACAAAATTAAATTTCTATCCACTATGCAGTTAAATTATCTTCCTTTGAGAGACCTATAATTAATCTTTCAATTAGTCAAAGCATAACATTAGATTATGTAATCACATAGATATTATACATTACATTTAGTTCTTATAAACATTATCCAGTCTAGATAGTGTTACTATTAATTAACGACTACCTTTAATTCACATAATATTATTAACTTAGATAATATTTAATTCACCTTCTAGTATTATTGGTTTACTAATAATACTTTCATTCACTTACTAATATTATTATCATCTTAGTAATATTTCAATACTTTACTAATATTATTAATCCTCTTAATAATATTTTAATCATGCATTAATATTATTACCATAATAATATCTTACTTATGCTTTAACATCATTAATAATACTTTCAATCATTTACTAATATTTTATTCACTTACTAATATTATTAATTATTTAATAATATTTTATTCCTTTACTAATGTTATTATATTTAATAACATTTTATATAATCTCGAATATTATTATTTAATAATATTTAATCATTTAATAATAATACTTTAATCTAATATTATTAATCTTTTAATAATATTTTACTCTAGAAATAATATCTTAATCTAATATTATTAATTATTTAATAATATTTTAATGAAATTTTAATCTTAATATTTTTATTTACTTAAAAATATATATTATTAACATCATAATAATATTTTAATGATTTATTGGATGAATAAACAATTTATTCTAATTGTTCACCCTTTATTAAACCTCTTATTTAATATCCAAAAAGGTCATAAATGGTATTTCTTATCATAAATTAACAAAGTACCTTAAGATAGTCATGATATAATATATTATGAGCATTCAAGCATAAAAATCATATTTTTTCTCATTAAAGACATCATTTAACTATTTATTTTATTTTATTCATAACTTAACCATTTTTTTAGGAAAAATAGCAAACTGACTTCAAAAATTCTCAACTTCTGGATTTTGACAGAATATGAACCAGCAATGATCTCCTAATATTTCTGGAATTTTAGAAAATGAGTTACTATTTTTAAAGTATCTAAAACACTCGAATCTTGCCCCATTTTTCATAAATTGAGTTTTGCTCAGAAAAATCTGAAATTTTCAGGGTATGCTCTCGTAACATATATGAAGCCACTGTAACAATTTTTGAATTTTCCAGTGTATACACAGTGAGACATTTGAAGGTTAATATTTTGGAGTCCTTTACGGAAATAGTTATTACGCACAATATATAACTCGAAACGAGACCGTTCTTTTTCCTGCATGTACATAACTTCTCAAGGTACCTCTGTGATTTTTCCCAGATTTTTAAAAGACAAGCAACTGACCGAAATAGTCTCATGAAAAACGGATCATTAGCTAATTTAAGGTTGTCAAAGCCTCAACATGCAAAGTGGACTGTTTTGGGAAAAATAGTCTCAAAGGTTTCAAAAATTGCTAGATTTGTGCTCTACAACTTCGGTTTACTACATAACTCATGTATCTAGCACCCCCCTTCGACGGATCACAGTTCCAAGTTGTAAAACTTGAGTTACACAAGATTTAGTGGAAGAAAAACAAGAGTTTTCACCCTTGGAGAACATATGCTCATTTTCTTCCTCTAAGTCTTTGATCTAACACTCAAGATACTTAGTTACATATATGATGATATATAGAACTAGTGTATCTTGAGTATTTGTACATAACCCCATCAAAACTCAAGCTAGCAAATCAAAGTAACAGAAGAAGATGAAGGTAAGTTATACCTTGACTTAGTTGCTACCTTTCTTGATTTTCCAAAGTAAGTAATATACTTAGGAGGCATGAACAACTAGCACTCCTATCTCTTCTCTCTATAGCCGAAACCCTCTCTCTCTTTTCTCTCTATGAAGTTGGCTAGCTTGGGAGAAAAAGATAGAAGAAGAAGATGGAGAGAAAATGAGATGTTGGAAGAATGAAATGTGATTACAAAATGAAATGGGAAATTCACTAATAATCCTCCCATAACTATTTTGTTGTCCATTGGGTAAAAACTTTGTATTATTATTTCCATTAAGCTAGACATGATTAAATGTGCATAATGGAGTGGCAACCAATGGGAGCTTGACAACATTGTCCTTGTGTTTAATAATTTCTACTAATGGACAAGTTAGCTTAATTATTCCACATAGGATCCTCTAGCCCATAATATCCTCCATTTAACTTTTATTTTAAATGCCCAATTTTGATTAATCAAATGTCTAGAATACCCCTAATCAAGTGGGCTAAGTATTGGAATGTATTTTATTTTCTTTGGGCTTCTCCTTTAATTGTTTTGGGCTATGTACTAAACATAGTCTAGTAATTTTAATAATGTTACCCAATTTGATTATTTAGGGCTTCCATTTCCAATCATATGAAGTTTAATTACTTATACATGTGACTTTATCTCATAAACTAATTAGATTTACAAGAATTAGGTTTAAAATTATTAGTCACTTGAAATACTAAGTTTACCCACTTAAGTTAGTATACATATTAAATACTAACTTTTCCGTATTACCATAACCATTAGGTTATTTAATAGTCTTACCTAATGTATAATTAGGTTACGAAGCTTTCATTTTATGAAATCTATAAATGTATGTATCCATAAGTATAGTATATATGTTAATTGCCCCATGCACCACTTTACATATGTGGTCACATATTAAATCCTTATATAACACAAAGTTTATTTAAAAAAAATCGATAATGTACATACATATATGGTGGCTTAAAATTCACGGTTATTACATCCTCCCCCCCCCCCTCCCCACCTTATAAGAATTCCGTCCCCGGAATTTCATATAAGGTTACTCAAAAAGGTGTGGATAATTTTCTCTTATCTTTTCTTCGAGTTCCCACGTAGCTTCTTCAGCATTGTAGTTTCTCCAAAGAACTTTTACAAAATGTATAACCTTATTTCGCAATTTCTGTTCCTTTCTGTCTAAAATTTTGACCGGAATTTCCTCGTACGACAAATCCCTTTCGACCTGAATTGGCTCGTACGATATCACGTGCTTGTAATCAGGCTTATATGGTTGTAGCATTGACACATGAAACACATTTTGAATATGTTCCAGTTCAGGAGGTAGAGCTACCTCGTACGCCACTTCGCCTATCTTCTTCAAGATCTCGAAAGGTCCAATAAATCTCGGACTTAGTTTACCTTTCTTTCCAAACCTTATCTTCCCTTTCCAGGGAGATACTTTCAAAAATGCATAGCTTCCCTCCTCAAAATCTCGCTTCTGGCGATGTAAGTCTACTTACTTCTTCTGGTGATCTTGAGCTGCTACTAGTCGGGCTCTTATTACCTTGATGATCTCTGATATCTTTTGCACCATTCTGGTCCCCAACAATGACGTTCACCCACTTCATCCCAGTATAAGGGTGTTCTACATTTCCTTCCATACAGTGCTTCGTATGGTGGCATTCCGATGCTGGCGTGATAGCTATTGTTGTATGCGAACTCTACCAATAGAAGATGATCCTCCCAGTTACCCTTGAAGTCCATCACACAAACTCTGAGCATGTCTTCAAGTGTTTGAATCGTTCTCTCGCTTTGCCCATCGGTCTGCGGATGATACGCGGTGCTCATCCGTAGTTGCGTCCCCATTCTTTCTTGAAGACTCTTCCAGAAGTTTGACGTGAATCGCGAATCCCTATCCGACACAATAGATACTTGCACGCCATGTCTCGAGATAATTTCCTTGATATATACTTTGGCTAGCTGGTCCAGACTATACCTGATCTTGATCAGCAAAAAGTGAGCCAACTTCGTAAGACGATCTACGATCACCCATATGGCGTCGTGTCCCTTTTGCGTTGCTGGAAGTCCCACCACAAAATCCATCGTGATGTGCTCCCATTTCCACTCTGGAATCTCTAATGGCTATAGTAATCCACTCGGTCATTGATGCTCTACCTTGACTCTATGACAAGTTAGACATCTTCTGACACATTCTGCAACCTCTCTCTTCATGTTTGGCCACCAAAAGTGTTGACGTAAGTCTTGATACATCTTTTTGCTTCCTAGGTGTATCGAGTACCTCGTACTATGCGTTTCTTGCAGAATCTCTTCTCTTAGTTCTGGTACTAACGGTACCCAAATTCGTCCTTCAAATCTTAGCGATCCGTGCCATCAATCTTGTATTTCAATTCATCCCTTCACCAACCACTTCTTTATCTTTTATCGCAATCTTCGTCCTTCTCGTTGAGCCTCTTTAACCTTATCTAATAAAGTAGGGCTCACGCCATCGTAAATAATTTCTCATCGATCTCCATCGGATACTTAACCTCTAAGTCAAGTCGTTCGAAATCCTTCACCAATTCCTCTTGAATGGTCAACTTCAGTAACTTCTCTCTGCCTTTTCTGCTCAGGGCATCAGCCACTACATTTGCTTTGCCTGGGTGGTACAGAATCTCACAATAATAATCCTTGATCAATTCTAGCCATCTATTGCCTCATATTTAGCTCCTTCCGCATTGAAGATATACTTTAGACTCTTATGATCCGTATATATCTCACACTTCTCGCCATACAAATAGTGCCTCCAAATTTTCAAGGTAAAAACTACTGCTGCTAACTCCAGGTCATGAGTCGGATAACCCTTCTCATTGTCCTTCAGCTGACGTGAAGCGTACGGAATGACCTTTCCATGCTGCATCAGTAGACAACCAAGACCATTGTGTGACGCATCACTATACACTACAAATCCTCCCGTGTTGTCCGGTAAAGCCAACACAGGTGCTTGACTAAGCCTCTTCTTCAATTCCATGAAACTCTGTTCACATTTTTCCATCCAAACGAACCTCACTGTCTTTCTAGTAAGGTTGGTCAACGGCGATGCTATCTTTGAAAAATCTTCGATAGTATCCTGCTAATCCCAAGAAACTCCTAATTTCTGTCGGTGTCTTTGGTTGTTCCCAGTTGATAACCGCTTCTACTTTTCCTGGATCTACCAAAACACCATCCTTGTCGATAACGTGACCCAAAAACTGCACTCTCCGCAACCAAAATTCACACTTGGAGAACTTTGCATACAACTTCTCCCTCCTTAAAGTCTCCAACACTTTCCTTAGATGTTCAATGTGATCTTCCTCTGTCTCTGAATATACTAGGATGTCATCTATGAACACGACAACAAACTTATCCAAATACTGTTTAAACACTCTGTTCATCAAGTCCATGAATGCTGCTGGCGCATTCGTCAACCCAAAAGACATTACCAGAAACTCAAAGTGTCCATACCGAGTTCTGAATGCCGTCTTTGGAACATCCTCCTGTCTCACCTTCAGTTGGTGATAACCGGTCCTCAAGTCGATTTTTAAAAAGTATTTCGCCCCCTTCAACTGATCAAATAAATCGTCGATCCTGGGCAACGGGTACTTGTTCTTAATGGTGACCTTTTTCAACTCCCGGTAGTCGATACAAAGCCTTAATGACCCATCCTTCTTCTTTACGAATAAGACTGGTGCTCCCCATGGTGATACATTTGGTCAAATGTATCCCTTATCTAACAACTCTTGTAGTTGAACCATCAATTCCTTCATTTCTACCGGAGCCATACGATATGGCGCTTTGGATACCGGTGATGTCCCTGGTGCCAAATCGATAACAAACTCTATCTCTCTATCTGGTGGCAATCCCGGAATCTCATCTGGGAAAACATCAACGAATTCTCTTACAATAGGTATCTGACCCAGTTCACCCTCGACTCGGTGGGTATCCACAACGTGAGCCAAATAACCTATACAACCCTTCCTAAGGAACTTACTTGCTTGCATCATCGTCAGACAACAAGATTGTCTCGACGATTTACTGCCATGAAATACCACCTTTGACTTATTCAGAGTCTTTAGGTGTACGCACTTTTTCTTACAGTCAATGACCGCTCCATGACTTGATAACCAATCCATCCCGAGGATTACATCAAACTCTCCAAGATGAATCGGTATCAAATCCACGTTAAGCTTAAACCCTCTTATATTAGCACAACAGTTCCTATAGATGTAGTCTACAGGGATAATTTCTTTGTTTGCTACTTCTACATTCATTGGGTGTTCTAATAGTTCATGAGGTAAACTTAATCTTTGAGCAAATTCATCAGATACGAAAGAACATGAAGCTCCCGAATCGAATAACACATAGGCATTTATATCATTGATCGGAATTATACCTGACACCACCTCCCTGGATGCCACGGCATCTTGCACTGTCATATTGAATGTCCGTGCTATAGGCTTCTTTGGCTGGGCTGGTCCTCCACTGGTTGTCTTAGTGTTCTTGCCCCTGTTGCCATTTCCGCCATCCGTGCTTTTCTTCTTTGGAAAATCCTTGATTCGATGTCCCACGTCACCACAGTTAAAGCAATCTCCCTTCTTCACCTTAGGACAATTGGGTGAGGTATGCCCTTCTTGCCCACATATATAACATACCATTTTTCCTTCAAGCACTCCCCCGAGTGACCCTTTTCCACAGTTCCCACACACCGACTTCTTTTGTTGCACACTTCCGTACTGCATCTCCAAATTACTACCCCCACTGCTCCATTTCCGCTTCTTGTTGTTGCTACCATCACTGCTAACATTCTGATTCCCACCTTCTGCTTTCTTCTTGTTCTTCTCCCAATTGTATTTTGAGACCGCTTCGCTTCCTCCTTCCGCTATAAGAGCTTTCTCCAACAGAGTTGAGAATGATGTGATTTGTAAAACCACTACCTTACTATAAATCTACGGCTTTAGTCCATTTCCAAACCTTCTCGCTTTCCTCACCTCATGTCCACGATGTGGAGCGAATCGCCAATTCATTGAACTTCGACAAAGATACTCGACATCGATATATTCTCCTGCTTTAGTTCCAAAAACTTGATCTCCATTCTTGCTTGAATACTCTCAGGGAAGTAGTTCTCAAAGAACAACTTCTTGAATGCTTCCCAAGTCACGATTCCAATTCCGGCTTTGTTCTGGTTGGCCTCCCACCAATAGTTAGCCTCATCCTTCATTAAGTAGGTAGCAAAAATTGTCTTACGCTTCTTCTCGCTACTCTAGCAATAACGAAGGCCTTCTCGATCTCCTTTACCCACGCCCTGGGCCTCTATCCAGTCCATTGTTCCTCTAAACTCCCATGGTCCCTTCGCCTTGAAGTCCTTAAAGTTGACTAGTTGGTTGCACTTTGATTTCCTGCAGGTTGAGCTTGATTCCTCATGGCTTCAGCCATCATGTTGATAAAATCTTGCATTGGGCTTTTGTTGAGCTCCCGCTGCATTATTAACCGACTCTTCAATCTCTTGGTTCCTCAGTCCACGTCTGGGTGGCATTATCTAGTGAAACAAAATTCTAACACGTTACTCGGGTTTATTATCATATGATTACTTAGCATGTAACACGCTATTTTATTTAAGCAATCAAATGATCATTATGTGAGAGTTTTAAATTACCAAGATTTGGAAGTCTTTCTCCCTGATTAATGGGTTAAGTTTGTTTTTAAAGAACATTTTCCAAATCAGTCTACTGGATTCACATAACATTAAATAGACAATTTACTATTTAAAATTTTCCAACACATATCATAATAATACTGCATTTATATTCATACACCAATCTTCAGTGACTTACATGATTAATACAGGTATATTTTATAAATGCTACTATCCCATTTTAAACACAAAAGATGAGATTAACTCATAATGATACCTCCGCATCGGCAGATGCTCTACGCTCAGTGCTGCGAACTTTGCCTTCTCATGCTCTAGCTGGACTCGCATCTCTGCTAGCTCCATCAGTGCTTGATGAGCTGCATCCTTATACTGCTGCTCCATGTGCTGATGGTTCATATTCTCCGCCTCCAACTGCAAAATCCTTTGCTCCTGAGCATGGTTTTTCTTTAACAGGTTACTGATCATCACATCCTTCGAGGTATCCGACACCTCCTCTGGAACGACCTCCTCCTGGTCTACAGAATGGTTCCCCTGACTATCACTTGGCATCCTATAAAACAAGGATACAACATCAGTACTACAATAAAATATATTCATTGATGAAATGAAACAATAATTTATTAAGTACAACACATACTCGATGAATTTCCATAATCCATCTCCTAACATACTCTATAAGAGTTTTCTACTAAGGTTATAACCTAGGTTTCA
The DNA here is from genome assembly GCA_020205605.1 of Panax ginseng. Taxonomy (NCBI): domain Eukaryota; kingdom Viridiplantae; phylum Streptophyta; class Magnoliopsida; order Apiales; family Araliaceae; genus Panax; species Panax ginseng. The sequence goes on along the minus strand of CM035136.1, from coordinate 49,894,183 downwards.
CATTCCTAATGTTTATAACCTACAACTTTGATACCAACCTGTGACGCCCCCAAATCCAGGTTCTCTAACCTTAGATTCAGTGCTCACAATCTATCATCATAATAAGCATTCTATAACTACTACAAAATAATAAACATACATTGTTCATTATAATAAAGTCTCATAAACTGGTCCCAAGGTCTCCATAACCTTAACTTTAAATACATCATTCATAATACAAACAGTTTACTTAAGAAATTCCATCAGATAATAGTTAAATTGACATTCATTCTAAACTACTCCTGGATCTTGCCCTTGCCCTTGTTCTTCGTGGTTGGATCCTTCTATTAATCGAAATAGATGTCATGATATAGCAAGAGTAAGCAACTAATTTGCTTCGCAAGTTTATATACAAGAGAGATATATCATGACTTAGAAAGAAATATTGCGTTCAATGTTCAACAATAGTATAAGATTGTGAAGCAACGTGAATTAATAATCAACAATTGAATATTCGATAATTGAATAACATGAACTGAGTGGTTTTGAATAACCATGAACATTTGCCAAGGTGCTTAGTGATTTAAACTGGACCTCTTAATAAGTTTTGGTATTCAAGGGGATCAGCCTTTCATACCTCGTGATTTATGCATAAACACTTAATAATCCGGCATTGATATCATGCCTTAATCAAATTTATCCTTTTCTCAGTCAAGAGTTCTTACTATATCAATTTAATAAGAACAGTTATTTAAAACACATTTGATTTAACAAATTTAGACATGCTTGATCTAGCTGATACAATTAGCATAGATCTATTTCATAAACAGTTCATAAATGAAGAACTTTAATTTAATTCATAGTTCAATAGCAGTAGAACGGAATTCAATTCCACAAAGTGCGAATTTCAATAATCAATATAGACGTAAATAATCATCAATAATTATTCACTAACATGCTTTGAAAATAATAACTCGAGCTTGAGTTAGGAAACTTGCCTTGATCGTAGGTTACGGCTACGAAATTAAATTTCTATCCACTATGCAGTTAAATTATCTTCCTTTGAGAGACCTATAATTAATCTTTCAATTAGTCAAAGCATAACATTAGATTATGTAATCACATAGATATTATACATTACATTTAGTTCTTATAAACATTATCCTGTCTAGATAGTGTTACTATTAATTAACGACTACCTTTAATTCACATAATATTATTAACTTAGATAATATTTAATTCACCTTCTAGTATTATTGGTTTACTAATAATACTTTCATTCACTTACTAATATTATCATCATCTTAGTAATATTTTAATACTTTACTAATATTATTAATCCTCTTAATAATATTTTAATCATGCATTAATATTATTACCATAATAATATCTTACTTATGCTTTAACATCATTAATAATACTTTCAATCATTTACTAATATTTTATTCACTTACTAATATTATTAATCATTTAATAATATTTTATTCCTTTACTAATGTTATTATATTTAATAATATTTTATTTAATCTCTAATATTATTATTTAATAATATTTTAATCATTTAATAATAATACTTTAATCTAATATTATTAATCTTTTAATAATATTTAATCTAGGATTAATATCTTAATGTAATATTATTAATTATTTAATAATATTTTAATGAAATTTTAATGTTATTTATTTACTTAAAATATTATATTCTAATATTATTAACATCATAATAATATTTTAATGATTTATTGGATTAATAAATAATTTATTCTAATTGTTCACCCTTTATTAAACCTCTTATTTAATATCCATAAAAGGTCATAAATGATATTTCTTATCATAAATTACCAAAGTACCTTAAGATAGTCATGATATAATATATTATGAGCATTCAAGCATAAAAATCACATTTTTCTCATTAAAGACATCATTTAACTATTTATTTTCTTTTATTCATAACTTAACCATTTTTTAAGGAAAAATAGTAAACTGACTTCAAAAATTCTCAGCTTCTGGATTTTGATAGAATATGAACCAGCAATGATCTCCTAATATTTCTGGAATTTTAGAAAATGATTTACTATTTTTAAAGTGTCTAAAACACTCGAATCTTGCCCCATTTTTGATAAATTTAGTTTTGCTCAGAAAAATCTGAAATTTTCAGGATATGCTCTCGTAACATATATAAAGCCAGTGTAAAAATTTCAGAATTTTCCAGTGTATACACAGTGAGACATTCGAAGGTTAATATTTCGGAGTCCTTTACGGAAATAGTCATTACGCACAATATATAACTCGAAACGTGACCGTTCTTTTACCTGCATGTAAATAACTTCTCAAGGTACCTCTGTGATTTTTCTCAGATTTTTAAAAGACAAGCAACTGACCGAAAGAGCCTCATGAAAAACGGATCAGTAGCTGATTTAGGGTTTTCAAAGCCTCAACATGCAAAGTGGACTGTTTTGGGAAAAATATTCTCAAAGGTTTCAAAAATTGCTAGATTTGTGTTCTACCACTTCGGTTTACTACATAACTCATGTATCTAGCACCGCCCTTCGACGGATAACAATTCCAAGTTGTAAAACTTGAGTTACACAAGATTTAGTGGAAGAAAAAACAAGAGTTTTCGCCCTTGGAGAACATATGCTCATTTTCTTCCTCTAAGTCTTTGATCTAACACTCAAGATACTTAGTTCCATACATGATGATATGTAAAACTAGTGTATCTTGAGTATTTGTACATAACCCCATCAAAATTCAAGCTAGTAAAACAAAGTAACAGAAGAAGATGAAGGTAAGTTATACCTTGACTTAGTTGCTACCTTTCTTGATTTTCCAAAGTAAGTAATATACTTAGGAGGCATGAACAACTAGCACTCCTATCTCTTCTCTCTATAGCCGAAACCCTCTCTCTCTTTTCTCTCTATGAAGTTGGCTAGCTTGGGAGCAAAAGATAGAAGAAGAAGATGGAGAGAAAATGAGATGTTGGAAGAATGAAATGTGATTACAAAATGAAATGGGCAATTCACTAATAATCCTCCCATAACTATTTTGTTGTCCATTGGGTAAAAACTTTGTATTATTATTTCCATTAGGCTAGACATGATTAAATGTGCATAATGGAGTGGCAACCAATGGGAGCTTGACAACATTGTCCTTGTGTTTAATAATTTCTACTAATGGACAAGTTAGCTTAATTATTCTACTTAGGTTCCTCTAGCCCATAATATCCTCCATTTAGCTTTTATTTTAAATGCCCAATTTTGATTAATCAAATGTCTAGAATACCCCTAATCAAGTGGGCTAAGTATTGGATTGTATTTTATTTTCTTTGGGCTTCTCCTTTAATTGTTTTGGGCTATGTACTAAACATAGTCTAGCAATTTTAATAATGTTACCCAATTTGATTATTTAGGGCTTCCATTTCCAATCATATGAAGTTTAATTACTTATACATGTGACTTTATCTCATAACCTAATTAGATTTACAAGAATTAAGTTTAAAATTATTAGTCACTTGAAATACTAAGTTTACCCACTTAAGTTAGTATACATATTAAATACTAACTTTTCCGTATTACCATAACCCTTAGGTTATTTAATAGTCTTACCTAATGTATAATTAGGTTACGAAGCTTTCATTTTATGAAATCTATAAATGTATGTATCCATAAGTATAGTATATATGTTAATTGCCCCATGAACCACTTTACATATGTGGTCACATATTAAATCCTTATATAACACAAAGTTTTTTTAAAAAAAATCGATAATGTTCATACATATATGGTGGCTTAAAATTCACGGTTATTACAACCTAATTGCGCGCCAATAAGGAGAAATCCTTATCGAAAAGCCCCCTCTTTCCTGGGAACGACCTGTTGATGAATATTGTGAGTTATAATATTAATGATGAATGTTATTAAAATTAAAGTTGTGTTCGGAGTTGAATTTGGAGACGCAGACGTGATATTTGAGTCCGAAACGATGAAATTAGTAAAAATAGTATATAAACACAAAATTTTCCGGAATTAACTTTTTGGTCAAAAAGTCAACAGTTGACTTCTTTGGTAAAAGTCAAACTTCGAAATTTCAAAATTTATATTTTGATAAAAATGGTTTCATTGTGTTGGAATTATTTGTGTTAGTGAAAATCGACAATTATTTCGATAATAATTGATGTCTGGAGGTTATATTGACCAATCGGGTATTTAATCGGACAAATGAGCAATTGATTGCTATTATTTCACATGATTATAACTATTTGTTCACATGTGTATACTATTGTTTCACATTCTTGTTACTATTAGGGCAGTTGGTGCAAGATTGATAATACTTGCATGACTAAGTTAAAAATGGAGGTATAGATGGAGGTACTACACTATAATTCGTATTTTCACATGTCTATAACTATTGATTCACATAATTTACTATTGAATCACATTATTTACTATTAGGGGAGGTGGTGCAAGTTTGATAATACTTCCATGACTAAATTAAAAATAAAGGAAAAGTTGGAGGTATTGTCTTTGTAATTTTTGAGCCCCAAAACGTGCAATTATCGAAACTATATTTTTCTATAAATAGAAGCTCATTCTTCCATCATTTCTCACCAATTCACAAAAGCTTTAGAGCAATTATTATAGAGAGAAATTATAGAAAAAAGAAGAAGAGAAGTCTCACTACCTCATTATTCCAATTATCCGCTTTTTTTTTAAGGTAGGGAATATTATTTGTTGTACTCGTAGGGAGTATTATTTCTTTTGTATTCATGAAGAGAACTTCAGTTATTCCATTCTTTATTATTCTGTTGGAATAGCCTAAATACGAGGGCTACCCTATACTTGGTGACATTCTTCTATTATTCCGTCTTTATAATTCTATTGGAATATCCTCATGCAATGCGTTTTTTTACCGACTGGTTCCGCTCTTTATTATTATTCTGCTGGAATATCTTGTTCTCGTATGCGCTTTTACGCCGACCGATTCCGCCCTTATTAGTATTCTCGTTGAATAACTCCGCTCTATGCGGAAGTACCGCATGAATGGTGATTTTGTTTGTTATTTCATTCTTTATTATTATTACATTGGAATATTCTCATCACATGCGTTTACGCCGGACTGATTCCGTCCTTATTAGTATTCTGTTGGAATAACCTGTCTATGCGATGTACCGCATGCATGGTGATTTATGTTGTTATTTCATTCTTTATTATTATTCTGTTGGAATATCCTGCATCAATGCTTTTCGTCGGACCGATTCCGTCCATATGAGTATTCTGTTGGAATAACCTGTCTATGCGAAGTACCGCATGCATGGTGATTTCTGTTGTTATTATTCTGTTAGAACATCCTGTCGGTGCGAATTTCGCCTGACCTAGTTTCGTTATTTAGTATTTTGTTGGAATAACCTGTCTATGCGAAGTACCGCATACATGGTGATTTCTTTTGTTATTCCATTCTTTATTATACTCAGTTGGTTAAAGTTTTTACTTTTATACTCCATGAAATTAGTGGAATATCCTAGATATTTGCGCTTCATCCAGTATCTTTTCATGGAAATATTCTTCTGAGCATTCTTGAATTTTACTCTACAAAGCAGTATCATGTTGAAAATTTGGACATTATTAGTTCCTGGATAAATTAATTCTTGAACTTGTTTTATTGAATTCTTGTATCATTGTCATCATCCTCATGTTTATATTTTGTTGAAAGTCATCTGTAGCGTGTAGTGCATAGATGGACTTGGTATGATTATGACCAGGAATTATTCGGTGTAATCATGACCGTAATGTTACAAATGATATGGTAAAAGTCCTCATTGGCCCGTAGTGCATTGATGGACAGTTTTTGGTATGATTATGGCTATGGATTCTCTTCGGCCAAGGGTGCAAAGATGAATTGTTTTATGGCATGATCAGGACTGTTGATGAAATCACGATTATCTTTGGCTTGTAGTGCATGGATAATTCGTGGTCGTGATACTAAAAATATCCTTGGCCTGTAGTGCAGGGATGAGTTAATGATGTGGATTATTTATTAAGCTGAGTCTCAGCAATAAAGTTGGTGAAAAACTTTTTAAATCATAGAAGATAGTAGATTTTATATTTTACTTGACTCTTCTAATGGATTGTTTATTCCGCTGCAGTTTTTGATCTAAAACTTGTTGTCTATTATATTCTATCAGTTGTTATACTGTTGAAGGCTAATGATAATTTATTCTGCATTATCTTAGTCATAATATTTCTTACTGGGCTAGTTGAGCTCACCCTTTCTTTCACTGTTCTCTTCAAGAAATGAGAATGTAGCTGGGACTAGTCGGGGAACAGAGTGATGGTCCTAGATGTTTGTATTAGTAGTCCTCACTATTCTGTGAAATAGTGTGATAATAATAGTAATGCGGACTCCTTTTGAGTTTGTATACTCTCTAGTAAACAATATTTGTATTCAAACTAACAGCTCGTGTTGTATATTTAAGATTGTATTTGTATTCTGTACCATGTATTTGGCGACTCAGAATAGGTGATGTATTCCTGTTTTGGGGGCGTCACAGTTGGCGAAAGAAGAAGAGAAGTCTGCTACCTCACTATTCCAGTATCCCATTTGGTCGATAATGAGGAGCGAATGATGCGAATGTTTTTAAGAGGTTTGAAACCCAATATACGTCAATACCTCATTTCTCATAAACTTTGTTTATATTCATATGTTGTGAATAGGGCTCAGTTATTGGAACGCGATAACGAGTCAACACAACCAAAAGGCAATGACCAACAACATGATAGTAATCGTACCGGTGGCAACGACCATCGAAACAATGATAACCATTTTGGTGGTAATCATGGCCAAAATAATAAGAATGGACAGTTCAAGAAGAGAAGGTTCAACAATGACGTGAAGACGTCGGCACCAGCACCCGTTTCAAAGGAAGAAGAACGAACACCGGTCGTATGTTTCAAATGCGGACAGGAGGGACACATCCGTCCAAACTGTACGCAGCAATCCAAAGCGTGTTTTAATTGTGGAAGAGAAGGACACCTAGCTCGATTTTGTCGTATGGTGAAGTCAATTCCAGCTGGGATAGTGATGCCAAAGGATGTCCCAGACAAGCCAAAGCCGGTAGTTTAAGAGAGCATTTTTTTTTCGTGACAAGGAACCTGAATAAAATTATCACGGGTATATTAGTCATAAACTCTTGCAAAGTCTATACCGGGTTAGATACCGGTTCTACTCACTCTTTTATTTCACCTAGTTGTGTTCAATGTTTGAATTTAACTCTAGAGAAGTTAGATTTTGATTTATGTGTTGAAACTTCGTTAGTAGAAACCTTTGTTACCTCCACTATTTATAAATCTTGTTGATTCAAATCGACACTTTCACGTTACCTGTCAATCTTATCTATTTGAAAATACTTGCCTTTGATGCAATTTTTAGAAATTGATTGTTTAACTACTCATCATGCTTTTCGTAAGGTTGTTAGCTTTCATATTCCTAACCAACCTGTTATGTGAATTCAAGCAACCAAATCACTAAAGTCAATCATGGTCATATCAAGCCATAAGTAAAGAGCCCCGATCCTTTTGTTGTTGACTTCCTTGTGTGGAATGCACCAAAGCTTACTTTCTATAAAGCGACGCTGTGAATGACGATGGCAAGTTGATAGGTATCAATGTGACGTGTTACCCAAGTCTTGGATGAGAGTCACAATTTTGAATGATATTTCTATTGTTAATAAATTTCATTACGTATTCTTGAAGACTTCTTAGCCTACCCCTAGAGCGTGAAATCGAATTTTGTATTGACCCCAAAGACAAAACCCATTTCTAAAACCTCAAATATTTCTTCAACTAAAATGAACGTAACATGCGCCAAAGACGTTGGCTCGAGCTGTTGAAGATTACGATCGTACCATTCATTACCATCGTGGGAAAGCGAACGTGGTAGCTGACGCGTTGAGTAGAAGATCGTATGTGTTTACTAGTGCGATGTTATTAACACAAAGACCCCTTTCGTACGACTTATAAATGATAAAGATAGAGTTAAAGACTCTAGGAACCCACGTGAAGATAACGAATATACGATTAGAATTGACTTTAATCGATAAAGTTAAATCCGCTCAAGCTACACACCCGGAGCTGATGAATGAAGAAGGTTCAAGAGGGCGTTATTCTAGAAGCAAGAATCGACGAAGAGAGGAAATCTCAATCCTCGATTTCATTGGACCATTTGAAATCCTCAATCGAGTAGGAACTGTGGCCTATAGACTCGTTTTACCGCCAAGTATGCCGCGTGTTCATAACATTTTTCACGTATCAATGTTACGTAAATATCTGGATGACCTGAACCATATTATTAAATTAGAACTAGACGATATAGCAGAAGATTTTAACGTATGAGGAGATACATGTTAAAATCTTGGATAAGAAGGATCATATTCAACACTCAAAGGTTATACCTCAAGAGTTAGAATCAAAAATGAAGTCAAGGTATCCTCACCTCTTTGGCATATCAAATGCGTACGTAAATTCGAGAAGGCGAAATTCCATAAGGAGGGGAGATTGTGAGACCCAGATTTTATGAATAATATTTAATTTTCTCAAAATAATTTTTTAAATATTATGGTGTGGATTTGATATAATGTTATAGTTGTGGGTTATATTTATAAATTTTGCAAAGTACGCAAGTTGTTATATAATATTCGATTGGTCGGGGAATATTCTTTTTATCGGGGAATATCCATATGACGGTACAATCATTGGTGGACCCCACAACGGAAGTATTGTCATAGTTAGAAAATGACAGAATTATCTTTTTATAAAAATAACGGCGGAAGTGTTACCGTTAAAACCGTTGAACTACTTTCATTAGTAAAAGTACAGTAATACGCGTGGTTGCATAGTAGCACACGGTATTGATTATTGATGCTTACGTGAGAAGTCACTCAGTTATACTCAATTATTGCTATAGTAATTGATGCATCATATCTCTCATATTATTGATTCAATTATTGTCACAGTATCATCTTCATAATATGTTATATTATTAAATCAATAATTGAGACGACAAAGTTATTCATATTATTATTTGCAATATTGTCAATGTCTAGAAGTTCTGTCAAGTAGAGGTTTGGTCACCTAATTGCGCGGCCAATAAGGAGAAATCCTAATCGGAAAGCCCCCTCTTTCCTGGGAACGACTGGTTGATAAATATTGTGAGTTATAATATTAATGATGAATGTTATTAAAATTAAAGTTGTGTTCGGAGTTGAATTTGGAGACGCGGACGTGATATTTGAGTCCGAAACGATGAAATTAGTAAAAAGATTCTATAAACACAAATTTTCTAGAATTCACTATTTGGTCAAAAAGTCAACAGTTGACTTTTTTGGGAAAAGACAAACTTCGAAATTTCAAAATTTATATTTTTGATAAAAATGGTTTCATTGTGTTGGAATTATTTGTGTTAGTGAAAATCGACAATTATTTCGATAATAATTGATGTCCGGAGGTTATATCAACGATCCAATTATTTAACCTGGATAAATGAGCAATTGATTGCTATTATTTCACATGATTATAACTATTTGTTCACATGTGTATACTATTGTTTCACATTCTTGTTACTATTAGGGGAGTTGGTGCAAGATTGATAATACTTGCATGACTAAGTTAAAAATGGAGGTATAGATGGAGGTACTACACTGTAATTTGTATTTTCACATGTCTATAACTATTGATTCACATAATTTACTATTGAATCACATTATTTACTATTAGGGGAGGTGGTGCAAGTTTGATAATACTTCCATGACTAAATTTAAAATAAAGGAAAAGTTGATGGAGGTATTGTACTATAATTTTTCGAGCCCCAAAACGTGCAATTATCGAAACTATATTTTTCTATAAATAGAAGCTCATTCTTCCTTCATTTCTCACCAATTCAAAAAAGCTTTAGAGCAATTATTATAGAGAGAAATTATAGAGAGAAAGAAGAAGAGAAGTCTGCTACCTCACTATTCCAGTGATCCAGTTTTTTTTTTAAGGTAGGAATATTATTTGTTGTACTCGTAGGGAGTATTATTTTTTTGTATTCATGAAGAGAAATTCTGTTATTCCATTATTTATTATTCTGTTGGAATAACCTATATACGCGGGCTACCCTATACTTGGTGACATTCTTCTATTATTCGGTCTTTATTATTCTCGCTGGAATATCCCGTCACATGCATGCGTTTTTACGTTGGACTCGATTCCGCCTTTATTATTACATTGGAATATCCTCATGCATGCGTTTCTGTGGGACACGGTTCTGTCTTTTTATTATTATTCTGTTGGAATATCCTCTGCGCGCGCTTTTACGTAGAACTCGATTCCGCCCTTATTAGTATTCTCGTTGGAATAACTCCGTTTGGCGCATGGCACCGCATGCATGGTGATTTACGTTGTTATTTCATTCTTTATTATTATTACTGTTGGAATATCATGTATGCATACGTTTCTGTAGAACTCGATTCCGTCCTTATTAGTATTACATTCTCGAATAATCTGCCTATATGAAATCTTCGCATGCATGGTGATTTCGCTGTTATTTCATTCTTTATTATTATTACATTGGAATATCCCATACTGCACATGCATTTTACGCCGACCGATTCCGCCCTTATTAGTGTTCATTGGAATAACTTTGTCTGTCGCAATCACCGCATGCATGGTGATTTCTGTTGTTATTATTCATTGGAACATCCCGCTTGGTCTTAATTTCACCTCACGACTCCTCTCGTTATTTAGTATTCTCGTTGAATAACTTGTCTATGCGAAGTACCGCATACATGGTGATTTCTTTTGTTATTCCATTCTTTATTATACTTAGTTGGTTAAAGTTTTGACTTCTATACTCCGTGATATTAGTGGAATATCCTTGATATTTGCGCTTCATCCAAAGATCTTTTCATGGAAATATTCTTCCGAGCATTCTTGAATTTTACTCTACAAAGCGAAGATCATGTTGACAATTTTGACATTATTAGTTCCTGGATAAATTAATTCTTGAACTTATTTTATTGAATTCTTATATCATTGTCATCATCCTCATGTTTATATTTTGTTGAAAGTCATCATACGTGGCATGTAGTGCATAGATGGACTTGGTATGATTATGACCGTGAATTATTCGGTGTAATCATGGCCGTAATGTTGTTAAAATGATGTGGTAAAAGTCCTCATTGCCCATAGTACATTGATGGGCGCTTTTGGTATGATTATGGCTATGGATTCTCTTCGCCAAGGGTGCAAAGATGAATTATTTTATGGCATGATCGGATCATTGATGAAAAAACACGATTATCTTTGGCACAGAGTAATGAATAATTAGTGGTCGTGATACTAAAAATATCCTTGGCCTGTAGTGCAGGGATGAGTTAATGATGTGGATTATTTATTAAGCTGAGTCTCAGCGATAAAGTTGGTGAAAAACTTTTTAAATCATAGAAGATAGTAGATTTTATATTTTACTTGACTCTTCTAATGGATTATTTATTCCGCTGCAGTTTTTGATCTAAAACTTGTTGTCTATTATATTCTATCAGTTGTTATACTGTTGAAGGCTAATGATAATTTATTCTGCATTATCTTAGTTATAATATTTCTTACTAGGCTAGTTGAGCTTACCCTTTCTTTCACTGTTCTCTTCAGGAAATGAGAACGTAGCTGGGACTAGTCGGGGAACAGAGTGATGGTCCTAGATGTTTGCATTAGTAGTCCTCACTATTCTGTGAAATAGTGTGATAATAATAGTAATGCGGATTCCTTTTGAGTTTGTATACTCTCTAGTAAACAATATTTGTATTCAAACTCACAGCTCATGTTGTATATTTAAGATTGTATTTGTATTCTGTACCATGTATTTGGCGACTCAGAATAGGTGATGTATTCCTGTTTTGGGGGCGTCACAGTTACTACACTTCTAGGAGCCGGAATATTATCTTTGATTCTGCCATAATTTATTCCATATGCACCTATGAATGCATCAACCATTGGAACTGCCAGACAAACAAGACCAAATAGCTTTATCACTGATTGTTTCATCAATAAAACATTAAAAAGAATTATAAAGATAATTCCTTACTCAAAATAGACTAGAGAACATGTTTAAAAAGCTATATATTATCACCGTAATCTAAGAGTATAGATAATTTTACATATATTGAGTTCTTAGAGTAAAAATCAATAGACAATATACGCAACGGTAGATTCCTCAAAAATTATAGCAATAAACACTCAAATTTCACATCATCTTCATGTAAACTAGTCTTAAGACATCAAAATATTCTCTACATATTAACTGATTTCTCAATAAAAAATTAGGGCAAATAATTTTTGAAGTGAAGCAAAACCAATTAATATAACAAAAAAAATTACTCAGTAGAAAACTACTTACAATAATATATTAACAGAATACAATATAAAAATCAATGATGACAGAGCAGAGATTGATTCTGTGATTCCTGTTTTTGAAGAAGATGGAGATGATTTAGAGACAATGGAGAGTCTGAGAGCGAGAAGAAGATGGAGATAGAGAGAGTCGATGAACATAATGGCCACAATGATGAGGTAGAGAGTCGATGGCGATGATGAGCATTAAGCAAAGGAGACGGTCGATGAGACCGGAGAGTGGAGAGCAGAGAGTAGCTAGAGAGTAGAGGCGATGGTGAGTTTTGATTTGGGAATAAATGGATAAACGTTGAACCCACTCACTACCCAAAACAATTATATGTTAAATTATTATTTCAAAACTTAAAATAAATTTAAATTTAAATTTTAGAATATATATCATAAATTAATTATAAAAATTTGAAATATAATTTTTTGTAGAACAAAAAAAAGTAATATTTTAACATTTGTAATCTATTTTACAAAAAAAATCATAATTATTATAATTTTATTTATTATCAATTCATAATATTTTAAATTTAAATTATTATAACATAATATTTTAATTAATATTGTAAATTACTTTAAAATTATTATTAAGAATAAAATTTCTATTAAAATATTAATTACATTAAAATTTGAATTCTAGTAAATTATAAATTAAAGAACAAACTCAAACTTAACTCTTTCTCTAAAATTTGAATTCTAGTAAATTACATATGTTTTATTTTTGGACTTAAAAATATGTTCATGATTTAAGTTACTCCTCCGCCTAAGAATAAAAGTTCTCATTATTTTATGTAATCTCAAGTTGAATATTTACTTATATTAAATAATTTATTTTTTTACAATAATTTTTGCATAATATCCTTAATATTAAATGTCATATTTTTATTATTTATATAATATCACTAGTCATGTATAGAAAAATATGCAATTAGATGAGAATTTAAATATGAATAATTTTATCATTTGACATTTTTTTAAAATTCGCATAAAATCAATCATCATTTTCATTCTCGGAGTGGGGGAGTACTTGTAAGTATATCCTACTTCTATCTAGAAATAGGAAACATTGGAAACATAGATATAATAATCAGATTTGATGAGGTTTAGTTTAATGTTGAGATTTGTTTAATATTTTATTTAGTTTGACAAGAAATTTTGAAAAGAATATATATATATATATATATATCAGTAGAATAAATTTAAAAATATTAGAGACTACAAGTTATGGCGTTAGTTTAGTTAACTAATAAATTAGAATGGCTTAGTGGTAACTTAATGGCCTAATAACCCACAGGTCTTAGGTTCAAAACTTAACTGTGATGTTTCTTATATTATATTTTTTGTGTATTAGATAAATTCTATTATCATCTATATATATAGATACCTATCTTAAATCTCCACATTAAACTAAATATATATAAAAGTAACTATGAATATTTTTATAACGTAACTATGAATATTTTAATATAATATTTATATTTACTTTATATATATTTAGTTTAATGTTGAGATTTGTTTAGTATTTTATTTAATTTAACAAGAAATTTTTAAAATAATATGTATTTATGTATGTATGTATATATATATATATATACATATCAAGAGAATAAATTTAAAAATATTAGAGACTACAAGTTATGGCGTTAGTTTTATTAACTATTAAATTGAAATGGCTCAATGGTAGCATAATGGCCTAATAACCCATAAGTCTAAGGTTCAAAACCTAGCTGTGATATTTTTACTTCTTATGTTATATTTTTTGTGTATTAGATAAATGCTATTACCATCTATATATATATACCCATCTTAAATATTTATATAACGTAACTATGAAGATTTTAATATATATATATATATATATAAATTTATCTCTAAATATTCATATAAATATTTATAAACAAATATTCATATAAATATTTATGCATGAAATATAAATATATTATCTTATAATAATAACACACTAATTTGTCATTTTATTCTGTGATATATAAGATCGTTAGTATGGAAAGACCTGTTTGACTCTGTTTTCCCCTTTTTTCCACAAGCGCTAATTATTATATTAATTCTTTTTTTTACAAAATAAAAAAGCAGTAGATTTTTGGGAAACAATAGCATTAAATATTCCTTATTTTAAAATGTCCAATATTAAAAAACTAATTAATTAACTTGGCAATTAATTTACGTTATAATCTTCTATATATTGATCATGTATGATCATCGATATGTCATTTAATTATTTCATTACCAATTTCCATCAAAAAAGTTTTCGATCACCCATTAATTATTTGTTGCAAAAGAAGAAGATAATTGAAAAGAATAACTTATACTATATTCCAAGGCAAAATAAATAAATTAAAGAACATGTAAGATAAATATCATAATTTTGTAAGTATTTGACATATATAAGCAGAAATTACAGTATTATTATTATTATTATTATTATTATTATTATTATTATTATTATTATTATTATTATTATTATTATTGTTATTGTTATTGTTATTATTATTATTTTTATTATTATTGTTATTAGTACTATTATTATTATATATTATTATTATTATTATTATTATTATTAATATTATTATTAATCTTTTTATTTTTATTATTATTATTAATCTTATTATTATTATTATTATTATTATTATTATTATTATTATTATTATTATTATTATTATTATTATTATTATTGTAGTGTATAACTTCTTGAGATTATATTAATGGTATGTAGTGAAGAAGAAGAAATGAATATATGGGGAAAATCTCATGTTTTGATATAAATACTAATCATTGCAAGATATTAACAGATAACTTGAGTTGCTCCAGCGGTCAAATAACCAAAGTTTCAAATGATAGGTCACATGTTCGATTATGTTCCGCATTTGGACATAATTTTTAAATACTAAATACAAATATTTTTTGACAATTCTCCGAATACCGAATATGATTTTACAAAAATATGCTTATTGGGATTATCTTAATTTAATGCAACATTTTAATAGTCGTTGCAAAAAGTTGTATAAAATATGCAACGAAAATAAAAATTGTTTCCAATGAATGTGGTCCATATTAGGCAACAAAATATAGCAACAAAAAAACTTTTGTTGCCTACGATGAGGAGAAATCAAGTGGTTAGAAATTTTGCAACGAATTTCTAACAAATTTTGTTTTCAAAATTTGAAACGACTTATGAAATTCGTTGTAAAAAGTGAAAGCTTGATACAATCTGCAACGAAGGACAAGTTTCGTTGCTAAACATACACTTTTAGCAACGACTTATAAAGTCGTTGCCTGAAAAATCGTTGCTTAAAACCCCATTTTTAGCAACAAAAAAACTTTCGTTGCCCACGATGACCAGAAATCAAGTGGCCAAAAATTTTGCAACGAATTTCTAACAAACATTTTTCCCGCCAATGAATTAGCAACAAAATTTTGCAACGAATTATGAATTTCGTTGCAAAAAGTGAAAACCTGACAAAATCTGCAACGAATGACAACTTTCATTGCTAAACATATACTTTTAGCAACGACTTATAAAGTCGTTGCCCGAAAAATCATTGCTAAAGGGCCATTTTTTTGTAGTGACCGTGGAGCACCATATGTCGGGTTGGAAGAGACCTGGATTTGGGGGCATCACAACAAGTGAAAGTATATAATATAAGATTATTTAAATAATCTAGTTGGGGGATTTGGTGTGTGGCCAAACAGGGCCTTGTGGCCTTTGGCTTTTTCCCAACTGACGTCTATTTATTTTTTAAACTGACGTACGTGGGTTTGTGGCTAGCTTGTATTTTCCTATGCGTCTTATTTTTCCCTAAGGCTAGACAATATAGAAAATACAGAGAGGGTTTGAGAGAGAAGAGAGAAAAACACTGAGTTCTTGGTGATTGGCAAGAGGAAGAATGGGAATTTCTAAACCTAGTCACTATCCTTTGGTAGCATACAATCAAAGTGAAGGTATTTTCTAAACCTTATGATATATATATATATATATATATATATATATATGAATTTTACGGCATAATTTGTAAACTCTGTGAATTTTAGTTTCTGTAAATTGTTGTTATGTAACTTGTGTTTGATGATTATATATAGTTATGATGTTAGAGGTTGTAATCAGACATGAATTATATGCGAATTACAGTTTAAAAAGGAAGAAAAGTATGACAGTGTTCTTATTTCTTATATGGCTTGTGAAAAGTACCAATTTTAGTGGTCAATTCGTATGCTAAATTGTAAATTCGGTTTTGTTTATATTAGTGTATTAAGAAACGCACATAACGTAATTTGAACGAAGTAATTCAGACAACAATCAAAGTCACAATGTTACATTTTGTGAAGAAACTCAAAAATAGAGTTTTAGTATAAAAATATGGAATTTTGAGAAATTAAACTAGTTTTAGTTGATGTTAAATTGTGATAATTTGTTGTAAATGTTAGCAAACATGTTTGTAATAGTTTGTACCAATTATAGGTGTTAATTTCACTATTTTATGGGTGAAATTAGTGTTTGTTGGGCTAAAGCTCTGCCATCGCTCATCATTGTTGTTTTACCTCTGTACGTACAAAGACAACGCAATTTGCGCAAGGCAAGAAATCGCGTGCTGTATGCTGGATCCCAAGTGCAATTGTTGTTGCCTCTTTTATAGTTCTTATAAAAGAGCTCTAACTCATGCAAGTATACACGGGTCAACAAGTAATACATAGTAAGTAAAGTATCGATCCCACAGAGAAAGTTGTTAACTTAGACTAGTATGCATTAATCACTCACTATATTTATATGCTGAGACTTTAGACTAAATTGTCGATTTGAATAAATTATAATTACCAACTACAAATAAGAATATAAACGAATTAAATATGATGTGGAAACAATGGGATCCTAACTTTATTCAATATTTCATTCAATCGCCATATGTCATGCAAAAGCGTTTATATCACAGGATAATAGCCAAGGGCTTAAAAGCGAGTTATAACCATTTTCCAATGCACTATAACCAACTCACATATCATCTACAGATGTTAGAATCCATGTAATCACCAATAACACTACAATTACCATATTCCTATGCGCAATTGCAATCCTATTGATTTTAAGCACAACCCTTACTCTAGCTCATACGGTAAAACAATATATTCATATCTGTTTCAAAAAATATGCAAGACTTACTCTAGCCCCATATTCGCATGATTTCATCCATATTCATATGTTCATTTCCAATTCCATACAAATACGAACATGAAGATTATCAGTCATTCATACATACAAACCAACCATGATAGATAACCCAATGATATGCAAAACAAATCTAACACTTAGATGTGCAACCAAACTACATATTAAAATCCGTTAGAATCCCATAATGGAGTTTAGTTCATGGCGGAACCAAAAGCCATTATGGGATCAAGACTAAACATGATCAATAATCAAGCAAATAAGAGTAAGAGGTAAGAAACAATCAAACCCAAACGTTGAATAGTAATCAATGATTAACTATGAAAACCCCAAAGAATTCCATTCAATAATAATAAAAATCCACAATGGTTAAGAACTCCAAGAAGAAGAAGAGAATAAAATGTTGCGGCTTCGTTCTTCGTTGGGATCTCCCCTCACTGTGTTAACCCTAATTCTAATATGAAAATACGTAAAATAATGTCAAGTCCCCTCTCTGACACACGTCAGAATCATTTTATAACAATTACACATCATCAAATTTGCTTAATTAAAATAAAACAAATTACAACATCAAAGATTGCATGCTTGTGCTCTAGTATATCTGTCTCTGGCCACAAACTTATGATATGCTCAAGGCCTCCAGACGTCTTAACGCGGTCACAGCAGCTTTGCAAGCAGCGCGAAATGGTCTCTCGTGGTAGCCATGGGTCCTTGCCTCATGGGCGCTTGACTTGCGTATGCTCCTTATGTCCACCACACTTTTCATGCAAGCCGAAAACTTTGCTTATTGTGCATCATGGCAATACCGTGGTCCTCATCTGTAAATCCTGAGTCTGGTTTATGCTTTGCTGCTGCTGCTAGTTGTTTGCTCATGCCTTAACCTCTTGCTTGCTTGATTTCCATGCCTCATTATGCTCCCATGCCGTGCACATCCTTGCCTTTCCCCTAGCCTACACACATACGCTCACCAATGCCTCAATTTCAACCAATATAACACCGATTCCTGCACTTATTCACTAAAAGGAGTTTTAAGTATATGAAATGCAAAATAACGAGAAATGTGACTAAAACACAATGAAATGTACTCAAGGTGGGCACACTTCGCATGGATTAATATACAATAAGTGAGTAAAAATATCACTTATCAAATACCCCCAAACTTGAACTGTTGCTTGCCCTCAAGCAATGCATATGCATGAACACTAAAAATGTAACTACAAAACCATTCAGCTACTTTATGATGCAAACTAGTCTCACATAATCTTGACCATAATGCAATTTCAAAATTTCAAATTACCTCAAAGGAACTATCCGGATTCCGTAACATAATTTCAAACCAAACCATAGATATAACATCATACACGCAGATAATTCATGAATGCTATAGAGATCTTTGTGTGTGTGTGTGTTGTTCACAAAAACTTGATCCAAGCAAAGATTATGTATCCTATATTGCTTTTCACTTTAAAAATTATAATCTAAATCAAGATTCATGTATACTCATGCACATAGATCGCTTTACATCTCACCGCAAACTAAGGATCAACAATGGGTTTATTGCTTTATTGGCTACTCACGAGGCGATTTTGCACTTTCCCGTGGTGTTTATTGCTATTGATTCTTTTCTTTTGCTCTTTTCACTTTTTTTTTCTTTTTTTTTTCACATGACCGTACAATGTCTCAATCCATTGGGCACACTGCTACCCTTTAGCGAGCTTTCAACCAACGACTCCCAGACCATGAAAGACCTTAGGGCGCTAGGTGTAGAGACAATCCCCTCGGGCGTACTTACTCAAGTAGCCAGGACCCCGAATTAAGACTAGTCACGTTATTGCATATATATATATATATACACAGCATACCCATGTTTCCCCAAAATTTTCACCTCAATGACTCTACAATCTGCAACACTTTCCTTATGTTTCTCATTTTAAATCTACATGTTTTATTGAGCAATGCAAGACACACATCTTAGACTTACAAGTGAATATGAACACAATTGTGCAAACCGAAAGCATATAAACAGCCACATCGCATTGTGTAAAACATTATATCCACGTTGTGTTATGCAACATATTCTGAAATCGTTCACAATTCACTATCATCATTGGTTTAGGCAAAATTTACTATTTATATGTAAGAATTTATGTGAGACATTAAACTAAACATACTATCAATGAATAAAAAATAAAAATTTTATGCTAAAATTTAACTAACACATATTCATGCAAAATTAAACTAAAATGCTAAAATAAAATGCAACTAAACTACTATGCAAGTACACCAATGCCCCCAAACTTAAAATAAACAATGCCCTCATTGTAATTAAAATTGAAAGAATACTCCCCAAAGTGGCAATGTCATCTCCGTTCGCCTCCTCATGATCCGCTAGTATATCAGGCGATGGCTAAGTTTGAGATATTCAGAGTTGGAAACTGAGTGTGGGCTTCTAATCGTCTCAACGCTTTTAGTCGAAAATTCTAAGAATTCAATATTTTTTTTTGCTTGTCGAGCTATCGCTACGCTTGACATTTACGGTGTTTGGCTTGTAGAGATTCGCCTTCCGCCGCGACCAGACATTTAGCGCCTTCTGGTTTTTGACTTTTATTTGATCCTGAATGCTTATAGCAATTGGATTAAACCTGAGAGGAGAAACAATCAAACTATTATTAATACTTACCACTATCTAACCTCTACTAAATATGGAAATGTAAATAAGAATTAAACAAGGAGGGAGAAGATTGGATGGGGTGCCTCCCATCTAACGCTCGACTTATAAATTGATTAAATTTGGACTCTTTTCTTGACACCGCTATCCAATTCCTCTATGATAACATAAGAACCCTCCATCCATTAGAACCGCTATGTGCTTTGGTAGGTTCCCCATTATGAGAATTTGTGAATTGAAGCCACCTAGCATATATCCTATACATGATGTCCCTAGTTCCATTGCAATGCAGTGCTTCTCCGTCAGTATTTGTGAATAGATTTTTGCATTGAGGCATGAAAGATTCAACGGGATTTTCTTCTTCTATTATCTCTTCTGTAGCCCACCATGGTTTGTAAGAGGCCTCATAATCGCAGAAATTATTGCTTTGGATGTGACTACCAAGGGACGGGGTGTGCAAAGTTCACTCGAATTTTTCACTCTAATTGAGAAGGCACTTGGGGTATTATACAAGTCGATCATGTTCTTTATTTTCCATACCCCAGCTTGTCTCCTCAATGTCCACTCCTTTCAGTTTCATTCGTTGGCATGTACACTTCTGGCTCTCCATCGATTTCATCATCCATGTCATAGCACCAATTGTTTGGAGGGCGATTGTTCAGGGCTTCAACATTTGATCCATATGATTCTGAAGCTTTCGAATTGACCTCTCTTGCTCAATCATCTTCTCCTCGATTGATGCTACAACTTTGAACCACAAATCCTCCGATCTTGAATTATCTTGTTCAGTTTCAAAATCCATGTATTGAGGACCATTCACTGAGGAGTTAATGAGTTGTTCCATCTCGGTTCTGTAAGATTTTGGCTTGATAACTCCTCGACTCATCATCGCCTCTCCATGGTCTCGCTATGCTTTTTGACATGAATTCCTTCAACTCGCATTTTCTTCTTGTTGCATTGAGGTGGATATGAGAAATTTGATGGATATGTTGGACTTGAGATGCGAGATTGACCTTGATAGTTATAATCCCTTTCATAATTTGGGTGATACCCCAACCTTGTTGATAATCGGGATAAACATCGTTGTTGAAGTAATCACCCCAAACCGCACTTGTCCAACCTTGATGTTGCAATCGATAACTTCGGATGCTCGCCAAAGACAACAGATTCACATGTAACTACTATCTCTCGAGTGCGTTGGGCTGCAAGAACATCCAACCTCTCCGAAAGTGTTGCAATCTGTGCTGATAATGTAGAAAATACATTGAGTCCTTCAGGTCTTGTGTCCCTTGGTTGAATCCTATTTGCATAAGGCCATTGATAAGCAAAGTCATCCATGGTACCCTCTAACTGTGCTTGTAAATTTATGCGCACTCTTGCTTTCCAACCTTTTCCATTTATATTATCTTGTGCTGGTGTTAACTCTGAATTGGAAGATCATGTGTGCATAAAACTTTACAAGTACCTGTAACCAAAAACAAAATAAAAATAGAAATGAGAAATGAACAGAATTGTCTAAGTAATACAATACATCTTTAAACTAATGATAATTATCTAAATTAACGCCTTTCCCGCGCCAAAACTTGTTGCCTCTTTTATAGTTCTTATAAAAGAGCTCTAACTCATGCAAGTATACACGGGTCAACAAGTAATATAGAGTAAGTAAAGTATCGATCCCACAGAGAAAGTTGTTAACTTAGACTACTATGCATTAATCACTCACTATATTTATATGCTGAGACTTTAGACTAAATTGTTGATTTGAATAAATTATAATTACCAACTACAAATAAGAATATAAATGAATTAAATATGATGTGGAAACAATGGGATCCTAACTTCATTCAATATTTCATTCAATCGCCACATGTCATGCAAGAAGCGTTTACATATCACAGGATAATAGCCAAGGGCTTAAAAGCGAGTTATAACCATTTTCCAATGCACTATAACCAACTCACATATCAAGACTAAACATGATCAATAATCAAGCAAATAAGAGTAAGAGGTAGAGAACAATCAAACCCAAACGCTGAATAGTAATCAATGATTAACTATGAAAACCCCAAAGAATTCCATTCAATAATAATAAATATCCACAATGGTTAAGAACTCCAAGAAGAAGAAGAGAATAATACGTTGCGGCTTCGTTCTCCATTGGGATCTCCCCCCCACTGTGTTAACCCTAATTCTAATATGAAAATAAGTAAAATAATGTCAAGTCCCCTCTTTGACATACGACAGAATCATTTTATACCAATTACACATCATCAAATTTGCTTAATTAAAAATAAAACAAATTACAACATCAACATCGCGCGCGGCTCTAGTATATCTGTCTCGCGGCCGCGAGACTTACAGTATAATCAGTGCCTCCAGATGTCTTAATGCGCAGTCGCGTGCTCCTACCTTGCAGGCGCGCGCTGGGTCTCTCGCGGGCGCGCGATCCGTGCCTCGCGGGCTCTTGACTTGCAGAATGCTCCTTATATCCAGCCACGTGATTCGCACGCGCGCATAGCCTTTGATTATCGCATGGCCGGCGCTACCGTGGTCCCGCAAATCTCGAGTCCGGTTTATGCTTTGTCACTGCTTTTGTTGTTTGCTCATGCCTTAACCTCTTGCTTGCTTGATTTTCATGCCTCATTATGCTCCCATGCCATGCATATCCTCACCTTTCCCCTAGCCTACACACATACGCTCATCGATGCCTCAATTTCCACCAAAATAATGCCGATTCCTGTACTTATTCACTAAAAGGAGTTTTAAGTATATGAAATGCAAAATAACGTGAAATGCGACTAAAACACAATGAAATGTACTCAAGGTGGGCACACTTCGCATGGATTAATATACAATAAGTGAGTAAAAATATCACTTATCACTTTTGCGCCCAATCGGGTTTTCTCAGATCGAGACCACCATAAGAATACTTGAAGGTTAAAAGCGAGGGGACAACGCAGTGCTGCCAGTGCCCCTGAGCCCAGCGGTCACCGCTTTTATTGCGATCTTGTGTAATGGAATTATATTAGTTTAGCATGCATGTTAATGATGTTGAGGCATAATATAAACTACAATAACATATTGTAAGATGTTGTAATTCAAAGTGTGAAGATTTTAAGTAATTATTTAAATAAGTTATAAAATGAAACTAAAAGTTATTTTTTCAAAAGTTAGATAAACGATAATGTTTATGTTGATTAATGTGTAATTTCAGAGGCGTTAAGTATGTTAACCTAAATGGTTAGGTTCTAGGTTAGGGTTATGACCTAAATGATGGTTTAAACCCCTAAAGCTAATGTTCATACAACTAATTATTGTTGCGGTTTTAAAGATGTATGTAGGATAATTGGAGATTATATTACATTTGTGTAGCTTACAAACAAGGCAAGTTCTCTAACTCTACTTTCATAAATTGTGCAAGTTTCTAAACTTTAACTCTTTACATTGAGCAAGCTTTCTAACTTCATTCTTTTATTAATGAATGCAAGTTCCTAAATTCTATTGAGCAATATTATTGATTTTATTCTTATATATGATTGATTAAGCTCTTGTAAGCTAATTCGTTACATCGAGCAAGTTTCACTTTTCTAATTATTATACAAAGCATATATTGTTCTAATACGTCGATTTAAATGAGATTGTTCTAACTCTTTCGAACATAGTACTTTGCATGTGTATCATGTTTATTCAGTTATATATTGTTAATATCCGATCTTTGACTTTGATAGCCTTGTTCAGTTATACACTCTTGTATTAAACCTTTATTGATGGAAATTGAATAAGTGTTCTAAAATTCTAGAAACACTGATAAGCTAGTTCCAAATTAAACTTTCTTTAGTGCGGAAATTCTAAATTCAAACTGAGACGAACAACCCTAACATATGGGATTTTGTATGTGTAAAGTTTAGATGTTTGTGCACAATACATGGTACGAAGGGTTGATCCCCCTAAGTACGTTAAGAAGAGTCTGTATAGTCTATAAGAATGTTAAGGTTGAGGTAATAATACCTAAATACCAAAGACATAGTTCATGGTCTTAAGACCCTCAGTTATTAAAAGTTCGAACTTGTTTCTGTTTCTATTCCTATAAAAAGTTCATTATTGTACAACAATCGTTGTTCATTCTCATATGATTATTATTGCTATTCTTTATGTCAGTGAGTAATTGTTTGCTCACTCTTGCAATTAACAATGCAGCTAAAGTCGAAAGAGGTGATGAGCCATCTACTGGCAAGGGAAAGGGCAAGATGTCTAAGTGATGAAGAATTAGATAAAGTTTATTTAAATGCATGAAGTTATAAGACTTGTTTTATTTTATAATGTATTGCGCAAATTGATGTAATAATTTAAGGTTAGATTACCTGGGATTGTTTATGAGATGATGTAAACCTTTAATGGGAAAGATTATTGTTTAAAGTTATTTAATGTTTTATCCTTTATTATGGGTAGTTAGATGTAATTATTTTGATAGTAAGCACCAAATTCGGTGGAAATGAAGTACCGGGATTTGGGGGTGTCACAAGGAGTGTTTCTGGAGTGACCATAGGATCAAATAAAGGTTGGAAGACCTGTTATTGTAACAAAATTTCGATAAATGAACCTTTAAGTCGAGAAATCATAACTCGTCCCCAAAAGTATAAGAAGATCAGTGGATTCTATAGAAACCAACCTACCAAACAACACCAGAATCACGTGAAGGGGGGGAATAAAGAGAAAAGTGGATTCTATAGAAACCAACCTCCCATCATTGTTATTGAAAATTATGCCCATGCAGATTGTTCTAAAGTAATGGAAAATGCTTTGCAAAAATTTATTATATAATAGTATCAACCTTAATTATATAAAACATAATGTTAAGCAATGCACATAATTTCTGACAGCTATCAATGCAAATGTTCGTTATTTCCAGGCAACTATCATATAAGCATTTCTCAAATACACCCTTAAGTTGCATGAACACGTTCACTATGAGACTCACAAAGAGGGGTACATTTTAAAAATAATGGGTAAGTTTTATAAAATGAACAAAGGGATAAAAATGGAACATGAACGACCAATGCTGCCAAGATAAATATTACGGAACATGCAAAAAAAAAATAGAACTTATTCCTACAAGATGATAGATAAACATAGCATACTTACATCCGTGTCACAACTGAGGGTTGAAAGAGAATAGACTTTTTTATGCATCTTTAGGATTCACTAACCACTGGCAGAACAAACATGTTTCCCCGATCACTGATAAAATAGAAAGAACTGCTAATATTACAAAATGCGAAACATCATTTGCTATTATTGTAAAATATTTTTGCAACCCAGTTGATCATTCTATAACTATTGCAGAAGATATAAATATAATTTATTTATACAATACATTTACACACTAACCCCAAGGTCGAGTAACCTTAACTTATTACACAATTCATAACCTATCTAACATACAATGCTATTATTATACAATACAGTTACAATTCTAGCTACACATAATAATCGCAAGCTGAAATTAGCGTTGACTTTTCCTTGTATCCGACGTATTTGTCTTAATCTGCAATGTTAATCATGATATAGCAAGGGTGAACAAGAAGTTTGCCCATCAAGTTTAATTTCAATAAATTAATGAAATATCATGATGGAAAGAATTTGAATAATAACTGGCTAACATTCAACAATATAATTGTGAACTAGCATGAATAAACTATCATAGTTGAACGAACATTGAACGTGAACATATCAATTATATCTGGACCGAATGGTAATGAAGGTGATCAGCCTTTCATACTTGATGAATACATGCAATATGCACTGATACGATTCAACAATTCATAGACATGACAATCAAAAATGATTAACCACAAGTATATTTGAATGAAACAACTCGAGGTCGAGTTAAAGAAAATTTGCATGTTCGGTCGATTACTATTACGCAATTTATTTAGCTTTTTTTGAAGACCTATTATAAATAATATCGATCTAAAAATTAGAATAATATCAACACAATATTTAAAATAACCTAAACACATTAACACATAATCCTATCAGTCTATACAGTATATAAGACCTAGTATTAAGTCAAACTATTGTAGTCTGAGTTGAATCCGGCATAATTCTGACATCCCGACGGCCTAGTCGGAGAATTATCAAATCTAATATCGCTAAGACTTGGTTTAATCACTTAAAAATTAACTTAGATAATTTTATTATCAATCAAAATAATTTTCCAAGACTTATAATAACTTTCAAATAATTATTATCATTTATCATGATTTTTTAATCATTAATATCACATTTATATGAATTAAATACCACTTAATTCCATTATCATTAATATTTATTTAGTATTAAATATTAATGAAAATCATGCCATAATATTATAATATATTTATAATATACCAAAAGTATTTTTAAACCTTTAAATCCATTATCCGATAATTTCCATTAATATTAAATATTAATGTTTTTCATGACTAAATATCAAAAGTTATATTTTATAACTTAAAATATTTTATAACCCTTAAATAATTTTTATATGATTTTAAATCATTAATTCTATTTTCCATAATTTATTTAATATATTTATTAAATAAATTAATTACCATTAATATTAAATAATTAATGAAGTTCATCACAAAATATTAAAAGTTCATTAAAAATAACTTAAAATATTTTCTTATACCATAATATAATTTTAAATGATTTTTCAAGTATTAAAACTATTTTTAAATAATTTATTTGATATTATAATTAAATAAATTAAATACCATTAATATTCCAAAAATTTAAATATTAATGAAATATATTCAAAATAATTAAAAACTCATTTTCAGGGTTTAAAATAATTTTTAGGAATTTATTTTGTATTTTTAATAATTAAAAACTTTTTTTTCTATTTATTAAATAAAATAATTAATTTTCTAAGTAAACTGTCGCTAAAAGTGACTTTAGGCGACAAATCTGTCGCTATTGGTGTTCTTCATGTTCTTGAGCAAACCCAGAAATGCATATGCAGTTTACAAGGTGCTCACTTTGACCAGTCACCAAATTATGATCTTGATATTTTCTGTCTGTTTTAAAGCATCAATGTTGTAGTAATGATGTTACACTACAAGCATCAACAACCTTCATGGCAATCAAACATCATAACAGAGAGATTCAAGTCTCACAAAACATGTAAGATGCTGTTCTTCATTTTTGGGTTTTCAAGAAATGAATAACAGTTAGAGGGGTTACATTCCAGCCTTTTATTCTTTGAGTTCCAGGCTTATTTTGTAAACTCTAATGGTTAAATACTATAGTCTTGATGTTAGGGTAAACCAGCATGTCATTATTTCAGTCTAACATCATCACACATGAAAGATTAAGGCCGATCAAACCTTGTTAGAAAACTCGCTCATGAAGAATTTGGGTTTTCCAGAAATGGAACCGAGGCAGTTGGTCAACCTAGGATTGACCATGATTAATTGTCATTTTGGTCATGATCTGAGTAATATAAAAGCATGGATGTGTGTTCTCATGTCAAGATACAATAACAAAATAACAACTTGGCCAAACGCATTACCAGAAGCAAGATCTGAAGCTATCAAAACATTTGTCAGACTTTCTAGGTTGCCTAGAAACTCAGTTGGTCATGGTCGGTCAACGATCTTTGACCCTTAATAACTTTCAATCTACTCATGTTCTGGGCTTGATTCAAGTTCCAGATCAAAGCCCTCACAACATACTACAACCACAAACCTATAAAACACAAAAACAAATAAAAGGTAATGATTTATGAGGCCTGAAATTCGACTGTCAGGCCATGTTTTAGGGTTCATAGATCAGTTTAGAAAAACCCATTTTCATGCATCTAGATGTTATGGATTTAGGATCTAGGATCTAACAACCCAGATCACTAAATAACACCCTCTAACACATATCTAACCAACAAATAACATAAAATCACATGATTTACAAAAATTTAGGGTTTATACATTTATGCTTTGATTTTTGAATCTGATCTTCATGATCTGTTCTTGGTGTTCTAAGGGCTTGATTATGGACTGGTCCACTTAATATTTTCGTGGCTAAGGAGAGAGAAAAGTTTGGTTAAGTGTAAGATAGAAAATGAGCAAGATTTGTTAACTTTCTCCCTCTTTGATCTATATATAAGATGAATGTAAATGAATTGGCTGAGATAGCTGATGATTTGTATTCATTTAAGTCACATGGATGATATATAATTGTTCACCAACTCAAAATATGGCAATATATACAAGAACCCTTCAATAATGCAACAAAGGGAATTTCAGACTTTTAACTTCCATTTTAAGGGCATTTTAGTAACTTGTGCAACCCTTAGGGTTTAACCCTTAGGGTTTGACCTTAAGATTTTAAAAATTAATTTTTTTTTCTAATTAGGTTTTAAAATTAGAAAATTAAGTTTTCTAAATTATAATTAGGGTTTCCTAATTATATTTAAGATTTCCTAATCACATTAGGACTTGTTAATTAGGATCAAGGTTTTTTAATTAACATTAAAATTATTAAATTAACAATTAGGTTTTCCCCTAATTATAGATTAGGGTTTCTAATCCAAAAATTAGGGCTTTCAAACTAATCAATTAGGGTTATCCCTAATTAGGTTTTTAATTAATACGCTTAAGCATTTAAGCCCCTAAATTAGGGTTTTCATATTCCGAATTAGGGTTTCAAATTCTCGAAATTGAAATTAGGGTTTCCAGAGCCGGTACTAGGGTTTATTATTAATCGTTAGGATTTTCTAACTGAACGTCGATGTTCTTAATATAATATTAGGGTTTGACACTGATATAATTTATCTGGTCAACCCTTGACCTTTATCCACATACTGTACACATATACAACCATATACACATAACATATACACTTATACCCTTAATCATGAATAATTCACCACAAAAATTTTAAATCCATAAAATTTCTTCCCAGAAAATGTCAAATCCATTCACTTATTTTCTGTCTAGGTTTATTATTTGAAATTAATTCAATATTTTAAGATTTTAATAAATATCCAAATTCGCGGGTCGTCACAAATAAGATGGATGTTATACGAACTAGTATACGAGTAGAATACGAGAATTATGCGTTAAAAGCACACACCTTTATTAATGGACAAGTAGAGATTGAATGTGAACTTTGGCAAGCCCAAGTGAAAGATGATTGAGGCCCAATTACAAACCTAATCAAGGCCCAAAGATAATTTAATTCAAGCCCAAGGTTAGGCCCGAATTTAATTAAACCTAAGCCCAAACCAAGAACCTAACCCGTGGATCGAATCGTTGGATCACCGGGTGGGTAATAACCCATGAGGCAACCCATGGGGGCCCCACAAGACCCATGTGTCCAGCCAAAGGGAGGTGGCCAAGCTTCTCTTGGAAGCTTGGTGGAATAATAAGGAGGTGGCATTTAATATTTTTGATGACACACAAAAGTGGTTCGTGCAAAATGGATTGTAGATGATGGTTTGTTAGGTTTGAATGGTGATTGATGAGGGGGTGATGTGCTTGAATGGAAACTTAAGGGAGTGATTATGAGATATCATAATTTAAGTGACCAAAGTATGAACCAATATCAATTGTCTTTAAGACCATTTTTCCCTAAACCTTGAAATTCTATAAATAGGAGCCTTAAACTTCATTTGGCATTCCTTAAGCAAATCATCAACATTTAAGTTTATACACTTTGAGAGAGAAAAGAGGGAAATTTGAAATTGCCAAAGAAGAAGAAGAAAGCTAGAACATCAAAAGGTAATGAAACTTGAACCTTTAATTTTCATCTCTTCAATTTAAATCCCTATAGAGAAGTGATTATTGGTGGAGCATGTCTCATAAGGAGTAATAAGGATTTCTATTAGTGGACTTTAAACATTAAGAACCATGTGTCAAGTGAAATCATAATCGAATGATTAAGAACATAAGGAAGAAAACATGAAAACTTAGCACATATTTTTGATGGAAAAGTTTAAAACCATCGTGTATAGGATTGTTTAGGATGATACATGTTTGAATAATAGAATGAATCCATTTTGAACGGAGTAAAAATCTTGTATAACAAAGTTATGGCGAAATTTCTAAGGAAAGCCAATAAATATTGAAAAATCATAGTTAACTAGGATTTTAGAATGGACGTGACATGTTAATAACAAACATAGAAAGCTAGGGTTTACGAACATATTCACTACAAAAAAATGGGTATTTAGCAACGATTTTTCGGGCAACGACTTTATAAGTCGTTGCTAAAAGTATATGTTTAGCAACGAAATTTGTCCTTCGTTGCAGATTCTGTCAGACTTTCACTTTTTGCAACGAAATTCATAAGTTGTTGCAAAAATTCGTTGCTAATTCATTGGCGGGAAAAAATTTCGTTAGAAATTCGTTGCAAAATTTTCGGCCACTAGATTTCCCGTCATCGTAGGCAACGAAAGTTTTTTTGTTGCTAAAAATGGGACTTTAGCAACGATTTTTCAGGGAACGACTTTATAAGTCGTTGCCAAAAGTGTATGTTTAGCAACGAAACTTGTCCTTCGTTGCAGATTGTGTCAGGCTTTCACTTTTTGCAACGAAATTTATATGTAGTTGCAAAATTTGGAAAGAAAATTCGTTAGAAATTCGTTGCAAAATTTCTAAACACTTGATTTCTCCTCATCGTGGGCAACGAAAGTTTTTTTATTGCTATATTTCGTTGCCTAATATGGACCACATTCATTGCCAACAATTTAGATTTTCGTTGCATATTTTATACAACTTTTTGCAACGACTATTAAAATATTGCCTTAAATTAAGATAATAATAATAATAATAATAATAATAATAATAATAATAATAATAATAATAATAATAGTACTATTAATAATAGTAATAATAACAATCATAATAATAATAATAGTACTAATAATAATAATAATAATAATAACAGTAGTAGTAGTAGTAGTAGTAATAATAATAATAATAATAATAATAATAATAATAATAATAATAATAATAATAATAATAATAATAATAATAATAACATTAATAATACTAGTACTAATATTAATAATAATAATAAGTATAATAATAATAATAATAAAAATAATAATAACAAAAATAACAATAAAAATAATATTAATAATAGTAGTAGTAATATTATTATTAATATTAATATTAATAATAGTAACAATAATAGTAACAATAATAGTAATAATAATACTAATACTAATAATAATAATAATAATAATAATAATAATAATAATAATAATAATAATAATAATAATAATAATAATAATAATAATAATAATAATAATAATAATAAAAAAGTAATAATAATAATAGTAGTACTACTACTACTACTACTACTACTACTACTAATAATAATAATAATAATAACAACAATAACAATAATAATAATAATAATAGTAGTAGTACTAATATTAATATTAATAATAATAATAATAGTAAATAATAATAATAGTAATAATAATAATAGTAATAATAATAATAATAATAATAATAATAATAATAATAACAATAAAAGTAATAATAATAATAATAATAATAATAATAGTAGTAGTAGTAGTAGATAAAGATTAATAATAATAAAAAATAATAATAATAACAATAAAAGTAATAATAATAATAATAATAATAATAATAATAATAATAATAGTAGTAGTAGTAGTAGACGATTACTAATAATAATAATAATAATAATAATAATAATAATAATAATAATAATAATAATAATAATAATAATAATAATAATAATAATAATAATAATAATAATAATAGTTAAGGATCACAGAAAAGACGTTGCTAAAAAAGATGCCACGTAAATCGACACGCTTAGAGAAGCATTTTTAGCGAACTTGCTCTGGACTCTAAAAAGGGTGTTGGTGGGGAATCGATATTTCAAGACATCTCCATGAGAAGTCTAAGGAGAAGAAGAAGAATAAGGACTACTGAAAAGACCAAGGAATTTAAAGTATGAAATATATAATCTTACTTTGTCATGTCTTTTATTTATTGGTAGTTATGTATTGCAGGATTACGTAGTTCTAATTACTATACATCTTTTGCAGAAGCTCTTTGGTAGCAATGAGTTGCATATGCTTCACCATGAGACCATTGAAAATCGTATGCCCACTTGCTCTCACAATTTACATTCATGTGCACATTCTTGTGTGACAGTTCTCAATTATAGATGTGGGTATTTCATACTTCATCCAATATTATGTTATTTAATTCTTTGTTGATGTCTATCTTCCTGCGGCTCCTTGGTGGTTGCATTTGATGGAGGCCATCCAGATTCGGAATTGTTATTCTTGGGAGCGACCTTGACTTAAATCAACAGGAAGAAGAACTTGGACAAAGGAAGATTGAGCTTGAAGCGAGAGGAAAGAAAGCTTGAAGAAACTTTGGAGTATCAAAGGACGAATTGAAAATGAGGCCAAACAGAAAGCACCTTGGTCGATCAACATAAAAACCGCAATAGTAATTTCAGAGAAGAATGAAGCAATTGGATCGCCAGATGATTGCTTCTCGCACATCGATAATGATCAAAATGTGTTTGAACAATCAAACATAGTAGGCGGTGAGCGTTCGTTGTACTAATTTCTCTTTGTTATTAACAGAATAAATATATTGGTCCTTCGCTTCTCAAGAACATGAACATATAGGACTTTAGCTCATTATCGTGGTTAGATTCTCGCAAACAATGATGAAAGAAATTTCATTCAAGTCCGAAAGTTAACTCACAAACTCGCACTCTAGGCACCGCCAAGTCGAAAGCAATGGATTCATGAACGCTTTAGAACTTGTGCTTGGAGACCACGGAGATGAAGCATCCCGGAGGATGGATAAATACCCACACCAATCACCATGATGGAGAAATTAAACAACATAAGTTACTCCTCTCCGCTCCCAAAATGATGAACAAAGACAATTTGGACACATTAAGAAAAGTAAAAGTAGAGAAAGAGAGTAAAAAAGTTTTAAATTTATTCTTAGTAAAGAAAAGAAAAGGAAAAATTAAGGCATTTTATTTAGTCAGTTGAAGGACTCTGGAATCTTTCTATATGCTTAACCATTTAATAGATATTGTGGGTAGTTTATCGGTTTAATAATATTAGTACCACATAGCAACTCTATTGTCTTTGTGTATTGATTTTGGCATTAAGTGCCTTTGGTAACCTATTTGCTTCATTTTCCTGATTTGCTATTATTTTTAAATATGTGTAGGAAGACTGCTTCTACGACATGGCTTACAATACTGGGTATCAAATTTTTATGCTACGTTTACAGAAGATAAGGGACGAAATTATGAAGTGTACTCTCTCTATATATGTAGATATAAACTTTGATTGAAGAACTGAGGTAGCTTTAGATGGTTAATTGTAAAGATAATGAATGATTATGTAGTGGATGATTTTATTAATTTAATAATATTTTAATTTTTTGTATTTTGCCATTATTTGTTTTGGGGACATTGAGCCGATCAATATACAAAAAGAATGTCAAATTTTGATTTGGAAACAATATAATTCGTTACCAAAGCATCGAACAAGTTTTAATATAGCAACAATTTTTTATACATTTAGCAACAACTTTTCGTTGCTAATGACATTAAAAATATAATATTTGTCAACGAAAAATTAACCTAATAACAACGAAGAGGATATTGTTGCTAATACTAACATAAAAGGCAATATTTTTTATCGTTGCAAATCATATCAACTTTCGTTGCACATATAAAGAAACGGCAACATATAATGTCGTTGCTAATCGACGACTTTCGTTGCTATTGAAAAATAACCAAAGAATAAACATTTTCGCTGTTCTTTGATTCAAAGATAATGTCGTTGCCAAATAACATAATCAGCAACGAAAATCGTTGCTAAAAAGTTTACATTCCGCAACGAAAGCAAGCTTAGGCAACAATTTTCATAATTTACTATAACGAAAAATGTCGTTGCAAAATGGTGTCAATTGCAACGAAAATGCATGGTCGTAGCAAAAAAAAAAAGAGTTCATTTCGTTGCCGATTAGCAGGCTTTTGCAACGAAATGGGGTTTTTAGCAACGACATGTTAATTATTCTGCAACAATACATTTTGTTGCTATAGGATCGATGTCTGTGTACGAAAGGAAAATTTCGTTGCAAAATGTATTACTTTTGGCAATGAAAAAAATACGCTCGTTCTTGGAACAATTAGCAACGCTCATTCAAGCAGACGAAAAGACGAACGACAGAAAATCGCTGCAAAACCCTTTTGCAACGAAATTTGGCACCTTTAGCAACGAAAATTGTTTGTTGCTGAAGTCCCATTTTTTTGTAGTGATTGAAGAAAATGAAATATATGAGTCATAGACTCAAGAACTGCCGAATTCAGACATCGTTTGACCAAATTATGGATGAATGAGTGATGAATGCTCAACAACGCTAAACGAACGAATAATTAAAATTTAATCAAGTGGAAGCCTCGTTAACGGATTCAGAAAATTGTTCTGTCCAGAGTAAATCGTAGTATGAAGAATAAGAAAGAAATTGGCTTTTGAATGAACAAATTCTGAGCTATAACAAACAAGTTACGAGCTCGGGAAATGAATGGCTTGAGAAATTGAATTTTTTTTCAAAGGATTAAGGGAGGCGCCGTAGCGACGCCCAATAAAGGATTTGGGGCGCTGCAGCGCCGGTATAGGATCCCAGCTACTAGAGATATGTGTTGCAACGCAACATTTAATGAAGGACACAACGCCGCAGTGCCAGTCCTAGACCAAAGACGAAGAGGAATATATTTGAATATAAAAGAAAGGTAAGTTGATTGAAGGTGAATTATGACCTTAATTAAACTTAAAGTAACATCTTAAATAATGATTAAAACCTTAATTTCAACAATTAAAATTTAACAAAAGGTTACGAAAATGTGAACACAAAGTAAGTTTAGTAATACAGTAAACCATATTTATATCAAATAAATGTTAAGGATTGCCTGAAATGTACTTACTTAAACATTAAACGAATAAGGTTATTTACAACAATAAAATGTTATAAAGTTGTAATGAACGTTAACTAACCTAACGAATGTGAGTAAGTTAAACAAACGGATAATTAGGCTGAGAAGAAGGAGAAGATAGGTTAATGACAATACTTATTGATTGTATGTGACCTAACATGGTATGCTATGTGATTATGTCATATAGAATCTATAAAGACTCAAAAGGAAAGTGAATTAACTTTAGACGACGCTGGAGGCAAGTTTTATAAACCCTTGCATATACTTTATTTTGGATAAGCTTTATGATTCATGTATTATATGCATGAATTGATGTAACAAAGAAGTCGAAGCCATTTACTTCGGCTAGACCATACTTAGATTATTTTGTGGATTTCCTTATAATCTATCAAAATATTATTGATATTGTTATCTTGTGCCAATTGTTTGGTATGGATTCAAAGAAAGACTGAGTATGAATAAACAATTTTTTTTCCTAAATCGACTGACACGTAATTTGCCAAAACATAAACGTAGTTACGTTTAATATAGTAGTGTTGTACAACATAGAGTACTATAGGTTGATCACCTAGACATGCTTGTAAGAAATGTCGGACTTATGGACTTGCTGTCGGTTTATCCTTTTTAAAGAAAGAAATAATGAAATGCATATGGTCTTTGACCAAACTCAAGGTTTAATTGATGATGTTCATCGTTAAACATTTTAAAGAAAAGAGAAGTGCTATTTTGATTTATTCATAGTACTTCATAACTATAGGTTCAGTTATAGAAGATATACTCATATGATTCATGCATGTTGTTCTACTATAATTGTTATACTTGCTGAGCTAGTGATGCTCACCCTTGCTTGAACTATATGATTGCAACTAAAAATGAACAGATCGAAGGATCCGGTAAGGACAAAGGGAAGGACAAGGCGGACAAATAGTTATCTTTGTAATACAATAATATTACTTTTGTATTAATTTGATACTACGACAAAGAACATATGTAATGGTTACAAAGAACCTGGGAAGGGATTTATTATTATGTAATAAAAAGGTAGACATATGCACTCCATTGATGTATTCCAACTGAATGTATGTGTTAATAGTAGCACCATCTATCGGGTTAGAAGATACCCGAATTTGGGGGCGTCACTGTGACTTTATGAATAAGTCGGCTAGATTATCACATTATCGAATTTGATGCACATCTATATCACCCTTCTTTTTCAGCTTATGTGTGTAGAAGAATTTAGGTGAAATGTGTTTTGTTCTATCTCCCTTGATGTACCATCCTTTAAGTTGAGCAATGCATGCAGCGTTATCCTCATATATAATTGTAGGAATATCTTTGATTGATGGTAATCCGTATGACTCTTGGATATACTGCATAATTGACCTCAACCAAACACATTCTCTACTTGCTTCATGTGTTGCGAGAATCTTTTAGTGATTTGTAGATGTAACTGCCATGGTTTTCTTTGTGGATTTCCAGTATATAGCTGTGTCACAATATGTAAATGTATAACCTGTTTGTGATCTCCCATTACGTGATTCTAATAAATATCCTACATCAGCATATCTAACTAATCGTGACGTTGAATCTCTTGGATAAAATAATCCAAGATCTATACTTTCACTGGGGTATCTCAAAATGTGTTTGATCCCATCACAATGCCTCTTAGTTGGAGAAAAATTATATTTTGCCAACAAGTTGACAACAAAAATAATATCAGGTCGTGTACAATTTGCAAGATACATACGAGCACATATTGTACTTAGGTATGGAACTTCTAGTCTAAGAACTTTTTCCCCACTTTCCAGAGGTCAAAATGGATCTTTATCAACTACTAGAAATTGAACAACCATCGGGTAGTTAAAAGGTGAGCTTTATCCATATGAAAATGACTAAGAATATTTTCAGTATATGTGGATCGATGAATAAAAATTTCAGATGGTAAATGCTCCACTTGTTTTCCCAAACAGAAATTTGTCTTTACAAGATCTTTCATTTTAAATTCATCCTTTAAATAAGTACCTAAAAGTTTTAAATCATAGTAAACCCACTTTGTGTTTTCTTAATAAAAACGCATGGGCATACTTGATTATTTATATACTCGTCTTTTATTAAATAATCATTAAGTCAATTATACCATATACGAGCAGACTATTTCAACCCATATAATGAGCATTGAAACTTGATTGAATATATGTGGCAGGACTTTTGTGATTCACCCATTTTTAATTCTTCATGAATTCTCATGTAGATCTCACTATCAAATGAGCCATACAGGTATGTTGTTACAACAACCATCAGACGTGTTTTCAAACCTTCTATGGTTGTCATACCTAGTAAAAAGTGAAAAGTGAAAAGTGACTCCATTCATTACTGGAGAGTATGTATCATGATAATCAATACTAGGTCTTTGTGAAAAACCTTGAGCTACAAGTCGGGCTTTGTATCTCACAATTTTATTTTTCTCATTTTGCTTTCGTACAAATACCCATTTATTTTCAACCGGGATTACTCCCAGCGGTGTTTGGACTACTGGTCCAAATACTTCCCTTTTCAATAATGATTGTAGCTCAGTTTGAATAACATCTTTCCATTTTGGCCAATCTTTTGTTTTACGACATTCATCCACATTTTGTTCGTTCTTAGGAATTGAACATACCACCAAACTCCACAAGAAAGATGTTCATTCCCAAGAACTGAACATACCACCAAACTCTATAAAAAATATGTTCATTCCTAGGAACTAAACATACCACTGAACTCCATAAAAAAGATGTTCTTTCCCAGGAACTGAACATACCATTGACAAAAGAACACCCGTTCGGCAGAACTAGATGCCCATAACAAGGCGTTCGTTCACTGAACTGAACAACCCCCCAAACAAAATTCGTTCCAAGGAACTGAATAACAAATTAAACATCAATGACAATATTCGTTAAAACCTGAATACTCATTTTATTAATAACCTTGAAAATATACAAAGTTAAAACACCTAGCCATGTTCTACTGCTAGTATTTTCGAAGCTTGCCTGCATGCCAAGTATTCTTGACCTCTGTCCCATACATCGCCCGAAGCTGGTATGTATCTGGCTTCGACTCCTAAAAAACCTCATATAACCCCTCCCAATTTGGCATAACCTTCCCGAGACTTTGAGGCATAGAGTCCTCTACCTTCTGAAGAACCAGATCTCCATCTTCAAACCACCTTAGCTTTATCCCTTTGTTATAATACCTGGCCACTCTCCGTTGGTATGCTGCAAGCTTAACCAAAGCCGACTCCCGAACCTCCTCTAGGAAATCAAGGTTGATGTGAAGACCTTTATCATTGTATAACTCTTTGAACTGACTGACCCAAAGAGATGCAGAACTAATTTCAATCGTGACTAAGGCATCCGTACCATAAGTTAATCTGAACGATGAATCTCTCATATTTGTCCTCGGAGTAGTCCGATAGTCCCACAACACACTAAGTAACTCCCCAGGCCACCTTCCCTTCTCCTCATCGAGCCTTCGTTTAATCCCATTCAATAAAGTTCTGTTAATAACCTCCACCTGACCATTCAACTAGGGATGAGCTACCGAAGTCTTTCAATGCTGAATTCCCAACTCCTTCAAGAATGCTTCGAACCCACAAACTGTCTACCATTATCCAAAATCACCACCAGGGGAATGACAAACTGAAAACCACAAACTCCTTCAGAAATTTCAAATATTCCAGCTCTGTTATCTGCAGAAGGGGCTTCGCCTCTACCTACTTGGTCATATAATCAATGGCTACTATCACGAAACTGACCTGGCCCTTCGCCTTCGGCAACGGGCCCAATATGTCAATTACCCATACAATAAAAGGAATTAAAGACAACACCGAGTACAATTCCTCCGGTGGCTGATGAGTGATATGACTATTCAACTGACACTTCAAACATTTCTTCATATAGTCGGTTGCTTCCTAAAAAATTAAAGTCCAATAGTATCCGTGCTAAAGCACCTTGTACGCCAATGACTTCGTGGCCATATGATCACCACAAATTCCTTGAACCTCCCAAAGAACATATTCTGCTTTGGATGGAACCAAACACTTCAGCAAGGGAGAAGATTAAGCTCTTCGATACAAATCCCCATTTATAAGCACAAAATTTAAACTTTCTTTGCCAACATTCGATTTGAAGGCAAGACGCTATCAGCTAAATAATCGAGATAAGGGGTCATCCAACAATTTGACTGCTCTACAAACATAACCTCTGTATGTTGAACACTCGGTTGATTGAAGACTTCTAAGTAAACCGATCTACTAAACATACTCACATCAGTTGTGGCCAATCTTGCCAAAGCATCAGCTATGGCATTATCAGATCTATCCACTCCTTGAAAAGTAAACGAACTAAAGTACTTGAGCCGATCCTTCACCTCTGTCAGACAATTCACCATTCTTGCCCCCCGAGCCTCATACTCCCCTGAAATCTTCTTGACGACCATCTGAGAATCACTGAAGACCACCAAAATTTTCACCTCGAGACACTTTTCCAGCCACAAACCTACTAAGATCTCTTCATATTCAGCCTCATTATTGGTTTCTTTGAACCCAAAACGAATCGCCTGCTGCACTTTGAACCCCTCTAGACTCGTAAAAATAACATCGGCACCACTTGAATTCGAAGTATAAGACCTATCTACATACAACGTCCATGAAATCTGCATCGGCCGAACCTTCTCACTAGTTGTTAGTCGATTTCTATTTATGCTCAACACGCAAGTGCACGTGGTCAACAAGTAATATAATGATAAGAAAAGTATCGTTCCCACAGAGACTAGTATGAAATTAAACCTATCAATTACCAGTTTTATATTAACCCAATTTTATTAAAATATTTAAAGTAATGATTATAACTAATGAAAGCTAAGAAATTCAGAATTCCAAGCAATCAACACAACATAATAACCGTAATTTCAAGCAAATAATGGAGAATTAGGCTTACAACTTCACTTTAAGTCTCACTCCGATTATCACACCTTATTCCAATTTAATTCACTATCTCAGTTTATTAATCAAGAACACTCAAGTAGAATTATCCATCTCTCGATGCACTAACACCGTATTAACTTAAATCCACAAATTAGATAGAATTAAGCCAAACACCCTAATTAACTAATTCACTATAACTCTATGTGAATTAAAATCAAAGAAGGTTTAAATTCAAGTTCTCTACATGATTACATGTGATGCTAGGTATATCTCTATCCTAAACATTCATCAAGATTCCATAATAACACAGAATTCGAGAACACATGTTAGAGTGATTAAGTCTAGAAATATACATCATCTCTCGAATCCATATAAATCCACCCAGAATTGGAGATCAAGCAATTCATACATTAAAGTGCAAATCACAAAAGATAAACTGAATTGATAGTAATATTAAACTGAATTCAAGGCATGCAAATCATTTTTTAACAATAAAGATTCATTGTAAACCTAAAAAGTAATTTTGTTCATCATAGATAAATTATAAACTGAAAAGATAGAGAAATTCATCATCCCAATTACAATAATTGAATTGAAAGACAAATAATAGTTACAAAACCACCCTTTCCTTGCTCCAATTTGCAATCTTCGTGATCTTGACCTTCAAATCAGTTCCTCCAATATTTTTCTAAAATTAGTGCTCAAATCTCTCTAATTGATTGATTGGTGTAATTGATCTCTGTTGTTGTTGTTGTTGTTGTTGTTGTTGTTGTTATATCCCAGCGTAAGTCATGTATTTAGTTCCTAAACGACACCCCCGAGTCCCTGTCCATGCCAACTTGTCTCTTGTACGCAACTCCAGAATCAGAATCATATTAAAACTTCATCTCTTTCTTCCTATACCATTTTAAGCCACGGTTTTTACATCAGATAGGTTTAGCCTTTGACGAGGGGTATTCGTTTTGACCATATACCCCGCAATGGGTTTCCTTTGCAAATATGCTTGCCCCGGTGTGGGTATTCCTGCAGAGCTGAATTCTTGCCTTTTGATGCCAAGTCTTACCACAATGCCACCAATATGCCACAAATGTTACACAATGCAACCTAAGCATAAACCAAACACAAAACAAGTAAAACTGAACAGAAATAAATGAGATCAACACCATTTATGTACGACTTAGAAGCCAATTTGTAGGTATAAAATACAATCATCAAACTCCCCTAAACTTAAAACCGTGCTAGTCCTCGAGCACAAAACAAAACAAAATGCAATGCAATGGATTGGAATGGAATTAAACAACATGCCTATGAATCCAGCAGTAATGACAGAAACAAGTATGTTCAACCGGCCTTAGAGAAATCTGGTAAACATGATAATAACTCATATCAAAATAAATCAGTAATTTCCCAATCAATCATCAAATCTTAGACTGTTATCACTGATATAGTGCGTGTGTGCTCAACAACTATGCTAACTGATATAAAATCAAATTTATCAAATAATAGGTCTCTTTAAAGGCATCATATAGTGTAAACTCAAGAAATCCAAAAATGAGCTAGATTTGACTAAAATCAAACAGATACCACATTCAAGGGTCAAAATGGGTAACTTATGTTTATTCTTTCAATTACGGGGGCTTTTTGCTCTTTTTTCCCATTTTATTCTCTTTTTTTATACTCATGGTTGTGCAATATCTTGTTCCCTTAGCCTTTTTAATGCTACCTTAACGAGCTTTCGACCAACGACTCCGAAACCATTAAAGCCGTAGGGGGCTAGGTGTAAAGACAATCCCCTCGGGCTTACTTCACTCAAGTAACAAAGGCCATTTAAACTAGACTAGCCACGATGTATGTTTATTCATATATATATATATATATATATATATATATATATATATATATATTATAGCTTATATACCCCAAATGTTCCCCCAAAATTAGGTTCTTCTCTAACTTTAGCCATTATTGCCTATTCGTGAATTCCTTTCATTCAAACTAGCATTATCCTTAAGAGTTCTATTGTGTGTCAATTTAGATTCAATCAATCAACAAAGTTGTTTTTAATGTGCTAACCTTTTTATACCAGTTTCAAACAGAAAAAGATTAAATTCATAGCATGAAGTCACATCAAAGCTCTAATAATCAATATTATACTTATCTACTCAATTTCAGTCTCATCATTTGCCAAAATAGACTATAACAATCTAACAGTTGTAATCATGCAAGATGAACTTAAAATGCAACTTTAACACAGTAAACTAAATTTTTTGCACTTTTTCAATTTTTCCATTTTTTTTAGATACTAACAAGAAACTGAATACAATGTTCTTCAAACTACACTACTATGCAACTACTATGCATTATACTACATGAATGCAAACCTAATGAACATGAACTAAACATGATAACATATGCAACTAAACAAATACATAACATAAACTAAACATGCAACAAATAACTAAACTAAACTCCCCCAAACTTAGCAATTACAATGCCCTCATTATAAAAATATAACAATAAGCACAAGAGGACTTCCCTGAAATCAGCTAAGGTTGCGGTGATGGTGGTGATGGTGATCGTGGCATAAAGGCTCATCGTTCTTCCGTGTCTGAATCAGATGGTGGGTATTGTGGCATATGCTCTAGCGTCTGGTATGGAAATTGTGCGGCTGCAGCTGGATTTCGAGTTTGTAACGCCGCATTTAGAGAGGCAAAGGATGTGTTCATGGCATTGAATATATGGTCCTGCTTGGCCGTAAGTCGCTTCATCTGTCGGTTGGCTTCTTTATGTTTTTTATCAACAAGGCCAAGGAGACTGCGAAATTGATTACTAAACATGAATTTACCTGACCTGTTACTCTCCTCAGTCTCCTTCTCTCCAGTCATCTCATCGGCTCGGAAGTCGTCATCCTCAGAGGTGTCCTCAACATCTTTCTCCTCCACAGAAGCCTCTAGAAATATAAAACTGACACCTCTTGGATGAGACTCCCCTCCAGGCCAGACAATTTATCATGTAATCATTCTTGAGTCTAACAGTTGGAGAGGCTGCTGTGAAGGATGATCTCCTGACCATCAAACGCCCGCTTGCTTGCACAACCCACATACGAGGGATGGGTGTGGCAGACCACCAGAAAATGACCCTCACATGCATCACCGTATAGAAAAATTGATAATGGAGCCGATGTCGATGTTAAAATCATTCACAATTGTATACAGCAATAACACTTTCTCCCTTATCACCTCATTAGTATGCGTCGAATGGAATAACTTTGCACATAAAAATGGATACAAGATCTTTCCATAGCGGCTCAAGTCCTTGCTTAGGAGGATAGTGTCTCCCTTCCTTTCTTTAACCCAAGTAGTGCCCGGCTGAGTAGTCTCAGTCAGAATCTGGTCGTAGTCGGGACAACTATCATGCAACTAGGTATACTGGCATGTGGCAGGGGCTCGCAAGCTGTAGTACTCGTTGATGGCATCCAGACTGAACGACACATACTTACCCCACACAAATGCCCTATACGGCACCCTATCCTCAATGTTAGCATAGAATTCTTTTGCCACGTTAACAATTGCTTGGTCAGGTGAGCATTTCCCAGCCTTTTTCGTATATTTGCCTCCTCATCTGTGACACCCCCAAATCCGGGTATCTTCCAACCCTACATATGGTGTTACACAGTGCTACAGTTCACACATACATTCAATTGAAAAGTCTCAAAAGAACGAATATATCTTATATATATTCCAAACAATATTACCATTTCCCAGGTTCTTTATAACCAATACATTTGTTCCTTGTCATAATATCAAATACATTACAACATTAAACCTATACTATTACACAGATAGTTCAACGGTCTGCCTTAGCCTTCCCTTTATCCTTACTAGGTCCTTCAGTCCATTCGGTCTTAGCTGCACTCATATGGTTCAAGCAAGAATGAGCATAACTAGCTCAACAAGTATGACAATTTCATGTAAACAATAGGTTTGATTCATAAGAATCGTATATCTTTAATAACTGAACCATAATTATGAAGTACTATCGATAATTCAAAATAACACTTCTCTTTTCTTTAAAATGTTTTGTAATGAACAATATTCATTAAACATCAATTTCGGTCCAAGACCTTGAGCATTTCATTCTTTCTTTGAAAAGGACAA
Source organism: Panax ginseng (assembly GCA_020205605.1). Classification (NCBI taxonomy): domain Eukaryota; kingdom Viridiplantae; phylum Streptophyta; class Magnoliopsida; order Apiales; family Araliaceae; genus Panax; species Panax ginseng. Next base: position 49,849,809 of record CM035136.1, on the reverse strand, counting down.
CTTGGCACCAAGTCCGTAAGTCTGGCATATCTTACGAGCACGTCTAGGTGATCAGCTTATAGTACCCAATGTTTTACAACACTATTTTCTTTAAATATATGTACGTTTAAGGTTTGGCAAGCTCATGTGCCTGTCGTTTAATGACAAAACTATTATTCATGCATACTCAGTCTTCTTTTGAAAACCACACCAAGATAGTTTGGCAAAACTTAACAACATTGACAATAGTTTGATAGATTATAAGAAATCCACAAATACATTAAGTCTAGCCAAAATAATTGGCTTTGACTTCATTATACATCAAGTCATGCGTAAAATACATGAATGACAACACTTGTCCAAAAATAATATAGACAAGGGTCAGAATACTTGCCTTTAGTGTCTTCTATCGTTAATAAAAATTCCCTTTGTGTCTTTAAGGTTTCTACAATACATGATCACATAACATACTACATTAGGTCGAATATAATCAAGTAAGGTTATTACTATATCTTACCATTTTTCTCAATCTAATCATGCTTTAGATTGTTTAACATTTGTTACGATTTATCGTTTTACATTATTCTTACGTCTACGTAATCGTTCTTCAACTTTTAGTTATTTTCTAATCATACTTAAGGATGTTATTTCAAGTTAATTAGACAAGTAATTTATTACTACCTAGCTTCTCCTTTCTTTATACCCTTAAGCTTTCTTCTCTACCTCTTCCCTAGTTCTGGCGCTGCGGTGCCATCTTACCTTATATAACTCGCGCTACGGTGTAGGTTTGTAGTGCATAAGCTCCGTCCTCGACGCTGCGGTGCCATCCTTTAACCCTTGGGCCGCACCACGGCGCCGGACCTGTGCCATAGACAATTTTGATAGATAATTTCTTATGTGAGATTCCTAGGCTCATAACTTCTTCGTTATAAGTCCGAATTGGCTAGTTCAAAAGTTGTTAACTCACAAATTACATTCTTTAAGTGTTCTTGTAAGAATTTTACATTTTCTAATTCGTTAACCCGGAATTCACCTTTTAATTCATTTTCAACGAAAACAATAAACGTTCGTTAACGTTTAAAGCTCGTTTCTTCGTTCTAAGTCAGAATTTTGTCATTTTCGAGTCCGCAACTCTAGACTGCCAATTCAGACTATACTCCATCGAAAAACCAACGTTTATGAGTTCAATGTCAAAATTTGACTTTTATTCCGAGAATTTCACGATTTCGACAATTATCGTCTAAACTCGTGAATTCCGCCATAACTTCGTTACTTAAGATTTTTACATCGTTCCAAATGAATTTGATCTAAACCTAAAAATGATGGTGTTAAACTTGTCCATCAACAACAACATAATACGATTCTTCCATGAATTTCAATGGTCTAAAGCATTTATACTTTGGATTTCACTTCACATGGATTATTAAAGTTAAAGTTCTCTAACAACCATCCTTATTCCTTCTTATCATACATACTCCATAAATCCTCACTTATCTAACAAAATACAATTGAAGAGAATAAGATTAATGGTCAAGAGGCTTACCCTTGATGATCACTTGATTCTTCTTCTTGCTTCTTGAATTATGAAAGACTAACTTTTCTAACTTTTTCTCTCTACTAAATAAGAACTTATAAATTTGGTGGAAATCTAACAAGTGAAAATGATCTAGCACTCCTTCTATTTATATGATTTCCAAAGTTAGGGTAGTTTAGTCATTAAACCATCCCACCTCCTTAGTTAACCTCCTTACTATTCATAACTTGGCCATCACTTATCTTATCCTTTGCTTGCTCACCAAGATCACCCATGTGATCATGGGGTCCATATGGGTTGCCCCATAGGTCATCCTCACCCATTGGATCAATCCACAGATTCAATTCTTAATTTGGGCTTTAAGTTTAATTAACTTTTAATCTAATCTTTGGGCTTGCATTTAACAAAAATTGGGCTTTAACATTAATAAGCATTGGGCTTTATCATAATTCCAATTGGAATTTTCAAATTCCTCCCACATCCTACAAGTCCAATACACTTAGCTCAAATCCTTATAACATATTGTCTACGTATCATCCTCGTATACTAACTCGTATAATTATTCAATATATACGACATACCATTATTCATACATATTCGTATAATACCTCGTATCATACTCGTATTCATTACTTCGTACAATACTTACGTATCATACGATCATCCTTTAACTCATTAACGTTTCACTTTTCCTAACGTTCTCTAATTAAGTTCGCAGGCAAAAAATTAAGTTTTCCATATGTGAATTATTATTACATAATCCATCTTCCCTTGATATTCTATCATTACCTATTTCTCAGAAGTTCAAAAATAATTCCCAAGCTGAAAACCGGGTATAGTATTTTTCGAAAAATTTCTCGGAAAGTTTTTATTTTCATCTTGGAAATTCAAACACTTTAATTCCCTCGCGTAGCCAAAATACTACGACATTCCGACATATCTAGGTTATAGAAGGACATTCATCTTGCTAGCACATACAAATAACATATAATATAATTTTATTCATTTATTAATTAAATAAATTTATTTTACAATAAATTCGAATTTCTCGGTCGTTACATCCTCCCCCCCCCCCCCCCTTATAAGGATTATGTCCCCAGAATTTGGTCTTACATTAAACAAATAACTGAGGGTAATTTTTCTTTATTTTTTCTTCAAGTTCCCACGTTGCTTCTTCGACATCGTGGTTCTTTCATAACACCTTTATCGAATATATAACTTTGTTCCGCATAACTTGTTCTTTTCTATCAATGATTTGAATCGGTATTTCTTTATATGTCAAGTCCTTCTCGATATGAATGGGTTCATACTCTATCACGTACTTATAATCCGGCTTATAAGGGCGTAATACAGAAACATAAAACATGTTATGTATCCGTTCTAAGTCTGGAGGTAATGCTACCACATAAGCTATCTCTCCTACCCTTTTTAATATCTCGAAAGTCCTATAAACCGTGGACTTAACTTTCCCTTCTTTCCAAAGCGTATCTTTCCTTTCCAGAGAGATACATTTAGAAATACGTACGAACCTACTTCAAACTCTCAATTTACTCGATGTGAATCCGCATACTTTTTCTGTCTATCTTGAGCTGCTACGAGACACTTCCGTATCAACTTGACTATATGTGCTGTCTGGTGAACCATCTGGTCCTAGCATTCGACGTTCTCCCATTTTGTCCCAACACAATGGTGTTCTACATTTCCTTCCGTTTAAAGCTTTGTAAGGTGGCATGCCTATGCTTGCAGGATAACTGTTGTTATACACAAACTCAACTAATGGTAGATGATCATCCCAACTACCTTTAAAATCCACGACGTAAGATTTTAACATATCTTCTAACGTCTGTATTGTTCTCTCGCTCTGTCCATCGGTTTGTGGATGATACGATGTACTTAGCTTCAACTGTGTTCCCAACTGCTCATGCAGACTCCTCTAAAAGCTTGATGTGAATCGTGGATCACGATCTGACACAATCGAAACTGGTACTCCATGTCTTGAAATGACTTCCTTACATAAAGTTTAACTAATTGGTCTAAGTTATACTTAACCCTTATGGGCAAAAACTGAGTCGACTTCGTCAACCGGTCCACTACCACCCAAATAGCGTCATACCACTTCTGAGTAATTGGAAGTACCACCATAAAGTCCATCGTGATATGCTCCCACATCCATTCCGGAATCTCCAATGACTGTAACAAGCCACTTGGTCACTGATGCTCGGCCTTAACTTTTTGACAAGTCAAGCACTTACTCACATACTCTGTTATTTCCCTCTTCATGTTTGGCCACCAAAAACTCTGTCGAAGGTCTTGATACATCTTAGTACTACCAGGATGAATTGAGTACCTCGAACTATGAGCTTCTTGTAACACTTGCTCCTTTAATTTTGTCTCATTTGGAACCCAAATTCTTCCTTCAAATCTTAATAATCCCACATTATCAAGACTATAATTTAAATCTTTTTCTTCGGTTAACCGCTTCTTCATCTGGTCACACTCCCAGTTCAAAGTTACAGCTCCTTTACTCTCTCTTCAATGGTAGATTGAATCTCCGTTGTAAATAATCTCTGCCCCGATTCACTCGGTAACTTCACCTCCAACTCCATCCTAGCCATCTCTATTATTAACTTAGTTTGAGTCGTTAACATAGACAAGTTTTCCAGACCCTTCCTACTCGAGGCATCAGCCACTACAATGGCTTTTCTAGGGTGATAAAGGATTTCACAGTCGTAATCCTTTATCAATTCCAGCCATCTCCTTTGTCTCATATTCAACTCTTTTTGCGTGAAGATATATTTTAGAATCTTATGGTCCGTGTATATCTCACATTTCTCCCCGTATAAGTAATGCCTCCATATCTTCAAGGCAAACACTACCGCGGCCAGTTCCAATTCATGAGTAGGATAAACTTTCTCATAATCCTTCAACTGCCGTGATGCATACGCAATGACCTTGCCATGCTGCATGAGCACGTAACCAAGTCCTCTATACGAAGCATCGCTATAAACTACAAAATTCCATGTATCGTCGGGTAAAGACAATACATGTGCTTCACTCAGCCTTTTCTTTAATTCTTGAAAATTGTATTCATATTTCTCTGTCCTCACGTACTTCACCGTCTTCCTTGTCAAGTTAGTTAACGGGGTAGCTATCTTCGAAAAATCTTGGATAAATCGTCGATAGTATCCCGCTAACCCTAGGAAACTCCGCACCTTAGTCAGCATTTTTGGCTGTTCCCAACTCATCACTGCTTTAACCTTCGCTGGGTCTACTGAAATACTCTCACGATCGATAACATGGCCCAAAAACTATACACTTTTTAGCAAAAATTCACACTTAGTGAATTTCGCGTACAACTTCTCCATCCTTAGTGTCTCCAACACTACTCTTAAGTGTTCAACATGATCTTCTGGCGTCTTAGAATAGACTAGAATATCATCGATAAACACAATGACGAACTTGTCCAAATATTATTTGAACACTCTGTTCATCATATCCATAAATGCAGCTGGTGCGTTAGTCAACCCAAATGAGATCACCAGAAACTCGTAATGGCCGTAATGAGTCATGAATACCGTCTTAGGTACATCCTCACTTCTAACCTTCAACTGATGATATCATAAATCTATCTTAGAAAAATACTTTTCCCCTTTTAACTGATCAAAAAGATCATCGATCCTGGGCAATGGGTATTTATTCTTTATCGTTAACTTGTTCAACTCTCGATAGTCGATACAAAGTCTTAACAATCCGTCCTTCTTTTCCACAAACAATACCGATGCTCCCCACGATGAAACACTCGGTTGAATGTACTCTCTATCAAACAGTTCTTGTAATTAAACCATTAACTTCTTCATCTCCACTGACGCAATACAATATAGTGCCCTGGAAACTGGTGCCACTCCTGGCACAATGTCTATTATGAATTCGGTCTCCCTATCCGGCGAAAGACCCATCAATTGTTTTGGAAAAACATCCACGAATTCTTTAACTACATGTATTTGTTCCATCGTTTCTCCAACTCTTTGGGTATCAAAAATATGGCACAAATAACCTACACATCCCTTCCTCAACAATTTCCTAGTTTTTGTCATAGTAAGATAACATGAACGTCCTATCGATTTATTACCGTAAAACACTACATGAGGTTATCTTAACGTTATAATATTTACACATTTCTTTTGGCAATCTATTATTGTACCATGGTTAAACAACCAATCCATCCCAAGAATTACATCGAATTCTCCCAACTTTATCCGTATAAAATCTACCAATAATTTATAACCTCGTATTTCTACGTAACAACTCCTATGAACATCTTTAACATGAATTATTTCTTCATTCGCTACCTTGATATTCAAAGGTACATGCAATATTTCGGGAAGTAATCATAAACGTCTAGCAAAATCACATGCTATGAAAAAACAAGTTGCACCCGAGTCAAATAACACGTAAGCATTTATGTTGTTGATCGGGATAATACCTGCAACTACATCCCCTGATGAAACTGCATCTTGGACCGTCATATTAAAGGTGTGGGCCATCGGCCTACCCGTCTGCACTGTACCACCAATAACTAACTTACCGCTATTAGCGCCCTTATTCTCGTCCGTCCCCTTCTTTGGGCAGTTCTTTTCCATTTGATCGGTTGATCCATACACGAAGCATCCATGATTTTTCTTTGGACTTGGACAGTTAGGCAAAATGTGCCCCTCGTGTCCACATTTATAACATACGGCTTTCCCCTTGAGACAGACTCCTAAGTGAGTCTTCCCATAGTTCTTGCACGCCTCCATCCTTCTCTTAGGATCCCCTTGCTTCACTGTGATATTCCCAGAGTTAAATCCCTTCCTCTTCTGGCCTTCAGCACTACCACTGGCTCCCTCGAGCTTTACTCTCCCGTATACCTTTCCCTTGTTCTTCTTCTCCTTGTGGTATTGGCTTAGAGCCTCATTACCACCTTCGGCAATTATTGCCTTCTCCAATATGGTTCCAAAAGAATTACTTTGGAACACAAAAATAAGGGTATAGAGCCAGGGTTTTAAGCTCTGCTCAAACATTCTAGCCTTCCTCACCTCGATGTCTACCTGATGTAGAGCAAACTGCGCCAATTCATTGAATTTGGCAGCGTATTGGGGTACTATCATTTCCCCTTATTTCAACTCCAGAAACTGCATCTCCATCCTTCCTTGCATACTCGTGGGAAATTAGTTCTCGAAGAAAATCTCCTTAAACCACGTCCGCATTAATTTCTCTATTTCGGCCCTATCTTGGTTCGCCTCCTACCAAAAGTTGGCCTCTCCCTTCATTATATAAGTGGCAAAAGCAACCTTTTGCCCCTCATCGACATTTGCAATTACAAATGCCTTCTCTATTTCCTTTACCCACGTTTGGGCTTCTATGGGGTCCATAGTTCCTTTGAACTCCGGCGTACAGTCACTCTTAAAATCCTTAAAAGTAGTACCTAGTACTACTGCAGGTGTAATACCCGGTAAAAAGTAATTAATAAATAAATATTAAATAATAAAAGATTATTTTGTTTTACAAACATATTTATTGGATGTCATTTATTTTGGGTCAAAATAATCTTTTAAATTTTGTGGGCTAATGTATTAATAAGTGTTGGGTAAATTAAATTGATAAAAAATGGGCTTTAAAACTAAGTTGATCTAATTTATACTTTTGTAATTTTAAAATCCTATTAAAATTAGGAGAGTTAGTAAAATATAAAAAGTAATTAATAAATAAATAAGTACAAATCCTAATTAGGTTTTATTAAGTTTGATGAGACAAATTATGGGAATAGAACTTAAAAGAAAGGAGGAGGCGGCGGCGAGAGAGAGCCGAAAAGAAGAAGCAAAAGCAGGTGTCTTTTCTTTTCTTTTTTTCTATCATTAACAATTGGCTCATAGACATAATTTGATTATTCCTTAGAAAATTATTACTTTGATTCGATCATATCATTTAATTGTGTGATTGAGAGGTCTGAACATATGGTACATATGTACAGGAATGTTCACAATTGTAAATTGTAAATATATAGCAAAACTATAGACAAAGTTTTGAAAGGTTTGATCGAATGTATATGTATATATAAGTTTATTAGATTTTCATGGTATTTATATATATATATATATATATATATATATATATATATATATATATATATATATATATATATATATCTTGAACACATTTTTAAAAAAAAACAAAACAAAAAAACAAAACACATTAACGTGATCATGGAAATTAGCTACCGAACTTTTCTATTATAACAAGGATTATTATATATATGAAGTTGATTGCAGGGTTGCAAGATATGTTGTAATATATATATATATATATATATATATATATATATATATATATACAAATATTTTATTTTAATATGTATTTGATTTATGAACCTTACGAACCGAATAAGTTAATCAAATTTAAAGTTATGTATAGTAGTTTAAACTAATTAATCTTATTGATAAAATTATAAAATTTACTTGGTAATAAATTTATCAATATTATGTTGTTAATGGGTAATTTGTAATAAATTTTATTTTATTTTATTAGATCGGATTGAAGGAGACTAACGTAATCTTATTTAAATTTCTGGGGATTACATTACTTAATTCAGGTACGGATTTCGTACTCTTTCAGCGAGACTCTTTTGTTTTTGATTTGGTCGTTCCGTTATTCGTTTCGAAATTTAGTATTGCCTCTCATAATTATTTCTTGTCAATTTATTTTGATAGCTTGTTTTGGTGTTTATATTAGAACTCTCATTTGTACTCGTTAGACTAGTGTATCATGTCTATTAATTTATTTTGATATTGTAGTAATGTACATGTTAGTATATTTTTGGAGACTTGTGTTGATGATTGGCTCAGTTTAACATGTACATTTTAGAACCCCTTTGTGTTGATATTTTGTCGAATGTGTTGTGACATTATATTTTTGTTAGAATACTGTAGGGTATACCTGAGCTATAACCACCTGTGGGAGTACCACATGCATGTCCTCTTGGCACCGAGGCATGACACCTTCCGTGGCGGCGTGATCAGTCCACGACGTCTCCGTTTTGTGCTCCGGTGGGAGTTGGCCATTTGGTGTTTTGTTGTGGGAGGCGTATGGGTCGACCCTAGTTTTCTATCCTGTTCTGTTCTACGGAGTGGTGATGTTTGTGCTAAACACGCCTTTCGATTTTGCATGCATCTGGATTGCGCAATCCGATGTGTGATTGCCTGCGTGGCATTATTTGACTTGCCTATGTGGCAAGGTATATTACTATTTATTTTGAGCTCGGTATGAAATAACACCCAACCATTTGATTCAGCCTAACAATTCGTTGTGTTAGTTTTGTTCGTTTCATTTCAGTTCATTTCATTTCATTTCATTTAATTGAGTTAGTTATTTTGGTTCATTATTTGTATTCTATATCCGTACTGGGCATTTGGCACATGCTGTGTTTTTCCTTCCGGCAGGTAATCAAGGGAATCAAGGGCAAGTGTGACGAGAGCTCCCTTTTATCCAAATGATTTAGATATATTATGTTTTGGTTGTGATACATTAGTTTGTTCGGAATTGTAATAATTATTTTAGATGGTGGTTTGAGACAGTTTGGCATTTATTATGGTTGACTTGTCGTATTTATCAGATATTAAGACTATTATTTTGGGGGTTTGAGCCTTCCTATTAAATTCATCAGTTTTGTTATGTTTTGAGTAACCTCTCTTTATATTTCGGAAAGGTGGTGTTACAGAGTTGGTATCAAAGCTTAGGTTCTTTCTTATAGAAAACCTATTTAGGTTTGACCTGTGAGTTATGGGTAGACTTCTGGTTTAGGTTTCTATTTCGTTTGATTTTTTGTTCAGCTATTATTTTAGTCATATTTGAATTTATCCCTAATCTGCTTTGTTTATATTCGTTATCTCTTTCTTAGATGGCTTGTAGATCCGCCAGAGTTGTTGGTAGGCGAGGTAACAATAGGGGAAGAGGTGAGGGTCAGCCCAATGAGCAACCTAATGATCAGATGAATGCTCAATTGGCTACCTTGGTGAATCGAGCAATGGAATCGGGCTTTACCTCGCCAGGTGGCACAGTTGTATAGTAATGCAATGCAACATACCACCACGAAATTTATGAGCAAAGGAATCCGGGAAATAATGGTCAACAAGCAAATGTTGAGGAAGGGAATATAGATGGTCTTGATCAGTAGGTGGTTCCGATGTATGTATGGTTGGAGAGGTTCCAGAAGCAGAAGCCACATGCATTCAGTTCAGCTCCGACTCCAATTGATGCAGAGAATTGGATTGCTCACCTAGAGAAGATCTTTGATGTGCTGTGGTGCTCGGATAATCAGAAAGTGTTTCTTGCAGCTTACAAGTTAGAAGGGGATGCACAGAGGTGGTGGAAAGCGATGAAAGTAACAAAGGGTGATGGTTATGTTAAGGCACTTAGCTGGGTAGAGTTTTGTGAGGTCTTTTATCAGCAGTACTTCCCAGCTGCTGATAAAGAGGCATATGCTAGAGAGTATCTGTCCATTCGGCAGAAAGATGATGAGTCCATCACGGACTTCATGATGAGGTTTACTAGGTTGGCAGGCTTTGCAGGAACCTCAACAGAGACTGCAACAGAACATGCAGAGAAGTTTAAGTGGAGGATTCATTATAGGTATCGACAACATCTCATTAACAACTAGTTTGCAGATGTATCAGATGTGGCAAATGCAGCTAAAAATACTGAGACAGAGCGACGTGACTTTCGGTCTTCTAAACCTGATGGGAGTCAAAAGAGGCACAGAGATGACCAGCAGGATCAAACTTCAGTTCAACATGGGAGAAATCAGGGTGGTCAGTTGAATAGGAATCGTGGTGGACAACAGGTGCAGTGGAGTGGTCAGAATCAAAATAGGGGTTATCAACAGATGCCTCAGCAAGGGCAGAATCGTCAGCTGCAACTACCTTGGAATGGTCAGAATCGTCACCAAGGGTAGAATCGTCAGCAGGGGCAGAATCAGGGTCGTTATCCGGGACTAGCTGGTGGGGGTAACCCAAATCTTATCCCAATAGCTCCTTGTACTACTTGTGGGGCTATTCATCTAGGGAGGCAATGCTATAGACTCATAGGTGCATGCTTCTTGTGTGGACAGATGGGTCATATTGCTAGGGATTGTACCGGTCCACGTGGTAATGGTGGAGGTGGTGATAATGGTGGCAATGGAGGTCAGCGTCATGGTGGTTGAGTGTTTGCCTTGACATATAACCAGGCGGCAGGTGCACCAGGTATTGTTTCTGGCACTCTTTTATTTGGTAATCGCAAGGCTTCTATTTTATTTGATACGGGTTCTACTCCTTCCGTTGTTGCTCAGTCTTTTATTCGGCACCTGGGTGTGCCATCTCAGTCTTTAGATTCTGTTATGTCTATTGCTACCCCGATGGGGACTTCTGTTGTTATTTCTGATTTGTATCGAGGGTGTCCGATAAGTTTTGGGGATAAGATTCGTAGGGCTAATCTTCTTCTGATGAGTATGCACGATTTTGATGTCATTCTTGGGATGGACTGGTTGGATAAGCACCAGGCCACTATCGATTGTCAGGCGAAGAAGGTTATATTTAGAGATGTGAAGTCTCCAGAATTCGTGTTTCAAGGTTCACAGCCGAGTAGGGTGTTGAAGTTGATTTCATCTTTGAAGGCTGGGAAATTGGTAGCAAAGGGTTGTGAGGGGTATTTGGCATTTTTGAAAGATACCTCTAAGGGTGAGTCTCGTATTGAGGATGTTCCAATTGTTTGTGATTATTCCGATGTGTTTCCTAAGGAGTTGTTAGGGTTGCCACCACAACGGGAAGTTGAGTTTGCTATTGAGCTTGTTCTTGGTGCGGAGCCTATCTCTAAGGTGCCGCATCGGATGGCACTGTTGGAGTTGCAGGAGTTGAAGGAACAGTTACAGGAGCTGTTAGATCGTGGTGTGATTCGGCCGAGTGTGTCACCGTGGGGTGCTCCGGTCTTGTTTGTAAAGAAGAAGGATGGGTCTATGAGGTTGTGTATAGACTACAGAGAGTTGAACAAGATCACCATCAGGAATCGGTATCCATTGCCGAGGATTGATGACTTGTTTGACCAACTTCAAGGGGCAAAATATTTTTGGAAGATAGACTTGAGGTCGGGCTATCATCAGTTGAGGGTGAGGGATGAGGATATCCCTAAGACGGCCTTTTGTATATGGGCATTACGAGTTTCTGGTGATGCCGTTCGGGTTGACTAACGTTCCGGCGGTGTTTATGGATTTGATGAATCGGGTGTTCAGGGAGTACTTAGACCAATTTGTTATTGTATTTATTGATGACATTTTGGTTTACTCCAAGTCTAAGGAAGAGCATGAGGAGCATCTTCGTACAGTGTTGGGGATTTTACAGAAAGAGAAATTGTATGCTAAATTCTCTAAATGAGAGTTTTGGTTGGAGCAGGTCGCATTTTTTGGGACATGTTGTTTCTGCTAAAGGCATTAAGGTGGATCATGCGAAGGTTGAGGCTATCACTAAATGGCCGAGACCTACTACAGTGACAGAGATTAGGAGTTTCTTGGGTTTGGCAAGGTATTATAGGCGGTTTATGGAAGGGTTTTCCTTGCTTGCCTTACCATTGACTCAGTTGATGAGAAAGGGCACGAACTTTGTGTGGAATGAAGAGAGTGAAAAGAGTTTCAAGGAGTTGAAGAAACGACTTGTGACAGCTCCTATACTTGCATTGCTGTCGGGGACTGGAGGTTACCAGATTTATAGTGATGCTTCTAAGAAGGGCTTGGGGTGTGTTTTTATGCAACACGGTAAGGTGATTGCTTATGCTTCTAGGCAAATTAAACCTTATGAAGTGAACTACCCCACACATAATTTGGAGTTGGCAGCGGTGATCTTTGCCTTAAAGATTTGGAGGCATTATCTGTATGGAGAGACTTGTGATATCTTCACCGATCACAAAAGTCTTAAATACATTTTCACTCAGAAGGAGCTCAATATGAGGCAGAGGCGTTGGTTGGAGCTTCTAAAAGACTATGATGCTAGGATTCAGTATCACCTGGGGAAGGCAAATGTGGTTGCAGATGCTCTTAGCAGAAAGAGTTTTGGGAGTGTAGCAGCCCTTATTACACAACCTCAACTTATTTTGGATATGGAGCGGCTCAAGATGAAATTGCATGTACGAGGTTCAGATGGGCATTTGGCGGGTATCAAAGTGGAGCCCTCTCTTATCTCGCTGGTCAAAGAAGCTCAAAAAGAAGATGGGGAGTTGTGGAGTATGACGCATAATCTAGAGGAGGGCATGCAGTCTGAGTTTCGTATTGATGACCATGGTGTGATTTGGTTGGGTGAACGGTTGTGTGTACCGTCGAATCCAATCATTCAAGAGGCTGTGTTGGCTGAGGCTCATAGTACACCGTTTTCTATTCATCCAGGTTCTATAAAGATGTATAGGGATTTGAAGAAGAATTTTTGGTGGAATGGGATGAAACGAGACGTGGCTGAATATGTTTGGAAGTGTCTTACTTGTCAACAAGTGAAGATAGAACATCAATGAGCTAGTGGTTTGCTGCAACAATTAGACATTCCAGTGTGGAAGTGGGAAGATATCACGATGGATTTTGTGACTGGTTTGCCGAAGACTTTCAGGAAGAATGATGCCATTTGGGTAGTGGTGGATCGACTGACCAAATTGGCACACTTTTTGGCTATCCATGAGGGATACTCGGTGCATAGGTTGGAACAAATCATTCAGTAGGAGATTGTTAGACTTCATGGTACTCCAGTGTCTATTGTTTCTGATTGGGACCCACGGTTCACTTCACAGTTTTGGAGAGGCTTCCAACTAGCCTGGGGCACTCGGCTCAACTTCAGTACTTCTTTTCATCCGAAAACTGATGGGCAATCCGAACGGACTATTCAGACATTGCAGGACATGTTAAGGTCTTGTGCACTTGAGTGGTCGGGTAAATGGGATGATTACTTGAGCCTAGTTGAGTTTTCTTATAACAACAACTGGCATTCAAGTATAGGGATGGCTCCTTTTGAGGTGTTATATGGTAGGAAGTGTCGGGCACCGACTTGTTGGGATGAGGTTGGCGAAAGGGCCATATAAGGGCCCGAGTTGGTCCAGATCACTACGGAGAAGGTAGCGGTTGCTAAGGAGAAATTGAAGTCGGCTCGATCACGGCAGAAGAGTTATGCTGATAAGCATAGGAGGACTTTAGAGTTTGAACCTGGTGAGCATGTGTTTCTAAAATTTTCTCCTTAGAAGGGCATTCGGCAATTCAGATTGAAAGGAAAGCTTAGTCCACGTTACATCGGCCCATTTGAGATTTTGGAGAGGGTTGGTGAGGTTGCATATCGGTTAGCTTTGCCTCCACAGCTAGCTCATGTGCACAATGTGTTTCATGTGTTGGTGTTGAGGAGTTATCATTATCATCCGTTGCATGTGGTGCAATATCCATTCGATAAGATTCGGGAGGATCTTACATGTGAGGAGAAAGCTGAGGCAATTTTGGATCATCTAGAAAGGATTATGAGGAGGAAGACTATTCCATTTGTTAAGGTTCTGTGGAGGAACCATTCGGAGCGAGAAGCCACTTAGGAGCTTGAGGTGTCTATTCGAGCGGAATATCCGCATCTTTTTGATAATTAGGTACGTTATATTCTTTTGATTCTGGGGACGGAATTCTTTTAAGGGGTAGGTGATGTAATACCCGGTAAAAAAGTAATTAATAAATAAATATTAAATAATAAAAGATTATTTTGTTTTACAAACATATTTATTGGATGTCATTTATTTTGGGTCAAAATAATCTTTTAAATTTTGTGGGCTAATGTATTAAAAAGTGTTGGGTAAATTAAATTGATAAATAAATGGGCTTTAAAACTAAGTGGATCTAATTTATAATTTTGTAATTTTAAAATCCTATTAAAATTAGGAGAGTTAGTAAAATATAAAAAGTAATTAATAAATAAATAAGTACAAAGCCTAATTAGGTTTTATTAAGTTTGATGAGACAAATTGTGGGAATAGAACTTAAAAGAAAGGAGGAGGCGGCGGCGACGAGAGATAGCAGAAAAATAGAAGCAAAAGCAGGTGTCTTTTCTTTTTTTTTTTTCTATCATTAACAGTTGGCTCATAGACATAATTTGTTTATTCCTTAGAAAATTATTACTTTGATTCGGTCATATCATTTAATTGTGTGATTGAGAGGTCTGAACATATGGTACATATGTTCAGGTATGTTCATAATTGTAAATTGTAAATATATAGCATAACTATAGACAAAGTTCTGAAAGGTTTGAATTTAATGTATATGTATATATAAGTTTATTAGATTTTCATGGTATATATATATATATATATATATATATATATATATATATATATATATATATATCGAACTCCTGCTTTTAAAAAAAACAAAACACATTAACGTGATCGTGGAAATTAGCTACCGAACTTTTCTATTATAACAAGGTTTATTATATATATGAAGTTGATTGCGGGTTGCAAGATATGTTGTAATATATATATATATATATTATTTTAATATGTATTTGATTTATGAACCTTACGAACCGAATTAGTTAATCAAATTTAAAGTTATGTATAGTAGTTTAAACTAATTAATCTTATTGATAAAATTATAAAATTTACTTGGTAATAAATTTAACAATATTATGTTGTTAATGGGTAATTTGTAATAAATTTTATGTTATTTTATTAGATCGGATTGAAGGAGTCTAGCGTAATCTTATTTAAATATCTGGGTATTACATTGCTTAATTCAGGTACGGATTCCGTACTCTTTCAACGAGACTCTTTTGTTTTTGATTTGTTCGTTCCGTTATTCGTTTCGAAATTTAGTATTGCCTCTTATAATTGTTTCTTGTCAATTTATTTTGATAGCTTGTTTTGGTGTTTATATTAAAACTCTCATTTGTACTCGTTAGACTAGTGTATCATGTCTATTAATTTATTTTGATATTGTAGTTGTGTACTTGTTAGTACATTTTTGGAGAATTGTGTTGATGATTGGTTCAGTTTAACATGTACATTTTAGAACCCCTTTGTGTTGATATTTTGTCGCATGTGTTGTGATATTATATTTTTGTTAGAATACCGTAGGGTATACCTGAGCTATAACCACCTGTGGGGGTACCACATGCATGTCCTCTTGGCACCGAGGCATGACACCTTCCGTGGCGGTGTGATCAGTCCACGGTGTCTCCATTTTGTGCTCCAGTGGGAGTTGGCCATTTGGTGTTTTGTTGTGGGAGGCGTATGGGTCGACCCCTGTTTCATGTTCTATTCTGGTCTGCGGAGTGGTGATGTTTGTGCCAAACACGCCTTCCGATTTTGCATGCATCTGGATTGCGCAGTCCGATGTGTGATTGCATGTGTGGCATTATTTGACTTGCCTGTGTGGCAAGGTATATTACTATTTATTTTGAGCTCGGTATGAAATAACACCCAACCATTTGATTCAGCCTAACATTTTGTTGTGTTAGTTTTGTTTGTTTCGTTTCAGTTTGTTTCATTTCATTTCATTTAATTGAGTTAGTTATTTTGGTTCATTATTTGTATTCTATATCCGTACTGGGCATTTGGCTCATGCTGTGTTTTTCCTTTCAGCAGGTAATCAGGGGAATCAAGGGCAAGTGTGACGAGAGCTCCCATTTATTGAAATGATTTAGATATATTATGTTTAGGTTGTGATACATTAGTTTGTTCGGAATTGTAAGAATTATTTTAGATGGTGGTTTGAGACAGTTTGGCATTTATTATGATTGACTTGTCATATTTATCAGATATTAAGACTTTTATTTTGGGGGTTTGAGCCTTGCTATTAAATTCATCAGTTTTATTATGTTTTGAGTAACCTCTCTTTATATTTCGGAAAGGGGGTGTTACAGCAGGATTTACGGGTATATTATCCCCGTTCCTATTAAAAGCGGCCGTTAACAAGCTATCGAACTCTTTAATTGGGTTAACCAGACCTCCCTCTGGTTAATTTACACTAGACTCTTGATTTCTTTGTCTCCTTCTTGGCATTATTTTGCTGTTAAGATAAACAACACATCATTATTACTTTCTTCTTGTTAGTGAGTTATTATTCATTACTTAAATAATAATTTTAACTCATTGCACAACATGTTCCATAAAAAGGCTTATATTGATTTACTTCTTGTAGTATAATATAAAAACATTTCGTTCATACACAGCCATAGCTGATTACATTACTATCCCGTAATTGCTTTCCAAAACATGGGATTTACAAAAGACTACGCTTGATATACAAAAGAGGGTTTTACGTCACTACTAGATACATCATATTTACATATCTAACTCTACTCTAGCTAATACTAGTTTACATCTTCCTTATGGCATTCTCAAAATCCGCGTTGGCAAGACCGACGATAATATCTCGGCTGATAGTATGTCAAGTCTACCCTGCCTCTATCAGATACCCAGCTACCTGCTGCTGGAAATCCGCATGAGAACTCATATGTATATAGGACATCCTCTCTATCTTCTGTTTCTTGGTCCTTAGCTCCTGCCTGAGCTCAAAGACCTCGTGTTGCAGCTCGTGGACCTTGTCCTGTGCTAAAACTCTTTCATCGTGCTCCTCCTCCCACATGGACTCCATGCTTTTCTTATCTTCTAGGATTTCATGGACCTCTTCCTTCAATTCTCTAACCTCCCTTCCCAGCTGGATGGTTCTATCCAATAAGGCTATGAACGGTGTTTTCATTGCCTCCCCAGGAGCCACCTCCTCTTCAGATGTTATGGGGTTAAAAGATGCCACCTCTACCTCCTCCTCTGACATGCCCTCGAACATGTACATGAGGTCTAAGTCTTCCAAGTCTCCAGACTCGATTACCACCACTTCCAGCTCTGCTACTATAGGTTTCGGTAAGACTTCTATTTGGTTTACCGATTCCTCACTTACTATATGTATATCCCTATACATTTCGTTTTCTCCTAACATCTACAACAAAACAATTTAGCTTGATTAGTACACGTCAGTAGAATAATAAAAACAAATATCATATATAATTTCATCTTTTAGTTCTTTAACTTTTCTTAAGGTTATGATTTAAGGTTCTTTTCCCCCTTAAGTTTTATAATCTAATGCTTTAATACCAACTTGTGACACCCCCAAATCCGGGTATCTTTCAACCCGACATATGGTGCTACACTAAGATTTTCTGACAGTTCACACATACATTCAATTGAAAAGTCTCAAAATAACGAATGTCTTATATATATATATATATATATATATATATATATATATTCTAAACAATATTACCATTTATTAGGTTCTTTATAACCACTACATTTGTTCCTTGTCATAATATCAAATACATTACAACATTAAACCTATACTATTACACGAGCATTCAATCTGATTCGACTTAGCCTTCCTTTATCCTTACTAGGTCCTTCAAATTCGGTCTTAATTTGCATTTATATGGTTCAAGCAAGAATGGGCATAACTAGCTCAGCAAGTATGACAATTTCATGTAAACAACAGGCTTGAATCATAAGAATCGTATATCTTATATAATTGAACCATAGTTATGAAGTAAATAGCTTTTCTCTTTTCATTAAAACGTTTTGCACTGAACAGTATTCATTAAACATCAATATCGGTACAAGAACTTGAGCATTTCATTCTTTCTTTGAAAAGGACAACTTGACACCAAGTCCATAAGTCTGGCATATCTTACGAGCATGTCTAGGTTATCAGCTTATAGTACTATATGTTGTACAACACTATTTTCTTTAAGTGTATGTACGTTTAAGGTTTGGCAACCTCACGTGCCTATCGTTTGACGACAAAACTTTTATTCATGCATACTCAGTCTTCTTTTGAAAACAACACCAAGATAGTTTGGCAAAACTTAACAACATTCACAATAATTTGATTGATTATAACAAATCCACAAATACATTAGGTCTGAGGGCATGCATCATAGATTTCAAAGGAAGTTGGGACGAATATTTCATTGTTGGTAGAATTTGCTACAACAACAAAGCTACCACGCGAAAGCATCGGCATGCCACTTTAGGAGGCATTATACGGCAGAAAGTGCAGAACTCCACTGTGCTGGGATGAAGTCGGTGAATGCCAACTGTTAGGACCTGAACTGGTACAACAAACTACTGAGGTTGTCAAACTCATTAGGACAAGATTAATAGCAGCCCAAGACCGACATAAAAAGTATGCCAATCAACACAGTGCGAATGCGAATTTGAAGTAGGAAACTTCATTTTCCTAAAAGTTTCTCTTTGGAAGGAAAATTCATTTTGTCAAGAAAGGAAAGCTCAGCCTCCAGAGTTGGAAAACATTCATAATGTTTTTCACGTTTCGGTGTTACGACCGTATAAATCCGATTACAAGCACGTCATCGAGTACGAACCATTGAAGTTCAGTAAAGATTTATCTTATGAAGAGACTCTATCCGGATAGTCGATAGGAAAGAACAAGTGCTCGTAAATAAAGTGATACCTTCTGTGAAAGTGATATGGAGAAACCACAATGTCGAAGAGGCAACGTGGGAACTCGAAGCTGAAATGATGAAAAATTACCCTGAGTTATTTGTTTAATCTATGTCTTCGATTCTGGGGACAAAATCATTGTAAGTAGGGAAGAATGTGACGATTTGATTGTTTGAATTGTGATTCTGAGGACAAAATCCTTTTAAGGAGGGAATGCTGTAACTATATAGAATTTTATTTGTAATATTAAATATTTATTGAATTATATAAATATTTAATGGATGTGTTTATCATTGAATAAATATTTATTTAATTGATTTAACTTTATTTGGTTAATTATTTGTTAAATAAATAATTAATGAATTAAAAGCAATTATTATTATATTGATATTTCAATTTAATGGTTAATTATTTGTGTTGAGTTATGTGATTAAATGATTTAATTAATTAATTGTTATTTGGATTAATTAAATTAAATATGAAAACTTAATTAAATATAGTGTGACAAATAACTATATTATAAGGAGTTATTAAAATAAATTAAAGTAATTTTAATTTAGTTTTATCCAAACAAGGTTCAAGGATATTCATTACTTAAATAATAATTTTAACTCATTGCACAACATGTTCCATAAAAAGGCTTATATTGATTTACTTCTTGTAGTATAATATAAAAACATTTCGTTCATACACGTACCATAGTCGATTACATTACTATCCGTAATTGCTTTCCAAAAACATGGGATTTACAAAAGACTACGCTGATATACAAAAGAGGGTTTTACGTCACTACTAGATACATCATATTTACATATCTAACTCTACTCTAGCTAATACTAGTTTACATCTTCCTTATGGCATTCTCAAAATCCGGCGTTGGCAAGACCGACGATAATATCTCTACCGATAGTATGTCAAGTCTACCCCTGCTTATCGGATACCCACTACCACCTCTGGGAAATCCATGAGAACTCATATGTATATAGACATCCTCTCTATCTTCATTTCTTGGTCCTTAGCTCCCTGCTGAGCTCAAAGACCTCGTGTTGCGCGACTCGTGGACCTTGTCCCGTGCTAAAAAACTCTTTCATCGTGCTCCTCCTCCCACATGGACTCCATGCTTTTCTTATCTTCTAGGATTTCATGGACCTCTTCCTTCAATTCTCTAACCTCCCTTCCCAGCTGGATGGTTCTATCCAATAAGGCTATGAACGGTGTTTTCATTGCCTCCCAGTGAGCCACCTCCTCTTCTTGGATGTTATGGGGTTAAAAGATGCCACCTCTCCCTCCTCCTCATATGCCCTCGAACATGTACATGAGGTCTAAGTCTTCCAAGTCTCCACTTCGATTACCACCACTTCCACTTTCTGCTACTATAGGTTTCGGTAAGACTTCTATTTGGTTTACCGATTCCTCACTTACTATATGTATATCCCTATACATTTCGTTTTCTCCTAACATCTACAACAAAACAATTTAGCTTGATTAGTACACGTCAGTAGAATAATAAAAACAAATATCATATATAATTTCATCTTTTAGTTCTTTAACTTTTCTTAAGGTTATGATTTAAGGTTCTTTTCCCCTTAAGTTTTATAATCTAATGCTTTAATACCAACTTGTGACACCCCAAATCCGGGTATCTTTCAACCCGGAAGCATATGGTGCTACACTTGCATTTACAGCTTCACACATACATTCAATTGAAAAGTCTCAAAATAACGAATGTCTTATATATATATATATATATATATATATATATATATATATATATATATATATTCTAAACAATATTACCATTTATTAGGTTCTTTATAACCACTACATTTGTTCCTTGTCATAATATCAAATACATTACAACATTAAACCTATACTATTACACAGACAGTTCAACGGTCTGACTTAGCCTTCCCTTTATCCTTACTAGGTCCTTCAGTCCGTTCGGTCTTAGCTGCATTTATATGGTTCAAGCAAGAATGGGCATAACTAGCTCAGCAAGTATGACAATTTCATGTAAACAACAGGCTTGAATCATAAGAATCGTATATCTTATATAATTGAACCATAGTTATGAAGTAAATAGCTTTTCTCTTTTCATTAAAACGTTTTGCAATGAACAGTATTCATTAAACATCAATATCGGTACAAGAACTTGAGCATTTCATTCTTTCTTTGAAAAGGACAACTTGACACCAAGTCCATAAGTCTGGCATATCTTACGAGCATGTCTAGGTTATCAGCTTATAGTACTATATGTTGTACAACACTATTTTCTTTAAGTGTATGTACGTTTAAGGTTTGGCAACCTCACGTGCCTATCGTTTGACGACAAAACTTTTATTCATGCATACTCAGTCTTCTTTTGAAAACAACACCAAGATAGTTTGGCAAAACTTAACAACATTCACAATAATTTGATTGATTATAACAAATCCACAAATACATTAGGTCTGAGGGCATGCATCATAGATTTCAAAGGAAGTTGGGACGAATATTTACTGTTGGTAGAATTTGCCTACAACAACAGTTACCACGCGAGCATCGGCATGCCACTTTAGGAGGCATTATACGGCAGAAAGTGCAGAACTCCACTTTGGGATGAAGTCGGTGAATGCCAACTGTTAGGACCTGAACTGGTACAACAAACTACTGAGGTTGTCAAACTCATTAGGACAAGATTAATAGCAGCCCAAGACCGACATAAAAAGTATGCCAATCAACACAGGCAGAATTGCGAATTTGAAGTAGGAAACTTCATTTTCCTAAAAGTTTCTCTTTGGAAGGGGAAAATTCATTTTGTCAAGAAAGGAAAGCTCAGCCTCCAGAGTTGGAAAACATTCATAATGTTTTTCACGTTTCGGTGTTACGACCGTATAAATCCGATTACAAGCACGTCATCGAGTACGAACCATTGAAGTTCAGTAAAGATTTATCTTATGAAGAGACTCCTATCCAGATAGTCGATAGGAAAGAACAAGTGCTCAGAAATAAAGTGATACCTTCTGTGAAAGTGATATGGAGAAACCACAATGTCGAAGAGGCAACGTGGGAACTCGAAGCTGAAATGATGAAAAATTACCCTGAGTTATTTGTTTAATCTATGTCTTCGATTCTGGGGACAAAATCATTGTAAGTAGGGAAGAATGTGACGATTTGATTGTTTGAATTGTGATTCTGAGGACAAAATCCTTTTAAGGAGGGAATGCTGTAACTATATAGAATTTTATTTGTAATATTAAATATTTATTGAATTATATAAATATTTAATGGATGTGTTTATCATTGAATAAATATTTATTTAATTGATTTAACTTTATTTGGTTAATTATTTGTTAAATAAATAATTAATGAATTAAGGCAATTATTATTATATTGATATTTCAATTTAATGGTTAATTATTTGTGTTGAGTTATGTGATTAAATGATTTAATTAATTAATTGTTATTTGGATTAATTAAATTAAATATGAAAACTTAATTAAATATAGTGTGACAAATAACTATATTATAAGGAGTTATTAAAATAAATTAAAGTAATTTTAATTTAGTTTTATCCAAACAAGGTTCAAGGATATTCATTACTTAAATAATAATTTTAACTCATTGCACAACATGTTCCATAAAAAGGCTTATATTGATTTACTTCTTGTAGTATAATATAAAAACATTTCGTTCATACACAGCCATAGCTGATTACATTACTATCCCGTAATTGCTTTCCAAAACATGGGATTTACAAAAGACTACGCTTGATATACAAAAGAGGGTTTTACGTCACTACTAGATACATCATATTTACATATCTAACTCTACTCTAGCTAATACTAGTTTACATCTTCCTTATGGCATTCTCAAAATCCGCGTTGGCAAGACCGACGATAATATCTCGGCTGATAGTATGTCAAGTCTACCTGCCTCTATCAGATACTCAAACTACCGTCACCGGAAATCCGCATGAGAACTCATATGTATATAGGACATCCTCTCTATCTTCTGTTTCTTGGTCCTTAGCTCCTGCCTGAGCTCAAAGACCTCGTGTTGCAGCTCGTGGACCTTGTCCTGTGCTAAAACTCTTTCATCGTGCTCCTCCTCCCACATGGACTCCATGCTTTTCTTATCTTCTAGGATTTCATGGACCTCTTCCTTCAATTCTCTAACCTCCTTCCCAATTTGGATGGTTCTATCCAATAAGGCTATGAACGGTGTTTTCATTGCCTCCCAGAGCCACCTCCTCTTGAGACATGTTATGGGGTTAAAGATGCCACCTCTACCTCCTCCTCCGACATGCCCTCGAACATGTACATGAGGTCTAAGTCTTCCAAGTCTCCAGACTGACATTACCACTTCCACTTCTGCTACTATAGGTTTCTTGTAAGACTTCTATTTGGTTTACCGATTCCTCACTTACTATATGTATATCCCTATACATTTCGTTTTCTCCTAACATCTACAACAAAACAATTTAGCTTGATTAGTACACGTCAGTAGAATAATAAAAACAAATATCATATATAATTTCATCTTTTAGTTCTTTAACTTTTCTTAAGGTTATGATTTAAGGTTCTTTTCCCCCTTAAGTTTTATAATCTAATGCTTTAATACCAACTTGTGACACCCCCAAATCCGGGTATCTTTCAACCCGACATATGGTGCTACACGGTACTACAGTTCACACATACATTCAATTGAAAAGTCTCAAAATAACGAATGTCTTATATATATATATATATATATATATATATATATATTCTAAACAATATTACCATTTATTAGGTTCTTTATAACCACTACATTTGTTCCTTGTCATAATATCAAATACATTACAACATTAAACCTATACTATTACACAGACAGTTCAACGGTCTGACTTAGCCTTCCCTTTATCCTTACTAGGTCCTTCAGTCCGTTCGGTCTTAGCTGCATTTATATGGTTCAAGCAAGAATGGGCATAACTAGCTCAGCAAGTATGACAATTTCATGTAAACAACAGGCTTGAATCATAAGAATCGTATATCTTATATAATTGAACCATAGTTATGAAGTAAATAGCTTTTCTCTTTTCATTAAAACGTTTTGCAATGAACAGTATTCATTAAACATCAATATCGGTACAAGAACTTGAGCATTTCATTCTTTCTTTGAAAAGGACAACTTGACACCAAGTCCATAAGTCTGGCATATCTTACGAGCATGTCTAGGTTATCAGCTTATAGTACTATATGTTGTACAACACTATTTTCTTTAAGTGTATATGTACGCTTAAGGTTTGGCAACCTCACGTGCCTATCGCTTGACGACAAAAAACTTTTATTCATGCATACTCGGTCTTCTTTTGAAAACAACACCAAGATAGTTTGGCAAAACTTAACAACATTCACAATAGTTTGATTGATTATAACAAATCCACAAATACATTAGGTCTGAGGGCATGCATCATAGATTTCAAAGGAAGTTGGGACGAATATTTACTGTTGGTAGAATTTGCCTACAACAACAGCTTACCACGAAGATTTCGGATGCCACTTTAGGAGGCATTATACTGCGAGAAAGTGCGAACTCCACTGTCTGGGATGAAGTCGGTGAATGCCAACTGTTAGGACCTGAACTG
Source organism: Panax ginseng (assembly GCA_020205605.1). Classification (NCBI taxonomy): domain Eukaryota; kingdom Viridiplantae; phylum Streptophyta; class Magnoliopsida; order Apiales; family Araliaceae; genus Panax; species Panax ginseng. Next base: position 49,825,165 of record CM035136.1, on the reverse strand, counting down.
GTACAACAAACTACTGAGGTTGTCAAACTCATTAGGACAAGATTAATAGCAGCCCAAGACCGACATAAAAAGTATGCCAATCAACACAGGCAGAATTGCGAATTTGAAGTAGGAAACTTCATTTTCCTAAAAGTTTCTCTTTGGAAGGGGAAAATTCATTTTGTCAAGAAAGGAAAGCTCAGCCTCCAGAGTTGGAAAACATTCATAATGTTTTTCACGCTTTGATATTCGACCAGATAAATCCGATTACAAGCACGCCATCGAGTATGAACCATTGAAGTTCAGTAAAGATTTATCTTATGAAGAGACTCCTATCCAGAGATAGTCGATAGGAAAGAAACAAGTGCTCGTAAATAAAGTGATACCTTATGTGAAAGTGATATGGAGAAACCACAATGTCGAAGAGGCAACGTGGGAACTCAAGTCGAAATGATGAAAAATTACCACAGAGTTATTTGTTTAATCTATGTCTTTCGATTAAGGGGACAAAATCATTGTAAGTAGGGAAGAATGTGACGATTTGATTGTTTGAATTGTGATTACGAGGACAAAATCCTTTTAAGGAGGGAATGTCAGAATTATATAGAATTTTATTTGTAATATTAAATATTTATTGAATTATATAAATATTTAATGGATGTGTTTATCATTGAATAAATATTTATTTAATTGATTTAACTTTATTTGGTTAATTATTTGTTAAATAAATAATTAATGAATTAAGGCAATTATTATTATATTGATATTTCAATTTAATGGTTAATTATTTGTGTTGAGTTATGTGATTAAATGATTTAATTAATTAATTGTTATTTGGATTAATTAAATTAAATATGAAAACTTAATTAAATATAGTGTGACAAATAACTATATTATAAGGAGTTATTAAAATAAATTAAAGTAATTTTAATTTAGTTTTATCCAAACAAGGTTCAAGGATATTAATTCTTTAAATTTAAAGGGTTTTTCCAAAAAAGCTTATGGCTTTTAAATTTCTAGTTTTTGAATTTAAATAATATAAATAAAATAAATAAAATAATAAATAAAATATAAATATAATATATACGTTATTTTAATAACTGATGATAGCTATTAAGGTCATATTAGTTTTGTATTTTATTATTACACATACTGGCTATCAGAGTTTCATTCTAGTTTTGCTAGCCTAGAGACAATAGAGAGAATTTAGTGAATTTGAGAGTGAACGTGATCATATTCCAGTGATCGCATCAAGAATTACACGCTAATTAAAGGTATGTTTACATAACCTTTGTATATACATATATACATATATGAGTTTTACGACAATAATTTTCATACTATGTGAATTTTTTATGTTTAGAATTGATGTTCTCGAATTAGTTATGATGATTACATGTGTTTATGATGATTAGAAAGTATGTTTAAACAATAATTGCATGCTAATTTCGGTTTACAGTAGAAGAAAATTTTGACAGTGTTTGTTTATGTGTATTTCTTCATATGGCTCATGTAAGTGCCAATTTTGATGGCCAATTCATATATTAAAGTGTAAATTGACGCTTGTATATGGTAGTTCATTAAGAAACGAGCATAACGTAATTCGAATGAAGTGATTTGGCCAAGTATAGAGATTACAGTGGTGAATTTTGTAAAGGATGTCAAGAAAAATGAGTTTTTCATGAAAACTTGAAATTTGAGAAATTAAAATAGTTTTAGTTGTTGTTAAATTGTGATAAGTGGTTGAATTTGTGAGCAATCATGTTTATGATAGTTGTATATTTATTTTACGCGTTAATTTCACTGTTTGGTGGGTGAAATTTGTGTTTGTTGGGCTAAAGTTGGCTACTGTTCATAAGCCTTCTACGTTGTTTGTTCTGTCAGCAATCAGTCTGCGTATGCCAAGGAAAAAAAAAAATATGCATTGCCACTTAGGCCCTGAACATTTGTATGGCTCACCACGCCATACCCAAAGTTTGAGATTCAACCTGCACATTCTATCAGACATGGGGAAACATCATAGCATGGTCTGAAATTATGTTAGCATGTTAAATGTGTAATGTTAAGGTTAACATAATATAGTGAATTGTGGTTAGTAAGTTCAAAGTTGAAAAAATGATTAGTAAATCGAGAACGCGTTATGTGATAACCTAGTATACACAATGAACGTTAGATAAGTGTTGCGAAGTAAAACACTTGGAATTTCTGAAATGTAAGTGGTAATGAAAGACTTGTGCTTAAATGATAAGTTTAGTTAAAAATGTACATGTTATGGTATATTAGAATATTTTATAGGTATTGTGGTTCTAAACCTATGTGTAGGTGAACGTGAGTTTGATATTATAGCTTACGCTCGAGGCAAGTTTCTAAACTTCTCTTTTTTACATTGAGCAAGTTTTCTAAACCTATCTTTTTATATTGAGCAAGTTTCTTACTTTAACCTTTCATTAAGCGAACTGTTGTACTTCTAATCATTATTTGAGTAAGCTAGCTATGACTTTAACTTTATTCGAACAAGTTTGAATTCCAATATTTATTGATGCATTCTAACTTGTTTATTGTTGAACAAGTTTCTTTATTATCATTCGGATATTATGAATACAGTTTTCTTGAATTCTAATTCTTATTGTTGAATTACCTTATCTCATTTACTTGACACAAGCTATTCTCATAATGAGCAGGATTTATGTTCATCTTGTTATTATTTAAAGCATATTCCATTATTCATAGTTCTAGTTTAATCTTATTCACGCAAGGTTTGTTGTCATTCAATACTTATGCTTTGTAGTTATTTCTAAGCATGAGTTCAAGATATAGTTAGTTCGCTTACGCTTATTCATTATTCTATATTATTTTATTATTTATCCACTGTTGTGTTATTTCACACTGTTGATTCAACTAGTTCCCTAGTTAGTGATTGTTAAACTCCAAATTACCCTTGAAAGCTTATCCAACCCAATCTTTCTTTGGTACGGACTTGTACTCTAAATACTGAGATAAAAAACCCTAATATTATTGTTAGGGGATAATTTTCGCTTAGCGTTGAAATGTTTGTGCACAATACATTATACGAAGGGCTGATCCCCCTAAGTACGAGGAGTCCTTATAGTCTTACGACTATTAAAGTTAGAGTTGAAAGATTACTCACAACTGTGGATATAGTTCATGGTCTTATGATCCTCAGCTAGATATATTCCATATTTTAGATTCCAGTTTTTGATTATCATCGTTAGAGTACTAATCAATTTTGATGAACCTATTGTTGGCAATTATTATTATTATTCTTTTGTTGATCCATTGTTATATCCAGTGAGCAATTGTTTTGCTCACTCTTGCATATTTATATACTTATTGCAGCTAAAGTTGAGAAGGTAGATGAGCCTTCAACTAGCAAAGGAAAGGGAAAATTGTACAAGTGATGCTGATTTGTACTTTTATTTATTATGATGATCTTAGACTTCCAAATAATGATGTGATGTAATAAATTTTATTTCCGCACTTGAATGATGTTTAAGGTTAGATAACCTGGGATGTTTTTGGATTAAATGATGTAACCCTATTTAAAGGGAGGATTACAGTTTAAATATTATTTATTTGGGTAGATAGTATGAATGTTTTGATTAAGTGAACACCAAATCTTGAGATAATGAAGTACCGGGATTTGGGGGTGTCACAAACCTTCTAAGTCTGTGAATTCAATTTGCGGAATTATTGATATGTATAACTGTTAATTGTGGTTATATTTGATATAATGCTGGAGTTTATGTTTAAACAAGAATTGCATGCTAATTTCGGTTAAACAGTAGGAAAAAGTAACGACAGTGTATGTTTTATGCATATTTTCTCATATGGCTTATGTAAGTACCAAAATTAGTGGTTAATTTGTATACTAAATTGTAAATTGAAGCTTGTATATGCTAGTTGGTTAAGAAACGAGCATAACGTAATTTGAATGAAGTGATTTGGCCAAGTATTGAAATCACAGTGATGATTTTTGGGATGAATATAAAAAAATTGAGTTTTATATGAAAAACATGGAATTTGAGAAATTAACCTAGCTTAAATTGTTGTTAAATGGTTTTAATTAGTGGAATATGTTCACAAATATGTTTGTGATAGTTCTATTCCATTTTTACATGTTATTATTACTGTTTGGTGGGTGAAATTCGTGTTAGTTGGCTTAAGAAAACTGTCGTAGCCATGTTTTTGCGTAAACCGGAGTCGTATGTAGTAAGCCTACCAAGACAGTCTCTTGCGCAGAGCGCCGCAATCCAAGATAAAATCATGGCGCGACTGCTGCCTGCCCAATTTCAGACAGTGAAGTCTGCTAATTCTGCAGACTTTGTACGTTCAATGTAACTTAGCTTAATGTTAGGTTAATGTGAGAATCATGTAACAACAAGGTTAAACAGAGTCATGTTAGGTGGATTGTAAATTCAAAGTTGTAAAAGTGATTAGTAAGTTACGAACGTGTTATGCGTAACTTAGTTTATACAATGAATGTTAGATAAGTGTTGTGATGTTAACACTTGGGAATTCTGAAATATATATGGTAGCATAAGACTTGTGCTAAAATAACAAGTTTAGCTAGTATTGCATTTTATATTGAAAAGTGAATATTAGTATGTCTAATAGATGTTGTGGTTTTAATACTGTGTATAGGTGAACGCGAGTTTTAATATTTTAGCTTACACTCGAGGCAAGTTTTCTAACTCTACACTTACATTGAGCAAGTTTCTTACTTTAATATTTCATTAATTGAATTCTTGTATTCCTCATCATTATTTGAAGAAGCTAGCTATGACTTAAACTTTATTCAAACAAGTTTTGAATTCCAATATTTATTGATGTATTCTAACTTGTTTATTGTTAGACAAGTTTCTTTATTGTCCTTCATGTATGATGAATGCAATTTTCTTGAATTCTAATTTCTAATGTTGAATTATCTTAGTTCATTTACATGACACAAGCCATTCTCATAATGAGCAAGCTTTAATTTTATCTTGCTATTACTTAATGTATATTCAATAATTATGTTATTATTGATCAACTGTTGTGTTATCAAACACTATTGATTCAACTAGTCCTCTAGTTGATGTTCGTTAAACTTAAAATTACCCTCGAAAGCTTATCCAAACCAAACTTTCTTTGGTGCGGACTTGTACTCTAAATACTGAGATGAACAAACTTATTATTAGGGGTTTACGCTTAGCGTTGAAATGTTTGTGCACAATACATTGTACGAAGGGCTGATCCCCCTAAGTACGAGGAGTCCTTATTATCTTATTACTGTTAAAGTTGAAGTTGAAAGATTACTTGCAACTGTGGACATAGTTCGTGGTCTTATGACCCTCAGTTTTATATACTCCATATTTTGATTCCAGTCGTTGGTTATTATTGATAGAGTACTATGCAATGCTGATGAGCCTATTTGTTGGCAGTTATTTCATTCATGTTGATTCATTTCTATATCTAGTGAGCAATTATTTTGCTCACTCTTGCATATTTATACACTTATTGCAGCTAAGGTTGAGAAGGTAAATGAACCTACAACTAGCAAAGGAAAGGGAAAAATGTACAAGTGATGAAGACTTGTAATTTTATTTAATTGTTATAATGATAGACTTTTAATAATGATGTGATGTAATAATTTAATTTCCGCATTTGAATGATTGTAATTAAAGGTTAGATAACGCGGGAGATAATTTTTATTAACATAATCCTGTATGGGCAGGTTTTATTATTCAATTTTATTATGATTGGGTAGTTAGATATGAATGTTTTGATTAAGTGAACACCCAATCTTGTGGGAATGAAGTACCTAGATTTGGGGGTGTCCAAGTTGGTATCAAAGTCTTAGGTTATGAACCTTAGGTAGGGAAAAGCCTTAGGAAGTAACCTTTGAAAATATAGTGATGATAAACTCTTATCGAGTTTTAAGGAAGACGTAATAAAACACTTATGTGCTTATGTGTTTATAACTTATGTGCTCGTGAGTGTCGAATAGTAATGATTAATAATTAAAACTTAAAATTTTGTTGTCAGGATGACTAATGTCGGAGAATCCAGTCAGGCTAGGGAGGAGGGACCTCAGATGCCTATAGAGGAGGAGCCTCGCGATATTCAAGTTGCTTGGAAACAACTACTGCCACGGGAGTCAGCCCCGTTGGTCACAGTGGTTTAAGATGAGGATGATGATGTGGAGACGGATGAGGAGGATCCCGTTGAGTTGCCACAGGAGAATGAGGATGACGAGGACGAGGAGGAAGAGACTCCAGTAACCTCAATAGCAACTCGTATGTACGATGAAGTCTACGACCGTAACGTGGAACTTCAGGATACAGTTGAGGAATTGCAAGAGATAGTAGCTGAACAACAGACTGTAATGACATAGAAAGACGATGAGATCCAGGATCGTGAGGAACGGCTGACTAATGTCGAGGAGAAGCTAATACATTCTGAAGGAGAGAAAGAACAACTGATTAAGGAGGTCGCAGAACTGAGGAACAAGCTAAAGGAAGAGGCTACTAAGAGGGAAAAAGCCGAAGACGCATACGAGGAAGCGTTTCAATGAGCCGGGATAGCAGTGAAAGACGCACAAACAAAGATAATGAAGATGGAAGAAATGATTAGAGTATTCAACACTGTGGTTAATCGAGCTCAGGATTGGGTCATGGGTTATCTGATTAAGTTCGAGACGCTGCCATCATACATATTAGATCGCAGAACAATGTTCCGGATCATGGAGGAAGAACGTAGTAAGGCTAAGCAGTATCTTAGTAGAACATTGTAGTTGTTATGCGATTAATAAGTGTTAAATAAATTGTAAATCACAAGTGTTATGTAACCTATGGGATATGATGATGATGTTGTCCAGAAACTTTTGTAGTTCAGGAAAGTAATATAAATAGCAGTGATGCTATTGTTTTATATTTTCAAAGAAATTATGAATAAATAAAAGTTGTTATTTTATTCAAAGTGTTATGTGATTATGTGGCTATTTCTTTTGTGGAGGCAAGTTAAATAGAAATTACTTAAAAGAGTTGAATAATAATCTAATGAGTGTATTTTTATCAGAAAATGCCTCCCAGACGTCAACCACCACGACAGAGAACTACTGAAGGAACCAATAACGACAATGTTGATGTTAACCCCGTTCAACAACTAGTGACGCTACTAACAGGAGCGTTGCAGAATCAACCACAGAACCAAGGAACAACGTTTAAGGATTTCAAGGCAGTTGGACCACCTGAATTCCGTGGGTCCATGAATCCAGTCGAGGAACAAACCAGGATTATGGAGATAGAAAAGGTGTTCGATGTTGCTAGGGTAGGGGATGATCAGAAGACTGCTTTCGCAACATTCATGTTGAAAGCAAAGGCTAGTTATTGGTGGCAGGCCAATAAAACTCGTGAAGGGCCAGGGTTGATGGCCTGGGATAGGTTTAAGGAGATATTCTTTGAGACCTATTTCCCAAAGAGTTCGAAGAGTCAGCTAGAAGTGAAATTTTTGGAACTGAAGCAAGGAACGATGATGGTATCTGAGTATGCCGCTAAATTCAACGAGTTGGCGAGGTTTGCGCCATATCAAGTCAGCACGGACAAACGCAAGGCTTAGAGATTTGAACAAGGACTGAAGCCCTAGTTGTATAGTAGGGTCTCCCTGTTCCAATTGAAGACTTTCACAGAAGTGATGGAGAAAGCAATACTCGTTGAAGGTGGAGGCGAGGCAGTGACAAAGTTCAATCAGGAACAGAAGACGAAGAAGAATGAGGTGGAGATTAAAAATGGAGGTGGTAGGGGTGGAAACAATAACAACAACAATTTGAAGAGGAAGTGGAATGGAAGCGTGGGTACTGGAAACCAGCAGGGTAACCAGCAAAATAAGAAGTGTGAAGCATGTGCTACATGCGGGAAGTTTCATAAGGGTGCGTGCTTGATGGGGAAACTAGTATGATTCAATTGTGGTCAGGAGGGTCACATCGCCCCAAATTGCACTCAACCTAAGAAGAACGTGTGCTTCACATGCGGATCCAAGGATCACTTTGCTCATGAATGCCTTAAGAAGAAGGCTGGAGAGAAAACCAGAAGCAATGGAGGTAACAGTGGAGGTACATGGGCCATTGCGGGACCTACAACATCAAACAAACCCACAACCAGAACCTTCAACATGACTGTGCAAGATGCTGTGCAATCAAAGGATGTGGTGTCAGGTATTATCCCAATTAATGATATAAATGCTTATGTATTATTCGATTCGGGTGCTACTTGCTCGTTTATATCTGATGAATTTGTTAAGAGGTTAGGATTGCCTAGTGAGGAACTGAATTTCCCTTTGAACATAGAAATTGCAAATAAGGAAGTAATCCCTGTTAGGTTCGTATACAAGAACTGTTAGACAAGAAGTATATTCAACCAAACGTATCACCGTGGGGAGCGCCGATGTTATTCGTGAAGAAGAAGGATGGGTCGATGCGTCTTTGCATTGATTATAGAGAATTGAACAAAGTTGTAATGACCCCACATTCCATACAATTTAAATCTCAACTTCGGTCGTTAACCATACATTAAATTTCTAATTTTACATCATTATTCGATATTAAAAACAATAAACTTGTGGAATATTTAAAACGTTTATACATTTCCTTCTTTCTTGCCCTGAATCGTAACCTTTACATTACATCTCTTTGATTAAATCTTATATCATGAATCATTACAACAAAATGACTATACAAAGTCTTACATCATAACTAAATATCCATATACATTGGATAGCTCAACTTACAATTCAACAACATGTTACATTCAAAATATGAAATACATTTCTCATAAAACATAAGTAATCTTTGTGAATATAGATCTTTATAACTCACTTAACACATATCTTTACCTTAAAATCTTGACCTGCAAAAGTGGTTATTTGCAAGAGTGAGCTCGACAACCCAGTAAAGTCTAACAGTTTTCATGCATCACATAACACATAATAACATGCTCGATATACATCTCATTAAAGTAACATGGCATACATGCTTTTAATTCACATAGCAAATATAAAGATTGGGTTCCTTACTCAATCATCATTACTTAGCCAAAACAATGCAGTCATATATCAACTTTAACATTTCATGATTTCAACATGCATAACATATCATGCAATTTAAAATAGTTCATCAAGTCCATGTAGAAAATAGGAACCGAAAGACTTGCCTTGATCGTTGTTTACCAATAATAGATTAACAACTTACAGTTATCTGCACTTCACGTGCCGTACACAATTATATAAGCATACACATCAACTATTAGTCACATAACAACACATATTAATTGTAATGTAAACTCTACTCCACATCTCATAATCTTTCCTATTAATTAGCACACAATGTTCAATTTGATTGTGTTAACTTTCAACTTATATCTCACTATATTTCATATTCGTAGTTCATTCAAGTGCTTAAGTCTTGCTAGGACTACTTATTGGTTTTATATTAAATCCGTTCCATATCTTATAATATTCATTTCAATTGAATTAAAACACTTTTTAAGTTCATAACACTTGGCACGACGTTTCGACGTTCAATCGTCACACGCCCAATTTGTATCTCTTGTGTATGCTTAATACGCTTCTATAACTTATCTAATACATTATTTATTAATGTTAAGCATCATTATATTTACTAACATTCATGTTTTATAACTTAGAACATCATCGTTTATCGTCAGGAGCACTACACATGCATATGTGCGTGCCCGACGCCCTCCGATTGCCCCCGAAAACATAACAGTCCTAAAGATGACAATTTTGACTACTGTTATAGACCTCAAATTGAAACACTTAAAGAACGAAAGTTGTAGGTCTACACGTCCTCGTTCCGAATCATCATGAATCATCTCAATCGGAGTTTGTATGAGAAAGTTATGGCCATTTTACTACAGGAGGCCAAAACTGTCTAAACTCAGATTGTTTTGATATGCGCAGCATGAGAACTAGGCTAACTTGATCGCGCTCTGAGTGATATTAACACCGGGTGCGAATTTCAATAGTAGGCACGAATCTCTCGCTACTGGGTAGCAATTTACGCCCTGGGCTCCATTTTTGGCTTTATGGCTACCAAACTTGCGTAATCGACCCACGAAGAAACGTAACAACTAAATTTCTTTCTATAACTTAATTTCTAACACTAATTTATATGCATAACTTCATCGTAAACTACACATAAACGTTAACAATCATCCATATAACAATTACCAACAATTAAATAACTACTTTAGAAAACATAATTCTTTGAAAACACTGTTTTAAGAAAAACTCCATTGTTAACGTTGTTTAACACTGTAATATCAATAATAACCTAAACTTGATTACTTTAAAGTACGATTCTCTAAAATTCATACCCAATTAACATACATGACGTTCAATTTCATAAATAGCATACAATCACCTACTAATTTTTGTTATCATGCAAAACATACGTTCATACATATATATTCACTGTAAAAACTATTTCCTTCTTGTAAACGTAATTTATCATACAATTCTTCATCTAAAACTAGTTATAATCCTCATAATCACATACCATCACTATAATTCAATTGTATAACAGCAATTACAGAAATTATACCACCAACGCAGTGAATTTCAAGAACACCGAGACTAAGGAATTATAGTATAACACATATATGTTAAGATTATGAAACATACCTTTTGTTGCTTTGAAACTATTTGTTAATCACTGATAATAGTTAGAAGAAGTCAGAACTTTCTTTGAAAATCACAGCCTTTTCTCTCTCAAATTTCTTTTCTTTTCTTTTCTTTCTTAGGTTCAGTCTTAGACTAGGCTAGCTTAAACCAATAACTGATAAAAGTATACGTCAAAATAAAAACTGATATGCCAATAATAAGCCTACTTATTATATCAGTTACAGAAGATAACATATAGATTAAATATATTTTATTTGTTTATTTTATTTTGTAAATAATTTAAATTTCAAAAATCCAAAAGCCATAGGGCTTTGTTTGGCGAACCAGTTAAAATTAAGGAATTTATATCCTTAAGCATTGTTTGGGTAAAACCAAATCATAACTATTTTAATTTATTTTAATAACTAATTATAATATAGTTATTTGTCACACTTCTTTTAATTAAGTTTTCATACTTAATTAATTAATTCTAATAACAATTCATTGCATAATATAATAATTTTTTTGATCATTATAAACTCTCTAACTTAATTATTAAATTAAATTAGATTACTTTCCTTAACTCATTAATTATTTATTAAACAAATAAATAATCAAATCACATCAAATCAATTAAACAAATACTTATTCAACGATAAACACATCCATTAAATATTTATATAATTCAATAAATATTTAATTTAAAATCTGGATTGTTACAAAAGTCACTATTAAAAACAAATATCCATTACCAAGAATAGATGACTTGTTTTATCAGTTGAAGGGTGCTAGATACTTCTCAAAAATAGATTTTAGAAGTGGGTATCACCAATTGAAGGTAAGGAAGGAGGATATACCTAGAACGGCATTCAGAACTCGGTATGGACATTATGAGTTTCTGGTGATGTCTTTTGGTTTAACCAATGCACCTGCTGCATTCATGAATTTTATGAATAGGGTGTTTAAACCATTCTTAGACAAGTTTGTAGTGGTATTAATTGACGACATTCTGGTGTATTCCAAAACTCAAAAAGAACACGTGGAACACTTACGTTTGACATTGGAAACACTAAGAAAGGAAAAGTTGTACGCGAAATTCTCTAAGTGCAAATTTTAGCTAGATCGTGTACAATTTCTTGGGCACGTGATTGACAAGATTGGGATTTCAGTGGATCCATCAAAAGTGGAAGTTGTAATCAATTGGGAACAACCAAGAACACCGTCGGAGGTAAGGAGTTTCTTGGGACTGGCCGGTTATTATAGAAGATTTATTCAAGATTTTTATAAGATAGCCACTCCGCTAACAAATTTGACAAGGAAAGCGGTAAAATTTGTTTGGACGAAGAAGTGTGAAGAGAGTTTTTAAGATTTGAAGAAGAAGCTAAGTGTGGCACCTGTGTTATCGTTACCAGATAGTACATGAAACTTTGTGGTGTTTAGTGATGCCTCACATAAAGGGTTGGGTTGTGTTCTTATGCAGAACAACAAAGTAATTGTGTATGCATCAAGACAACTGAAGGATTATGAGAAAGGTTATCCGACTCATGATTTGGAATTGGCTGCAGTAGTATTTGCTCTGAAGATATGGAGACACTATCTCTATGGAGAAAAATGTGAGATCTATACAGACCATAAAAGTCTGAAGTATATTTTCACACAGAAGAACCTGAACATGCGTCAAAGAAGATGGATGGAATTGATAAAAGATTACGATTGTGAGATCTTTTATCACCCTGACAAAGCGAATGTGGTTGCAGATGCTTTAAGCAGAAAAGGTCAGGAAAAATTGATGCTGATAACTACTCAGGAGGAGCTTATATCAGCAATGGAAAGGCTAGAGTTGGAAATCAAATTTCCAAAGGAATCCGATGAATGACTATTCCAGATAGAAGCTAGTCCAACTTTGGTGGACAAAGTGAAGAATGCTCAACTACAAGATAAAGAATGCGAAACGATCAAAGAGAAAGTGGTTGAGGGTAGTGATGTAAAATACAAGATCAATACCAAAGGACTACTACGGTTCGAGGGAAGAATTTGGATTCCAGCATAACCAGATATTAGAGAAGAAATCTTGACCGAAGCACACAACACAAGATATTTGATTCATCCCAGAAGTACGAAGATGTATCAAGATTTACGGTGCCATTTTTGGTGGCCGAACATGAAAAGAGACGTTGCCGAATGCGTGGCGAAATGCTTGACATGTCAGAGAGTCAAGGCTGAGTATCAAAGACCAAGCGTATTACTTCAACCGTTGGAAATACCGGAATGGAAGTGGGAACACATCATAATTGATTTTGTGGTAGGTCCTCCAACTACTCAGAAAGGATGCAATGCGATTTGGGTGATAGTGGATAGACTGACAAAATCAACACACTTTTTGCCAATAAAGATTAGATTTAATCTTGATCAATTGGCAAGGTTGTACGTTAAAGAGATCATTTCGAGGCATGGAGTGCCAGTGTCAATTGTACCAGATAGAGATCCATGATTTACGTTAAACTTCTTGAAAAGACTACAAGAATGTATGGGAACACAATTGCGAATGTGTACAGCATACCATCCGCAAACTGACGGGCAAAGTGAACGAACAATCCAAACGTTGGAAGATATGCTGAGAGCATGCATCATGGATTTCAAAGGGAGTTGGGAAGAACATTTACCGGTTGGTGGAATTTGCCTACAACAACGATTTACTACACCACGAGCATCGAAGATGCCACCTTACGAGGCATTATATGGCGTAAAGTCTGAGAACTCCACTATATCTTTGGGATAAAGTAGGTGAACGCTAATGTTAGGACCAGAACTGGTACAACAAACTACTGAGGTTGTCAAACTCATTAGGACAAGATTTGTAGCAGCCCAAGACAGACAGAAAAAGTATACTGATCAACACAGCCAGAATCGCGAATTTGAAGTAGGAACTTTCATTTTCCTAAAAGTTTCTCCTTGGAAGGGGAAAATTCATTTTGGAAAGAAAGGAAAGATCAACCCAAGATTTATTGGACCGTTCGAGATACTACGAAGAGTGGGGGTAAGTGGCTTATGAGGTAGCTCTACCTCCAGAGTTGGAAAACATTCATAATGTTTTTCACATTTCGGTGTTACGACCGTATAAACCCGATTACAAACATGTGATCAAATATGAAACGTTGCAGTTTAGTAAAGATTTGTCTTATGAATAGATTCCTATCCACATAGTCGACAGAAAAGAACAAGTGCTCAGAAATAAAGTGATATCTTCTGTGAAGGTGATATGGAAGAACCACAATGTCGAAGAGGCTACGTGGATGTGACACCCCCAAATCCAGGTACTTTATTCCCACAGGATTTGGTGTTCACTTGATTAAACATTCATTTCTAACTACCCAATTATAATAAAATTGAATAATAAAAACCCTGCCCAAACAGGATTAAACTTAAATAAAAATCTCCCAGGTTATCTAACCTTTAACAACAATCATTCAAATGCGGAAATTTAAATAAACTTCATTACAATCTTTAAACCAAAGTCTGAAAGTAAACTATCAAAACTATTACAAATCTTCAAGATTTATTCATCTTTCCTTTTTCCCTTCTTCGGTGCTAGTCGTCACCCATTTCAACTTTAGTCAGTAAGAAATTTTACGAGGCAAGAGTGAGCAAACAAGGCCCACTTGAAATAACAATAAATAAATCTTTAAACTTATACATTAATTGCCAATATTAGGCTCAATAGAACTGAATAATATATTCTATTAACTTTCTGAAAATTATAACATTCACTGAGGGTCTAATGACCACGCGAATCATGTCCACAGTTATAAGTAATCTTTCAACTTTAACTTTAACAGTCATAAGACTATAAGGACTCCACGTACTTAGGGGGATCAACCCTTCGTACAATGTATTGTGCACATCCATTTCAACGCTAAGCGTAAACCTCTATTAAAAGAGTTGTTTATCTCAGTATTTAGCATACAAGTCCGTACCAAAGTAAGTTTGGTTTGGATAAGCTTTCAAGGTAATTTGGAATTCAATGAACATCAACTAAGGAGTAGTTGAATAAAACCAATAACACTATACTATAGAATAATCGTGATTGAATCAATCATATCATCTCAGTATTTAGAATACAAGTCCGCACCAAAGTAAGTTTGGTTTGGATAAGCTTTCAAGGTAATTTGGAATTCAACGAACATCAACCAAGGAGTAGTTGAATAAAACCAATAACACTATACTATAGAATAATTGTGATTGAATCAATCATAGTAAACTAAAGTAATGCTTTAGGAATAATCTAATAGCATACAATTTGAATAACTATAACATACCTTGCTTGAACAATACTAAGCCAAGGTTAATTAGAATTGAATACTAAGCATGCATAGTAACTTGAACGATAGAAATGTTCGAAATTAGTATATATAGTTATGCATGCTAAACAACAAGTTAAATACAAGAATAACTTGCTCCAGAATAACTTATATTATTATATTGTAATCGAATTGAAAACAGGACTTGAATTAACAAGATAATAGATTAGGAAACTTGCCTTGTTCGTAGATTAAACCGAATAATTCGAATCACAATATCCTATATACATATTTCATCATGACATCGTTAGTCACTACCACTTTACAACTTAACTAACTACATTTGTGACGCCCCCAAAACAGGTATACATCACCCATCTTGAGTCGCCAAATACATGGTACAAAATTCAAATACAACTTAATAATACAAATGTCGTGTACAAAACGACAAAACATAAACTGTGAGTTTGAATACAAATATTGTCTACTAGAGAGTATACAAACTCAAAAGGAGTCCTCATTACAATTATTATCACACTATTTCACAGAATAGTGAGGACTACTAATGCAAACATCTAGGACCATCACTCTGTTCCCTGACTAGTCCTTGCTACGTTCTCATTTCCTGAAGAGAACAATAAAAGTAAAAGGGTGAGCTCATCTAGCCCAGTAAGAAATATTATGACTAAGATAATGCAGAATAAGTTATCATTAGCCTTCAACAGTGTTAAACTGATAAAATATAACAAACATTAAGTTTAACTGCAGCGAAACAAGCAATCCATTAGAAGAGTCAAGTAGAGAATAAAATCTACTATCTTCTATGATTTAAAAGGTTTTTCATCACTTTTATTGCTAGGACTCAGCTTAATAAATAATCCACATCATCGAAACACCCCTACACTACGGCCAAGGATATTCTTTAGTATCACGACCACAAATTATCCATGCACTACGGGCCAAGGACATTCATGTATTCATTAATGGTCATGATCATGCCAACAATTGTCCATCAATGCACTATGGCCAATGAGGACTTTTACCACATCATTTGTAACATTACGGTCATGATTATATCGAATAATCCCTGGTCATAATCATACCAAGTCCATCTATGCACTACTGAATACCACGAGATGACTTTCAATATAATATAAACATGAGGATGATGACAATGATATAAGAATTCAATAAAACAAGTTCAAGAATTAATTTATCTAGGAAATGATAACGTCCAAATTGTCAACATGATCTTGCTTTGTAGAGTAAAATTCAAGAATGCTCGGAAGAATATTTCCATGAAAAGATCTTTGGATGAAGCGCAAATATCAAGGATATTCCACTAATTTCATGGAGTACGAAGTCAAAGTTTTTACCAACCGAGTATAATAAAGAATGGAATAACAAAAGAAATCACCATGCATGCGATAGACCCATGTGGACATGTTATTCCAACGTAATAATAAAGGATGGAACCAGTCCAGCAGAAAGCATGCAGACGTGATATTCCGGCGAATAATAAATAATAGAACCAGGTCCTGCAGTAAGCGCATGTGATATATTCCGATAGAATAATAAAGAACAGAATATTAGAAGAATGTCACCATGTATAGGGTAGCCCACGTATACAGGTTATTCTAACAGAATAATGAATAATGGAATAACAGAAGTTCTCTTCATGAGTACAACAAATAACATCCCTTACCGTAAAAGAAACTGAATATAAGAGTAGGGAAGTAGCAGAATACTTTTCTATAGGTTCTCTTGTAATTAATTCTCTCTCTAGAGTTTCAGTGAATTCGTAAGAAATAATGAAGGAATGAGCTTCTATTTATAGAAGAATGGATTGCATAGTAACTAACTTCTGAACGGTCCAGATTGATTTACTTTTAAACGGACGATCCAGATTGGTTTACTATTAAAACTTAAAACAACAGTCCATACTGATTTACTATTAAAACTTTAAACCAGCGATCCATATTGATATACTATTTTAACTTCCACCAGCGGTCCATACTGATTTACTATTATATCTTAAACCAACGGTCTGAAAAATTAACACATCTCCTCATGGAATAATATTCTACCCAAAAATGATTTGGACCGAAAAGAAATATATCTTACGGGTGAATAGTATCCCGTGAATAGTAATTCATGAATAGTAACTCGTGAATAGTAACTCATGAATAGTAACTCATGAATAGTAATTCGTGAATAATAACTCGTGAATAGTAACTCATAAATAGTAACTCATGAATAGTACTCCGACACGAAAAGTGTCCCGAATACCCAATTGAACAATATATCCTCCATACATCAATTATACTAACACAAATAAGTCTAACACAATGGAACTATAAAATTAATCTTTAATCAACACGAACTTATTCATCATTAATATTATAATTCACAATATTTAACAACCAGATCGTTCCCAGGAAAGAGGGGGCTTTTCGATAAGGATTTCTCCTTATTGGCGCGCAATTAGGTGACCAAACCTCTACTTGACAGAACTTCTAGACATTGTCAATATTGCAAATAATAATATGAATAACTTTGCCGCCTCAATTATTGATTTAATAATATATCATATAATGCGGATGATACTGTAACAATAATTGAATCAATAATATGAGAGATATGGTGCAACAATTACTGTAGCAATAATTGAGTATAACTGAGTGACTTCTCACGTAAGAATCAATAATCAATATCGTGTGCTACTGTGCAACTACGCATATTACTGTATTTTTACTACCGGGTAGTTCAACAGTTTTAACGGTAACACCTCCACCGTTATTTTCATAAAGTATTTTTATCATTTTCTCAATCCGACAATAATTCCGTTGTGGGGTCCACCAATGATTGTGCCGTTGTACGAATATTCCATGTTTAAATGAATATTTCCCGACCAATCGAATATTATATAACAACTTGCGTACTTTGCAAAATTTATAACTATTACCCACAACTATAACATTATATCAAATCAATACAATAATATTCAAAAATATAATTCGAGAAAATTATTCTTTATTCATAAAAGTTGGGGTCTTACAACCTCCCCTTCTTATGAAATTTCGTCCTCAAAATTAGGGTACATACCTAGTATGTTGAAGAGATGAGGATACCTTGACTTCATCTCAGATTCTAACTCCCAAGTCATTTCCCCCACATCGTGGTTTCTCCATAAAACTTTGACTTGAGGTATAACCTTGGAGCGTAGAACATGATCCTTCTTATCCAAGATTTTAACAGGTAACTCTTCATACGTTAAATCTTCCTCTATCTCGTCCGGTTCTAACTTCAATAATGTGGTTCGGGTCTTTCACATATTTACGTAACATAGATATGTGAAAAACATTACGAACACGAGACATACTTGGCGGTAAGGCGAGTCTATAGGCCATAGTTTCCACTCGCTCAAGAATTAAAAACGGGCTAATGAATCGAGGATTGAGCTTTCCTCTCTTTCCAAATCGCGTAACTCCTTTCCATGGAGCAACACGTAACAACACATGATCTCCAATATCGAATTCTACGTCCTTTCGATGAAGATCAGCATAACTTTTTTGTCGATCTTGTGAAGTTTTTATACGTTGTCGGATCGTTTGATTCTTTTCTGTAGTCATACGTACCAACTCCGGTCCCAACAACGTTGCTTCACCAACCTCATCCCAGCATACTGAAGAACGATACTTTCTCCCATACAACGCTTCGAATGGAGCCATGCCAATACTTGCTTAATAACTGTTGTTGTAGGAAAACTCCACCAATGGTAAAAACTTGTCCCAACTTCCCTTGAAATCAAGGACACAGAGTCTTAATAGATCTTAAAGAGTTTGAATAGTCCTCTCCGACTATTCATCCATCTGAGGATGATATGCCGAGCTAAATCATAAATCCGTACCCATAGCTTTCTGCAAACTAACCCAAAATCGTGAAGTGAATCTTGGGTCTCGATCAGAAACTATGGATACTGACATACCATGCAGTATTACAATCTAATTTATGTACATACGAGCAAGACGTTCAAGTGTATAAGTTTCTCGTCTAGGTAAGAAGTGAGCAGACTTGGTCAATCTATCAACAATGACCCAAATTGCATCTATGCCTTGAGAAACCTTGGGAAGACCAGTAACGAAATCCATGATAATGTGCTCCCACTTCCATTCTAGAATTTCAAGTGGTTGCAATGGACCTTTTGGTACTTGATGCTCATATTGACTTTCGTTGACAAGTTAAACACCTTGAGATAAACTCCACTATCTCTCTCTTAATATTGCTCCACCAAAATGTATGTCGAAGATCATGATACATTTTGGTACTCCCAAGATGGATTGCAAACGATTGTTTGTGTGTCTCCATCATGATTTTATACTTTAAATCAGGGTCGTTAGGAACTCAAAGTCTGGAGTTGACTTGAAGTATTCCTTCTTCATCGATTCTTACTACCGGCATAGCACCTTCTTGCACTTTCTTCTTCATACGCATCGACTCAAGTTACAGAGCTTGGCGACTTTTAACTTTATCAATTAAAGTCGGTTCTACTCAGATATTCACCATCATCACATGGGTCCGAGTAGAGTTTTAACTCTATCTCCATCCTTTGCAAGTCACACAAAATGGGCCTTTAACGTTGACAATATCGCACTCGTGCTTGTATATGATCTTCTACTCGATGCGTCATCTACCACGTTAAACTTTTCCAAGATGATATTGGATGGTATGATCATAATCTTTCAACAGCTCAAGCCAACGTCATTGTCGCATGTTGAGTTCCTTTTGAGTGAAGAAATATTTGAGGCTTTTATGATCTGTAAAGATCTCCACTTTCTCCCCATACAAGTAATGCCTCCAAATTTTAAGTCTTGAAGACAATAATCTATTTCTCTAGATCATGAGTAGGATAATTCCTCTCATATTCTTTGAGTTGTCTTGAGGCATAAGCTATGACTTTCCCATGTTGCATGAGAACACATCCCAACCTTTTGCACGAAGCATCATTGTAGATGACAAACCCCTCCGAGCAGGATGGTATTGTCGAGAACAGTCTTGAAATGAGAGTCTCCTCTTAAGTTCTTGAAAACTCTTCTCACATTCTTAGCTCAATAGAACTTTGTATCTTTTCGAGTCAATTTGAGTTAATGGAGTAGCGATTCGAGAAAATCCTTCCACGAATCTCCGATAATAACCAATTAAACCGAGAAAGCTCGTGCTTTTGGTCATCGATTTAGGTTGCTCCCAGCTTTGAAGAGCTTCAATCTTTGTCGGGTCAACAGATATTCCATGACTATATACTACGTGCCCAAGGAATGCTACTTCCTCAAGCCAGAACTCGCATTTCTTCAACTTGGCATAAAGCTTGTATTCACGAATCTTTTGGAGTGTCAGCCTCAAGTGTTGCTCATGATCTTCACAGCTTTTGGAATAAATAAGGATGTTATCAATAAAGACGACCACAAAGTGATCCAAATATTCCTTGAATACTCGGTTCATCATATCCATGAAGGCGGCGGGGAGCATTAGTCAATCCAAGGACATGACTAAAATTCATAATGCCCGTCTGCAGAGTTACTGGCCGTCTTTGGAATGTCATCGGTTCTAATCTTCAATTGGTGATATCCGGAACGAAGATCAATCTTTGAAAAGAGTTTTGCTCCTTGCAACTAGTCAAACAAGTCATCAATACGTGGCAATGGGTACCTATTTTTGATGGTGACATGATTCAACTCCCGACAATCAATACAAAGTCGCATACTCCCATCTTTCTTCTTCACGAATAGAACACGAGCACCCCAAGGAGATGTACTAGGATGAATAAAACCAATGTCTAACAATTCCTGCAATTGGGTCTTTAACTCCTGAAGTTCAATAGGAGCCATTCGATATGGGGCTTTGGAAATGGGTTTTGTACCAGGTTCAAGGTCGATACAAAATTCAATTTCATGCTCTAGGGGTAGACCAGGAAGTTCTTCAGGGAATACATCAGGAAATTTATTAACAATAGAAATATCGTTCAAAACTGACGTATTTTTGTTTCAATCTGTGACATGAGCTAAGAAATCTTGACATCCGTTTTTCAATAAACGAATAACTTTATGGCTTGAAATGACCGTGATTAATTTTAATGGTTTGGTCGCTTGAATTCGCATAATATGTTGATTAGGAATATGAAAACTAACAACCTTACGAAAATAATCAATTTTTGCATGATGAGTATTTAACCAATCAATCCCTAGAATTACGTCAAACGCAAGTATTTTTAAAGAAATAAGATCGACGGGTAATGTAATGATTACCGATTTGAACCAAACAAGACTTATAAATAGTGGATGTAATGAAGGTTTCTCCCAACGGAGTTTCCACAGATAAGTCAAAGTCTAATTTCTCCGGAGTCAAATTTAATCGTTGAGCGCAAGTAGGAGAAATAAAAGAATGGGTAGAACCGGTATCAAATAAAGTATAGACTTCGCTAGAGTTTATGATAAGTTTACCCATGATGACCTCATTCGGGTTCCTTGCTTTCTGGGAGGTCACAACAAACGCTCTTCCTTGCACTACCGGCTTTGACTTTTCTGGGATGGCCTTTGGTGCCTCCATCCTAGCTGAACTTGTCTTCGGTGAATGGCAAAATTGGGCTAAGTGACCTTCTCTTCCACAATTATAACATGCTTTGGACGGCATCACGCAGATTTGACCGATGTGTCCCTCCTCCGCATTTGAAGCATATGATAGGTGGTGGTTCTCCTTCCTTAACAACGGGTCTTTGGTCTTTGACGTCTTTCCATCATTGTTGAATCTCTTCTTGAAATGTCCATTCTTATTGTTTTGTACGATTACCACCGAAGTGGTTACCATTTACGCCTATTGATTCCCTCCACGCTTGTTGTCCACCGCTTGATGATTGCTCTCCTTTGGTTGCGTTGACTCGTTATCGCGTTCCACTAAATGAGCCCTATTTACAACATCTGAATACAAACACAGTTTATGAGAAATAAGATGTTGACGTATCTCCGGCTTCAAATCTCTTAAAAACATCTGTGTCATTCTCTCTTCATTATCCACCAAGTGGGACGCAAACCGGGACAACTCGGCAAACTTGGCTTCGTACTGCGACATGGTCATATTATTTTGCTCCAACTTGATGAATTCTACCTCTTTTATATGACGAATACTTTCGGGAAAGTACTTGTCGTTGAATAGTTCTTAGAAATTTTCCCAAGACATCTTGGTCTGGCGGGTTGAGTATGCGTTTTCTTGATTCCCACCGATGTCTGCCTCTTCTTGCAACATAAAAGGCGGCAAAGGAAACCTTTTGCTCCTCGGAGCATCCCAAGACATCAAATATCTTGGTGATCTCGCTTTATCCATACTTCCGCCTTAAGTGGTTTTGGCTCTCCAATAAACTCCGGTGGTCCCGGCTCCTTGAACTATTTAGCGGTGGCCGTCAGAGTTTTCGATGTTCCACCTACATTTTGGGCAGAGGCGCCTCTCTCTCCTGCTTTTGCATAAATTACATAAAGCCTCTGAACATTCCATCATTCATCATTTGGTCGGGTGTTGTTGTTTGCATGGGGATTGTCGCCTTCACGATGCACATTATCCTCGATTATTGATATGTGGTGAATCAGCGGTTTTTTGTGCTCCATTGCTATTCTCAACATTCTCGGATGTCATTTTCAGATATTGCCACAAAACAAAAGGTTAATTGACATGTAACATATTATCCCTATATTATGACCGACCAATTAAATACCAAAAACTTAGGTAGGTCATACTAGCGAAGAATTTCCGTCTCTCCCTCCTAGTTCTATTCTCACATCTTAGCCAGGATAATATCCCTAGGCTCACGATATAGCCTGTGACGCCCCCAAAATAGGTATACATCACCCATCTTGAGTCGCCAAATACATGGTACAAAATTCAAATACAACTTAATAATACAACTATCGTGTACAATACGACAAAACATGAACTGTGAGTTTGAATACAAATATTGTCTACTAGAGAGTATACAAACTCAAAAGGAGTCCTCATTACAATTATTATCACACTATTTCACAAAATAGTGAGGACTACTAATGCAAACATCTAGGACCATCACTCTGTTCCCCGACTAGTCCCTACTACGTTCTCATTTCCTGAAGAGAACAATAAAAGTAAAAGGGTGAGCTCAACTAGCCCAGTAAGAAATATTATCACTAAGATAATGCAGACTAAGTTATCATTAGCCTTCAACAGTGTTAAATTGATAAAATATAACAAACATCAAGTTTAACTGCAGTGGAACAAGCAATCCATTAGAAGAGTCAAGTAGAGAATAAAATCTACTATCTTCTATGATTTAAAAGGTTTTTCATCACTTTTATTGCGGGACTCGACAAATAAATAATCCACATCATCGAATCATGCACTTTTTTCGACCAAGGATATTCTTTAGTATCACGACCAAAAATTATCCATGCACTACGGGCCAAGGACATTCGTGTATTCATTAATGGTCATGATCATGCCAACAATTGTCCATCAATGCACTACGACCAATGAGAACTTTTACCACATCATTTGTAACATTACGGTCATGATTATAGCGAATAATCCAGGTCATAATCATACCAAGTCCATCTATGCACTCTGAATACGAGATGACTTTCAATATAATATAAACATGAGGATGATGACAATGATATAAGAATTCAATAAAACAAGTTCAAGAATTAATTTATCTAGGAAATGATAACGTCAAATTGTCGACATGATCTTTGCTTTTGTAGAGTAAAATTCAAGAATGCTCAGAAGAATATTTCCATGAAAAGATACTGGATGAAGCGCAAATATCAAGGATATTCCACTAATTTCATGGAGTATAGAAGTCAAAGTTTTTACCAACTGAGTATAATAAAGAATGGAATAACAAAAGAAATCACCATGCATGCGATAGACCACACAGACAGGTTATTCCAACAGAATAATAAAGGATGGAACCAGGTCCAGCGTAAACGCACAGACAGGATATTCCAACAGAATAATAAATAATAGAACCAGGTCCGGCGTAAACGCACAGACATGATATTCCAATAGAATAATAAAGAATAGAATATTAGAAGAATGTCACCATGTATAGGGTAGCCCACGTATACAGGTTATTCTAACAGAATAATGAATAATGGAATAACAGAAGTTCTCTTCATGAGTACAACAAATAACATTCCTTACCATAAAAGAAACTGAATATAAGAGTAGGGAAGTAGCAGAATACTTTTCTATAGGTTCTCTTGTAATTCTCTCTCTAGAGTTTCAGTGAATTCGTAAGAAATAATGAAGGAATGAGCATCTATTTATAGATGAATGGATTGCATAGTAACTAACTTATGAACGGTCCAGATTGTTTTACTTTTAAATGACGATCCAGATTGGTTTACTAAGAAAACTTAAAACAACGGTCCATACTGATTTACTATTAAAACTTTAAACCAGCGATCCATATTGATTTACTATTATAACTTCCACCAGTGGTCCATATTGATTTACAATTATAACTTCCACCAGCGGTCCATATTGATTTACTATTATTTCTTCAACCAACGGTCTGAAAAATTAGCACATCTCCTCATGGAATAATATTGTACCTAAAAATGATTTGGACCGAAAAGAAATATATCTTACGGGTGAATAGTATCCCGTGAATAGTAACTCATGAATAGTAACTCATGAATAGTAATTCGTGAATAGTAACTAGTGAATAGTAACTCATGAATAGTAACTCGTGAATAGTAACTCGTGAATAGTAACTAGTGAATAGTAACTCATGAATAGTACTCCGACACGAAAAGTGTTCCGAATACCCAATTGAACAATATATCCTCCAGACATCAATTATACTAACACAAATAAGTCCAACACAATGGAACTATAAAATTCATCTTTAATCAACACGAACTTATTCATCATTAATATTATAATTCACAATATTTAACAATCAGGTCATTCCTAGGAAATAGGGGACTTTCAGATAAGGATTTCTCCTTATTGGCATGAATTAGGTGACCAAACCTCTCTCATCGAAACTTCTGACATTGTCAATATTGCAAATAATAATATGAATAACTTTGCTGCCTCAATTATTGATTTAATAATATATCATATAATGCGGATGATCTTTGTAACAATAATTGAATCAATAATATGAGAGATATGATCAAAGCAATTATCGTAGCAATAATTGAGTATAAATGAGTGACTTCTCACGTAAGCATCAATAATCAATACCGGTTTGCTCTTCGTGCAACTCTGGCGTATTCTTGTACTTTTACTACCGGTAGTTCAGCAGTTTTAACAGTAACACCTCCGTAGTTATTTTCATAAAGTATTTTTTGTCGTTTTCTCAATCAAAGCAATAATAATTACATTAGAGATCCACCAATGATTGTGCCATTGTATGCGAATATTCCTGTTAAAATGAATATTCCTCGACCAATTGAATATTATATAACAACTTGCGTACTTTGCAAAATTTATAAATATTACCCACAACTATAACATTATATCAAATCAATACCATAATATTCAAAAATATAATTCGAGAAAATTATTCTTTATTCATAAAAGTTGGGGTCTTACAACATTCATCATGTATGTTTGATTATTTAATCACATAATCAAGTTATAACACAAGTTAATCTTTAATAACATAATTATTCATAATGTAGAAATACTGAAATCAATATTTTACAGCCCTACTATCATCACATAATATTTTCTTAAAATTTCGTGTACAAAAAGTACCTTTGTCGGACCATTACTTTAACTTTCGTATTTGCGGATGCTACTGATTTAAAGCGTGGTTGGGCCTTGCTACCTTTGGAGTTAGCGTTAACGGACGATGAGTTGGCGGCATGGCCCAGAGTCATGAGCCATCGATTGGTGTTGCGGCGTGCTTACCGTGACTGTGGCCTGAAACTTATCTTCTTTGGTTGGCATTGCGATGCGAGTCGAGAACTTCAGCGACCAAGCTCTCGGCATGAACAACAAAGTTAAATTGGCCTACTGGCTCCAATCTAATAGACTAATTAACATGTAATTTATACATAGACTTCATGTAAACGTATTATGAAGACTTCTAACATGTTTACCCCATAAAATAACATAAACATCAAATCTTGAACACCCAATTTCAATGTTTTTTGGCAAAAACTCCATTTTGAATTTTAATGGAAATCAACACTTTGTGATTTTGTTTTTCAATCAAAATAGTAATTTCAAAACACCATAGTTATGATTATACATACTCTATCAAATTCAATAATCAATTTATCAATTTAACAACTAATTAAACCTTAATTTCTATTTTAAATTAAGCCATATTCATATATATTTTTATGTAAACACTGTAATATGGTTTCCTTCACAAAACACATATATACATAAACTAGTTTCTCTATAATCATATATAAACTCATGAAATCATCTTATAATCAATAATTTATCATATTACTATAAACAGCATCAATTTATCTTTTATAAAATTTCATAGAGAACTTTTTGGAAGAAGAAGAAGATAACAAAATTTGAAGGAAAAAGGTTTGGATGATACCTTGTATGGTAGATGATGAAGGTTTTCCTTTCTATGATTCTTTCTTCCAATTCCTTTTATCAAAAACCTGTTAGGATTTCTCTCAATTTCTCTATAGTTTTCTTCTTCTCTCCCTTTTCTTCTTTTGAGTTTTCTTTCTTTCTAACTCTAACATACGTAGAATAATATAACGTATATAGTAATAATAGATATATTAAGTATAGGATTTTAACTGACATAAGTTATAGTATTTTGAAAATCAAAAGCCATAAGGCTTGTTTGGCTAGGCTTAATAAAATAACTCTTTAATCCATACACCTTGTTTGGTAAGCTTAATTAAAACAAATGGATTAATCCTTATACCTTGTTTGATAAAACATCATTAGATTAAAGACTTAATATGTAATAAGACATGTTTGGCAAAACTAGATTAAACTCTTTTAATTTATTTTAATAACTCCTTTATAGCAAGGTTATTTGTCACAATTCTATTGTAACATTCCAGAATTTTAAAAGTGTAATGTTAAATATTTATTAATTTATATAAGTATTTAATGGATATGTTTATTGTTGAATAAATAATTGTTCAATTTGAGTTGATGTGGTTTAGTTAATTATTTGTTAAATAAATAATTAAGGAGCTAAGAAAATTAATTGTTATGAGATTATATACCAATTTAATTTAATAAGTAAGCTAGAGAGCTTATAATGATTTAAATAAATTATAATATTTTAAATGGGAAATTATAATTTAAAATATTAGTTGGTTAAATAATATTATAATTATACGAAAATTATAGTTTTGTGATAATGATTTATGTGTTAAAGTAATTTAATAGATTAGTATTTGAATTAATTAAATTGATTATTTAATTAAGTAGAAGTGTGACTAATAACCTTGCTATAAAGGAGTTATTAAAATAAATTAAAAGAGTTTAATTTAGTTTTGCCAAACATGTCTTATTGCATAATAAGTCTTTAATCTAATAGTATTTTATCAAACAAGGTATAAGGATTAATCTATTTGTTTTAGTTAGATTTGCCAAACAAGGTGTAAGGGTTAATGTGTTATTTTTATTAGCTTAGCCAAACAAGCCTTATGACTTTTGATTTTCAAAATAATATAACTGATGTCAGTTAAAATCCTATACTAAATATATCTATTATTACATATGTTATATTATTATACGTAAACTAGAGAAAGACTCAGTGGAAGAAAAAGAGAAGAAGAAGAAGAAAAGAGAAAAGGGAGAGAAATCCTTGAAGGTTTGAGAAAGAAATTGGAGAAAAGAAATTGATAATCAAAATTAGTCATCATCTTCTTAATCAAAGGTAGGAGCTTAACCTTTTTCTTTAAAAATCTAGTTTTCTTCTTCTTCCAAAAAGTTCTTTGTGAAATTTTTATAAAGAAAAAATTGTTGTTATGTATATAGTTTTGTATGATTATTGATTATAAGGTTATTCCATGAGTTTATATATGATTATAGATATAGTAATTCATGTATGTATGTGTTTTGTGGAAGAAAATATATTATAGTGTTTATAAGAAAATATATATGAACATAGCTTAGTTTAAAATAGAAATTAAGGTTTTATTAGTTGTTAAATTGATAAATTGATTATGCAAATTGATAGAGTATGTATAATCATAACTATGATGTTTTGAAATTTCTATTTTGATTGAAAAACAAAATCACAGTGTTGATTTTCATTGAAAAACATCAAAAATGGAGTTTTTACCAAAACAATTAAAATTGGGGGTTGTAACTTTGATGTTTGTGTTATTTTATGAGTAGAAACACGTTAAAAGTATTCACAATATGTTTATATGAATTCTATATGTGTATTACATGTTAATCAGTCTATTAGATTCGAGCTTTTAGGTCAATTTGGCTTTTGTTCAAACTGGCATTTAGCTTGGTCGGTGATTTGAGTCCAGAAGCGCCATTGTGTGATCAAAATCTAAATCTCGCGTCATGTGTAGGTGCCACACCGTTGTGATTTAGCGATGAGATTACAGCAGTTTTTGTTTAAGTATACAGATTTTGTAAATAAATGTTATGTGATGATTTCAGTAGTATTAAACTATAAATGAGCATGTATCAAGTGTTAACTAGTATTAATATAGTTTGATTATGTGAATGGGTAATTCAACCTACACGATGTATGTATTGTTTATATAGATATACAATGTTGGTAATGACTAACTATGTCAATATGGCATATGTATAGGGTATTGATTCAAGTTGTAAGGTTTAGCTTGTGCTAAAGGCAAGTTTTCTAACTTTATTCTTGTAATTGAGCAAGTTTTCTAACTCTATTCTTATAATTGAGCAAGTTCTCTAACTCAAAACTTTATTGTGCGAGTTTAATTTCATTTGGTACATTATTGTTTTCAAATTCAATTACAATTGTTGTAAGTTGATACTTCTACACTTTCGTAGAGCTAGATTGCCTATTATTGAGTAAGTCATTGTATCTAGTTACTCATGACGATACAAGTTCTCTAATCTATTATCTTGTTAATTCAATTACCATTTCAATTCGATTACAATATAATGATGTAAGTTATTTGGAGCAAGTTATTCTTGTATTTAACTTGTGGTTTAGCATGCACAACTATATATGCTATGAATGTTTATTATTCAATTCTAAGTAACCTTGACTTAGTGTTGTTCAAGCAAGGTATGCTATAGTTATTCAAATTGTATGCTATTAGATTATTCCTAATGCATGACTTTAGTTACTATGAATGGTTCAAATCACGATTATTATATAGTATAGTGTTATTGGTCTTATTCAACTACTCCTTAGTTGATATTCGTTGAATTCTCAATTACCTTGAAAGCTTGTCCAAACCAATCTTACTTTGGTGCAGACTTGTATTCTAAATACTGAGATGAACAACTCTTTTAATAGAGGTTTATGCTTAGCGTTGAAATGGTTGTGCACAATACATTGTACGAAGGGTTGATCCCCCTAAATACGTGGAGTCCTTATAGTCTTATGATTTGTTAAAGTTAAAGTTGAAAGATTACTTATAATCATGGACATGATTAGATGGTCATTAGACCCTCGATGAATGTTATAATTTTTAGAAAGTTAATAGAATATATTGTTCGGTTCTATTGAGCCTAATATTGGCAATTGATGTAAAAGTTTAAAGATTTATTTCTTGTTATTTCAAGTGGACCTTGTTTGCTCATTCTTGCACAGAAAATTTCTTCTGACTAAAGTTGAAGCGGGTGGCGTACTAGCACCGATGAAGGAAAAGGAAAGATGAATAAATCTTGAAGACTTGTAATAGTTTTGATAGTTTACTTTCAGACTTTGGTTTAAAGATTGTAATGAAGTTTATTTAAATTTCCGCATTTGAATGATTGTTGTTAAATGTTAGATAACCTGGGAGATTTTTATTTGAGTGTAATCCTGTATGGGCATGTTTTTATTATTCAATTTTATTATAATTGGGTAGTTATAAATGAATATTTTGATTAAGTGAACACCAAATCTGTGGGAACAAAGTACCTGGATTTGGGGGTGTCACAGGTTGGTATCAAAGCTTTAGGTTATGAACCTTAGGTGGGGGGGGGGGAATCCTGAGGAAGTAACCTTTGAAAAGATAGTGGAGATAACTCTTATCGAGTTTTAAGAAAGAAGTAATAAAATACTTATATGCTTATGTGTTTATAGTTTATGTACTCGTGAGTGTCGAGTAGTAATGATTAATAATTAAAAGTTTAAAACTTTGTTGTCAGGATGACTAATGTGGGAGAATCCAGTCGGGGCTAGGAGGAGGGACCTCAAATGCCTATAGAGGAGGAGCCTCGCGACATTCGGTGGTTTTGGGAACAACTACTGCCACGGGAGTCAGCCCCGTTGGTCACAGTAGTTGAGGATGAGGATGATGATGTGGAGACAGACGAGGAGGATCCCGTTGAGTTACCACATGAGGATGATGATGACGAGGACGAGGAGGAAAGGATTCCAGTTAACTCGATAGCAGGCCGTATACACGATGAGGTGCATGACCATAACGTAGAACTTCAGGATACAGTTGAGGAGTTGTAGGAGATAGTAGCTGAACAACAGACTGCAATGACACAAAAAGATGGAGAGATCCGGGGATGCGTGAGGAACGAATGACAAGCGCCGAGGAGAAACTAATCTGGTGAAGGAGAGAAAGAAACAGTTGATCGAGATGGTTCTTTGGCGAAGAACAAGATGAGAGAAGAAGTACGCTAAGAGGCGAAGAGTGAAGATGCATACGAGGAAGCTTATCAATGAACTAGAAGCGATGAAGGAACTCACTGCAGGCGAAAAGGATGAAGATGGAAGAGATGGATAAAGTATTTGACACCGCAATTAATCGAGCTCAAGATCGGGTCATGGGATATCCGATTCAGTTCGAGACGCTGCCATCATATGTACTAGATCGCAGGACAATGTTTCGAGTCATGGAGGAAGAACGTGATAGGGCTAAGAAGTATCTTAATAGAACATCGTAGTTGTTGTACAATGAGTGAAAGGTTAAATAATGTGTTAAGTAACCATGGGATAAGAGAATGATGATGATGTCCTGAAACTTTTGTAGTTCAGGAAAGTAATGTAGTAGCAGTGATGCTATTGTTTTATGTTTTCCAAAAAGGTTTTGAATAAATAAAAGTTGTTATTTTATTCAAAGTGTTATCTGTTATGTGGTTATTTCTTTTATGGAGGCAAGTTAATTAGAAAATACTTAAAGAAGCTGAGTAATAGTCTAATAGATGTTTTGTTTTAACAGAAAATACCTCCCCGACGTGAACCACCCCGATAGAGAAACAATGAAAGAACTACCAATAACGACAATGTTGACGGTAACCCCGTTCAACAACTAGTGACACTCTTGACAGAGCGTTGCGAAATCAACCACAAAACCATGGTACAACGTTTAAGGATTTCAAAGGCGGTTGGACCACACGAATTTCGATGGATCTATGAATCCGATCAAAGCACGACACGGATTATGGAGATAGAAAAAGTATTCGATGTCGCTAGGGTAGGGATGATCGGAAGATCGCTTTTGCAACATTCATGTTGAAAGCGGTAGCTAGTTATTGGTGGCGGTGCCAATAAAACTTCGTGAAGGGCCGAGGTGGCGACACAGGATGGGTTCAAGGAGTTGTTCTTCGAGACGTATTTCCTGGAGAGTTCGAAGAGTCAGCTGTGTAGCGCCCCCAAATAACCGCGGATTCGGTTCGCTATTTCTATAACTGTTGCGGAAGATATAAACATAGATTGTTTATACAGTACACTTTACAAACTATTCCCAAAATCGAATAACCTTAACTTATACACAAATCATAAACTATCTAACACATAACAATACTAATCAAAACTACTTTTACAAATTAGCTGCACATTCTATCCCAAGCTGAACTTGGCATTATCCTTTTCCTGTATCCGAACGCATTCGCCTTATCTGCAATGTTTTATCATGATATAGTAAGGGTGAGCATGAAAGTTGCCCAGCAAGTTTTAAAACAATTTAAAGACATATCATGATTGAAAGAGTCTGAATAATAAGATGGCTATCCTTCACAATGTATTTGTGAATTAGCATGAACAAAATTTTGACTGAACAAGTATTGAACATAAACAATAATATATCTGGACCAACTGGTAATGAAGGTGATCAGCCTTTCATACCTGACTTATACATGCAAGATGTACAGAGTACAATTCAACATGGCAATCAGAGATGATTAACCATAAGTATATCCGAATGAACAACTCTTAGTAGAGTTAAGTAAAAGGAAACTTGCCTGAACCATTGATTACCGTAACGCAATATAATAAGCTTCGTCTGGGATATAATATTAATAATATAAATCTCCAATATTAGAATAATATCATCACAGTATAAAATAACCTAAACACATTACCACATAATCTTATCAGTCTATTATACACATAAGACATATCATCAAGTCAAACTATTGCAGTCCGAGTTGAAACCGGCACAATTCTATCATCCCGACGGTCTAGTCGGATGATTGACGAGTTTAAGTTTAATTAAACTCTACTTAAACACTTAACAATATCACAGATAATTTTCTTATCAGTCAAAACAACTTTCATAGACTTGCAATAATTTTCAGATAATTAATATCATTTATCATGATTTTCCAATCATTTATAACGTATTTAAATAAATTAAATACCACATAATTTTTTAATCATTAATATCTATTTATCATTAAATATTAATGAAAATCATAACATAATATAATAATATAATTATAATATATCACAGTATTTTTAATACCTTAAAATCATATTTATATGAATTTTAAACAATTAAATCTATTATCCGATAATTGATATTAATAATAAAATATCAATATTATCATGGCAAAATATCAAAAGTTATATTTTATAACTCAAAATATTTTTATAATACTTAAATCATTTTTATATGATTTTAAACCATTAACTCTAATTTTCCATAATTATTTAATATATTTATTAAATAAACTAATTACCATTAATAATAAATTATTAATGAATTTCATCACAAAATATCAAAAGTCATTGAAAATAACTTAAAATATTTTCTAACATCATAATATAATTTTTCATGAATTAAAACCATTTTTAAATCATTTATTTAATAATATAATTAAATAAATAAATACCTTTTATATTCCAAAAATACTAAATATTTTTGAAATATACTTAAAATAATTAAAACTATTTTTTGGACTTTAAAATAATTTTTCATAATTTATTATGTATTTTTAATAATTAAAAATCATTTAATACTATTTATTAATTAAAATAATCTATTTTCCGAAATTAACTCATCGCTATAGGTGCCATAGCGCGACAAAACCGTCATTAATGGTGTTTCTTGATCCTTGCTTGAGAAAACACACATCGTCAAATGAAAGGGCTTGGTTTGACCGTGATTAAAAGCAGTGTTCTTGATGTGTTACGGGTTGATTAATGTGTTATGATTGTAATCTTGGATGTAGTACTTACAACTATAAACAACGCTTCATGGCCTTCCCCGCATATTATGATGCAAGATCAAAGCCCGAGAAAAGCTTGTCGTGTGTTACGCGAGAAACTCAAGAAGTAACAAGGGTGCTATTTTTTGTTTGAATCTTAGCATTAGGGCTCGTTTAGTGTTATATAGTGCTTCATTCTTGTAGAAGAGATGTCGGGGCTACAATAATATACCAACAAAGTTAGTCTAACAACAACATATCCATAAGATTCAAAATTGGTCAAATTTCGACAAAAAAGCAGATTATGAACAATGCTGGGTTTTCAGTTATTCTTCCCATTGATTAATTCAACGCTATTTGACCATGAATTTCTAAGATCCTGGTA
Organism: Panax ginseng; assembly: GCA_020205605.1. Lineage (NCBI taxonomy): Eukaryota > Viridiplantae > Streptophyta > Magnoliopsida > Apiales > Araliaceae > Panax > Panax ginseng. The sequence goes on along the minus strand of CM035136.1, from coordinate 49,791,259 downwards.
CAGATCTGGGTACGCTAATGACTTGAAAGTGTAGATATCATGTCATAATACAACCTTAAAGCAACAACATGACCAAATAACATAACAGAAGCAAGATTAAAGGCCTCGAAAGTCGTTGTCAGAATCTGGAAATTCTGGGTTTGCCCAGAAATTAAATTCCTTGTTCGGTCAATGTACTTTGACCGATCATATCTTGTAATCTATGCACGTTCTGACTATGATTCAAGTTTTAGATTAAAGACAACATAGCATACTATAGCTCTAAAACATAAAACAACACTAACACTTAACAGACAATGATCTATGGCCTCTGACATATGGTTGTCAGGCAATTTTTCAAGCATTTCCAGATTTCATAAAAATGCAATTTCGTACACTTTGATGTTATGGATCTGGGATTTAACAACCCAGATCACTAAAAGACATCCTAATACACAACTTTAAACAATCAATTACCAAATATAACATCAAATCATGAAATTTCTAGTTTTAGGGTTTTTACCACTTTCAGCTTTGATTTTGATTACGACTTCTTGAATCTGTTCTTGAAAGGCTATGAACCCATTATGGCTTCTCTCCTCACTCTCTCACACTTCCATTCCGGATTTTTAGAGAGAGGATGGCTTGTGAAAAATGAAAAGTAAAGTGGCCTTTCTCTCTTTTAATTATTGAAAATAATTGAATGCTAAGTTGAAATGGGCGATCTAGGGGCTAGTTTCTTTGGTATTATAGTCCACTTCCAAGTTGGCAATTTTTAAAAGGCGTCAAAAGACAAAATTCCATCGTCGCTAAAATGCACATCAACATGACCACTATTAATGACCGATTCTTAATTAGCGAATCGATTCTTAATCGATATCAACGAATCGAATGGCAAATCCGGTCGCTAAGTCGAGTCAAGATGGGCCATGGCCAAAGTCGACGTGTTTCACGGTCGTGTCAATATCGAATCAATGACCGCACGCTACACCGATATTAAAAAATAAAATAATGAATCTTGTTGCTTTTTGCATAAATCCTAAAAAACTGCACTGCTTTTGTACTGCTTTATCCCAACACACATACACAATAACAAAGATACACAACAATATAAACATCCATCGTCCATCATATAACACATACACTAAACTAGAATATAAACCATTCAAAACCAATATGATTTTGAATAAATATAATAACATTTTAAAAATTGTTTAAGTAATAATATACAAACATCCTAAGAATGAAACAAGTACAAACTTATATTATAACTATAAAACTAATCTAAAGCAGTACTAATCAAGCATCACCGCCTCCTCGATCACCCCGTAATATTAACAAAATAATAAAACAAGTTATAAATATTTACTAACTATGTTAATATTGGTATATTACGACAATATACAACAAATTGATTTTATACCTCGTCGCCATCCCCTGTGTTGTGATGATGTCATTGCCATTGCCATCGCTTCAAATTTACTCCTCAAAGACTCAGAGTTCCCTGTGATGTCCGCCTTCAAAGATCTTCGTAAGATCCCGATTCGATATATAGCTCTCACACACAACCGAGTATGAATAAATTTGGATGGCTAGATGACCGTAGACCGGGTAGAAGAGCAAAGATGAGCCATCAAGGATGGGCGCCGCCGTTGTCCTTGACCTTTAACGTAGTTCTTCTTCACAATGACGCCTCTCCCACAACTCTCGATCGATAGATTTTATCGTGGAGTGCCTTCAGATAGCGCCATTCAATAAACGCTTATAAGTTGTCCCGCATGTCATCATGTTAACAATTAAATAGTTAAAAATAAATTAATTTTGTAAGCATTAATTAAAGATCAAGTTGTTAAAATTTATTACCGCTTATCCGGATAGCCTCAAAGTGCACTCATCACGGTAATACGCATACATCCAAACCAATGGATAGTCAATTTTGAGACCGAGACTCCTATACAAAAATAACACAATATTACTAAGTAAAATGGGATATATTTTCTACAATTCATGATTGAAAACATATTAAAACTTGTAAATACGCACTCGGCAAAGATATATGTCAGAATCGTGAAATATCGCCGCCTCAGATGTTCCTTTTTAGCCTTTTCGCCTTTGGACACACCCGAGGCTCATTGGTGGCGGCATTTTTTCATCTTTTCACCCCTCACTTCTCCATTGGGCACACATCTCAAATTTATATGGATCTGGTGCACCACCAGGCTATGCTCGTGGCATATAATCTTCTCCCGGCCCGATGGTCGATCTCTGGAGATTGTGAATGGCTTTTTGTCGCTCTTATTTATTTGTTATCCTTGGTACGACCACAAGACTTCGCCTGTAATAATGTCTCAATCACCAAGCCTCAAGGCCTCCCATCTATACCTTTTCTCGCAAATAAAACAACAATAATAACATTACTAAAAATTATCCTTTGAATATTATATTAATATAATCATTATAATTAATAAAAACATACCCGAAAATTCAAATTAAATCAGATCCTTATGGGCGAGAGGTGTGTTCATTTACGTAATCACCGGCAGAAAGGCTTCAGAAGCATAATTGTGAAATGCACTTCACAATTTTACTATCTTGAAAATCACTACAATATACAAGAATTTACATTAAAATATATTTATAACAATGAAAATATTAAACCCTTATATATACACGATGTTTAACTTACGTGCTTTCGGAGGAGGACGGATCAGAGATAAGAATGCGATCATCCGGATAGCTTGGCCTTCTAAGACATGATTAGGGGTTCCCACCCAACCCAAGGCTTTTTCAGTCCGCAGTGTTCGTAAGACATCTATAAATAAAAAAATTAGATGTTAGTATGAAATTATGAATGACAATTAATTGTATGAAATAGTTAACTACGATTATCATAAGTGAAAGATACATAAACATGACTCGCAAAATAGTTAACTACAACAACTACAAATGATATAGTTAAGGATATAGAGAACATTCCTATATAGAGAACATAAATGAAAGGTACATAATTATGAACTAAAATACTGAAACATGAACATGAACATAACATAAACATACATTTTGTACAATTATAACTAAACAACTACAAATGATATAGTTAAGGATATAGAGAACATTCCTATATAGAGAATATAAATGAAAGGTACATAATTATGAACTAAACATGAACATGAACATAAACATAAACATACATTTTGTACAATTATAACTACACATACATTTTAATGAAAATCGTTGTCTCATGAGTCGTAATCATTTTGTATAAGTATCGAGATTCATAACCATCTTCTTCGCATTCTCAGTCGTTGTCACCAATAACTCTTCCTCAATATCACCGCTATCCGCACAATAATCGCCTCTTGATCCAATTCATCGTGTTCATCTCCACCTCTAACCGATTACATCATTATTGTCCTCTATATTTATTATAGAGGTCTCAAGCATTTCCTCTCGTAGAAATCCTCGCCTATTACTTGGACATGACTACGCTACGGAGTATGAATTATAACTTGCCAATCAGAAAGCTGCCCTATCCCTTTTCCTAACAGACTAGGAGTATAGTAAACTTGTACCGCTTGAGTTGGTAAACAAAACAAATAGCCTGTTGGAGTACGCAGACCTACGGAGGTCAATATCGACGATTCCATGTCCGCACAACACGATCCCTTTTTCCTCAATCAAACCAACGAAGACTTGAACAAGTGAATATAACCCCATACGTGCGTCTCAGACGACAACTCTCACGATTTCCTCCAACTCCCCATAAAAGGCACGACCAAGCTCATCAGAATAATCTCCTCGACACACACCCGTAGTTCGTTGTTCTTTTACCGCCCATATGCCTTTTGTGTGAAATTCACAACCATTTATTTTGTAACTATCATGGACTTGTCCCCGTCTCGTCCCATAGCTAGACAGACATTAGTCGAATCGCTGATCCTCAACAAAGCCTACAAAAACTCCATCTTATTAAATGAAGTCATAGTTAATATGGAGTATATATATATATATATATATATATATATATATATATATATATATATATATATATATATATATATATATAAACGTTTTAAAATTGAACTTACTTTGTCCTTTAGCCAAAATGCAAAGTTTTTATCCCGATCGATTTGAATATCTTTATCGCTTATGCCGGATGCTTCACTTTTAACTCACATCGTATAATCTATACCATGTTATAAACATTAACATATTGAATAAATTTTCAACTTAAAAGATAAATTATCAAGTTTACATGTGTACTCACAAATTCGCCAATTTCTCAAAGAATCGAGAAGAATGTAAGTATGCAAGCAAAGATGTAATTTTTGCTCGAGAGGAATATGCGCTTCCCTTTTCCATAAGCGCGTACGATGATAGACCAAATACGTAGAGAGCCACCATTTAGTTCAACATTTCCCCATCATCATGTCTCGATACTGATTGGCCTTTGTCAAGACTTCGTCCAAAAATAGTCCGAGACAAACGTAGATATCTCATCGAAATCGATGCCTCACATATCGACCCCTCAACATAAGCTCTATTCTTCACCTTCCTCTTAAGGTTTCCCATCACCCTCTCGAAAGGGTACATCCATCTATATTGAATCGACCCCAACACGAGCTTCATAGGGAAGATGAATTTGCAAATGCTCCATGGAGTCAAAAAATCCAGTGGGAATATTTTTTCCAGCTTTACACGCGATCTCTATGATGTTATTCTCAAGTACAAACATGTCCTTCTCATTCAATGATTTTGAACACAAGTCTTTGAAGAAACGACTAAGATCCGCCAAAGCATCCCATATTGGTTTATCAAGCAGATCCCGAAATGCTATAGGTATGAGTCTCTCCATGAACACACATGATACCACGACTTTTCATTCCTTGCAATTTCCCACCCGTAACACACCTTGCAATGTTCGACGATATCCATCCGGTAGTTTCAGAGACTTAACCCATGTGCACACATCTTCAACTTGCTTTTTGGACAATGTACCTTGCATGCGGTTTGACAATCTTACCATTAGAGATTCATAAAGTTCTAATCTAGACGCTTACAAATATCTTTCATGTCCAAACGCGTTTTATCGCTATCTTTTGTCTTCCCCAGAATATTCATCACAAAGTGTTAAACACATTGTCAAACACATTCTTCTCAATATGCATCACATCTAGATTATGACGAATCAAATTTGTAGACCAATATGGCAGCTCCCCAAAAGATGCTTCTCCGAACCCGCTTATGAGATTCACCAAACCCATTGATTATGTTTGTGACATCAACCTTACTAAATGGGATAACCTAATCTCATCACACGATCTCTCATCTCTCTGTTCTCGGATAATCGCGGCAAGGTGCATATCATTATCTACTTTCCTTTCCTCAAGTGTTCTCTATTTCTTCAAACGGTGATCTACCTAGAAGAACCGACGATGACAAATAAACCAACAAGGCTTTCAATTTTTGATAGATTAAACGACTTTCAGATGCTCCATACAATACGGACAAGCCAACTTCCCGTGTACTCCATCCAAACTAACATACCATAAGTCGGAAGTCACTTATAGTCCACATAACCACGCCTCTAAGGTTGAAATTTGTTTTCATTGCAACATCCCAAGTCCAGACTCCATCCTCCCACAATACCTTCAACTCGCCTATAAGAGGTCTCAAGTAAACATCTAAGTTCTTTCCAGACTCTTAGACCAGAACCACGAGTGAAAGAAACAAGTATGGTCGTTTCATACACATCCAAGGAGGCAAGTTGTACGGAGTAACAATCACAAAGCCAACATGAGTACGGAATAAATTGAGTGGCTAAACCGATTGAAACCATCGCGGACAATCCAAGCCTCACATTTCTAGGTTCCAATGCAAATCCAGATGTGCTAAGTTGAAATCTTTCCAAGCCTTCCCATCTCATGGATGATTTAGTTCTCCATCTTTAGCCGAGATTTCGTGATGCCAACTCATATGTTCAAATTGTTTCAAGACATGTACAATCTTTTTAGTCGATGTGTTATTGGAAAATACCTTAGAATCTTAAACCAGATACTTGATATTTTTGTAGTCACACCTCTTTATTAGGCCTAAACCGATCATGATCGCAAAACGCACCTTGTCAACTGCTCATTTTCCTTATAAAACAACATGCAATCGCTGGGACATGATCGATCTTTTGGTATCCAAGACCCAACTTCTTCACCATTTTCTTACAAAAGTAATAGTTACTGTGTAATTTCTCACCGTCAGCAACATACTCTTTAATGGCATTCAAGAGCGACTCAAAACACTCATGGCTCATGTTGTGGATCACCTCGATGTTAAGTAATGTCGCCATCGCAGCATAATATAGTGTGTTTGGTGCAACCATGCCACAATGGCTCGCTACCCTCGCCTAACAACTTAAAGAAGTCTTTGCATCGTAATTCATAGGTTGCTCTCCGCTTCCTCCCAATCAAAATCGCCCTCAAATATCATCATGAACCATTTCATTCATAATGATGAGTACTATCGCTCAATTGTGTACTTGTGTGATGCCACCATCTCTTCTCCGCCCATGTGCCCACCAAAGATTCTTCGTAATTTCTCATGAACCCGTAAACAAGTAAATGATAGTTTACCATGTCTCTCATTCATATAATTTACATTCTTACACTTCAAACATGGACATCGATTCATGATTTACCATTCATACATTCCGGTGACTATACGATACTCCAAAAACACTTGGCAACCAAATTTAAATTCAAATTTAGAAGACTTATCCGGCACTTCGACTTTCGCTGCGTGCCATCCAACTACTATTCCCAATAGAGGTCCATGATTCCACGATACCTATGTTGACATGAATTATTGTATTCCCTTGTTAGAGATTTACTATTCAAATTTCAATCCCATTTATGATGCTTATAAATACATATAGATGTATATGTATATATATAATATGAAAGTGCATCATATATGATTATTCGGAATCAATAAGGATAAATACCAAAACAACCTAAAGACAATAGATTCCTAGGGGTAAAATATGAATCATCAGATCATGCATGCTCAACATATGCATTGGGACAAGTCTAAATTACTCAATTAATGAAAAAATTTCGATACCTTTCCTTTATAATACGGATTATCCACACGCACGAGTGACATGCATACTGACTATTTGTAGGTATATAAGAGCAACAAGAATGTATAAGAATCTCTTAAACCTTCTTCTTGATCAATTATGGATAAAATTAATTCCTAGTTATGTTTTATGTCATACTCATGTTCAAGTTATTGGATTGGTATAAGTATGATCATATATTGCAACCAAGGTTTCGGGTTAAGCCCTAATGTTCAAGTTATATAGCCATTCGACTTATATATGAAAAAATTCTACAGAGTCTCCCTATAATATGGACTATCCACATGCACGAGGGGCATGCATACTCACCAATTTCAGGCATAATTTAGAGAATCCAATATTAGTAAAGAATAATAAGAAGCCCAAAAATTGTCCCAATTTCAAAGAATATCAACAACAATTTATCTAAATTTCAAAGAACAATATATTCAAAGAAGAATGTTGTATTCAAAATTTTTCCAAATTTCAAAGAATCGTTAGTCAAGAATAAAAAATTATCCAACTTCGTATAATCTCATATTAAAACATGAATCTTTCTAATACCACTAGTAGTATTACGTACTCTGTAGGAAGTAGGAAGAGAAGTTTATAAATTTGGTAGTTATTCTTATATGTCTCCACTACAAAGGCATTAGAATATAAGAGAGGTTAAGGATGGATGGGCGCGCGACCTAATTACACATCGCACTCTATTTCAAGCCCAAGGCCATTTCATTCTGGATTAAATTTTAATAATCATCTACATTTCTGTGCTGTGAGGAGGATTTTAATCCTCCACAGGAAATTTATACCATCGCCGAAAATTTAATCATGTTTTAGTGCTGGATAAGATTAAGAAAAACAAATAATAATAATATATACACACATACATGGACAGATATTTTAATTATGTAATATATACTACTATAAATATTAATTTAATTAATATATAACTACTCGGGAGCAGATATGGGACGAAAAAAAATAAAAATAAATATCATCTCCTCCTCATCTTCATAAATAATATTTGATGATTCTTCATTCTCGATTCTCTTCTCATTCTTCGAAATGACTTAAGAATCACTTTCAGGAGTGGCGAAATTATCATCCCTAGTAGGGTACATGACAACACCAAACAAAGCAAATATAGTTTGGGTATGTGGAAGTTACCACAAAATCGCTACGGATCCGGGTTACCGGCGGTGGTGAAGGCGCTTCTTACCGGTGATGTCAAGGGTGAAGGCGCATGGCCCTTCCTCCTCTCCTCCCCCTACCCTCTTTCTCCTCTTCTTTTCTCCTTTTTTTTTCTTCCTTTTTAACCGACTTCGGGTTTATTGAAATACTCGATCGAGAGATGATCAATAATCGAATCATCGTTTATTGAAATACATCCATGACATTTCCACCCAATATAAATGAACTCGTGACGAATAGGCATCATGCGATTTTAAATGATGTGAAGTATCAACGATCAATGCGTCATTTGATAAGTTTGGTCATTGTTATAGCATTTTCTTGTAGGTCGCAAAACAAGTAAAGCGCCTTTCTCAACATTTCTAAGTTGAAATGGGTGATCTAATTTTTTCTTTGTCGGGTATTATAGAGGTAAAATGAACTCCAATAATTCACCCAAATGGGACAAAAAGGGCATTTTGGTAATTTCACTTAAAATTTCAAGTGGCACTTTAGACATTAGCTACAACCCTTAGGTTTGACTATTAGAGTTTAACCATTAGGGTTTAACCCTTAGGGTTAAAACCTAAGGTTCCCAACAATCAATTTTCTAATATTTCCAATTTCGGTTATAAATCATTATTTTGACAATTAGGATTAAATAATTCCCAATTAAAATTATTGACTTAATTTAATTCAAATTAATTTACTATAACTTAATACATTTAGAGTTCTGACGAAACAATTAGGGTTTTAAACCGTAGAAAATTAGGTTTTCTAAATTATTAGAAAATCTAATTAATCATTAGGGTTTAGGTTGTAATAAAAATATATAAACTTTATATATTGCAATTAAATTCCCAAATTAGGATTATAATATCCGAATTAGGGTTTTAAATCCCTAAAACTAAAATTAGGGTTTGGAATCATTTTTAGGATTTTCTTATAAATTATAAAATTTCTAAATCTAACGTTGACGTTTAAATAATATTAGGGTTTGACTTTGATAAAATTTATCCGTCAACCCTTGACCATCTAACCACATTCTCGTATACATATATACCATAATCACGTAACATATACACATATACCATTAATCCTCGAATAATTCACCAAAAGAAATTTTATATTCTCAAAATTCCTTCCTGAAAATATCAAACACATACACTTATTTTCTGTCTAGGTCTATTATTTGACCTTAAATCAATCATTTAAAATTTTAATAAATTTTCTAAATTCTCGGGTTGTCACATTCACCCCTTCTTCTAAGAATTTCGTCCCCGAAATTCAACTTACACCGTATACCATACACCTTACACCATTCATACATATCATCACATGCTACCCTGGTACATCACTCACAAGAGTAATATTTTAAAATTGTGCTGAGGAATTACATAGACTATTTGTCTGTCATCTTCACAAAGGTTTTATGGAAATTCATCCGTAAACCGTCATAACTTACGGACACAAAGGGTGATTAGCCCGATATGCCTCAGATCGATCAAGTATCTTCTTTGCCGTCGAACAATTTGTTCCTCTTATCCGCCTTAGTCGCACAAAAATTTCTTTCCTCAGTCTTATTGGATTTCGCACCAAAACAATTTGGTTCGGGAAATTTCTTTCAATGAACACTTAGAGTTTTCATAACATTAGTCTAGCTGAATCGAATAGCGTAGACTCAAATCAATAATTCAATTCAATCGAATTATTTAAGTGTAGCCAAACCCCGTTGGCAAATTAAAATTTTTGAAAACATTTTTTGAGAATGACGTCATGATGCCGTCTTCAGTATTAACAGTCCATTTGAGGATTCCGTCATTTGGTGATTTTATCATACTATATCATACCATAGTGGGCTGACGATCCTTAAATCACATCCAACACTAAGTAATACTGCATTGATGACTCCATCATTTTTATCATCTCTGCACCAGGTTCCATGATGCATTGATGATATAAAAATATATTTTGATATTTCAAATCATTTACGTCTAGCTGAAATAAGTAGCATAGACTGTACTTTAAACTGTTTTCAAAAATGATTACGAGTCTACAAAATATTTTTTTTTTTTAAAAGCACAAGGTGCGTATTTAGCTTGATGTCAAAATTTCGAAGTTTAGCATAGCTAGGAGTTTAGGAAAACTTATGTCTCCACTAACAATCATCTGCTTAACAATCTATCTATTCCTATTATTCTCAATACTTCAATTCACACATAACTATACCCAGTTCATCAAACCACACTTATGAGTTCATAAATTGCTACAATCATATGAGTTTAAGAACTTACCCTAGTCAGACCTTTGGCATCCATTCGCTGAGGGGTTCATAACATTTCATATAACTATGAGTCAAGAATATCACATAAGTATAAATTTTAAGAACTCGTACTTAACCTTGTATCCTCTACCTATAACCTATCCATTTGTTATACACACGAGAAAGGAATCACCCTCTCAACACGCATATAGCAAACAGCGCGACATAAACTTTTCAATGATTATCAATACCAGAAACTAAGTGGTTTTTACACCAAGTACAATTCCCCGCCCATACAAGGAATCATACAACTCAGCTGCCGACATGAGTCCTCAATTGAAATCCCCACCTAATCTTAACCCCCTTCTCCATACGAATTTCATTCAATCCGTATTCATAATCCTTTTCTGGATCTGTACCAATTCATAGCACAACTGATACACAACAATCTTGCTGTAAACTTTACAATCATTCGCTTGATCCTTCTCCATACTATAACCTTATCAGATCACGGGGTGATCTCATCGTATATATTACGATTCAATTCTATATCTTGATCGTTTTGTTTTACGATCTTCTATCACTGCACTTTCAGTCTTTTAGGCTCGATCAATTCATCACTACTGTTTAACTTTATTATCAGAGTTAGGGAACTCTTTGTCTTTACAACTCACCGAGATTCATCTTTGAATCTTACTGACACACTAACTCTATGTGAGTAAGATCTTATCCTAATCACTGCGGTTATTAGTCTCAGGTATTCCTACCTAAGCTTCATAACCAACAGCTTTGATACCAACTGTAGCTCCCCGCCCCTCCAAAATCATCATGGATCCTATTTCGCTATTTCTATAATCTGTTGGGAAGATATAAACATAGATTGTTTATACAAAGACACTTTACACACTATTCCCAAAATCGAATAACCTTAACTTATACACAAATCATAAACTATCTAACACATAACAATACTAATCAAAACTACTTTTACAAATTAGCTGCACATTCTATCCCAAGCTGAACTTGGCATTATCCTTTTCCTGTATCCGAACGCATTCGCCTTTATCTCGCAATGTTTATCATGATATATATAGGGTGAGCATGAAAGTTACTTGAATAAGTTTTAAAATAATTTAAAGATATATCATGATTGAAAGAGTCCGAATAATAAGCTGGCTATCCTTCACAATGTATTTGTGAATTAGCATGAACAAAATTTTGACTGAACAAGTATTGAACAGGAACAATAATATATCTGGACCAACTGGTAATGAAGGTGATCAGCCTTTCATACCTGACTTATACATGCAAGATGTACAGAGTACAATTCAACATGGCAATCAGAGATGATTAACCATAAGTATATCCGAATGAACAACTCTTAGTAGAGTTAAGTAAAAGGAAACTTGCCTGAACCATTGATTACCGTAACGCAATATAATAAGCTTCATATGGGACCTAATATTAATAATATAAATCTCCAATATTAGAATAATATCATCACAGTATAAAATAACCTAAACACATTACCACATAATCCTATCAGTCTATTATACACATAAGACATAGCACCAAGTCAAACTATTGCAGTCCGAGTTGAAATCGGCACAATTCTATCATCCCGACGGTCTAGTCGGATGATTGACGAGTTTAAGTTTAATTAAACTCTACTTAAACACTTAAAAATATCACAAATAATTTTCTTATCAGTCAAAACAATTTTCATAGACTTGCAATAATTTTTCAGATAATTAATATCATTTATCATGATTTTCCAATCATTTATAACGTATTTAAATAAATTAAATACCACATAATTTCTTAATCATTAATATCTATTTATCATTAAATATTAATGAAAATCATAACATAATATAATAATATAATTATAATATATCACAAAGATTTTTTAATACCTTAAAATCATATTTATATGATTTTAAACATTTAAATCTATTATCCGATAATTGATATTAATAATAAAATATCAATATTATCATGGCAAAATATCAAAAGTTATATTTTATAACTCAAAATATTTTTATAATACTTAAATCATTTTTATATGATTTTTAAACCATTAACTCTATTTTTCCATAATTATTTAATATATTTATTAAATAAACTAATTACCATTAATAATAAATTATTAATGAATTTCATCACAAAATATCAAAAGTCATTGAAAATAACTTAAAATATTTTCTAACATCATAATATAATTTTTCATGATTTTTCATGAATTAAAACCATTTTTAAATCATTTATTTAATATTATAATTAAATAAATAAATACCTTTTATATTCCAAAAATACTAAATATTTTTGAAATATACTTAAAATAATTAAAAACTATTTTTTGGACTTTAAAATAATTTTTCATAATTTATTATGTATTTTTAATAATTAAAAACCATTTAATACTATTTATTAATTAAAATAATCTATTTTCCGAAATTAACTGTCGCTATAGGTACCATAGGCGACAAAACCGTCGCTAATGATGTTCTTGAACACCGCCGTAAAAACACACTCGTCGATGAGGGGACTTGGTTTGACCATGATTAAAACAGTGTTCTTGATGTGTTCTGGGTTGATTAATGTGTTATGATTGTAGTACCGATGTAGTACTACAACTATAAACAACGTTCATGGCCTTCCTGCATATTAACAGCAAGATCAAAGCCCGAGAAAAGCTTGTCAGGTGTGTTCTGGAGTTTCTGGGTTGCCCAGAAACTCAAGAAGTAACAAGGGTGCTATTTTTCAGCGTTGAATCTTAGCATTCCGGGCTCGTTTAGTGTTATATAGTGCTTCATTCTTGTAGAAGAGATGTTAGGCTACAATAATATACCAACAGGTTAGTCTAAAAACAACATATCCATAAGATTCAAGCTGGTCAAATTTCTGACAAAAAAATAGATTATGAACAATCTGGGTTTTCCAGATTATTCTTCCCGCTGATTGGTCAACGCTATTTGACCATGAATTTCTAAGATCCTGGTACAGATCTGGGTACGCTAATGACTTGAAAGTGTAGATATCATGTCATAATACAACCTTAAAGCAACAACATGACCAAATAACATAACAGAAGCAAGATTAAAGGCCTCGAATGTCGTTATCAGAATCTGGAAATTCTGGGTTTGCCCAGAAATTAAATTTAGTGGTGTTGATCAATGTACTTTGATCGATCATATCTTGTAATCTATGCACGCTTTCGACTATTATTCAAGTTGCATTAAAGACAACATAGCATACTATAGCTCTAAAACATAAAACAACACTAACACTTAACAAACAATGATCTATGGCCTCTGACATATGGTTGTCAGGCCATTTTTCAAGCATTTCCAAATTTCATAAAAATGCAATTTCGTGCACTTTGATGTTATGGATCTGGGATTTAACAACCCAGATCACTAAAAGATATCCTAATACACAACTTTAAACAATCAATTACCAAATATAACATCAAATCATGAAATTTTTAGTTTTAGGGTTTTTACCACTTTCTAGCTTTGATTTTGATTCTGACTTCTTGAATTTGTTCTTGAAAGGCTATGAACTGATTATGGCTTCTCTCCTCACTCTCTTACACTTCCATTCCCGGATTTTTAGAGAGAAGATGGCTTGGTGAAAAATGAAAAGTAAAGTTGGGAGTATGCCTTTCTCTCTTTTTATTATTTCTCCTCTTCTTTTCTCCCTCTTTTTTCTTCTGAGGTGAAATAATTGAATGCTAAAATTGCGTCAATATATGGTCGCAAACAAGTCTAACATTTCCAAAGAAATTTTTGGGTAAAATGAACTTTTTCGGTATTATAGTCCATTTCCAAGTTGGCAATTATCTGATGCAAGATATGGTAAGATTTTCTACTAATAATTCACCAAATGGGACAAAAAAATAATTGGTATTTTGGTAATTTCACTTAAAATTTCAAGGGCACTTTAGATATTAAGCTTTTCTACAACCACTTAGGGTTTGACCACTTAGGGTTTGACCTATTAGGGTTAACCATTAGGGTTAAAAAACCTAAGGTTCCCAACAATCAATTTTCTAATATTTCCAATTTCGGTTTTCTAAATAGAAAATTAATATCTTGTAAATTATAATTGGGATTTTCAAATCATATTCTAATTTTCCCAATTATAAATCATTATTGACAATTAGGATTAAATAATTCCTAATTAAAATTACTAATTTAGCAATTAATTCCATAACTATACATTAGAGTTCTGACGTAACAATTAGGGTTTTAAAACCGTAAAATTAGGGTTTTCTAAATTATTAGAAAATCTAATTAATCATTAGGGTTATCCCTGATTAGGTTGCAATAAAAATATATAAACTTTATATATTGCAATTAAATTCCCAAATTAGGATTATAATATCCGAATTAGGGTTTTAAATCCCTAACCTAAATTAGGGTTTGAGAACCTATTTCTAGGATTTTCTTATAAATTATAAAATTTCTAACCTGAACGTTGATGTTCTAAATAATATTAGGGTTTGACTTTGATAAAATTTATCCGTCAACCTCGACCCTTAACCACATTACGTACATAATACCATAATCATCACATAATCACTTGAATAATTCATCAAACAAATATACCCTTAATTCCTTCCGAAATATATCAAACACACCAAAAAGAAATTTTAAATTCTCATTGAAATTCCTTCCCACAAAAATATCAAAAAACACATACACTTAAATTCAATGAATTTCAGGTCTATTATTTGACCTTAAATCAATCATTTAAGATTTTAATAAATTTTCTAAATTCTCGGCGTTGTCAAAGTTAAATCTGTAGTGTCGTATTATCCCAATCAATGATATAAATGCTTATGTATTATTTGATTCGGGTGCTACTTGTTCGTTTATATCGGATGAATTTGCTAAGAGGTTAGAATTGCCTAGGAAGAACCGAATTTTCCTTTGAACATAGAAATTATGAATAAGAAGTAATCCTGTTAGATTCGTATACAAGAACTCAGAGGTGAACATTAAGGAAAATATTTTGTTGGTAGATTTGATTTCTATTAGACTCAGGGAATTTGATGTAATTTTGGGGTTGGATTTGCTGTTCAAATATGTAGCAGTAATCGATTGTCACAAGAAGTGTGTAAACCTTATGACTGCGTCAAAGGTAGTATTTTATAGTAGCAAGTCGCCTAGACAAATGAAATGTCTGACGACTATGCAGGCCAAGAAATTGTTGAGCCAGGGTTGTGTGGGCTATTTAGCTTACATAGTCAATACTCAGAAGAAGGGTGTGAAACTAGAAGAAATACCGATAGTGAGAGAATTCGAAGACGTGTTTACAGAAGATTTGCCAGGACTTCCGCCTGACAGAGAAATTGAGTTCGTGATCGACTTAGCGCCGGGAACAACACCGATATCGAAGGCCCCGTACAGAATGGCTTCGGTAGAAATGAAGGAATTGATGGTACAGTTGCAAGAGTTGCTAGACAAGAAATATATTCAACCAAGCGTATCGCCGTGGGGAGCGCCAATTTTATTTATTAAGAAGAAGGATGGAACAATGCGTCTTTGCATTGATTATAGAGAGTTAAACAAAGTCACTATTAAGAATAGGTATCCGTTGCCTAGAATAGATGACTTTTTTGATCAGCTGAAGGGTGCTAAATATTTCTCGAAAATTGATTTGAGAAGTGGGTATCACCAATTGAAGGTAAGAATGGAGGATATACCTAGAATCGACATTCGTAACTCTCACATTTTACATTACGAGTTTCTGGGTGATGTCTTTTGGTTTAACTAATGCCCCTGCTGCATTCATGGATTTGATGAACAGGGTGTTTAAACCATTCTTAGACAAGTTTGTAGTGGTATTTATTGATGACATTCTGGTGTATTCCAAAACTCAAGAAGAACACGTGGAACATTTACGTTTGACATTGGAAACATTAAGGAAGGAAAAGTTGTACGCGAAATTCTCTAAGTGCGAATTTTGGCTCGATCGTGTACAATTTTTGGGTCATGTGATTGACAAAGATGGGATTTCAGTGGATCCATCAAAAGTGGAAGCTGTAATCAATTGGGAACAACCAAGAACACCGTCAGAAGTGAGGAGATTCTTGGGACTGGCTGGTTACTATAGAAGATTCATTCAAGATTTTTCTAAGATAGCTACTCTGCTAACAAATTTAATAAGGAAAGCTGTAAAATTCGTTTGGACGGAGAAATGTGAAGAGAGTTTCCAAGATTTGAAGAAGAAGCTAAGTGTGGCACCTGTGTTGACATTACCAGATAATACAGGAAATTTTGTGGTGTATAGTGATGCCTCACACAAAGGGTTGGGTTGTGTTCTTATGCAGAACGACAAAGTTATTGCCTATGCATCAAGACAACTGAAGGATTATGAGAAATGGTATCCGACTCATGATTTGGAATTGGCTGCAGTTGTATTTGCTCTGAAGATATGGAGACACTATCTTTATGGAGAGAACTATGAGATCTACATAGACCACCAAAGTCTGAAGTATATTTTCACTCAGAAGGATTTGAACATGCGTCAAAGAAGGTAGATGGAATTGATAAAAGATTATGATTGGGAAATCTTTTATCATCCGGGCAAAGCAAATGTGGTGGCAGATGCTTTAAGCAGGAAAGGTCGGGAAAATTTGATGCTGATAACAACTTAGGAGGAACTCATTTCAGAAATGACAAAACTGGAGATGGAAATCAAATTTCCAAAAGAATCTGATGAACAACTATTTCATATAGAAGCTGGTCCAACTTTAGTGGACAAAGTGAAGAATGCTCAACTACAAGATGAAGAGTGTGGGAAAATCAAAGAGAATCTGATTGAAGGCGGTGATGTAAAATACAAGGTCGATACCGAAGGATTACTACGGTTCGAGGGAAGAATTTGGGTTCCAGCAGTGCTAGAACTGAAAGACGAAATCTTGACCGAAGCACACAACACAAGATATTCGATTCATCCAGGAGGCACGAAAATGTATCAAGATTTGCGCCGACATTTTTGGTGGCCAAACATGAAAAGGGATGTTGCTGAATGCGTAGCGAAATGCTTGACATGTCAAAGAGTAAAAGCCGAACATCAAAGACCCAGCGGGTTACTTCAACCGTTGGAAATACAGGAATGGAAGTGGGAACACATCACGATGGATTTTGTGGTGGGTCTTCCAACTAATCAGAGAGGATGCGATGCAATTTGGGTGATAGTGGACAGACTGACGAAATCAACGCACTTTCTACCAATAAAGATTAGATTCAATCTTGATCAGTTGGCAAGATTGTACATTAAAGAGATCGTTTTTAGGCATGGAGTGCCAGTATCAATTGTGTCCGATAGAGATCCGCGATTCACATCGAATTTCTGGAAGAGACTACAAGAATGCATGGGGACACAGTTGCGAATGAGTACGGCTTATCATCCACAAACATATGACCAAAGCGAACGAACAATTCAGACATTGGAAGATATGCTTAGAGCATGCGTCATGGACTTTAAAGGAAGTTGGGAAGAACAATTACCGTTGGTGGAATTTTCTTACAACAACAGCTTATCACGCTGAAAGATCGGCATGCCACTTTACGAGGCATTGTACGCAGAAAGTGCGAACTCCATCAGATCGGGATGAAGTCGATGAACGCCAACCGTTAGGACCGTAACTCGGTGCAATAAATTGTCGACGCGTTGTCAAACTCATCAGACAAGATTAGTAGCGACCCAAGACAGCATGTAAAAAGTATGCCGATCAACATGCATAAGATCGTGCATTCGACGTAGGAACTTTTGTATTCCTAAAAGTTTCTCCCTGGAAGGGGAAAATTCATTTCGGTAAAAAGGGAAAGCTAAGCCCGAGGTTTATTGGACCCTTTGAAGTGCTGCGAAGAGTGGGAGAAGTGGCTTACGAGGTAGTTCTACCTCCAGAGTTGGAAAACATTCATAATGTTTTTCACATTTCGGTGTTACGACCATATAAACCCGACTACAAACATGTGATCGAGTACGAACCGTTGCAATTCGAGAAAGATTTATCTTATGAAGAGGTTCTTATCCAGATAGTCGACAAGAAAGAACAAGTGCTCAGGAATAAAGTGATACCTTCTGTGAAGGTGATATGGAGGAACCACAACGCTGAAGAAGCTACGTGGGAACTCGAAGAGAAAATATTGAAAGAATACCCTGAGTTATTTGTTTAATCTGTGTCTTCGATTCTGGAGACAGAATCTTTGTAAGTAGGGAAGAATGTAACGAATGATTTGTTTGAGTTGTGATTCTGAGGACAGAATCCTTGTAAGGAGGGAATGATGTAACATTCCAGAATTTTAAAGTGTAATATTGACTATTTATTAATTTATATAAGTATTTAATGGATATGTTTATTGTTGAATAAATAATTGTTCAATTTGAGTTGATGTGATTTAGTTAATTATTTGTTGAATAAATAATTAAGGAGCTGAGAAAATTAATTGTTATGAGGTTATATACTAATTTAATTTAATAATTAAGTTAGGGAGCTAATAATGATTAAATTAATTATAATATTTTAATTGGAATTTGTGATTAAAATAAGGTGTTAGTTGGATTAAATAAAATTATAATTATAAAGAAATTATAGTTTGTGATAATGATTCATGTGTTCCAAATAAGGCCACCCCAAGCCCTATATATATAGAGGGGTATGCCGCAGGTGTACCTGCAGCTTCCCAGGATGCCCAACATGCCCAGCAATGTGGGTCCCACCGTGTCAAAGTACGTACACTTGGACAACGCGCTGTTCGCTAGGTTGTTCATAACTTTCAATCCGGGAGTCCGATGGAAGCGTGCCATACCATTCCGGAAAGCCCTTTCGGAAAGATACATAATGACATAGGATTTGCCCTTTTTTGATTCCAGGAAGATCGGTCTGTTACCGAAATGGCATTCCTGGGTTTCCGTCAGGTAGTCAGGTGAGCCGTTTTGTGTAGTTTGCTCTCGAAAGTTAAGATATGGTTCTTGTGGGACTTCTATTGAAGTAATTTGAGTTGAAATGTGTAACATTCCAGAATCTTAAAGTGTAATATTAAGTATTTATTAATTTATATAAGTATTTAATGGATATGTTTATTGTTGAATAAATAATTGTTCGATTTGAGTTGATGTAATTTAGTTACTTATTTGTTGAATAAATAATTAAGGAGCTCAGAAAATTAATTGTTATGAGGTTATATACTAATTTAATTGAATAATTAAGTTAGGGAGCGAATAATGATTAAATTAATTATAATATTTTAATTGGAATTTGTGATTAAAATAAGGTGTTAGTTGGATTAAATAAAATTAAAATTATAAAAAAATTATAGTTTTGTGATAATGATTCATGTGTTAAAGTAATTTAATAGATTAGTATTTAAATTGATTAAATTGATTATTTAATTAAATAGAAGTGTGACAAATAACCTTGCTATAAAGGAGTTACTAAAATAAATTAAGGGAGTTTAATTCAGTTTTGCCAAACAAGGCCTAATGCCTATTAAGTCTTTTATCTAATTGTGTTTTACCAAATAAGGCATAAGGATTAATGAGTTATTTTTAGTTAGTTAACCAAACAAGCCTTATGGCTTTTGATTTCAAAAATTGTAACTGATGTCAGTTAAGTTTGTATTATATTATATATTTAATATCTATTATATCCTATATACGTTAGATCTCTAGTACGTAGATAGAGTTAGGGAGAAAAAACAAAACTCAAAGAAGAAGAAGAAGAGAAGAAGAAAAGTGAGAGAGAATTGGAGAGAAGAAGAAGCTTGAGAATCAAAAAGGGTTGGCCATCATCTTCTTCAAACAATGTATCATCTAAACTATTATTGTTGTTCTTTTCAAAGTTATAGTTGTATTCTCTCTCTCCCAATTTTCTCCATGAAAGCTTTGTAGAAGTGGAATTTTGTTATGTATGTGGTTTTATATGATAATCTAGTGTTGTTAAACTATTTTCTTAAGCTATAATTGAGAATAGTCCATGAATTTATATTATGTATATGGTTGTGAAGAAAAACTATTTTTACAGAGAGTTTTTGGGAATATATATTGTGAAGCTTAAAGTAGAAATTGAGAGTTAATTAGTTGTTTAATTGATAAATTGACCATCTAATTTGATAGAGTATGTATAATTATTGATAAAGATACTTTGAATTAATTGTTTTGGTTGAAAAACAAAATTTGCAGTGTTGATTTTCATTGAAATATCAAAAAGTGAGTTTTTATCAAAAACAATGAAATTGGATGTTTTAAATTTGTCGTTTATGTTGTTGTATGGGTAGAAACATGTTAGGAATTCTTGAATAATGTTTACATGAAGTTTTTGTATGAATTGCATGTGAATTAGTCTGTTAGAAACGAGCTTGTAGGCCAAATTGGCTTTTTCTTGTATTGTTAAGTCGTCGCCATCGATTAATTGTAGTTTCACATACAAGCCGCCAAAGAAGAAGATCTGAGGAAAGTAAGCATGAATCATTCATCGCCACCATGTACCATCGCCACGCCGCAACGCTAACCGTAGTTTATTCACCACGCCATGAGCTCATCCTCACGTCATAGTCATGTAATTCACATTGTAAATCTGTGGTAATAAGTCATGAAAGTTAGCGTAATGGTCTCGACAATGTACTTTTTTTACACGAAATTTTAAGAAACACTATGTGATGATAGTAGGACTGTAAAATATTGATTTTAGTATTTCTATACTATGAATAATTATGTTATTAAGGATTAACTTGTGTTATAATTTGATTATGTGATTAAATAATCAAACCTACCTGATGAATGTATTAGTTATGTGATAATGACTAACTATGTCACGATGACATATTTACATAGGATATTGTGATTCGAATTGTTCGGTTTAATCTACGAACAAGGCAAGTTTTCTAATCTATGTAAGGAGGGAATGATGTAACATTCCAGAATTTTAAAGTGTAATGTTAAATATTTATTAATTTATATAAGTATTTAATTGATATGTTTATTATTGAATAAATAATTGTTCAATTTGAGTTGATGTGATTTAGTTAATTATTTGTTGAATAAATAATTAAGGAGCTAAGAAAATTAATTGTTATGAGATTATATACCAATTTAATTTAATAAGTAAGCTAGAGAGCTTATAATGATTTAAATAAATTAAAATATTTTAAATGGGAAATTGTAATTTAAAATATTAGTTGGTTAAATAAAATTATAATTATAAAGAAATTATAGTTTTGTGATAATGATTTATGTGTTAAAGTAATTTAATAGATTAGTATTTTAATTAATTAAATTGATTATTTAATTAAGTAGAAGTGTGACTAATAACCTTGCTATAAAGGAGTTATTAAAATAAATTAAAAGTGTTTAATTTAGTTATGCCAAACATATCTTATTGCATAATAAGTCTTTAATCTAATAGTGTATTATAAAACAAGGTATAAGGATTAATCCATTTGTTTTAGTTAGATTTGCCAAACAAGGTGTAAGGGTTAATGAGTTATTTTAGACGAAAGAATTGGCTTTGACTTCATTATACATCAAGTTATGCGTAAAATACATGAATTACAACACTTGTCTAAAAGTAATATAGACAAGGGTCAGAATACTTGCCTTTAGCGTCTTTTATCGTTAATACAAATTCCCTTTGTGTCTTTAAGGTTTCTACAATACATGATCACATAAACATACCACATTAGGTCGTATATAATCAAGTAAGGTTATTACTATATCTTACCCTTCTTCTCAATCTAATCATGCTTTAGATTGTTTAATATTTGTTACGATTTATCGTTTTACATTGTTCTTACATTTACGTAATCATTCTTCAACTTTTAGTTGTGTTCTAATCATATTTAAGGATGTCATTTTAAGTTAATTAGATAAGTAATTTATTACTACCTAGCTTCTCCTTTCTTTATACCTTTAAGCTTTCTTCTCTGCCTCTTCCCTAGTGTTGGCGTTGCAGTGCCAGCTTCCCTTATATAACTTGCGCTACGGCATAGATTTACAGTGCACAAGTCTCGGCCTCGACGCTGTGGGGCCATCCTTTAAGCCTTGGGCCACGCCGCGACGCCGACCCTATGCCACATACAACTTTGACACGTAATTTCTTATGTGAGATTCTCGGGAACATAACTTCTTCGTTATAAGTCCGAATTGGCTCGTTCAAAGCCGTTAACTCACAAATTACATGCTCTAAGTGTTCATGAAAAAATTTTACATTTTCAAATTC
Organism: Panax ginseng; assembly: GCA_020205605.1. Taxonomy (NCBI): domain Eukaryota; kingdom Viridiplantae; phylum Streptophyta; class Magnoliopsida; order Apiales; family Araliaceae; genus Panax; species Panax ginseng. Next base: position 49,768,495 of record CM035136.1, on the reverse strand, counting down.
GTTAACCCATAATTCACCTTTTAATTCATTTTCAACGAAAACGATAAACATTCGTGAACGTTCAAAGCTCGTTTCTTCGTTCTAAGTCGGAATTTCGTCATTTTTGAGTCTGCAACTCTAGAATGCCAATCGGGACTATACACCATTGAAAACCAACGTTTCCGAGTTCAATGTCAAAATTTGACTTTCATTCCGAGAATTTCATGATTTCGACGATTATCATCTAAACTCTTGAATTCCGCCATAACTTCGTTACTTGAGATTTTTACATCATTCCTGTGACACCCCCAAATCCGGGTACTTCAATTCCACGGGATTTGGTGTTCACTGTACAAATATCATCTATCTATCTACCCATAATAAATGCAAATCATGCAATAGATAGAAATAATAATAAATCTCCCTTATGGGGTTACATCAACTACATAATAAATACAATCCCAAAGTTACTCTAACCTTAAACATCCTGTCTTGGAATCATAAACAATTAAGTCTTAAACAACATCATTAACTTAAGTCTTAAACAAATACATCATCATATAAAACAACAAGTATTCATCACTTGTTAACCTTGCCCTTTGCTTTTACTAGTAGAAGGGTCGGTTCTTTTCGTTCTTATCGCAATGTTATTATTACGCAAGAGTGAGCACAAATGCCCACAAGTATAACAATGAAATAACAAAAAAGATAATAACATGAGAGTGAATCAAAGACATCCGAATAAAAGCTCAACTTTTGAATCAAGAATGAATAACAAGAATCAAAAGATTTCTGAGGGTCATAAGACCTTGAACTATGTCCCAGGTTATCAAGGGTTATACTTGAAACCTTTAATACTCATAAGACAATGGAACTTTTTACTTGTACTTAGGGGGATCAAATTTCTTTAGTACCATACTTGTGCACAATATCTTAACGCTTAACGCATAAGTAAATCCTTTGCAGGGTTGTTCATCTCAATTTGACATTCGAGTCCGCACTAAAGGAAGTTTGGTTTGGATAATTCATCAAGGTTCAAATTTAGAACGCTTATCAACTATGGACTAGTCGAATCAATAAGGGTTCGCTAGTCTAATAAGGTTCAATAATAATGATATTCAAATTGAATAATAATCTCAGGAAGTATACAATAGAACAATTATTGTATAAATGAATCATGCTTTGAAAAGATAATCAATCTTTAATATAACATTTGAACTTGAATAATAGTAATGATAATTTACTCGAGGTAAATAATAAACTTGAACAATAATGACAAGTAGGGTTAGAAACTTGCCTCGTATGTAGGCTAAACGATTACTACTTACGCTCATCACAAATCCTACACACATACCATATGTATTCACGACATTCATTAGTTACATTTTCACTTAATTATTTAATATAAACTCTACTTTATTTAACAAATCATTACCCTTCTAATTTATTTACTTAATTAAATTAGAATATTTTCATTCTCTTACTAATATTACACTCGAATAAATTATTTCATAATAATTTCCATCGAATATTTATTTTATTCCATAAACATCTCAATTAAAATATTTACTTTATTTTATAAATATTTTAATAATAATTTTCATCGAATATTTATTTTATTCCATAAATATCTCAATTAAAATATTTAATTTATTTTATAAATATTTTAATAATAATTTTCATCAAATATTTATTTTATTCCATAATATCTCAATTAAAATATTTAATTTATTTTATAAATATTTTAATAATAATTTTCATCAAATATTTATTTTTATTGTTTTTTTTTTTTTACCGATCAAGAAGTGGTAATGTAGTTTAGTAACGCTACCAAAGCTAGGTTACCAGCTCATTTTCTCAGTAGCTTCGCAGTCATGAACATAATAAGGCCAAATTAGGCCAAAAATCAATCACACGTAAAATTATACATGAATATGGCCATAACTTCCAATTAGTTATTTTTACACCTAATTTAGACTTACCCAATCATTGTAATACATATATAATCATTACTTAACCCATCTAGCATGATTTTTAACAAGTTATAACACATAATTTGCAAAATCAACACATTTACTTCCACGCTCTTGATGTTCTTGAAGGTTTTGAAAATAAAAAAATAAAATTATCACTACTTGATTCGTTATAACAATCGAATCCGCTTATTTAAACTTTGGTCTCTTCAGATCAACATGCATAACAACATACGAAATGTAAAATTTAGGATAATATACGCTCAATACATGAAATATCACGATAAGGCCATATGGCCAAAACCCAAACTTTGTAAATTTTGAAATAGCAATTCATAGTATTATGAAACTGATGACATGATAATTCACATAATATATATATATATAATCAAATACGATTTGATATATCTTAACCCATATATAAACTCATAATCAAACCCTTTTTCAATTACGTAGATTTTACAAAATATATGAAAGCCATTTTTATAAAAACTAAATGACGTAACTTTAAAATTTGGGAAGAAGGATTACCCTTGAATACTCGCTTAGATTACACAGGTGACAACAATTCCCAATTTCTCACACTTCTTCACCTTTAATCACAAAGATTCGCAATCTCTCTCAAAGTTCTCAAACTCTCTCTACCTCTCTCGCTTCCGCACTTAGAATAATAATAATAATAAAAGAAGACGTAATATAACAGAGGGAGAAGAGAACTGATGCGCGTAATGGTCAATTAACCCAAACATGGGTAACTGCATCCAACCACTACTAGGGCCTTATTTGGCAACCCTTAATTGATTCAAAGTCATTTAATTTAATAAAGCTTTATCATATAGTTTGAAAATGTCACACTCCTTATAAAATAAATCCAATATTTTATTTAATATATTTTAAATAAAATATAATAATTTCTCATAAATTCACATAGTCACATAAATAATTTTCGCATTAATAAATAATGTTAAATTATTAATCTCTAATTAATAATTAAATTAATTAAAATACCAATATGCTTATTAAATATTTCTTTTAATACAATAAGCTCATATAATCACATACTTTGATAATAAAACTCTCTACATTAATTTAATAAATGTAACACATATAATTAAATTAATCTACCACAATTGCGTCAATTAGTTATTTAATCTAATAATGAAATCATCGAAAAATATTTATTTAATTCAATAAATATTAAATTTAATTACAAAATTCTCATTCGTCACAGTTCCAAATTGATTCATTCCATTGTCACAACATGTACGATCTAAATCTACAAATGATGGTGTTAAACTTGTCCATCAACAACATAATATGATTCTTCCATGAATGTCAATGGTCTAAAGCTTTTATACTTTGGATTTCACTTCACATGGATTATTAAAGTTAAAGTTCTCTAACAACCATCCTTATTCCTTCTTATCATACATACTCCATAAATCCTCACTTATCTAACAAAATACAATTGAAGAGAATAAGATTAATGGTCAAGAGGCTTACCCTTGATGATCACTTGATTCTTCTTCTTGCTTCTTGAATTATGAAAGACTAACTTTTCTAACTTTTTCTCTCTACTAAATAAGCACTTATAAAGTTGGTGGAAATCTAATAAGTGAAAATGATCTAGCACTCCTTCTATTTATAGGATTTCCAAAGCTAGGGTAGTTTAGTCATTAAACCATCCCACCTCCTTTGTTAACCTCCTTACTATTCATAACTTGGCCATCACTTATCTTATCCTTTTTTTGCTCACCAAGATCACCCATGTGATCGTGGGGTCCATATGGGTTGCCCCATAGGTCATCCTCACCCATTGGATCGATCCACGGATTCGATTCTTAATTTGGTCTTTAAGTTTAATTAACTTTTACTCTAATATTTGGGCTAGCATTTAACAAACATTGGGTTTTAACATTAATAAGCATTGGGCTTTATCATAATTCCAATTGGAATTTACAACTTTCTCCCACATCCTACAAGTCCAATACACTTGGCTCAAATCCTTATAATGTATTGTCTACGTATCATCCTCGTATACTAACTCGTATAATTATTCAACATATACGACATACCATTATTCATACATACTCGTATAATACCTCGAATCATACTCGTATTCATTACTTCATACAATACTTGTGTATCATACGATCATCATTTAACTCGTTAATGTTTCACTTTTCCTAACGTTATCTAATTAAGTCCACAGGTGAAAAATTGCATTTGCCATACGTGAATTATTATTACATAATCCATTTTCCCTTGATATTATATAATTACGTATTTCTCGGAAGTTCAAAAATAATTCCCAAGCAGAAAACTGTGAATAGTGTTTTTCGGAAAATTTCTCGGAAAGCTTATATTTTCGTCTTGGAAATTCAAACACTTTAATTCCCTAACGTAGCCAAAATACTATGACATTCTGACATATCTAGGTTATAGAATGACATTAATCTTGCTAACACATAATAATAACATATAATATAATTTTATTCATTATTTAAGCACTAAATAGTCATATTTATCGGCGGCGTTGGCACTACCAAATTTCTGTATGTCAAAAGCTCGAGTGGGTGGTGATGAACCTGAACCTTCGCCTCGTTGGTGCTTGGATGGTGTTTTCGGTGCCATGACAGTCAATCACAAAATTCCCCCAAACTTGTGTTAAGCAATTTGTCGAATACTTGGTGTGCACACTGCCAAACTACCCAAACTGACAAACTTGAATTCCAAAGTGTACTAGTTTCTTACCCACTGATTTCCCCTTGTGTTGATGATGAATTTGCAGTATTGGCCCTTAATTTGAAGTTTCCCCAAACTTGTTCTCTGCAGACCCAAAATTTGTGAACCCCACTGATTTCCCCTTAAGTTTGATGATCTTGTTGTAGTGGGTGATTCCAATTGAAGTATTTCCCTTTCTTTGTTACTCTCAAATTTGAACTTAGTAAACCCTAACTTGCTGTGGCTTGAAATCCAAAAATTGGTGTAGAGGTGATGTAGGTAGGCTTTGGGTTTATATAAAGAATGATGTTGTGTGCAACTTCGTGGGTTAATTGAAATGAAAAATGAGGAGTTCGTGGGGAAGAAAGTGGTTTGAGGGTCCAGTTGTGGAAGGACAGAAGTGGGGAAGTGAAAGAGATTAAGTCAAAATTTGTTGAAATTATTTTGATATGACTCTCGTACCCCCACCGGTGCAGGGGGTATTTTTACTAAAAGGGCCCGCCAGGGTAGGCATGAGCAGAGAACCCCCCTCCCCCCGTCGGGGCGGAGGTCTAGTTTGCAGAGGACTTTGATTTTTTGGTTTCCTCTCCTTGCACGCATGTCCAATGGCATCCTAAGTACCTGAAACACATTAAAACACTAAATATGAGCCAACATCATTAATATTGAGCAAGTGTGATCGACTTTAATAAAAAATAGAACTAACTAACTAAGAATTATACATGAATTGTGACGCCCCCAAAACAGGTATACATCACCTATTCTGAGTCGCCAAATACATGGTACAGAATACAAATACAACTTAATTATACAACCGTCGTGTAAAGTACGACAAAACATAAGTTGTGAGTTTTAATACAAATATTTTCGTCTCGACAATATACAAACTCAAATTCAATATTATTACATTTATTTTCCCACTATTTCATTGAATAGTGAGGACTACTAATGCTATCATCTGGTCCGTCACTCCGTTCCCCGACTAGTCCCTGCTACGTTCTCATTTCCTGAAGAGAATAATGAAGGTAAAAGGGTGAGCTCAAATAGCCCAGTAGGAAATATTATGACCAAGATAATGCAGAATAAATTATCATTAGCCTTAAACAGTGTTAAACTGATACAATATAACAGACATCAAGTTTAACTGCAGTAGAACAAGCAATCCATTAAAAGAGTCAAGTAGAGAATAAAATCTACTATCTTTTATGATTTAAAAGGGTTTTCATCACTTTTATCGCTGGGACTCAGCTTAATAAATAATCCACATCATCGAATCACCCTTACACTACGGCCAAGGATATTCTTTAGTATCACGACCACAATTATCCATGCACTACGGGCCAAGAATATTTGTGTATTCATTAATGGTCATGATCATGCCAACAACTGTCCATCAATGCACTATGGGCCAATGAAGACTTTTACCACATAATTTGTAACATTACGGTCATGATTATACCGAATAATCCCTGGTCATAATCATACCATGTCCATCTATACACTACAAGCCACAAATGACTTTCAACATAATATAAACATGAGGATGATGACAATGATATAAGAATTCAATAAAACAAGTTCAAGAATTAATTTATCCAGGAACCAATAACGTCCAAATTGTCAACATGATATTGCTTTGTAGAGTAAATTCAAGAATGCTCAGAAGAATATTTCAATGAAAAGATACTGGATGAAGCACAAATATCAAGGATATTTCACTAATTTCATGGAGTATAGAAGTCAAAACTTTAACCAACTGAGTATAATAAAGAATGGAATAACAAAAGAAATCACCAGGCCTGCGATAGACCGCACAGCAAGTTATTTATTCCAATGTAATAATAAATAATGGAATCAGTCCTGTAAAATGCATGCATGTAATATTCCAATGAGAATAATAAAGACGAAATCAGTCTCGTAAAATGCATGTGATAAGATATTCCAACAGAATAATAAAGATTTTAACCAGTCCCAAGCGTAGAACGCATGAACATGATGTTCCAATGAATGATAAATAATGGAACCAGTCCGTAAAAAGCACAGATGTGATGTTCCAACAGAATGATAAAGAATGGAATAACAGAAGAATTTCACCAAGTATAGGGTAGTGTTGCCTCTTTTTTACCACTAACAAAATAGCTCTAACTCATGCAAGCATACATGCGTCAACAAGTAATATAGAGCAAGTAAAGTATCGATCCAACATAGAAAGTTGTTTAACTTAAACTACTATTCATTAATTAAATCACTATATTTATATGCTCACACTATGGATTAAACTTGGTTGGTTCTTGAATTACAATTAACAACTAAAACAATATAAACGATATAATAAATAATATTGGAACTAATGGGATTCTAACTTCATTCACTGTTTCATTCAATCACCACCATCATACCTGACTTGTTCAAATATCATAGGAGAGTAGCCAAGAGCACTAAAAGAGTATTAGCCATTTTTCAATGCACTAAGACCTACTTACACAGCATCCACAGATGATAGACTCTATGTAATCATCAATATAACTAACATCACTATATGTCTATGTGAAATTGCAATTATATTGATTTTAAGTTCAAGCTCTTATCTTAACTTATACGGTGAAATAGTATATGTCTATCTGGTTCACGAAATACATAAGCCATATAACACAACCTTATATACGTATACTATCATGATTACAGTCCATATTTGCATGTTCATTGTCAATTCCATACAAATACTGAAACGAATGGTGATCAAGCATTCATGTATGCAAAACCATCATGACAGACACCCCATATAATATGCAAAACAACCCAGCATTTAAGTGTGTAATCAAACTACATAATAAAATTCGTTAGAATCCCATAATGGAGTTTAGTTCATGATTGAACCAAAAGCCATTATGGGATCAAAGTTAAACATGATCAATAGGTAATAATTGAAAGATGAAAGATGAAACTATCAAACCCAATTGCTGAATACATATCAATATTCAATCCTCATAAGATTCCAGCAAAAACTAATATTCATAATCCGCTCTCGTAGAGAAAATTCCATGTAGGAATAGAAAAGTAGAGTTATAGCTTCCTTCTACATTGGAATCCTCTCTAGAGAGTAAAAACCCTAATTTTGATGTAAAGATACGTGAAAAACTAATAAAATGTTGAAATATATCCCTGACACCAGCCAGGAATCGTTTTAAATCAAAATACAACCTTTAAAATTTGGAAATAAAATAAAATACATCAAGAAGATCGAGACATCGCATGCCGCTGCTTCTTCCAAGATGAAAGTCTCGCTACCATGAGACTTGCGCAAAGAGGTTCAGATAGTTATCGATCTCAGACGCAAGTGTGCACTCCATAGGCTTGTCTTTCTCGCGGCCGCGAGACTTGCAGTAGCATCCAAGATCTGGCTGGGTAATCGCGTGGGCACGCGTCCTCAAGGCTATTTTGCCGCGCGGCCTCGCAGCTTGCAATCTGCAGATCCCGGTTCCTGTTTTCCTACTGCTGCTGCTACTTGCTCCGTCATGCTCTATCTCCTTGCATCAATGCACCTTCATGCCATGCATATCCCATCCTTCTACCTTGTTTGAAGCATCCATTTGCCTTATGCTCCATAACACCACTAAAATAGGTCGATTCATGCACTTATTCACCAAAAGGAGTTTTAAGAACGTGCAATGCAAATTAACATGAAATGTAGCTAAAACAAATTAAAATGTACTTGAGATGGGCATAATTCGTATGAATTGGTACTTCATAAGTAGGTAAAAATCCTACTTATCAAATACCCCCAAACTTGAACCATTGCTTGCCCTCAAGCAATGCATACTAATGATTAATGAATGATGCAAATACATTACTATGAACTTAATTCTCACATTGTCCCAACCATTATAGACATTCAGTCCAATTTGCCTCAGCGAAGTTTTTCTAGATTTGAGAATACAAATTCAAACCAAACTACATGCATAATGTCATATACTCAAATAATTCACCAATGCTATACAGATGCTATGTGTGTTGTGTTGTGTTCGCCCAGTACTTGATTTAGATGTAGAATGCTCATGCTATCTTTCTCAAACCAAAACAAATATAGCGTCAATCAAGACTTATGTTTATATATGCGACTTGAACTATTCCAACATTTTAAAATAAACTAAGGTTCAACAATGAGTTTATCTACTTTATTCTATTCACGAGGGCGAATTTGCTCTTTCTCGTGGTGTTTATTGCTATTTTTCTATTCTTTCTTTTTCTACATGACTGTGCAATGTCTTACTCCATTAGGCACACTCCTACCCCTTAGCGAGATTTCGACCAACGACTCCCAGACCATGAAGACCTTAGGGCGCTAGGTGTAGAGACAATCCCCTCGGGCGTACTAACTCAAGTAGTCAGGGCCCCGAAATAAGACTAGCCATGCTATTTCTACTTCTCTTCTCTTTTTTTCTTTTTTTTTTAAACACAGATACCCATGTTTTCCTAGAGTTTAAAAATCGATGTTTTATACAGTATCAAAGCCACTTTTCACATATTTCTCTTTTTAACACTACATTTTTTTGTCGAGCAAAACACACGTGTTTTTTATACCTACAAGTACTTGTGAACCCATTTGTGCAAACCAAGAGCATGTATACAACATTATGAATTTTGTTGTATAAAACGTTATAACTCAGCTCATGTTATCCAAAATATTCAAAATTCATTTAAAAACTTCACTCTCATCATTGGCTAGACAAAAAATGTTTTTCTTCTAAACGGCAAGAACTGTGAGGTAAGCAACATGTAACTATGTGCTAAAATGTAAAACTAAACATGCACATAAAAATTAAACTAATCATGCAAAACTATATGAATTATGTAAAACTAATAATAATAAAAATACTAACTACTACCTAATACCCCCAAACTTAAAATATTCAATGTCCCAATTGAATGAAGGTAAAAGTTGTGAAAACTCCCCTAATTATCGGTGGTACCACCCTCCCACGTAAGTGAGTCCAAAGGGTGGATATGGTGTCATGGTTCCAAATCGAGGCCATTCTTGTGTTGTTCCTTTATTACAAGAACGCTTCATTTAGAGCCCTTGTGAGTCCAGTCGCAAATGTGCCCAAATTGTCATACATGGCATCGACCTTGCGCTCCAACCTTCGGAGCTGTCAATCGCCATTGGTGGCACGCGCGTGGATGGACGGGCCCGCTTCGTCTGTTTGTGGGGGTTATTGTTGTTCTAAAAAAATAGGATGAAGGATGAATCCTAGTCCGCATGGATGCGGTACACCACCTGCCCAGTCTTTGAACTTTTCGATCGTGGCATGAGTAATGTCTTGGCTTGGGTATTGCATCTGCTCATTTCCCCAGTTGCATCCCTGATTAGCACAAAGCATGGCTACCACGGATGCGTGTGGAATGCTCCCAATCGTTGTTCCCTGTAAATAGCTCAGCATATTCTCGTGAATGAGATGACCAATGTCAATGTAATTTTTGGTGATTATGCCCCATAGAAGACGTGCCCTCTCAGCTGATATTTCGTGTTGATGGGCGGAAGGCAAGAGCATGGCACATATGAACAAGCTCCATGCTTTTGCATAACGATTTAGTGCTGCAGCTGGGAATAACCGCGGCTGTGTTGTGCCAACTTTATACGTCCATTTTGTACCCGGCACACATAACTCTGCAATGATCAGCTCCATGTCGGTCTCTAAATGAGCGCCGGTTATCCAATTTTGAAAATTGATCGAATACTACGGGGCCTGCAATTTACCTCGTTACCCCTAACAAGAGATATTCCGCTCATAGTAACCTTGGCATTGGCATAGAATTCACAGACTATGCTCATAGGACTGGGTATTGGAGTCGACGTTAGTCCACCCCAACCCTATCTCAAATCATGGCGCACAACTGACCATCCTGACTTGCCGGCTTGAATCCTCGCTCCTTGATGAATGTTTTTGCTACAATGCGGTAATACTTTTGTTAAGCTTTCAAATTAAGGAATTTTTCGTGATCCACAATGTTAGCCTCTTGACTGCCCGTAGAGGATGAAGAAGACGACGTGATAGATCGTGATCGCTTAGGCCCCATTTGTATTTACTAGTAATTACATAGATTATATGTTTGGGTAAGAAAAAAAGCTTGAAATTGATAGCTCTCACACTTGTTTCTGCACTCCCACATAGAAACCCTAGCTTTATAGCACTCGTGGAGACATTCAGGAGATATGGACTTTGAATGAGGAAAGAATCGTGGCTGATTGATTGAGAGATGTACGACACGAAATTGTAACTGATGAAGAGATAGCGACGTGGGTTATGGAAAGGGAGAGAACTTTGCTTCTGTTGATATCCAAATGAGAGTCCAAATGGTCCCCAACTCTATTTTAAACCAAATGATCTGTTTTAACTTTATCGCACAAGCGTATCATCATGAGCTTGTTGACTAAGCTGGGCATGCGGGCGCGAGACTTGCAGAAACATTTGGTGGGTTTCTTATCTGGACGCGCAATCGCGAGATTTTCTCCTTCCTGGGTCGCGCGGCCGCGAGCTTGAAGACTATTAACTATATCAGCTTGACGCGCGGGCGCACAATTTTTATGCCACTTATGACCCGCGGCCACGCGATGTTCAGTTCCACTCTGCCTATCAATGATGCTGTCCAGTGATGGTTCCTGCATAGATATTAATGTACCATGTTAAGGCATAACTTAGTGATTTCATATTACTAACAGCGTGCAAGCATTCTCACAGCCATTCTTGTTACAATTTTACTCATGAATAATAGTATCCAATTAAAAAGTAGTTTGATATAACTACTGAAATAACTCAAAATGAAATATTAAAAACTAAGCAAGGGAGAGAATAATAATTGGTTGCCTCCCATTCAGCGCTAAGTTATAGTCAATTAGCTTGACTGTCTCTGACTTCAAGTCACCGTTGGAATTGCGGTGCTTTCCTTCGTGTTCTTTGCACCCTGAAATTTTATGACCTCATCTTCCGTTAATTGCTTTCCTTCAAATCTGCATTTTTACCCATTGCACATATCAATGGTCCATAATCCCTGGATTTCTGTACTTCATCCTATAGGCACCAGTTCACCACGTCAACTAGAAATCACTCTTCTTCATCCGTTGGTAAATTGATTGCTTTAAAGACGTTGAAAGTAATCTCTTGATCCTGGACACACATAGTAAGTTCACCTTTCTGCACATCTATTGACGTTCTGCCTGTGGCCAAAAATGACCTTCCCAATATTATTGGTATGCTTTTGTCCTCCTCGTAGTCTAAAATGATGAAGTCAGCTGGGAAAATAAACTTGTCCACCTTAACCAACACATATTATGTAGTCTAAAAGGGTGAGCTCAACTAGCCCAGTAGGAAATATTATGACCACGATAATGCAGAATAAATTATCATTAGCCTTAAACAGTGTTAAACTGATACAATATAACAAACATCAAGTTTAACTGCAACAGAACAAGCAATCCATTAAAAGAGTCAAGTAGAGAATAAAATCTACTATCTTTTATGATTTAAAAGGTTTTTCATCACTTTTATCGCTGGGACTCAGCTTAATAAATAATCCACATCATCGAATCACCCATACACTACGGCCAAAGATATTCTTTAGTATCACGACCACAATTATCCATGCACTACGGGCCATGAATATTTGTGTATTCATTAATGGTCATGATCATGCCAACAACTGTCCATCAATACACTACGGGCCAATGAGGACTTTTACCACATCATTTGTAACATTACGGTCATGATTATACCGAATAATCCCTGGTCATAATCATACCAAGTCCATCTATGCACTAAAGGCCACAGATGACTTTCAACATAATATAAACATGAGGATGATGACAATGATATAAGAATTCAATAAAACAAGTTCAAGAATTAATTTATCCAGGAACCAATAACGTCCAAATTGTCAACATGATACTGCTTTGTAGAGTAAAATTCAAGAATGCTCAGAAGAATATTTCAATGAAAAGATACTAGATGAAGCGCAAATATCAAGGATATTCCACTAATTTCATGGAGTATAGAAGTCAAAACTTTAACCAACTGGGTATAATAAAGAATGGAATAACAAAAGAAATCACCAGGTCTGCGATTGACCGCATGCATGAGTTAATTCAATGTAATAATAAATAATCGGAATCAGTCCGCACAGAAACGCACGCATGTGATATTCCAACCTAATAATAAAGACGGAATCGTCCTACAGAAATGCATGTACAAGATATTCCAATGTAATAATAAAGATTTTAACCGGTCCCATGCGAGAAACGTATAGATGTGATATTCCAACAGAATGATAAATAATGGAACCAAGTCATGTGTAAAAGCACAGACAGTATGTTCCAACATAATGATAAAGAATGGAATAACAGAAGAATTTCATCAAGTATAGGGTAGCCCGCGTATACAGGTTATTCCATTAGAATAATAAAGAATAGAATAACAGAAGTTCTCTTCATGGATAAGAAAGAACTAATACTCCCTACCTTAGAAGAAACTGGATATAGAAGTGGTGAAGTAGCAGAATACTTTTCTTCTTTCTCTTTATAATTTCTCTCTATAATAATTGCTCTATAGCTTTAGTGAATTGGTGAGAAATGAAGGAAGAATGAGCTTCTATTTATAGGAAAATATAGTTTCGATAATTACACGTTTTGGGGCTCAAAATATTACAGTATAATACCTTCCTCTTTTTCTTCATTTTTACTTTAGTCCTGCAAGTATTAACAAACTTGCACCACCTCCCCTAATAGTAAATAATGTGAATTAATAGTTCATTCATGTGACTCAATAGTATAATCATGTAAAAAAACTAATTACAGTATAGTACCTTCAACTATACCTCCATTTTTAACTTAGTCATACAAGTATTATCAATCTTGCACCAACTCCCCTAATAGTACAAGAATTTGATTCAATAGTACACACATGTGAACAAATAGTTATATAAACATGTGAATTAATAGCAATTAATTGCTCATTTATCCGATAAATTACCCGATTTATCAATATAACCCCTGCACATCAATTATCATCTAATAGATGTCGATTTCCACTAACACTAATAATCCCAACACAATGGAACTATCAAAATTCATTTTAATGAACACAACTTATTCATCATTAATATTATAACTCACAATATTTAACAAACCGTGTCGCTCCCAAGAAAGAGGGGCTTTCCGATAAGGATTTCTCCTTATTAGGCACGCAATTAGGTGACCAAACCTCTCCTTGATGTAACTTCTAGACATTGTCAATATTGTAAATAATAATATGAATAACTTTGTCGTCTCAATTATTGATTTAATAATAATAAATATTATGCAGATGATATTGTGACAATAATTGAATCAATAATATAAGAGATATGATGCAGCAATTACTGTAGCAATAATTGAGTATAACTTAGTGACTTCTCACATAAGCATCAATAATCAATACCGTGTGCTATGCAACCACGCGTATTACTGTACTTTTACTACCGGGTAGTTCAACAGTTTTAACGGTAACACTTTCGTCGATATTTTCATAAAGTATTTTTGTCGTTTTCTCAATCCGACAATAATTCTGTTGTGGGGGTCCACCAATGATTGTGCCGTTGTACGAATATTCCCTGTTAAAACGAATATTTCTCGACCAATCGAATATTATATAAGAACTTACGTACTTTGTAAAACTTGTAAATAATACCCACAACTATAACATTATATCAAATCCACATCATAATATTCAAAAATATATTTTGAAAAAAATAACTCTTTATTCAAAAAGTTGTGGTCTTACATGAATGATCTATGCACTCCTAGAATTATGAAATAAGCTATGACATGAATAACATAACATTAAAATATGTAAATTTAAAGAAAATTGGGTTGCCTCCCAATGAGCGCTTGTTTTTGAGTCTTTCAGTCTGATTACTCCCTGATCATGGCGCACCGACAAGTGTGATCGCGGTGGCTTCATTGTCGTTGTCACCACCCTAGTATTGCTTTAACTGTTCACCGTTGATTTTGAATGTCCTTGTGACAAACGAGATTTTGTAATTTAATTTGAATATTTATTGAATTAAATAAATATTTTTTCGATAATTTAAATATTGGATTAAATAATTAATTGATGAATTTGTGGTAGATTAATTTAATTATATGTGTTATATTGATTAAATTAATGTGGGGACTTTTATTATGTATTTAAGTGAGCTTATTGAATTAAATGAATTATTTAATAAGCATAATGTTATTTTAATTAATTTAATAATTAATTAAAGATTTAATAATTTGACATAATTAATAAATGAGAAATTTAATTATATGACTATGTGAATTAATGATAAATTATTATATTTTATTTAAATTAAATTAAATACGATATTTGATTTATTGTTTAATTGGGTGTGACATTATGAAACTATATTATAAGAGATTTATTACATTAAATGGAAAGAACCTTCTAAGTAATAGCCAAACAAGGCACTAGAGTTGGGAGCAGTTAAACCACGTATGGATTAACTAACCACAACTGTGCACATTAATCAGTGTGGTTTCTCTTACGCATTTCATTTATCAGACTTAACTTAGAAAATTCAAAGAGAGTTAGAGAGAATTTAAGGGAAATTGTGTGATTGAAGAAGAATATGAAAGGGATTTCATCTCCTACTAATCTACACTGCTAGGTAATCTCTTTAACCAAACCTTATTACATTCTTATACTTTGTAAAAGAAAAAGCTATCTCTAAGTCTTCTGTGATTGAAGAAATTTGCAATTTATGAATATAGGATGTGATGTATATGTTAGTTTATGTTTATAATATGTGTATACCATATATTTATGTGTTTAAAGTAATTGGTTTCATATAATCTTACTAAAATCAGAGTTTTCCATTAATAGGTATTTTAAGTTCTCTTTAAAACAAAAATTGAGGGATTAATGCATGAATTGTTGTTTAACTTAAAAATTTAACAGTAGATTATGTTAGCACATGTCAAAACGAAGGAAACAAACTTTGAATGGACAGATTCGGTGTTATAACGAACCCGTAATGTCAATTTTCCTGTTTCATGTTCAATATTTTCAAAAATACCAAGAACAGTGAAATTTTATGGTTTGATTCAAGTAATTGTATGTTTTAACTTGTAAAATCATGCTACAGAGGTTGGGTAGGGATCATGTACGAATTCTAGTGTCTGGGTATACTTAAATTCATGTGTGAATAATGTAATTGGTCATGATCTGTGTTCCTCGCGAATCTCAGAATCAGAAACGGGCATGTCAGTCGCAATACGAACCCAATGCTCAAGGATCACAACCAGAAGCGCCATGCATCAAGTCAAGATCGCCAAAGCTTACGCCATACGTCGAGGTTGGATAGAAGAAATAGTGGCCTACTACTATGCAGTTGTCCAAGATTGAACATTTTAATTGTTTTATTTTAAGGAATGTAATAGCAACCTAATCTAATGAACATAAAGATGTGTTAGACATATAATGAAATGTTAAAATATTCTTCACATATCAATGAGGTGATTACATGTTTGATTTATTTGTTGAACGCGTAGTTAACTTTTCGTTCATGAAGTCTAATATTATGAGAAAACAAGTGTTGTAATTTGATTAGTATAATCATTATCAGAGTTTAGACAAAAGAGAATGAACTTGTGATGCTAATTATGTTATAATTGACTGGTATTGTGAATGTAAATGGTATATAGGATTAAATCAAGGAGCGTGTATGATTAATGTATAACCTACGCACGAGGCAAATTTCCTAACCCTACTTGTTATCGTTATACAAGTTTCTATACCTTACCTCTTTATATAGAGCAAATTTTTATTATTTATTGATCAAGTTCAATATGTTATATTAAAGGTTATCAATCTTTTAAAGCATGATTCTTATTATACAATACTTATTCCATTGTATACCTCTTGAGTTTATTAATTAATTTGAATATCAGTTATTGTTGAACCTTATAAGACTAGCGAACCCTTATTAATTCGACTAGTCCATAGTTGATGAACGTTCTGAATTTCAGAACACTTGTTGAGTTTATCCAAACCAAACTTCCTTTGGTGAGGACTCTAATGTCAAACTGAGATGAACAACCCTGTTATAGGGGATTACTTATACTTTAGTGTTAAGATATTGTGCACAGTATGGTACTAAGAGATGATCCCCCTAAGTACAAGTAGAAAAGTTCATAATCTTATGACTGTTAAAGGTTTCAAGTATAACCCTGGACAACCTAGGACATAGTTCAAGGTCTTATGACCCTCAGAAGTTCTTTTGATTCTTGTTATTCATTCTTGATTCAAAAGTCAAGTTTCTTATTTTAGAAGTCTTTGATTCACTCGCATGTTATTATTGTTAGGTTTGTAATATTCATGAACGCAATCAAATTGCACAAAGTAAACGGAAACGTGTAAAAATCAGAGTTTAAAATTTTACAAACCATATACTCGGATCATCCTTTATGCACAATTATTAATTAAACGAAAAGATATGAAGAACAAGAATCATACCCTTGAAGATTCGAGCTTCCTCAGGTACAAGTTCACCTCCAATTCTTTTCGCGTTCAACTTGAATCCACCGGGTTTGGTACTTTCCTTTGATCAACGTTAGCCACCCAAGTGTTTGGCCTCTAGAGGTGATCCACCAAGGAAGAAGAAAGATCCAAGAAGATGGGTGTTTGACAAAACCCTAGTTTTTTTTTATCTCTCATAGAAAAGGAGCGTACTCTCCCAACTATTAAAATTACGTATGTTGTGAAAAAGTCAACAACTCTCCACCCATAATAAGAATCCTCTTATTTATAGATGTGGGTAACCCTCCTTAACAATCAAGGAATTGAGTTTTATTTTAATTAATTAAACTCATTTAATTAATTATGCTCCCAATCTTATTAGGAATAATTAATTAAATCTTTTAATTAATTAGCCTCCTAATCTTATTAGGAATAAATGAGAGTACTTTTATTAATTAATTCCCAAACTCCTTTAGGAATTAAATAATAATAATAGTAATAATAATAATAAGACTCCTCTTATTAATTTATATTTAATATTTTCAAAATATTAAATAATAATATTTAAGCTATTTAATTTATTCTATCACCATAGATTAAATTAAATATACTTAACTTATTATTACAATTATGTCATTAACTTCTTAAATAATTATTCTTCCTTTTATGGTGTGACCCTTTAGGTTCTCCATATTAAATTGGTTGTGAATAAATTAATTAGAATAATTCTAATCTTATTTAAATAAATTAAATTATTAATTTATTTAAATAAATAATATTTATTCTACAATAGGGATAAGCCTCCCTAGCGATCAACGACTTTCCAGATAATATAGATTTTAACATTAATCATAAAAAGAACCTTTGAGTAAATAGTTACCGTACAATTCAATCTTTCCACCATACAATGTCCCGATTAAATATAAGACATGGAATTACTGTCAAGTCTTATTTTATTTAATTATATGTATTTCGACTCTTAAATGCACAACTCTAAATAATACAAATTAGAAACTCCTTTCTAATTTCATTCTACCTTGGCCAAGGACTACTGGGTTGTCATTTATCGAATCACATAGGACATTTCTCTTCTTTTACTAGAAGTGGTAGATTCTTTATTGATTTTACATTATCTCCATGTACAACCTATTATACCCAATCATACCCTTTGATATACCCTAAGGGTCTTAAGGAATAAGTCAAAGTATAACTCATCATACACAAGATACTATGATGATCTCAAGTCCAAGGATCACTTGTACTACTATCACTACAGGAATTCCCATTGACAGGCAAGTAAAACTCCATTAGGTATTCCTTAATGAGCCACGCTCAAAGAACTTATTCTCTAATAAGCACCTACATACTTGCTTTAGTGTCTCCACACAAATGATCATGAGATCAATCATCCTCATCCAATGAGTAATCAACGATGTACCAATCTATCCCATTCACTAATCCCCAATTTAGTAATCCAACGATTGGGAACTATTTTAGTTTTAAGCTTTCTAAGAATTTAGATCTCATTAGAATGATCATCATCATTATTCTAAAAGCATTGCTTAAAACTATGGGTTTATCACATATTATAAAACAACATCGTGTAGATAATTAAAAGCCTTTAATAAATTAATACTTTTTATTAATAAATGAATAAGATTGTTACAAAGTATATGCTTTATCATCAAACATGATTAGCTTGTGTGCATACTACTTTCAATTATATTGTTGTTTTAATATTATACTTGTGGGCAATCGTGCTCACTCTTGTGTAATAATAACATTGCAGTTAAGAACGAAAGGTCCGATGAGCCTTTTACTAGCAAAGGCAAGGGAAAGATTAACAAGTGATGAAGACTTGTTGTTTATTTGATTATGTTATGTTTTAGACTTGTGTTTAAATTGTGTAAGACTTAATAGTTGTTTATGTTTCCTCATTTGAGATTTAAGGTTAGTATGACCTGTGTTTAATGTATTTTATTCAGATTATATAACTCCTTAAGGAGAGGATTTATTTCTATCTATTTTATTGTTTTCATTTATTATGGGTAGATAGACACATGATGTTTGTACAGTGAACACCGAATCACGTGGGAATTGAAGTACTCGGATTTCGGGGTGTCACAATCTCAAGTGTATTTCTACTGTATAATTCAACGGTGCCATGTGGGAAAACAATCTTAATCGTGAATGGCCCCGACCATCAGATTTGAGCTTTTCGGGAAACAACCTCAGTCTTGAATTAAGCAGTAACACTGATTATCCTGGTTCAAACTTTCTCTTTATGATCTTTTGGTCGTGCCACTTCTTGACTTTTTTTTGTACAACTTTGAGTTCTAGTATGTTTGCAGTCGAAATTCATCAAGTTCGTTTAATTGGAGTAACATCTTCTCTCTTGTAGCTGTTTGATCAAAGTTGAGTTTCTAAATAGCCCAGTATGCCTTATGCTGTAATTCCATTGGGAGATGACACATTTTCCCGTAGACTAACTGATACGGAGACATCCCAATTGGCGTCTTGTATGTTATCTTGTAAACCCATAGTGCGTCATCCAACTTTAGAGACCAATCTTTTCTGTTCGGATTAACTACCTTCTCTAAAATTTTCTTCACCTCTGTGTTGGAAACCTCAGCTTGACCACTCGTTTTGGGGTGATACGCTGTAGCTACCCTATGGTTGACTGCATACTTCGCCAAGAGAGCTATAACTGATCTATTCTAGAAGTGTCTTCCCTCATCACTTATGATTATTCTTGGCATACCAAACCTCATAAAGATATTCTTTTACATGAATTTTAGAATGAACTTGGCATCATTCGTAGGGAGTGCTACAGCTTAAACCCATTTTGACACATAATCTACAGCTAGAAAAATGTACAGGTTGTTAAATAAAGGAGGAAAAGGTCCCATGAAGTCCATTCCCCATACGTCGAAAACCTCAACTTCCATGATCGTGTTGAGCGGCATCTCATTCCTTTTCGAGATATTACCCACCCTTTGGCCGATGTACGCTCACTACCATAATGTCCCCCATACGCAGATGAATGACATTCGTGCAAAATATTCTTCACTTCGCTGTATAGCACACATCTACGAATCATCTTTATGTACACTATCTGAATAAATAGGGCTCATCCAACATGTACCACTTGACGTCATGTAGGAACTTTCTCTTTTGCTGACGTGTCAGATCAGGGGGTAGGATTTTGCTTACCAAATAATTGGCAAAATCTGTATACCATGGAAACTCTGAGTTTACTCCAAAAAGCTGCTCATCCAAGAATGATACATTGATTACATACTTATCTGCCCCATCCTTTTCTGGATTTTCCAATTTCAAAAGATGATCCGCCACTTTGTTTTCTGTCCCCTTCCTATCCTTTATTTCTAAGTCGAATTCTTGTAGGAGTGGAATCCATCTGATTAGTCTAGGCTTAGCATCCTTCTTTGGGATCAAATATTGAATCACCAAGTGATCCGTGTATGTAATATCCCAAAAAAAATAATAATCATAAATTTATATTCTTCAAACATATTGTTTGGACTTTGTCATTTATTTGGGTCAAACTAGTTATTTAAATTATGTGGGCTAATAAATATTAATAAGTGATGGATAAATTAAATAGGTAAAATTGGGCTTTAAACTAAGTGGGTTTAATTTTATAATTGTGTATTTTTTTTAATCCTTTAAAATTTGGAGATTTAATAAATATATTAATTAATAAAATATGTTTTCAAGTGAATAAATAAGAAAAACCTAATTTTATACATAATAAGTTTGGCACGAAGAAGGAAAAAGGCGGAGCAGCTTCTGGCGGCGAAGGAGAGCAAATTATTTGTAATTGCCAATTCTTTTCGGTAAGTGATTGTCATTTCCCTAATTATAATTTTTGATTGTAATGACATGGTAGTGTGAGTGTAGTGATATGATGACAAAGAGAATCACATATTCATAGTCCAGGTGAATAATAAAATAAGCATGCTTATACCTATAATGATTGGCAGTATGCGAAAACTTGAAATTTTTGTAGCAATCTGAATTCGGAAGTGGGGGTGATAAAAGTTAGTATACTATTTTAACAAATAACTAATTATAATGTTATACTTAAAAATTTCACTGAAAGTTTTGTATATTAATTCAAATCGAATTCAATTATTTGTTAAAATTATAAAAATTTACTTAATAATAAATTAAATAATATTAAGTTATTAATGGTTGAATTTGTAATAAAATTTTAGTTCTTTTATTAGATCGACTTGAAGGACATTAACATAATCATATTTTAATTTTGGGTATATGAGCTGATATTAAAACGGTTAAATTTATAAGAAAAAAATACATAAATTTTGTAAGTTAGTTATTTAATTAATTATATTATATTTATTTTGATAATTAGATCGGATTGAGGGAGTCTAACGGGTGATATTTTGCCTCGGTGAATTATTTTGGTACTATATTAAGGTATAGATTCCGTACTTCACTCCTTTGATTATTGTTGTAATCTTTATATCTCGTGATATCTTGTCTTTCGTTTC
Source organism: Panax ginseng (assembly GCA_020205605.1). NCBI lineage: Eukaryota > Viridiplantae > Streptophyta > Magnoliopsida > Apiales > Araliaceae > Panax > Panax ginseng. The sequence goes on along the minus strand of CM035136.1, from coordinate 49,746,736 downwards.
ATTTTTTTATAATTCTATTGACACTCTTAAATAAAAATGTGATCTTTGATACTTTGGCTTTATTCAGTAATTTGAATTCCTTTCTTTCCATTAAAAATTATACATATTTCGTACTCTTTCAGCGATACTCTTGTTAAAATTGATTTGTTCATTTTGTTTCCTTATTTCGATTTCTGTTATGATTTAACATAATTGTTTCCTGTGAAATAAATATATTAGTTTCATTTTGGAGTTAATACATATGACTCATATTTGTACTCTTTGAATTAGGCTATCATGTTTAGTACTATTTATTTTTGATAATTATAGAGCGGTACATGTTGCTACCTTCTTTTTGAGACCTTGTGACTATAATTTGATTTGGTTCAACATGTGCATATAGAACCCTTTTGTTGGTATTTTGTCACATGTGTTGTGACATGATATTTTTGTTAGAATATACCGTAGGGTATACCTGAGTTATAACCACCTGTGGGGGTACCACAGGAATGTCGTCTTGGCACCAGAGAAATGACACTTTCCGTGGTGGTGTGATTAGTCCACGACGTCTTTGTTTGGGCTCCGGAGGAAGTGGGCCATTTGGTGTTTTGTTGTGGGAGGCGTATGGGTTAACCCTAGTTTTCTGTTCTGCTGATTTGTGATGTTGTGTCAAACACACCTATCCGATTTGCATACATTTGGATTCGCGGTCCAATGTGTGATTTGCATGTGTGGTATTAGTTTGGTTGTATGTGTGGCATCATTTTGACTTGCCTGTGTGGCATTGTTTTGACTTGCCTGTGTGGCAATGTATATTTCTGAGCTCACTCGGTATGAAATTAAACTCAACCATTTGATTCAGCCTATTATTTCATTGTATTAGTTTTGTTTGTTTTTGTTCAGTTCAATTCATTGAGTTAGTTACCTCAGTTCGTTATTTCTTTACTCTTCTATTGGTTTCGTCAATTCTGTTAATTCAGATATATTCCATTCAGATCTTTGGAGATTATATTTTGTCAGTATATACACTTGAGGCGTTGTTCAGTATTTTATCTCAATTATTTTCGTATATCAGTTGTATATCTTTTGTATATCTGTATCCATATTGGGCAATTGTCTCATGTTGTGTTTTTCTTCCGACAGGTTTGCAGGGGTGATTAAGGGCTAGTGTGAATAGAGTGTTTCCTTTACCATCTAGGTTGATTAAATTTTTGGTTTTGATTATTTTGATTCTAGTTGGAGAATTATATTTAGTACTTCATTGATGGATATCATTATTAATATTTTGAAGTTATTAGTGCTCTGTTTACTAATTTTGAGGTTTGTTGTGCTTTGCACGTGACCTCCCTTTCCTTTTCGGGAAGGGGGTGTTACATAGATGATATCAAAGCTTAGGTTCTTTCTTGTAGAAAACCTATTTAGGTTTGATCTGTGAGTTGTGGGTAAATCACTGGGTAGACGTAGGTGTTTGATTCGATTTTGTTCTCTGTTTGGTTGGTCTTAATTTTGACCAAGTGTTTTTAGTTCTTTAAGTTGTAGTTGATTTGAGAAAGGCGAGATAATTTGTTAAGATTATTATTGTTATGCGTTGGACCAATGATATCAGTTAAGAATTGTGATTTAATCATTAAGGAGAATAATGTCATATTTTATTAAGTTACGAAATTATTATACGATTACGATGTGAGTATTTGTGTCGACGAGAATTTGATTTTGGAAAAATTATTTTTTAGAGTTGTTTTATTTTGTGATAATCATTATGATTTTGGAATTGAGTATTTGGTTTGGGTTAGATTCTGATTTTTGTTAAGTTGTGAATAAATTGAGGTATGTGAATCGGTGGGATAATATGATAAAGTAAAAATTATTAAGTACAGAGGATCTCTTGTAATTTTGAGTTGTTGTAGAGATTCGAGGTAATTAGATTAATCTTTTGGAGTAAATGAATTTTGTGATTATTTCCTAGAAAAATATTAGAGTTATCTTATATGAAATTTTGAGTGATAGTATGTGGAGATCTTGGAATTTGTTGGGTTAAGAATTGCATTAAGAGAATGATTGATTCATTTAATGATTAGATATATAATAAGTGATGAATCTTTAAGAGATTTTGAAAGCTATAGTTTGCTTATTCAGATAGTAGGATATATGATATGGAGTTTGGTATGGTGATGAAAAGATCTTAGTAGTAATATATTTTTGGTGTAATATTGTCTGAGAACTAATTTGATTCTAGGTTATGATATTTTGAAGCTCTTAAGGACTTAGTGAGAGTTTGTGATATAATTTTAGTTGTTTCGTTTATCTGATGCCCTTAGAGTTTTGCATGAAATTATGTAAAATTAAATAAATATAATTTGTTAAATCTTTGTCATGTGTGGAACTTAAACATTTTACGAGTTAAAAATAATTTTAAAGTTTTGGGTATTCGAATCGTATTTAGATGAAGAGCGAATTATGTGTTCTCGAATTATGTTCCGAAGATTACGTACGTTTGCAAGAATGAAACTCAAAGATATTGACGGGGGCCGCACTAGCTGTGGAGCATGTGGTTAAATTTAATTCAAAACGAAGAATCTTAACGGGGCTTGACACGATAGTTGACGAATCTTTTACGAGTACATGGATAATTGTGTGAACCGATGGACTTACCAGGCTTGATCGTTACAAATGGTGGCGTTACATCTTAATTAAAGTTTATGAATAATTATGTAATTTAAATTAAAACTGAAATAAAACTTTTTGTAACTTATTTGAATTCCGAGGACGGATTTTTTTTTTGGAGGAAAAAATGTAATAATCCAAATTTTTGTTAATAATTAAATATTAATTACTTTTATTTTATACAATTGTATTTAAATTGGAAAAGGTAAGTGACTTTTTTTTTCTCTCCTCTTTTCTTCCTTGTTTTGTTTGGAAAATTAAATTCTTTTAGTAGATAATTAAATAACTGATTAAATTAAAATTGAGAAAGATAATTCCTTTTGTTAAAGTCCTCGTGGTAAAATCATTCTGGATCGAGAAGCTACTGGGAGATAGAGGAGTCTATTCTTGTTTAAGTATCCGTGCATCTTTTTGATAATTAGGTACATTCATTCTTTTGATTCCGGGGACGTAATCCTTTTTAAGGGGGAGGCAATGTAATATCCAAAAAAAAATTAATATTAAATTTATATTCTTAAAACATATTGTTTGGACTTTGTCATTTATTTGGGTCAAACTAGTTATTTAAATTGTGTGGGCTAATAAATATTAATAAGTGATGGATAAATTAAATAGGTAAAATTGGGCTTTAAAATAAGTGGGTCTAATTTATAATTGTGTATTTTTTTAATCCTTTAAAATTTGGAGATTTAATAAATATATTAATTAATAAAATATGTTTTCAAGCGAATAAATAAGTAAAACCTAATTTTATACATAATAAGTTTGGCACGAAGAGGGAAAAAGGCGGAGCAGCTTCTAGCGGCGATGGAGAGAAAATTATTTATAATTGCCAATTCTTTTCAGTAAGTGATTGTCATTTCCCTAATTATAATTTTGGAATGTAATGATATGGTAGTGTGAGTTTAGTGATATGATGACAAAGAGAATCACATATTCATAGTCCAGGTGAATAATAAAATAAGCATGCTTATACCAATAATGATTGGCAGTATGCGAAAACTTGAAATTTTTGTAGCAATCTGAATTCGAAAGTGGGTGTAATAAAAGTTAGTATACTATTTTAATAAATAACTAATTATAATGTTATACTTAAAAATTTCATTGAAAGTTTTGTATATTAATTCAAATCGAATTCAATTATTTGTTAAAATTATAAAAATTTACTTAATAATAAATTAAATAATATTAAGTTATTAATGGTTGAATTTGTAATAAAATTTTAGTTCTTTTATTAGATCGACATGAAGGAGATTAACATAATCTTATTTAAAATTTGGGTATATGAGCTGATATTAAAACGGTTAAATTTATATAAAAAATATACATAAATTTTGTAAGTTAGTAATTTAATTAATTATATTATATTTATTTTGATAATTAGAACGGATTGAGGGAGTCTAACGGATGATATTTGGCTTCGGTGAATTATTTTGATACAATATTAAGGTACGAATTCCGTACTTCACTCCTTTGATTATTGTTGTATTCTTTATATCTCGTGATATCTTGTCTTTCGTTTCATTTTTTTTATAATTCTATTGACACTCTTAAATAGAAATGTGATCTTTGATACTTTGGCTTTATTCAGTAATTTGAATTCCTTTCTTTCTATTACAAATTGTACATATTTTGTACTCTTTCAGCGATACTCTTGTTAAATTTGATTTGTTCGTTTTGTTTCCTTATTTCGAATTCTGTTATGATTTCATATAATTTCTTCCTGTGAAATAAATATATTAGTTTCATTTTGGAGTTAATACATATGACTCGTATTTGTACTCTTTGAATTAGGGTATCATGTTTAGTACTATTTATTTTTGATAATTATAGAGCGGTACATGTTGCTACCTTCTTTTTGAGACCTTATGACTATAATTTGATTTGGTTCAACATGTACATATAGAACCCTTTTGTTGGTATTTTGTCGCATGTGTTGTGACATGATATTTTTGTTAGAATATATCGTAGGGTATACCTGAGTTATAACCACCTGTAGGGGTACCACAGGCATGTCGTCTTGGCACGAGAGACATAAAACTTTCCGTGGCGGTGTGATTAGTCCACGGCGTCTCTGTTTGGGCTCCAGAGGAAGTGGGCCATTTGGTGTTTTGTTGTGGGAGGCGTATGGGTTAACCCTAGTTTTTTGTTATGCGGATTTGTGATGTTGTGACAAACACACCTATCCGATTTGCATATATTTGGATTCGCGGTCCAATGTGTGATTTGCCTGTGTGGCATTATTTTGGTTGCATACGTGGTATCATTTTGACTTGCCTGTGTGGCATTGTTTTGATTTGCCTATGTGGCAATGTATATTTCTGAGCTCACTCAATATGAAATTAAACTCAACCATTTAATTCAGCCTATTATTTCATTGTATTAGTTTTGTTTGTTTCTGTTCAGTTCAATTCATTGAGTTAGTTACTTCAGTTCGTTATTTTTTTACTCTTCTATTGCTTTTGTCAATTCTGTTGATTTAGATATATTCTGTTCAGATCTTTGGAGATTATATTTTGTCAGTATATACACTTGAGGCTTTGTTCAGTCTTTTGTCTCAATTATTTTCGTATATCAGTTGTATATCTTTTGTATATCTCAGATCCCGTCTTTGAAGCAATTGGCTCATGTTGTGTTTTTCTTTCGGCAGGTTTGCAGGGGTGATTAAGGGCTAGTGTGAAGAGAGTGTTGCCTTGACCATCTAGGTTGATTAAATTTTTGGTTTTGATTATTTTAATTCTAGTTGGAGAATTATATTTAGTACTTCATTGATGGATATCATTATTAATATTTTGAAGTTATTAGTGCTTTGTTTACTAATTTTGAGGTTTGTTGTGCTTTGCACGTGACCTCTATTTCCTTTTCGGGAAGGGGTGTTACAGTGTATACCATCACCTTTGTTCTAATCAAATAGGCTCTGAATTTTTCAAAGGCTTATACTATTGCAAGTAATTCTTTCTCGGTAGTTGTATAGTTTAATTGAGCATCCGTGAGGGTTTTACTTGCGTAGAATATGTCATGGAATATCTTCTCTCGGTGTTGACCCAAAACAGCCCCTACTGCACAGTCGCTAGCATCACACATTAACTCAAAATGCATCATCCAATCCGGTGCTACGATCACTGGCGCAGTAGTCAATTTTATTTTCAACTGTTCAAATGATGCCTTACACTCTTCATCAAAACTGAAAACTGCATCTTTCTCTAAGAGACTGCATAATAGTTTTTCATTCTTAGAGAAATCCTTTATAAACCTGCGGTAGAATCCGGCATGTCAAAGAAAACTGTGGATTCCCTTAACTGAATTCGGCGGTGGAAGATTCTCGATCATGTCTAGCTTTGCCTTATCAACCTCTATACCCTTCCTAGAGACTCTGTGCCCCAGAATTATTCCTTCTTCAACCATAAAGTGGCACTTCTCCCAATTAAGCACCAAGTTAGTTTCCACACATCGCTTCAAATTTTCAAGGCACTTATCAAAAGTGTTTGCATAGACTGAAAAAAGTTGTCCATGAAAACTTCCACGTTCTTTTCCACCATGTCTGAAAAGATATCCATCATACATCTTTGGAAAGTGGCAGGTGCGTTACATAAACCAAAGGACATCCTCTTGAATGCAAAGGTGCCATATGGACACATGAAGGTGGTCTTTTCTTAATCCTCATGAGCTATGACTATTTGGTTGTATCCCAAATATCCGTCCAACAAGCAGTAGTATTCATGCCCAGCCAACCGGTCCAACATTTGATCAATAAAGGGTCGAGGAAAGTGGTCCTTCCAAGTTGCCTTATTCATCTTTCTATAGTCCATGCAAACCCTAAATCCGGTCATTGTCCTCGTCAGAATCAGTTCATTATCATCGTTCTTCACTATTGTTATTCCACCATGTTAGTTCCTAGTTGGCACAATAGTTATCTAGAAGGGGGGTTGAATAGATATTTTAAAAAATCTTTTCGTTTTAAACTAGTTATTTGATAATGATTAAAACTTAGCAGAATTAATATTTGTTTTAATTTTCTTTACCAAACAGTGGAGTTATGAGAGTGAAGCAGTTATGGCAGATATAACAGATATGGCAGTTATGGCATGAACGTAAAAGACACAGTCATTTTTAAGTGGTTCAGAGCACTTAAAGCTCCTAGTTCACTCTTCTACTCAACGAGTAGGATATCCAGTAAGGATGTTTGTTACAACTTCTGAATCACACAGATTCCTTCTAGACCAATAGTCTAAGAACTTCTTAGTTCACTCTTGAACTCTTCAAGTCCAGCAGACTTGGCTTTCTTATAGTTCACTATGAACTCTTCAAGTGTAGCAAACTTGGTACACTTCTTCAGTTGGTTGATAATGTTGAGTTCTTGATGGTTGCTACTCAGTTGCTGTGTAAGCACTTGTTCTAAAGAACTGAGTAGCTGAGCAAGCTTTGCAATATCTCAGATCATAGAGTTGAGCTTGAGAGAGATGTTCACATTGTTTGTTTAATGCTTGCTTAGTTCTATCTCATTTGTCTGATCTACATATATGTGATCTTGAAAACTGTTCGTTGGATCCATCCGTTGAGGCATTGAATGCATCTGAACTTTTTGTACTGTGATAGAGATATTTCTGCACATATTTTGAATTCTGCATTCTGGCCCACTGACACTACAGACTGCTTTCTCACCTATCACCTGAAAAGGTGTTTTGTCCCTCTTACCCATGGTACTATCCTTAGCTTCTTCAATACGCTTCTTTGTTGCATACTAGGATATTTCATATACTATGAGACTGATGAGTACTGCAGCGTTTAGAATCCATTCCTCATACATTGAAATCTACCTTTACACAAATCATGAGGCTTGACATTTTCTGACATGAGACAGATGATGCTCTACAATTTTGGATCGTGGTACTCTACGATTCAGATCGTAGCGTCTTGACTGATAGCACACTACGATGCTATCAGTCGAGAACACTACAATTTCCCTTAGACCTTTGCACACTACGATCTTCGCTTTCTCGTGTTGTTGATTCTATGATCCCGAGAGCACACTACGATCGTTGACTTGTAAACTCCATGTTTCCTTCATTACACTACGATCGTGGAGTTTTCTTGGCAAACGTTGGGATCACTCTACGATTTCTGAAGAGTCCCTTCAAGGCAGGCACACTACGATCTTCGAAGCTCTACGTTTCTGCCTTGACTTCTGCTGTGTTGATCAGATGATACACTATGATTTCTTCGAAGCCTATCTATTACATCTCAAGATCAACTAAACAGCTTTGATCTTTCTATCTATACATTCCATTACAGAATGATACATGTTAAGATCTTAGATCAACCTAACAACTTTGATCTATCACTAAGTCCTTGTACATATATTCCTTGAAGGACTTTACAAATAATCATGAGCATATACATTAAAACATCAAATCATAATATGCATTCTCCCAACAATCTCCCCCTATTTGATGTTGACATAACCAATGAGATTTGTTGTCATGATTATTAGTGACTAGTTGCATTTGCAGGAAATTTAAACATAACTTAGTATTTCAATGAGCAGCTGAAATTTCTAGGGAATAAGCATGAATTTATTGATGATTAGGAGATATTTCAGTTTGGCATTACATCAATAGGAAATTAAAGTTTCAACTTATATATATTTCTTTGACCTCTTTGGTGGAGGTGGGTTGGCATACTCCTCAGCCCTTCTTTTTTTGCAAGCTTCCTCGTTTCTGACTAACTCTTCTAGCTCGCTTGGACTTAGTCTTGGATTTTCCTCATGTCTGTACGTGAATGCAGGATCTCCAGTTGGCATTCTTATGAGTACAGTAGACACATCTTGTGAGTTGGGAGTTAACTCCTGACGACTTAAAGGAATAACTGTTAAAATTCCTTGTTGATCAGATCGTTGAGTCTGATGGTGGAATTGTCTTGCAGTAGGGCTTCGTGATGCTTGAGCATAAAATTGTCCTCTTCCCCTTTCTTGAGTTCCATGACCTCCTCTGCCTCTGCCTTGATCTCCCTGTCCTCCCTTAACTCCTCTCCCTTTATTCTCACCCTTTATGTCAGCATCAAGGGTTCGAATATCTGCAGACAGTCAATTAACACCTTGGACAAGCTCGTTCAGTTGGCTTTGAGTCTGAGCAATGTCCTCTCTACTTTCCTTGATCTGTTTGTCAGATCTTGCTTCTTTGTTTGAGGGCTGTTAGAACCATGTCATTCTGTTTTTCTTGATTGACATAAGATTTCTGGAAGTCGTAGACAGAAGCTTTCAAGTTGATGATATTCTCCAGCATAAGTTTATGTTGAGTGTCTTGATGTTTCTGCATTTCAAGAACAACCTCTCTTTGCTTGGCAGCTATCTGGAAGTGAATCTCATCTCTGTCCTTCATACTCTTAAGAATTTCTTGGATAATTTCCCTCAGCTTCTTTGTAAGCTCAGTGTTCATAGTGCCAGGAAAATTATTTGCTGCTGTAATCATTTGATTCAGCTGGATATGGATGAGATCGAAGTCAGATTCCAGACTGTCTTTTATATTCATGACCATGTTCTTGGTTTCTTCCTTCAAGTCATCCTTGGTGGGCAGGTTTGGGAGAGTATCATTAGTTTGAGGATTGTTGGTTGGAGGGGTTGTTTGCTGGGATTGATCTTGCAAGTTGTAAAGAGCAAGATCAAGACTAAAGTAGTCATTTGATGAGGATGATGGTATATCAGATGGAGGGGCCTGAGGTTCAGTGTTTGGACTATAGGGCTCTACGATATCTATTTGGGACTCTATGACTGGGCTAGAGTCAGAGATCGTAGAGATGGTTTGTGGGAGCAAAGTAAGGTTGACCTCATTTGGTTCTTCAGTCACAAAATTTTGGGATTCTGCAACTGGAAATTGATTGAGTGGGTGAAGAATCACTTCCAACCACCGAGGAAATTCATAGAATTAACTGAATGAAGATAATGGCAAGTGATTAACTTTGAAGAGATCAGGGATAGTCAGTACCTCAAGTTTATCCTTGGATGAAGAATGATCAGTAAGCAGCTTCTTGGCAAAGTTGACTTTCCCTGGGAATCCATAATCCAGAACTAAGATGGTTGGATACTCTTTGAAGCTCCAGAACATGTGATCCCATGAGTTCAGGATTTGAGCTTGATGGTATGCCATCATGGGTAGGTAAGAAAACATTTGATTATACATATAACTTCTATATCCACATTTACCTATACTAGTGATTTCGAACTCATCATCATCATCATCATCTTATTCTTCTTCTTTGTTCTCTTATGAGGATTCCATTATCTCAATGGTCTCTGGATGGTCTTGCACTGGTTCATCTTTATTTTGTGCAGGGACCTCTTCTTCTTCCATGTGGATATCATGAGGCTCCCCCTCAGCATGATTATCTTCTGGAGAGTACAGAAACTCCCCCTCAGCTGGAACATCTTCTTGAGATGTAGAAATCTCCCCCTCAGCCGGTGTATTCTCTATCATAAGAATTTCAGGGATCTCCCCCTCAGCTGGAGCTCTTTCTTCTTGACTTTCTCTGGACAGTTCCTTCTTAGCAGCCATGCTCTTTGCTTCCTTCTTTAGCACCTTTTCATTTTTAAGAATGTACTTCTTGACCAACTTTCTCCTTGCTTTGCTGGGTTTAATCACAACTTCAGGACTCTCTTGAATCTCAGCTTTGTCCTGTTCAACAGCCACTATGCTTGAAGTAGCTACCTCCTTGTCTGCCATGCTTGGTCTGGTCTCCACTAACAGTAGAGACTCTACGATTGAGGTGGTTGATGGCCTTTTGGACTTATGGCCAGCTTTGTTCTTCCTTAGGATTTGTGATATGGTGGCTTGATCCTCAGCAGCTTCATCTTGCTGCTGCTTCCTTCTTAGCATCCTCAGAGTCTCTATATCAGAGGACTCTACAGGAATATCAGTAGTATATCCTTGAGGCTCTTCCACCTATCTAGCTCTTAGCTTTCTTTTGCCCTTGCTTTTTCTGGTAAGAACAGAGGGCTCTTCTTTGTTGAATTCTTTTTCTTCTTCTTCCCTGACAACATACATGTTTCCTAGAAAGCCTGAGTTCTTCAGATCCCCAGTTCTTCCACTGGACTCAGTCATCATTCGTACATGCTCAGCGGGGTTTCTTTTCCAGTTTTCAAACAACTGCTGGGTCATTCTTCGATTTGGGTTGATGGCTTCTCCCTCTTCATCGCCAATTTTGTCACCCAGTGCAGATTGCAAGAATGATACTCAAGAAACGTCCATATAGCATCTTCTGAGGGCTTTTTGATTTCTTTGAGTTTACTATCCACTTCCCAATCCACTCGAGTAGTATAGTTCCATAGTTGAGTTATATATCATAATACATGGCAATCATGAGCCTTAGTTGAGCTTCATTCACTGAGTCATGTCCTGAGCTCTTACAGCAGATGCATTTCCCAATAATGTCAGCCAAAAATTCTTACCTTTGTGGGAACTCCTTCTTTTTGTACCCTTTCACAGAGGGGTTTTCTTATGATGCATTTTCTTAGTCCTCTTGGAAGTCTATGTTTGTCTAAGAATGGGTGCCCTTCATTCTTTGAAACCTAGGGCCGATTGAAGTTTTCTCGCCTTTAGTCTAATTTCTATTTCTTTACTCTTGTAGTGATGGTGTCATTTTCAAACACACCATTTTTGTAGAACTCTTTCACTAGCTTGGGATAGATAAGGGTATATCGTGCTCAGAGCCTCCTCGAGACCCGCTTCTTGGCGAAATAGTTCTTGTCAAATTTTGGTGGAGCTATTTTGAACTCGTCAAAATAGAGTGTATGGATACCACATTTGAAGCGACCATTGATTACAGAGTTGGAGGTGAGATACGTGCCCGAGCTTTCACGATTTAGGGTTTTTTCTTTGAGAGAGAGAGAGAGGGAATGAGAGAGAGATAATCTTTTGGACTTCAAATTTCAAAAATGTGATTTTAACTTGTACTTGTAACTTCCCTCTCCTCTTTTTTGCTTAGTGGGACAGGTGTCGATTTTTGCTTGGCTCTACGATTTTGACTGTGCAGGAATGTACTGATTTGCCCTTGGCTTCTTCAGAGCTGAGGTGTCCTTAGGAAGACTACGACCGTTGAGGTAGTCTTATATTCATTGAGTCTGTCCTGCGATCGTCGAGTCTCTTGGAGAGATTCAAGGGTTAGGTTTGTTCCTGAGGCACCTCTTAGAGAGATTGCTATGTTATGAATCTTGTCATCACATGATACATTTTTGCTTTTTGGATGGAGCTTGTGTCATCGTTGAGTCTGCACTACGATAGTTAAGTCTTTGCTACGATTGTTAAGGTAGTTTTCTTTTCAGCTCTACGATCGTGAGCTTTCCTTGATCATGTCTACAATTTTGAGTTCAGCCTTTGTATCTGTCATGGTTAGCACAATCTAGAGCATATATTTCATGGTTGTAGATTTAGCATACCTAGCTCACTTATTAACTTATTAAATCTGGATTCCTCTAGTGGTTTTGTAAAAACATCAGCAAGTTGATTTTCAGTAGGGATATATTGTAAAGATATAGTTCCATTTTGCACATGATCCCTAACGAAGTGATACCTTATTTCTATATGCTTAGTCCTAGAATGCATGACAGGATTATGAGTTATTTCTATGGCACTTGTGTTATCACAGTGTATGAGAATAGATTTGAAGTCGAACCCATAGTCAGCTAGCTGATTTCTCATCCATAGGATCTGAGCACAAAGAATGCCAAAGAGTAATATATTCAGCTTCTGCAGTTGAAGTAGACACTGAGTTTTGCTTTTTGCTAAACTAGGACACAAGTCTGTTTCCTAGAAGTTGACAAGTGCCACTGGTACTCTTTCTATCTATTTTGAATCCTGCAAAATTAGCATCTGTGTATCCTATTAGTTCAAATGAGGATTCCTTGGGGTACCACAGCCCCAAATAAAGTGTACCCTTGAGATACCTGTAGATCCTCTTTACAGCAGACAAATGTGACTCTTTAGGGTTAGCCTGAAATCTAGCACATATGAATGTTGCAAACATTATGTCTACTCTACTGGCAGTTAGGTATAAAAGAGAGCCTATCATACCTCTGTATTGAGTGATATCAATACTTTTACCTTTCTCATCCTTGCCAAGCTTGGTTGCAGGAGCAATTGGGGTTTTCATGGGAGAGGCTGATTCTATGCCATATTTCTTCACTAAGTCTTTGATGTACTTGGCTTGGTTTATGAAAATTCCTTCTTCATTCTGCTTTACTTGCAGTCCAAAGAAGAAGTTCAGCTCACCCATCATGCTCATTTCAAACTTGCTCTGCATTAGCTTAGAGAATCTCTTGCATAACTTTTCGTCAGTAGAACCAAAGATAATGTCATCAACATAGATTTGAACTAGTAAGACTTTTTCTTTATGCTTTCTAAGAAATAGTGTGGTATCTACTCTACCTCTAGTGAACCCATTTTCGATTAAGAAGTTAGTCAGTGATTCATACCATGCTCTAGGTGCTTGTTTAAGACCATATAAGGCTTTATCTAATCTATAGACATAATTGGAAAGAGATGGATTGATGAAACCTGGAGGTTGCTCTACATAGACTTCTTCTTGGAGTTCTCCATTAAGAAATGCACTCTTGACATCCATCTGGAAGACTTTGAACTTCATGTGGGCAGCAAAGGCAAGAACGATTCTGATGGCTTCCAGTCTGGTAACAAGTGCAAATGTCTCATCGTAGTCGATACCTTCTTCTTGAGAATAGCCCTTTGCCACTAATCTTGCCTTGTTTCTGGTTATGACCCCATCTTCATCCATTTTTCTTCTGAAGACCCACTTAGTTCATATCACAGGATGACTCTTTGGTCTTGGTACCAATCTCCATACTTTGCTTCATTCAAATTGGTTGAGTTCTTCCTGCATGTCTTCTATCCAACTGGAGTCTTCCATAGCATCCTCTATCTGCTTTGGCTCTATTTGTGACAGGAAGCTTAGATAAAAACATTCATTCTGAGTAGCAGCTCTTGTTTTCACTCTAGCACTCGGATCTCCAATGATTAGATCCTGAGTGTGATCTCTTGCCCATCTGTTGTCAATTGGGACATCTGTCATGATGCCTTCCTGTCTTAATTCTTCAAGGTCTATCTCTTCTTCTTGGAGTGGAGGCTCGCTGTCTTGCATGGACCTCTCTACGATCACATTCTCATGCTCTACGATTTCACTATCTGGCACTACGATCGTAGTGTTGAGCTCGACGACTTCATTCGTAGTGTCTACACTATCGGTCGTAGTATCTTGAGGCACTATTTTGTCTATGTCAGTTTCATCAAAGATGATGTGTATTGAGACTTAAACATTCACTGTCTTCTTGTTGAACACCCTGTAAGCCTTGCTGTCTGTGGCATATCCAAGAAAGATCCCCTCGTCTGACTTAGGCTAGAATTTTGTCAGATATTGCTTTCCATTGTTGAGAATGTAGCATGCACAGCTAAAGACATGGACGTAGCTGACACTTGGTTTTCTTCCTTTCCACAGTTCGTAGGTCGTTTTCTTGATCGTAGAGTGTAGTGATCTGTTCTGCGTGTAGCATGCAGTGTTGATAGCTTCTGCCCAGAAGTATTCAGGCAGATGGGCTGTATAGTAGTGTTCTTCCAGCCTCTATCAAGGTTCTGTTCTTTCTTTTAGCTACTCCATTTTGTTGAGGAGTTCGTGGAGCTGAGAAGTTGTGACTGATCCCATTGTCTGTGCATAACTGATCCATTTCTGAGAAATCGAATTATCTGCCATGATCACTCCTTATGGCCTTGATTTTCCCTCCTTTCTCGTTCATCACTAGTCTGAATATCTTGATCAATTCGGAGCTTATTTCATCCTTTGAAGTTAGGAAGAAAACCCATGTGAATCTAGTGTAGTCGTCGACTATGACTAGAGAGTATCTTTTTTCTCCAAGACTAGTTGTTGGGATTGGCCTAAAGAGATCCATGTGGAGTAACTGCAGGGGCTTGCCAATAAAGTTGGCAGTCTTGCTTTTGAATGAGCTTCTGGTTTACTTTCCAAGCTAACAGGAATTGCATGGCCTTTCCTTCATGAAGTTGAACTTGGGTAGGCCAGCTACTAGGTCTTTTGATGCCAGTTTGGACATGCTTTTGAAGTTTAAATGAGACAACCGTCTATGCCATAACCAGCTCATTTCTTTAGATGCTTTTGCCAGAAAACATATTGTCTCATCTGAGCTTAGTTGACCAAGATCTACTATGTAGACATTTCCTTCTCTTGTCCCGGTTAGCTTTACAGCAGATGTCTTCAAATCTCTAACTTGACATTGGTTGTTGAGGAATGTCACTTTATGTCCCTTGTCACAGAGTTGGCTGATACTTAGAAGGTTGTGTTGAAGAACTTCCACATAGGCTACTTTGCTGAAAGATACTGCACCATTTCCAGCAGAGCCATATCCTCTTGTCTTGCCCGAGCCGTTATCTCCAAAGATGACTGAGGGACCCTCCTTTTCTATGTAGTTAGATAGTAGAGCTTTGTTCCCTGTCATATGCCTCGAGCATCCACTGTCCAGCTACCATGGTGAGGTCATGGAGCTCTTTTCCTGTCAAAACATTTGAACCTTCATTTTTGTACCCATATTTGCATGGGTCCTTCTTTGTTAATATCTGTAAGGACCCAAATCTGTCTAATCTTGGGTCTCACATGCAAGGAAATATAATAACACTTGGCAGCCCTAGGACCATATTTATTGCATATGAAACATTTATTATGATGCATGCATGTGTGTGTATGATGATTCATCCTCCACTTGGACTTGTGTGGTTCCTTAGGTATCCTTCTGTTAAACTGATTCTCATTTTTCCACGTGTCCTTGGATTTCATAAATAGTGATGAGTGTGCCTTCCCTCTCTCTGTACCTTCCTATTGATTCGTAGAGTTGGTCTTGCTTGACTCTCACGATTCTTGAGGTTGGTGAGTAGAGGTTAGGTTACTCTTCTCTCTTTTATGAGCGCCTGCATCAAAGATGAGATCCTTTAATCCTATGAGTAAGAATAGAGACAGTAGGACAAGGTTTAACTGGTTCTTCTAACTGTGAGGATTTCACAAAGGCAATGCCTCTACTAAAACTTGAGGCATTACTAGTGATAGTTTCCTATGTCTTTTCCACACAAGGCTTTGAGATGGATTCCCCAATGCCTAGACCTGTTCTGTCGAATGTGCTTCTCTGACTAGAGAGCAGGCAGTTCATGGATGATGAGGATTTGTTCCATGCAGAGATAGTCTTCTCTAGATCCTCAATTTTAGAGGTTAGATTAGATTCTCTTTGTGCATTGAGTGTGTTTGTCTGTTTTAAAGTTTCATTCTCAACCTCAAGCTTGGAAAGAAGATTAGTACTTAGAACGGGTGTTTCAAGCTCTTCTTGAACTTTCTTCTTCTCTTCTTGAAGAAGTGAATGATCTTTAGACAATACTCTGAACCACTTCATATATTGATGTAGATCAGTGGTTATGCCATGCAGTGCAGTTCTTAAGTCATTCATGTCTACATCAGGTGAGTTGAAATCAAATACCTCGTCGAGACTTACATCATGTATGTTAAGGCTTTGTTTGTCCTTTACATGTTTTGCCATTAAGCACAGATTAGCTATTTGTGGTTCTTCTTCATCTCCCGAGTCAGCATTTAAGTCATTGTCTGAATCATTCCACGATCCTCCAGCTACCAGACCTTTGTCTCTCTTCTGAGGCCTTTTGTTTCCTTTGAATTCCTTCTTTGCATGTTGTTTCTTCTTTAGTTCTTCTCTTAGAGGTTTGTTGCAGTTGGCAATGAAGTGGCCAGGCTTTTTGCAGTTGTAGCATAGATCATTCATTTGCTACTGGCTGTTGTAATTGCTGACCCTTTTGGGCTTGCTGATTCTGCCTTGTCGCATGAACCTTCTTAGTGTCTTCACCAGCATAGCAAAGTCATCATCATCGTCTTCATCCTCATCAGAGTCAATCTCAGTGTTGACCTTTGATGCACTTTTAGTTTCCTTGAGAGCAACACCCTTATCCTTCCTTCTACCTTCTGATAAGGTTTCAACACGTTGGGTCAGCTCTAGTTCGTAGGGCTCTCATGAACTTTATGGTCAGATCTTTGTTAGGATAGACCTTTCCATATGCTCGTAGAGAGTTGAACAGAACATTGAATCTTTCATAGGTGGCAGTTACATTTTCTCCTTGCACATGAGTGAACATTTCGTATTGCTGTGTTAGAGGAGACTGTTTGTTCTCTCTAACTTCTTCAGTTCCTTCGTGCATGATCAGCAGATATTCCCAAACTTCCTTAGCTATTTTGTTGTTTACAACATTTTCAAATAGATCGTCCTCTAAGGATTGGAACAGGATGTTCTTAGCCTTCTTATCAAGTTTGACAACTCTTTTCTCGTTGTCTGTCCACTCTTCTTTAACTTTGATCTGTATACGGTTTGGATCGTCAATGGTTGGTACAAGCTTGGTTGGAATGTAGGGCCCATTTTGAACCGTCTCAAATAGATCTTCATCTATTGAGTCCATGTACACTTGCATCTTGACTTTCCAGTTAGCAAATTTATCCTTGTTGCACATTGGTGGCTTCTTTGCCTCCCCAGGTCTGGATTAAGCTTGAGTGCGAGTGCCATTGGATCTACTAAAAGCTTGTAAGCTATAAAATAGAACACCTTTGATACCAATTGTTAGTTCTAGTTGGCACAATAGTTATCTAGAAGGGGGGTTGAATAGATATTTAAAAAAATCTTTTCGTTTTAAACTAGTTCTTTGATAATGATTAAAACTTAGCGGAATTAATATTTGTTTTAATCTTCTTTACCAAGCAGTGGAGTTATAAGAGTGAAGCAGTTATGGCAGACATAACAGATATGGCAGTTATGGCATGAACGTAAAAGACACAGTCGTTTTTAAGTGGTTCAGAGCACTTAAAGCTCCTAGTCCACTCTTCTACTCAACGAGTAGGATATCCACTAAGGATGTCTGTTATAACTTCTGAATCATACAGATTCCTTCTAGACCAGCAGTCTAGGAACTTCTTAGTTCACTCTTGAACTCTTCAAGTCCAGCAGACTTAGCTTTCTTATAGTTCACTACGAACTCTTCAAGTCCAGCAGACTTGGTACATTTCTTCAGTTGGTTGATAATGTTGAGTTCTTGATGGTTGCTACTCAGTTGTTGTGTAAGCACTTGTTCTAAAGAACTGAGTAGCTGAGCAAGCTTTGCAATATCTCAGATTGTAGAGTTGAGCTTGAGAGAGATGTTCACGTTATTTGTTCAATGCTTGCCTAGTTCTACCTCATTTGTCTGATCTGCATATATGTGATCTTGAAAAACTATCCGTTGGATCCATCCGTTGAGGCATTGAATTAAATGCGAACTTTACGTACTATGAAAGAGACATTTACGCACATATTAAGATTACGCATTCGCCCACTGACACTGCAGACTACTTTCTCACCTACCACCTGAAAAGGTGTTTTGTCCCTCTTACCCATGGTACTATCCTTAGCTTCTTCAATACGCTTCTTGGTTGCATACTAAGGATATTTCTTATACTCTGAGACTGATGAGTACTGCAGCGTCTAGAATTCATTCCTCATATGTTGAAATCTACCTTTACACAAATCATGAGGCTCGACGTTTTCTGACATGAGACAGATGATGCTCTACGATTTTGGATCGTGGTACTCTACGATTCAGATCGTAGCATCTTGACTTCTTTTCACACTACGATGCTATTAGTCGAGAGCACAATGATTTCCCTTAGACCTTTGCACACTACGATCTTCTCTTGCTCGTGTTGTTGATTCTACGATCCCGAGAGCACACTACGATCATTGATTTGTAAACTCCATGTTTCCTTCATCACACTACGATCGTGGAGTTTGCTTGGCAAACATTGGGATCACTCTACGATTTCTGAAAAGTCCCTTCAAGGCAGGCACATTACGATCTTCGAAGCTCTACGTTTCTGCCTTGACTTCTGCAGTGTTGATCAGATGATACACTACGATTTCTTCGAAGCCTATCTATTACATCTCAAGATCAACCTAACCACTTTGATCTTTCTATCTATACATTCCATTACAGAATGATACACATTAAGATCTTAGATCAACCTACCAACTTTGATCTATCACTAAGTCCTTGTACATATATTCCTTGAAGGACTTTATATATAATCATGAGCATATACATTAAAACATCAAATCATAATATGCATTCTCCCAACACACCATTTTTCGGAACACACCGAACTGGACTGACCCATGCACTGTCTGAAATCGGGTAAATAATTCCCGCATCCAACCACTTCAGTATTTCTTTCTTTATCACTTCTTTCATGATTGGATTTAGTTGTCTCTGTTGTTCCACTATTGGTTTTGCTTCCTCTTCCATAAGAATTGTGTGCATGCAGAAGGATAGATTAATCCCATTTATGTATACAATTGTCCATCCTATAGCTGACTTGTATTCTCTAATCACCCTCAACAACTTACTTTCCTGTAGTTCGTTAAGCACAGAAGCAATAATAACAAGTAAAGTATTCAAATTACCCAAATAAGCATACCTGAGGTGTTTAAGAAGTGGTTTAAGCTCAAGAGTGGGTGGCTCCTCTAATGAAGGTTTCATCTATGCGGACACTTTTTCTTCTGTGTGTAGTGGCTCGAATGGTACCATGAACCTGCTAACTCTAAGCAAGGAATCCATCATGTGCAAATAGTCTACGAACTCTGGATCATCCAAGTCCTCATTCCCCAATAGAGTATTTTCCAACGGATCTTTGACCAAAGTTTTAACTAAGTCTTCATTAACTATTTTATCGATCACATCCAACCGAAAACACTCCTCCTCTTCTGTAGGGAACCTCATAGCCTTAAACACATTGAATTTGACTTCCTGGTCTTGTACCCTAAGGGTTAATTCCCCTTTCTGGACATTAATGAGAGTCTTACCCGTAGCCAAAAATGGCCTCCCTAAGATGATTGGGATGTTTTTGTCCTCTTCATAATCCAAAATTATAAAATCTGCTTGAAAAATAAATTTAGCCACCTTAACTAGTATATCTTCCACGATTCCTCTTGGATAGGTCACCGACCTGTCCGCTAACTGCAGTGAGATGTTTATAGGCTTCGAAGATGGCAAACCCAACTGTGTATATACTGATAACGACATGAGGTTCACACTTGTGACGCCCCCAAAATAGGTATACATCACATATTCCGAGTCGCCAAATACATGGTACAGAATACAAATACAATCTTTAATATACAACAAGAGAGCTATGAGTTTTAATACAAATACTGTCTTCTAGATAATATCCACTCTCAGAATAAGTCCTCATTACATTTATTGTCACACTATTTAACAGAATGGTGAGGACTACTAATACTATCATCTGATCCATCACTCCATTCCTCGACTCGTCCCAGCTATATTCTCATTTCCTGAAGAGAACAGTGAAAGAAAGGGTGAGCTTAACTAGCCCAGTAAGAAATATTATGACTAAAATAATGTAAAATAAATTATCATTAGTCTTCAACAATGTTAAACTGATAAAATACAATAGACATCAAGTAGAGAATAAAATCTACTATCTTTTATGATTTAAAAGGATTTTCATCACTATTATCATTTGGGACTCGACAATAAATAATCCACATCATCCACACTTTTCTGGCCAAGGATATTCATTAGTATCATGACCACAAATTATCCATGCACTACGGGCCAAGGATATTCATGTATTCATCAATGGTCATGATCATGCCAACAACTGTCCATTAATGCACTACGGGCCAATGAGGACTTTTTCCACATCATTTGTAACATTACGGTCATGATTACACCGAATAATCCCTGGTCATAATCATACCAAGTCCATCTATGGACAACATGCCACAGATGACTTTTAACATAATATAAACATGAGGATGATGACAATGATATAATAATTCAATAAAACAAGTTCAAGAATTAATTTATCCACGAACCAATAATGTCCAAATTGTCAACATAATACTGCTTTGTAGAGTAAAATTCAAGAATGCTCAGAAGAATATTTCCATGAAAAGATACTGGATGAAGCGCAAATATCAAGGATATTCCACTAATTTCATGGAGTATAGAAGTCAAAGTTTTAACCAACTGAGTATAATAAAGAATGGAATAACAAAAGAAAATGCATTGAGTCCATCAATTCTTGTGTTCCTTGGTGGAGTCATATTTGTGTATGGCCATTGATAATTGGATCCATCCATGGTACCTGAAAAGAAAGAAAAATAGAGAGAGAATTAAATAAAAAGAAAAAAAAATGTTTAAATTAAGACTAATTTGATTGAAGCTAATATTGGCAAAATATATATTAAACTAATTCTCTGGCAACGGCGCAAAAAACTTGTTGGGTAAAATCTAGTTACGCACAACACGCAAGTATACTTGGTCAACAAGTAATAAAGTGAAAGTAGAGTATCGTTCCCATGAGGAATTGTTTAATAAAAATCACCAAGTACTAACCCGTAACCAACTCAATCTTATTTAAATGAATGAATTTCAAATTATATAAATTAAAATACTATTAAATTCCACTAGTTAAATTAAGATTGCGGAGATTTAAGATCACAACTTCACTTATTGCTTTATTTAAATTAACACACTTCTCATCAATTATTCTCTATCCCGAATTGTTAATCAAGAACACTAAAGCAGATAAAACCATCTCTCGATGCATAATACCCATACTCACTTAAATCCACAGATGATAGAATTAAGCAAGACACCCTAATTAACTAATCCACTATATCTCTATGTGAATTACAATAAAAAAGGATTAAAAGTACAAGTTCTCTATAAGATTACATGCGATGTTAGGTATATCTCTATCCTAGACATAAATTATGTATTCCAGCGCCATGCATAAAACACAATCACATGCTATTATGATTAGATCTAAATCTAAACTTCATCTCTCGAGTTCATATAGATTATCACGGTAATTGTTAGCTAGGCAATTAAGAAATTAAGTCCAGATCACAATAGACAATCCTCACGATATGACATAATAGTTAATAACGAAGTATATTAAAATAAACTACACAATAAGATCCATTGTAATCTCAAACAAATAATTAGTTCATGATATTTGAATTAAAACTAAGAATCCAAGAATGAATAATCATTAAAAGATAAAGATAGAAGAAGATGAGAAGATAGAATCTCTTGTCTGTAGATTTGACGCTCCCTCCTTGCTCCTACTTTGAATCTTCAATGGTCTCCAAGTTGCTTCATTCTCCAAAACTCATTAGACTATGATTTTGATCTAATTTACTCTAATATAATCTAATGGAACCCTCTCTCTAGTCTCTAATCTCTCCTAATCCTTGTGATTCTCCTCCTTTTATAAATCTCTTTATATGTTTTCAAGTCCTCTTTGAAGTCCTCTTTGAAGTCCTTTTGTCAATCGGATCGAAACAATCCTTCCCGGACTCAAATTGGACCAAAATTCGCATTTTCTCGCATTTTTTGGGCATACCCCCGCCCCGGCAGGGGTCTAGTCTTGTTTTGGGCCAGCCCCGGTGGGCTAGGGGCCTGATTTGACGCTTTTGCATGCCCTCCCAAACGCAATTTGTTTTGTGAAGGAAACTTTTCTGCTCTGACGTCCTTTGGGAAATCGGCCATAACCTTTAATTTAGGAAGATTTACGAGACCTGCTATCTATCAAATCGAAGATATCGACGAGATCTACAACTTTTATTCTTTACAATTTTAGAAATAACGGACGGATGAAGGTCGAAATTGGGCTGGAAAGGACTGTTATGCAAATGGCCACCCAAAACAGTGACGTTCAACGTCCGTTGGTACAAATGCCATAACTCTTGCATCCGAACTCTGATTGGAATGATTCAAGTTGTTCCAAAAATCTAAGAAGAAGCTCTACAATGTAATCCAAGTTCCAAGCCAAGAAGATGAAATGAACATAAAAGCCCAAACAATGTCCAGATTGCTTTTCTTTGCGATTTCATACCAATTCTTTGCGATTTCAACTCCCAAGCATATAATATATAAAATGAACACAAAATGCATGAAAAAGTAATTAAGAAACATGAGATTAAGCAAATAATTCAAGTAACAAATACCGGATAAGTAGGTATAAAACCTATGTATCAATGGTAGAGAGTGTAACCATCTTTTTGCCTTGTCCCGTAGTGTGAACAGAAACAAGCAAAGTTTGACTGAATCATCCAACACCACATTGTATCTGAAAGTGTCACAGATTTCCAAAAAACTGACTAAGTGCTCATTCGGATCGTCGTTGGCTAATCCCCCAAACTGCACTGAGTTCTGTATCATCTGTATGGTCCCAGGCTTGATCTTAAAATTATTCGCAGCAATCGTCAGCCTGGTGATACACGACTGAAGCTCAGTCACCCTAGGAGTAGCATAATCCCTTAGCGCTTTCTGGTCTTCTGTAGTCATAGTTTCTTCCTTAGTGTCTTTAATCCACTTACTCAACCTTTGAAACCTTTTCTCGATATCGTCCTCGAAAGGAAGCAAGTCTAGATTCTTGGACCGAGTTTTCATACACTAAGTTAAAAAACCTGAAATAAGAAAGAAAGAAAGAAAAAAGAATTTTTTTTAAAAAAGTAAAACTGAACTAATTAAACTTATATTGAAAAATACTAAAATCAACACAAATTCCCTGGCAACAGCGCCAAAAACTTGTTGGTCGATTTCTATATATGCTCAACACACAAGTGCATGTGGTCAACAAGTAATATAATGATAAGAAAAGTATCATTCCCACAGAGACTAGTATGAAATTAAACCTAACAATTACCAGTTTTATATTAACCCAATTTTATTAAACTATTCAAAGTAATGATTATAATTAATGAAAGCTAAGAAATTTAGAATTCCAACCAATCAACACAACTTAATAACCGTAATTTCAGGCAAATAATGAAGAATTAGGCTTACAACTTTACTTTAAGTCTCACTCCGATTATCACACCTTATTACAGTTCAATTTAGTATCTCAGTTAATTAATCAAGAACACTCAAGTAGAATTAGTCATCTCTCGATGCACTAACACCGTATTAACTTAAATCCACAAATTAGATAGAATTAAGCCAAACACCCTAATTAACTAATTCATTATATCTCTATGTCAATTAAAATCAAAGAAGGTTTAAATTCAAGTTCTCTACACGATTACATGCGATGCTAGGTATATCTATATCCTAAACAATCATCAAGATTCCATAATAACACAAAATTCAAGAACACATGCTAGAGTGATTAAGTCTAGATTCATACATCATCTCTCGAATCCATATAAATCCACACAAAATTGGTGATCAAGCAATTCATACATTAAAGTGCAAATCATAATAGATAAACTAAATTGATAGTAATATTAAAATGAATTCAAGGCATGACAATCGTTGTTTAACAATAAAGATTCATTGTAAACCTAAAAAGTAATTTAGTTCATCATAAATAAATTTAAAACTGAAAAGATAGAGAAATTCAACATCCCAATTACAATATTTGAATTTAAAGACAAAGAATGGTTACAAAACCACCCTTTCCTCGCTACAATTTGCAATCTTGTGATCTTGACCTTGAAATATGTCCTTCCAATGTTCTTATGAAATTAGGGCTCAAATCTTGCTAATTGATTGTTTGGTGTAGTTGATCTCTATTGTTGTTGTTATATCTCAGCATAAGTTATGTATTTAGTTCCTAAACGACACCCCTTGAGTCCCATTCCATGCTAACTTGTCTCTTGTACGCAGTTGCATAATCAGAATCACAATAAAACTCCATCTCTTTCTTCCTGTACCCCAGCCCCGGTAGGGGTTTTTACACTGTATAAGCCCGCTCCGGCAGAGGGGTATTCTATTCTTGACCATGTACCCCCGCCCCAGTGTAGGTTTCCTACACAAATATGCCTGCCCCGGCGGGGGGTATTCCTGCAGAGCTGAATTCTTGCCTTTTGATGCCAAGTCTTGCCACAACGCCACCAATATGCCATGAATGCTACGTAATGCAATCTAAGCATAAAATAAACACAAAACAAGTAAAACTGAACAAAAATAGACGTGATCAACACCATTTAAGTCCAAATTAGAAGCCGATTCGTAGGTATAAAACCCACTCATCACTGACCGAACCTCTGTAACTGTCTGAACAACCCATTCAGTCTGCCCTACACTATCATCTGCCTTAGAGAACAAACACTCCACCACGAAGTCGCCCAACGCCTGACCCTTTATTGTTTTCCAAGGATGATACTCCAATATAAATTATGACAACACTATTGTCCACGCTACGAGCCGACCCAATATATCTTGCTTTCCCAACACTTTCTTCAATGGCTGATCAGTGTACACCACTATTAACCGACCTTGGAAGTATTATCGAAGCTTACGACTAGCTATTATCAATTCATAGGAAAACTTCTTAAGATTCAGATACCTTTTTTCTGTATCGCTAAGGGTATGGTTCACATAGTAAATCGGGTGCTGCTTAACCCCAATCTCCCACACCAAAACTTCTCCTACTGCTAACAAACTTGCCACCAAATACAAATGCAAAGGCTTAGCAGGAACTGACTTCACCAACAAAGGAGTCGAAGATAAGTACTTATTGATCCCTTGAAAAGCATCTTTGCATTCTGAAGTCCACTAGAAGGTCTTCTCATTCTTCGGTCCTTTTAACGTATCAAAAAATGACAAACACCTTTCAGCCGACTTAGAAATGAATCACCTCAAAGATGCTATCCGACTCGTCAGATGTTGAACATCCTTATACGACTGAGGGACTTTATATCCAAAATAACCTTTATCTTCTCTAGATTCGCATCTATTCCCCTTTTGATGATCAGATAACCCAAAAACTTTTCTGCTCCCAAACCGAAGGTACACTTTGTCGGATTCAACCTTAGCTTGTAGTGCCAAATAGTCTGAAAGCAATCCTCTAAATCATCCAAATGACCTCAAACCGACATGCTCTTGACTATCATGTCATCAACATAAATCTCCATGCTTCGGCCCAACAGCTTCGAGAACACATAGTTCATTATCCTCTGATATGTGGCCCCCCGCATTCAAAAATTCAAAAGTCATCTTCTTATAGGCATAAATCGACCGATAAGTGATAAATGTTGTCTACCGAATATCCTCCTTATGCATCAAAATCTAATGATACCTCAAAAAAGCATCCATAAAACTGAGCAAGGCATAACCTGAAGTGGGAACAATTAATTGGTAATGTGCGGAAGTGGATAAAAGTCCTTCGAACACGCTTTGTTCAAATTCGTGTAGTCGATGTAGACCCGTCACTTCTCGTTCTATTTTTGAACCAGTACCACGTTCGTCATCCACTCGAGGTAGTTAATCTAAAAAATAAAATATGCTCCCAGATGGTTGGCTATATCCTCATCTATTATATTCTTCCTATCGGGG
The DNA here is from genome assembly GCA_020205605.1 of Panax ginseng. Taxonomy (NCBI): domain Eukaryota; kingdom Viridiplantae; phylum Streptophyta; class Magnoliopsida; order Apiales; family Araliaceae; genus Panax; species Panax ginseng. Next base: position 49,720,640 of record CM035136.1, on the reverse strand, counting down.
GCAAAAATCCTCCACTTTTGCCGAACCGATTTCTTTGTCGGGTCCGCATGCATCCTATGCACACCTTCTGATCAACACCAGACATGTTACTTGGGTCCCACATAAAAATGTATGCATAGAACTATAATAACTTCACCAGGCTTGTCTGAAAAGGTTCTTGTAACCCCGACCCGATCCTGACAGTCTTATCCTTCTTTCCCAGAATCAACTCCACCTCTTTGGTCTCTTCGGTGGACATGACCAGAGGCTATGTAATACCTTAGGTAAAGGGTTCAATCTCTATCATCGTTGTCTACTGTGACGCCCCCAATATAGGTATACATCACCCATTCAGAGTTTCTAAATACATGGTACAGAAAACAACTACAACTTCATTATTATAATTGTCGTGCAAAATACGACAACACATATGTTGTGAGTTTAAATTCAAATATTGTCTTCTAGACAGTATTCAAACTCAAATAAGTCCTCATTACAATTATTAAAACACTATTTTACAAAATAGTGAGGACTACTAAAATAACTTACTTAGAACATTACTCCACACCCCGACTAGTTCCCGCTATATTCTCGCCTCCTGAGAAGAAAAATGGAATAAAAAGGAAAAGAATTTATGACTAAGATAATGTACAACAAATTATCGTTAGCCTTCAATAAATCAAATAAAATATAATGGACAACCAGTTTTAGATCAATATTCACAGCGAAAATAACATTTCATTAGAAGAGTTAAGTAGAGAATGAAATCTACTATCATCTATGATTTTAAAAGTCCATCATCAATATTTTATCCCTTTAACATCAATCAATATACATCTTGAATCAAATATTCATCTTTGCACTATAAGCCAAAGATATTCATTTGTATCACTAGTTGGTCATGTTCATCTCAACACTTGTCTATCTTTGCACTACGAGCCAAAGATATTCATCAAATAATCATTCATCTTTGCACTACAGGCCAAAGATATTCAGTTATATCACCATTTAGGACAGAGGAGGATGAAAAATATTTTAAAGAAACGAATCCAGTGAGATAAAAGAACAAAAATTAGGGATTCATACTTTAGATAATCCAAGTTCAAAAATACTCCGTAATAAACCATAGTGGAGTAAATTTCAATAACGAAGATCAAATCATGGATACAATCAAAGATAATAACCATAATAGACATCTTGGACAAAGAAGAGAAAATTTCATTTTTATGTGAATAGTGTCGTATTTATGAATAGTATCGTATATGTGAATAGTACCATATACGTGAATAGTAATCCTAACACGAAAAGATAAAAATTCCACAAGAAAAATCATACTTCATGAATAGTACCGTATTCGTGAATAGTATCGTATACATGAATACTAACCTCGACATAAAAATGTAAAATTTTCATAATAAAATTCATACCAATATTTTGGCATAATGATATTGAACGAAATAACATCATTTACGAAGAAAATAACATCCCTTACCTCAAAAGAATAGTACTTCTACCTGAAATATTGGATATAACGCTGAAAAAAACATGTACTGAATAACAACTCATAAAGTATCTAAATACTCACAAAATACGCTCGATAATATAGACAAAAAACTTATAATTCTTGTGTGATTTTCAATTCTAAATAAGCACTCTATTTATAGAAAAATGCTAGAACGCCATAGTTGACAAAATGAATGGATGGCATGCCATTTTGGAAAAATAATTCCCACGTTTCAGCACACAACACTTGAATAAGCATTTTTTCCACAAAAATACAAAAGTGGGGCCTACCCATGTTTTTAATAAAAAAAACATTTATTTCTAAAACTTCAATAATTCATAATAAATAGCTCTTTTATCAGAAAAATACAAATTCTATGTCCTTTCAATATGAAATTTAATTCTCTACAACTTTGTAGAAGAAAGTTTTTCCAAATTCCAATCAGAAAATGTCTGAAATCTACATACGGATAATTTTTAATACCTTCATTCCGACAAAATACTGATAAAACACCTCAACATTAATTCCTTCATTTATATCCATATAAAATAAATATTTCCTTATCATATAAATTAATAATTAATTATTCACAAATAATATTATAAAATCACAATTATGACAACCAGGTTTTTCTCAGAAAAGATGGGGCTTTCCGATAAGGATTTCTCCTTATTGGCGCGCAATTAGGTGACCAAATCACTTTTCTAGACAGAACTTCCATAGACATTGTCAATAATGTTATCTAATAATATTATTCAAATAATATGAATTATTGATCTGATAATTGGAAATACTATGCAGTGACAATTATTGAAACAACAATAACATAAAATATCAACGTAGAAATAATTCAATTAGTAAAATAAAATATTAAATAGTAATTACTGTAACAATTATTAAGTAGTGCTTTCTTACGTAAGAATCAATAATTCAACAATAATGTGCACTGTCTGTGTATTAACTCTTGTGCAACCACGCAGCGTATTCATCGTATTTTAACCACCAGGTATTCCAATAGTGTTAACGGTAACAATTACGCCGTTATTTTTAAAAACTCAAATTTGTCATTTTTTCATCCGACCGTTATCCGTTATGGGGCCCAAAAATGGCTGCACCGTCGGACGAATATTCTTCGACAAAAAGAATATTCCACGACCAACGAATATTCCCCAACAATGAATATTTTATAACCACTTGATTATTTTGCAAAATTTGCACATTTCACCCATAACCAAAGAATTATATCAAATTAACACCTTATTATTCAAAATATTAATTAGAGGAAATTCAATTTTATTTATAAAAAGTTGGGGTCTTACAATCTCCCCTCCTTATGAAATTTTATCCTCGAAATTGACGTATGTACTTGGTGTTTCAAAAAGGTAAGGATACCTCATTTTCATTTCCGATTCCAACTCCCATGTCATTTCCTCGATAGCATTGTTCCTCCACAAAACTTTAACTTGTGGTATAACCTTTGTGCGTAGGACATGCTCCTTCCTATCCAACATCTTGACAGGTACCTCCATGTACATTAAATCTTCGATTATCTCGTCTTGTTCTAACTCAATAATGTGGTTTGGGTCTTTCACAAATTTACGAAGCACATATATGTGGAAAATATTATGAACACGAGACATGCTTGGAGGTAATACCAGTCTGTAAGCCACATTTCCTACTCGGTTAAGAATTTCAAATGGACCAACAAATCATGGATTGTGCTTTCCTCTCTTCCCGAATCTTGTAACTCCGTTCCATGTAGCAACACGTAACAATACATGGTCCCCAATATTAAATTCCACGTCCTTTCGATGAAGATCCTCATAACTCTTTTGTCGATCATGTGCCATTTGTATACGTTGTCGGATCATTTGGATCTTCTCTATAGTCATACGTACTAACTTATATCCCAACAATGTTGCTTCACCCACCTCGTCCCAGCATACTGGAGAGTGAAACGTTCGTCCATATAATGCTTAAAATGGAGCCACACATATACTTGCCTGATAACTGTCGTTGTAAGAGAATTCCACCAATGGTAGGTACTTATCCCAACTTTCTTTGAAATCTAGGACACAAAGTCTTAATAGATCTTCAAGAGTTTGAATAATCCTTTCTGATTGCCCTTCCGTTTGAGGATGGTATGCCGAACTAAATCGTAAATCCGTGCCCATAGATTTCTGCAAGCTAACCCAAAATCGTAAAGTGAATCATGGGTCACGATCCAAAACTATGGATATTGGCATGCCATGCAATCTCACAATCTCATTCACGTACATACGAGCAAAACATTCAAGGGAATAAGTCTCCTATATCGGCAAGAAATGAGTAGACTTGGTTAATCTATCAACAATAATCCAAATCGCATCTATGCCTTGAGAAACCTTGGGAAGACCCGTAATGAAATCCATGGTAATGTGTTCCCACTTCCATTTTAGAAACTCAAGTGGTTAAAATGGACCCTTTGGCACTTGATGCTCTGTCTTTACACATTGACAAGTTAAACACCTCAAGATAAACTCTGCGATCTCTCTCTTCATATTGCTCCACCAAAATATATGTCGAATATCGTGATATATTTTGGTACCCCAGGATGGATTGCAAATGGTGTGTTGTGTGCCTCCATCATGATTCTATGCTTCAAGTTAAAATCGTTAGGAACACAAAGTCTTAAGTTGACTCGAAGTATTCCTTCTTCGTCGATTCTTTCTTCTGGAATAACACATTTTTGCACTTTCTTCTTCATACGCATCATCACCAGGTCCGTATCTTGAGCAACTTTAACTTTATTGAATAAAGTCGGCTCTACTCGTATATTTGACATCATCATGTGGGTCCCTGGAGTCTTTAACTCTATCTCCATCCTTTGCAAGTCATACCAAATGGGCCTTTGAGTTGACAATATCGCACTCGTACCCGCATATGATCTTTTACTTAATGCGTCTGTAAAGCCCCCAAATTCGGGTACTTAAAATCCAAACTCGGTGCTTCACGATACCATTTCTATGAGCGGAATAATACTAATAATAATAACAATAATATAATTATTAAACTTAATTTACATGATTATCAGAGTCTAGCTCCCAAGTATGTAACCTTTAATACATTCCTTACATAACATGATAGATAATATATATCATTGTCTTAATAATATCAAACTATTACATAAAATAACATTGCATTCATTCAGCAACCTTTCCCTTTCCCTTGTTCTTAGCAAATCCTTCGGGTTGTTCACACTTAGATGAAAACATCTAAATTAAGCAAGGATAAGCATTTGAGTGCCCAGCAAGTAATAGCAATTATATATATAAGATGAAAGAATTTAAATGTTTTATTTATACTACCCTTCTACAATAAGTCAATAGTTGTGAAGTAATCTGTACCAATGATAATAATATATCAATTCTATACCAAAATTTTGAAACTACGTACTGACTATAAATAGGGTTTAGGTGACATGCTATGAACATTGTTTTAAATTTTCGAATAGGTTTAAACAGAACTTCATCTGCAAACTGTCATAACTTACGGGCACAGGGGGGTGATCAGCCCGTTATGCCCTGTATTGATCAACACTATATGCAAGAACGATATTATCTCTCACTCTGTCCGCCTTGGGCGCATAAAAGTTTCCCTTGATCGGGATGTTCATAATTAGTCTGGAATTCGAACCAAAATAATTTGTTTGGATACAAAAAGGTTTTATCTTGTTCAACCATAACTTATAATTCAACATATATATATATATACGAGTAATTAACAAAGGTGTATCAACATGTGATTAAATACAATGATTATCCAAGTGGGGACACTTGTATAACCATTTATAGAAATTAACAAACATAATATATATCTGAATTACCATATACTAACATGTTGATAATCAATGAGCGTATACAATATAGGGTTAATAATCTGTATAGTAATAATATAATTCTGAAACATTCTTACTAATGTCCATTGCATAAAGGAAATGAAAAGGTAGGATACTTGCTTGATGCGCTGCTTATAATTTGCAACTTAGTTTTATCTTTTATGTAATCACCTATCAGTAATAAGATCATTTTACTGATTAGAATAACATATCTCAACACATAATACTGCTTATTGTAGTTAGCACATAACCTAATCACATTGTCACCCATGTTTTACAACCATTGAATCACAAATAAACACATATCTAATCAAATTATCTATGTCTAGATCAATTTCTGAAACATGTCGATGTACCGACGGCTTTATTGCGTAATTTAAGACTCTATTCTGTAGCTCAATATATGTAATTATCAGTCTTATTATTTTTAAATGACTTATAATAATTTTAAAACATTTATTATAATTTATCATGAATTTTCAAACATCAGAATCATTATTAAATGATTTAAATATTAAATAATTCAATTATCATTAATATTTAATTAATATTAAACTATTAATGAAATCATTTTCAAAATGTTAAAGTTATTTATAATAACTTAAAATACTTTTAAAGTATTAATATTACCCTTAAATGTTTTTTAAAAGAATTCAAATCATTTTTAAATAATTACCATTAATATTAAAGTATTAGTGTATTATTTATCAAAATATTAAAAGTCCTTAATTATAACATAAAATATTTTTAATTCATTTATATACTTCTTAAATGATTTTTAAATTAATAAAACCATTTTAAAACTATTTATTTCATATAATTATTAAATAAATTTAATATCATTAATAATAAATTAATAATCATTAATATAAAATTATTAATAAAATTATCCTTTAAATATTAAAAGTTATATTTTATAACTTAAAATATCCTTAAACACTTTATTTTCATTTAAAATGATTTTTATAATATTAAAATCATTTTTAAACTAATTATTTAATATAATTATTAAATAACTTTAATATCATTAATAATAATTAATTAATGAAATTTACCTTTAAATATTAAAAGTTATATTTTATAACATAAAATATTTTTAAATACCTTATTATTATTTAAAATGATTTTTAATATAATAAAATCATTTTTAATTAATTAATTTAATTCATTTAGTAAATAACTCAATTATAATTAATATTAATTTATTAATGAATTTCATCACAAAATATTAAAAGTCATTAAAAATAACTTAAAATATTTTCTTATATCATAATATAATTTTAAATGATTTTTCAAGTATTAAAATCAGTTTTAACTAATTTATTTAATATTATAATTAAATAAATTAAATACTAATAATATTTCAAAATGTTAAATATTTATGAAATATACTTAAAATAAATAAAAACTAATATTCAGAATTTAAAATATTTTTTAATAATTTATTTGGTATTTTTAATAATTAAAAACTATTTTTTTCTATTTATTTAATTAAAATAATTAATTGTCATAAATTATATTAATTAAAATACACTGTCTGTCACTAAAGATCGCTTATATAATGAAATAAAATCCGCTATAGGTGTTCTTCGTGTTCTTCATGCAAACCCAGAGATCTTCATACACAGCTTTAGCTAAATTTACTTTGACCAAAGGATAAATGTCATCTATTAATGTTTCTGGGCAAGATATTGATCACATCATGTAGTAATAATGTCATACTACAAGTGTATAACAAGTTCTGGACAAGACCATAACACATCAAAAAGATATTAAGCCATGAACAAGTCAGAAGAGTCGTTTTCTTCATTTTCAGGTTACCCGTAAATGAAGAAACGATTCGACTGACTAGTTTTGGGCTTCTACAACTTGTTAATCTTTTGTTTTTTTGTGATTAAAAAACTGCAGTGTGTACCAAACATAACAAGGAAGAGATCTATCACATTATATCACTGAAACAACAACAGATCAAACATAACAAAGTAATTAAATTATGTCGACGACATGGTCAAGTTTACAGGTTACCCGTAAAAAAATTTTCCATGATCGTCTGTCCTACTTTGACCATCCATTGCAATCATCCCGTTTGATTTTTAGGAGATGTTAAGGCATACACATATAGTATAACCTACGTACTACAACATAGATATATCAACAGAATCAAAATCATCAACAACATGGAAGATCCGGTGGGTTTAAAAGCGTTGTTAAAGTGGGATCGGGTCATTTTCAGGTTACCCGAAGCGCCGGTCATGGCCGTCAATCAACGAATTTTGACCTTGATTATCTTGCAATCTGTTGATGATATGGACTTGATTTAAATTCCAGCTTAAAGACCCCATGTCAAACTACAGATCCAAAACTTAAAACAAGAAAAATCACAAACAGAGAAAGATTTGTGGCCACTGACATTCGTTGTCAGATCACAGATAATTTTTTTTTTCTAGATTTTGAAGAACATTAAATCTGAGCCTATAGATGTTATGGATCTAACATCTATCAACCCAAATCATCATTATACACTACATACAACATATTTAACACAAAAAATCTAAAATTTAACATGGGATCAATGGACAGATTTTTCAAGCTAGGGTTTTATACCTTCTTTGATTAATTTCTGATTCTGGCTCCTGATTTGTTATGGATGCCAGTGGGGCTCGGTTTTGTGACTGAAATGTCTTAGAATTTAGTAGGTTAGAGAGAGAGTGAGGGACTTGGATGTGTAATGTGATCAAATGAGCAATAAAATGACCTTTTCTCTCTCTTGGATCTATATATACATGTGTTAGATGCATGAATGGCTGAGTATAGGCTAATGTGCTGGAGATTTAGGTTGTGCTAAGTCAACATTTTAGTTCACCAACTCCAATTTTGGCTAGATACACAAGTTATCTTCAAATAATTCAAGAGGGGCATTTTAGTCTTTTTGCTTGGAAATTTAATGGCATTCTTATCATTTGGCAAACCCTAAGGTTTTCCAACAATTGCTTTCTAGAATTACATTTTAGGATTAAAAATTAAAAAATAAAAAATAAAAATTTTAGTTTCTAAAAATAGAAAATTAGGGTTTGTTAATTAGATTAGGTTTTTAATTACATTATAAAGGAACATTAAGGTTTAATTATTTATTAATTATTTAACCTTGCTAGTTTAGCAATTAGGGTTCATCATAAGCAATTAGGGCTTGTAGACACTCGAATTTTTCCATACTTCATCATCACTAACATCATAGGGAGGATGATTAAGTCTTTTAAGAGAGAACCCTGAAAGACAATCCAAATCAATACCGGATACTACCGGGAGTTCAACATCAACCCCAGATTACACTGGGAGAAACAGTTCCAACCTCGGATATAACCTCGAGGCATGCAGATCCAATACCGAAAATGTAGCACCCCCAAATCCGGGTATCTTCCATCCCGACAGATGGTGTTATACTGTACAACATTCATACATTCATTCGATTGAAAAGTCTCAAAGAACGAACATAACTTCTATATATTTAAAGTAATATTTACATTTCCCAAGTTCTATAACCGTTACAATGGTTCCTTTTCATAATATCAGTTAAATTACAACAATAGACCTATACTATTACAAGACAACTTAGTAATCTGCCTTAGCTTTTCCTTTATCCTTTTTCGATCCTTCAGGACGTTCACCTTAATGCATTCATATGGTTCAAGCAAGAGTGAGCATAACTAGCTCAAAGAAGTATAACAATTTAATAACAACATGCTTGACATATACAAATCGTATATCTTCAATAGCTGAACAATAGTTAGGAAGTACTATTGATAATTCAAAATAGCACTTCATCTTTTCTTTCAAAATGTTTTACAATAACAACAGTATTTAGTAAAACATTCACTCCGGTCAGAGACCTCGAGTATTCATTCTTTCTTGGAAAAGGACAACCCGGAAGCAAATTCGTAAGCCCGATATTACTTACGAGCACTTCTAGGTGATCAACCTATTGTACTCTATGTTGATCAACACTACATCCATTAAACGTATGCACGTTTAAGCATTTGGCAACCTCATGTGCCTGTCGTTTTACCGACAAAACATTTGTTTAACATTTCAGTCTTCTTTTGAAAACCATATCAAGTAGTTGACAAAAGATTGCAACATTTGATAATACATTAATAGATTATCAATACATTAAGTCTAGCCAAAGGAATTGGCTTTAACTTCAACATACCTCAATTCATGCGAAAGAATACATGAACCTCAAAAACTTGTTCAGATTGAACTAAGACAAGAGTTAGAATACTTGCCTTTAGCGTATGCTACGGTATTTTAACTTTATATTCAAGTCGTTCAAGTCGTTCAAGTCTCTACAATGCATGATCACATAATGCCTTACATTAGGTCAAATATAATCAAGTATGTATAAAACTATATCATACTCTTTATTTCAATCTAATTGTGTATTAGATTCATTTACTATTCGTTCCGGTTTATCATTATACTTGCATTATATTTGACTAGGTTATCTCAACCTTTACATTACATTCCTTAAGGTTTAACAAAGTTTAAACAATGTTACCTTACCTTTCTTAAGTTATGTTTACTTTTAATCAATTAGATTTTCTTTTCTTTGTACTTAGAAACCTTCATTACTATCTTTGTTACGAGATCAATATTGCATGGCTTGGCTTTATACTCTCGCGTCTTCATGCGCGATGCGGCTATTAATGTCATTGTCCCGGACTTGGCTGCTATACCACATATTGAACTAAGGTTCGGCGCTTGGAAATCTTGCGATAGAGGTTTGCACTTGATCCGCACCGCTGATGCTGTGTCTATTTGCTTAGGGTTGGCCGTGTATACCAACTCATCTGCACCGATATCAAATTCAGTTTATGAATTTTGTGAACTTCCCGGACGCATAACTTCTTCGTTATAAGTCCGAATTGGCTCGTTCAAAAGCCTACGGTTCACAAATTATGTAATCTACATGGCCATTCAAGAATTTAATCTATTTGACTCCGTTTGCTAAAAATTCACCTATTGGTTCATTTTTAACGAAAACGATAACCTATTGGACTTATTCTTCAAGAGCGTATAACTTGTCATTTTATAAACTACTTAAGATTTCATTGTTTATGACTTATGACAATTAAAGTTTCTTAAACATCATTTCTTATATGTTCTTAACATATAACTTAACTTAAGTATACATGATACATATGATCATATAAATTCTTTTACATTCATATCATTTCTCTTAATAAACTTCTTACAAGTTCATATTATTTTCACATAAGTTTATAACTTATGCTAGCTTAAATGACTTATTACCAACTTAATTGACTTAAGTTCATTACTTACTCATTCATGTTTCTTAATCCAACTTTTCTTATCATCCTATCATGGTAGAGATAGAAGATAATTGAGAAGAAGTCTTACTCTTTTGTAGTCTTGGTAAGTAGCTTGCTTCTTCTTCTTACTTATGGAATGACTTATGTGTAGCTTATTCTCTCTAACACTTAAGCACTTTAGAAGTGTTGGATTAATTGATCAACCAACAAATGGCTTGTAAGCTTCCTCTATTTATAGAATTTCCAAGGTTACGGTAGATTGGTCATTAAATCATCCCACCTCCTTAAGCCACCTCCTTACTATTCATTACTTGCAAGGCACAAAACTTATCATACACTTGGTCATTACTTTCTAATCTTGGTCACCACACTAACTTGGTCACCACATTACTTGGTCATTACATTACTTGTTCACCACATTCAACCATATTAATATGGTTTGCCCCATGGGTCAACCAATTTATTGGACTTTAGCTTGGGCTTGGATTAAATAAATCCTTGGACTTTGCATTAATAAACACTAACTTGCTTATTAACCAATAATTTGGGCCTTAGCATTTAATTGACTTGGACCTTAATAATTGTTAATCAATCTTCCCAAGTCCATAATCATTGCTTAATACATATTATTGATGTATTATTTTCGTATTCTAATTCATATAGAATTCCTATACGGTATTTCATCCTTCAAACAAACTCATATAATACTTCGTATTATACTTGTTTTCATTACTCTTGTACAATACCAAGTATCATACAATTATTACTCATTCATTACTATTTCAACTTCCTTAACGTTTAGGAATTAAGTCCACAAGCGAAATGTTACATTTTCCATAACTAGATTTTTATTACATAATCCATCTTACCTTGTTATTCCATCATTGCGTATTTCTAAAACTCAAAATTATATCCCGAGCAAATCTGGAGATGAATAGTGTTTTTGGAAAATTTCTCGGAAAACTTTTATTTTCGTCTTGGAAATTCAAACACTTTAATTCATCCACGTAGCTCAAATACTACGACATTCTAACACCAATAGGTTATATAATGACAACCATCTTGATAACACATGGAATATGATTTTATTATTATTTTAATTTAATAAAATCATTTTACAATAAGATCTGAATTTCTCGGTCGTTACATTCTTCCCCCCTTATAAAGATTCTATCCCCAGAATCTCGTCTTACTTTAAATCAAATAGATGAGGAAAATTTTTCTTCATCTTTTCTTCTAGTTCCCACGTTGCTTCTTCAGCATCGTGGTTCTTCCATAATACCTTCACTGATGGTATTACCTTGTTCCTCAGAACTTGTTCCTTTCTATCAATGATCTGCATCGGCGACTCTTCATATGATAAGTCTTTCTCGATATGAATCGTCTCATACTCGATTACATGCTTATAGTCCGCTTATATGGACGTAATCGAATCGTGAAACACGTTATGTATTCGTTTCTAGGTCCGGAGGTAATGCTATCATATACGCTTACCTCCCCACCCATTTTAACACCTCAAAAGGTCCTATAAACCTTGGACTTAACTTTCCCTTTTTTCCAAAGCGTATCTTTTTCTTTCGTGGAGATACCTTTAGAAACACATACTGAGCCCACCTCAAACTCTCGACTTAGTCTATGTGAGTCTGCATACTTCTTCCATTCATCACGAGATGTGACGAGACGCATCCGAATTAACTTTACCACATCCGCTATCTGCTGCACCAATTCTGGTCCTAGCATCCGGCATTCTCCCACCTCATCCCAACACAAGGGTGTTCTGCACTTCCTTCCATACAAAGCTTCGTATGGCGGCATACCTATGCTTGCATGATAACTATTGTTATATGAAAACTCTACTAGTGGTAGGTGATCATCCTAACTACCCTTGAAATCCATGACGCAAGACCTTAACATGTCTTCAAGCATCTGAATTGTCCTTTCACTCTGCCCATCGGTTTGTGGATGATAAGCCGTGATTAACCTCAGCTGTGTTCCCAACTACTCTTGCAAACTCCTCCAAAGTTTGATGTGAATCGTGGATCACGATCTGACACAATCGATACCAGTACTCCATGTCTGGAAATGATTTCCTTAACATAAAGTTTAGCTAACTGGTCTAAGTTATACTTGACCCTAATTGGCAAAAAGTGAGCCGACTTCGTCAACCGGTCCACTATTACCCAAATTAAATCGTACCCTTTTTGTGTCGTCGGAAGTCCCACCACGAAGTCCATCGTGATATGCTCCCACTTCCATTCTAGAATCTCCAATGACTGTAATAAACCACTGGGTCGTTGATGTACGGCCTTAACTTTTTGACAAGTTAAGCACCTACTCACATACTCTGCTATTTCTCTCTTCAGGTTTGGCCACCAAAAACTCTGTCGAAGGTCTTGATACATCTTAGTGCTACTAGGATGTATCGAGTACCTCGAACTATGAGCTTCTTGTAACACTTGCTCCTTTAATTTCGTCTCATTTGGAACCCAAATTCTTCCCTCAAATCTTAATAACCCCTCATTATCAAGACTGTACTTAACTTCTTCTTTCTCGGATAACCACTTCTTCATTTGGTTACACTCATCCGTCTTGAGTTGTACCTCCTTGACCCTTTCTACAATTGTAGATTGCATCTCTCGCAAAAAAGAGTAATCGCCTGAATCACTTTCGGATCTTAATTTCTATTTCAATCCTAGCCATCTCTCGTTATTAACTTATTTTGAGCCGTTAACATAGACAACTTTTCCTTAACCCTTCCTACTCAAGGCGCTTCCAGAATTACATCGGCCTTTCCAGGTGATACAGATTTCACAATCATAATCCTTTATCAACTCGAGCCATCTTCTCTGCCTCATATTCAACTCCTTCTGAGTGAAGATATACTTTAGACTTTTATGGTCCGTATATATCTCACATTTTTCCCCATAAAGATAATGTCTTTATATCTTTAGGGCAAACACTACCGCGGCCAGTTCCAGATCATGAGTAGGATAGACTTTCTCATAATCCTTCAACTGCCGAGATGCATACGCAATGACTTTTCTATGTTGCATAAGCACACAACCAAGTCTTTTATGCGAAGAATCACTATACACTACAAAATTTCCCGTGTCATCTGGCAATGACAAAACAAGAGCTTCACTTAATCTCTTCTTCAGTTCTTGAAAACTGTCTTCACATTTATCCGTCCATACGTATTTCACCGTCTTCCTTGTTAAATTAGTCAACGAGGTAGCTATCTTCCAAAAATCTTGGATAAATCTTCAATAGTACCCTGCTAACCCTAGGAAACTCCGCACATCAGTCGGCATTTTCGGTTGTTCCCAATTCATTACTGCTTCCACCTTTCTTTGGATCCACTGAATCCCTCTTGTCAATGACATGACCTAAAAACTGCACCTTTTCCAGCCAAAATTCACATTTGGTGAATTTCGCATATAACTTCTCCTTCCTTAGTGTCTCCAACACTACATCCCCTGATGCCACCGCATCTTGGACCGTCATATTAAAAGTACAGGCCATGGATTTCCCCGGCTGAGCTGGACCACTAATAGCTAATTTCCCGCTATTTGGTCCCTTATTTCCTTCTATCCCCTTCTTCGGCCATTTCATTACTATGTGGTCAGTTGATCCACATACAAAGCATCCGTGATTCTTCTTCAGATTGGGACAGTTAGGCGAAATATACCCTTTCTGTCAACAATTATAACATACCGCCTTACCTTTGAGACAGACTCCTAGGTGAGTCTTCCCACGAGTTTCTGAGCCTCCATCCTCCTCTTGAGTCCCCTTGTTTTACTCCCAGATTCCCAGTTAAAGTCCTTTCTCTTCCGACCGTCCACCACTTCTCTGGCTCCCCTGGTCTTGGTTCCTCCATCAACCCCGCCTTTGGTCTTCTTATCTTTGTGGTAATCGGCTAAGAGCCTCATTCCCACCTTCTAAGAATTATTGCCTTTTCTAGTATGGTTCCAAAGGAAGTACTTTAGAACACGAGATTCTGGCTATAGAGCCGGGTTTCAAGCCCTGCTCGAACCTTCTAGCCTTTCTCACTTCAAAGGTCCACTTGATGTGGAACAAATCGTGCCCGATTCATTAAACTTGGCAAGATACTAGGGAACCGCTATATCCCTTATGCTGGATTCCGGAAACCTCATCTCCATTCTCCTTGCATACTCGTGGGAAAATAGTTCTCAAGAAAATCTCCTTGAACCTCTCCCCCACGTTAGGTTTCCTATATCGGCCCTAGCTTGGTTTGCCTCCCACCAGAAGTTGGCCTCTCCTTTCATCAAATAGGTTTCAAAGGCAACCTTTTGACCCTCCTCCCAACATTTGTTATTACAAATGCTTTCTCAATTTCTTTTACCCAAGTCCAGGCTTACATAGGGGTCCGTAGTTCCTTTGAACTCCGAAGCGGACCTACACTTTGAAATCCTTAAAAGTAGTAGCTCAGATTACTCCGTGAATCACGGGTACATTAGCCCCCGTTCCATTAAATGCAGTCGTTAACAAATTAACGAACTCCTACATTGTATTAATCGGACCAACTTCCGGTTGGTTAACATTACCGCCCTGGTTTCGTTGTCTCCTTCTTGGCGGCATTTTGCTGTTAAGAAAACAACACATTATTATTACTTTATTCTTGTTGGTTTGTTATTATTTGTAATAAAACAACAACTCATACTCATTACTCAACATATTCCATAAAAAGATTTATATTGATTCATAACTTGTAGTATAACACTACATTGTTTACATTACTCAGCCTTAGCTGATTACATTCCCATCCCGCAAGTACTTTCCAAAAATTGGGATTTACAAAAGACTACCCTTTGTTATACAAAATAGGGTTTTACGTCACTACTAGATATATAATATTTAAATATCTATTCTACTCTAGCCATTGCTAGACTACATCTGTCGTAGGGCATTCTCGAAATCCTTGCTAGCCAGACCGACAATTACATCTCTACTGATAGTGTGTCGGGTCTGCCCTGCTTCTATTTGATATCCAACTACCTACTGCTGGAAATCTACGTGATAACTCCTATGAATATAGGAAATCCTCTCCAACTTCCTCTTTTTAGTATTTAGCTCCTGCTTGAGCTCAAAGACTTCGCATTTCAGCTCTCGGACCTTGTCCTTAGCTAAAACTCTATCATCATGCTCCTCTTCCCACATTCCTTCCATACTAGCCTTGTCCTCACGGACAGCTTGGAGTTCCTTTTTCAACTCCTTAACTTCTTGGCAGTAATGGACATTTCTATCCAATACCGACATAAATAGGGCTTTCATTGATTCCCCCGTAGACATTTCCTCTGTAGGTGGAACCTGGTCCTCTGTAGGTGGAACCTGGTCCTCTGTAGGTGGAACCTAGTCAAAGGACATCATGTCCACCTCCTCCTCTAGCATGCCATGTGATGGCGTCGTCAAGTCAACTCAAACTCAGATACATCTGGCGGAGTGAAAACCCTCGATACAAGGACCTCTGGCAAAATAGAATGGTGCCATCGTCGTCCTCGTGGACAGGTTTCTAAGCCTAACATACTCATGGGACGCAAACATGGAAGCCTCTCATAGGCCCAAAATTGCCAACACAATGGCAAAACATCTGCTATCAGTAAACATTCTTAACCTATGAATGGGAAAAGACAAGAGAAATACTCACCAGCAGAAACGGGTAAAATTCTAGCCAAGCCTCGGTCAAACCCTATGAGCGCAGACGCATGCCCCGGAGGAAATAGGCAAAGGTGTAAGAGCCCTAGTCATACTCTCCTATACGGTCCACATCGCGTGTGGCGCTGACCAAAGCGAAAGATACCATGGAAGAGTTATCTGCTATGAAGCAGCCTCGAATGATCATCAGGAACAATCGCTGCAGAACGCGATCCCTGATCCTGACATCATCAGGCATGGGCTCACTCAATAGCCCGCTTAGAACATCTACACTCAAAGGACCTGAATGAACAGTCTTGCATTTGAGTGCCTCCACCGGAACTCCTAATAAGGATCTAACGGCAGTAGGGGTAATATTCGATATGCAAGGCACTGGCTCCCCTCCAAACTCCATGCCTGTGATAAATTGCCAATCTATAGGCGTCATCATCACCTCGCAATCAAATAGTGGAGTGGTGAGTCGATGAAATCATCGCTCGAGACAATGCCTGAGGTAACCCCATGGAAACGACGGGAAGGATGGAGAAGAATGCCCTGAATCCCCACTCATGCACAACTGCTCTATTGTCAGGATGAAGCGCCTGGTACAGGGAGTGAATGTTGAACCAGTTCCCTGGAGGCTGTGTAAAACCTGGAACCTGCATGAAATGAAAATTAACAACAAAACCCTTTAATCCTCATCAATAGGAAAGATGGAAGATAAAGTTTAACGCCATACCTCGTTAGCATGCAAGTACATCGATGGATGTCTACCCAAATCACCCAGCAACTCTGGGTTCACCACCTGAATGCTCGGAAGCTCCCTGCGAGGGATATGTACAGCAGGATCAGGATCCTCAATATCCGCCTCCTTGTCCTCGACGTCTGGAACATCTACCTGGACAGGACGTATCACAGCCTCCACCAACCGATGAGGTTGTCTGACAGAACGAGGATGAGGCACTTCAGAAGCCCTCCGCCGTACGCCAGAAGCGGTCCTACAAGAACTGCTAGGCTGATCCAGATCCATAATATCTAGACAACAAGTTTCCAAATCACCTCAGAAAGGGTGTGGTATTTTCTTACCTGGAGCTTTTAAATGCATTTATGACTATATGCATGCATTTACTTTAAACATATAATAGAGTTAAAATGCATGACTACCCAATGCCTACATTTGGAAAAAAATTTCCATAGTCCCCTTTGAAAATAGGACTATCCACATGCACGTAGGCATGTCTAGGTGGCCATTCAGTAGCACACCTGCCCCAAAGGCATATACATAATATATGCCTTAAAAATTAAAATCATCATGCATAAGGCCAACCACAATGCTAGGAGTATTTTGCCTTTCTACCTTTTGCTCAATGGACCTCAAATAGGACAAAAAATAGCAGAAAAAGGTGTCAATTTGACTGCCTCAAAAGTTAAATTTTTTTTCACATCATTATGTTCAGCATGGTTTAATACTAACATTTACTATGTTGAATATTTTTTATCAAGTCATTTGTGCATACATAATCACTACTATGTGTTTAGATGCATTTCGTGCGATAACTCACAATCCATCCAACTGATGAAATTGAAAAAAATACATGCATACGTTACCAGGATAGTGTAGAACACTTGTACGGTGACAAAATTTGCAGAAAGCAGCCCAAACTCAGCAGATTTGAAGATGGCTCGCTATTTTTTCTAAGTAAAACAAGTTAAAAGTGACTTGTGGTTACCAATCAGCTGGCATTTATCATCCACGCCTGGCCGTAGGCCCACCTGTGGCTACAGCAGGTGCACCTGTGGCACCCCTATGTGGGTCCCACCCCTCCGACTCGGTCCAATTCGAGTTGAAACGGAGTTCTTATGGAATAGAAAGGTCAAATTGGGAATAAAAATGCCACGCGATTGAGCAAAACAACATACAATCCTGGTCTTCTCAGATGAGACTTTGAACTTGTACATCACTTATTGGTAGTCACCTGAACACGATGTATACCTTGCCAATGATCCCATTTGTCATAAATCACATCCGAAAATACCTCGTACAGGTCCGATGCCGCCAACTCCGGGTCACTACCCTAAGTAGGTCCCCGACGGGGGTTTCAACGTGAGTCCCCGACGGGGGTTGTAACATAGATCCCCAGTGGGGGTTACAACACGTTCATCTGTTGACATTTCTATCAACGAAGGTCAAGCAGCCTTGACATTATTTCAGCCGATGGCAAGTAAACCCATCAAAGCGTTGAGAACCGTTCGATAGTTGCGTACATAATCATGAGTCCCTAGTAGATCCCCGACGGGTGTTACAACGTATATCTCCGGCGGGAGTAGCAATGCACGCTTAGCCGTTAACACACATATCAATGAAGGTCAAGCAACCTTGACGTCATTTCAGCCAATAGCGTTTAAACCTATCAGAGCTATAGAGCTATTCGAGGTTCTCGTGCCCTAATCGCTTCATATTCCCAAATGGATCCCCATGAAGTCACAACGCAATGCTCCGTTGATCTACACGACAGCAGAGGTCAAACAACCTTGACAATCTACAAATGTTTCAGCCGTTGATTCACACGTCGACGAAGGTCAGGCATCCTTGACAGCATTTGCTGTTGGAAATAAATCCAACAGAATCTTGACATGTCTTGGCGATACCAACCAGGAAAAGGTCAATGTTATCAAAGAGGATAGATGATGGAATATGTTATACACATCCTCAAACAGATCAAGCTTTATCCACACAGATCTCTCACACATAAGAGGTACATCTTCGGGATCAAGTCGTTATCAAGTACACAGGAATTTGGTGATAACTCCAACATCAACATCCTAACAGATTCGGTTTACACATCAGATCTGGTCAGTATTGCTAATCCCCAGTTGAAGCAACAGGGAGCCAGCAATCATCCCCAACATGTTGGGCTACAACCTCGTACATATGCATCATACATTTACATCATGTTGGTACCCATAGTACCATGTTTATCTTGTTGCGTTTCAAGTGTCTAGGATTCTTTATCCTACCCATGCATTGCCATGCATGATTATGATAAAGAGGGGCATCTGTAGACATTCAAAATTTTCTGTACTACTGTCACTAACATTGCAGGATGACAAATTCGTCTTTTAAGAGAGAACCCTGAAAGATAATCCAAATCCATACCGGATACTACCGGGAGTTCAGCATCAACCCTAGACCACACTCTGGGAGAAACAGTTCCAACCTCGGATATAACCCTGAGGCACGCAGATCCAATACCAGAACACACACCGGAGGAGACCGATTAATTTCGGAGATAACCCCGAGGTATCCAGTCTCAGTCCTAACCATGGGAATAGCCACCAACCTTGGTGATAACCCCGAGGAATGCAGTTTCGGAGATAACCCTGGAAATGCTTGTTTCAAATGCCACCACCCTTCAATCTCTACGGCCACAACGAGATGCACTGTACCAACCCTGCAATAACATCGAGAAGACAGGCACACCTCGAAGATGACAATGAGGACCTTCGACAATTGCAGCAGTCCAATCTCAGCCCAATCCGGCGATAACACCGGTGAGGGGCAACATCATCATCTCGTCCAACACAATGCCACGTCACGTCTCTACGCAAACGATGTCCCACAAGGCTAACCAATCCCGAGTGACTATTGTGCGGGGTAACAGATGAAAGTTGAAGCTTGAAGACCGGAGGGCATCGTCCCATCTTCAATGACTTCACACAAACTCTAATCTCATGCCATCGTATAACTCTCGACAAC
Organism: Panax ginseng; assembly: GCA_020205605.1. Classification (NCBI taxonomy): domain Eukaryota; kingdom Viridiplantae; phylum Streptophyta; class Magnoliopsida; order Apiales; family Araliaceae; genus Panax; species Panax ginseng. The sequence continues at coordinate 49,700,541 of CM035136.1, read as the reverse complement.
GGCGGTCCGAAATAGGTCCTATTTACCTCAAACGGATGCCCGGATTGCACTTCTAAAAATTCGAGAGGACATTATAGTGCCTGAGTGCACGTGCCGAGAGACGACACTGGCCTCGACAAAAGCTGGCGGACCCGACACGCCTCACCAGGTACACCACGGCTCATATGCCTATAAATAGAGGGCTTGGGGTGCTGATTTTTAAGAGAAAAAAAGAGGGGGAACCCTGGCACAATTCGCTCTGCCTCACCATACAGTGTATTTTCCCACTTTTAAACACCTGTGAGTTCATATACAGCCCTTTTTGTACCATCAAAAGCCAGTGTCTACCCACTATAAATATATAGAAGCCTTTTTTATCAGTCAGCTGTAAGCCTTCTTATACACTTTAGAGTCTTTCTCTTCATCTTTGCACACATCCTTCTACACGTTGAGAGTCGTGTTGCTTGCTTTTGCCCGGACATCGGTCCGTGGTTTCATTTCAGTCTGTATATATATATATACTATATATAGATTTACATATATATTGACTAACATTATCGAGTTATGCCTCGATTGAGCCTAGACTTCGGTCTGGTGCGTTTACCCATTTTAATATATATATATATATATATATATATATATATATATATATATATACTTATATATATCAATTTGTGTGTCGGACTTTGTTCGATGAGCCTAGACTTGATGCAGTGCGTTTACTAAGCTTTTATATATATATATATATATATATATATATAAGCGTAGTGGGACTACATTCGATGAGCACAGATTTTATATCCTATATGCGTTTATTAAACTTATATATATATATATATATATATATATATATATATATATATATATATATATATATATATATATATATATATATATATATATATATAGAATTGTGGTAGAACTACATTCGATGAGCACAGATTTTACATCTGCGATTTATTGCTTTTATATATATATATATATATACATATTTTGTCCCACCTGGAGTTTACTTCATGGTGGTTGATCGCTTTCTGACTTTTTTTTACATTTCGTCACGCTTGGAGTTTACTTACGTGGCGAGTTGATTGTATTCTGACTTTATTTATGTTTCGTCTGCTTTGGAGTTCCTCCGTATGGTTGATAACTAATGACTTTATTTACCTTTCTGATTCCCCATGGAAGTGCTTCGTGGTTGGTGATCATGTACTCGATATATATATTTATCGCTTTTATATATATACCGCTTATTGCTTTTATACAAATTGCAACATTTTAGTGCTTTAGGAATCATGTGATCACAGATTCATCCCATTGGATCTAGATTCGGTTCCCATGATGGACATTTTCGATTTGTAAATGCGACTTGTAAATTATACGTGATGTCCGAATTTCCTCGGATGGTTTCCATACCCACGAGGAAATCGGCATTATTTTGTATATTATTTTTAAATGCGGATGCCTCGCATCCGTCAAATAAAATCAATCCAAATTACTTACTTAATAAAATGGGAGTGTAAAGGTCTCAATTCCTATTGAGCATCGTGGTTTGAAAAAACCTCTTTTATAAAACATCATTGCCATATCTTGCTAAAAATTGAATTTTTACATAAATTCAAACCCTGTGTATATAGGTTCGAACGAGGCCTCGCACAACTTCCATATAACAACACATTGACCCACACACACACACACTCTCGGATAATAGTTTCTTGAAAAGAGGCGGTCACTGTAGGTAACACGGATGGATGTGGGGTGCCTAACACCTTCCCCCCGCATAACCAAGTCCCCGCACCCTAAACGAATCTCGGTTTCACCGACCCGTATATCAGTGTCACACCATTGGGTCAATATGCAAACCTTTTCTCGGTTGTGTTGGTACAAGCATTTAAAAAAAACAAACTGGCGACTCTTAACAGTCCCATCGTCGACATCATACATGTCGGACCTTTTTCACTTGTTTTTTCAAACAAATCTCACCTAAAATGAGAACACCAAAGAACAAGTAACGGAAAGGGACACACAAAAAATCCCAGCGTCGACAGGGCTACCAAATAAAAGTTACGATTTCTAATTAGCAAATTAGGGTTTCTAGATATTAGGGTTTTAAATTACTAATTAGGTTTTCCATAATTAGCAATAAAACCTATAATACATGATATTAATCACATTAACACAAGTTCTGACTGATCACAAATTCTAGTTTAGGTTTTAAATTAGAGTTTCTCATTTCAGAAATTAAGGTTTTATAATTAGGGTTTTTTTAAAGATTAATTAGGGTTCCTAGATTTTTAATTAGGGTTTACCTAATTAATCATTTAATACATAACATAAATCATATAACACAGTTATATAACAGTCTTGAATTTCCCATTTTTATTTAAAAATAGGGTTAAACAAATTAATGCTAGGGGTTTGACATTAAAAACCATAATTGACCAACCATTATCAATACGTACATACAGTACATATTTATAGCACTGAAAAATCTAAATATAATAATATTATATTATTATTCTCATTCTTTGATAAAAATTTAAAATTAGGGTTTGGATTCCATATCTGATTTATTCTCCATATTTAACCTTAATAATTAAGGTAAAATAATTAACTTAATAATCTATACTAAAATTCATATAATAAAATAACTATTATAATTATTCAAGGAAAAATCATTTCATATATTATTTAAATAATATATAACTATATTTTCATGTAAAATAAGTAATAAAAACATTGCTACTATATTAATTATTATATGAATATACTTTATAATAATCAATAATTCTAAAATAAAATTATTTGTAAATATTCATGTAATAAATATATTTTTATTTATCACATAAATACGTATACACCTTATCTTGTACAAATCCTCATCCTTAAAATAAAAAAAATTTATACGCAATTTTTTTTATTTATTTATATAGAAAATATTGGGTTGTTACATTCACCATCCCTTATAAAGATTCCGTCTCCGGAATCACCGTTTTAAAAACCTATACATACCATGGTACATAGCACACACAATCATTGCAAGTAGATCTCGATCATAATTTGATCGAACTAATCTTTAACTATTCACATTAAGCTTGTCTTTCTGATTAAATGGAAGTTTAATTTCTAAAAGAACTCAAATTTCTCCTTCAAAATTATTTATAAAATAATTTACTATATATAGGAAAATCATGCATAATAAAATAAAAGGCATACAAATAATACCTGGAGTTCTAGTGCTAGCTGCCATCGTATCCCGCTGCCAGTGCCAGTATTCACACTTCCTCCCTCCGTCCTCCTCTTCGGACAATCTTTCACCTTGTGCTTAGTCGACCCGCATAGAAAACATCCACTGTTCACCCTAGGATTGGGGCAGTTGGGAGAGATATGGCCCTCCTGCCCACACTTGTAGCATACAAATTTTCCCTTCAAACATTCTCCAGAGTGGTTCTTTCCCAAGTTTCCACACTATACAACTTTCTTCTTAACTCCTTCCTGCTTCACCTGAATACTTCCGAAATTGCTTCCCTTCCACTTGCCATCTCCACTCCTGCTCCCACTATTAATTTCCACCTTCCTAGCTCCTTTGGTCTTACCTTTATTCTTCCTCTCTTTGTTGTAGAGGCTCATGGCCCCACTCTCCTCCTCGGCTATAATTGCTTTCTCCATGAGTGCTGCAAATATAGGAATCTGCAACACCGCACCCTTATTGTAGAGCCAGGGTTTCAATCCCAGCTCAAACCTTCTCGCTTTTATAGTTTCCGTATCAACTTGATGCGGAGCAAACCTATCTAACTCATTAAATTTTGCGGCATATTCTGACACCGTCATGTTTTCCCGCTTCAACTCTAAAAATTTCACTTCTATTGTGAGACCCCAAATTTTATTAATAAAGATTTAAATTTCTCGAAATATTTTTTTTAATATTATGGTGTGGATTTGATATAATGTTATAGTTGTGGGTAATATTTATAAATTTTGCAAAGTAATGCAAGTTGTTGTATAATATTCGATCGGTCGGGGAATATTCTATTTGTCGGGAAATATCTGTACGATGGTACAATCATTGGTGGACCCCATAACGAAATTATTGTCGGATTGAGAAAATGACAAAAATATTTTTATAAAAATAACTGCGAAATTGTTACCATTAAAACTATTGAACTACTCGGTAGTAAAAGTATAGTAATATGCGTGGTTGTATAGTAGCACACGGTATTGATTATTGATGCTTACGTGAGAAGTCACTCAGTTATACTCAATTACTGCTACAGTAAATGCTGCATAATATCTCTCATATTATTGATTCAATTATTGTCACAATATCATCTGTATAATATGTTATATTATTAAATCAATAATTAAGATGGCAAAATTATTCATATTATTATTTACAATATTGACAATGTCTAGAAGTTCTGTCAAGGAGAGGTTTGGTCACCTAATTGCGCGCCAATAATGAAAAATCCTTATCGGAAAGCCCCCTCTTTCCTGTGAACGACCTGGTTGTTAAATATTATGAGTTATAACATTAATGATGAATAAGTTCGTGTTGATTAAAGATGAAATTGATAGTTCCATTGTGTTGGGATTATTAGTGTTAGTAGAAATCGACATTTATTTCGATAATAATTGATGTCTGGAGGTTATATTGACCAATCGGGTATTCGGGGCACTTTTCGTGTAGGAGTACTATTCACAGGTTACTATTCACCTGATTACTATTCACTCTAGTATTATTCACTCGGGTATTTGGGACACTTTTTGTGTTGGAGTACTATTCACTCTAGTATTATTCACACGGGTATTTGAGACACTTTTTGTGTCGGGGTACTATTCACGGGGTACTATTCCCAAAGTACTATTCACGGGATACTATTCACCCGAAATATATATTTCTTTTTGATCCAAATCATTTTTGGGTACAATATTATTCCATGAGGAGATGTGATAATTTTTCAGACCGTTGGTTGAAGTTATAATAGTAAATCAATATGGATCGTTGGTTGAAGATATAATAGTAAATCAATATGGACCGCTGGTGGAAAGTTATAATAGTAAATCAATATGGATCGCCGGTTTAAAGTTTTAATAATAAATCAATATGGACCGTTGTTTTAAGTTTTAATAGTAAATCAATATGGACCGTCCGTTTAAAAGTAAATTAATCTGGACCGTTCATGAATTAGTTACTATTCAGTCCATTCTCCTATAAATAGAAGATCATTCCTTCATTATTTCTTACGAATTCACTGAAACTCTAGAGAAAGAAACTATAGAGAGAAAGAAGAAAAGTATTCTGCTACTTCACTACTCAAATATCCAGTTTCTTCTAAGGTAAGGGATATTATTTGTTGTACTCGTAAGGAGTATTATTTCTTTCGTATTCATGAAGAGAACTTCTGTTATTCCATTCTTTATTATTATGTTGGAATAACCTGTATATGTGAAGTACCGCATACATGGTGAAATTCTTCTGTTATTCCATTCTTATTATTCTGTTGGAATAACCTGTTTATGCGAAGTACCGCATACATGGTGAAATTCTTCTAATATTTCGTTCTTTATTATTCTGTCGGAATATCTTGTCTGTGCGTTTACGCCGGACCTGGTTCCATTATCTATTATTTTGTCAGAATATCCTGTCTGTGCGTTTATGCCTGACTTGGTTCCTTTATTTATTATTCTGTCGAAATATCATGTTTGTCCGTTTATGCCAGACCTGGTTCCATTATTTATTATTCTATTGGAAATAACCTGTCTGTGTAGTCTACCACACGCATGGTGAATCCTTCTGTTATTCCATTCTTTATTATGCTGTTGGAATAACATGTCTATTTGGATTACCATATTCATGATGAATGATCCTTTGTATTCATTCCTTATTAAATTGTGGAAATGATCTGTATGCATGGATTACCGCATGGTGGGTGAAAATCCATTTGCAGTTTCACATATTCTATTATACTCAGTTGGTTAAAGTTTTGGCTTCTATACTCCATGAAATTAGTCGAATATCCTTGATATTTGCGCTTCATCCAGTATCTTTTCATAGAAATATTTTTCTGAGTATTCTTGAATTTTACTCCACAAAGCAGTATCATGTTGACAATTTAGATGTTATTGAGTTCAGGATAAATTAACTTATTAATCTTTAATATTTATTCTTGAACTTGTTTTATTGAATTATTATGTCATTGTCATCATGCTCATGCTTATATTGTAATGAAATTCATCTTTGGCTTACATGCATAGATGGACTTAGTATGATTATGACCAGAGATTATGCGGTATAATCATGACCATAATGTGACGAATGATGTGGTAAAAGTCCTCAGTAGCCTATAATGCATTGATGGACAGTTGTTGGTATGATTATGACCAGGGATTATTCGGTATAGTTGTGACCATTGATGATTACATGAATATCCTTGGCCGTAGTGCAGGGATGATTCGATTTTATTTATTAAGCTGAGTCTCAGCGAAAAAGTTGATGAAAAACTTTTTAAAGCAGAGAAGATAGTAGATTTTATACTTTACTTGACTCTTCTAATGTATTGCTTGTTCATCTACAGTTAAACTTGTTGTCTATTATATTCTATCAGTTTAACATTGTTGAAGGCTAATGATAATTTATTCTGCATTATCTTAGTCATAATATTTCTTTCTGGGCTAGTTGAGCTCACCCTTTCTTTCACCGTTTCTCTTGTGAAATGATAACGAAATGGGACTAATCGGGGAACAGAGTGATGGTCCTAGATGGTGCATTAGTAGTCCTCACTATTCTGTGAAATAGTGTGATAATAAATGTTATGAGGACTCCATTGAGTGTGGATATTGTCTAGATGACAATATTTATTTTAAAATTCACAGCCTATGTTTTGTCGTATTTTACACGACTGTTGTATAATTAAGTTGTATTTGTATTCAGTACCTTGTATCTAGCGACCCAATATGGGTGATGTATACCTGCTTTGGCGGCATCACAGTTGGTATCAAAGCTTAGGGATATGATCCCTGGCTGAGATGTGAGACAAGAACTAGGAGGGGAGAGACGGGGAATTCCTTCGCTAGTATGACCTACCTAAGTTTATGTGGTATTTAATTGGTCGGTCAGAGTATAAGGATAATATATGGCATGCTAATTAACCCTTGTTTTGTGACAGTATTTGAAAATGGCATCTGAAAATGTTGAGATAAGCAATGAAGCACATGAGACCGTTGAGTCACCAACGATCAATACCTAGGATAATGAGCAACAACACGATAATAATTGTACCGATGGCAACGGCCATCGGAACAATGATCACCATCGTGGGGGAAATTATCATGCTAAGAATGGTAACCACTTTGGTGGTAATCATGGCCAAGATAGTAGAAGTGGAAAATTCAAGAAGAGAAGGTCACTTAGCCTGATTTTTTCGTGCACCAAAGTCAAGTCCAGCTGGGATAGTGATGCAAAAGGATGTCCCAGACAAGTCAAAGCTGGTAGATTAAGTGAGAGCGTTTGTCGAGGAACCCAAACAAAGTTATCTCGGGTAAGTTAATCATAAACGCTTACGAAGTCTATACCTTATTCGATACCAGTGCTACCTATTCTTTTATCTCTCTTGCTTGCGCTCAACGTTTAAATTTGACTCCTGAGAAGTTACACTTTGGCTTATCCGTTGAAACTCTGTTAGTAGAAACCTTCATTACTTCCACTGTTTATAAATCTTGTTTGATTCAAATCGACACTTTCATGTTACCTGTCGATCTTATTTCTTTGAAAATACTTGTTCTTGATGTGATTTTAGGAATCAATTGGTTAACTACTCATCATGCTTTTCGTAAGGTTGTTAGCTTTCATAATTCTAACCAACATGTTATGCGAATTCAAGCAACCAAACCACTAAAGTCAATCATTGTCATATCAAGTCATAAGTAAAGAGCCTCGAGCCTTTCATTGGTGACTTCCTTGTTTGGAATGCACAGAAGCCAGACTTTCTGTAGGAGACGTCGTGAATGACGATGACAAGTTGATATGTATCAATGTGATGTACTATCCAAGTCTTGGATGAGGGTCACAGTTTTGAATGATATTTCTATTGTTAATAAATTTCCTGACGTATTCTTGAAGACTTCTTAGCCTACCCTAGAGCGTGAAATCGAATTTTGTATTGACCCCAGTACAAAACCCATTTCGTATAACTTACAAATGATGAAGATAGAGTTAAAGACTCTAGGGACCTACGTGAAGATAACAAATATACGAGTAGAATCCACTTTAATCGATAAAGTTAAAGCTGCTCAAGCTACATACTCAGAGCTGATGAATGTGAAGAAGAAGGTTCAAGAGGGCGTTATTCTAGAAGAAAGAATCGATGAAGAGAGGAAATCTCAACCCTCGATTTTATTGGCCCATTTGAAATCCTTGATCAAGTAGGAACTGTGGCCTATAGACTCGTTTACCGCCAAGTATGTCGCGTGTTCATAACGTTTTTCACGTATCGATGTTACGTAAATATGTGGATGACCCGAACCACATTATTGAATTAAAACTAGACGAAATAACAGAAGATTTAATGTATGAAGAGATACCTGTTAAAATCTTAGATAAGAAGGATCGTATTCAACACTCAATGGTTATACCTCAAGAGTTAGAATCTGAAATGAAGTCAAGGTATCCTCATCTCTTCGGCATACCAGGTACATAAGTAAATTTCGAGGGCGAAATTTCATAAGGAGGGGAGATTGTGAGACCCCAAATTTTATGAATAAAGATTTAAATTTCTCGAAATATTTTTTTTAATATTATGGTGTGGATTTGATATAATGTTATAGTTGTGGGTAATATTTATAAATTTTGCAAAGTATGCAAGTTGTTGTATAGTATTCGATTGGTCGGGGAATATTCTTTTTGTCGGGGAATATCCGTACGATGGTACAATCATTGGTGGACCCCATAACGGAATTATTGTCGGATTGACAAAATGACAAAAATATTTTTATAAAAATAACGGCGAAAGTGTTACCGTTAAAACTGTTGAACTACTCGGTAGTAAAAGTACAGTAATACGCGTGGTTGCATAGTAGCTCACGGTATTGATTATTGATGCTTACGTAAGAAGTTACTCAGTTATACTCAATTACTACTACAGTAATTGCTGAATCATATCTCTCATATTATTGATTCAATTATTATCACAGTATCATCTGTATAATATGTTATATTATTAAATCAATAATTGAGACGACAAAATTATTCATATTATTATTTGCAATATTGACAATGTCTAGAAGTTCTATCAAGGAGAGGTTTGGTCACCTAATTGCGCGCCAATAAGGAAAAAATCCTTATCGGAAAGCCCCTCTTTCCTGGGATCGACCTGGTTGTTAAATATTATGAGTTATAATATTAATGATGAATAAGTTCGTGTTGATTAAAGATGAAATTGATAGTTCTATTGTGTTGGGATTATTAGTGTTAGTAGAAATCGACATTTATTTCGATAATAATTGATATCTGGAGGTTATATTGACCAATCGGGTATTCGGGGCACTTTTTGTGTCGGAGTACTATTCACGGGTTACTATTCACTTGGTTACTATTCACTCTAGTATTGTTCACTCGGGTATTTGGGACACTTTTTGTGTCAGAGTACTATTCATGGGTTACTATTCACTCTAGTATTGTTCACTCGGGTATTTGAGACACTTTTTGTGTCGGGATACTATTCCTGAAGTACTATTCATGGGGTACTATTCACCGGAAAAATATATTTCTTTTCGGTCAAAATCATTTTTGGGTACAATATTATTCCATGAGGAGATGTGATAATTTTTCAGACCGTTGGTTGAAGTTATAATAGTAAATCAATATGGATCGTTGGTTGAAGATATAATAGTAAATCAATATGGACCGCTGGTGGAAAGTTATAATAGTAAATCAATATGGATCGCTGGTTTAAAGTTTTAATAGTAAATCAGTATGGACCGTTGTTTTAAGTTTTAATAGTAAGTCAATATGGACCGTCCGTTTAAAAGTAAATTAATCTGGACCGTTCATGAATTAGTTACTATTCAGTCCATTCTCCTATAAATAGAAGCTCATTCCTTCATTATTTCTTACGAATTCACTAAAATCTAGAGAGAGAAACTATAGAGAAAGAAAGAAAAGTATTCTTTCTTCACTACTCCAATATCCAGTTTCTTCTAAGGTAAGGGATATTATTTGTTGTACTCGTAAGTGGTATTATTTCTTTCAGATTCATGAAGAGAACTTCATTATTCCATTCTTTATTATTATGTTGGAATAACTTTGTATGCTCAAGCATCCAATACATGGTGAAATTCTTCTATTATTCCATTCTTATTATTCTGTTGAATAACTGCTTTTGGGCACCGCATACATGGTGAAATTCTTCTAATATTCCATTCTTTATTATTCTCGCCGGAATATCCGTGCATAAATGCGCTTACGTGGGACTGATTCCATTATTTATTATTCATCGAATATCCTCTCTCATCGCGTTTATGCTGGACACAGTTTCATTATTTATTATTACGTGGAATATCTTGCATGCGTTTATGCTTACGGGACTTGGTTCCATTATTTATTATTCTGTTGGGAAGAACTTGTTTATGCAGTCTATCGCACGCATGGTGAATCCTTCTGTTATTCCATTCTTTATTATTCTGTTGGAATAACCAGTCTATTTGGATTACCACGTGCATGGTGAATGATCATTTGTATTCATTCCTTATTAAATTGTGCAAATGATCTGTATACGTGGATTACCGCATGGTGGGTGAAAATCCATTTGCAGTTTCATATATTCTATTCTACTCAGTTGGTTAAAGTTTTGGCTTCTATACTCCATGAAATTAGTCGAATATCCTGGTTATTTGCCCTTCATCCAGTATCTTTTCATGGAAATATTCTTCTGAGCATTCTTGAATTTTACTCCACAAAGCAGTATCTTGTTGACAATTTGGACGTTATTGAGTTCATGATAAATTAACTTATTAATCTTTAAAATTTATTCTTGAACTTGTTTTATTGAATTATTATGTCATTGTCATCATCCTCATGTTTATATTGTAATGAAAGTCATCTTTGGCTTACGTGCATAGATGGACTTAGTATGATTATGACCAGAGATTATGTTGTATAACCATGACCGTAATGTGACGAATGATGTGGTAAAAGTCCTCAGTGGCCTGTAGTGCATTGATGGACAATTGTTGGAATGATTATGACCAGGGATTATTTGGTATAGTCGTGACCATTGATGATTACATGAATATCCTTGGCCGTAGTGCAGGGATGATTCGATTTTATTTATTAAGCTGAGTCTCAGCGATAAAGTTGATGAAAAACTTTTTAAAGCATAGAAGATAGTAGATTTTATACTTTACTTGACTCTTCTAATGTATTGCTTGTTCTGCTACAGTTAAACTTGTTGTCTATTATATTCTATCAGTTTAACATTGTTGAAGGCTAATGATAATTTATTCTGCATTATCTTAGTCGTAATATTTCTTACTGGGCTAGTTGAGCTCACCCTTTCTTTCATTGTTCTCTTCAGGAAATGAGACGTAGTTGGGACTAGTCGGGGAACAGAGTGATGGTCCTAGATGGTGCATTAGTAGTCCTCACTATTCTGTGAAATAGTGTGATAATAAATGTAATGAGGACTCCATTGAGTGTGGATATTGTCTAGATGACAATATTTGTATTTAAACTCACAGCCTATGTTTTGTCGTATTTTACACGACTGTTGTATAATTAAGTTGTATTTGAATTCATTACCTTGTATTTGGCAACCCAAGATGGGTGATGTATACCTGTTTTGGGGGCATCACATCCATCCTAGCCTGCATACTAGATGAAAAATAGTTTTCGAAAAACAAAGTTTTGAACATATCCCAAGTTATCACACCTTCTCCTGCCCACGCCTGATTTGCTTCCCACCAAAAATTTGCCTCACCTTTCATCATGTAAGTGCCAAAAACAGTCTTCTGCCCATCAGCTACCCTATCTATCACAAATGCCTGTGATAGCTAGGGTATTTGGTATTTTTAATAATGAAAAAATATTTTTGTTTCTATTTATTTAATTAAAATAATAAATTTTTGGAAATTAAATTAATTAAAATACACTCGCTCGTCGCTAAAAATCGCGATAGCAATGACAGTAACTGTCATATATAGGTGTTCTTCGTGTTCTTCATGCAAACCCGGATCTTCATACATAATTTTGAGCTAGCTACTTTGACCAGTGATAAATGTCATCTATTAATGTTTCTGGGCAAGATATTGATCACATCATGTAGTAATAATTTCATCCTACAAGTGTATAACAAGTTCTGGACAAGATCATAACACATCAAAAAGATATTAAGACATAAACAAGCTGTCAGAGATGTTCTTCATTTTCTAGGTTACCCAGAAATGAAGAACAGTTCGACTGACTAGTTTTGGGCTTCCACAACTTGCTAATCTTGTGTTTTTTTTGTGATTTAAAAACTGCAGTGTGTACCCAACATAACAAAGAAGAGCTCTATCACATTATATCACTGGAACAACAACAGATCAAACATAACAAGGCCGGTCAAACCATGTTAGACGACATGGTCAAGTGTTTTCTGGGTTACCAAGAAAATAGCTTCCATGATCGTCTGTCCTACTTTGACCATCCATTTCAATCATCCCGTTTGATTTTTAGGAGATGTTAAGGCATAAACATATAGTATAACCTATGTACTACAACATAGATATATCAACAGAATCAAAACATCAACAACATGGAAGATTTGGTCGGTTTAAAATGTTGTCGTTAGGTTAGTCAAGCTTTACAGGTTACCTGAAACACACCTTGGCCATAATTGGTCAATGACTTTTGACCTTGATTATCTTGCAATCTGTTGATGATATGAACTTGATTCAAGTTCCAGCTTAAAGAACCCATGTCAAACTACAGATCCAAAACTTAAAACAAGAAAAATCACAAACAAAGAAAGATTTGTGGCCACTGACATTCGTTGTCAGACCATAATTAATTTCTTTTCTTCTAGATTTTGAAGAACATCAAATCCGACCCTATAGATGTTATGGATCTAACATCTATCAACCCAGATCATCATTATACACTACATACAACATATTTAACACAAAAAATCTAACATCTAACATGGGATCAATGGACAGATTTTTCAAGCTAGGGTTTTATACCTTCTTTGATTAATTTCTGATTCTGGCTCCTGATTTGTTATGGATGCTAGTGGGGCTCGGTTTTCTGACTGAAATGTCTTACAATTTCGTAGGTTAGAGAGAGAGGGACTTGGATGTGTAATGTGATCAAATGAGCACTAAAATGACCTTTTCTCTGTCTTGGATCTATATATACATGTGTTAGATGCATCAATGGTTGAGTATAGGCTAATGTGCTGGAGATTTAGGTTGTGCTAAGTCAACATTTTAGTTCACCAACTCCAATTTTGGCTAGATACACAAGTTATCTTCAAATAATTCAAGAGGGGCATTTTAGTCTTTTTGATTGGAAATTTAATGGCATTCTTTTCATTTGGCAAACTCGTAGGGTTTAACCCTAAGGTTTTCTAATAATTGCTTTCTAGAATTACATTTTAGGGTTTAAAATAAAAAAATAAAAATTTTAGTTTCTAAAAATAGAAAAATTTGGGTTTGTTAATTAGATTAGGTTTCTAATTACATTATACAGGAACATTAGGGTTTAAATATTTATTAATTAATTAACCTTGCTAGTTTAGCAATTAGGGTTCATCATAAGAAATTAGGGCTACCAAATCACAGTTAGGGTTTCTAATTACCAAATTAGGGTTTCTAGATATTAGGGTTTTAAATTACTAATTAGGTTTTTCATAATTAGCAACAAAACCTACAATACATGATATTAATCACATTAACACAAGTTCTGACTGATCACAAATTCTAGTTTAGGTTTTAAATTAGAGTTTCTTATTTCAGAAATTAGGGTTTTATAATTATGATTTTTCTAAAGATTAATTATGGTTCCTAGATTTTTAATTAGTGTTTACCTAATTAATCATTTAATACACAACATAAATCATATAACACAGTTATATAACAATCTTGAATTTCCCATTTATATTTTAAAATAGGGTTAAAAAAATTAATGTTAGGGTTTTGACATTAAACACCATAATTGACCAACCATTATCAATACGTACATACAGTACATATTTATAGCACTGAAAAATCAAAATATAATTAATATTATATTATTATTCTCATTCCTTGATAAAAATCCAAAATTAGGGTTTGGATTCCATATTTGATTTTTTCTCCATACTTAACCTTAATAATTAAGGTAAAATAATTAACTTAATAATCTGTACTAAAATTCATATAATAAAATAATTATTATAATTATTCAAGGAAAAATCATTTCATATATTATTTAAATAATATATAACTATATGTTCATGGAAAATAATTAATAAAACATTTCTACTATATTAATTATTATAAGAATATACTTTATAATAATCAATAATTCTAAAATAAAATTATTTGTAAATATTAATGTAATAAGTATATTTTATTTATCAAATAAATACATATACACCTTTATCTTGTATAAATATATTTTCTGATTTATTTATATAGAAAATATCGGGTTGTTACAACGTCAGCTACCACGTTTGCTTTTCCAGGATGGTATTGGATGGTATGATCGTTGCCGCATGTTGAGTTCCTTTTGGGTGAAGAAATATTTGAGGCTTTTATGATCCGTATAAATCTTCACTTTCTCCCCCATACAAGTAGTGTCTCCAGATTTTCAACGCCAAAACGACTGCTGCCAACTCCAGATCATGAGTATGATAATCCTCTCATATTCTTTGAGTTGTCACGAGGCATAGACTATGAATTTCTTATGTTGTATGGGAACACATCCTAACCCTTTGCATAAAGCATCGCTGTAGATAACAAATCAATCCGAACCAGATGGTGTTGTTAGAACAGGTGCCAAAATAAGTCTCCTCTTGAGCTCTTGGAAACTCTTCTCGCATTCCTCACTCCATACGAATTTTGTATATTTTTGAGTCAGCTGAGTTAATGGAGTAGCGATTCGAGAAAACCCTTCCACGAATCTCCGATAGTAACCAGCTAAGCCCAAAAAGCTACGTACTTCAGTCACTGACTTTGGTTGCTCCCAACTTTGTATTGCTTCAATCTTCGTCGGGTCAATAGATACTCCATATTTTGATACCATGTGCCCAAGGAATTCTACTTCTTCAAGCCATAACTCGCATTTCTTCAGCTTGGCATATAGCTTGTTATCACGAACCCTTTGAAGTACCATCTTCAAATGGCGCTCATGATCTTCACGGCTTTTGGAATAGATGAGGATGTCATCAATAAAAACTACAAGAAAAAGGCCTATCTGCGACTGCCGATCTGCGACATTATCAGCGACCGACTGCGGTCGTTGATAGGCATCGCATAAAATCTGGTCGCTGGAATGCACATCAGCAACCACTATTAAAGACCGACATATCTGCTACCGATATTAGCGACCAAATCTGTCGCTAAGCTGAATCAGCATGGTTCAAGGCAAAGTCTGACGTGGGCCACATGTCGTTGATCATTATCGTGGCATCGCACGCTGTGATCGACATACCCTCAAATGAACCACACATCTAATGTTTAAGTAACAAACTGACATCCAAAGAATGAATATAAAAGTACAAGCTTATCAAATAACTACAAAATAACACTAAATCAATCGTCAAGCATCATTGTCTTGAGTAGCTTCTCCTTGATCACCCTGTAATTAAGTAAATAATAAAACACGTTACAAATATAGTAACTATGTTGATACGGGTATATATTACGACAATATACAACAAATTGATTACCTCATCACCATCCCCATGATGAGATGTTCTTGATCTTATCATGCTTGCATCGGCTAACTCATCGAGACTCGTGAGCCGCCAGATGCCAAATTTCATTATCTTGAGAATATCGCGATCTCGACATATAGCTCTCACACAGTCAACATAAGTATGAACAGCTGGATAACTCGATGACTGTGAAGACTGGGTAGCAGAGCTGCTTGAGCCACTGAAGGATGGGAGTCGTCGTTGTCCTTAACCTTTAATGTAGTTCTTCTTTGCAACAGATGCTGTGCCAATCCAAGATTTTAGTAATTGTAATTTAAAATATTTATTAAATGAAATAAATATTTTATTGATGCGGTTATTATTAGTAAATATTTATGACTAGATAATATTCTAAATTAAATTAATTTATAATTTAGAGAGTTGTAATATAACATGAGATGTTATATTGTTGTTTTAATTTAATAATTTAAGATGGTATGATAAATTATTAAATAAGAATTATAATGAGATTATAATTTTGCGATATTTGTTTAAGTGGAATATTTATTTTAAATATAGTATGTGTAATTAATTTATTTGATTATTATTGGATATGAAAATCCAAATAAATAATATGTGATTATAAATTATAAACTAAATTGTTTATTAAAATAAATTAAGGGAGTTTAATTTAGTTTTTGCCAAACAAGGTTTAAAATATTAAGTCTTTATTTTTTAAGGGTTTTTCTAAACAAAACCTTATGGCTTTTGGATTTTTTTTTTCAAATTTTGAATTT
Organism: Panax ginseng; assembly: GCA_020205605.1. Lineage (NCBI taxonomy): Eukaryota > Viridiplantae > Streptophyta > Magnoliopsida > Apiales > Araliaceae > Panax > Panax ginseng. The sequence goes on along the minus strand of CM035136.1, from coordinate 49,683,896 downwards.
TATTATAATAAATAAAATAAAACAAATAAAATATAAAATATATTTATAACAAGTATACGTTTATATGTTATGGCGATACTATTTAGTATGTCAATTAGGGCCATATCGGTTTTTTTATATTACGCCTACTTGGTTGTGGTTTATCGATTGATTATTTTGCTAAGCCTAAGAATACAGAGGAATTGAGAGAGAATTCTTGAGTTTTCCAAAGTAAAATCTTGTGTTTAGCGAGGATTGTTCAAGCAAAGAAAAAGGTATTTTACATAACTTTAGTATTATATATATATATATATATATATATATATATATATATATATATATATAGTTTATGGCAAAAATTTCATGTTACGTGAATTTCATCTTTCCGAATTGTTGCTATACAATTGTTTATTTGTGATTATACGTGTTGTGATGGTTGCGTTTGTATGTAAACAAGAAATTGCTATGCTAATTTCGTTCAAAAATAAGAAGAAAAGTATTACAATGAATATTTTGCTTATAGCTTATGTAAGTACTAATTTTAGTGGTCAATTTGTTTGTTAAATTGTTAATTGAGTTTTTATTATGCTAGTTCGATAAGAAACGAAGATAACGTAGTTTGAACGAAGTGATTCGGTGTAGAATTGTAATCACAATGATGGTTTTTGTAAAAGATGTCAAAAATTGAGTTTTCATATGAAAATATGGAATTTGAGAAATTAAACTAGTTTAAGTTCTTTTTAAATTGTTCTAATTGGTTGAATATGTTAGCAAACATGTTTGTAATAGTTTTATACCAATTGTATGTGTTAATATTATTGTTTGGTGGGTGAAATTCATGTTAGTTGGGCTAAAACTGCCATCTCATTTACTGCTTGTCTCTGGTTATGTTCGTAAGACTTGGCAAGCATACTGGCAAGTCTTAAGGTTGAAAATGGCACAATACGCAAGTGCAAATAAATTGCATGCTATACCGCCTCTTTGATGTAGTGAAGTCTGCTACTACAGCAGACCTTGGGATACAACTATAACTTAGTTTAATGGTGTGTTAAAGTAATAAACATGTATTAAGAAGGGTAAAACAGAACTGTGGCATGTCATTGATAAATTCAAAATTGTAAAAGGAATCATAAGTTATGATAGAACTTAGTGTACACAAATGAATGTTAGATAAGTGTTGTGAAGCCAACACTTGGAATTTTTGAAATATATATAGTAGCATAAGACTTGTACTAAAATAACAAGCTTAGCTAGAATTGAGTGTTATGTTAGAAAAAGGATGTTAGTACATTGTGTATTGATTAATAAGAAGGGTTATGGGATGTAGAGTAAAGTTTACATTATAACTACTATGTGTTGCTATGTGACTAATAGTTAATGTGAATGATTATATAATTGTGTAGGAATGCACGAAGTGCACATAAACGATAAGCAGTTAAGTCGTAGTTCATAAACTACGAATCAGGCAAGTCTTTAAGTTCCTATTTGCTATGTGAACTTGATGATTAACTATTTTAAATCTTTATTGCAAAGAGCATGATGTGTTCTACATATGTTGAATGTATGAAATGTTAAAGTCAATTTATGACTACGTTATTTGATTAAAGCATGCTAATTGAGTAAGGAACTCAATCTTTATACTTGTTATATGAATTGCAACATGTATGTTATATACTGAGTATATTATTATGTGTTATGTGATGCATGAAAACAGTTAGATTTTGCTGGGTCGTCGATCTCAACCTTGCAAATAACCACTTTTTGCAGGTGCAGGATTCAAGGTAAAGTTATGTGTTACTTGAAAGACATGAATCAGATGTGATACTTGAAGATTTATGCACTTTGGTTGTGTTAATATTATTTGAATCATGTTTAAGGTTCCGAATAATGTATTAATGTTGAATTGTAATATCGTTTTGCGATGTAACCTTTTGTAGTATTAAAATGATTCTGAAATAGTTAGATGTAAAGGTTGAAGGTTTTGGGAACGAGAATAGTTTGTAATAGGAAATTTTAAATATTCTGCAAATTTCAATGGTTGTATTATCATTAAATGATATAAAAATTAGAGGTTGAATGTATTGTTAACGACCGAAGTCGAGAATTAAATTGTATGAATTTTGGGGGCATTACAGTTGGTATCAAAGCGGATAGGTTTGAAACATTAGGTAAGAGTACCTTAAGCTATAACCTTAGAGAAGAGATGTGAAGATAATGAAAGAATATGCTCAGATAGAGCTTGAAGAATAAGAAGTAATTTAAGAAATGTATAGAGAAGGGATTAAAACATGTGTGAGAGGATTCAAAGAAGAATCTCGCAGAGTTATATGGATTGTAAAAGTGGGGTTACCCAGCTCCAGTAATAAGGATGTAAGGTGATGTCTATAAGAAGAGAATGATAAAGAAGTTAAGAATAAAAAGTTATATTTAAGTGGGGTACAATTGTATTCTTTAGTAATTGATATATGGTATCTAGGCTAAACGATTCCTTTATATAGCGGAGGTATATACGAACTAGCAACTCGGAACCTAGTTTGTTGGTTGTTTGTGGAAAACCACTCAGCGTACCATATTGAAACTATTAGAGACTGTGACGAACGAGATTTTTGTAATTTAATTCTTAATATTTATTGAAGTAAATAAATATTTTCGATGATTTAATTATTAGATTAAATAATTAATTGATGCAATTGTGGTAGATTAATTTAATTGTATGTGTTACATTTATTAAATTAATGTGGAGAATTTTTGTTATTCGAGGTATGTCATTATGTGAGCTTATTGTATTTAAAGAAATATTTAATAAGCCTACTGTTATTTTAATTAATTTAATTATTACTTAGAGAGTTAATAATTTGACATTATTTATTAATGAGAAATTTAATTATGTGACTATGTGAATCTATGAGAAATTGTTACATTTATTTAAAGTAAATTAAATAAGATATTGATTTATTTTATAAAGGAGTGTGACATTAATTAAACTATATGATAAAGCTTTATTAATTAAATGGTTTTTGAAACCTATTCTAGCTAGACAAACATGGCACTAAGGGAGGTTGGGAGCAGTTACCCATGTTAGGTAAATGACCTCCATCATCCGCGTCAGTGCTTATTATTATACGTATTCCCTTTTTCTTTTCCTTTTCATTATTTTCCAAGTCTAGAAACTATTCACAGAGAGAAAATCAGAGAAAGTTTGTCAGAGAGAAATTGTGAGTCGGTGAAAGAGAATTGAGAGTGAGGAATCTAAGCCTACTAAATTATACTCTACAGGGTAATCTCCTCCTTCCCAATTTCTATTTTACGTCATTAAGTTTCATATATATGGGTTTCAAAGTTTTTGGTTTAAACCTCTGTAATTGGAATAAGAGTAATGATTATGGATTGTGTATGTGTTATGACATAACACATCGTATTAATTATATATATTATGTAAACCATATCATCAAATTCATGAAAACATGTCGTATATGATTGCTGCAAAATTACAGAGTTTGGGTTATGGCCATATGGCCTTATACGTGATTTTAGTATGTCAAACATAAATTTTTTCGTAAAATTTACACCCTTATTTTATTATGCAAGTTTCATAACCCTACTTGTTATCATTATTGAGTTATTCTCATTACTATTATTCAAGTTTGAATTGTTATATTAACGATTGAATATCTTTCAAAGTATGATTCTGTTATACGATAATTGTTCTATTGTATACTTCTTGAGATTATTATTCAACTTAATTATCATTATTGTTGAATCTTATTAGACTAGTGAACCCTTATTGATTCGACTAGTCCATAGTTGATGAACATTCTAAATTTTAGAACCCTTATTGAATTATCCAAATCAAACTTCCTTTGGTGCGGTCTCGAATGTCAAACTGAGATGAACAACCCTACAAAGGGATTTACTTATACGTTAGCGTTAAGATATTGTGCACAGTATGGTACTAAGGGTTTATCCCCCCAAGTACGAGAAGAAAGGTCCATAGTCTTATGACTATTAAAGGTTTCAAGTATAACCCTTGCTAACCTAGGACATAGTTCAAGGTCTTATGACCCTCAGAAATCTTTTGATTCTTGTTATTCATCCTTGATTCAAAAGTTGAGCTTTTATTCAGATGTCTTTGATTCACCCGCATGTTATTATACTATTATTTCATTATTATACTTGTGGGCAATCGTGCTCACTCTTGCTTAATAATAACATTGCAGTTAAGAACGAAAGAACCGACGAACCTTCTACTAGTAAAGGCAAGGGCAAGATTAACAAGTGATGAAGACTTGTTGTTTTATATGATGATGTATTTGTTTAAGACTTAAGTTAATGATGTTTTTTAAGACTTAATTGTTTATGATTCCGCACAGATGTTTAACGTTAGTGTTAACCTGGGATTATGTTTATTATTCAGATGTTGTAACCCCCATAAGGGCAAGATTTTATTTTTATCTATTGCATGGTTGCATTTATTATGGGTAGATAGATAGATGATATTGTACAGTGAACACCAAATCCCGTGGAATCGAAGTACCCGGATTTGGGGGTGTCATAGAGACTCGATGTGTACCAAGTATAGAAAATGGATACGTATGATGAAAATGTGGAACTCAAATGAAATGTTTAGCAATATAAATGAAGTTAGGAATTCTTAAAGCAGGAATTGTTATATAAACAAGAAGATTCAAAGAAGAATCTTGAAGAGATATAAAGATAAGAAATGGGAGTTACCCAAACTCCAATAGCCAAGATAACAAATAAAGTCGTAAATGATGAAAAAAGGGAAAGAAAGAGGATTATAAAACAAAACGATCACGAGTTAAGAAAAGAATCTAAAGGGAGATGATTATAGAATAGGATCACGATGTGATCTTTTTAAGTTATAAAAGAAAGAAGGTATATAATGTTTGAATAATTATAGCTTGATGCTATGAAGATGGTGTACTATGACATAGTATGAGATAACTCACAAGGAGTTATAAATGATGTGATACGAGGAATTCGTATCGAGCAAATGGCAAGTTACAAGTAAGATAGAGTTAGGAGGGATTTCAAATGAGGACTCATGTGATGACTTAGTTGTACAAACCTTTGTATGGGTGAGGGTTTTGTACTTGCGCTCAGTTTATCACCTTGATAATTATTAGAATGTTGGTGTCGCGCTATCAATGTATATGTGGCAAAAAGGTGATTCTTTTCTCATGTGTATATCTCATAGTTAGAAACTATTAAGATTAGTCATATATTATTAGGATTAGGTTCGGTTCTTAAAACTAATGCATATGGTAAGTTCGTGACTCATAATAATATGGTATGTTTTGAACCCCTCAGCGAATGGAAGCCTATGGTCTGACTAGGATAAGTTCTTAAACTCATATTATTGTGGCAAGTCTTGAACTTCCAATGTGTGGTAAGTTTGATGAACTGGGGTATAAATTAAGTGTGAATGGAGTATTGAGGATGATAGGAATAGATAGACCTATTAAGCACAGAGACATTCATGTCGTTAGGGAACAGTTGGTACAGAGGGAGTCATCTCCATTGATCACCATTGTTGGTCAAGAGCATGAATCTGAGACTGATCTTGAGGAGGTATTTGACGAGGAAGAGGAAGAAGAGGAGTTTCCACAGCACTCCATTGATGCTGAGATGTATGACACATTATCTGACCGTAAGTAACGTGGAGTTCTGAGATGAGGTCTGGATCCGATTGAGCGAGCTATTATTCAAATTGATTACTCCCCGAAGCGAAGAAGAGGGAGATTTCGACTCTTCACTCACGACTGGGAAATGTAGAATGGGATTTGGTCCATGAGAAAGGTCAAACCGAAGATAAGACCGCAGAGATTGAAAAGTTGAAGAAGGATCTGAAAGAGAGTTCAGAGAGGCTTGCGATAGCAGAGGAGGGCTGGGTAAGAGAGTCACGTCGTGCTGATCTTGCAGAGGAGGATGGTCGTGCAAAGAAGGCAAAGCTTGGAGAGACATAATCTACGCTTAATCATGCAATGGATGAGGCCCAGGATCGAGTTTTGAGGTACCCCATCCAGTTCGAAGGACTTCCATCGTACATGGTGGATCGCAGGACAATGTCTCGTATCATGGAAGAGGAGCGTAGCAAGGCTATTCAGCACATTGACAGACAGTGATAGTATTAGTTTAATTATGTGAAAACAATTTGGTAGTTAATGATGTAAATTCCGATGTGATTATAAACAAAGGAATATTTTGATGTTTTAAATCCTGTAGATTCTTATCTCGGGATAGTTGATGTAAATAGCAGTGATGCTATCTTATGATGTTAAAACTTTTGAATTGAATGAAATGTCAAAGTTTATTTAAATTGACGTGTTAAGTGAATTATGATTAAATGTTCTAACTAAGCCTTAAATGTTTGAAGAATTGAATAAAGACCTAATAAGCGTATATTCTTAACAGAAATATGTGATGCCCCCAAAATTAGGTATACATCACCCATCTTGGGTCGCCAGATACATAGTACAGAATTCAAATACAACTTACTAATACAATTGTCGTGTACATACAACAAAACATAAACTGTGAGTTTGAATACAATTATTGTCTACTAGAGATTATACAAACTCAAAAGGAGTCTTCATTACAATTATTATCACATTATTTTACAAAATAGTGAGGACTACTAATACTATCCTCTGGACCATCACTCCGTTCCCCGACTCGTCCCAAATATATTCTCATTTCACGAAAAAACGATGAAAGAAAGAAAGGGTGAGCTCAACTAGCCCAAAGAAGAAATATTATGACTAAGATAATGCAGAATAAATTATTATTAGTCCCCAACAATGTTAAACTGATAAAATATAATAGACATCAAGTTTAACTTCAGCGGAACAAGCAATCCATTAAAAGAGTCAAGTAGAAAATAAAATCTACTATCTTTTATGATTTAAAAGGTTTTTCATCACTGTTATCAATGAGACTCAGCTTAATAAATAATCCACATCATGAAATCATCCCTGCACTACAGGCCAAGGATATTCTTTAGTATCACGACCATGAATTATCCATGCTTTACGGGCCAAAGATAATCGTGTTTTCATCAACGGTCCTGATCATGCCATAAAATAATTCATCTTTGCACCCTTGGCCAAGAAGAATCCATAGCCATAATCATACCAAAAAGCGTCCCATCAATGCACTATATGGGCCAATGAGGACTTTTTTCCATATCATTTGTAACATTACGGTCATGATTATACCGAATAATCCCTATCGTAATCATACCAAGTCCATCTATGCACTACAGGCCACAGATGACTTTCAACATAATATAAACATGAGGATGATGACAATGATATAAGAATTCAATAAAACAAGTTCAAGAATTAATTTGTCCAGGAACCAATAACGTCCAAATTGTCAACATGATACTGCTTTGTAGAGTAAAATTCAAGAATGCTCAGAAGAATATTTCCACGAAAAAGATCTTCGGATGAAGCGCAAATATCAAGGATATTCCACTAATTTCATGGAGTATAGAAGTCAAAATTTAATCAACCGAGTATAATACTAGAATTGAATAACAAAAGATATCACCATGCATGCGGTGCCGCATGAGCGATTATTTCAACAGAATAATAATAACGGAACCAGTCGGTGAAATTCTGCAATCGGGATGTTCCAACGAATAATAAATGATGGAACTAGGTCCTACAGATAGCATGATGAGGATATTCCGCGAGAATAATAAAGACGAGAATAATAGAAGAATGTCACCAAGAATAGGGTAGCCCGCGTGATACAAAGTTATTCAACGAACAATAAAGAAATGGAATAAGCAGAAGTTCTCTTCTTGAATACAAAGAATAATATCCCTTCTAAGTAAAATAATACTTGATATAAGAGTAGTGAAGTAGCGAAAAACTTTTCTTCTATCTCTCTATAGTCTCTCTCTATAGTTTCTCTCTCTAGAGTTCAAAGAATTCAATAAGAAAATAATGAAGGAATGAGCTTCTATTTATAGGAAAATGAAAAGCATAGTAACTAATCCATGAGCGGTCCTGCATTGATTTACTTTAATCGACGGTCCATATTTTAAAAAAATCTTTTAAATAAAATATAATATATTCTATTTATATAAAATATTTTTACTATGCAAACACTACTACGCGCACTATGCAAACACTATGCATAATAAAATATAATATATTCTTTTTATAGAATAACTTTAATAAAGTATTATGTTTTATATAAAAAGATTTTACTATGCAAAACACTATGCATAATAGAATATAATATATTCTATTTATAGAATAACTTTAATAAAGTATTCATTTTATATAAAAGATGTTTCTATTTTATTACGTGAATAAAACAAAACTTCTAAATCAACAATAATTGAATCAAATGAGATACTATGCAACAACTATTGTAGCAATAATTGAACAAAACTGAGTGACTTCTTACATAAATATCAATAATCAATACAGGTGCTACTACTTGCAACAACGCCAGACATCTTGTACTTTACTACCGAGTAGTTCAACAAAGATCAACGGTAAAACTTCCTATGCTTATTTTTAATAAAATATTTTTTGTCGTTTTCTCAATCCGATAATAATTACGCTGGGGTCCACCAATGATTGTTCCATCGTACGAATATTTCCTATTTAAAACGAATACTCCGACCAATCGAATATAATATGACAACTTGCATACTTTGCAAAATTTATAAATATTACCCACAACTATAACATTATCTCAAATTCACACCATAATATAAAAAAAAATTATTTCGAGAAAATTAATTCTTTATTCATAAAATCTGGGGTTTCACAAATATGTCGCCTAGAAGAAGACAACAACATCAACCAGCTCAGGAAGAGTCAACAAATAACAACAAAAATGCCAATGCTAATCCCGTGCAGCAGTTGGTTAACTTACTGACTGGAGCAATGAATAATCAACCTCAAGCTCCACCAAATACTATGTTTAAAGATTTCAAGGCGGTGGGACCGCCGGAATTTAAAGGTTCCATGAACCCGATCGAGGCTCAAATGTGGTTTATGGAAATGGAGAAGGTTTTCGACATTGCTAGGGTTAGAGAAGACCAGAAGACCGCTTTTGCAACATTTATGTTGAAGTCTGAAGCTAGCTATTGGTGGCAAGCAAACAAAGTTCGTGGAGGTGAAGGTGTAATTACTTGGGAGAGATTTAAAGCACAGAACCAGATGGAGGTTCAATTCTTGGAATTGAAGCAGGGAAATATGAGCGTACCTGATTATGCGGCTAGATTCAACGAATTAGCGAGGTTCACCCCGTATCAAGTACACACGGACGAGAGAAAAGCCAGAAGATTCGAACAAGGACTAAAGCCTTGGGTATACAGTAAAGTATCAATGTTTCAAATAAACACTTTTGCTGGAGTACTAGAAAAGGCCACCCTCGCTGAAGGTGGAAGCGATGCGGTGACCAAGTACAATCAAGATCAGAAGAAGAAGAATAGTGAAGGTGAGGGAAATAACAAGGTTAGTGGAAGTGGCACAATGGTGGAAATTTTAATCAGAAGAAAAGGTGGAATGACAACTCATCATCGGGGAATCAACAAGGTAGTCAGAAGAAAAGAATCGAAGCATGCCCGACCTGCGAGAAAGCCCATCTGGGAGTTTGTATGAAAGGAAAAAGAGTGTGATACAATTGTGGTCAGGAAGGCTACATAGCACCTAACTGTCCTAACCCAAAGAAGGGTGCTTGTTTCACTTGTGGTTCAAAGGACCATCTGGAAAGACACTATCCCAAGAAGGGACCGGGAGGGTCAGGATCAGGATGAAACTGGGGAAACAACAGTGGAAATGCCTTAACTATCACCGGACCAACCGCAACAAATCGACCGACTGCCAGGACTTTCAACATGACGGTGCAAGATGCAGTCCAGTCTCGTGATGTGGTGTCATGTATCATTCTGATCAATAAAGTTAATGCTTATGTATTATTTGATTCGGCTGCTACTTGTTCCTTTATATCCGATAACTTTGCTAATAGTTTAGATTTGCTTAAGGATGAGTTGGAATATCCCATGAACATAGAAATTGTGAATAAAGAGATAATCCTCGTTGAAATGCGTGTATAAGAACCGTAGAGTAGATATTAAGGGTAATATCATGAACGTAGATCTTATCCTATTCGACTTGGGGAATTTGACGTTATATTGGGAATGGATCGTTATTCAATTACGGGTCAGTAATTGATTGCCAAAAGAAGTGTATTAACCTTATGACCCCGATTAAAGGTTGTGTTTTATGGTAGCAAGTCGCCTAGACAAGCGAGTTGTTGTCACGATGATGATGCAGAGCCGTGGAAGTTGTTAAGACAAATCCATGTAGGATACTTAGCTTACATAGTCGATAGTCGGAAAGAGAATTGAAGGTAGAAGAAATACCGATTGTGAGGGGCGTCGTCGACGTATTTCCGAACGATTTGGCGGTGACTTCCACCGGATAGAGAAGTAGACTTCATTGATCGATTTGGCGCCTAGAATCGCTTCCAATATCGAAGGCACCATCTTAGAATGGCACCGAGAGAGATGAAAGAACTAATGGTACAACTACAAGAATTCTTGGACAAGAAGTACATCCAACCGAAAGCGACGCCGTGGGAGTCTTTGGTGTTTTTATGAAAAGAAGGACGGATCGATGTGTCTCAGTATTGACTACGAAATCGGATAAGGTCACGATTAAACGGATATCCATTACTGAGGATCGACTGACTTGTTTGATCAATTGAAGGGAGCGAGATACTTTTCCAAGATAGACTTGAGACGCGGTTATCATCAACTGAAGGTGAGGCTAGAGGATGTTCCGAAGACAGCGTTCAGAATGCGATATGGTCACTGCGAATTTTTAAGCATGTCGTTTGGTCTAATGAATGGTGTGTTCAAGCCATTTTTGGACAAGTTCGTATTGTTATTTATAGATGACATTTTGGTTTATTCGAAAACCAAAGAAGAACACGAAGAGCATTTAAGATTAACGTTGGAGGTATTGAGAAGGGAAAAGTTGTATGCCAAGTTTTCGAAATGCGAATTTTGGATTGAACGAGTGCAATTTCTTGGGCACGTGATTGATAAAAACGGAATTTCTGTAGATCCATCAAAAGTCGAAGTCGTGATTAACTGGGATCAACCAAGGACGCCATCGGAAGTAAGAAGTTTTCTTGGATTGGCAGGGTATTATAGAAGATTTATTCAAGATTTTTCCAAGATCACAACTCCTCTAACGAATTTAACTCGAAAAGTCGTGAAATTTGTTTGGACGGATAGGTGTGAGAAAGTTTTCAAGAATGAAGAAGAAGAGGTTGAGTACTGCTTTTGTGTTATCTCTTCCTGATGATATAGGAAATTTTTTGTTTATAGTGATGCGTCGCGTAAAGGACTTGGTTGTGTGTCGATGCAAAACGGAAAAGTCATTGCGTATGCATCACGATAATTGAAGGATTACGAGAAGGGATATCCGAATGAAGCGACTTGGAGTTAAGTCAGTAGTTGTTTTTGCTTTGAAAATTTGGAGGCACTATCTCTACGGGGAGAAGTGTGAAATATATCTGGGACCACAAGAGTGCAAATAAATTTTACAATCAAGGATTTGAATATCGTCGAAAGAAGATGGTTGGAATTAATTAAGGATTACGACTGTGAGATTTTATACCATCCGAGTAAAGCAAATGTGGTTGCTGACGCCTTAAATAGAAAGGGTCGTGAGAAATTGATGATGTTGACTGCTCAGGAGGAGCTAATTGCAGAATAGGAGAAATTGGAGTTGGAAGTGATGTATCATATGGAGATTGATGAGAAGCTATTTCAGATATAATCTGGTACAACCCTACTAGATAAAGTTAAAGAGGCTCAACTTCAGGACGATGAATGCAAAAAGGTGACAAAGAAGATATCTGAAGGAACTGAACCAAGATTCAAGCTGGATAAGGAAGGCATACTGAGATTCGAACGTAGAATTTTTGTTCCGCCAGTACAAGAGATTAAGGAAGAAATTTTGAGCGAGGCTCATAGTTCACGATATTCGATTCACCTTGGTAATACCAAAATGTACCAAGATCTTCGACAACATTTCTGGTGGCCAAATTTAAAACGAGATGTTACAGAATGAGTTGCCAAGTGTCTTACCTGTCAGAAAGTGAAAGCAGAACATCAGAGACCAAATATATTGCTACAACCGTTGGAGATCCCAGAATGGAAATGGGAACATATTACAATGGACTTCGTGGTTGTCCTTCCGACGACTCAGAAAGGCTACGACGTAGTATGGGTTATCGTTGACCAAGTAACGAAATCCACACACTTCCTTCAGATAAAAATAAGATTCAACTTAGATCAGTTGGCGAGGTTATACGTAAAAGAGATTGTTTCGAGGCATGGAGTTCAGGTGTCAATTGTTTCTGATAGAGATCCGAACTTCACATCGAATTTACGGAAACGTCTTTAGGGAATGCATGGAGTGCGCAATTGCGAATGAGTACAACATACCACCCTCAAATAGGCAGACGGAAGCGAAAAGAACGATTGAGACATTAGAAGATATGCTAAGAGCTCGTGTGATGGACTTTAAAGGAAATTGGGATGATCACCTACACAGTTAGTTGAGTTTGGCTACAACAACGCTTACCACGCTAGTAGTATGGCATGTCGCCTATATGAGCGTTATCTGGCAGAAAATCTGAACTACGATTTCTTTGGGATGATGTTGGTGAAAGGCAATTGCTAGGGCCAGAATTTGTACAGTAGACAGCAGAAATAGTCAAAGTTATCCGAGAACGACTGGTAGCAGCTCAAGATAGATAGAAGAAATACGCTGATCCACATCGTAAAAATGTTGAGTTTGAACCAGGTAGTTATGTATTCTTAAAGGTCTCTCCCTAGAAAAGAAAGATTAGGTTCGGAAAGAAAGGAAAATTGAGCCCAAGATTCATTGGACCTTTTGAAGTACTTCAAAGAATTGGAGAAGTTGCGTACGAGGTAGCCCTACCTCTAGCACTCGAGAACGTCCACAACGTTTTCCATGTTTCTGTGTTACGACCCTACAAAGATGATTACAAGCATGTAATTGAATACGAACCCCTACAGTTTGACAAAGACTTATCTTACGAAGAAATTCTGTTCAAATTGTCGTATCAAAAGAACAAGTTCTCGAAAAATAAAGTAATACCTTACATTTAAGGTAATTTGGAGGAACCACAACGCTGAAGAAGCTACGTGGGAACTCGAAGAAAATATAATGAAGAATTACCCTCATTTATTTACTTAACTATGTGTAAGTGATTCTGGGGACATAATCTTTGTATGGGGGAGAATGTAGCAGGTTGAATTTATTAAGTCGTGATTACGGGGACGAGAATCCTTTTAAGGGAAAAGATGTGATGAACGAGCGAGATTTTTGTAATTTAATTCTTAATATTTATTGAAGAAAATAAATATTTTCGATGATTTAATTATTAGATTAAATAATTAATTGATGCAGTTGTGGTAGATTAATTTAATTGTATGTGTTACATTTATTAAATTAATGTGGAGAATTTTGTTATTCAAAGTATGTCATTATGTGAGCTTATTGTATTTAAAGAAATATTTAATAAGCCTACTATTATTTTAATTAATTTAATTATTAATTAGAGAGTTAATAATTTGACATTATTTATTAATGAGAAATTTAATTATGTGACTATGTGAATCTATGAGAAATTGTTACATTTATTTAAAGTAAATTAAATAAGATATTGATTTATTTTATAAAGGAGTGTGACATTAATTAAACTATATGATAAAGCTTTATTAATTAAATGGTTTTTGAAACCTATTCTAGCTAGACAAACATGGCACTAAGGGTGGTTGGGAGCAAAGCACCCATGTTAGATAACCCGACCTCCATCATCTTGTCGATGCTTAATATTATCGTGTATTCCATTTTTCTTTTCTTTTTCATTATTTGCCAAGTCTAAAAACTATTCACAGAGAGAAAATCAGAGAGAGTTTGTCAGAGAGAAATTGTGAGTCGGCGAAAGAGAATTCAGAATGAGGAATCTAAGCCTACTAAATTATACTCTACAGGGTAATCTCCTCCTTCCCAATTTCTATTTTACGTCATTAAGTTTCATACATATGGGTTTCAAAGTTTTTGGTTTAAACCTCTGTAACTGGAATAGGCGTAATGATTATGGGTTGTGTATGTGTTATGACATAACACATCGTATTTAATTATATATATTATGTAAACCATATCATCAAATTCATGAAAACATGTCGTATATGATTGCTGCAAAATTACAGAGTTTGGGTTATAGCCATATGGCCTTATACGTGATTTTAGTATGTCAAACATAAATGTTTTCATAAAATTTACACCCTTATTTTATTATGCAAGTTTCTTAACCCTACTTGTTATCATTATTGAGTTATTCTCATTACTATTATTCAAGTTTGAATTGTTATATTAAAGATTGAGTATCTTTCAAAGTATGATTCTGTTATACGATAATTGTTCTATTGTATACTTCTTGAGATTATTATTCAACTTAATTATCATTATTGTTGAACCTTATTAGACTAGCGAACCCTTATTGATTCGAGTAGTCCATAGTTGATGAACATTCTAAATTTTAGAACCCTTATTGAATTATCTAAACCAAACTTCTTTTGGTGCTGTCTCGAATGTCAAATTGAGATGAACAACCCTGCAAAGGGATTTACTTATACGTTACGTTAAGATATTGTGCACAGTATGATACTAAGGGTTGATCCCCCTAAGTACGAGAAGAAAGGTCCATAGTCTTATGACTGTTAAAGGTTTCAAGTATAACCCTTGCTAACCTAGGACATAGTTCAAGGTCTTATGACCCTCAGAAATCTTTTGATTCTTGTTATTCATTCTTGATTCAAAAGTTAAGATTTTATTCAGATGTCTTTGATTCACCCGCATGTTATTATACCGTTATTTCATTGTTATACTTGTGGGCAATCGTGCTCACTCTTTCTTAATAATAACATTGCAGTTAAGAACGAAAGAACCGACGAACCTTCTACTAGTAAAGGCAAGGGCAAGATTAACAAGTGATGAAGACTTGTTGTTTTATATGATGATGTATTTGTTTAAGACTTAAGTTAATGATGTTTTTTAAGACTTAATTGTTTATGATTCCGCACAGATGTTTATGGTTAGTGTTAACCTGGGATTATGTTTATTATTCAGATGTTGTAACACCATAAGGGGAAGATTTTATTTCTATCTATTGCATGGTTGCATTTATTATGGGTAGATAGATAGATGATATTGTACAGTGAACACCAAATCCCGTGGAATCGAAGTGCCCGGATTTGGGGGTGTCACAGAGACTCGATGTGTACCAAGTATAGAAAATGGATACGTATGATGAAAATGTGGAACTCAAATGAAATGTTTAGCAATATAAATGAAGTTAGGAATTCTTAAAGCAGGAATTGTTATATAAACAAGAAGATTCAAAGAAGAATCTTGAAGAGATTTAAAGATAAGAAATGGGAGTTACCCTAACTCCAATAGCCAAGATAACAAATAAAGTCGTAAATAATGAAAAAAGGGAAAGAAAGAGGATTTTAAAACAAAACGATCACGAGTTAAGAAAGGAATCTAAAAGGAGATGATTATAGAATAGGATCACGACGTGATCTGTTTAAGTTATAAAAGAAAGATGGTATATAATGTTTGAATAATTATAGCTTGATGCTATGAAGATGGTGTACTATGAAATAGTATGAGATAACTCACAAGGAGTTATAGATGATGTGATACGAGGAATTCGTATCGAGCAAATAGCAAGTTATAAGTAAGATAGAGTTATGAGGGATTTCAAATGAGGACTCATGTGATGACTGAGTTGTACAAACCTTTGTATGGGTTAGGGTTTTGTACTTGCGCTCAGTTTATCACCTTGATAATTATTAGAATGTTGGTGTCGTATTTATCAATGTATATGTGGCAAAAAGGTGATTCTTTTCTCATGTATATCTGATAGTTAGAAACTATTAAGATTAGTCAGATATTATTAGGATTAGGTTCGGTTCTTAAAACTAATGCATATGGTAAGTTTGTGACTCATAATAATATGGTATGTTTTGAACCCCTCAGTGAATGGACGCCTATGGTCTGACTAGGATAAGTTCTTAAACTTATATTATTGTTGCAAGTCTTGAACTTCCAATGTGTGGTAAGTTTGATGAACTGGGGTATAATTAAGTGTGAATGGAGTATTGAGGATGATAGGAATAGATAGACCTATTAAGCAATGGATCATTATAGAAATTGGAGTTGATGATGGAAACACGGGTATTCCAAATCTTCTAGCTATGCTAGACTTCAAAATTTATGACATCAAGCTAAATTCGCACTATGTGCCTTTTTAAAATGAATTTTTACTCTTAACGCATGGTGACAAATGTGTATGTGTGGACTTGGACAACGACACATCGTTACTGTTGAGATATAATATCACTAAAAGCGATTTTCAAAGATTTTTGAATTGTTTAAAGAATAGTCTATGCTAATTGTTTGGCCAGAATTAAAAATGATTTGAAAATATCAAAATGTATTTATATCATTAATGCATCATGGAACACGTGCAAAGATGATAAAAATGATGGAGTTATCAATGCGAAATTTCTTAGTGTTGGATGTGATCTAAAGATCGTCACCCATTTATGGTATGATGTAGTATGACAAAAGTCACAAAATGACGAGAATCCTCAAACGAGTACATCAAATACAAAGTATGTATCATGACGTCATAAAAATATTTTTGAGGTTTCTTAGAGATATGAGAATATATATATACGTGTATATGTATATTTCGATTGATGTTCGAATTGTTGTGGAAGTCTATTCTATTTGATTCAGCTAGACGATTATTGAAAGATGTTCATGAAATTTAAGCGTTTATTGAAAAGTTATGCCAAACCAAATTGTTTTGGTGCGGATTCAGAGGTTGAAAAGATGATGTGAACAACCCTATAAGGGAACATGTTTTCGGGGACAATGGTTTTGAGCGTAACACATATAGTCGTTACAAAACACTATGTTGCGGCCCAACGTAGTGGTACAATAGGCTGGCCACCTAGTGTACGTGTGAAAGGTGTTTTCAGTCTTTGTGATTGATAAACACTCTGGTTTGCAGTGTGAAGGATTGTGTTGAAGCACTAGCAAATCTAGAGAAGAGTTCACGGTCTTGTGACCCCTCAACATGATTTGAAATCTTTTAAATTTCTTGTTATTCATATCGCTTCCCAATTATTGATCGATTGTGGAAGATTCTTGCGATTCTAAAAGGTGAATGTGGTAAGGATGATATTCCTTAGAAATAAGTGAGTCATACAATGCGACACTAAATGATGAATATATTGAAAAAGTGACAAAAAAAAATTTTGAAATGAGAAGGAGATGAGTTATCAAAGAATAATGTACAACTTTTAATAGATAAGTTTATTAATTGTAGAAAGATCTTTGTGGAAAGAAGTGGTTATAGAACCCAATGAATGAATAAAATATTAACATAAAATCTATTTTGATAGATTGATTGAATGAAGATTAATAAATAAAAATTTCGAGGACGAAATTCCTAGAAGAATGGGTGAATGTAATATCCCGAGTGTTTATGATAACGATCCTTAGAGAAGGAAATGAATGGGTTAAAGAATTTATAATACTTCAAATATAATTGAGTTAAAATGAAAGTTATGAAATACAACTTACAAAAATTTATTATGAAGAATGGTGGTAGTGCTAATAAATAAAATCTATATTAAGGTAATGTGTTGAAGATATTCGATGATAAATTTTAAAAAGTGATTTTGTGAAAACCTAGTAAGGGAGGTTTCGTTGATTCCGAGGACGGAATCCTTATAAGGGGGGAAGGATGTGACAACCTGAATTTTTTATATGTTATTAAAATATGAATTTAATAATTAAGATTCTTATTACGAGATGTTTTGAGTTTGAGTATGTATATATGCATGCTATATATTTTGAAATATGTGATCTGGTGTGACGAGAAACATATATTCATATATTGGAAAAGTGAGGTTTAATAGTACCCTGAGTTGTTTATTTAATCTGTATTTTCTATTCTAGGGACATAATCTTTGTAAGAAGGGAAGAATGTGACAATCCAAGATTTTAGTAATTGTAATTTAAAATATTTATTAAATGAAATAAATATTTTATTGATGCGGTTATTATTAGTAAATATTTATGACTAGATAATATTCTAAATTAAATTAATTTATAATTTAGAGAGTTGTAATATAACATGAGATGTTATATTGTTGTTTTAATTTAATAATTTAAGATGGTATGATAAGTTATTAAATAAAATTATAATGAGATTATAATTTTATGATATTTGTTTAAGTGGAATATTTATTTTAAATATAGTATGTGTAATTAATTTATTTGATTATTATTGGATATGGAAATCCAAATAAATAATATGTGATTATAAATTATAAACTAAATTGTTTATTAAAATAAAGTAAGGGAGTTTAATTTAGTTTTTGCCAAACAAGGTTTAAAATATTAAGTCTTTATTTTTTAAGGGGTTTTTCTAAACAAAACCTTATGGCTTTTGGATTTTTTTTCAAATTTTGAATTTTATTATAATAAATAAAATAAAACAAATAAAATATAAAATATATTTATAACAAGTATACGTTTATATGTTGTAACTGATACTATTTAGTATGTCAATTAGGGCCATATCAGTTTTTTTATATTACGCCTACTTGGTTGTGGTTATCAGTTGATTATTTTGCTAAGCCTAAGAATACAGAGAATTGAGAGAGAATTCTTGAGTTTTCCAAAGTAAAATCTTGTGTTTAGCAAGGATTGTTCAAGCAGCAAAAAGGTATTTTGACATAACTTTAGTATTATATATATATATATATGAGTTTATGGCAAAAATTTCATGTTCTGTGAATTTCATCTTTTCGAATTGTTTCTATACAATTGGTTATTTATGATTATATGTGTTGTGATGGTTGAGTTTGTACGTAAACAAGAAATTACAATGCTAATTTTGTTCAAAAATAGGAAGAAAAGTATTACAGTGAATATTTTGCTTATAGCTTATGTAAGTACCAATTTTAGTTGTTAATTTGTATGTTAAACTGTCAATTGTTTTTATTATGCTAGTTAGATAAGAAACGAAGATAATGTAGTTTGAACGAAGTGATTCAGTGTAGAATTATAATCACAATGATGGTTTTTGTAAAAGATGACAAAAATGGAGTTTTCATATGAAAATATGGAATTTGAGAAATTAAACTAGTTTAAGTTATTGTTAAATTGTTCTAATTGGTTGAATATGTTAGTAAACATATTTGTAATAGTTTTACATCAATTGTATGTGTTAATATTATTGTTTGGTGGGTGAAATTCATGTTAGTTGTGCTAAAAACGGCTATTGTTCACGGTGCATCTCGGTTTCTATCTATGCCTTTGGCGTAGTCGCTTTGGTGCAAGACCGAAAATAAGCCTTGTGCGTCGGCCAAATTCTTCTTGTAGGTCCCGAGCTTGTGTATGGTGCAACACTGCGCATACCGACTGAGATGAGTGAAAAGTCTACTACTGCAGCAGACCTTGGGATACCACTATAACTTAGTTTAATGGTGTGTTAAAGTAACACACATGTAGTAAGAAGGGTAAAAAAGAACCGTGGCATGTCATTGATAAATTCAAAATTGTAAAAGGAATCATAAGTTATGAACGTGTTACGATAGAATTTAGTGTAAACAAATGAATGTTAGATAAGTGTTGTGAAGCCAACACTTGGAATTTCTGAAATATATATAGTAGCATAAGACTTGTACTGAAATAACAAGTTTAGCTAGAATTGAGTGTTATGTTGGAAAAAGGATGTTAGTACATTGTGTATTGATTAATAAGAAGGGTTATGGGATGTAGAGTAAACTTTGCATTATAACTACTATGCGTTGTTATGTGACTAATAGTTAATGTGAATGATTATATAACTGTGTAGGAATGCACGAAGTGCAGATAAGCGATAAGCAGTTAAGTCGTAGTTCATAAACTACGAATCAGGCAAGTCTTTCAGTTCCTATTTGCTTTGTGAACTTGATGATTAACTATTTTAAATCTTTATTGCAAAGAACATGATGTGTTCTATATATGTTGAATGTATGAAATGTTAAAGTCAATTTATGACTACGTTGATTGATTAAAGCATGCTAATTGAGTAAGGAACTTAATCTTTATACTTGTTATATGAATTGCAACATGTTTGTTATATATTGAGCATGTTATTATGTGATATGTGATGCATGAAAACTGTTAGATTTTACTGGGCCGTCGAGCTCAACGTTTCAAATAACCACTTTTACAGGTGCAGGATTCAAGGTAAAGTTATGTGTTACTTGAAAGACATGAATCAGATGTGATACTTGAAGATTTATACACTTTGGTTGTGTTAATATATTTGAACCATGTTTAAGTTTCCGAATAATGTATTAATGTTGAATTGTAATATCGTTTTGCGATGTAAACTTTTGTAGTATTAAAATGATTCTGAAATAGTTAGATGTAAAGGTTGAAGGTTTTGAGAACGAGAATAGTCTGTAATAGGAAATTTTAATTATTTCGCAAATTTCAATGGTTTTATTATCATTAAATGATGTAAAAAAGTAGATCTTGAATGTATTGTTAACGGCTGAAGTCAAGAATTAAATTGTATGAATTTTGGGGTCGTTACAGACGACATCTCCCATAACTCTTGATCAATTGGCAGACGTGGAGTGCCTTCAGGATAACACTCATTCAATAAATGTTTATAAGTATCTTGTCATCATGTTAACAATGAAATAGTTAAATTGAAATAAATTATGTAAGAATTGATAAACAAGATCAAGTTGTTAAAACTTATTACCTCTATCTGGATAGCATTAGGCAGACCATCACGGGTGGCCACGTAGACATCCAGCCAATGGATAGGCTGACCTTGAGACTGAGACTCTTATACAAAACAATTCCAATATTACTACGTAAAAATGGATATATATTCTACAATTCATGATTGTAAACATATTAAACTTGTAAATACGTATCCTTACAGTGATATGCTACAACTGTGAAATACTACCGCCCTTGTATGTTCTTTTAGCCTTTTCGCCATCGAATTTTGCAGGATCTGAGGATCTGGCGGGTCTTTCATCTTTTCACTTTCGACTCTCAAATTCTCTCTATTGGGGACACATCTCAGCCCATATGGACTGGGTGCACCACCAGGGGTTATGCTCATGCATGTAATCCTCTCTCTGGCCTGGATGGTCGATCGATGCATTGTGAAGGGCTTTTTGTCGTTCTTTGTTAAAATTATCTTTAGGTGCTTTGAATGACGCACTTACCTTAAAAACAATGTCTCAGATCCTTTGAATCTTGCGCGTCCTCCCATCTATATCTTTTCTGTAAATAAAACAACAATAATAATATTAAAACAATACTTTTAACATATAATCCAACACTACTAAACAATTATCCTTCAAATATTATATTATTTGTCATAATTAAAAAAACATACTTGAAATTCAGCCCAAACTGCATCCTTGTGGGCGATAGGTTTGCTCGCCCACGTAATCACAGGTGTAGGCCAATTCGGTAAGCACAACTGTGATATGCACTTGACGATCTTATTATCTGAAAAATCACTATAATATACAATAATTTACACCAACGATAAGTAGATATATTAAAGAAATTTATATCTAAGTTCTATATATCTTGTATAAATAGAATCTAAAATGATTATATATAAATGATGCGGGACGTACGTGCTATTTAGAGGAGGACGAATCTGAATAAGAATCCTATCATCCGGATTAGTATGGGCCTTGGGCACATGATTAGGCCCCCTACCCAAGCCGCGATTTTTCTGTGCTGCTTTAGAAGCCATCTATATATTACAAATTTCAAGATGTTATTATAAGTTATATTTGATTACATGTATATATGAATATAAAATGACTATAATGACATGAAATTGAATTTAAATAGTAAAGTACATAAACATGACAGTGATATAAAGATGTTGGTATAAGTTATATTTGATTATATATATATATATATATGAATATAAAATGACAATAATGACAGAAAATTGCATTTAAATAGTTAAGTACATAAACATGACAATGATATAAAAAACATGTAATGCTAAACATACATTTCATTTGTTCAAGTGTCAATGTCTGATTTAGAATCATCTTGTATACGTATTGCAGATTCATAACCATCATCTGCTTCAGATTCAGTGTCAAATTCAGTTAATAATTCTTCCTCCTCAGTATTAATGTCATCTGACACAAGTATTGACTGTAAGAACCCGAATTTTTAAAAAATATTAAAATAAGAATTTAGTAAATAAAATTCTTAAGTGTGAAATGGGTTCGAATAAAAACATTTATGTGATACGAGGTATATAAGAATGTGTTACATAGGGTAATATGAATCATGTAATATTTTATTTTTGTGATTAATATATATATTATTTTTATATATTGTTATTGATCGCAGAGATAATTTAGTTGAGATATGTAATAACTTGAGACAATAAGCAAATTAATTTCTAATTGATATTTTCTATACAATTAAATCGAAATTTTAATGTATAATTTTTTTTTATTATTTATAATTAATTATTTATTTTAAAAGTCAAAATGCATGAAAGGTATTATGTATGTATTTATGTGTCTTTGAATATAAAATATATTTATTACATGAATGGTTATGAATAAATTTATTTTAGAATTATTGCTCATTATAAATTATATTCTAATAATAATTATTTTTATAGTAAAAATGTTTTTTAATGTTTATTTTCCAAGAAAATAGGATAATTATATTATTTAAATAATATATGATATGATTATAGAATTTTTATAATACTTATTTTATTATATGACTTTATTTCGGGATATTAAGTTAATTATTTTAACTTAATTAATAATGTTATATATGGCGAGATAGATCGATATGGAATCCAAACCCTAATTACGGGTTTGATCAAGGAATAAAAATAATAATATTATATTATTATTTGTCGATTATTATAGATATGTATGGTTATGTGTGTAATGTTAATGTGTGAAATGGTTTTATTATATTACGACCAAACCCTATTAATATTTTTATAAACCCTATTAATATTTGGATAAACTCTATTTACAGTTACGGATTAAGGAATGATGATAATAATATAATACTAATTATATTTTGATTTTTCGATCTTTATAAATATGTAATCTTTGTATATGCGTGAATGATAGTATTGGTTAAATATTGTGTAAAATGCCAAAACCCTAAGTTAAAGCCAGAATGTCGGCTTAAGATCATATATGTAATCATGTTAATGTGATTATGATTGGTGTTATATGTATTAACCCTAATTAGGAGAATCGTAATTATTCAAAACCCTTATTATTATTATTATTATTATTATTATTATTATTATTATTATTATTATTATTATTATTATTATTATTATTATTATTATTATTATTATTATAATTATAATCCCTAATTATAATTTTGGAACCCTAATTTGCTTATGGAAAACCCTAATTGAATTGAAACCCTAAAGCGAAAGTCATTCACGACTTTGAGAATTTGTTAAAGCCGTTATGTAATCACAATAATGTGATTAACGACTGGTGATATAGAAATTAAAACCCTAATACATAGAATTCTAATTTGATAATTAGAAACCCTAAATGCATTTTTGTAACCCTAATTACTAAAAGTATAAACCCTAATTGCTATATTAGCAACGTTAATTGTGATTAGTGATACTAAACCCTAATGATCCTGTATAACATAATTACTAATTCAATTTAATTAGCAAACCTTAATTTCCTAATTTTAGAAACTAAAGTGTTATTTATTTTTAAATCCTAATTTTGGAAATCCTAGACTTTTGCTAAAATGGCTCAAACCCTAAACCCTAACCAAAACCCTAAACACTAAGGGTTTGCCAAGATTACAATTTTGCCATTTAAATAATTTACCAAATGACATTTTTGCCCCTCTTGTATTATTAAGCTAGAATGTGTAGGTTTTGACCTTAGGGGAAGTTGGTGACCAAATCCAACCACCCCATGTGACCAATTCCAGCAGATCAGCAGCAAAGCTCAGCCATTACATGCATCTAGACTTGTATAAATAAGATCAAAGAGAGAAAAAGTCACATTTGAGTCTCATTTTGTACAAACCCTCAACCAAATGCTCTCAAACACAAGACCCACGAAATTATCAGGCTTTATATTTCCTTTATCAAGCCCCACGAAATCCCATACCAAATCAGTAACATAGGATCAAGGAATCGAGAAAGAAAGCTATAACACTAAACCTAAAAATTCAGTCCATAATCGGTTGTTTGATGTTATGTTTACATGTTGGAATATGTTGTTTATAGATTATTATGATGATCTGGGTTGTTATTTACTAGATCCATAACATCTAATGCTCGAAATTTATGTTTTCAAAAAAATCTAGAAAATTATTTTTTTGTGTTACGACATCAAATGTCGAATGACGTCAGAGATTATTATTGTGTGTATTATTTTTTGTTGTTTAAGTGTTTGATTTTGTATTCTAGTATGAGATCTTTCATCTTGTACAAGAATCAAAGTCATATCTGTTATGAGATTAAAAGTTATAAAGGGTCAAACAGGGTTGACCGACCATGACTTTTTAGAAATCTGGGTAAACCCAGAAAGCATGAACATCGTCTGACAGTATATTTAAGCTCTTTGATCTGTCAATTGTTTTACTGTTTTGATGAAGTGTTGTATCTAAATTGTAACTTGCTAGTTGGACTATAGATTCTGGCCTTTAGATATGTTAAATCATCATATGATCGAATGTAATGGGCGATTGAAACGTGACCATCCGACCATGACTTACTGTTCTGGGAATTTCTAGAAATTATAGGAGCCGAATTTCTGACAACCTTTGACTGAACTACAACTTGTGATTTTGTTGTTATTTAACCGATCTGTTGTTTTAGTGATGTACCTTGTCATATATTCTATAGATTGGAACCTTTAAATGACATAAACCATGAACTGAACATAAAGTAAATCGTGCATGAAGATGTTCACTCGGATACCTGGGTTTCTGGGAAAACCCAGAAACCGTCTGACAGGTTGTTTGTTGGCCTAGATCTTCTTGATATGTTGTGGTATGGTCAATATAACGATTGAAACTTGTAGAGTTACATCAACACTACAATACTTAGGTTTTAGATTGGACAGAAACAAACTAGACACGAAATTATAACCGGTCAAACCTTGACCCATGAACACGAAGCTATCAGTGTTCTTGAGGCTCAAGAACACCAACAACGACGCTTTTTGTCGCTAAAGACCTACAGCGACGGTTTCTATTATTTTTAATTTCTATATTTTTCAGAAATTACTTAAAAATAAGAAATAAATTATAAAAATTACCAAAAATGATTTTAAAAATTATTTTAAATTATGAAAAATAACTTTTGATTATTTGGGATATTTTTTGAATATTAATGATATTTATTTAATTAGTGTATTAATTAAATTAGAGAAAAATGATTTTAATTATATAAAAATCATTTTAAATATGAATAAAGTGTTTAAAAATATTTTTGAGTTATTTTTGATAACTTTTAATATTTTGTGATGAATTTCATTAATTAATTAAATATTATGATATTTAAGTTATTTAATAAATGTATTAAATAATTTATGAAAAATAGATTTAATGATTTAAAAATCATATAAAAATGATTTAAGGGATTATAAAAATATTTTAAGTTATAATATATAACTTTTGATATTTTGTCATGAACATATTAATAATTTTATATTAGTTATATTAGATTTATTTAATTGTTAAATTAAATAAATAAGTTAAAAATGATTTTATTAATTTAAAAATCATTTTAAATGGGAATAAAGTGTTAGATAATATTTTGACTTATAAAAATATATTTTTCTATATTTTTGGAGAATTCTCATTAATAATTTATTATTAATGATATTAGTTTTCTTTAATGATTATATTAAATAATTTAGTTATAAATGATTTTATTATTATAAAAATCATTTTTTAATAAAGATAAAGTGTTTAAAGATATTTTAAGTTATAAAATATAACTTTTAATATTTAAAGAATAATTTCATTAATGATTTAATATTAATGATATTTATTTAATGATTAATGATATTAAGTTTATTTAATAATTATATTAAATAAATAGTTTAAAAATGGTTTTATTTATTTAAAAATCATTTAAAAAGGATATAAATGAATTAAAAATATTTTAAGTTATAAGTAATGACTTTTAATATTTAGATAATAGTTCATTAATATTTAAATATTAATGGTAATTATTTAATGATGATTTTAAATGTTTTAAAAATTATTTAAGGATAATATTAATACTTTAAAAATATTTTGAGTTATTGTACATAACTTTAATATTTTGGCAATGGTTTCATTAATAGTTTAATATTGATTAAATATTAATCATAATAGAATTGTTTGTTATTTAAATCATTTAATAATGATTACGATATTTCAAAAATTACAATAAATGGTAATAATTGTTTAAAAATTATTATAAGGCCATGAAAAATAATCTGACGGTGTTTAAGTTATCCAAATGGATATTGAACTACTGTTTAGAGTCTTAGACTAGATAATTACCCGATTAAGTTGTCGGTAGACCGACATGTTTCAGAAATTGATCTGGACTTAGATAGATTGACTGGATAACTGTTTATTTGTGATTCAATGGTTGTTAAGGTTATGTGACTATGTGATTAGGAATGTGCTGACTGCAATAGGAAGTGTTATGTGTTACGTTATGTTATACTAATCAGTAAAATGATTTGATTAATGATAGGTCGTGATAGAAAAGATAAATCTAAGTTGCGTAATTGTAAGCAGCGCATCAGGCAAGTATCCTACCTTTGCATTTTCTTTATGCAATGGACAAGTGTAAGAATGTTTCAGAATTATACTATTACTGTACAGATTGTTAAACCTATATTATATACGCCCATTGATTATCAACATGTTAGTATATGGTAATTCATATATTTATTCTGTTCCTTAATTTCTATAAATGATTATACAAGTGTCCCCACTTGGATAATCATTGTATTTAATCACATGTTGATACACCTTTGATATACATATATGTTGAATTATATAAGACCTTTGTTATGAAAAAAACCGACAGATATGAACATCCAGATAATGGGAAAATTTTTTATGCGCTTCTGACGGACAAAGGATGAACGATAATATCGTTCTAGTAATGTAGTATTGATCAATCGAGGTACAACGAGGTTTGATCACCCTCCGTGCTAAAATAAGCAATGCTTTCTTTCTTCGGATGAAGTTACGCTAAACCTTTTTGAAAATGAAAACAATGTTCATAATATGTCACATAAACCCTATATATATAGTCAATACGTAGTTTCAAAAATTTGAGCGAGGGTTGTTATGTTATTATTATTGGTAAAGATTACTTCACAACTTTTGACTCGTTGTAGAAGGGTATTATAAAAAAAACATTTAAATTCTTTCAAACTTATATATATATATATATATATATATGATGGGCACTCAAATGCTCATCCTTGCTTAATTTAAATGTTTTCAACTAAAGTGTGAATGTACTAAAAGGCTCGGCCAGAACAAGTAAAAGGAAAGCAAATAAAATATGTTATTGTTATCATTTGTAATAGATAGATCATATTAAGTTAATGATATGTATTATATATCATGTAAAGAATGTAGTAAAGGTTGCGTGCTTGGGATTAGACTACGATAAATGTAAATTAAGTTTAAGTTTTATATTATTGTTATTATTATTAGTATTATTTATTCATAGAAATGGTATCGTGAAATCTGAGTTCGGGTTTCAAGTATCCGGATTAGGGGCCTCACATCATGGTATCAGAGCTATAGGGTTAAAAACCTTAGGTGGGTTAGACCTTAGGCTATAACCTTGGGACAGAGGGGAACGTTGAAAATATAAATAACTCATATAGAGTTTAAAAAGGAGATGAATTGAATAAATTCATCGTAAAACAAAAATAAAAGATAACTTATAAAACTATTATGTGCTGTGTGTATTTATTATTTGCTAGTCAAGATAATTTTGTGTGTAGGTGTTAGAAAGAAAAAGGATTAGGATATCCTTAGGTAGTAAAGAATAAGTCAATCTCCATGACCGAGCCAATATCAAAGCCAATAGCTGAAATAAAGGCTCACATTGAAAGCTACCTCAATGAGGTGGTTATTTTGAAAAGTATAGTATTGGACCCAGAAACGATAGTGTAACTGATAGGTAAGGTATAGTTAAAGAATATGTGGTCAATGTCGAGTTCTTAAACTCATATGTTGTGATGAGTTCTTAAACTCATAAGGTGTTGAAAGTTGTGACAAACTGGATATAGTTATGTGTAAATGGATATTGAGGATAATGGAAATAGATAGGTTACTAAACAATTGATCGTTAGTGAATGTGTAAAGAATAGGTAGTATTAGTATTAGTTGAATATGTATGATTTTAGGTGGTATATATGATAGGTATGTTGGTGTAATGTAATATTTTGTATAAGTTATGGCAGTGATTCTCGACTCTTGAGTCACAAAGGGATAACGAATGTTTAAAATAGAATGTGTTATGGTATGTCAAGTGATATGAATATGAGTATATGTTGGTTTAATGAATTAAGTGGGTATAAAGATAGTAGATATTTATCTGAATATTGGTTAATACAGTAAACCAAATTTTCAAAATCTAATATTTTGAGTACGTGATTAGTTGAATAAAAAGTTTTGCGTTATATGTTAAGCGTCTACGATAAGGCTTAGAATGTAAAGAATAATTTATGAAAATGCCGTCAAGATGAAAACGAAACCAAAGGAAGAAGAACCTATCAACAAAGCTGGAAGACAACCAGACCCGACACAGAATTTTTACGAATGTGGACAATCAAGCTATGCAGAACGGAATACCAGTCGCGAAAAATCAACCAGATAATCGAACGTCGAACGTTAAAGACTTCAAGGCGGTCCTATTGCCAGGATTTAGAAGATCAATTGACCCTGTAGAAGCATATGTGATAGCTAGGATAACGGCGGGGTAAGAGACAACTTTTTCCGCCTATCGATAAAAGGAGATAATTTTGATAATCTAGGAAATATCTTGGAAAGTAATTAAAAAGGAAAGTTTATGTGTGGCAAGTAAGGACTGGAGGGATATATATCTTTCCTAAATGTCCCAATCCAAAAATGTATAGTAGGTGTGTTATGTGCGAATCAATTAAGCATAAGGTGAAAGACTTTTCAAGAAGGAGAAAGGAAACAAGGAATGCGAATACGGAACAAGGTAGCAGGACATTGGCGACAACGGGACCAACTTCAACAAACAAACCAACAAAATCAACCACAAGCGTCTTCAGCGTGACTGTTCAGGATTCGTTAGCAGCCGGGGATGCAACTCCAGGTATTACTCGAACCAATTTTTATTTTCTTATATATAGTAAATTATTTTTATAAATTAATTTGAAGGAGGAATTTGAGTTCTCTTAGGAATCAAATTTCTGTTTAAGAAGATAGATAAGCTTTTTGCTGAATAGTTAAAGATCAGATCGATCAATTATGATCGCGATCTATTTGCAATGGTTGTGTATGTTGTGTACCATGGTATGTATAGGTTTTAAAAGGTGATTCCGGGGATAGAATCTTTATAAGGGAGGGTGAATGTAATAACCCGATATTTTCTATACTGATTAAATCGAAATTTTATGTATAATTTTTTTTTATTATTTATAATTAATTATTTATTTTAAAAGTCAAAATGCATGAAATGTATTATGTATGTATTTATGTCTTTGAATATAAAATATATTTATTACATGAATGGTTATGAATAAATTTATTTTAGAATTATTGCTCATTATAAATTATATTCTAATAATAATTATTTTTATAGTAAAAATGTTTTTAATGTTTATTTTCCAAGAAAATAGGATAATTATATTATTTAAATAATATATGATATGATTATAGAATTTTTATAATACTTATTTTATTATATGACTTTATTTCAAGATATTAAGTTAATTATTTTAACTTAATTAATAATGTTATATATGGCGATAGATCGAAATATGGAATCCAAACCCTAATTACGGTTTTGATCAAGGAATGAAAATAATAATATTATATTATTATTTATCGATGTTATAGATATGTATGGTTATGTGTGTAATGTTAATGCGTTTTTATTATATTACGACCAAACCCTATTAATATTTTTATAAACCCTATTAATATTTGGATAAACTCTATTTACGGTTCGGATTAAGGAATGATGATAATAATATAATACTAATTATATTTTGATTTTTCGATTACTATAAATATGTATCTTTGTATATGCGTGAACCGATAGTATTGGTTAAATATTGTGTAAAATGCCAAAACCTTAAGTTAAAGCCGAATGCCTAACTAAGAAGGCATTATGTAATCATGTTAATGTGATTATGATTGGTGTTATATGTGTTATATGTATTAACCCTAATTAGGGAGAATCGTAATTATTCAAAACCCTTATTATTATTATTATTATTATTATTATTATTATTATTATTATAATCCCTAATTATAATTTTGGAACCCTAATTTGCTTATGGAAAACCCTAATTGAATTGAAACCCTAAAAGCGAAAGTCATTCACGACTTTGAGAATTTGTTAAAGCTGCTATGTAATCACAATAATGTGATTAACGACTTGGTGATATAGAAATTAAAACCCTATTACATAGAATTCTAATTTGATAATTAGAAACCCTAAATGCATTTTTGTAACCCTAATTACTAAAAGTATAAACCCTAATTGCTATATTAGCAACGTTAATTGTGATTAATGATACTAAACCCTAATGATCCTATATAACATAATTACTAATTCAATTTAATTAGCAAACCTTAATTTCTTAATTTTAGAAACTAAATTGTTATTTATTTTTAAATCCTAATTTTGGAAATCCTAGACTTTTACTAAAATGGCTCAAACCCTAAACCCTAACCCAAACCCTAAACACTAAGGGTTTGCCAAGATTACAATTTTGCCATTTAAATAATTTACCAAATGACATTTTTGCCCCTCTTGTATTATTAAGCTAGAATGTGTAGGTTTTGACCTTAGGGGAAGTTGGTGACCAAATCCAACCACCCCATGTGACCAATTCCAATGAGATCGGACAAAAGCTCAGCCATTACATGCATCTAGACTTGTATAAATAAGATCAAAGAGAGAAAAAGTCACATTTGAGTCTCATTTTGTACAAACCCTCAACCAAATGCTCTCAAACACAAGACCCACGAAATTATCAGGCTTTATATTTCCTTTATCAAGCCCCACGAAATCCCATACCAAATCAGTAATATAGGATCAAGGAATCGAGAAAGAAAGGTATAACACTAAACCTAAAAATTCAGTCCATAATCGGTTGTTTGATGTTATGTTTACATGTTGGAATATGTTGTTTATAGATTATTATGATGATCTGGGTTGTTATTTACTAGATCCATAACATCTAATGCTCGAAATTTATGTTTTTCAAAAAATCTAGAAAATTATTTTTTTGTGTTCTGACATCAAATGTCGAATATTTGAGATTATTGTGTGTGTATTATTTTTGTTGTTTAAGTGTTTGATTTTGTATTCTAGTATGAGATCTTTCATCTTGTACAAGAATCAAAGTCATATCTGTTGTAGATTAAAAGTTATAAAGGGTCAAATAGGGTTGACCGACCATGACTTTTTAGAAATCTGGGTAAACCCAGAAAGCATGAACATCGTCTGACAGTATATTTAAGCTCTTTGATCATCGAATTGTTTCTTGTTTTTGATGAAGTGTTGTATCTAAATTGTAACTTGCTAGTTGGACTATAGATTCTGGCCTTTAGATATGTTAAATCATCATATGATCGAATGTAATGGACGGTCAAACGTGACCATCCGACCATGACTTACTGTTCTGGGAATTTCTAGAAATTATAGGAGCCGAATTTCTGACAACCTTTGGCTGAACTACAACTTGTGATTTTGTTGTTATTTAACCGATCATTGTTTTAGTGATGTACCTTGTCATATATTCTATAGATTGGAACCTTTAAATGACATAAACCATGGCCGAACATAAAGTAAATCGTGCGTGAAGATGTTCACTTTCGGATACACAGGTTTACGGAAAACCCAGAAACCGTCTGACAGGTTGTTTGTTGGCCTAGATCTTCCTGATATGTTGTGGTATGGTCAATATAACGATTGAAACTTGTAGAGTTACATCAACACTACAATACTTAGGTTTTAGATTGGACAGAAACAAACTAGACACGAAATTATAACCGGTCAAACCTTGACCCATGAACACGAAGCTGTCAGTGTTCTTGAGGCTCAAGAACACCAACAGCGACGCTTTTTGTCGCTAAAGACCTACAGCGACGGTTTATTATTTTTTAATTTCTATATTTTTGAAATTACTTAAAAATAAGAAATAAATTATAAAAATTACCAAAATGATTTTAAAAATTATTTTAAATTATGAAAAATAACTTTTGATTATTTGGGATATTTTTGAATATTAATGATATTTATTTAATTAGTGTATTAATTAAATTAGAGAAAATGATTTTAATTATATAAAAATCATTTTAAATATGAATAAAGTGTTTAAAAATATTTTTGAGTTATTTTTGATAACTTTTAATATTTTGTGATGAATTTCATTAATTAATTAAATATTATGATATTTAAGTTATTTAATAAATGTATTAAATAATTTATGAAAAATAGATTTAATGATTTAAAAATCATATAAAAATGATTTAAGGGATTATAAAAATATTTTAAGTTATAATATATAACTTTTGATATTTTGTCATGAACATATTAATAATTTTATATTAGTTATATTAGATTTATTTAATTGTTAAATTAAATAAATAAGTTAAAAATGATTTTATTAATTTAAAAATCATTTTAAATGGGAATAAAGTGTTAGATAATATTTTGACTTATAAAAATATATTTTCTATATTTTGGAGAATTCTCATTAATAATTTATTATTAATGATATTAGTTTTCTTTAATGATTATATTAAATAATTTAGTTATAAATGATTTTATTATTATAAAAATCATTTTTTAATAAAGATAAAGTGTTTAAAGATATTTTAAGTTATAAAATATAACTTTTAATATTTAAAGAATAATTTCATTAATGATTTAATATTAATGATATTTATTTAATGATTAATGATATTAAGTTTATTTAATAATTATATTAAATAAATAGTTTAAAAATGGTTTTATTTATTTAAAATCATTTAAAAAGGATATAAATGAATTAAAAATATTTTAAGTTATAAGTAATGACTTTTAATATTTAGATAATAGTTCATTAATATTTAAATATTAATGGTAATTATTTAATGATGATTTTAAATGTTTTAAAAATTATTTAAGGATAATATTAATACTTTAAAAATATTTTGAGTTATTGTACATAACTTTAATATTTTGGCAATGGTTTCATTAATAGTTTAATATTGATTAAATATTAATCATAATAGAATTGTTTGTTATTTAAATCATTTAATAATGATTACGATATTTCAAAAATTACAATAAATGGTAATAATTGTTTAAAAAATTATTATAAGGCCATGAAAAAAAGTAATGCGACGGTGTTTAAGTTATCCAAATGGATATTGAACTACTGTTTAGAGTCTTAGACTCGATAATTATCCGATTAAGTTGTCGGTAGACCGAAATATTTCAGAAATTGATCTGGACTTAGATAGATTGACTGGATAACTGTTTATTTGTGATTCAATGGTTGTTAAGGTTATGTGACTATGTGATTAGGAATGTGCTGACTGCAATAGGCAGTGTTATGTGTTACGTTATGTTATACTAATCAGTAAAATGATTTGATTAATGATAGGTCGTGATAGAAAAGATAAATCTAAGTTGCGTAATTGTAAGCAGCGCATCAGGCAAGTATCCTGCCTTTGCATTTTCTTTATGCAATGGACAAGTGTAAGAATGTTTCAGAATTATACTATTACTGTACAGATTGTTAAACCTATATTATATACGCCCATTGATTATCAACATGTTAGTATATGGTAATTCAGATATTTATTCTGTTCCTTAATTTCTATAAATGATTATACAAGTGTCCCCACTTGGATAATCATTGTATTTAATCACATGTTGATACACCTTTGATATACATATATTTTGAATAATATAACACCTTTGTTATGAAAATCCAACATATATGAACATCCCGATAATGGGAAAATTTTTATTCGCTACAGCGGACAAAGGATGAATGATAATATCGTTCTAGTAATGTAGTATTGATCAATACAGGACAATTGATGAAGTGATCACCCTCCGTGTGCTGTAAAGCAATGCCGGGTTTTTGGGATGAAGTTCTCGCTAAACCTTTTTGAAAATGAAAACAATGTTCATAATATGTCACATAAACCCTATATATATAGTCAATACGTAGTTTCAAAAATTTGAGCGAGGGTTGTTATGTTATTATTATTGGTAAAGATTACTTCACAACTTTTGACTCGTTGTAGAAGGGTATTATAAAGAAAACATTTAAATTCTTTCAAACTATATATATATATATATATATATGACTCAAATGCTCACTTGCAAATTTAAATGTCCTTCGCTTAAATGTTTGTTTTCCAGAACGAGTAAAAAGAAACGCAAATAAAATATGGCTATCATTTGTAATAGAACAAGTAAAAAGGAAAGCAAGCGATCATATAAATGTTATTTTATCATTTTGTAATAGATAAATGTAAATTAAGTTAATGATATATTATTATTATTATATCATGTAAAAAATGGTATATGTAAAGGTTGCGTGTATCCAGGATTCGGGATTAGACTAATGATATAATGTAAATTAAATTTAAGTTTTATATTATTGTTATTATTATTAAAGAATATTATTGGAATATGTCTAGTAGGAAATGGTATAAACATTCATCAAATATTGTGAGATTAAATTATTATAAGCTTGTGAGCTATTAATTACTAAGTTCACATAATTATGTCTTGTGTGGCATAACTAGGAAAGTTAAATCAAAGGGAGATTAATGGGAAGTATTAAAAGAAAATAAATGGTGAGTTAATAAATAATTGATATTAATTATAATTATGATAATTGGGTATATTTGAGATGATAAATTTTGTGGAAAATGATGGATTGAGAATATCCAACTATTTTATAATTAGCCCAATTAAAATATTAATAAACCAATGTACATGGATTATATATTTCTATGTGAGTGGGTATATATGTATACACATTTGGGAAAAAATATATCAAATAAACTTAAGTATACTAGTAGTAGTTTTGCAATGTTGAGTTATAAGCTTTTGTCCCAAATTGAGAGTCATTCTTCATTCACGTGAAATGCAAAAAGGCTAGAAGCTAGCTTTCTTCTTCTTCTCAAACTCATAGCTTCTAAATGATGAAGGGAGTAATGGAGGAAGAGGAAGTTGGTGACCAACTCCTCTACACCCAATAGCTTCTTCTTCCTTTCTTTGGTTTGATTCATGGAACAAAACCCAAAATTGGTCCATGCTTCTTCTATAAATAGAGACCCCCTTCTTCATTCTTCACATTTGAAATTCTGAGAATTCTAGTGAGTGTGGGGTTGAGAAGTTAGGAGAAGTCAGAAGTTAAGATTCAAGGTTGTCAACTTAGCTTCAAGAGGTATAATTCTTAAACTATGTTCTTAAGTTCAAGTTTTTTCAAAGTTCTTAGAAAAAGTATCTTTTGAGTCATAAAATTGATGGGTAAGGAATGTTACAATCCATGAATTGATGCTAGACATCGTTAATATGGTTGAATACAAAATCAACGGAAGTTAAACAAACCAATTTGGTTTAGAATCGAATTCGTAGTGAATAATTTTGCTAAATTGTCCAAAACATGAACATTTGCATGAACATGAGTTATAGATTCATATTTGGGTTTGTTAATGTTTATGTTAGTTGATGGGCATTATAGTATGTTGTAGTTCTATGAATTACGAATCCATAGAATCAAAAACGGACTAATTTGGACATGTATAACTCAAATTATGAAGGTTAGAAAGAAGTTTGGCTTGTTATTTTGTAGCAGAGCATGAAATCGTGAACTTACAGTAGCTAGGCCCGCCCTGGCGGGCTATTTATAGATCAAGACCCCCACCCCGGCAGGGGGTGGTGTAACGACCGAGAAATTCGGATCTTATTGTAAAATGATTTTATTAAATTAAATAATAATAAAATCATATTCTATGTGTTATCAAGATGGTTGTCATTGTATAACCTATTGATGTTAGAATATCGTAGTATTTGGGCTACGTGGATGAATTAAAGTGTTTGAATTTCCAAGACGAAAATTAAAGTTTTCCGACAAATTTTTCGAAAAACACTATTCATCGATATTTGCTTGGGATATAATTTTGAGATTCTGAGAAATACGCAATGATGGAATAACAAGGTAAGATGGATTATGTAATAAAAATCTAGTTATGGAAAATGTAACATTTTGCTTGTGGACTTAATTTATGAACGTTAAGCAAAGCGAAATGTTAAAGAATAAGTAATAATGGTATGATACTTGGTATTGTACAATGTAATAAAAACGAGTATAATACGAAGTATTATACGAGTTTGTATGAAGGATGAAATATCGTATATAAATTCTATATGAATTATAATACTGAAAATAATACATGAACTATATGTATGTTTATTAAAAAATGTTAATGGACTTAGATGATTGGTTAAACAATTATATACAAGTCCAAGTGAATTAGAGAGAGAAGCCCAACTAATGAATTAATGAACTAATTAGTGTTTGTTAAAGTAAAGCCCAAGGATTAATTAATGTAAGCCCAAGATGGAATCCATGAGTGGTATGATCCATGGGGCAAACCATATTAATATGGTTGAATGTGGTGACCAAGTAATGTGTGATGACCAAGATATGTGGTGACCAAGTTAGGAGTATTGACCAAGACTTTGAATTAATGACCAA
Organism: Panax ginseng; assembly: GCA_020205605.1. Taxonomy (NCBI): domain Eukaryota; kingdom Viridiplantae; phylum Streptophyta; class Magnoliopsida; order Apiales; family Araliaceae; genus Panax; species Panax ginseng. The sequence continues at coordinate 49,646,704 of CM035136.1, read as the reverse complement.
GTAAGAGATAAGAGAGTGGCTAGCAAGTAATGAATAGTAAGGAGGTGGCTTAAGGAGGTGAGATGTTTTAAAGACCAAACTACCCTAACCTTGGAAAGTTTATAAATAGAAGAGCTTTGCTAGTCATTTATTGGTTGAGCAAATAATCCAACACTTCTAAAGTGCTTAAGTGTTAGAGAGAATAAGCTAGCAATAAGTCATTTTCATAAGCTAAGAAGAAGAAACAAGCTACTTACCAAGACTACAAAAGAGTAAGACTTCTTCTCAATTATCTTCTATCTCTACCATGATAGGATGATAAGAAAAGTTGGATTAAGAAACATGAATGAGTAAGTAATGAACTTAAGCCAATTAAGTTGGTAATAAGTTATTTAAGCTAGCATAAGTTATAAACTTATGTGAAAATAATATGAACTTATAAGAAGTTTATTAAGAGAAATGATATGAATGTAAAAGAAATTATATGATCATATGTATCATGTATACCTAAGTAAAGATATATGTGAAGAGCATGTAAAGTATGATGATTAAGAAACCTTAATTGTCATAAGTCGTGAATAATCAAATCTTAAGTAGTTTATAATTTGACAACTTATAAGCTCAGGAAGAATAAGTCAAAATCCAACAATGAATATAAATTGTTGTATTAAGTATGTTAAAATGTTCATATGATGAATGGAAGTCATTTGTAATGTTGAACAAATCATAAGAAGGAAGAATTGCCAGAATTTGAATGAATGGACAATAATCGTCGAATACGTAAAATTTTCGCAATGGAAGTCAAATTTTATGTTTGATCATGAAACCATTGTTTTCCAATAGAGACAAGTCATAATTGGCATTTAAGAGTTGCGGACTCAAAAATGACCGGATTCCGACTTAGAATGAAGAAACGAGCGTTGAACGTTTACGAACGTTTATCGTTTTCGTTAAAAATGAACCAATAGGTGAATTTTTAGCAAATGAAGTCAAATAGATAAAATTCTTGAATGGTCATGTATATTACATAATTTGTGAACCGTAAGCTTTTGAACGAGCCAATTTGGACTTATAACGAAGAAGTTATGCATCCGGGAAGTTCACAAAATTTCAAAACTGAAATTGATATCGGTGCCTGAGAGTTGGCGACGCTTGCCAACCCTAAACAAAAAGACCTAGCCATGGCCACGAACGATAATCGAGCATACTACAAGAGTTACATGCATGGCAATGAACCTTAGTTCAAAAAGTGGCAGCCCACCAGCCATGAAACGATGAAAAATCCTCACGAGTGTGTGCGCCACAAATACGACCCTAATATGTAAGGACTCAGCCATGCAGCGCAAGTCCGGGACAATGGCATTAAGAGCTCGCACCACAGCGCGAGATGTAAGTATAAAGCTAGCGCCGCAACGCCAGTCTCAGAACAAAGATAGTAATGAAGGTTTCTAAGTACAAAGAAAAGAAAACCTAAATGGATTCCAAGTAAACATAACTTAAGGAAGGTAAGATAACATTGTTTAAACTTTGTTAAACCTTAAGGAATGTAATGTAAAGGTTGAGATAACCTAGTTAAATATAATGCAAGCATAATGACAAACCGAAACGAATAGTAAATGAATCTAATACACAATTAGATAAACGAATAGTCATATACATACTGGATTATATGTGACCTAATTTAAGGCATTATGTGATCATGTATTGTAGAGACTTGAACGACTTGATCATAGAGTTAAAATACCGTAGCAGACGCTAAAGGCAAGTATTCTAACTCTTGTCTCAGTTTAATCTAAACAAGTTTTTGAGGTTCATGTATTCTTTCGCATGAATTGAGGTATGTTGAAGTTGAAGCCAATTCCTTTGGCTAGACTTGATGAATTGATAATCTATTCATGTATTATCAAATGTTGCTATCTTTTGTCAACTACTTGATATGGTTTTCAAAAGAAGACCGAAATGTTAAACAAATATTTTGTCGGTAAAAACGACGAGCACGTGAGGTTGCCAAATGCTTAAACGTCATACGTTTAATGGATGTAGTGTTGATCAACATAGAGTACAATAAGATGATCACCTAGAAGTACTAAGTAAGTGATATCGGACTTTACGGACTTGCTTTCGGTTGTCCTTTTCCAATAAAGAATGAATACCGAGGTCTTTGATCGGGTGAATGTTTTACTAAATACCGTTGTTATTGTAAAACATTTTGAAAGAAAAGATGAAGTGCTATTTTGAATTATCAATAGTACTTCATAACTATTGTTCAGTTATAGAAGATATACGATTTGTATGTGTCAAGCATGTTGTTATTAAATTGTTATACTTGATAAACTAGTTATGCTCACTCTTGCTTGAACCATATGAATGCAGCTAAGACTAAACGTCCCGAAGGATCGAAAAAGGATAAGGGAAAAGCTAAGGCAGATTACTAAGCTGTCTTGTAATAGTATAGGTCTATTGTTGTAATTTAACTGATATTATGACAAAGGACCTTTGTAACGGGTTTAGAACTTGGGAAATGTAAATATTACTTTAAATATATAGAAGTTATATTCGTTCTTTGAGACTTTTCAAATTGAATGAATGTATGAATGTTGTACAGTATAGCACCATCTGTCGGGTTGGAAGATACCCGGATTTGGGGGCGCTACAGGTGGTCTGACTTGCAACTGCTTAGAAATCTGACAGAACATGTTTTGCTAAAACGACCATAACATTTTCATACAAACTTCGATTGAGGAGATTCAAGATGATCCGAAACGAGAACGAATAGACCTACAAGTTTTGTGCTTTACGGTTTTCAATTGGAGGTCATTAGGAAGGGGAAAAATAGTCATCTTTGTGACTGTTATGTAATCGAAGGTCATCTGAGGGCGTCGAGCGAGCACATACGCAAATATAGTGCTCCCGACGATGGAATATGTTATTCTAAGTGATGTAACATGAATATGCATGATATTAGACATGTTATATAGCTAAGATTTCTTTACTCATAATGAAATTCTTTAACATGATTTTCTAAAAGAAAACTTAAGTTTTTGAGAAACGGAAGTTGATGAATTTTGTGTCCTTTGAGTTCTGACCTTGGACCCTATGTACGCTTATCAACGGACATGAAATGTAGTTTAAAAGTTAGCTTGAATATACTAGATTGATATAGCTTGGTTTAAAGTGTTTTGAAAGAAAAATTGAAGTTTTGAAAATGAAACTTGACGAACTCTGTGTCTTTTAAGTGTCGACTTTGGGAACATGTGATTGTGGCCTAGTTATGTGCACAGATGGACAAGGAATGTAATTTCAAGATATATTGCACATAAAAGGTTGTCAAGCTCGGTTTAGTATGCGTTTTAAAGATAAATTTAAAAGTTTTAGAAACTAACTTTGATGAGCATTGTATTACTTGCATTATGACCTTATAAGCAAGCATGATAGAGTTGTCTATGCCTTTGAATATGAATGATATGTGCACTCTACTAGTCAAGCATGACATAAGTTATTTAAGCATATTTTAAAAGTATGAACTATGCTATATCTATGTAAATGAGATAGATACATATGAGCATGCTATTAGAGGCTTATTAGTACCAATATATGGTTTAAAAGCTTATAACATCGAATCTTGTTAAAGAAAGTTGTTAAGCTTTATTGATTGACATAAATCATTAGGGAGCTAAGTAGTTTGAATGTGAACTTGAAAATAGACCACAACCTATTTGATGTCAAGTATGGATGGTTAAGGTATAATTGTACATATCTAGCTATTCTAAGAGTATGATGAGAAAGCGAAATAAAGGTTTTTCAAACCTAGTTAGGAAACGATGTAATATTTATTGTTATATTAAGAACGTATGAAATGTATAACTAATGGATATGAATCCATGATTATATAACTGTGTAGGAATACACGAAGTGCAGATAAGCTTTAAGTAGTTAAGTCGTAGTTGATAAACTACGAATCAGGCAAGTCTTTTAGTTCCTATTTGCTATATGAATTCTATAACTGTTAGTGAGTTATATTATGCTATGAGAACGTCGATATATATATATATGAAATGCATATGAGATATGTATGAATGTTGAAAGTTGATCTTTGATGATATGCTTGTGGAGTAATCTTTATGCCTGTTATGTGAGAAGTAACATGCGTAGTAAATGTTAATTGATTATGAATGCATGAACTGAATATGCTATTATATGCTATGTGCTGCATGAGAGCTGTTAGAATTGTTGGGCTGTCGAGCTCACCCTTTCAAATAACCACTTTTGCAGGTTAAGGACTCACAGTAAAGATTTCGTGCTTCTTGGTTGACAAAGTAGATAGTTTCGCAACGAAGGATACTATTTAGATTATTACTTGAACCATGTTTAGGTTCTAGGAGTGTACTTGATATATACTTACGATGTTTAATACTTGTTGTATTGTAAGGATGTATTAGTTAATACATAGAGGATATCAAATCAAGATGTAAAATCTTATACAGTAATTCCAATAGACTGAACCATAATATATAGTTGATTCAAGAATTGTAATTGGTTCAAAGTTATGAAATCAATAAAAGATTTTATTCAAGAGATTGAAAAAGGTTTAAATTATTCCACGTTTTTATAATATCGAATGTGATGTAATACATGAATAGTAAATGAACCGAATTAGAAACTTACAAAAGTTTGGGGTCATTGTGCAGATCCTTGAAATGGAATGACTTTATATTTTTAAATTGTAATAAGTAAGGTTTTATTCATTAAGTTATGAATGAAAAATATAAATAGTTAGACGATAGTAGTATCATGGCGGACCGAATCCGAGGTTTAAAGGAACCTGGATTTGGGGGCATCACATTAACTCAGGATCTAATTCATGTGGTTCATCTCCACCATCTAACTGGATTACTTCATTGTCATCCTCCACATTTATTATAGTTTGACTATGAAGCATCTGCCCTTGGTAAATCTCCCCATCAACTATTTCTACACGACTGCGCGCGGAAGTATGAATTACAACTTGCAAATCTGTAGGTGGTCTATCCATTTTCCTAACAGGACTAGGAGTGTAGTATACTTGTACTGTTTGAGTTGGTAAAATAAATGGTTTGTTGGAGTACGCAAACCTATGGAGGTCAATATCGACGATTCCATGTCTGTCAACACGTATCCCTTTTTCTGAATCAAACCAACGACACTTGAAAAAGTTAATATTACCCTCGCACGTGCCCTTGTACAACAACTCTACGATTTCCTCCAACTCCCCATAAAAGGCACGACCAAGCTCATTGTAACAATCACCTTGGACACACACTCCAGAGTTCATTGTTCTTTTACCGCGCCCATATGCCATTGTATGAAATTCACAACCATTTATTTTGTAACCATTGTGGCTGACTTGGTCCCTGTCTGGTCCCATAGCTAGGACTTGTAAATTAGCCAGAATCGTTGATCCCTCAGTCAAAGCCTACAAAAACTCCATCTTATTAAATGAAGTCATAGTTAATATATATATGTATATATATATATATATATATATATATATATATATATGTCGTGCTTAAGAAATTGAACTTACTTTGTCCTTTAGCCAAAGTGCAAATTTTTTATCACGATTAATTTGAATATCTTTATCAGTTATGCCGAGATGCTACACTTCTAACTAGTCACCGTACAATCTATACAATGTTATAAACATTAACATATTTTCAAGTTAAGAGATAAATTATCAAGTTTACACGTGTACATCACAAATTAGTCAATATCCACACAACTGAGAAGAATGTAAGTATGTGCAGCATGTAATTCTTGCTCAGAGAGGAATATGCGCTTCCCTTTTTGATAAGCGCGGCCCGATAGACCAAATACAGAGAGCCGACCATTTAGTTCAACATTTCCCCCATCATCATGTCTCAATACTCGATTGGCCTTTTTCAAGACTTCGTCTGGAAAATAGTCTGAGACAAACGTAGATATCTCATCGAAACTGTATGCCTCACATATCGACCCCTCGACATAAGCTCTATTCTTCACCTTCCTCTTAAGGTTTCCCATCACCTCTCAAAAGGGTACATACACCTATATTGATCTAGACCCCCAACACGAGCTTCATAGGGAAGATGGATTTGGAAATGCTCCATGGAGTCAAAAAAACCAGGTGGGAATATTTTTTCCAGTTTACATGTGATCTCTATATGATGTTCTTCTCAAGTACTTACATGTCCTTCTCATTTAATGTTTTTGAAAATAAGTCTTTGAAGAAACGACTAAGATCCGTCAAAGCATCCCATATTAGTTTATGAAGCAGATCCCAAAATGCTATAGGCATGAGTCTTTCCATGAACACATGGTAGTTATGACTCTTCATCCCTTGCAATTTCCCACTCGTAACACACCTTGCAATGTTTGACGCATATCCATATGGTAGTTTCAGAGACTTAACCCATGTGCACACATCTTCAACTTTCTTTTTGGATAATGTGTACCTTGCATGCAGTTTGACAATCTTACCATTAGGAGATTCATAAAGTTCTAATCCAGGACACTTACAAATATCTTTCATCTCCAAGCTTGCCTTATCATTATCCTTTATCTTCCCCGTAACATTCATCACGGTGTTAAACACATTTTCGAACACATTCTTCTCAATATGCATCACATCTAGATTATGACGAATCAAATTTGTTGACCAAGAAAGCGCGCTTCCCAAAAGATACTTCTTCAACCTGATTCATTTAGATTCGCCAAACCCATTGATTATGTTTATGGCATCAATCTTACAAATGGGATGACCGGCAATCTCATCACATGATCTCGCATCTTCGTTCCTGACAATCGCGGTGCAGGCATATCATTGTCTATTTTCCTTTTCCTGAAGTGTTCTCTATTTCTTCGAAACGGGTGATCTACCGACAAGAACCGACGATGATAGTTAAACCAACAAGGATTTCAACCTTTTGATAGATTGATAGACTTTGTATGCTCCATACAATACAGATAAGCCAACTTCCCGTGTGTACTCCATCCAGCTAACATACCATAAGCTGGGAAGTCACTTATAGTCCACATAACTGCTGCCCTAAGGTTGAAATTTGGTTTTCATTGCAACATCCCAAGTCTATACTCCATCCTCCCATAATACCTTCAACTCGTCTATAAGAGGTCTCAAGTAAACATCTAAGTTCTTTCCAGGACTCTTAGGATAAGGAACCACGAGTGAAAGAAACAAGTATGGCTGTTTCATACACATCCAAAGAGGCAAGTTGTACGGAGTAACAATCAAAGGCCAACATGAGTAGGAACAGCTGAGTGGCCAAACGGATTGAAACCATCGGTGGACAATCCAAGCCTCACATTTCTAGGTTCCAATGCAAACCAAGGATGTGCTAAGTTGAAATCTTTCCAAGTTTTCCCATCTGCGGGATGATTTAGTTCTCCATCTTTAGCTGGAGATTTCTCATGCCAACTCATATGTTCAGCTTTTCTTGAAGACATGTACAATCTTTTTAGCCGATGTGTTATTGGAAAATACCATAGAATCTTAAACGGTATACTTGATTTTTTTAGAGTCACACCCTCTTTATTAGGCCTAAACTGATCATGACAACAAAATGTGTACCTTCTCATCTGTTCATTTTCCTTATAAAACAACATGTAATTGTTGGGACATGCATCGATCTTTTGGTATCCAAGACCCAACTTCTTCACCATTTTCTTATAAAAGTAATAGTTACCAGGTAATTTCTCACTGTCAGGAAACATACTCTTAATGTCCTTCAAGACCGACTCAAACACTCATGGCTCATGTTGTGATCAGCCTTGATGTTAAGTAACGTCGCCACTGCAGACAATGTAGTGTGTTTGGTGCAACCATGCCACAATGGCTCGCTACCCTCGTCTAATAACTTAAAGAAGTCTTTGGCATCAGAATTCATAGGTTGTTCTCTGCTTTATTCCCAATCAAAATCTGGCCCTACAATATCATGAACCATTTCATTCATACGATGAGTATTACTGCCTGAATTGTATACTTCTATGATGCCACCATCTCTTCTCCGCCCATGTGCCTACCAAAGATTTTTTCAGTAATTTTCATGAACCCGTAAACAAGTAAATGATAGTTTACCACGTCTCTGTTCATATAATTTACATTCTTACACTTCAAACATGGACATCGTATCTACGACTGACCATTCATACATTCCGGGTGACTATACGCATACTCTAAAAACACTTGGCAACCAACTCTAAATTCAGCTGTAGCAGACTTTCGTCATGCCATCCAACTACGGTCTGAATAGAGGTCCATGATACCATGGTACCTACTACAGACAACATTATAAATGTTAACATATGACTTGAGCATACTTGTAACCATATGACTTGAGCATACTTGTAAGCATGCATATGATTAACATTTAAGCATACTTGTAAGCATATGACTTGAGCATACTTGTAACCATATGACTTGAGCATACTTGTAAGTATATGATTAACATTTAAGCATACTTGTAAGAATACTCCTTGAGCATACTTGTAAACATATGACTTGAGCTTCGACATAAGCATATGATTAACATTTAAGCATACTTGTAAGCATATGACTTAAGAGCTTACTTGTAACCATATGACTTGAGCATACTAGCTAGTAAGCATATAAATTGAGCATACTTGTAAGCATATGATTAACTCATTAATATTATAAATGTTCGCAACTACCCGACCAACAATTTTTTTTACCAAAGTCTCCCCTAAAATATGGACTAGCCACATGCACGACGACATGCATATATGGTCATTTCTAGGCACCCAAGACACAAATAAAGAGAAATATACAAATTCCCAATATAATAAGACCAAAACAATAACAAATGAATACAAATTAAAGCAGTATGAGAAACTTTAAATGTTATTAAATTTAGTATGAGAAACTAAGTAAATACTACTTAGTTTAATAGTTATATTATATCATGTTATTTTATTTTAATGATGCTTAGTATGTTGTTACAAACTTTTTCTACTGATTTGTTTTGTTATTGATGCTTTACTTGGATCTTAATTTCAACTCTTTTTTTTTCTTTCTCTGATTGACTTATTACTCTTATAAACTGCATATTTGGTTGTTACATATACAACTATATTTGGGAGATTAGTGTTGCTTAGTTTTACTGGTTCTATTCTACTTATATAGAGGTATTCAGATGCATTGAAATGTTTCTTCCTAAGAAAACTACTACCATCTAAGGCTTCACGCAATGAGTTGAATAGTCCACAAAAGTGGTGACATGATACAATACGTAAGGTATTTCATGTATTAAGTATGATTGTTTATCATAAGGGTAAAACTTTTGTTTCCAATTTGCTTGGTAAAACTTTATCATAAGAGTTGAAGTAGTCCTCTTGTAGTATTAGTAACTCTTTAAGGTACTAACAACTTAAATACTAGCGTATTAGAGAAATTACTAGTGTCTTTCATGTTTCGGGGTAATCACAACTTGCTTGGAAAACTTATAGTTCTCATAATACTTTGTAGTTTTATTTTTGTATACTAAAGTATTAAATATTCTTGTTTTTCTTTCATAATGCCAAAACAATCCTTTCATCATTTATTTACGCTTAGAAATAAGCTTGGCTTGGCCCCATGAGGCTTGGCTAAGCTTGGCCTGGCCACAATTGGCCTCGCGGCCTTAAACCTAGCCTAATAATTCATATTTCTCTGATTATTGCTGCAAACACCGCAACAAGTGTACAAGACTACTAACTGCCTTTGGTTCATAATGAGCATTCAAACTTAAATTGATAACTCGAGCCTGTTCTGCAAATGATATAAATGTTGATGTTTATGGTGAGTTCCGTCTAGGCATACCAATTAGAACTACCCATATTGCTAAGCAACTAGCTAAGGCCATGTGAGACATCACCATTTCATTGAAAACATTGAACCATGAAATAGTAAAATTTTTGAGTAATAATTTGCAATTGGGCATTATAGCAGGTGCATAATAGTCCATCCTAGCAGAAACCAGAATAGTCGGGACTAACACCTAATATAAAACCCCAAACTATCAAATCGTTAACTGAGTTCTTCAATTTTTTGCAATTATTAAGATAAAAATGTCTAATTGACATCTATTTAACCAAGTCCGTGAATAAAGGAGAATAATTGGCAATGTTTTTCTCTACAAAAGAGTAATAACCGACAAAAGGATATGAATGAAGGAGAGAACTGATAAATGCCTTCATTTGTAAAAATATTGTTTACTTTTTAAGTTTACAGTAAAATGAATGAACACAGTGGGCGAGGAGTACCTAATAAAAAAAGGGAGAGGAGTACCTCCGATAGTGGGTGAGGCGGTGGCGGCTGGTGGCGTCGGGTGGCTTTAGGCCTCTTTTTTCTCCTTCTTTTATCTCCCCCTTTCTCCCTCTTCTCTCTATTCTGCTCCCTCTTTTTTTTCCTTTGCCTCTGTGTCGAGCGAGATACGGAAACTAGTAACATAAAGTTTGATCAGCGACCGGTATCTGCGACCGCATGCGGTCACTAATGTTTAACGATATGGACTTATCAGCGACCGCATGCGGTCACTGATATTAATTGGTCGCACAAAGCCTTCACGCCAACATTTCCTGCCAAATTTTTTGGAGGCAAATTTGTACTAGCGATCGCTTCGCTATCAAGATGCGGTCATTGATATTTAATATCGATCAGATTAAATTACTATTCGCAGATGGCGGTCGCTATTACTACTATCAGTGACCGGATATGCAGTCGATGTTAGGCCTTTTTTTGTAGCGAAAGACGACAATGAACTGATCCAAATATTCTTTGAATACACGGTTCATCATATCCATGAAAATAGCAGGTGCATTAGTCAATCTAAAAGATATGACTAAGAATTCATAATGCCCGTACCGAGTTCTGAAGGCAGTCTTTGGAATATCTTCAGTTTTAATCTTCAGCTGATGATATCCAAAACAAAGATCAATCTTTGAAAAGAATTGTGTTCTTTGCAATTGGTCGAATAGGTCATCAATGCGAGGTAGTGGATACCTATTCTTGATGGTGACATGGTTCAATTCCCAGTAGTCAATACAAAGTCGCATATTCCCGTCTTTCTTCTTTACAAATAAAATAGGAGCACCCCAAGGAGATGTACTAGGATGAATGAAACTGATGTCTAACAAATCCTATAGTTGAACCTTTAACTCCTGAAGTTAAATAGGAGCCATTAGATATGGGGTTTTAGAAATGGGTTTTGTACCGGGTTCAAGGTCAATAAAGAATTCAACTTCACGTTCTGGGGTAGACCGGGAAGTTCTTCAAGAAATACGTCAGGAAATTCACTAACAACATAAATATTATTCAAATCTGATGTATTTTTGTTCAAGTCCATGACATGGGCTAAGAAAGCTTGACATCCGTTTTCGAATAAACGAATGGCTTTATGGCTTGATAAGACAGTGATAGATTTTAGTGGTTAGGTTGCTTGAATTCGCATAACAGGTTGGTTAGGAATATGAAAACTAACAACCTTACGAAAATAATCAATTTTAGCATGATGAGTGGTTAACAAATCAATCCCTAAAATCACATCAAATGAAAGTATTTTCAAAGAAATAAGATCGACAGGTAATGTGATGGTACCAACTTGGATCAAACAATATTTATAAACAGTGGATGTAACGAAAGTTTCTCCTAACAGAGTTTCAACAGATAAGTCAAAGTCTAATTTCTCCGGAGTCAAGTTCAAACATTGAGCACAAGTAGGAGAAATAAAAGAATGGGTAGAACCGGTATCTAATAATGTATAAACTTCGCAAGAGTTTATGATTATCTTACTTGTGATCACCTCGTTTGGGTTCCTTGCATTTTGGGCAGTCACGACAAACGTTCTTCTAGGAACCGTTGACTTTGACTTGTCCGGACATGCCTTTGAGTCACCATCCCCTCACCGGACTTGGTTTCACTATAGAATAATCTCTAGCTATATAACCTTCCTTTCCACAGTTATAACACACCTTGGATTGTTGTGGGCAGTTTAAGGTGATGTGTCCCTCTTTCCCGCATTTATAACATATGGTCGATGATCATTCTCCTCCCCTAAGAACAATTGATGTTGGTACTGACATCTTTACGTTGCCATTATTGTACCTTCTCTTTTTGAAATCTCCCCCCAACTCGCTTCTTCTACTATCATGGCCATGATTACCACCAGAGTGTTATCGCTTTTGTCTGGATATTTTTCTCCTCCCTGGTTGTCATTGCTCCGATGACTACTGCCACCAGTATGACCCTTGTTGTGGTCCCTCGGTTGAACATACTCATTATCTCGCTCTAATAATTGAGCCATGTTCACAACATCTGAATATAGAGAAAATTTATGAGAAATAAGATATTGCTAAATTTCAGGTTTCAGACCTCTGAGAAACATTCGCGTCATACGTTCCTCATTCTCTACCAAATGAGGTGCAAACTTGGATAACTCTGCGAACGTAGCCTCGTACTGTAACGACCCCAAAATTCATACAATTTAATTATTAACTTCGGTCGTTAATAACACATCTACCTTCTGATTTTACATCATTGAGACTTTATATAATGCGGAATGATTTAAACTTTTATGTCTTCTTACTTTAATTCCCTGAATCAAAACCTTTATCATCCACATGTCTTTGAATCATATATAATCCATGATTCACTTTATCGGAGTTTAATGTATATGTATACTTACATCACAAATTGATATCCTTTATACATTGGATAGCTCAAACTTTAACTTTACAACTCAACATAAAATATACACCATAAAACATTGAGTACATCTCATAAACCCTTATCATGGTTTCAAGAAATAAAAACTTTAGCTAAAGATATTAATCTTCATGTATTATTTTTGATCCACGTCATTCAAGTAGCACATAGTGTTATCTTCAATCCTTAACTCAAGCAAAATGGTTATTTGCAAGGTTGAGCTCGACAACCCAAAGAAAATCTAACAGCTTTTTCATCATCGCATATACATAGTAACATTCTCAACATATATCTCATAAACATTGGACTACATAACATACATGTTACAATTCATATAACAAGTATAAAAATTGATTTCTTTACTCAATCGGCATGCTTTACTCAATTAACGTAGTCATAAGTTGACTTTAACATTTCATACATTCAACATATATAAAACACATCATGCTCTTTGCATTAAAGATTTAAAACAATCAAATTCACATAGCAAATAGGAACTGAAAGACTTGTCTTGATCGTTGTTTACCAATAATAGTTTAACAACTTACAGTTATCTGCAGTTCACGTGCCCTACACAATTATATAATCATTCACATCAACTATTAGTCACATAGAAACGCATAGTAGTTGTAATGTAAACTTTACTCTACATCTAATAACCCTTCCTATTATATATACACAGTGTTCAATTTTATTGTGTTAACTTTCAACTTATATCTCACTGTATTTTATATTCGAAGTTCATTCAAGTGTTTAAGTCTTGCTAGGACTACTTATTGGTTTTATATTAACACTATTCAATATCTTATTATATTCATTTCATTTGATTTAAAACACTTTTTACGTTCATTATCACTTATCACGCTGCTTTGACGCTTATTCAATCACGCCCCAATTTGTCTCTCTGTGTGTGCTTTGTATGCATATTCAACTTATCTAATATATCATTTATTAATGTTAAGCATCATTATACTTCATAATATTTATGTTCCATAACTTAGAACAACATATATTATCGTCGACATCACTATACTTGTGTATGTGCATGTCCGACGCCCTTCGATTGCCTCGAATACGCATCAGTCTCAAAGATGACCATTTTAACTATTGTTCCCGACCTCAAATTGAAAACCTTAAAGAATAAAAGTTGTAGGTCTATTCATCCTCGTTCCGGATCGTCTTGAATCACCTCAATCGGAGTTCGTATGAAATAGTTATGACTATTTTACTAAAACAGGTCAAAGCAGTCACACCTGACATACTTTGGTAATTGCCTAATTAAGCTTCTGAGTACGGCATGACTTCTCGCCCTTAAATGACGTAGGGCATAAATTAAGCAATTACCGTTAGTAGAAACAGGACCTGAAGCTACTATTCTTCGCGATTTTTGACCCTTTTTCTCATACTAATCTTTATAATTTGAGTTACACGCATCAAAATTAGTCTGTTTTTGATTCTATGGATTCGTAATTCATAGAACTACAACATACTAGAATTCTAACAATTTATAAAAATATTAACCAACCTAAACTTTTACCGAAAACACATGTTCATCCTATATTTTCATGTTTTAACACATTTAGCAAATTCGATCGCCACGACTTCGTTTCATAACCAAATAACACGATTTAAACTACGTCGTTTTCGTTTCTTAACATACTAACATAATCCAACATCAATTTACAGATTATCAAATATATTAAACATAGAATTTTGTACTTTCTAAAGCCAATTTCATATAACATACATTGTTATTTACTTTTCTCCCTATAAACCCAAATTTCATGTATTTAACAAGCAAATAACAATCATATATGATGATTAACAGATTTTGCAAAAGTATACATACATAACAACAACCTCTTGTACAATAATTCAACAAAACCCAACTTCAGAGAATAGAAAATTACAAGATTGATAATTAGAACTAGGGGTAAATTATACCTAAATCCTTTGATTGTATGATAGCAAAGTTGATAACAATCCTTTTCCAAAACCATTCTTCTCCAACTCTCAATATCACTGTGTTTTTTCTCTTTTCTTCCAAGCTCTCTCTAAGTCTCTGTTATCTGCTTAGCCTTAGGCAAAGAAATAGAATACGTAGAAAATAAACTGGCCTCCCTCACCCCCACGTACGTCAGGTCACAACCCCAAAGGTTTGCGTCAGTTAAATTAGACCAAAGGCCACAAGGCCTTGTTTGGCCACACACTAATTCCCCCAACTAGATTATTTTAATAGTATTATATTATATGATTTCATTTGTCACACCTTTAGTTAATTTAAATAGCACATAATAATAGTAGTTAATAATAATTATAATCTCATTATAATTATACTTATAATTAATAAATAATTACATATATCTAATTTAATTAATAAATTAGATTTAAACATTACTTTATTTAATTTATTCCCTTTAATATTAAACAACTCATTTAATTTAATTAATTCATTAAATTAAATCTTCAAAGAATAAAATTTACCTTTTCTTTAACTTAATTATCATACACACATAACTAAATTATTATACCACAACTTTATAAATTATTTATTTTTTCTCAATAAATAAATTATTGAAAATATTTATTTAATTCAATAAATATTTAAGATTAATTACAAAATTCATTTAATTCCTTCAATAGTTAACTCAACTATTAAACCTCATTTTCCCAATATATGAATATATATTTCTCTTCACACTAGATCACATATTTCAAAATATATAGCACGTATATATAAATACTCAAACTCAAAACATCTCATAATAAGAATTTTAATTATTAAATTCCTATTTTAATTACCTATAAAAATTCGGGTTGTCACACGTACTGGGACACAGTCATGTTGTTCTGTTCCAGTCTAATAAACTTTACCTCCTTCATATGATGAATACTTTCAGAAAAGTACTTGTCATTGAACAATTTCTGAAATATTTCACAAGACATGTTAAGTGTGGCAAGCTGGGTACGCTTCACAGATTCCCACCAGTAATCTGCCTCACCACGAAACATAAATGTGGCGAATGGAACCTTATGTTCCTCCGTGTATCCCAAGATATTAAATATCTTGAAAATTTGTTTAACCCACGTTTCCGCCTTGATCGGATCTGGCTTTCCCTGTAATAACCCGATATTTTCTATATAAATAAATAAAAAAAATTTGCATATAATTTTTTTTATATAAAGATGGGATTATGTGCCAGGTAATGTGTAAGTATATATGTGATAAATAAAATTTATTTATTACATGAATAATTTCAAATAATTTTATTTTAGAATTATTGATCATTATAAAGTATATTCTTATAATAATTAATTTTATAATAGAAATGTTTTTATTATTTAATTTCCATGAAAATATGATTTTGTATTATTTAAATAATATATGAACCGATTATAGGAATTATTATAATTACTATTTTGTCATATAAATTTTAGTTCAGATTATTAAGTTAATTATGTTAACTTAATTAATAATGAAGGATATATCAATTATGGAATCCAAGCCCTAATTTTGGATTTTGAGCTATGAATGAGAATAATAATATTATATTAAATATAATATTATTTTTCAGTGTTATAAATATATACTGTATGTATTGGTCAATTATGGTGTATAATGTCGTAACCCTAATATTAAGTTGTTAAACTCAATTATGAGTTCAAAACTGTGTAGTAATGGTGTTATATGATTTATGTTATGTATTATTAGAATTTTTGTTAATTATGAAAAACCCTAATTAATATTTGGAAAATCCTAATTAAAAATTAGAAACCCTAATTTGCTAATTAGGAACCCTAATTGCTAAAATTAGAAATCCTAATTATTATTTTAATAAATTAAATTGTTAATTTGGGAACCCTAATTATTTAAAACCCTAATTTTCTATTAAAACCCCTAATTTTAATTAGTAAATTCTAATTAAAATTTTATTACACTTTAATCTTAGTTATTCAAACCCTAGAAATTACTTGGGAAACCTTAAGGTTTAAAATCTAGTGATTAAACCTTATATTCAAGTACTATAGACAAGAATACCATTAAAATTAAAAGACAAATGACCACTATACCATTTTTGTCCCATTCTTGCATTATTGCTAGGAAATCTTGCCAAATCTTGGTAAGACATTACCCCAGTCTAGCTATGAGCTATAAACTCCAACACATCAGCCATTAATCATCCATATGCATTGTATACAAGTTTTTATAAGGATTAAGATAGAGAAAGTGCATTATTTCCCCCATTTGTTCACTTATACTCAAACCAACTCTCTCTCTCTCCTAACCTCCAAAATTCATTAGTATTTCAGTCCCACATGAAGCTCCTAGATCACCCATAACAGATCAAGAAGCTAAGAATCAAAATTTTGTTCATAGAAGGTAAAAACCTAATTTGAAATCTGAACTTTGATCCTATGTTTGATGTTAGTTTTTTTGTGTTAAATATGTTGTATGAGGTGTTAATCAATGATTTGGATTGCTAGATGTTAGATCTATAACATCTAGAGGCTCGGATTTGATGACTTTCCAAATCTGAATTTTTTTGATAATGAGGGTCTGACAATGAATGTCAGGTCCCATAGATCTCAGTAGGTTATGTTTTTTTGTTGTTTAAATTATTGAATATGTAGTATGCTATGAGATCTTGGATCTGGAACTTAAATCAAAGTCAGAACATGAATATATCGAAAGTTATGGCTGGTCAAACATAGTTGACCAACCATGACTTTCCTTTTCAGGGTAACCCATAATTCCCCAGGTTGCTCTGACAGCTTGTTTGTAGCCTCGGATCTTGCAGGTCTCACAAAACAGTAAATAGATAACGCAGAAAAAACGTTGTGGTTTCAATCAGAAAAACGTCGTGGTTAAGGGTGTCATCTATTTGACACCCTTACACAACGTTTTTAAAACGTTGTAGTTAAGCACAATACACAACGTTTTTTAGGGAAAAACATTGTAGATTTGTTTTCTAAAAATTAGCATATGCTTAAAAACGTTGTAGAAGGTATGATTCCACAACGTTTTCTGGCTAAAAATATTGTAGTTTAATATATTAGACAACGTTTTAAACACATTTACACAACGTTTATAATGTGTCATCTATTTAAAGAGTGTCATTTATTTATAAAAATATACAACATTTTTAAAATGTTGTAGATAAAAAAAAAGAAAAAAAAAAGAGTATAGTCTCTATTACTAATGCACCTGCAATATGCTAATGCCATGATACATAGGTAAAAGGTCTAAATTCTCATTTAAATTTAAAGCCAAAATGTATCAACTATTTAAAATACATCCCAATAATACCAATCATTTACAGTTTCAATTACTACATCCACAAAATATATAACAAACTATCCATATATACATCTCAAATTCACTTTTCAATATAAATTACTTGTGAGACCCCAAATTTTATGAAATAAAAGTATTCAATTTTTCTATTTTGGTAAATGGTTAAATTTATAAAAGTTTAAAGTTAAGGGTAATATGTAATTTTTTTTTTCAAATTAAGCAAGTTGATATAAAATATTCGTTGTGTCGGGGAATATTCGATTAGTCGGGGAATATTCTTTTTTTCGGGGAATATCCGTACGAAGGTACAATCATTGATGGACCCCACAACGGAATTATTGTCGGATTCAGAAAACGACAAAAATATTTTTATGAAAATAACGGCGGAAGTTTTACCGTTAACTTTTGAAACACCCGGTGTTAAAAGTACAGTAATACGCGTGGTTGCATAGTAGCACACGGCATTGATTATTGATGCTTACGTGAGAAGTCACTCAGTTTTTATATAAAACAGAATACTTTTATAAAGTTATTCATTTTATTAGATTATAAATAGAATATATTATATTTTATTATAAACCAATCTGGACCGTCCGATTAAAAGTAAATCAATCTAGACCGTTCATGAATTAGTTACTATGCAGTCCATTCTTCTATAAATAGAAGCTCATTCCTTCATTATTTCTTACGAATTCACTGAAACTCTAGAGAGAGAAACTATAGAAAAGTATTATGCTACTCCCCTACTCTTATATTCAGTTTTTTTACGGTAAGGGGTATTATTTCTTTTGTATTCATGAAGAGAACTTCTTTTATTCCGTTATTTATTATTCTGTTGGAATAACCTGTATACGCGGGCTACCCTATACTTGGTGAAATTCTTCTGTTATTCCATTCTTTATTATTCTGTTGGAATATCCTGTCTGTGCGTTTTACACCGGACCTGGTTCCAGTCTTTATTATTCTGTTGGAATATCCTGTATGTGCATTTTACGTCGGACTTGGTTCCATTCTTTATTATTCTATTGGAATATCCTCGTGCAATGCGTTTACTGTGGGACTTCGGTTTCCGTTATTTATTATTCTGTTGGAAATCTGTTGAATCCAAGTCGCTGGATTTGGAATCCAGTTTGCTGGATTTGTAATCTGGTTTGCTGGATTGCAAATCTGGGTTACTGGATTGATTTTTTTAATAATCCAGATTATAATATTAGTGTTTGGCCTACTGGATTATAGAAAAGAACTTATAATATGAAAGATTAAGTGTTAAACCATAATATATATGATATAGTGATTAAAGAATTATCAAAGGATGATAATAATACTGAGGTGTTAAGCTGTTATCTAATATTTAATTTTTGTGATTAAGTGTTAGATATTCTATGGACAAAGAAGTAGTATTATGAGCTAACATGTATGATATAGTGACTGAAAGATTAATCTTATAATTGATAGATCTTTCATAAGAGATTACATTAGATTACTTAGCGGTAATCAGCAGTACATGCAAGTTTCCCTAACTCAAACTTGATTTGTATGTTTAAAGCATGTTAATGAATAATTGTTGTTAATTATTCACGTCTATACTGATTATTGATTCGCACTTAGTGCATGTTGCATATATTCATCAGGTATGAAAGGATGATCACCTTCATTACCATAAGGTTCAATTAAATTGTTTATGGTCATTGTTGACTTCAAACATTATTGATTCAGTCATGCAATTATTGAAACTTGATTCATGTTATTTAACAATTATTATATTGTTAAAAACTTGAAAGTTTGTTCATTCTTTTCAATCATGATATATCTTCATTGTATTTAAAATTTGCTGGGCATATTTTTTGCTCACCCTTGCTATATCATGATAAAATTTCCAGATTTAGATGAAAGCTCGAATAAAGACAGAAGCAAAGTCAAAGTGCAAGCTTAAATTATGTTGCAGTTAGATCTATTAAATTTTCTGATGAAAATAGCATTGTAAATCTTCTAAGATATTGAAGGTATGTTGTAAGACCCCAACTTTTATGAATAAAGAATAATTTTCTTGAAATATATTTTTGAATATTATGGTGTGGATTTGATATAATGTTATAGTTGTGGGTAACATTTACAAATTTTGCAAAGTAAGCAAGTGGTTATATAATATTCGATTGGTTCGGGAATATTCGCTTTTAACAGGGGAATATTCGTATGACCAAGACAATCATTAATGGACCACAAACGGAAGTATTGTCGTAGTTAGAAAAACGATAGAATTATCTTTTTATAAAAATAACGGCGAAAGAAAGTGTTACCGTTAAAATTGTTGAACTACCCATTAATAAAAGTACAATGAATACGTGGTTGGTTGCATAGTAGCACACCATTATTGATTATTGATGCTTATGTGAGAAGTCACTCAGTTATACTCAATTATTGCTACAGTAATTGTTGCATCATATCTCTCATATTATTTATTCAATTATTGTCACAGTATCATCTACATTATATTTATTATTATTAAATCAATAATTGAGACGACAAAGTTATTCATATTATTATTTGCAATATTGACAATGTCTATAAGTTATGTCAAGGAGAGGTTTGGACACCTAATTGCGCGCCAATAAGGAGAAATCCTTATCGGAAAGCCCCCTCTTTCCTGGGAACGACATGGTTGTTAAATATTGTGAGTTATAATATTAATGATGAATAAGTTGTGTTGATTAAAGATGAATTTGATAGTTCCATTGTGTTGGGATTATTAGTGTTAGTGGAAATTGACATCTATTCCGATGATAATTGATGTCTGGGGTTATATTGATAAATCGGGTAATTTATCGGATAAATGAGCAATTAATTGCTACTAATTCACATGCTTATATAACTATTTGTTCATATGTGTGTACTATTGAATCACATTCTTGTACTATTAGGGGAGTTGGTGCAAGATTGATAATATTTGCAGGACTAAATTAAAAATGAAGAAAAAGAGGAATGTATTATATTGTAATATTTCGAGCCCTAAAACGTGCAATTATCGAAACTATATTTTCCTATAAATAGAAGCTCATTCTTCCTTCATTTCTCACCAATTCACAAAAGCATTAGAGCAATTATTATAGAGAGAAATTATAGAGAGAAAGAAGAAGAGAAGTCTGCTACCTCACTATTCTAGTATCCAGTTTTTTTAAGGTAAGGGGTATTATTTCTTTAGTGTTTTTGAAGAGAGCTATTGTTATTACATCCCTTATTATTCTGTTGGAACATCTTGTCTGTGTGAATTAGGCATGACCTAGTTCCATTATTTATTATTCTGTTGGAATAACATGTCTATGCGAAGTACCGCATACATGGTGAAATTCTTCTGTTATTCCATTCTTTATTATTCATTGGAACATCACATCTGCAATGCGTATTACGCATGACCTGGTTCCATTATTTATTATTCTGTTGGAATAACCTGTCTGTGCGGTCTATCGCATGCATTGTGAATTCTTCTGTTATTCCATTCTTTATTATTCAGTTGGAATATCCTGTCTATGCGTTTTTACGCATGACCTGGTTCCATTATTTATTATTCTGTTGGAATAACTGGTCTGTGCGGTCTTATCGCATGCTTGGTGAATTCTTTTGTTATTCCATTCTTTATTATACTCAGTTGGTTACAGTTTTGGCTTTTATACTCCATGAAATTAGTGGAATATCGTTGATATTTGCGCTTCATCCAATATCTTTTCATGGGAATATTCTTCTGAGCATTCTTGAATTTTACTCCACAAAGCAGTATCATGTTGACAATTTGGACGTTATCAGTTCCTGGATAAATTAATTCTTGAACTTGTTTTATTGAATTCTTATATCATTGTCATCATCCTCATGTTTATATTATGTTGAAAGTTATCTGTGGCCTGTAGTGCATAGATGGACTTGGTATGATTATGACCAGGGATTATTCAGTATAATCATGACCGTAATATTACAAATGATGTGGTAAAAGTCCTCATTGGTCCGTAGTGCATTGATGGACAGTTGTTGGCATGATCATGACCATTGATGAATACACGAATATCCTTGGCCCGTAGTGCATGGATAATTTGTGGTTGTGATACTAATGAATATCCTTGGCCGTAGTGCAGGGATGATGTAACACCCCTTCTCGAAAAGGAAAGGGAGGTCACGTGCAAAGCACAACAAACCTCAAAATAAATAAACAGATCAACAACCTCAAAATATTAATAGTGGTGATTCATTAATAAAGTAATAAGTACAATTCTCCAAACTGAGTTAAAATAATCAAAACTTAAAATTCGAATCAACCTAAAGGGTCAAAGGCAAAAATCTCATCACACTAGCCCTGAATTACCCCTGCAAACCTGTCGGAAGAAAAACACAGCATGAGCCAATTGCCCAGTACGGAAACAGATATACAAAAGATATACAATCGATATACGAAAATAATCGAGACAAGATAATTTGAACAAAACCTCAAGTGCAAATACTGACGAAAATATAATATCCAAAGATTTGAATGGAATATATTTGAATCAACGTAATGAATATATCTGAATCAACGTAATTGACGAAACCAATAAAAGAATAAAGAAATAATGAACTGAAGTAACTAACTCAATGACTTGAACTGAACAGAAACCAACAAAACTAATCCAATAAAATAATAGGCTGAAACAAATGGCTGGAGTTATTTTATACCGAATGAGCTCAGAAATACACATTGCCACACATGCAATTCAAAATAATGCCACACAGGCAACCAAAATAATGCCACACAGGCAAATCACACATTGGACCGCGAATCGAAATGTATGCAAATTGGATAGGTGTGTTTGGCACAACATCACAAATCCATGAGCATGTAAAAACTAGGGTTAACCCATACGCCTCCACAACAAAACACCAAATGGCCCACTTCCTCCGGAGCCCAAAATGGAGACGCCAGGACTAATCACACCGCACATTTTAGTGTCATGCTCTCTCGTGCCAAGACGACATGCTGCGTGGTACCCCCAATGGTTATAGCTCGTATATACCTTACGGTATATTCTAACAAAATATCATATCACAACACATGCGACATAATACCAACAAAAGGGTTCTATATGTACATGTTGAACAAAATCAAATTATAATCACAATGTCTCAAAAGAAGGTAGCAACATGTACCGCTCTACAATTATCAAAAATAAATATTAATTAAACATGATAACCTAATTCAAAGAGTACAAATTGAAATATATGTATCAACTCCAAAATGAAACTATTATATGAATTTCATAAGAAACAATTATGTGAAAGAATAACGAAATTTAAAATAAGGGACAAAACGAACAAATCAAATGTATCAAGAATGTCACTTGAAAAGAGTACGAAATCCATGCACGATACTTCCAAACCATTTATAGCACACTCCACAAAATCTTACCTCAAATGCCAACGATATCAAATAATGTAAACGTTATTCATCACCTAAACATATTCACCTCAAATTAAATATAATCCAATTCAATAATTCCAAAATAATTCATAATCTATTTAATATGCCTTTAATCATCGCCTTATATCAATTATTAATACTCCAAAATTTATATTCCAAATATAACTCTTTAAGTTCCTTCCGTCCAATCAACTAATTACACAAATTAATAATACTAAATGTAAGTACATTTATAAAAAATATGAACACTTCTATTTGGTACGACTATAAAATATAATTACTTATAATATTAAGATTTAATTCTTTCCATATAATCTTACATATTTATTTGTATAACATCTCTTGCAAATTATGCAAGTTTTCGTAAACTTTAATTACTATCGCTATATATATATATATATTTATTTAAAAAATCATCAATTTATTATTTTAGGATCTCCAAAATCAATCATGTATCTACTCCTCCGCTCAATCTGATTGGAATAAAGTGATAATAATAATAAGTACATCCGTATAAGTATTACATTAATAAATAAACTCTCCCATCTTTAAAGATCGCTCTTAGTTCTTTAATTATAAAAGTACTTGCTCATGATGAAAAAACAACATACTAAATTTAATAATTTAATATGAAACCACGTGATTTATCCCCACTTTATATAATGTATAATATACTTACTTATTATCGATGAAATTTCCCCACTTAGTGATCAAAATCTCTAGTCTTTCTTCACCTGAGCCCCCTTTGTAGCTGTTCCCTTTATCTCCAAAGTAGCCACCTCTTCTTATTCAGTTTGTATAATGAAGTAATATTAGGTTTAGCTATTTATTAATTAGGTTTGCCCTAATAAACTTCTATTTGGGTTAAATTAATATTAAGGCCCAAATTTTAACCACATAATATTATCTATCACTTATTAATATTTATTAGCCCACATAATTTAAATAACTAGTTTGACCCAAATAAATGACAAGTTCCAAACAATATGTTTTAAGAATATAAATTTAATATTATTTTATTATTTTTTTCAGGATATTACAGATGATGTGGTATATTTATTAAGCCGAGTCTCAGCGATAAAAGTGATGAAAAATCTTTTAAATAATAGATGATAATATATTTTATTCTCTACTTGACTCTTCTAATGGATTGCTTGTTCTGCTGCAGTTAAACTTGATGTTTGTTATATTTTATCAGTTTAACACTATTGAAGGCTAACGATAAATTATTCTGCATTATCTTAGTCATAATATTTCTTCTGGGCTAGTTGAGCTCACCCTTTCTTTCACCGCTCTCTTGTGAAATGAGAACGTAGTTGGGACTAGTCGGGGAACGAAGTGATTGGCCCGTATGATAGCATTAGTAGTCCTCATTATTCTGTTAAATAGTGTGACAATAAATGTAATGAGGACTCCATTGAGTTTGTATATTGTCTAGATGACAATATTCTTATTAAAAACTCTTAGATTATATTTTGTCGTATTTTACACGACTGTTGTATAATTAAGTTGTATTTGAATTTTGTACCATGTATTTGGCGACCCAAGATGGGTGATGTATACCTGTTTTGGGGGCGTCACAATTGGTATCAAAACTTAGGGATATAATCCCTGGCTGAGATGTGAGACAATAACTAGGAGGGGAGAGACGGGGAATTCCTTCGCTAGTATAACCTATCTAAGTTTATTTGGTATTTATTTAGTCGGTCAGAGTATAGGGATAATATGTGACATGTCAATTAACTCATGTTTTGTGGCAGTATTTGAAAATGACATCCGAGAATGTTGAGAATAGCAATGGAGCGCAGGAAACCGTTGAGTCTCCATAGATCAATAATTAGGATAATATGCATCAGGAAGGCGATAATCCTCATACAAACAACAACACTGACCAAATGATGAGCGATAAAATGTTCAGAGGCTTTATGCAATTCATGCAACATCAGGCGAGAGCTGCTCCTGTCCAAAATATAGATGGAAACACTGGAAACCCTCGGACGGTCACCGCTAAACAGTTCAAGGAGCTGGGACCACCGGAGTTTATTGGAGAGCCAAAACCACTTAAGGCGGAAGCGTGGATAAAGTAGATCACCAAGATATTTGATGTTTTGGGATGCTCCAAGGAGCAAAAGGTTCCATTTGCCACCTTTATATTGCGAGGAGAGGAAGATTACTGGTGGGAATCGGTAAAGCGTACTCAACCTGCCGCACTGAAGATGTCTTGGGAGAAGTTCCAAGAACTATTCAACGAAAAGAACTTTCCCAAAAGTATTCGTCACATGAAAGAGGTAGAGTTCATCAAGTTGGAGCAGAACAATATGACCGTGTCGCAGTAGGAAGCTAAGTTTACCGAGTTGTTCCGGTTTGCGTCTCACTTAGTTGACAATGAGGAGAGAATGACGCGGATGTTTCTAAGAGGTTTCAAACCCGAGATACGTCAATATCTAATTTTTATAAACTGTGTTTGTATTCAGATGTTGTTAATAGGGCTCAGTTATTGGAGCGCGATAACGAGTCAACTCAACCAAGAGAAAGCAGCCGACAAAATGATAATACCAGTGGTAGCAGTCATCGAAGCGGTGACAACAAATATGGAGGGAATCAACATGCCATAAATGGTAACCACTTCGGTGGTAATCATGGCCAAGACAATAAAAATGGACATTTCAGGAAAAGGAGATTCACCGATGATGGAAAGACGTCAGCACCAGCACCCGTTGTTAAGGAAGGAGAACGACCACCTATCATATGCTTCAAATGCGAGAGGAGGGACATATCACCAAAGCATGCGCGATGCGATCCAAAGCGTGTTATAATTGTGGAAGAGAAGGTCACCTAGCTTTGATTTTGTCGTGCACCAAAGACAAGTCCAAATTGGGATGGAGGTACCAAAGGTCGTCCCGCAAAATTCAAAGCCAGTAGTTCAAGGAGAGCGCTTGTCGTAACCTCCCGTAAAGTAAGGAACCCGAACGAGGTCATCACGTAAACTTATCATAAACTCTAGCTAAGTCTATACCTTATTTGATACCGGGTTCTACCCATTTTTTTTTATTTCTCCTACTTGTGCTCAACGCTTAAATTTGACTCGAGAAATTAGACTTTGACTTATCGGTTGAAACTCCGTTGGGAGAAACCTTCATTACATCCAATCGCTTATAAGTCTTGTTTGATTCAAATCGGTAAATCGCATTCGTTACCTGTCGATCTTATTTTTAAAAATACTTGCATTTGACGTGATTCTAGGATTGATTGGTTAACTACTCATCATGCTAAAATTGATTATTTTCGTAAGGTTGTTAGCTTTCATATTCCTAATCAACCTATTATGCTAATTCAAGAGACCAAACCATTAAAATCAATGACGGTCATCTCAAGCCATAAAGCTATTCGCTTATTGAAAACGGATGTCAAGCTTTCTTAGCTCATGTCATGATTTAAACAAAAATCGCGATTTGAAAGATATTTCTATTGTTAATAAATTTCCTGACGTATTCCCTGAAGAACTTCCTGGCCTACCCCAAAGCGTGAAATTGATTTTTTTATCGACCTCGAATGGCTCCTATTGAACTTCAGGAGTTAAAGACCCAATTGCAGGAATTGTTAGACATCGGTTTCATTCATCCTAGTACGTCTCCTTGGGGTGCTCCTGTTCTATTCGTAAAGAAGAAAGATGGAAGTATGCGACTTTGTATTGATTATCGGGAGTTGAATCATGTCACCATCAAAAATAGGTACCCATTGCCTCACATTGATGACCTGTTTGACTAGTTGCAAGGCGCCAAATTCTTTTCAAAGATTGATCTTCATTCCGGATATCATCAGTTGAAGATTATAACTGATGACATTCCAAAGACTGCTTTCAAAACTCGGTACGGGCATTATGAATTCTTAGTCATGTCTTTTGGATTGACTAATGCTCATGCTGCCTTCATGGATATGATGAACTGAGTATTCAAGGAATATTTGGATCACTTTGTGGTCGTCTTTATTGATGACATCCTCATATACTCCAAAACCCGTGAAGACCATGAGCAACACTTGAGGCTGATACTCCAAAATCTTCGTGAAAACAAGCTATATGCCAAGTTGAAGAAATGCGAGTTCTGGCTTGAGGAAGTGGCATTCCTTGGGCACGTGATATCAAATCATGGGATATCGTGACCCGATAAAGATTGAAGAAATTAAAAGTTGGGAGCAACCTAAATCAGTGACCAAAGTACGTAGCTTTCTAGGCTTAGCATGTTATTATCGGAGATTCGTAGAAGGATTTTCCCGAATCGCTACTCCATTAACTCAGCTGACTCGAAAAGATACAAAATTTGGTTGGAGCGAGGAATGTGAGAAGAGTTTTCAAGAACTCAAGAGGAGACTCATTTCAAAGACTGCTCGACAATACCATCCGCTCTTGAGGGATTTGTCAACTACAGTGATGCTTTAGGCAAAGGGTTAGGATGTGTTCTCATGCAACATGGGGAAATTATAGCCTATGCCTCGCGACAACTCAAAGAATATGCGAGGAATTATCCTACTCATAATCTAGAGTTGGCGTGATGCTTTTAAGCTTAAGATTTTGAGGCATTACCCGATGGAGAGAAGGTGGAGATTTATACGGATCATAAAAGCCTCAAATATTTCTTCACTCAAAAGGAACTCAACATGCGGCAACGACGATGGCTTGAGTTGTTGAAATATTACGATCATACCATTCAATACCATCCTGGAAAAGTGAACGTAGTAGCTGATGCATTGAGTAAAAGATCATATTCGGCTACGAGTGCATTATTGTTAATGCAAAGGCCCATTTTATATAACTTACAAAGGATGGAGATAGAGTTAAAGACTCTAGGGACCCATGTGATGATGACGAATATACGAGTAGAACCGACTTTAATCAATAAAGTTAAAGTTGCTCAAGCTACAGACCTGGAGCTGATGCGTATGAGTAAGAAAGTGCAAGAAGGTGCTATGCCGGAAGCAAGAATCGATGAAGAAGGAATACTTTGAGTCAACTCTAGACTTTGTGTTCCTAACAACCCTGATTTAAAGTATAAAATCATGATGGAGGTGCACAACACACCGTTTCTGGGAGTACCAAAATGTATCGTGATCTTTGACATACATTTTGGTGGAGAAATATGAAGAGAGAGATAGCGGAGTTTATCTCAAGGTGTTTAACTTGTCAACGAGTCAAGGCGGAGCATCAAGTACCAAAAGGTCCATTGCAACCACTTGAAATTCCAGAATGGAAGTGGGATCACATTACCATGGATTTCGTTACTGGTCTTCCCAAGGTTTCTCAAGGCATAGATGCAATTTGGGTCATTATTGACAGATTGACCAAGTCTGCTCATTTCCTACCTATACGAGAAACTTATACACTTGAACATCTTTCTCGTATGTACATAAACGAGATTGTAAGACTAAATGGTATGCCATTATCCATAGTTTCTGATCGAGACCCAAGATTCACTTCAAGATTTTTGGTTAGTTTGCAAAAAGCTATGGGCACAGATTTAGGATTTAACTCGGCATATCATCCTCAGACGGACGGGCAGTTAGAGAGGACTATTCAAACTCTTGAAGATTTATTAAGACTATGTGTCCTTGACTTCAAAGGAAGTTGGGACAAGTTCTTACCATTGGTGGAGTTTTCCTACAACAATGACAACGATTATCAAAACCAAGTATCGGCATGGCTCCATTTGAGGCGTTATATGGAAGAAAGTGTCGTTCTCCGGTGTCTTTGGGATGAGGTGGGTGAAGCAATGTTGTTGGGACCTGGAGTTGGTACGCATATGACTACTGGAAAAAGATTCAAACGATCCGACAATGTGGCGACCCCAAATCCGGATACTTGAAACCCTAACTTCGGTTCTCCACGATACCATTTCTTTAAGTGAATAATACTAAATAATAATAATAATATAATTCAACTTAATTTACATACATCAAAGTTTACTTTCCTGTGCACGACCTTCAAATACATTCCTTACAATACCGACAATAGATTCCATTGTCTTACTAACTATAACCATTAACTCATACTAATTCTCATTCAACGACTTTTCTTTTCCTTGTTAGTACTCGAGCCTTCGTGTCGATCGTAGGTAATCGAAAACATTTAGTTTAAGCAAGGATGAGCATTTGAGTGCCCAATGAAGTAATAGCAATTATATATATAAAATTTGAAAAAATATAAGTATTCTCTTTACATAACACTTCTACAACGAATAGAAAGTTGTGAAGTAATCTGTACTGATAAAAAATTCACATAACAACTCTCTTTCAAATTCTTGAAATGAGGCTCCACCCATGAATAGGGTTTAAGAAACATACTATGAACATGGTTTTCATTTTTCGAAAAGGTTTAGCGAGAAATTCATCCGAAATCGTCATAACTTACGAACACGGAGGGTGATCACCAGTTGTACCTCGGTGATGATCAATACTACATAACTTGAACGAAATTCATCGCTCACCCTTTGTCCGCCGAAGCGCATAAAAATTTTCCCATTATCGGGATGTTCATACATGCCTGGTTCCAAACCCGAAGGTTTTTAATCTTGCTCAACAATAATATGTAATTCAACATATATATATACGGGTAATTGACAAAGGTGTATCAACATGTGAATAAATGCCATGATTATCCAAGTGGGGACACTTGTATAACCATTTAGAAATCAACTTAACAGAATATATATCTGAGCTAACATGTTGATAATCAAAGCGTACATAATCTGTATAGAAATAGAATAATTCTGAAACTTCTTACCCATGTCCATTGCATAAAGGAAATGCAAAGGTAAGATACTTGCCTGATTTGCTGATTACAAATCTCAACTTAGGTTTTATCTCTTTATCACAACCTATCAATAAGCAGGTCATTCGTTCGATTAGAACAATATATCATAACATATAGTACTGTCAATTACGGTCAGCACATAGTCTAATCACGTCATCACATAATCGCAGTGATCATACTTTTAGTTCATATTCTATACTTGAAATATTTTATACATTTTTCAAATATCTCACCCATGCTCGTACAGAAGTCTTTTCTTTCTATTATAGAATTACGATAAATAGTGGCGTCATCAAACATGACTTTATCGGGTAAATACTGAGTCTAAGACTCTTATTCTATACCTCAACATCTGTAAATATCAGACATTTTACTTTTAATCATTTTCGAATTTTCCAGAAATTGAAAATTTTAAAATAAATCAAATCTGTCACTCAAGGGCTTATAGTGATATAACTGTTACTATGGGTGCTCTTCATCAAATCCTGGACTTCATAACCGGTTCTCTCAATCGACTAGTTTGGTAGGATTTATAACTTTCAAACATCTAATCATAATTAAATGACTTTAAACATTAAATGATTCCATTATCATTAATAATTAATTAATATTAAATTATTAATGAAACCATTACTAAAATATAAAAGTTATTTATAATAACTCAAACTATTTTTAAAACATTTATATTACCCTTAAATAATTTTTAAAACAATTAAAATCATTTTTAAATAATCACCATTAATATATAAATATTAATGTACTATTCATCCAAATATTAAAAGTCATTAATTATAACTTAAAATATTTTAAATCCTTAATATCCTCTTTAAATGATTTTTAAATAAATAAAACAATTTTTAAATTATTTATTTAATATAAATATTAAATAAACTAAATATCATTAATATTATCTTAATATCATTAATATATTAAATTATTAATGAAATTATCCTTTAAATATTAAAAGTATATTTTATAACTTAAAATATTTTTAAATACCTTAATTTCATTTAAAATAATTTTTATAATATTAAAATCATTTTTAAACTAAATTATTTAATATAATCATTAAATAACTTTAATATCATTAATATATAATTAATTAATGAAATTCATCACAAAATATTAAAAGTCATGGAAAATAACTCAAAATATTTTCTTATACCATAAAATAATTTTTCATGATTTTTCATGAATTAAAATTATTTTTAAATCATTTATTTAATATTATAATTAAATAAATAAATACCTTTTATATTTCAAAAATATTAAATATTTATGAAATATACTCAAAATAATTAAAAACTATTTTTCGGACTTTAAAATAATTTTTCATAATTTATTTGGTATTTTTAATAATTAAAAACTAATTTTTCTAATTTTTAAATTAATTTAGGAAAATCGAAAATTAAAATAATTAAAAGCTGTCATAGCTAAAGGCCCTATAGTGACAGAACAAATCACTATAGGTGTTCTTGAGCCTACCTTGATCTTCATAAAAGCGTAACCGGCAAAGTGGCCTACTTTGGCCGTGAATAACTCTCTCATCTTAACGAATTTGGACAATCTATAAATTGGGTCTTGTAGAGGAAATACAAGACTACAAGATCCAACAATCATAACCTCTAAACAAACATCGATCTGGGATAAATCAGCCATCAAAGTAGCTACCAAAGTCGTTCTTCACGAAGAACAATTCGAGGTGCCTACTTTGGACCTCTATAACTTGATGATCGTGTAACGTTTATGTGATCTATCAATTCCGATGTGTAGACAACATGTAGAATACAACTCTTAACACTTAACATCATCATAAAAACAAGAAATCAAGCATCTAAAGTATGGTCAAACCTTGTCATAAAAATTAACACTTAGAAAATTACAGGTCATTGCCGATTTTTTTTCGATCAATCTTACAACCCACTTTGACCTTAAATAACTCTTAATCCGTAATATATATGGACCTGATTCTTTTTGGAGGTTAAATACCACATAACAAGCTACACATATCAACCTTTAGAACACAAAACACATTAAAGATGACCGAGATATAAGGCACGACATTTGCCAAAAAAATATTTACGGACACTTAGAATATTTTCTCGGGTTTGAAAAAAAATAGGTCAATCTTAATCAACCCACTTTGACCGCTTATAAATCTCGATCTACAATAGATATGAACTTGATTCCTTTTGGAGGTTAAAGAACACATAACAAGATACACCTAACAACTTTTAAACAACACAAACAGTAAATAATCACAGAGATATAAGTCTTGTCATTTGCCCAAAAATCACAGAATTCGGTTTTTCCAACTTGCTCAAATCTTCAAATTTGTGCACTTTGATGTTATGGGTCTGTGTTTTTACAACCCAGAACATTAATAGACTCCTTATTACACAACTTTAAACAATCAATTGCATCAATTAACATCGAATCGAAGGATTTCAAAATTAAGGAATTTAATACCTTTTTGCTTTGATTTTGATTTGATCCTTTGTTGTTGATCTTGGCTTCTTGATTCTTGATCATAACTTATCTCCTCACTCTCTCACACTCTAAAATTTGGATTTCTAGAGAGAGGGTTGCTTGGGAAAAAATGAGAATTAAAGTAGCCTTTCTCTCTCTTTTAATCTTGAAATAATTGATGTAAGGATGCTAGATCTGAAATGGGTGTCCTTTATAGACTGATTTGCTATGATTTTCCAGCCACCACTGTTGGTTTGCAAGATTGGATAAGATTTTCTACCAATTACTCACCAATAATGCACTAAAGTGGACAAAAGGGCAAAATGGTAATTTCCCTTCCAATAATTGATTCCTTCCTTTAATAATGCACAAGGGCATTTTGAACTTCTCTCTTTCACTAGTAAGGGCATTATAGACATTACCCATAACCATTAGGGTTTATTACTTTAGATTTTAAAATTCCATAAATAATATAACTAATAATACACTAAAAGGGTATTTTGGTAATTTCACATATAATTTCAAGGGCATTTTTGTACATAGCAATTAAATATAGTATTTAATCACTAGATGGTAATTCTTATCATTTACCAATTACTTTCTATCCTTTGGTAAATTAAAACATTTATACAATAACATCGTAATTAAACCCAATAATTTTAAATTAGGGTTTTGATTGAAAAATTAGGGTTTTCTAATTATGGTTTTTTAACGCCATCAATTAGGGTTTCTAATTGACCATTAGGGTTCTCTAATTATCTGTGTATGTTCTAACACAGTCATTACAATCTCTAACTTCAACCGATTAGGGTTGTAATAATTAGGGTTTGTCTGAATTATCGACAAACAACGATAATTAGGGTTTTCTTCTAATTACAGAGCATCTTATACACAAGAACCTTCATATACACGAAACTCATTTACAGTCATTACTCGGTCATTTCTCATAACTAAGTTTAATAATTAGGGTTTCACAAAGACGCGGTAATATGCTATGACCTAATTGGCTATCGTTGCTCAATATTATCTGTCACAAGACATACACACGATTACATAATTATTGTATCAGTAAAATCATTATAACAATAATATAATATTATTATTCTCATCTCTTGATCACAATCCCAATTCGGGGTTTGGATCTCATATCAAACTTCTCTTTTTATATCAAGTTAAAATACTTGATTTAAATATTACGAACAATTCATATAATAAAATATTTATTATATAATTCTAATTATCACTTCATATATTATTTCCAATCATGTTATCATGGAAAATAATTAATAAAAACATTTACGCTTCTGAGATATTAATTACCATAAAAATATAATTTGTAGTAATTAATTATTCCAAAATTATTTCTAATTTTTCAAGTAATAAATATATTCGCATTTATCGTTCACATTACTAGACACTTAGTCTCGTCATTAAATAATAAAAATAAAAAATTTATACGCAAAAATTTCTTATTTATTTTATATAGGAAATCTCGGGTTATTACAGACAACGTATAAAAACCTCACAAGATCGACAAAAGAGTAATGTTGATCTTCATCGAAAGGACGTGGAATTCGATATTGGAGATCATGTGTTGTTACGTGTTGCTCCATGGAAGGGAGTTACAAGATTTGGAAAGAGAGGAAAGCTCAACCCTCGATTCATTAGCCCATTTTTTATTCTTGATCGAGTAGGAACTGTGGCCTATAGACTCGCCTTACTGCCAAGTATGTCTCGTGTTCATAATGTTTTTCACATATCTATGTTACGTAAATATGTGAAAGACCCGAACCACATTATTAAATTAGAACCAGACGATACAGAGGAAGATTTAGCGTATGAAGAGTTACCTGTTAAAATCTTGGATAAGAAGGATCATATTCTACGCTCTAAAGTTATACCTCAAGTCAAAGTTTTATGGAGAAACCACGATGTTGAGGAAATGACCTGGGAGTTAGAATCTGAAATGAAATCAAGGTATCCTCACCTCTTCGATATACCAGGTATGTACCCTAATTTCGAGGACGAAATTTCATAAGAAGGGGAGGTTGTAAGACCCCAACTTTTATGAATAAAGAATAATTTTTTTGAAATATATTTTTGAATATTATGGTGTGGATTTGATATAATGTTATAGTTGTGAGTAATATTTACAAATTTTGCAAAGTAAGCAAGTGGTTATATAATATTAGACTAGTTCGGAATATTCATTTTAACAGGGGAATATTAAATGCAGACTAAGACAATCATTGGTGGACCCTACAACGGAAGTATTATCGTAGTTAAAAAATGACAAAATTATCTTTTATAAAAATAACGGCGAAAAGTGTTACCGTTAAAACTGCTGAACTACCCAAAGAGTAAAAGTACATGCGAATGTCTGCGTGGTTGCATAGTAGCACACGATATTGATTATTGATGCTTACGTGAGAAGTCACTCAGTTATACTCAATTATTACTACAGTAATTGTTGCATCATATCTCTCATATTATTGATTCAATTATTGTCACAGTATCAATATTTTGTATTATTAAATCAATAATTGAGACTCCAAAGTTATTCTTATTATTATTTGCAATATTGACAATGTCTAGAAGTTCCGTCAAGGAGAGGTTTGGTCACCTAATTGCGCGCCAATAAGGAGAAATCCTTATCGGAAAGCCCCCTCTTTCCTGGAAACAACCTGGTTGTTAAATATTGTGAGGTATAATATTAATGATGAATAAGTTGTGTTGATTAAAGATGAATTTGATAGTTCCATTGTGTTGGGATTATTAGTGTTAGTGGAAATCGACATCTATTCCGTGATAATTGATGTGCAGGGTTATATTGATAAATCGGGTAATTTATCAGATAAATGAGCAATTAATTGCTACTAATTCAAATGCTTATATAACTATTTGTTCACATATGTGTACTATTGAATCACATTCTTGTACTATTAGGGGAGTTGGTGCAAGATTGATAATACTTGCAGGACTAAATTAAAAATGAAGAACAAGAGGAAGGTATTATACTGTAATATTTTGAGCCCTAAAACGTGTTATTATCAAAACTATATTTTCCTATAAATAGAAGCACATTCTTCCTTCATTTATCACCAATTCACAAAAGCTTTAGAACAATTATTATAGAGAGAAAGAAGAAGAGAAATCTGCTACTTCACTATTCCAGTATCCATTTTTTCTAATGTAAGAGGTATTATTTCTTTCGTGTTCTTGAAGAGAGCTATTGTTATTCCATCCATTATTATTCTGTTGGAACATCCTATCTATGCGAATTAGGCATGACCTGGTTCCGTTATTTATTATTCTGTTGGAATAACCTGTCTATGTGAATTACCATATACATGGTGAATTCTTCTGTTATTCCATTCTTTATTATTCAGTTAGAATTATCTTGTCTGTGCGTTTACGCATGACCTGGTTCCATTATTTATTATTCTGTTGGAATAACCGGTCTGTGCGGTCTATCGCATGCCTGGTGAATTCTTTTGTTATTCAATTCTTTATTATACTCAGTTGGTTAAAGTTTTGGCTTTTATACTCCATGAAATTAGTGGAATATCCTTGATATTTGCGCTTCATCCAGTATCTTTTAATGGAAATATTCTTTTGAGCATTCTTGAATTTTACTCCACAAAGTAGTATCATGTTGACAATTTGGACGTTATCGGTTCCTGGATAAATTAATTCTTGAACTTGTTTTATATTCTTATATCATTGCCATCATCCTCATGTTTATATTATGTTGAAAGTCATCTGTAGCCTGTAGTGCATAGATGGACTTGGTATGATTATGACTAGGGATTATTCGGTATAATTA
The DNA here is from genome assembly GCA_020205605.1 of Panax ginseng. Lineage (NCBI taxonomy): Eukaryota > Viridiplantae > Streptophyta > Magnoliopsida > Apiales > Araliaceae > Panax > Panax ginseng. The sequence continues at coordinate 49,610,159 of CM035136.1, read as the reverse complement.
TGACCGTAATGTTACAAATGACGTGGTAAAAGTCCTCATTGGCCCGTAGTGCATTGATGGACAGTTCTTGGCATGATCATGACCATTGATGATTACACGAATATCTTTGGCCCATAGTGCATGGATAATTTGTGGTTGTGATACTAATGAATAACCTTGGCCGTAGTGCAGGGATGATGTGGTTTATTTATTAAGCTGAGTCTCAGTGATAAAAATGATGAAAAACCTTTTAAATTATAGAAGATAGTATATTTTGTTATCTACTTGACTCTTCTAATGGATTGTTTGTTCCGCTGCAGTTAAACTTGATGTTTGTTATATTTTATCAGTTTAACACTATTGAAGGCTAACGATAAATTATTCTGCATTATCTTAGTCATAATATTTCTTACTGGGCTAGTTGAGCTCACCCTTTCATTCACTGGTCTATTCAGGAAATGAGAACATAGTCAGGACTAGTCGGGGAACGGAGTGACGGTCCAGATGATAGCATTAGTAGTCCTCAATATTCTGTTAAATAGTGTGACAATAAATGTAATGAGGACTCCATTGAGTTTGTATATTGTCTAGATGACAATATTCTTATTAAAAACTCTTAGATTATATTTTGTCGTATTTTACACGACTATTGTATAATTAAGTTGTATTTGAATTTTGTACCATGTATTTGGCGACCCAAGATGGGTGATGTATACCTGTTTTGGGGGTGTCACATATGTATTAAGTTAAGGTTGTAGACCTTGGGAATGAAGTGTAAAAGTTTATTATATAAACAATTTATATTTATATCTTCCGCAATAGTTGTAGAAATGATGTACCAGATCTGAGGTAAAAAGTTCCCGGATTTAGAGATGTCACATTAGTGTTTATAACCTATATAAACACTTGTCAAGTCTAACTAGTTCGGTCTGGTTGGACTTCGGTCTATTCTCGGTGTTCTGGTCACCCTATCCGACAATTAACACATTTATTGTCAATTAAACTCGGTCTCAAAGCTCCAATATTCTTTTAGATAAGTCAAATATCGTTTATAATATTTTTCTAAGCTTTTAATAATAATCAAACAATTATTATAATTTATAATAATTTTTCAAACACCTGAAATCATTTTAAATAATTTAATTATCAAATAATCTTATCATCATTAACATTTAATAATATAAAATATTAATGACATACTTGTCAAAATATTAAAGTTATTATTAATAACTTAAAATATTTTTAAATCATCAATATTCTAACGAAATGATTTTTAAATATTTAAAATCATTTTTAAACCATCACTATTAATATTTAAATATTAATGAATTTATCATAAAAATATTAAAAGTCATTAATTATAATTTAAAATATTTTTAAATTATTTTCTCATTTTAAATCAATAAAATCATTTTTCTATCGTTTATTTAATATAATATTTAAATAAATCAAATATCATTAATATTAATTTATTAATGAGAATTCTCCAAAAATATTGAAATTATATTTTATAATTCAAAATATTTTTAAACACTTTATTCTTCTTTAAAATGATTTTTATAATATTAAAATCATTTTTAATTCATTTATTTAATTAAATAAATCTATTATCATTAATATTAAATTATTAATAAAAATTCTCTAAAATATTAAAAGTTACATTCTATAACTCAAAATTTTTAAAACACTTTATTTTTATTTAAAATGATTTTTATAATATTAAAATCATTTTTCTCTAATTTATTTAATACACTAATTAAATAAATTAAATATCATTAATATTCAAATATTTATAAATATTAATGAAAAACATCCCAAATAGTCAAAAGTTATTTTCATAATTTAAAATAATTTTTAAATCCATTTTTAATTTTTAAGAATTTATTTACATTTTTTAATTAATTTCAAAAATCGAAAATAAAAATAATTAAACCGCAAATCTTTATAGCCTATAGCGGCGCTTTCTCATGCGTCTTAGGTGTTCTTGGCCTCAAGAACACTAACTTGTCAGTGTTCAAGGTGGCTCGTTTGACCAGCCTTAAATCTCAATCCATTTTGTTTCTGGGTCATGTTAATCATTGATCATGTAGTGTTTATGTAACACTACAATTATCAATCATAATCCAAGTCATAACACACCACAACATGAAGATCTGGTCATGCAAAGTCATTGTTAGACGGCTCCTGGGTTTTCTGGATAACCCAGAAACCTAGGCAGTCACAAGTGCCTACTTTCTATATTAATTACTCCTATGTTCCGGTTATGATTCATGTGTTCTTATAATTAAAAGTTGTAGTCGTTATGTCAAAGAACATATACATAACAGGATCTCAGTCCAACAATAACAGAATCACAATATATGATTCTTTGAAAAGGTCGTCGGAAAATTCATTTATAGAGTTTCGGGTTTTCCGAAACTTATACCAATAATCAAGCGTGGCTTTGGTTTGACCACTTACTACGCTTCGATCAGTTGATGTTTTAAGGGATATAAAGGCCAAAATCTATAGTCCATCTAACAAGCTACAAAGTGGTTATCAATACATCATCAAACAACATTATATCAGACAGATCTGGACCTTACAAAATATTGTTAAACATTGAAAAAGGCTTTCTAGGTTACCCAGAATTCACCTGGTCATGCCCGGTCAACGGGTTTTGACCAACTATAACATGAAACATAGACATCAAATGAATGTGATTTCACTTACAGAACAAAGAACACATATCAAACTATAGATCCAAAACATAAAACATCAAAAATCAAGAACAGGGAAGAATCTATGGGCTCTAACTTTAGCTTGCCAAACCACTATTGTGATGCCCCCAAAACAGGTATACATCACCCATCTTGAGTCGCCAAATACATGGTACAAAATTTGTAAGACCCCAACTTATTATAAATAAAATCAAATTTTCTCTATTTATTATTGTGAATAATAAGGTGATAATTTGATATAATAATTTGGTTATGGGTGAAATGTGCAAAATTTTCAAAATAAGCAAGTGGTTATAAAATATTCATTTTATTGGGGAATATTCGTTTGATCGTGGAATATTCGTACGACGGCGCAGCCATTTATGGGCCCCATAACGAAATAACTATCGGCTGAAGAAAATGACAAAGTTTGAGTTTTATAAATAACGGCGTAATTGTTATCGTTAACACTTTGTTGGAATACACGGTGGTTAAAAATACAAGAAAACACGTGGTTGCACAAGAAGAGTACCTGCGGTATTGCACAAGATATTGTTGAATTATTGATTCTTACGTAAGAAGGCACTACTCAATAATTGTTACGATAATTACTTGCTCAATATTTTATTTTATTGGTTCAATAATTGATGCGTTGATATTTTATATTATTCTTTGTTTCAATAATTGTCATTGCACAAAGATTTTCCATTATCGGATCAATAATTCATATTATTTGAATAATATTAATAGATAACATTATTGGCAATGTCTAGAAAGTTCAGTCAATGAGAGGTTTGGTCACCTAATTGCGCGCCAAGAAGGAGAAATCCTTATCGAAAAGCCCCTCTTTCACGAGGAGCAACTGGTTGTCATAATTGTGATTACGTAATATTATTTGTGAATAATTAATTATTGATTTATATGATAAGGAAATATTTATTTGATGTGGATATAAATGATGAATATATTTATGTGGTTATAAATGAAGGAAATAATGATGAAGTGTTTTATCAGTATTTTGTCGGAATGGATGTATTAAAAATCATCCATTTGTGGATTTCAGATATTTTTTATTTTGAATTTGGAAAAACTCAAATCTACAAAGTTGAAGAGAATTCGATTTCGTGTGGAATGGAAATAAAATTCGTATTTTTTGGATAAACGGGCTATTTTCTATGAATTACTGAATTTCGGAAAATAAAATGATTTTTATTAAATTATGGATGGGACCCACTTTTGTTTTAACATGTGGGCTACTGGGATTTTTCAAGAATGGCATGCTAGATGGTGTGATATTGCACGCGTAAAAGAAAATTATATAAATAATATTATTTTATTATTTTAGTCTCCAATGGCGTTCTATCATTTTCCTATAAATAGACACTTAGGTTAGAATTGAAAATCACACCAGAAACAAGTTTTCTTTCTCTCTAGTTTATCGAGCATATTTTTTGTGAGTATTTTGATAAGTTGAGAGTTGCTATTCAGTGCAAGTTTCTGTCAATACTATATCAGAAATTTAGTCAGAAGTACGGTTATTTTGAGGTAAGGGATGTTATTTTCCTCTTAAATGATATTATTTTCTTCAATATCATTATGCCGAAATATTGGTTTGAACTTTTTATCAAATTTGGAACTTTTTGTGTTGGGGTTACTATTCACGTATACGACACTATTCACGTATACGGTTTCACGAATACGGTACTATTCACCAAAAAATGAAATTTTTTTCTTTTTGTCCAAGATGTCTATTATGGTTACTATCTTTGATTGTATCCATGTTTTGATCTTTATTTTTGAATTCTGTTTCAAAATTGGTTATTATGGAGTATTATTGAACTTGGATAAACTATAATACGAATCCCTAATATTTGTTCTTTTATCTTACTGGATTCGTTCTCTAAAATGTTTTTCATCATTCTCAGTTCTTAATGGTGATACTTGATGATATATCTTTGGCCTGTAGTGCAAAGATGAATGATTACCTGATGAATATCTTTGGCCCGTAGTGCAAAGATGAACAGGTGTTGAGATGAACATGACCAACTGGTGATACAAATGAATATCTTTGGCATATAGTGCAAAGATGAATACTTGATTCAAGATGTATATTGATTGATGTTACATAGATAAAATATTGATGATGGACTTTTAAAAATTTGAAGATAGTAGAATTCTTTCTCTACTTGACTCTTCTAATGGATTGATGTTTTCGCTGCAGTTGTTGATCTAAAACTTGTTGTCTATTATATTTTATCAGATTATTCCCTATTGAAGACTAATGATAATTTGTTGTATATTATCTTAGTAATAATATTCTTTACTAGGCTAATTGAGCTCACACTTTCCCTTTTTGTTCCATTGTTCTTCTCAGGATGAGAGAATTTAGCATGAACTAGCTGGGGTATGGAGTGATGATTCAAGATAGTTGTTTTAATAGTCCTCACTATTTGGTAAAATAGTGTATCAATAATTGTAATGAGGACTCCTTTTGAGTTTTTATACTCTCTATTAGACAATATTTGTATTCAAACTCACAGTATATGTGTTGTCATATTTTACACGACAATTGTATTACTGAAGTTGTATTTGTTTCTATACCATGTATTTGGCGACTCAGAATAGGTGATGTGTACCTATTTTGTGGGTGTCACAGTTGGTATCAAAGCTTAGGGATATGATCTCTGGCTGAGATGTGAGACAAGAACTAGGAGGGGAGAGATGGGGAATTCCATCGCTAGTATGACCTGACTAAGTTTATTTGGTATTTATTTGGTCGGTCAGAGTATAGGGATAATATGTGACATGTTAATTAACCCTTGTTTTCTGGCAGTATTTGAGAATGGCAGCTGCAAATACTAACAATGAAGTGAATGAGACCGTGGAGACCTTTAATCACCACCCAGGGGAACGTGTAACAGGAAGACAATATTCCTCCTGTAAACAACATTACCGAACAAATGATGAATGATGGGATGTTTAAAAGCTTTTTACAATTCATGCAAAATCAGACGAGGGAGACTCGTGCACAAAATATAGGTGGAAATGATAGCAATGCGTGTCTTGTCATAGCCAAGCAGTTCAAAGAGTTGGGACCACCAGAATTTATTGGAAAGCCGGATCCGATCAAGGTGGAAATGTGGGTCAAACAAATTACCAAGATATTTGATGTCTTGGGATGCGCGGAGGAACAGAAGGTTCAATTTGCCACCTTTATGTTCCGCGGAGAGGCAGATTACTGGTGGGAATCTGTGAAGCGTACCCAGCCTGCCGCACTCAACATGTCTTGCGAAACGTTTCAGAAACTGTTTAATGACAAGTACTTTCCTAAAAGTATTCATCATATGAAAGAGGTAGAGTTTACCAGACTGGAACAAAACAACATGACGGTGTCCCAGTACGAGGCGAAGTTTGCAGAGTTATCCAGGTTTGCACCTTATTTGGTCGAGAATGAGGAACGAATGACGAGGATGTTTCTGAGAGGTCTAAAACCTGAGATTCGGCAATATCTTATCTCTCATAAATTTTCTTTATATTCAGATGTTGTAAACAGGGCTCAATTATTAGAGCGAGATAATGAGTATGTTCATGGCGGCAGTCATCGGAGCAATGAAAACCAGTAGGGAGGAAAACATTCGGATAATAGCGGTAACCACTCTGGTGGTAATCGTGGCCGTGATAATAGAAGGAGCGAGTCGGGAGGTGATTTCAAGTAGAGAAGGTACAACAATGACAACGTAAAGACATCAGCACAAACAACAACTGTTTCTATGGGAGGAGAACGAGCACCGGTCGTTTGTTACAAATGCGAGAAAGAGGGACACATCAGCCCAAACTGCCCCAAACAATCCAAGGTATGTTATAACTGTGGAAAGGAAGGACATATAGCTAGAGATTGTCTAGTTGCAAAACCAAGTTCAACGGGGATGGTGACTCCAAAGGCTATCCCGGACAAGTCAAAGTTGGTGGTTCTGGGAAGGGTATTTGTCGTGACTGCCCAAAATACGAGGAACCCAAACGAGGTGATCACGGGTAAGCTAATCATAAACTCTTGCGAAATTTATACCTTATTAGATACCGGTTCTACCCATTATTTTATCTCTCCTACTTGTGCTCAACGTTTAAACTTGACTCCGGAGAAATTATACCTTCATCAATTATTTATAAATCTTGCTTGATTCAACTTGGTACCATCACATTACCTGCCGATCTTATTTCGTTGAAAATTTTTGCATTTGATGTGATTTTAGGGATTGATTGGTTAACCACTCATCATGCTAAAATTGATTGTTTTCGTAAGGTTATTAGTTTTCATATTCCTAACCAACCTATTATGCGAATTCAAACAACCAAACCATTAAAGTCAATCACTGTCATATCATGCCATAAAGCTATTCGTTTATTGAAAAACGGATGTCAAGCTTTCTTAGCCCATGTCACAGACTTGAACAAAAACACGTTAGATTTGAATAACATTTCTTTTGTTAATGAATTTCCTGACGTATTTCCTGAAGAACTTCCCGGTCTACCCCTAGAACGTGAAGTTGAATTCTTTATTGATTTTGAACCTGGTACAAAGCCCATTTTTAAAACCCCATATCAAATGGATCCTATTGAACTTCAGGAGTCAAATGCCTAACTACATAAGTTGTAGGACATCAGTTTTATTCGTCCTAGTACATCTCCATGGGGTGCTCCTGTGTTATTCGTAAAGAAGAAAGACGGGAGTATGTGACTTTGTATTGACTACCGAGAATTGAACCATGTCACCATTAAGAATAGGTATCCGCTACCTCGCATAGATGACTTGTTTGACCAGTTGCAAGGAGCATAATTCTTTTCAAAGATCGATCTTTGTTCTGGATATCATCAGTTAAAGATTAAAACTGAGGATATTCCAAAGACTGCCTTCAGAACTCGGTACGGGCATTATGAATTCTTAGTCATGTCTTTTGGATTGACTAATGCTCCTACTGCCTTCATGGATATGATGAACCGTGTGTTCAAAGAATATTTGGATCAGTTCGTTGTTGTCTTTATTGATAACATCTTCATCTATTCTAAAAGCCGTGAAGATCATGAGCACCATTTGAAGCTGGTACTGTAAAGGCTTCGTGATAACAAGCTATATGCCAAGCTGAAGAAATCCGAAAGTTCGCATGAGGAAGTAGCATTTCTTGGGCATGTGGTGTCAAAACATGGAGTATCCGTCAATTCGGCCAAGATTGAAGCAATACAAAGTTGGGAACAACCGGCATACGTAATTTTTTACGGGCTTAATGGGTTATTATAAGAAATTCGTGGAAGGATCTTCTCGAATCACTACTCCGTTTACTCAGTTGACTCGTAAAGATATAAAATTCGGTTGGAGCGAGGATTGTGAGAAGAGTTTTCAAGAACTCAAGAGAAGACTCATTTTGGCACCTGTTCTGACAATACCATTTGGTTCGGATGGATTTGTTATCTATAGCGATGCTTCAGGCAAAGGGTTAGGATGTGTTCTCATGCAACATGGGAAAGTCATAGCCTATGCCTCGCGACAACTTAAAGAATATGAGAGGAATTATCCTACTCATGATTTGGAGTTGGCAATAGTCATTTTCGCGTTGAAGATCTGGAGACACTACCTGTATGGGGAGAAAGTGGATATCTATACAGATCATAAAATTCTCAAATATTTCTTCACCTTAAAGGAACTCAATATGTGGCAACGACGTTGGCTCGAGCTATTGAAGGATTATGATCATACCATCCAATATCATCTTAGAAAAGCAAATGAGCAGCTGACGCATTGAGTAGAAGATCATATGCGGGTACGAGTGCAATGTTGTTAACACAATGGTCCATTTTGTATGATTTGCAAAGGATGGAGATAGAGGTAAAGGCTCCAAGTACCCACGTGATGATATCAAATATACGAGTAGAACCATCTTTAATCGATAAAGTTAAAGCTGCTCAAGCTACGAATATGGAGTTGATGCGTATGAAGAAGAAAGAGCAAGAAGGTGCTATTCTAGAAGCAAGAATCGATGAAGAAAGAATACTTTGAGTCAACTCCAGACTTTGTGTTCCTAATGATTCTGACTTGAAGCATAGAATTATGATGGAGGCACACAACACACCGTTTGCAATCCATCCTGGGAATACCAAAATGTATCATGATCTTCGACATACATTTTGGTGGAACAATATGAAGAGAGAGATCGCAGAGTTTATCTCGAGGTGTTTAACTTGTCAACGTGTAAAGGCAGAGCATCAAGTGCCAAAGGGTCCATTGCAACCAGTTGAGATTCCAAAATGGAAGTGGGAACACATTACTATGGATTTTGTTACGGGTCTTCCAAAGGTTTCTCAAAGCATATATGCGATTTGGATTATTGTTGATAGATTAACCAAGTCTGCCCATTTCTTGCCTATACGAGAGACTTATTCCCTTGAACGTCTTGCTAGTATGTACGTGAATGAGATTGTGAGATTGCATGGCATTCCAGTATCCATAGTTTCGGATCATGACCCAAGATTCACTTCACAATTTTGGGTTAGCTTGCAGAAAGTTATGGGCACGGATTTACGATTCAGTTCGACATACCATCCTCAAACGGACGGGAAATCAGAGAGGACTATTCAAACTCTTGATGATCTATTAAGACTCTGTGTCCTAGATTTCAAAGGGAGTTGCGATAAGTACCTACCATTGGTGGAATTCTCCTACAACAACAGTTATCAAGCAAGTATAGGTGTGGCTCCATTTGAAGCATTGTATGGACGAAAATGTCGCTCTCCAATATGCTGGGACGAGGTGGATGAAGCAACATTATTGGGACTAGAATTGGTACGCATAACTACAGAGAAGATCTAAATGATCCGACAACGTAGACAAACAACACATGATCGACAAAAGAGTTATGTGGATATTCATCGAAAGGACGTGAAATTTAATATTAGGGATCATGTATTGTTACGTGTTGCACCATGGAAGGGAGTTACAAGATTTGGGAAGAGAGGAAAGCTCAATCCATGATTTGTTGGTCCATTTGAGATTCTTGACCGAATAGGAAATGTGGCCTATAGACTCGCATTTCCTCTAAGCATGTCTCGTGTTCATAATATTTTTCACATATCTATGCTTCATAAATATGTGAAAGACCCGAACCACATTATTAAGTTAGAACTGCATTTAGATAGCCAAGATTTAACGTATGAGAGGAGGTACCTATTAAGATCTTGGATATGATGAGCATGTGCCATTTAAGGTTATACCACAAGTTAAGGTTTTGTGGAGGAACCATGGTATTGAAGAAATGACCGGGAGTTGAATCGTAAATAAAAGTGAGGTATCCTCACCTTTTCGAAACACCAGGTACGTACATCAATTTCAAGGACAAAATTTCATAAGGAGGGGAGGTTGTAAGACCCCAACTTATTATAAATAAAATCGAATTTCCTCTATTTATTATTGTGAATAATAAGATGATAATTTGATATAATACTTTGGTTATGGGTGAAATATGCAAAATTTTCAAAATAAGCAAATGGTTATAAAATATTCATTTTGTTGGGGAATATTCATTTGGTCGTGGAATATTCTTTCTGTCGGGGAATATTCGTACGACGGCGCATCCATTTGTGGGCCCCATAACGAAATAACTGTCGGATGAAGAAAACAACAAAGTTTGAGTTTTATAAATAACGACGTAATTGTTACCGTTAACACTGTTGGAATACCTGGTAGTTAAAAATACAATAAAACGCGTGGTTGCATAAAGAAGGTACCACGATTGCATGCATTGTTGAATTATTGATTCTTACGTAAGAAGGCACTACTCAATAATTGTTACAGTAATTACTGTTCAATATTTTATTTTATTCTTTCAATAATTGCTACGTTGATATTTTATATTATTGTTGTTTCAATAATAGTCATTGCACAGTATTTCCCATTATTAGATCACTAATTCATATTATTTGAATAATATTATTAGATAGCATTATTGGCAATATCTAGAAAGTTCTGTCAATGAGAGGTTTGGTCACCTAATTGCGCGCCAGTAAGGAGAAATCCTTATCGGAAAGCCCCCTCTTTGCTAGGAACGGCCTGGTTGTCATAACTGTGATTCTGTAATATTATTTGTGAATAATTAATTATTGATTTATATGATAAGGAAATATTTATTAGAGTTGCTATTCAGTGCAAGTTTCTGTCAGCACTATATCTGAAATTCAGTCAGAAGTACGGTTATTTTGAGGTAAGGGATGTTATTTTCCTCTTAAATGATAATATTTTCTTCAATATCATTATGCCGAAATATTGGTTTGAACTTTTTATCAAATTTGGAACTTTTTGTGTTTACTATTCACGTGATACTAAGACTATTCACCTAAAAAATGAATTTTTCTTCTTTTTGTCCGAGATGTCTATTATGGTTACTATCTTTGATTGTATCCATGTTTTGATCTTTATTTTTTAATTCTGCTTCAAAATTGGTTATTATGGAGTATTATTGAACTTGGATAAACTGTAATACGAATCCCTAATATTTGTTCTTTTATCTTACTGGATTCGTTCTCTAAAATGTTTTTCATCATTCTCAGTCCTTAATGGTGATACTTGAGGATATATCTTTGGCATGTAGTGCAAAGATGAATGATTACCTGATGAATATCTTTGGCCCGTAGTGCAAAGATGAATAAGTGTTGAGATGAACATGACCAACTGGTGATACAAATGAATATCTTTGGCCTGCAGTACAAAGATGAATATTTGATTCAAGATGTATATTGATTGATGTTACAGGGATAAAATATTGATGATGGACTTTTAAATCTTAGAAGATAGTAGAATTCTTTCTCTACTTGACTCTTTAATGGATTGTTGTTTCCGCTGCAGTTGTTGATCTAAAACTTGTTGTCTATTGTGACACCCCCAAATCCAGGTACTTCTATTCCACGGGATTTGGTGTTCACTGTACAAATATCATCTATCTATCTACCCATAATAAAAGCAAACCATGCAATAGATAGAAATAAAATCTTCCCCTTAAGGGGTTAAAACATACAATCCCAAGTTAAGCTAACCTTAAACATCTGTGCGGAAACATAAACAATAAGTCTTAAACAACATCAAGTCTTAACACATAAATTCAACATCTCATAAATACAGGTCTTCAACATTTGTTAATCTTGCCCTTGCCTTTACTAGCGGAAGGCTCATCGGTTCTTTCGTTCTTAACTGCAATGTTATTATTAAGCAAGAGTGAGCATGATTGCCCACAAATAAAATAATGAAATAACAATGTATAATAACATGCGAGGGAATCAAAGACATCTGAATAAAACAACATCTCGTGATCACTTGTTAACCTTGCCCTTGCCTTTTACTAGTAGAAGGTTCGGCTTGTTCTTTCGTTTCTTAACGCAATGTTATTATTACGCAAGAGTGAGTACAAATGCCCACAAGTATAACAATGAAATAACAAAGATAATAACATGAGAGTGAATCAAAGACATCCGAATAAAAGCTCAACTTTTGAATCAAGAATGAATAACAAGAATCAAAAGATTTACGAGGGTCATAAGACCTTGAACTATGTCCTAGGTTATCAAGGGTTATACTTGAAACCTTTAATACTATAAGACTATGGACCTTTCTACTGTACTTAGGGGAATCACTTTCCTTAGTACCATATCAGCAATAATATCTTAACGCTAACGATAAGTAAATCCCTTTGCGTGGTTTGTTCATCTTAGTTTGACATTCGAGTCCGCACTAAAGGAAGTTTGGTTTGATAATTCAATAAGGGTTCTCAAATTTAGAACGTTCATCAACTATGGACTAGTCGAATCAATAAGGTTCACTAGTCTAACAAGGTTCAACAATAATGATATTCAAATTGAATAATAATCTCAAGAAGTATACAATAGAACAAATATTGTATAACAATTTCATACTTTGAAAGGATAATAAATCTTTAATATAACAATTCAACTTGAATAATAGTAATGAGAATTTACTCAAGGTAAATAATAAACTTGAACAATGATAACAAGTAGGGGTAGGAAACTTGCCTCATGCGTAGATTACACTTTAATTAAACACGCCCTTGAATTTAATACTACTTGGATTCGTTATAAGGCCAAATCCAACCATTCAAGTTTTGTTTTGTTCGTTTTAGCATACATAATCATATATAAGTATAAATTTTACAAAACCATTTATGGTTGACATATTAAAGTTACGTATAAGGGCCATATGGCCATATGACGTACTCTGTAAATTTTTGAAATAGCAAGTCATAATATTATGAAACTTATGATATGGAATCATATACAATATATATAAAATATGTTATGATACTCGAATTATTACATATATTCACATAATTGTTACCCTTTCCAACTACAGAAACTTTACAGAAGACTTTAAGCCATATTCATGAAAACTTTAAAAGACGTAAAATAAGAATTGGGTTGGAGAGAATTACCCAGAGTATAATTTAGAAGAGATGATCACAGATGACTCTTTCACAAAAACTTGTTGATTACACACTCACAATTTCTCTAAATCTCACAATTTTTATCTGACAATTTTCTCAAACTCTCTCTCCCTCTCTGTTTTCAGACTTAGAAAATGAATAGAAAAAGAATACGTATAATAAAGGAAAAGAGAACTGACGCGCATAATGGTCAGTTAACCCAGTCATGGGTAACTGCTAATAACTCCCACTAAGGCCATGTTTGGCTAGGCTTAATAGATTTCAAAATCATTTAATTTAATAAAACTTTATCATATAGTTTAATTAATGTCACACTCCTTCATAAAATAAATCAATATCTTATTTAATTTATTTTAAATAAAATATAATAAATTCTCATAAATTCACATAGTCACATAATTAATTTCTCATTAATAAATAATGTCAAATTATTAACTCTCTAATTAATAATTAAATTAATTAAAATACCAATAGGCTTATTAAATATTTCTTTTAATACAATAAGCTCACATCATCACATACTTCGATAATAAAAATTCTCCATATTAATTTAATAAATGTAACACATATAGTTAAATTATTCTACCACAATTTCATCAATTAATTATTTAATCTAATAATTAAATCATCGAAAATATTTATTTAATTCAATAAATATTAAAATTAAATTACAAAAATCTCGTTCGTCACATCTATTTTATTTTATCAGATTATTCCCTGTTGAAGACTAATGATAATTTGTTGTATATTATCTTAGTCATAATATTCTTTACTGGGCTAGTTGAGCTCACCCTTTTCCTTTTTGTTCGATTGTTCTTCTCAGGAGGAGAGAATTTAGCAGGAACTAGCTGGGGTATGGAGTGGTGATTCAAGATAAATTATCATTAGAATAAATTATCATTAGCCTTCAACAATGTTAAACTGATAGAATATAATAGACAACAAGTTTAACTGCAACGGAACAAGCAATCCATTAGAAGAGTCAATTAGAGCATAAAATCTACTATCTTATATGATTTAAAAAGTTTTTCATCAACTTTAACGGTGAGACTCAGATTAATAAAAAAAATCGAATCATCCCTGCATCACGACCAAGGATATTCATGTAATCATCAATGGTCATGATTATACCGAATAATCCCTGGTCATAATCATACCAACAATTGTCCATCAATGAACTACAGGCCAATGAGGATTTTTACCACATCTTTCGTCACATTACGGTCATGATTATACTGAATAATCCCTGGTCATAATCATACCAAGTCCATTTATGCACGTAAGCCAAAGATGACTTTAATCACAATATAAGCATGAGGATGCTGACAATGACATAATAATTCAATAAAACAAGTTCAAGGACAAATTTTAAAGAATTATAATTTAAATTTATCCAGAAATCAATAACGTCCAAATTGTCAACATGATACTGTTTTGTGGAGTAAAATTCAAGAATAATATTCATGTACCAAAAATAATTTGAACATAAAAGAAATATATTTTTCGGGTGAATAGTACCCTGTGAATAGTACTTTGTGAATAGTACCCCGTGAATAGTACCCCGACACGAAAAGTGTCCCGGATACCAGAGTGAATGATACTAAAGTGAATAATAATCGGGTGAATAGTAACCCGTGAATAGTAACTCGTGAATAGTACTCCAGCACGAAAAGTACCCCAAATATTCGAGTGAATAATACTAGAGTGAATAGTAACGGGGTGAATAGTAACCTATGAATAGTAACTCATAAAAGAAAAATACCAAAGAAAATGATATTCCATGACGAGTACAAAAGAAAATATCTCATACGAGTATAATAGAATATACGAAATCAGAAATGGATTTTCACCCGCCATGCAGAATCCACGTAGATGCATCATTTCCACAATTTAATAAAGAATGAATATGAATGATCATTCACCATGCATGTGGTAATCCACATAGATAGGTTATTCCAATGTAATAATAAAGAATGGAATAATGTAAGAATTCACCAGCGTATGTAATTGCATGCATAAAGTTATTCCAATGTAATAATAAAGAATGGAACTGTGTTATGCGTAATCCGCACAAAATGATATTCCCAAAAGAATAATAAAGAATGAAATAACAACAGAGAATTCACCAGCATGCGATAGACCGCATGCATGGAGTTATTCCAATGTAAAAATAAAGAATGGAATAATGTAAGAATTTCACCATGTATGCGGATTGTGATGCATGGCAGTTATTCCAATAGAATAATAAAGAATGGAATAACATAAGAATTCACCAGTGCATGCGATAGACCGACATGATACGGGTTATTCCAATGTAATAATAAAGAATGGAATAACAACCCTTACGATTATTGAAAGAAAACAACTCTCTTCATGAATACGAAAAGAAATAATACCCCTTACCTTAGAAGAAATCGGATACTTTGGAATAGTCGTGTGCAGAGACTTCTTTCTTTTTCTCTCTATAATTTCTCTCTATAATAATTGCTATATAGCTTTAGTGAATTGGTGAGAAATGAACGAAGAATGAGCTTCTATTTATAGGAAAATATAGTTTCGATAATTACAAGTTTTGGGGCTCAAAATATTACAAAGATAATACCTTCCTCTTTTTTCTTCATTTTTAATTTAGTCCTGCAAGTATTATCAAACTTGCACCACCTCCCCTAATAGTAAATCATGTGAATCAATAGTAAATCATGTGACTCAATAGTTCTAATCATGTAAAAAAAACAATTACAGTATAGTACATTCATCTATACCTCCATTTTTAATTTAGTCATGCAAGTATTATCAATCTTGCACCAACTCCCCTAAAAGTAAATCATATGAATCAATAGTACACACATGTGAACACATAGTTATAAGCATGTGAATTAATAGCAATTAATTGCTCATTTATCTGATGAATTACCCGATTGGTCAATATAACCTCCAGACATTAATTATTATCGAAATAAATGTCGATTTCCACTAACACTAATAATTCCCACACAATGGAACTATAAATTTCATCTTTAATCAACACGAAATTATTCATCATTAATATTATAACTCACAATATTTAACAACCAGGTCGTTCCCAGGAAAGAGGGGGCTTTCCGATAAGGATTTCTCCTTATTGGCACACAATTAGGTGACCAAACCTCTCCTTGACAGAACTTCTAGACATTGTCAATATTGCAAATAATAATATGAATAACTTTGTCATCTCAATTATTGATTTAATAATATATATTATGCAGATGATACTGTGACAATAATTGAATAAATAATATGAGAGATATGATGCAGCAATTACTGTAGCAATAATTGAGTATAATTGTGTGACTTCTTACGTAAGCATCAATAATCAATACCGTGTGCTACTATGCAACCACGCATATTACTGTACTTTTACTACCAGGTAGTTCAATAGTTTTAACGGTAACACTTTCGATGTTATTTTATAAAAAGATAATTCTTTCGTTTTCTAACTACGACAATACTTCCATTGGGGGGGTCCACTAATGATTGTGTCTTCGTACAGATATTCCCGACCAAAAGAATATTCCCCGACCAAACGAATATTTTATAACAACTAGCTTACTTTGCAAAAAAAATTCACATATCACCCTTAACGTTAACCTTTTATCAATTTAACCATTTACGAAATAAAATAATAATTATAAGAAAATTGAATACTTTCATTTTATAAAATTCGGGGTCTTACAATCTCCCCTCCTTATGAAATTTTGCCCTCAAAATTTACGTACGTACCTGGTATGCCGAAGAGGTGAGAATACCTTGACTTCATTTCATATTCCAACTCTTGAGGTATAACCTTTGAGTGTCAAATATGATCCTTCCTATCCAAGATTTTAACACGTATCTCATCATACGTTAAATCTTCTGCTATCTCGTCTAGTTTTAATTCCATAATGTGGTTCGGGTCGTCCACATAATTACGTAACATCGATACGTGAAAAATGCGACATACTTGGCGGTAAAATGAGTCTATAGGCCACAGTCCCTACTCGATCGAGGATTTCAAATGGGCCAATTAAATCGAGGGTTGAGATTTCCTCTCTTCGTCGATCCTTGCTTCTAGAATAACGCCCTCTTGAACCTTCTTCTTCACATTCATCAGCTCTGAGTATGTAGCTTGAATGGCTTTAACTTTATCGATTAAAGTTGATTCTAATCGTATATTCATTATCTTAATGTGGGTCCCTAGAGTCTTTAACTCTATCTTCATCATTTGTAAGTTATATGAAATAGGTTTTTTTTTTGGTGTTAACAACATCGCACTCGTAAACGAATACAATCTTCTACTCAATGCGTTAGCTACCACGCTCGCTCTTCCATAATGATATTGAATGGTATAGTAGTAATCTTCAACAGCACGAGCCAACGCCTTTGGCACATTATACGTTTGTTTTGGTTGAAGAAATATTTAAGGGTTGAAGAAATGGGTTTTGTACTGGAG
The DNA here is from genome assembly GCA_020205605.1 of Panax ginseng. Classification (NCBI taxonomy): domain Eukaryota; kingdom Viridiplantae; phylum Streptophyta; class Magnoliopsida; order Apiales; family Araliaceae; genus Panax; species Panax ginseng. The sequence continues at coordinate 49,592,520 of CM035136.1, read as the reverse complement.
TCAATACAAAATTTGATTTCACGCTATGGGGGTAGGCCAGGAAGTCTTCAAGAATACGTCAGGAAATTTATTAACAATAAAAATATCATTCAAAACTTTTACTCTCATCTAAGACTTGGATAATACGTCACATTGATACCTATCAACTTGCCACCGTTATTCACAACGTCCCCTATAGAAAGTTTGGCTTCATTGCATTCCACACAAGGAAGTCACCAGTGAAAGGCTCGGGGCTCTTTACTTGTGGCTTGATATGACAATGATTAACTTTAGTGGTTTGGTTTCTTGAATTCGCATAACAGGTTGGTTAGGATTATGAAAGCTAACAACCTTACAAAAAACATGATGAGTAGTTAACCAATCGATTCCTAAAATCGCATCAAAGACAAGTATTTTCAAAGAGATAAGATCGACATGTAACGTGAAAGTGTCGATTTGAATAAAACAAGACTTATAAACAGTGGAGGTAACGAAGGTTTCTCCTAACCAAGTTTCAACCGATAAGTCAAAGACTAATCTCTCCGGAGTCAAATTTAAACGTTGAGCGCAAGCAAGAGAGATAAAAGAATGGGTAGAACCGGTATCTAATAAGGTATAGACTTCACAAGAATTTATAATTAACTAATTGGTGCTGACTTCGTTCGGGTTACTCTCTTTTTGAGAAGTCACAAAAAATGCTCTTCTTGAAACCACCGACCTTGTTTTATCCGTATTCGCCTTTGGTACCACTGTCCCAGCTGGACTTGTCTTTGGTGCACGAAAAAATCGGCCTAGGTGACCTTCTTTTCCACAATTATAACATGCTTTGGACTGCATCACGCAGTTTAGACTGATATGTCCCTCCCCTCCGCATTTGAAGCATACGACCGGCCATTGTTCTCCTTCCTTAACGGTCTTTGGTGCTATTGTCTTTCCATCATTATTGAACCTTCTTCTTAAAATTTCCACTTCTATTATCTTGTCCATGATTACCACCGGCGGTTACCATTCTTGGCATGATAATTTCCCCACGATGATTATCATTGTTCATGACCGCTGCCACCTGTGATGATTATTATCGTGTTATTGCGTCATTATCCTTTGGTTCATTGGCTCATTATCGCGCTTCTAATAACTGAGCCCTATTCACTACATCTGAATATAAACAAAGTTTGTGAGAAATGAGGTATTGACGTATATCGGGTTTCAAACCTCTTAGAAACATTCGCGTCATTCCCTCCTCATTATCGACCAAATGGAATGCAAAACGGGATAACTCCGCAAATTTAGCCTCGTATTGCGACACGGTCATATTGTTTTGCTCCAGCTTGATAAACTCTACCTCCTTCATGTGACGAATACTTTCGGGAAAGTACTTGTCGTTGAACAGCTCTTGGAACCTTTCCTAAGACATCTTGAGTGCTTCAGGCTGGGTACATTTTACAGATTCCCACCAGTAATCTGTCTCTTCACGCAACATAAAGGTGGCAAAGGGAACCTTTTACTCCTCGGAGCATCCCAAGACATCAAATATCTTGGTGATCTGCTTTAACCACATCTCCGCATTATGTGGTTCTGGCTTTCCCAAAAACTATGGCGGTCCCAGCTCCTTGAACTACTTAGCAGTGACCAGCCGTGGGTTGCCATTGTTTCCACCTGCATTTTGAACAGGAGTCTCTCTCGCCTGAAGTTGCATGAATTGCATAAAGCCTCTGAACATCCCATCGTTCATTATTTCATCGGTGTTGTTATTTACCTGAGGATTATTATCTTCATGTTGCACATTATCCTGGGTATTGATCGTGGGTGACTCAACGGTCTCATGTGCTTCATTACTGATATCAACATTCTCATATGTCATTTTCAAATACTGCCACAAAACAAAGGTTAATTGACATGCAACATATTATCCCTATACAACTTATTCATAGTTTGAAACTATTTACAACTTGTTTCCATAGCCAAAATGTGAGATCCCGAATTTTATGAAATAAAAGTATTCAAATTTTCTATTTTGGTAAATAGTTAAATTGATAAAAGGTTACAGTTAAGGGTGACATTTGAAAATTTTGCAAAGTAAGCAAGTGGTTATATAATATTCGATTGGTCGGGGAATATTCTTTTTAACAAGGAATATTCGTACGATGGAACAATCATCGGTGGACCCCACAATGGAATTATTGACGTAATTAGAAAACGACAGAATTATCATTTTATAAAAATAACGGTGAAAGTTTTACCGTTAAAACTATTGAACTACCCGGTAGTAAAAGTACAGTAATACGCGTGGTTGCATAGTAGCACACGGTATTGATTATTGATGCTTACGTAAGAAGTCACTCAGTTATACTCAATTATTGCTACAGTAATTGCTACATAATATCTCTCATATTATTAATTCAATTATTGTCACAGTATCAATATTTTATATTATTAAATCAATAATTGAGACGACAAAGTTATTCATATTATTATTTACAATATTGATAATGTCTAGAAGTTCTGTCAAGGAGAGGTTTGGTCACCTAATTGCGCGCCAATAAGGAGAAATCCTTATCGGAAAGCTCCCTCTTTCCTGGGAACGACCTGGTAGTTAAATATTGTGAGTTATAATATTAATGATGAATAAGTTCTTGTTGATTAAAGATGAAATTGATAGTTCCAATGTGTGGGAATTATTAGTGTTAGTAGAAATCGACATTTATTTCGATAATAATTGATGTCTGGAGGTTATATTGACCAATTGGGTAATTAACCAGATAAATGAGCAATTAATTGCTATTAATTCACCTGCTTATAACTACGTGTTCACATGTGTGTACTATTGATTCACGTGATTTACTATTAGGGGAGTTGGTGCAAGATTGATAATACTTGAATGACTAAATTAAAAATGGAGGTATAGATGAAGGTACAATACTGTAATTAGTTTTTTCACATGATTATACTATTAAGTCACATGAATGAACTATTAATTCACATTATTTACTATTACGGGAGGTGGTGCAAGTTTGATAATACTTGCAGGACTAAATTAAAAATTAAGAAAAAGAGGAAGGTATTATATTGTAATATTTTGAGCGCCAAAACGTGAAATTATCGAAACTATATTTTCCTATAAATATAAGCTCATTCTTCTTTCATTCTCACCAATTCACTAAGTCTCACAAGAGCAATTATTATAGAGAGAAATTATAGAGAGAAAGAAGTCTACTACCTCAGTATTCCAGTATCCAGTTTCTTCTAGGGTAAGTGGTATTATTTATTTCATATTCTGAAGAGATGTTATTTTTCCTATTCGTATGAATATTGTATTCGTTCAATATTCGTAAGGAATATGTGACGCCCCCAAATCCGGGTATCTTCCAACCCGATAGATGGTGCTATACGGTGCTACAGTTCACATAAACATTCAGTTGAAATGCCTCAAAAGAACGGATATGTCTTATATATATATCAAAAGAATATTTACATTCCCCTGATTCTTTACAACCAATACATTGTCTTTGTCATAATATTAATATTATTCCTTACAAAACCTATACTATTACATAAGTAATCTACGGGTTCGCCTTTGCCTTCCCTTTATCCTTGCCGGATCCATCGGTCGGTTCGGTCTTAGCTGCATTCATATGGTTCAAGCAAGAATGAGCCTAACTAGCTCAGCAAGTACAACAATTCTAGGAAAATTGCATGCTTGAAACATAGTAATCGTTTATCTTCAATAACTGAACAATAGTTACGAAGTACTATTGATAATTCAAAATAGCACTTCTTTTCATTCAAAAAAACTTTTACGACAACATTATTCAAGAAAACATCAATTCGTTCAAGACCGTAAGCATTTCATAAGTTCTTTAAAAGGACATCCCTAAGACGAAGTCCGTAAGTCCGGATATAGCTTACTGAAAGCATGTCTAGGTGATCGGGACTATAGTACTCTATGTTGATTAACACTACATTCATTAAATGTGTATACGCTTAAGTTGTGACAACCTCACGTGCTCGCTGCTTTGATTTAACAAAACATTTTAGCATATTCGGTCTACTTTTGAAAACCACAACAATATTAGTTTGGTAAATCCTTAACAACACTTGATAGAATAACATAGATATATGTCTCAGTCAGAAAGGATTGGCTTTGACTTCCTTAGATACTAACTCACACGAAGAATACATGAATCACAAAGACTTGTCCGGATCGAATCGGAACAAAGGTTAGAGTACTTGCCTTTAGCATCTCGCTATAGTTTATAACACGCACTGCACTTTAGGTCCTTAAGTCTCTACAAGAGATGATAACATAACATAGAACATTAGGTCATGGATGATCATACATGGTTCTGAAGAATCTTACCTTCTTCTCAATCTAATTACGTATTAGATTTGTTATTAATGGTTCCAAATTTTCGTTCAATTCTTACGCTCATATGTAATTGACTTAACTTAACTCTAAGTGTTCATACTTAAGGTTTAATTATGTCTTAACAATGTTTTATTAAGATCCTCATTTAATTTCTTATCAAATACTCTTCATACTTAACATGTAAACATTTCTTTATTATCTAGGTTATGAAGTCAAGCGCTAGAGCGGCGCTATTATCAGACTTGGTGCTATGCAATGCAAGGCCACCACTTATTGCTCAAAACCTGGCCTCAGCTAGCAGTATGAAGTCTCTATTTTATATGTCGCGCTGCGACGTGACTCTCCAGGGGCTGATGGCCATTTTGGTATGTCATGGGCTTATTTATTTGCCTTAATAATCGCCATGGCTGCCATTGCATCACCGTAAAATTTTCACAGCTTTAAAATTTTGTAAAACTTCCGAAATCATAACTTCTTCGTTATAAGTCCGAATTGGCTCGTTCAAGAGCCTACGGTTCACAAATTACATGCTCTATACGTCCATGCAAGAATTTAATCTATTTTACTTCGTTTTCTAAAATTCCACCTATTAGTCCATTTTAACGAAAACGATAAACGTTCGCGAACGTTCAACGCTCGTTTCTTCGTTCTAAGTCGGAATACAGTCATTTTTGAGTCCGCAACTCTATAATGCTAAACGTGACTTGTCTGAATCGAAAACAAACATTTACAACATCAAACACAAAATACGACTTCCATTCCAAGAATTTCACGAATTCGACGATTATCGTCAAATCGTGTGAATTCCGGCGAATCCTCATTACTAATCATTCTAGGTGGATTTTAATCAACATATAGACATTTCAAGTTACTTATTACACCAACTTATTATCAAAGTAGGTTTTGACTTATTTTCATAAGTCAATGACTTATTCAACTTATTAACTAAAAATTATCATGCTTATAACTTACTATGAACTTAAGTCCATCAACTTAATTAGATTCAAGTTGCTTATTCAACTTATTCGGCTTAAGTTCATTCATCAATGACTTATTACATGTTATCATCAAACCATTCCACTTCTCTATCAATTCTATGATAGAAGAGATGAAGAAAATAGATATGAGTCATACCCTTGAAGGCTATTACTTCACTTCACTTTGGAAAATCTAGCAAAAGTTGAAATGGCTATAAGTACTTATGTGGCTTATTATCTCTACCAAACAAGTTGCTTATCTTGAAAGGAGTTGGATGAAATTTGAACAACCAACTTATGAAATGAAGCTTGGTATTTATAGGAAACTCAAAGTGAGGGCAACTTAGTCATTTGGATATTCCACCTCCTTATTACACCTCCTTACTATTCATTGCTTATCAACCAAGACTACTTTGCTAGCCACTTCTATTACTTGGCCATCACAACACTTAGTCATCACACAAAATGTTTGCCCATCAAGTCTACCCACTTACACTTGGATTGCCCCATGGATCATGTCTAATTCATTGGGCTTGTTAATTAATCTAGCTAATTACTTATTGGGCTTCATTAACTAAATACTTGGGCTTGATAATAAATCCCACATAGGTTTACATCTTATTCATATTGGACTTAATCTTTATACAATATCCACCATTCCATTTCATTAGATTTTAATACATACATTCTCAATTTAAGTCCGCATGCGAATTATTGCGTTTTCTATACTTAGATTATTATTACATAATCCATCTCGCTTCGATATTCTAACGTTACGTATTTCTCAGAATTTCAAAAATAATTCCCGAGCGATAAACGGTGAATAGTGTTTTTCGTAAACTTTCTCAGAAAATATATATTTTTGTGACGCCCCCAAAATAGGTATACATCACCTATCTTGAGTCACCAAATACATGGTACAAAATTCAAATACAAACTAATGATACAACAATCGTGTAAAATACGACAAAACACATGCTGTGAGTTTAAATACAAATATTGTCATCTAGACAATATCCACACGCAATTTAGTCATCATTACATTTATTGTCACACTATTTAATGTAATAGTGAGGACTACTAATACACCATCTAGACCATCACTCCGCTTCTCCGACTCGTCCCAACTACGCTTCTCATTTCCTCAAGAGAACAAAGGAAAGAAAGGGTGAGCTCAACTAGCCCAAGAAGAAATATTATGACTAAGATAATGCGTAATAAATTATCATTAGCCTTCAACAATGTTAAACCGATAAAACACAATAGACATCAAGTTTAACTGCAAATGGAATAAGCAATCCATTAAAAGAGTCAAGTAGAGAATAAAGTCTATTATCTTTTATGATTTAAAAGTTTTTCATCACTTTTATCACCGAGACTCAAATTTCAATAAATAATCCACATCATTAAATCATCCCCGCACTACAAAGCAATGATATTCTTTAGTATAACGACAACGAATTATCCATGCACCATCGCCAAAGATAATCGTGTTTTTTCATCAACTATTCCCGATCATGCCATAAAACAATTCATCTTTGCTCCCTCGGTCAAGAGAATCCATAGCCATAATCATACCAAAAAACTCGGCCCATCAATGCACTACGGGCAAATGAGGACTTTTACCACATCATTTGTAACATTACTACCATGATTATACCGAAATAATCCCCGATCATAATCATACCAAGTCCATCTATGCACTACAGTGCCACGTATGACTTTCAACATAATATAAACATGAGGATGATGACAATGATATAAGAATTCAATAAAACAAGTTCACGAATTAATTTATTCAGAACCAATAACGTCCCAAATTGTCAACATGATACTTCTTTTGAGAGTAAAATTTAAGAATGCTCGTAAGAATATTTCCATGAAAAGATATTGATGAAGCGCAAATATCAATGATATCCCACTAATTTCATGAAGTATAGAAGTCAAAACTTTAACCAACCGAGTATAATAAAGAATGGAATAACAAAAGAAATCACCATGCATGCGGTATCAGATGTATGTGTTATTCCAACAGAATAATAAATAACGGAACCAGTGTTAGTGAAATTCACACCGAGAGGATGTGTTCAAATGTAATAATAAGGAATGGAATAACAACAGTAAATCACCATGCATGCGGTAAGATTGTGATAGACAAAGTTATTCCAATGTAATAATAACCAAAATCGTGAAATTCACAATCAAGCGATGTTCCAACAAATTAATAAAGAACGTAATAATAATAAATTTTAACCAGTGTCCAAGTAAAACACGCATGCATGTGATATTCCAAAGAGTAATAATAAAGAACGAAATAATAAAGACGGAATCAGTCCTGTAAAACACACAAATGTGATATTCCAATGTAATAATAATAAAGAAAAAGACCAACCGTGTAAAATACATGCATGTGATGTTCCAATGTAATAATAAAGAAAGAATAATAGAAGAATGTCACCAAGTATAAGGTAGCTCACAGATATAGGTTATTCCAACATAAACAATAAAGAAATGGAATAATGTAAGTTCTCTTCTTAAATACAAAAGAATAATATCCCTTACAGTACAAACAAATAATATCCCTTACCGTAAAAGAAAACTGGATATAGGAAAAGAAAGGTAGCAGACTTCTTTTTTCTTTCTCTCTAAAATTTTCTCTCTGGAGTTCAAAGGAATTCGTAAGAAAATAATGAAGGAATGAGCTTCTATTTATAGAAAAATGGAATGCATAAGAATTAACCCATGAACTATCCCGTATTGATTTATTTTAATCGACGGTCCATATTTAAAGAAAAATCTTTTAAATAAAATATAATATATTCTATTTTATATAAAAAGATTTTTACTATGCAAACACTATGCAGGCACTATGCAAACACTATGCATAATAAAATATAATATATTCTATTTATAGAATAACTTTAATAAAGTATTCTATTTTATATAAAAAGATTTTACTATGCAAAATACTATGCATAATAGAATATAATATATTCTATTTATAGAATAACTTTAATAAAGTATTCTACTTTATATAAAGTTTTTCCGCTTTTATTACGTTAATAATACTAATAAAACAAAATCGAAAGTGACTTATCACATAAGCATTAATAATCAATACCGCGTGTGCTACTATGCAACCACACGACATCGTATTTTTACTACCGAGTAGTTCAACAAGATCAACGGTAAAACTTCCGCCGTTATTTTTTCAATAAAATATTTTTGTCGCTTTCAATCAATCCAATAATAATTATGTTGTGGGGTCCACTAATGATTGTACCATCGCATTTGATATTTCCTAAGAAAAAGAATATTCCCCACCAATCGAATATAATATGACAACTTGCATACTTTAAAAAAATTATAAATACTACCCACAACTATAACATTATATCAAATCCACACCATAATATTAAAAAAAATATTTCGAGAAAATTAAATCTTTATTTATAAAATCTGGGGTCTCACAATCTCCCCTCCTTATGGAATTTCTCCCTCAAAATTTACGTACGTACCTGGTATGCCGAACAGGTGAGGATACCTTGACTTCATTTCAAATTCTAACTCTTGAGGTATAACCCTTGAGTGTTGAATACGATTCTTCGTATCCAAGATTTTAACACGTATCTCCTCATACGTTACATCATCCGCTATCTCGTCCGGTTCTAAATTAATAATGTGGTTCGGGTCGTCCACATATTTACATAAAATTGATACGTTAAAAACATTATGAACACGCGATATACTTGGCGGTAAAACGAGTCTATAAGCCACAGTTCCTATTCAATCGAGGATTTCAAATCGGCCAATTAAATCGAGGGTTGAGATTTCATCTCTTTGTCAATTCTTGCTTCTAGAATAACGCTCTCTCGAACCTTTTTCTTCACATTCATCACCTCGAAGTTTGAAGCTTGAGCGACTTTAACTTTATCGATTAAAGTCGATTCTAATCGATATTCGTTATCTTCACGTGGGTCCCTAGAGTCTTTAACTCTATCTTCATCATTTTTAAGTTATACTGAAATGGGTCTTTATGTTAACAACATCGCACTCATAAACGATACGATCTTCTACTCAACACGCCGCCTACCACGCTCGCTTCTTCCACGATGATATTGAATAAGTACGATCGTAATCTTCAACAAATGAGTCAACGCTCTTTGGCGCATGTTACGCTCATTTTTTAAGTAAAGAAATATTTGAGGGTTTAAGAAATGGGTTTGTATCTCAATACAAAATTCGATTTCACGCTCTAGGGTAGGCTAAGAAGTCTTCAAGAATACGTCAAAATTTATTAACAATAGAAATATCATTCAAAACTGTGACTCTCATCCAAGACTTGGATAACACGTCACATTGATACCTATCAATTTGCCATCGTCATTCACAACGTCGCCTACAGAAAGTTTGGCTTTGGTGCATTCCACACAAGGAAGTCAACAATGAAAGGATCGGGGATCTTTACTTATGGCTTGATATGACAATGATTGACTTTAGTGGTTTGGTTACTTTGAATTCGCATAATAGGTTGGTTAGGAGTATGTAATCTAACAACCTTACAAAAAAAACATAATGAGTAGTTAACCAATCGATTCCTAAAATCACATCAAAGGCAAGTATTTTCAAAGAGATAAGATCGATGTGTAACGTGAAAGTGTCGATTTGAATCAAACAAGATTTATAAATAAGTGGAGGTAATGAAGGTTTCTCCCAACCGAAGTTTAAACAGATATATCAAAGTCTAACTTCTCCGAGTTAACTTCAAACATTGAACAAAACTAGGTGAAATAAAAGAGTGAGTAGAACCCAGATTCAACACTAAGATAGATTTCGCAAGAGCTTATGATTAACTTACCCGTGATAATTTTATTCAAAGTTCCTCGTCACGAAAAAAAAAAAACGCTCTCTCTTAAACTACCGGCTTTGGCTTGTCTCGGGACATCCTTTGGCATCACTATCTCAAATGGACTTGACTTCACCATACGATAAAAATCGAGCTAGGTGACCTTCTCTTCGCAATTAAAACACGCTTTGATTGTTACAGACAGCTTTGACTCGATGTGTCCTCCCCGTCTGCATTTGAAATATACGATCGGTGGTCGCTCTTCTTCCTTTGAAACGGTGTCTTTGCCGACGCCTTCACGCCATTGTTAAACCTTCTTCTTGAAATGTCCATTCTTATTGTTTTTTGGCCATGATTACCACCAAGTGGTTACCATTCTTGGCATGTTGATTCCTCCATGCTTATTGTCACCGCTTGATGATCAAGTATCACCGGATTATCATTTTGTTTCGTCAGCTTCTTTTGGTCATTGACTCATTATCGCGCTTCCAATAATCGAGCCCTATTAACAACATCCTATACAAAACACGCTTATGAGAGATAAGATATTGACGATCTCGTGTTTCAAACCTCTTTGAAACATTCGCATCATTCTCTCCTCATTATCAACCAAATGGGACGCAAATCGGACAACTCGGTAAACTTGGCTTCAGATCGCGACACTTGGCCATGTTGTTTTGCTCCAACTTGATAAACTCCACCTCCTTCATGTGACGAATACTTTCGGAAAGTACTTGTCATTGAACAACTCTTGAACTTCTCCCAAGACATCTTGAAGTGGCCAGTCAAGTACGCTTTTATAGATTCCCACCAAGAATCCTTCTTCACGCAACATAAAGGTGGCAAGGGAACCTTTTGCTCCTCTGAGCATCCCAAGACATCAAATATCTTGGTGATTTGCTTTAACCACGCCTCTACCTTAAGTGGTTCTCGCTTTCCCAAAAACTCCTGTGGTCCCAGCCCTCAATTGCTTAATGGTGACCAACCGTGGGTTTCATTATTTCCTCCCGCATTATGAATGTGATTCTCTCTCGCCGGTGTTGCATGAATTCTAAAAACTCCTAAACGCATCATCGCTCATCATTTGGTCAAGGTTGTTATTTACATACGAGGATTATCGCCTTCCTATCGCACATTATCCTGATTAATGATTTGTGGAGACTCAACGGTCTCCTGTGCTCCATTGATGTTCTCAACATTCTCGGATGCCATTTTCAAACACTACCACAAAATAAGGGTTAATTAACATATCACATATTATCCCTATACTCTGACCGACCAATTAAATACCAAATAAACTTAGGTAGGTCATACTAGCGAAGGAATTCCCTGTCTCTCCCCTCCTAGTTCTTGTCTCACATCTCAGCCAGAGATCATATCCCTAAGCTTTGATACCAACTGTGATGCCCCAAAAATAGGTATACATCACCCATCTTGAGTCGCCAAATACATGGTACAAAATTCAAATATAAACTAATAATACAGCATTCGTGTAAAATACGACAAAACACATGCTATGAGTTTAAATACAAATATTGTCATCTAGACAATATCCACTCTCAATTAAGTCCTCATTACATTTATTGTCACACTATTTAATGTAATAGTGAGGACTACTAATACACCATCTCTGACCATCACTTTGTTCCCCGACTCGTCCCAAATACGCTTCTCATTTCCTCAAGAGAATAAAGGAAAGAAAGGGTGAGCTCAACTAGCCCAAGAAGAAATATTATGACTAAGATAATGCGTAATAAATTATCATTAGCCTTCAACAATGTTAAACCGATAAAATACAATACACATCAAGTTTAATTGCAAATGAATAAGCAATCCATTAAAAGAGTCAAGAGAGAATAAAATCTACTATCTTTTATGATTTAAAAGTTTTTCATCACTTTTATCACGAGACTCACCAATAAATAATCCACATCATTAAATCATCCCCGCACTACGTGCCAAGGATATTCTTTAAGATCACGACCACGAATTATCCATGCACTACGGGCCAAAGATAATCGTATTTTCATCAACGGTCCTGATCATGCCATAAAACAAATCATCTTTTCTCCCTTGGCCGAAGAGAATCCATATCCATAATCATACCAAAAACTATCCATCAATGCATTACGGGGCAATGAGGACTTTTACCACATCATTTGTAACATTACAGTCATGATTATACTGAATAATCCCTGGTCATAATCATACCAAGTCCATCTATGCACTACAGGCCACAGATGACTTTCAACATAATATAAACATGAGGATGATGACAATGATATAAGAATTCAATAAAATAAGTTCACGAATTAATTTATTCAGGAACCAATAACGTCCAAATTTTCAACATGATACTGCTTTGTAGAGTAAAATTTAAGAATGCTCAGAAGAATATTTCCATGAAAAGATATCGGATGAAGCGCAAATATCAAGGATATTCCACTAATTTCATGGAGTATAAAGTCAAAACTTTAACCAACCGAGTATAATAAAGAATGGAATAACAAAAGAAATCACCATGCATGCGGTAGATTGAATAGACATGTTATTCCAACAGTATAATAAATAACTTAACCAGTGTCGTGAAATTCACACCGGCTGTGATGTTCCAAATGTAATAATAAGGAATGGAATAACAATGTAAATCACCATGCATGCGGTGCTTGACATAGACGTAGTTTATTCCAATAGAATAATAAATAATCGTAACCAAGTCAAGTGAAATTCACACCGACGGTGATGTTCCAATGTAATAATAAAGATGTAAATAGGTCCTACAAAAGCATGCATGTGATATATTCAAGTATATTCCAATAGAATTATAAAGAATGCATTAATAATAAAATATTTTAACCAGTCCTAAAAACACATGCATGATATTCCAACATATAATAATAAAGATTTTAACCAGTCCTGTAAAACACACATGCATGTGATGTTCCAATGTAATAATAAAGATGTAATAATGTAAGAATGTCACCAAGTATAGGTAGCTCATGATACAAAAGTTATTCCAATGTAACAATAAAGAAATGGAATAATGTAAGTTCTCTTTTTGAATACAAAAGAATAATATCCCTTACAGTACAAAAAATAATATCCCTTACCGTAAAAGAAACTGGATTTAGGAAAAGAAAGGTAGCGATACTTTCTTTTTCTTTCTCTCTAAATTTTTCTCTCTTTGAGTTTCAAAGAATTCGTAAGAAAATAATGAAGGAATGAGCTTTTATTTATAGAAAAATAGAATGCATAAGAATTAACTCATGAAATGTATCCGTATTGATTTATTTTAATCTGACGGTCCATATTTAAAGAAAAATCTTTTAAATAAAATATAATATATTCTATTTTATATAAAAAGATTTTTACTATGCAAACATTATGCAAGCACTATGCAAACACTATGCAAGCACTATGCAAACACTATGCATAATAAAATAATATATATTCTATTTATAGAATAACTTTAATAAAGTATTCTATTTTATATAAAAAGATTTTACTATGCAAAACACTATGCATAATAGAATATAATATATTCTATTTATGTAATAACTTTAATAAAGTATTCTGCTTTATATAAAGTTTTTCTTCTCGCTTTTATTACGTTAATAATACTAATAAAACAAAACCGAGTGACTTATCACATAAGCATTAATAATCAATACCGTGCTACTACTATGCAACCACACGACATCGTATTTTTACTACCGAAAGTAGTTCAACAAAGATCAACGGTAAAACTTCCGCCGCTATTTTTATAAAATATATTTTTGTCGCTTTCAATCCGACAATAATTCTATTGTGGGATCCACCAATGATTTTACCGTCAGCATTTGGATATTTCCCCGAGAAAAAAAATATTCCCCAACCAATCTAATATAATATGACAACTTGCATACTTTGCAAAATTTATAAATACTACCCACAACTATAATATTATATCAAATCCAGACCATAATATTAAAAAAAATATTTCGAGAAAATTAAATCTTTATTTATAAAATCTGGGGTCTCACAATTTTCGTCTTGGAAATTCAAACACTTTAATTCATTCACGTGGTTCAAATACTATGATGTTCCGACATTTCTAGGTTATAGAACGACATACATCTTATTAACACATATAATAACAAATAATATTATTTTATTCACTATTTAATTCTTTCAAGTATTTTACAAAGGATCCGAATTTCTCGATCGTTACAGAATATCATCTTCGTTCAATATTCGTAGGAATATTATTTTCGTTCAACAGTCATATGGGGTATTATTTCTTCGTAAATGATATTATTTCTTTCAATATCATTATGCCAGAATATTGGTACGAATTTTATTATGGAATTTCTACCTTTTGGTGTTGGGGTTACTATTCACTCTAGTATTATTCACTTGGGTATTCAGGCCACTTTTCATGCCGGAGTACTATTCACGAGATACTATTCCCGAATTACTATTCACAAGGTACTATTTACGGGGTACTATTCACCAGAAAAATATATTTCTTTTCTGTCCAAATTATTTTTGGTACACGAATATTATTCTTGAATTTTACTCCACAAAGCAGTATCATGTTGACAATTTGGATATTTTTTAAACTCTGGATAAATTTAAAGTCTTTAATATTTATCCTTGATTTCGTTTGATTAATGCTTATATCATTGTCATCATCCTCATGCTTATATTGTGATGCAAGTCATCTTTGGCTTACGTGCATAGATGGACTGTTGATTATTGGTTTTATAGTTGTATATTTTTGGTTTACGTGAAAAGATAGACTGTTGATTATTGTTTTTATAGTTGTATATCTTTGGCTTACGTGCAAAGATGGACAGGTGTATGACATGATCATAACCATTGGTGATAATAACGAATATCCCTTGCCCGTAGTGCATGGATAATTCGATGATGTGATTGGCATGATCATGACCATTAGTTAACAGTTGAATGTCTTTGGCCGTAGTGCACTGACAAACAATTGATTGGTATGATCATGACCATTGGTTTTATAGTTGAATATCTTTGGCCCGTAGTGCAAAGGTAGGCAAGTGATTGGTATGATTATTGTTATTACATTTGAATATCTTTAGCCTTTGGGGGTAAGGATATTGAGTAAACGTTCCATTAAGCATTTGTGGCAAGGAGAAACTGTTGATTTACATGATTATAAATATGAATTGGGGATTTAACTATAATCTTTGGTGGTTTAGGTGAAGACATGTGATGATAGTTCTTTTTTCCTTGGGTATAACAAAGAACTGTTGATGATTATTACATGAATGAAATATTAATGATGGACTTTTAATCTAGAGGAGATAGTAGACATTATGTCCTACTTGACTCTTCTAATGGATTGCTTATTCTGCTGTAGTTGTTGATCTAAAACTTGTTGTCTATTATATTCTATCAGTTGTTATACTGTTGAAGGCTAAGGATAATTTATTTTGCATTATCTTAGTCATAATATTTCTTACTGGGCTAGTTGAGCTCACCCTTTGCTTTCATTGTTCTCTTGAAGAAATGAGAATATAAATTTGGGACTAGTCAGACTCGAAAGTGACGGTCCGTGATGATAGCATTAGTAGTCCTCACTATTTAGTGAAATAGTGTGATAATAAATGTATTGAGGACTCCATTTGAGTTTGAATACTGTCTAGAAGAAAATATTCTTACTAAAACTCTCAGCTTATGTTTTGTCATATTTTACACGACAATTGTATAATTAAGTTATATTTGTATTCTGTACCATGTATCCATGACTTTCGAATGGGTGATGTATACCTATTTTGGGGCGCCACAATTGGTATATCAAAGCTTAGGGATATGATCCCTAATTTGAGATGTGAGACAAGAACTAGGAGGGAGAGCGGGGAATTCCTTCGCTAGTATGACCTATCTAAAGTTAATTGTTATTTAATTAGTCAAAATTGTAATATAGGGATATTATAGGGTATGTTAATTAACCCTTATTTTGAAACTATATTCTAGAATGATATCTAAAATATAGGGGATGAGAAATTGGAAAATCATGATAGAGAGGAAATAACCGGGAAGGTACAATCCGAAAAGAAAGCAAGGTATTCTAATCTCTTGAACTACAGTGCACGTAAATTTCGAGGGCTAAATTTCATAAGGAGGGAGATTGTGAGATCCCTAATTTTATGAAATAAAAGTATTCAATTTTTCTATTTTGGTAAATAATTAGATTGATAAAAGGTTAAAGTTAAGTGTGACATGTGAAAATTTTTGCAAAGTAAGCAAGTGGTTATATAATATTCGATAGGTTCAGGAATATTCGCTTTAACAAGGAATATTCGTGACGACAGCCACAATCATCGATGGACCCCATAATGGAAGTATTATCGTAGTTAGAAAACGATAGAATTATCATTTTATAAAAATAACGGCGAAAAGTATTTACCGTTAAAACCGTTGAACTACCCGGTAGTAAAAGTACAATAATACGCGTGGTTGCATAAGAGTAGCACGATATTGATTATTGATGCTTACGTAAGAAGTCACTCAGTTATACTCAATTATTGCTACAGTAATTGCTTCATAATATCTCTCATATTATTGATTCAATTATTGTCTCAGTATCAATATTTTATATTATGAAATCAATAATTGAGACGATAATGTTATTCATATTATTATTTGCAATATTGATAATGTCTAGAAGTTCTGTCAAGGAGAGGTTCGGTCACCTAATTACGCGCCAATAAGGAGAAATCTTTATCGAAAAGCCCCCTCTTTCTTGGGAATGACCTGGTTGTTAAATATTGTGAGTTATAATATTAATGATGAATAAGTTCTTGTTTATTAAAGATGAAATTGATAGTTCCATTGTGTTGGAATTATTAGTGTTAGTGGAAATCGACATTTATTTCGATAATAATTGATGTCTGGAGGTTATATTGACTAATCGAGTAATTAACCGAATAAATGAGCAATTAATTGCTATTAATTCACATGCTTATAACTATGTGTTCACATGTGTGTACTTTTGATTCACATGATTTACTATTAGGGGAGTTGGTGCAAGATTGATAATACTTGCATGACTAAATTAAATATGGAGGTATAGATGAAGGTACTATACTGTATTTAGTTTTTTTACATGATTATACTATTAAGTCACGTTAATGAACTATTAATTCACATTATTTACTATTAGGGGAGGTGGTGCAAGTTTGATAATACTTGCAGGACTAAATTAAAAATGAAGAAAAAGAAGAAGGTATTATATTATAATATTTTGAGCCCCAAAACGTGCAATTATCGAAACTATATTTTCCTATAAATATAAGCTCATTCTTCTTTCATTCTCACCAATTCACTAAGTCTCACAAGAGCAATTATTATAGAGTGAAATTATAGAGAAAAAGAAGAAGAGAAGTCTGCTACCTCCCTATTCCAGTATCTAGTTTCTTCTAAGGTAAGGGGTATTATTTATTTCATATTCTGAAGAGATGTTATTTTCCGTATTTTTATGAATATTATATTGCTCAATATTAAGTAATGAATATCATCTTCGCTCAATATTAGATAGGAATATTATTTTCATTCAACAATCGATGTGGTATTATTTCTTCGTAAATGATATTATTTCTTTCAATATCATTATGTCGAAATATTGGTACGAATTTTATTGTGGAATTTCTACCTTTTTGTGTCTGGGGTTACTATTCACTCTAGTATTATTCACTTTAGTATTCGTGAACTTTTTGTGCCGTAATACTATTCATGAGTTACTATTCACGGGTTACTATTCACTCTAGTATTATTCACTCGGGTATTTGGGACACTTGTCTGTTTGGGTACTATTTACTGTACTATTCTCAAGTACTATTCATAGGGTACTATTCACTTGGTACTATTCACCAAAAAAATAAATTTCTTTTACTGTCAATTATTTTTTTGGCTACATGAATATTATTCTTGAATTTTACTCCACAAAGCGAAGATCATGTTGACAATTTGGATATTTTTTAAACTATGGATAAATTTAAAGTCTTTAATATTTATCCTTGATTTCGTTTGATTAATGCTTATATCATTGTCATCATCCTCATGCTTATATTGTGATGAAAGTCATCTTTGGCTTACGTGCATAGATGGACTGTTGATTATTGGTTTTACAAATTGTATATTTTTAGCTTACGTAAAAGATGAATCACGATTATTGGTTTTATAGTTGTATATATTTGGCTTACGTGCAAAGATGGATATGTGTATGACATAATCATAACCACTGGTGATAATAACGAATATCCTTGGCCCGTAGTACATGGATAATTCGATGATGTGATTGGCAGGATCATGATCATTAGTTAATAATTGAATGTCTTTAGCCGTAGTGCACTGACAGATAATTGATTGGTATGATCATGACCATTGGTTTTATAGTTGAATATCTTTGGTTTGTAGTGCAAAGGTAGGCAACTGATTGGTATGATCATTGTTATTACATTTGAATATCTTTAGCCTTTGGGGTAAGGATATTGAGTAAACGTTCCATTAAGAATTTGCGGAAAGGAGAAACTGTTGATTTACATGATTATAAATATGAATTGTGGATTTAACTATAATCTTTGGTGGTTTAGGTGAAGACAGGCGATGATTGTTCTTTTTATCTTGGGTATAAAAAATAACTGTTGATGAGTATTACATGAATGAAATATTAACGATGGACTTTTAATCTATAGGAGATAGTAGACATTATGTTCTACATGACTCTTCTAATGGATTATTTATTCCGCTGCAGTTGTTGATCTAAAACTTGTTGTCTATTATATTCTATCAGTTGTTATACTATTGAAGGTGAAGGGTATTTTATTCTACATTATCTTAGTCATAATATTTCTTACTGGGCTAGTTGAGCTCACCCTTTGCTTTCATTGTTCTCTTCAAGAAATGAGAATATAGTTGGGACTAGTCGGGGAACGGAGTGATGGTCCAGATGTTTGCATTAGTAGTTCTCACTATTTAGTGAAATAGTGTGATAATAAATGTATTGAGGACTCCATTTGAGTTTGAATACTGTGTAGAAGACAATATTCGTACTAAAACTCTCAGCTTATGTTTTGTCGTATTTTACATGACAGTTGTATAATTAAGTTGTATTTGTATTCTGTACCATGTATCTGGTGACTCAGAATGGGTGATGTATACCTGTTTTGGGGGCGTCACACAAAAGCTATTACATCTCTATCCCGAAATTGTACTTCACAAAAGTTGAGATTTACAAAAGTACTACCCTGTTATACAAAAGAGGGTTTTACGTCACTACACACATATTTATAACTCTAACATTCTAATAATGCATAACAACATCCTCGTGTTTCTCATTCGCAATTATCGCTATAGTATCCCGACTAATAGTATGACGGGTTTGTCCTGACTCATTGGAATAACAAGCAACTTTCCGCTTGAAATCCTTATGAGCACTCTCATGGATGTAAGACATCCGTGCTATCTTCAGGTCCTTCTCCCCAAGTTCTTTACGATGCTCATCGACCTCCTTCTGAAAATCGCTAGCCTTATTTATCATGAGCACCTTTTCATCATGCTCTGACTCAAAATTTGCTTCTACAGACTCCTTCGCTATATAAAGAGCACTAATCTCTTCGTTCTGATTCTGTATAACTACACTCAGTTGCATATTTTTGTCAAGCTCTGCCAGATATAATGATCTCATTACATCTGAAGGTGATGACTCTAGTGCAGGTACCACTGCTTCAACCTATGTTACCTCCATTCCTTCCTCCACATCATTTATCATACTAAGGTATGACGTTATATCCATATCTCCCTCGGAGTATTCTTACTCAGAAAAGTACTCATCTGTCTCCGACTCTAAAATTACTAATGGTACCTCCGCCACTGGCATAGGTACATGCTCTTCTCGGTTCACAAGCTCTTCGCTCACCGTGTGTATATCTCTATACATCAAGCTATCGATCGACATCTTACAATAACACATAACACGTTGATTAGTACATAACACACAATAGTATAAGCACAAATCACATTTAATTTATTTAGGGTTACTTTCCATCTTTTAAATCTATCGGTACTGAGTGTACTCAATACCTTATTAACTCATTCGACTTAAGTAAAGCTCGAGTTACTTCCTTCGGACTTTTCTTCCTTAACGAGGTTATAAGCCTAAGGTTCTTCCCCCCTTAAGTTTTATAACATAATGCTTTGATACCAACTTGTGACGCCCCCAAAATTGGGTCTCTTCCAACCTGACATATGGTGCTACACGGTGCTACAGTTCACACAAACATTAAATTGAAATGCCTCAAAAGAACGATTATGTCTTATATATATATATTCCAAAACAATACTACCATTCCCTAAGTTCTTTATAACCGTTACATTTGTTCTTGTCATAATATCAAATATTATCATTACAAACATATACTATTACATAGGTAATCTACAAGTTCGCCTTAGCCTTTCCTTTATCCTTGTTGAATCCTTCGGTCTGTTTGGTCTAAGTTGCATTCATATGGTTCAAGCAAGAGTGAGCATAACAAGCTCAGCAAGTACAACAATTTCATTTAAAAAACATGCTTGAAACATAAGAATCGTATATCTTCAATAACTGGATAATAGTTACAAAGTACTATCAATAATTCAAAATAGCATTTCTTTTCCTTCAAAATGTTTTACAATGACAATATTCAGCAAAACATCAATTCTGGTCCAAGACCATGAACGTTTCACAATTTCTTTGAAAAGGACAACCCGACACGAAGTCCGTAAGTCCGACGCATAGCTTACGAGCACTTCTTCTAGTGATCACCTATAGTACTCTATGTTGATCAACACTACATCCATTATATGTGTGTACGTTTAAGTTGTGGCAACCTCACGTTCCCATCAAATACTCGATGAAAATACATTTGTTTATTCATATTCAGGCTTACCTTGAATCCGTACCAAACAGTTGGCATAGGATAGCGTTAGCAATGCTATATTGAAAGACTTGTAAATAAATAAATCAATCTATCAAGATTAGTCTAGCCGAATTAAAACTGGCATCGACTCTTTCTTTAAAACCATACATGCATCTCATAACTTGAATCATTTGAAAACCTGGCTAACACGAAGGTTAGACAAGCGTTTAGAAAAGCTTGCCTTCAGCGTCTGCTACAGTATAATTACTTTTTCTTTTGAGTCTTTACGCTCTTTACAATGCATAACCACATAACATAATACATTAGGTCATGAATGAACATACATGGTTCCTAATGAATCTTACCCTTCTTCTCAATCTAATTATGTAGTACATTTTTTATTTATTGGTTTCGGCTTTCCGTCGTTCTTTTACATCGTTCTTACCAACTTATTTCCTTTCTATAACTTAATTGAAATTATTTCATTAATACAACTCGGTTCAAGTTAAACATCTTTCCTCACAGCTTATTAATGTTCTTACATTATTATATGAAACTTGATCGTCATAGGTTAAGTACATTTATTGCATACCATTCATGTTCATATTCGACTTATCTTCAACCTTTAGTGTATTACTTAAGGGTTACAATTATCTTAATGACGCTACATTAAGTTTAATTATGTATTGGTTCATTACTAACCAATTATCTTTATTTCCTTACTTGAAAGCTTTTATTACTGTGCATGATCTAGTGATGGTGCTGCGGCGCCAGCTTCTCCTCTTGGGCTCACACTGCGGCGCGGGATTTTGGTTCCTAGAATTTGGTCATCATTGACGGCCGCCATGCCTAGTGTATTCGTAGTCGTCGCACAAGCACCAGCTAATAGGGGCTATGGTCCGGTCTCATTAACATATGAACTTTCGCATTGAGTCGCCAGGCAATGACTGGACTGTGTGCATCGAATAATTTTGACAGATTTTTCATTGTGTTAGATTCTCGGGCTCGTAACTTTTTCGTTATGAGTCTGAATTGGCTCGTTCAAGAGCCTACGGTTCACAAATCACATACTCTACGTGGTGTTGCAAGAATTTTATCTATTTGACTTTGGTAACTAAAAAGTCACCTATTAGTCTATTTTTAATAAAAACGATAAACGTTCGTGAACGATCAACGCTCGTTTCTTCGTTCTAAGTCGGAATCCGGTAATTTTTGAGTTCGCAACTCTATAATGCCAAATAAGACTTGACTCCATCAAAAACCAACGTTTCTGAGTTCAAACACAAAATCTGACTTCCATTCTGAGAATTTCACGAATTCAACGATTATCGTCCAATCGTGTGCATTCCGGCAAAACTTCGTTACTTAAGATTTTTAAACTTTTTCAACTGGATTCATTCCATCATACTAACTTCTTAATATACATACTTCATTAACTTATTTACATGATAAGTTATTACTTGTTCTTTAAGAGTTTATAACTTATAAAAGTACAAATTACTTATGTTTCCATTTCTCATGACTTAGGATAGTTTATGACTTCTAACCATTATTCTTGCTTCTTGTTAACATACTAACTTCATTTGTGTAAACATGTTACAAGTTCATATACGTTCATTATAAGTTCATAACTTATTTATGTTTGAATTACTTATTCATGACTTATACTGACTTTATTAAGATTTAAGCCCTTTGATTCATCATTCCAACTCCTTCTTAGCATACATGTTCTATCACTACCCACTTCTCTAATAATGGAAGAGAAAGAAATCATGGTTTAAGATTACTTACTCTTGAATAAAACTTGTTTAATCTTTAATCTCCTTCTTGCTTCTTGAACTTCAAAGGCTAACTTTTTTCTAGCTTTTGTAGCTTTTTCTCTCTAACCAATAAGCTATAAGTTGTTGGTGTTTTGAACAAGGAACAAATGAGCTAGCAAGCTTTCTATTTATAGGAATCACAAAGTGAGGGTAGTTTAGACATTAAACCAATCCCACCTCCTTACTATTCCTAACTTAAGCACTAAGTTAACTTGCTAACCACAACACTTATCAATTACTTGCTCCTTACTCCCTTTGCTTAATCATTAAGTTAACTTTCTCCCCACAACACTTGGCCACTAAGTATACTTGGTCGTCACAACACTTAGCCACTAGATTTACTTTACTTGCTCATCACTTTGGATCATCCATGGGTTTAAACCATCAAATAACTCATTGGTTCTTACTTTGGGCTTTAGCTTAATTAACTTAGCTTAATCATTTGGGCTTGCATTAAATTACTTTGGGCTTCTCATTTCAAACACTTTGGCTTGCATATTAATTCTATTGAACTTTCATATTAAATCATATTGGACTTGTACATCTCACATAATCCACAAATCTATTCACAAATGGCTTAAAGCCTTATAACATATACTCTACGATAATTTCTTGTATTCTAACTTGTATACTTATTCATCATATACGATATACCATCATCATACATACATACATATAATACCTCGTATCATACTCAGATTCTCTACCTCGCATAATACTTACGTTATACATACGACCATTACCCTAACTTCTTAACGCTTGATTTTCCTAACGTTCTCAAATTAAGTCCGTAGGCGAAATATTACGTTTTCCATAACTTAAATATTATTAGATATTCCATCTCACCTTGATATTATATCGTTACGTATTTCTCGGAAGTTCAAAAAAAATTCCTGAGCAGAAATGTGTGAATAGTGTTTTTAAGAAAAAAATTCGAAAAACTTTTATTTTCGTCTTGGAAATACAAACACTTTAATTCTACCACGTAGCCAAAATACTGCGACGTTCTGATATATTTAGGTCATAGAACGACCTCTAATTATCTTGCTCCCATAAATAATCAATTAAATTTATTTAATCCACATAATAAAATAAAATATTAATTCTCCTAAAAAACCTATATTCTGAGGCGTTACATTTATCTTGTTCAACAATAAGTTATAAGTCAACATATATATTTATACTGAAAAATGTGTATCAACATGTGATTAAATACAATGATTATCTAAGTGGGGACACTTGTATAACCATATCTAGAAATTAACGAACAAAATATATATCTGAATTACAATATAGCACCATGTTGATAATCAATGACCGGATATAGCATATATAACAATAGGGTTAATAATTTGGTACAATAATAATAT
This sequence comes from Panax ginseng, assembly GCA_020205605.1. Lineage (NCBI taxonomy): Eukaryota > Viridiplantae > Streptophyta > Magnoliopsida > Apiales > Araliaceae > Panax > Panax ginseng. The sequence continues at coordinate 49,568,249 of CM035136.1, read as the reverse complement.
AATTCCGAAACTTTCTTACCCATGTCCATTGCATAAAAAAAATGCAAAGATAGGATACTTGCCTGATACGCTGCTTACAATTCGCAACTTAGTTTTATCTTTTATATAACCACCTATCAGTAATAAGATCATTTTACTGATTAGAATAACATATTTCAACACATAATAGTGCTTATTACAGTCAGCATATAACCTAATCACATTGTCACATATGTTTAACAACCATTGAATCACAAATAAACACATATCTAATCAAATTATCTAAGTCCAGATCAATTTCTGAAACATGTCGGTATACCGACGACTTTATCGGGTAATTATCGAGTCTAATACTCTATTCCGAAGTTCAATATTCATTTAGATAACTTAAATATTAGTCATATTATAAGACCCTGAATTTTACGAAATGAAAGTATTCAATTTTTCTATTTAGTAAATAGTTAAATTGATAAAAGTTTAAAGTTATGGGTGAAATTATTTTTTTCAAAATAGGCAAGTGGTTATAAAATATTCATTGTTGTCGGGGAATATTCATTTGGTCGCGGAATATTCTTGTTGTCGGGGAATATTCGTACGACGGCACAACCTTTTGTGGGTCCCATAACAGAATAACTGTCGGATGAAGAAAACGACAAATTTGAGTTTTTATAAATAACGACGTAATTGTTACCGTTAACACTGTTGGAATACCCGATGGGTAAAGTAAAGTAATGTCTGTTGTTGTTGCAAGAGTACACGAGATTGCACAATATTTTTGAATTATTGATTCTTACGTAAGAAGGCACTACTCAATAATTGTTACAGTAATTACTGTTCAATATTTTATTTTATTGATTCAATAATTGCTATGTTGATATTTTATATTATTGTTGTTTCAATAATTGTCACTGCATAGTATTTCCCATTATTAGATCAATAATTCATATTATTTGAATAATATTATTAGATAACATTATTGGCAATGTCTAAGGAAGTTCTGTCTAAGGAGAGGTTTGGTCACCTAATTGCGCGCTAGTAAGGAGAAATCCTTATTGTATAGCCCCCTCTTTCCTAGGAATGACCTGGTTACAAGTATTGTGATTCTGTAATATTATTTGTGAATAATTAATTATTGATTTATATGGTAAGGAAAATTTTTATTTATTTGGATATAAATAGAGGAAAATTTTTATTTATTTGGATATAATTAATTAGTGACAATTGTTGAAAATTGATATTTTATCTTTTCTGATAAAATAATTCATTTAAATATATTATTATATTTTAATAATATAATAATGATAATATTTTTACAATGAATGTGTGATGTATGAATAAATGAGGAAAAGTATTTTTGTTACAAAAAATGTTTAACACATGTTTTGTGTGTTGGTGGAACCCATTTCTTGACTGAAATTTGATTATAGCCTGCAAAATCGTCCGTATGTGGATTTCGGTCAATTTCTGTTTGGAATTTAGAAAAACTTTCTTCTACAAAGTTGTAGAGAATTCAATTTCCTATGAAATAGACATACATTTCGTATTTTTGTGTTAAAAGGGCTATTTATTATGAATGATTGAAGTTCAGAAATATTGAGTCTAAATTGATTTTGTTTAAAACATGTTTTTCTAGAAGGTGGGCCCCACAATTGTACTTTTGCATGTGGGAAATGCTGGAATCTTAATTCAAAAGAGGCGTATGAAATTTGTTATATAAATATATTATTTTATTAATTTTTCTGATTTGGTGTTCTAAGCAATTTTCTATAAATAGGGTGCTTAGGTAATAATTGAAAATCTCAACAGAAATTGAAGTTTTCTCTCTATTATCGAGCGTATTTTTGGGAGTATTTAGATATCTTGAGTGTTGCTATATGGTGCAAGTTCCTTCAAATAATTATATCCGATATTCCAATCGAAATATCGCTTTTTTTGAGGTATGGGATTTTAAGGGTTATTATGTTTTTTAAATTTCATAATTTTTCCGACCCTCAAAAATTCTGGAAAGATTTTAAATGATAATTTGATGAGTTTTCTTGATTGTGTCCAAAAATGACGATTTTTGGATGTATAGATTAGGAGTTATGAATTTTATGAGAAAAGACTATTTTAAAAGTAAACTCTTATAACTCCTTGTGGCTAACTCCAAAATTGGTAAACTTTTTATTAGGAGTACATGTATATAATGTATATACTCAGAAATTTGAATTTTTGGGCAAAAGTACATTTTATGATAAATATCTAAATATTCAAAGCGCTTTTGGCCATATGAAAATAGTAAATGAATTTTAAAAATTCAAAAAATATATGTTCAATATGAAACTATATTCGCTAAATCCCAGGAAAGAAAATTTTCTGGGACTGATTTGGTATTTCTCATAAAAATGGACTAGTTATGAGTAAATGAATTAAATATGTTATGTGAAGTAAAAAAAATTGGAAAATAGGATTTTATGGCTTGGGAATCCTATATAAGGTATATGCAGATTTTTGATGAGGGTTTTCGTTATCGTTGATTTATGAATCTTACTCTTGAAATTAAATGCAGTTGTTGATCATATTATTTTTATTATCATATATAATATTTTTATAATCCTGGTGATGAAATTTCTCTTTGACTTGAGTGTAAAGATGGGTAGATTATTGGTATGATCGTGACTATGGGTTCTCTTTGGCCAGTAGTGAAAGGATGAATTGTTGACTGGTATGATCATGACCATTGAATTTACAAGTGAATATCATTAGCTTAAGTGCAAAGGTGAATTGATCAACATGGTTATAATTATTATTTATATAAATTTTGAAATGATTATATATTTCTTTGGGATATTAATATCTTTGGCTCAGAGTGCAAAAATGCCATGTTGTTGAATATCTTTGGCATGTAGTGCATTGTTAAATATCTTAGATGAAATATGACATGTTGTTGAATATCTTTGGCCAATTGTAGTGCGATGAATGTTGACAAATATCTTTGGCCGTGGTGAAGATGAATTTATGAGAATGATTATGAATAGAACTGTGATTTGGTATAACCATGATCTTTGTTGTTTTAGGTAAAGACATGTGATGAAAATTATCTTCGCCTCCGATGAGAAGAGGAATTTAGAACTACAATTATGATTATGAGTTATATACGTGATTGTGATGTAAACCTGATGATTGATGTTACGGGATAAAACATTGTTGGTGGACTTTTAACATGGAGAAGATAATAAACTTTATGGTCTATTTGACTCTTCTAATGGATTGCTTGTTCAACTTTACAACTATGGTTGAAAAGTTTTATCATCTACTATATGTTCTAAATCTCTGATTTATTACTGATGAAGGCTATTGAAAATTTAATTATCTTTAGTCATAATATTCTTTACTGAGCTAGTTGTGCTCACCCTTTTGCTTCACAATTCCTTTCAGGTAATAAGAGTGTAGCTGGGTCGAGCGGGGGTAATAGGGGAATAGAACGGTGGTCTCTAGCTATGTAGGTTCTCCCTAAACAGTGTGTTGTATTTTATACATCATTTAGTAGTTATATTTGGTGAATCAAATAGGGTGAGGTGAAGCCAACGTTGGAAGGGTGTTTTGCCACTATCATACAAAATGCCTAATGACATGTGACTTCGTGTTATCATAAGACAAGGTTGTGCACATCCACTTGCTGAGTATATCTACGAGCACTACATATATAATCTTGGAGTTTGGTTGAAGTATAGTTCTCAATTAGAGACAGTGGAGATAATAATATGTCAAGAGAAGACTCACCATTGGAAAGAATATGATAGTAATCTTCTCATTTTTCTTTGGGGTCTATTGGGTCAACCAAGGTTAATTTCAGGGGCATATGATATCTATCATAACCTAGATTTACGGTCTCTCATGTAACGGAAGGTTTCTTGAGCACTTTCCAAAGATTTAAATTTCTAAAACAGTTATTGACTGTACCTTTATGTAAGGTGCCATTGTGACGTACTATCCAAGGTTGGGACATGAGCCACAGTTGATATATATTTGTATAAAAACTCACAACATATGTGTTGTTGTATTTTTCATGACAATTGTAGTTATAAAGTTGTAGTTATTTTCTGTACCATATTTTTGACGACTATAAATAGGTTGGTTGGATTTGACCTATTTTGGGGGCGTTACACATTATTTTTAATAACCTTATAATAATTTTTAAAACATTTATTATAATTTATCATGAATTTTCAAACATAAAATCATTATTAAATGATTTAGATATTAAACAATTATATTATCATTAATATTTAATTCATATTAAACTATTAATGAAACCATTATAAAATATTAAAGTTATTTATAATAACTTAAAATATTTTTAAAGTATTAATATTACCCTTAAATGATTTTTAAAACATTTAAAATCATTTTAAAAATTACCATTAATATTAAATTAATAATATATTATTTACCAAAATATTAAAAGTCATTAAGTATAACTTAAAATATTTTTAATTCATTTATATCCTTTTAAATGATTTTTAAATTAATAAAACCATTTAAAACCATTTATTTAATATAATTACTAAATAAATTTAATATCATTAATATTAAATTATTAATGAAATTATCCTTTAAATATTAAAAGTTATATTATATAACTTAAAATATCTTTAAACACTTTATTATCATTTAAATGATTTTATAATATTAAAATCATTTTTAAACTAAATTATTTAATATAATTATTAAATAACTTTAATATAATCAATAATAATTAATTAATAAAATTTACCTTTTAAATATTGAAAGTTATATTTTATAACTTAAAATATATTAAAAACCTTATTATTATTTAAAATGATTTTAATATAATAAAATCATTTTAAATTTTTTTATTTAATTAATTTATTAAATAACTTAATTATCATTAATATTAATTTATTAATGAATTTCATCACAAAATATTAAAAGTCATTAAAAATAACTTAAAATATTTTCTTATATCATTATATAATTTTAAATGATTTTTCAAATATTAAAATTATTTTTAAATAATTTATTTAATATAATAATTAAATAAATTTAATACCTTTAATATTTCAAAAATATTAAATATTTATGAAATATATTAAAAATAATTAAAAACTAATTTTCGGACTTTAAAAATAATTTTTACTAAATTTATTTGGTATTTTTAATAATAAAAATCTAATTTTCTATAATTATTTAATGAAAATATAATTTTATATTGAAATCGTTGAAAGATCACCTATAATGACAGATCTGTCATTATAGGTGTTCTTCGTGTTCTTCATGAAAACCTAGAACATTACAAGAACTCCATAATTAATTCTTCAACAAAGTGTTTCGACATGATGTCGATCGAATATGCAATCAAGATTACAAGATCCAACAACAAACATGATCAAAAAATGCATCAATGGAAAGATATAAGCCAATGAAAACATTGTCAGAGATGTTCTTCATTTTCTTGGTTACCCATAAATGAAGAACAGTTCGGATGGTCATATTTGGGCTTCGACTACTTGTTGTACAGGTGAGGTTTTAGTGATCAAAGACTTCTAGATTGTAGCCCACATGTAGAACTACAGATCTATTACAAAACATAACCATAACATCAAAACAATAGCAAGATATTGATCGGTCAAAGGCTGTCATAATATGTGTTATTCACGTTTCTGGAAATTCCAGAAAAATGCAATTGTGGTAAGTGGTGGCTTTGATTTGACCACTCACTACGCTCGATCACCGAGTCTTTAACGGATCTAAAGGTTAGGATTCAAAGTCCATTACATACTACAATCTATTTATAACAACAACATCAAAACTTCAATAATCGGACAGATCTTGGCCTTCAAACATCCTGTCAGACGCTAAAAACCCATTTCGGGTTACCCATAAATTGTTCTGGTCATGGTCGGTCAACGACCTTTGACCAACAATATCCTAAGAATCTAGAACAGATCTAAGTCTTATTTCAAGCCCAGATCCAAGAGCACATATCAGACTATAACTACCAACTTTCAAAACACAAAACACATTAAAGATCACAGAGATACAAGGCCTAACATTTGGTTGTCAGACATCAAAAACAAAATTTCCAGATTTTGCAAATCTTCAAATCCGAGCCTCTAGATGTTATGGATCTAACATCTAGCAACCCAGATCGTCATTATATACTATAACCAACATATTTTAACACTAAATCATAACATCTAACACATTGTTCAAGATCAGATTTTAAGCTAGGGTTTTATACCTTGTATAATCAATTTCTGATTCTGGCTACTGATGTTGTGTAAGGGTGTTAGTGGTGCTAGTCTTGGGACTGATATGCTAAGAAATTTCGTGGGTTTTTGTGAGAGAAGCTCAAGGATATGTGTTGTGCAAAAATAGGTTACCAAATGACATTTTCTCTATCCAATCAATATATATAAGTGTAAGATACATGTATTAGCTGAGATTTAGAGTTGATTGTTGTCAATTTTTAATCACATGGGGTTATTGGATTTGGTCACCAACTTCAACTAATGTCAAAACCTACTTGCTAGCTTCAATTATGCACAAAAGGGTATAATGGTTAATTAGGTTGAGATTTTTAATGGCACACTGGTCAATTAGCAAACCCTTAGGGTTTGACCCTCGTGTTTTAACCAACTAGTTTTTCTAAAAATAGAAAATTAGGGTTTGTTAATTAGATTTGGTTTCTAATTACCTTATACAGAACATTAGGATTTATACTAATTATAATTATCCTTGTTAATTCAAAGAATTAAAGTTTACAATTAGTAATTAGGTTTTATAATTATGAATTAGGGTTACTAAATCACAATTAGGTTTCTAGAAATCAATATATCTAAATGTTAATTAGGGTTGACCTAATTAATCATAAATCATATAACACATTTATATTATAGTCTTAAACTCACAATTGATTTTTAAATTAGGGTTTCCCACAGTAAAAGTAAGGTTTAACCAATTAAAATTAGGGTTTTAAAATACTGCACCATAATTGACCAACCATTATCAATACGTATATACCGTACATAGTTATAGCGCTGAAAAATCAAAATATAATTAATATTATATTATTATTCTCATTTCTTGATCAATATCTGAAATTAGGGTTTGGATTCCATATTTAACCTTAATAATTAAGGTAAAATAATTAACTTAATAATCTGTACTAAAATTCATATAATAAAATAATTATTATAATTATTCTAAAAATCATTTCATATATTATTTGTAAAACCCCAACTTTTTGAATAAAGATGAATTTTCTATAAATATTATTTTTGAATATTATGGAGTGAAATTGATATAATAGTTGTGGGTAATATTTATAAATTTTTGCAAAGTACGCAAGTTGTTATATAATATTCGATTGGTCGGGGTAATATTCATTTTAATAGGGAATATTCGTACAAAGGTGAAATCATTGGTGGACCCCACAACCAAATTATTATTTGGATTGAGAAAACGACAAAAATATTTTATTGAAAATAACGGCGGAAGTTTTACCATTAATACTATTGAACTACTCTCTAGTAGTAAAATACGAATGTCTGCGTGGTTGCATAGTAGCACACCAGTATTGATTATTGATACTTACGTGAGAGGTCATTCAGTTTTGTTCAATTATTGCTATAGTAATTGTTACATAGTATCTCACGTTATTTGATTCAATTATTGTCGATATTTTATATATTGTTAAAATTAATAATTGAGATGACAAAGTTATTAATATTATTATTTGCAATATTAACGATGTCTAGAAGTTCTGTCAAGGAGAGGTTTGGTCACCTAATTGCGCGCCAATAGGGAGAAATCCTTATTGGAAAGCCCCCTCTTTCCTGGGAACGACCTGATCGATTAATATTGTGAATTATAATAATGATGATAAATATTGTTGAATATTATGAGTTATAATTTTTATTGAAGATTATGTTGATTAAGAAAAAGAGTATTAATTGATAAGCAATAGATGTTTACTCTATTATTTTGCTAAATTAATATTTTTTCTATTAAATTTTGGAAGTGGGTGTATTATGTGATGAAAGGGGCAATCATCAATTTTCTTCCAAGTGGGTAATCTAGCAGGATGTAGCTTGTTGACAAAAATATCCAATTATGCTACTTTTTGATAACTTATGAGTGGAGAGATGTTTTCATTGGACCATTTCTTTATTGTTTTATTGGAATAACCTGTATACGCGGGCTACCCTATACTTGGTGACATTATTCTATTATTCTGTCTTTATCATTCTGTTGGAACATCCTGTCTGTGTGTTTTACACCGGACCTGGTTCCGTCTTTATTATTATTCCGTTGGAACATCTTGTCTGTGCTTTACGCCGGACCTGGTTCCGTCTTTATTATTCTGTCTTTATTATTTTGTTGGAATATCATGTCTGTGTGTTTTACACCGGACCTGGTTCCGTCTTTATTATTGTGTATTTATTATTCTGTTGAAATAACCTGTCTATGCGAAGTACCGCATGCATGGTGATTTCTTTTGTTATTCCATTCTTTATTATACTCAGTTGGTTAAAGTTTTGACTTCTATACTCCATGAAATTAGTAGAATATCCTTGATATTTGTGCTTCATCCAATATCTTTTCATGGAAATATTCTTCTGATCATTCTTGAATTTTACTCTACAAAGTAGTATCATGTTGACAATTTGGACATTATTAGTTCCTGGATAAATTAATTCTTGAACTTATTTTATTGAATTCTTATATCATTGTCATCATCTTCATATTTATATTTTTTGAAAGTCATTTATGGCCTGTAGTGCATAGATGGACTTGTTATGATTATAACCACGGATTATTCGGTGTAATCATGACCGTAATGTTACAAATGATGTGGTAAAAGTCCTCATTGGCCCGTAGTGCATTGATGGACAGTTGTTGGCATAATCATGACCATTAATGAATACACGAATGTCCTTGGCTGTAGTGCATGGATAATTTGTGGTCGTGATACTAAAGAATATCCTTGGTCGTAGTGTGTGGGTGATTCGATGATGTGGATTATTTATTAAGTTTGAGTCCCAAATGATAAAAGTCATGAAAACCTTTTAAATCATAAAAGATAGTAGATTTTATTCTCTACTTGAATCTTTTAATGGATTGCTTGTTCATTGCAGCTTAAACTTGATGTTGTTATATTTTATCGCTTAACACTCGTTGAAGGCTAACGATAATTTATTCTCGCATTATCTTAGTCATAATATTTCCCTCTTTGGCTAGTTGAGCTCACCCTTTACTTTTATTGTTCTCTTGAAATGAGAACATAGCAGGACTAGTCTGGGAACCTGGAGTGACTATCTGCAGGATAGCATTAGTAGTCCTCACTATTCTCGTGAAATAGTGTGTTAATAATTGTAATAAGGACTCCTTTTGAGTTTGTATAATCTCTAGTAGAGAATAATTGTATTCAAACTCACGAGCTATGTTTTGTCGTATTATACCACATATAGTTGTATTAGTAAGTTGTATTTAAATTTTGTACCATGTATCTGACGACCCAAGATGGGTGATGTATACCTAATTTTGGGGGCGTCACATTATTTAAATAATATATAATTATATTTTCATGGAAAATAATTAATAAAAACATTTATGCTATAAAATTAATTATTATAAGAATATAATTTATAATAATCAATAACTCTAAAATAAAATTATTTGTAAATATTCATGTAATAAATATATTTTTGTTTATTACATAATTACATATAATTTATATTGTACAAATCCTCATCTTTAAAATAATAATAATAAAAATATTTTATACGCAAAATTTCTGATTTAATTATATAGAAAATATCGGGTTGTTACATGCTTGTGGTCAGATCTTAAAGTGCTAGTGCAGGACTACAACATTCAATAACAAAAATATTCATAACATGCATACCAAAGGAGATCTAAGGGCCTAAAGTAGTTGTTGAGAAGTCGTTTTCTTCATTTCTGGTTTGCCCGTAAATGAAGAACAGCTCAAGCACGCATGTTTGGGGTTCCACAAATTGAAATCCAGATATTGTTTTTATGATATATAAGTCAAAGGTGTGTAGTCGGTATGTAAATGAAGAGATCTAGCATAAAACATCAACAAAACATCAACAGTAATAAACTTCAAATCTCCTAATAAACCATGTCAGAACACATGGCCATAGTCTTTCTTGGTTGCCCAGAAAACCGGATCCGTGATCATGCTACCTACTTTGATTAGCCACTAAATCTAGTGTATTTGATATATAGAGGTTATAAAAGCATGAATATAAAGTTAACATAACATACTACAACTTAGACTCGAGATCCATAACAGAACATCAAAGTACTGTCAGATCTAATGTTTAACAAATCTTGTCAGACGCTGCAAACAACTTTCTGGGTTACCCAGATTCCCTCTGGTCATGCCCGGTCAATGGGGTTTGACCAAGAATAACTTACGATCTAGACATGTAACCACAGTGGTTCCACTTTCCAGATTAAAGAACATATAACAACTTTAAAACATCAAAAATCAAAAACATGCATAGATCTACAACCACTGACATTCATTGTCAGACCACAAAATAAACTTTTTCCAGATTTTACAAAACTTCAAATCTGAGCCTCTAGATGATATGGATCTAACATCTAGTAACCCAGATCATCATTATACACTATATATAACATGTTTTAACAATAAATCTTAACATCTAACATGCAGATCAAGACTAGATTATAGCTAGGGTTTTATACCTTTAAATGAACAAAATCTTATTTTGTGATGTGTGTTAGTGGGGCTGGGTTTATGACTGATCTATCAAAAAAATCTGGAGGTGAGAGCTTGAGAGAGTTTAGATGGGTGTTGTGCACAAAATAACCTAACAAATGATCATTTCTCTCTCTCAAATCTATTTAAATAAGTGGTAGATGCATGAATTGGCTGAGCTAGAGGCTGATATATGTCAATTTAAGTCACATGGGGTTGTTGGATTTGGTCACCAACTTCACCTAATGTCAAAACCTACTTGCTAGCTTCAATTATGCACAAAAGGGGTATAATGGTAAATTAGCTTGAGATTTTAATGGCACATTGGTCAATTAGCAAAACCTTATGGTTTAACCCTAAGGTTTAGCATAAAATAAATTTCTAGGTTTTCATTTAGGGTTTAAAATAAAATAAAATTTTAGTTTCTAAAATATGCAATTAGGGTTTCCTTAATTTGATTAGGATTCTAAGTATACATGAACATTAGGGAATTATTTACTAATTATAATTATCCTTGTTAACTTCAATTAGGGTTTATAATTTTGGTAATTAGGGTTACCAAATCACAATTAGGGTTTATAATTCAAACATTAGGGTTTCTAGAAATCAATATATCTAAATATTAATTAGGGTTGACCTAATTAATCATAAAATCATATAACACATTTATATAATAGTCTTAAACTCACAATTGAGTTTCAAATTAGGATTTCCCACAATAAAACTAGGGTTTTCAAATACTGCACTATAATTGACCAATCATTGTCAATTCATACATACAGTACATATTTATAGCACTGTAAAAACAAAATATAATTAATATTATATAATTATTCTCATTCCTTGATCAAAATCCGAAGTTAGGGTTTAGATTCCATATCTGATTTATTTTTCCATATTTAACCTTAATAATTAAGGTAAAATAATTAACTTAATACTATGTACTAAAATTCATATCATAAAATAATTATTATAATTATTCTAAAAATCATTTCAAATATTATCTAAATAATATATAATTATATTTTCATGGAAAATAATTTATAAAAACATTTCGATATAAAATTAATTATTATAAGAATATAATTTATAATAATCAATAACTCTAAAATAAAATTATTTGTAAATATTCATGTATTAAATATATTTTTCTTTATCACATAAATACTTATGCTTTATCTTGTACAAATCCTCATCTTTAAAATATATAAAAAAAAATATATGCAAAATTTCCGATTTAATTATATAGAAAATATCTAGTTGTTACATTCACCTCCCTTATAAAGATTCCATCCTAATCATCACCGCTTTAAAACCTATACATACCAGGTACATACATAGCATACACAATCATTTCAATTAGATCTTGATCAACTTTGATCGAACTGATCTTTATAAATTGAGTGATTTCTCATTTCAAATACTTGCGAGCTTATATTTGGCTACTTTTTACTAGTGGGAACCGAGTGTTCATCCATTTAAATCTATTAAAGTCTTCTTTGGCAGTCCACTGTAAGCCTTCTTACATTACTTAAAGCCTTTTCCAAACTTCTTTGATAAATAGGTTTTATACCTACTTATTGTGTGCTAACTCACTAGAATTATGCTCACCTCAAGTAGTTTTTACTATGTTTTAGTTGTATTTTATGTTTATTTTGCAGTACTTGTATTTTGAACCCCTATGGCAAGGAAAGGCTTGGAAAATCAAGAAATGGCATGGAATGGCATTAGCATGGATTGACATGGTGGCATGAAGCTAGCAAAGGCATGGCAAGATGAACACGAGCAGATAAGGAACTAAAGCAGTGGAGGAATGCGATCTGAAAAAGAAGGGATGAAGAAAAACAACAATAAACAAGAAGCAACAACAATAAGACAAGAAGAAGATGAATGTAGTAGCGGCTACATACATCGCCTTGTAACTAAGCCTTACATCAAGGCTCTGCCTAAATAAATAAATCTGATTTCTTTGCACCATCGCATGGCAGCAAGCTCCATCAACAAATGGATTTGGCACGCCTGCACCATACATTCGGCAGACACTTCCATAGCTCGCCCGCGCCCATTTTACATTATAATCTCTCACGACCGCGCGAGTCTTCCACAGTCAGTATTGTTGACTTTTTTTAATTTGAAATTTGAGTGCATTTGGCTCAATTGAACGACATGGTTGGCATCAGAAGTGTTTTTGGGGAGTCTTTTATCAGTTTTATTATTATCATTAGGGTTCTTAAGTTTTAACTACTCTGGGGAGGTTTTGATCATTGAATATACATTGTTAACTCCTCTCTTCATCTATATTATTCAATAATTATTAGTTTTCATTGCTGGAGATTTTGGTACATTGGAACAAGCATTGGAACAGACTCTGCATCTGGGATTAACAGATTTGTTTATCATTTCTCTTACATCTTTTGTTTGCATTTATTTAATTCCATGTTTTGCTTCAATCCCATAATGGCTTTTGGTTCAGAAATGAACTAAAACTCCATAATGGGATTCTAATGGATTTTGATATGTAGTCTAAATTTATATATCTGATTATATTGTTGTATGTTTATCATTGGATTAACCATTATGATTGAGCTTAATGAATGAATGTTTGATCACTGTTCACATTGTGTGCTTATATGGATTTAAAAAATGAAATATGAGTATGGATTAAATCATAATGGCATATGTTCATGAGGTCGATTTATTAAGCTCGTGATTCGTGAATCGGATAGACATATACCGTTTCACCGTGTGTAGTCATGAAAAGAGCCTGTATTTTAATTCATTATTGCTGCAATTTCACATAGACATATAGTGATTTTGGTAATAGTGTCGCTTGCATAATTTCTATCAAATGTTGAGGTTATGTGATTTGGTCATAGTTCATTGAAAATGGTTATGTCCACTATTGTGCTTTTGACTAGTTTTCCATGATAAATATTTAAACATTACATGATGGTTGTAGTTTAGATGAAACATTAAATGAAATTAGAATCCCATTCTTTTCCAATTTAATTACATCATTTTACTAATTATAATTATTATTTCATGAATTAATTTAGAATTAAATATAATTGTGAGTTGATCGTTTAAGCATATAAAAATAGTGATTTAGTTGATGCAGGATAATTTAGATTTAACACCTTTCTCGGTGGATCGATATTTTTCTTACTCTGTACTACTTGTTGACCCATGTAAGCTTGAATGAGTTAGAGTCCTTTTTGTTAGACTAGAAAGGAGGCAACAAGTTTTTGGCGCCGTTGCCGGGGAGAGGCGTTTATTTTTAATTTTGTCGTCATCAACTAAAGCTAAATTTGTGTGACTTAGACAAAACTATTCTTATCTTATTTCTATTTTCATTTTTGTTTGTATTTCAGGTACTTGTATATATTTTTATGTTCATGCGATCATCTAATTCGAGTTGACATGATAACATCAACGATAGAGGTTAGAAATCGAAAGCACGTAGATATATACAAGCATATTTAGAGAATACAACATCCAAAAGATGGCGTGAGAAGAGCAAAGAGAAGAGCAACACAGGGCCTTGAGAGATTATTCAATGCTTAGAATAAAATGGGGTTGCGATCCAAGCATTGTGAGGCCAAATTATAACAAATGCAACAATTTTGAGATCAAATCGGGAACTATTCAAATGGTTCAAAATATGGTCTAGTTTGGGGGTGCTGCTACAGATGACCCGAACGAACATTTATTGAGCTTCATAGAGATATGTGACACCTTCAGGTACAATGTGGTGACAGAAGATGCAATCAGGCTCAGGTTGTTTCCATTTTCATTAAGGGACAAGGCTAGAAGTTGGCTCCACTCTTTGCCGTCATAATCGATTACAACATGGGAGGACCTAGCACAAAAGTTCTTAGTCAAATTTTTCCCAATGGCTAAGACTGCTAAAATGAGGACATCGATCTCTCAATTTGAACAACAGCAAGGTGAATCATTGTATGAAGCCTGGGAACGCTATAAGGAGATGCTAAGGAAATATCCACACCATGGTATGTCGAATTGGATGGTGATTAATACATTTTATAATGGATTGGGATGGCAGTCAAGGCCAATTGTAGATGCAGCTGCAGGAGGAGCTTTATGGGCAAAGAGCTATGAAGAGGCCTACAATCTTATTGAGACTATGGCAGTTAATGATTTCCAAAATCCTACAGTCAGAATGCCACATCCCATAGTTGCAGGAGTATTGGAGGTAGATGTTATCATACAAATTGTCACTCAAATGGCATAGCTATGACAAAGAAGATTGATTCGTTGGCGGATAATAAAGTGAAGATAGTTGCATTACTATATGAGATATATGCAGTGTCATACTCAACTGATCAATGTGCAATTAGTTCAGAATTTATACAGTATGTGAGAAACTATCAGAAAAATCAGAGTCAGTTCCAGAATGCATACACCTCCAACAACCGCAACCATCCAAATTTCAGTTGGTCAAATAATCAAAACAATCAACAAAGTCAGTTTTAACCACAACATCAATTTTAGGCACAACCATCTCATCAACAGTATGCACCGAAACCAGCCTACCCTCTAGGATTTCAATAGCAACAACAACATCATCCACCACCTGCACCTCGGCAAGAGAAGAAGTCAGAGATGGAGGAGATGATGATGAAGTATATGGCAAATACTGAGGTGATGATTAAAAGCCAAGCAGTGGCTATCGAAAATTTGGAAACTGAAATGGGTCAAATGGCTAGTGTGCTCAACAACAGACCACAAGGAACATTTCATAGTACAACAGAGATAAATCCAAGAAGGGAGGGTAAAGAACAATGTCAGGCTATCACTTTAAGGTCAGGGAAGCATACTGCAGAATTTTAGCGTGGCGCGCCCGTGCCACTTTTACATGAGGGAACCGCGCGGTGAGGAGAATTTTTCTAAGGAAATTTTGATTAAAGAAGGTTCTGAAAAAGGGGAAGTGAAGAAGAATAAAGAAGATTCATATGAGAAACTAGTGACCAAGATACCAGTTGTTCATCCTCCTGTTCTATATCCATGGAGATTACAGAAGCAAAGGGAAGACAAGTAGTTCAGTAAATTTTTGGAGGTGTTTAAAAAGCTACAGATTAACATACCTTTCGCTGAGGCATTGGAACAGATGCTTAGTTATGCAAAGTTTATGAAGGGTGTCTTTTCAAGGAAGAAAAGGTTAGAAGACTTTGAAACAATGTCCTTGATCCAAGAATGTAGTGCGATTGCTTTCAACACAAGTGATGTAACGACCCCAAAATTCATACAATTTAATTCTCGACTTTTGATCGTTAATAATTCATTCAATCTCTAATTTTACATCATTAAACGATAATACAACCATTGAAATTTGCGGAATAATTAAAATTTTCTATTACAAACTATCCTCGTTCCCAAAACCTTCAACCTTTACATCTAAATATCTCAGAATCATTTTAATACTACAATAGTTTACATTCGCAAAACAATATTACAATTCAACAGTAATACATTATTCGAAACATTAGACATGGTTTATAAGAATAACAACTTAGCTAGGATATTAAATCTTCATATATCACTTTTGATCCATAACAATCAAGTAGCACATAGCATTACCTTCAATTCTTGAATCAAAATGGTTATTTGCAAGAATGAGCTCGACAACTCAAAGAAAATCTAATAGTTTTCATGCATCACGTAGCACATAATAACATGCTCAACATACAAGAATAATCATAAACAAACATAGAATACATGTTATAGTTCACATAACAACTATAAAGATTGAGTTCCTTACTCAATCAACATTCATAGTTCAATCATCATAGTCATAGATTGACTTTTATATTTCATACTTTTGACATATATAATACATCATACACTAAAATTTTAAAGCGAGATCATCATCAAGTTCACATAGCAAAAAAAGGAATCGAAGACTTGCCTTTTACCTAGGCATTTTACCAACACGCTAATACTTGGCGTCCTTTGCACAACCTACTAATCAGTATGTGATATTGATAATAAATAAAATCAATACTCAATCTCATGGTCAAATTTATTCTAAGACCTTACTTTATCTTATTATCATTTATAATGTCTTTATAGACATCTAACTATTTTATATGCAACTCGATTTTATTTTCATTTTCATCACCACATGCTAGACTATCGCACTTGTAGTTTAATGTGCGTATATCACACCATTTTATTATACCATTTTGGTTTCAAAATGCATATTCAACACATTGTTTACATGTTTAATTTTCCTTCATAAATCAAAAATACCCTTTTCGATTTCTTTCCATTATTATTCTTGTATTATCATCTTTTCATACTTAGATATCCAATATTAGCCATTAGTTAGACACTTTGTATACCAAAGTTTAGAAAACACTATTACTCTTAGGCATTTTATCGAGCACGTTATGTGCACATTAACTTATCTCAACTCTTGATCTTAAATGGTTAATTATGTATAGAATATGATAACACATATCTATACTCATTACATATGTCAAAAATATTTTTAATCATCAAAATATATCATCACCCAAAATCTTAATTCAAACAGAATTATAAAACTCATCTTCACAATTTCTTTAACAAAACGTTGTTTTCATTTTTAACGTAACTCGTTCGTTACATGTCCGTTTTTGTTCCTTCTTATATAGAATTAACCCTTACTCGGTGTACTACATCCTCATCTAGGCCTTAAAGTCAGACCCTTATCCATCTAAACCAGATTCTGTAATTCATCAACTAGTCTAGAAAATTTCATTTTCTGGACATCCTTACTAAACAATTTATTTTGGACATGATCCGGTCCATAAAATGGCTCACTCTCGCGAGTCTAGCTAGTAAACTTCCATATCTACAACTTTTCAGTTTTACATTTATTCATATTCAAAACACATGAATTTATATGAATTTGTCAAAGTCAGAAACCGTAACAGTTTTGATTTTCTGGACATATTATTTTCCCTTCGCACCAGCCTTACTAAAACAGACATTGCAAGAAATCTAAAAAGAGTTTTCATGTGATTCCACTTTCAGAATATAGTTTACTTCCATATCTTCGATTTGATATAAAGCTCATTTTCTAACTCATTATATCCAAAGAGGTATGAATTTCACAAGATATGTCCACAATTACTAAAAACCTACGAATTTTGTTCTTCAAATTTTCTTTCCATTTCATTTTCTTTCTTGAATCCTCTTGTTTGATTCTTGATAATCCAAGATTAAACCAATACAAACAGATTAAGCATGATCTACTACCCTAGAACATAAATCTACCAAAAAAAATCAAGGATTAAATAAGAGTTTAGAAGTTACCTTCTTCTTGCTTCTTTTTTTTTTCTTCTTCTTCTTCTTCTTCTTCTAGCTCATCTCAATTCCTCTATTTCTCTCTATCTCTCTCAATTTCTCAATACAATTTCTACATAACAATTATCTACATTATGAAGAACATAAAAATATAATTAAAACAAGGAATTTAGATTATAACTTTATTAGTATGAATTTAAGAGAGATTGAAATGATGATGATGGGGCTTGTTTTGTCTTCTTAAAAGCTTTCCTTCTTCTTCTTTTTCTTCTTTTCTTTTCTCCTACAACTCTCTAACTCTCTTCTTTTTTTTGGTTTGTTTTCTAAAACTAACATACTAACTTGTAGTATATACATATAATATACAATACTAGATATATAATATATGTAACTCCTAGTAATTATTAGATATACTAATTAGTAGTTAATACATAGGTTACACCAATTTGAACTTGAAAAGCCTAAGACCATGTTTGGCAAATACTCATTATTTTAATTAATCAATAGCTTAACATCAATCAATCTCATCAAATTGTCACATAATTATATTTACTTGTTAATTATAATTTCGTGTAACAATAATCACATAACTCATCTAATTTAATTATCTCAATTAAATTAGAACTATAACATAAAATTATTATATTAATTAAATTAAATACTAAATATTCATTTAATTAATCTACTACACTTAATTACATTACTCTATAATCAAAACCAAATTTATTTATTTAACTCAATAAATAATACAATTAAATATTTATATATATTAAAATTAATATATAACATTCTCTTCACATCAATTCACATATTCTACAATATAAGACATACACATACTCACACCCAACATATCTCATAAATAATACTTTTATTTATAAAATTCTCATTTATAAATTCTAAAAATGCAGGATGTCACAAGTTACCTCCAAAATTTGAATGACCCGAGGCGACTTCACGATACCTTGTGTAAGACCCCAACTTTTGAATAAAGATTAAATTTTCTCAAATATATTTTTGAATATTATGGTGTGGATTTGATATAATGTTATAGTTGTGGGTAATATTTACAAATTTTGCAAAGTACGCAAGTTGTTATATAATATTCGATTGGTCGGGGAATATTCGTTTTAACAGGGAATATTCATACAATGACACAATCATTGGTGGACCCCCCACAACGGAATTATTGTCGGATTGAGAAAATGACAAAAAAACTTTATAAAAATAACGGCGGAAGTTTTACCGTTAACTATTGAACTACCCTTGTAGTAAAAATACTGATGTCGTGTGGTTGCATAGTAGCACACGGTATTGATTATTGATGTTTACGTGAGAAGTCACTCAGTTATACTCAATTATTGCTACAATAATTGCTGCATCATATCTCTCATATTATTGATTCGATTATTATCATAATATCATCTGCATAATATGTTATTTTATTAAATCAATAATTGAGACGACAAAGTTATTCATATTATTAAATTGCAATATTTATAATGTCTAGAAGTTACATCAAGGAGAGGTTTGGTCACCTAATTGCTGCGCGATAGGGAGAAAAATTTATTGAAAGCCCCTCTTTCTCGGGAACGACTGGTTGATAAATATTTTTGAGTTATAATATTAATTATGAATGTTATTAAAATTGAAGTTATGTTCTGAGTTGAATTTGGAGACGCTTACGTGATATTTGAGTCCTAACGATGAAATTAGTAAAATAGTCTATAAACACAAAATTTTCCGAATTCACTATTTGGTCAAAAAATCAACAGTTGACTTTTTGGGAAAAAATCAAACTTTGAAATTTCAAAATTTATATTTTTGATAAAATCGAATTTCCAGAATTCCAATTTGTGTTGGAATTATTTGTGTTAGTGAAAATCGAAAATTATTTCGATAATAATTGATGTCTGGAGGTTATATTGACCAATCGAATTATTTAACTTGGGATAAATGAGCAATTGATTGCTATTATTTCACATGATTATAACTATTTATTCACATGTGTATACTATTGTTTCACATTCTTGTTACTATTAGGGGAGTTGGTGCAAGATTGATAATACTTGCATGACTAAGTTAAAAATGGAGGTATAGATGGAGGTACTATCACGTAATTCAGATTTTCACATGTCTAGAACTATTGATTCACACAATTTACTATTGAATCACATTATTTACTATTAGGGAGGTGGTGCAAGTTTGATAATACTTCCATGACTAAATTAAAAATAAAGGAAAAGTTGGAGGTATTGTCTTTGAAATTTTTCGAGCCCCCAAACGTGCAATTATCGAAACTATATTTTTCTATAAATAGAAGCTCATTCTTCCTTCATTTCTCACCAATTCACAAAAGCTTTAGAGAGCGATTATTATAGAGAGAAATTATAGAAAGAAGAAGAGAACTCTGCTTATTCCATTCTTTATCCAGTTTTCTAAAGGTAATATTATTTCTTTCTTATCTATGAAGAGAACTTCATTATTCCATTCTTTATTATTCTGTGGAATAACTTTTAATTACCCTTACTTGGTGAAATTCTTCCATTGTTCCATTCTTTATCATTCATTTGGAACATCATGTATATGCGTTCTCTGGGACTGACCGTTTCCTTTTTTATTATTCTGTTGGAATATCACATCTGCATGCGTTTTCTACCGGACTTGATTCCATCTTTATTATTATGTTGAAATATCCTATGCATGCGTTCTCACGGACTTCGATTCCGTCTTTATTACTCTGTTGGAATATCTCATATGCGTTTTTACTGACGGAATTGATTACGTTTATTTATTATTCTCGTTGGAATAACTCTTCCTCTGCTGATCTATCGCATGCACGGTGATTTCTTTTGTTATTCCATTCCTTATTATACTCAGGTTGGTTAAAGTTTTGACTTCTATACTCCATGAAATTAGTGGAATATCCTTGATATTTGTGCTTCATCCAAATATCTTTTCATGAAAATATTCTTCCGAGCATTCTTGAATTTTACTCTACAAAGCGTTATCATGTTGACAATTTGGGCGTTATTAGTTCCTGGATAAAATAATTCTTGAACTTGTTTTATTGAATTCTTATATCATTGTCATCATCCTCATGTTTATATTTTGTTGAAAGTCATCTGTGGCCTATAGTACATAGATGGACTTGGTATGATTATGACCAGGGATTATTCGGTGTAATCATGACCGTAATGTTACAAATGATGTGGTAATAGTCCTCATTGGCCCGTAGTGCATTGATGGACAGTTTTTGGCATGATCATGACCATTATTGAATACACAAATATTCTTGGCCCGTAGTGCATGGATAATTGTGGTCGTGATACTAAAGAATATCCTTGCCCGTAGTGCAGGGGTGATTCGATGATGTGGATTATTTATTAAGCTGAGTCCCAGCGATAAAAGTGATGAAAAACCTTCTAAATCATAAAAGATAGTAGATTTTATTCTCTACATGACTCTTTTAATAGATTGCTTGTTCCATTGCTGATTAAACTTGATGGTTGTTATATTGTATCGGTTTAACACTTGTTGAGGCTAACGATAATATATTCTCGCATTATCTTAGTCATAAAATTTCCCTCTTGGGCTAGTTGAGCTCACCCTTTTACTTTTATTGTTCTCTTTAGGAAATGAGAATGTAGCAGGGACTAGTCAGGGAACAGAGTGACGGACGGATGATAGCATTATTAGTCCTCACTATTCAAAGAAATAGTGGAAAATAAATATAATAATATTGAATTTGAGTTTGAATATTGTCTAGAGCGACAATATTTGTATTAAAACTTCATGACTTATGTTTTGTCGTCGTACTTTACACGACGGTTGTATAATTAAGTTGTATTTGTATTACTATACCATGTATTTAACGACTCGAGAATAGGTGATGTATACCTATTTTGGGGCGTCACAGGTTGGTATCAAAGCTTAGGATATGATCCTGGCTAAGATGTGAGACTAGAACTAGGAGGGGAGAGACTGGGAATTTCTTCGCTACTATGACCTACCTAAGTTTATTTGGTATTTAATTGGTCAGTCAAAGTGTAGGGATAATATGTTTCATGTTAATTAACCCTTGTTTTATGGCAGTATTGAAAATGGCATCCGAGAAAGTTGAGAACATCAATGGAGCACAGAGACCGCTTGAGTCTCCACGATCAATAACCGTGAGATAATGTGCATCAGGAAGGCGACAATCCTCATGCAAACAACAACACTAACAAAATGATGAACGATGGAATGTTCCGAGGCTTCATGTAATTCATGCAACATCAGGCGAGAGTGGATCCTATACAAATTGCAGGTGGAAACACTAGCAACTCTCGGACGGTCACCGCTAAACAGTTTAAGGAGTTGGGACCACCGGAGTTTATTGGAGAGCCAAAACCACTTAAGGCGAAAGCATGGATAAAACAGATAACCAAGATATTTGATGTCTTGGGATGCTCCGAGGAACAAAAGGTTCCCTTCTCCACCTTTATGTTGTGTGAAGAGGTAGATTACTGGTGGGAATCTATAAAACGTACCCAGCCTGACGCACTCAAGATGTCTTGGGAGAAGTTCCAAGAGCTGTTCAACGACAAATACTTTCCCGAAAGTATTCGTCACATGAAGGAGGTGGAGTTTATCAAGTTGGAACAAAACAATATGTCCGTGTCGCAATACGAGGCTAAATTTGCGGAGTTATCCCGGTTTTCATCCTATTTGGTTGATAATGAGGAGCGAATGCCCCAAATGTTTTTAAGAGGTTTGAAACCAGAGATACGAAAATATCTTATTTCTCATAAACTGTGTTTGTATTCAGATGTTGTAAATAGGGCTCAGTTGTTGGAGTGCGATAATGAGTCAACGCAACCAAGAGAAAGCAACCGGCATAATGAAAATACCAGTGGTAACAGTCATCGAAGCGGTGACAACAAACGTGGAGGAATCAACATGCCGTAAATGGTAACCACTTGATGGGTAATCATAGCCAAGACAATAAAAATGGACATTTCAAGAAAAGGAGATTCAACAATGATGGAAAGACATCAGCACCAATACCCGTTGTTAAGGAAAGAGAACGACCACCTATCATATGCTTCAAATGCGAAGGGGAGGGACACATCAGTCCAAACTGTGCGATGCCTTCCAAAGCATGTTATAATTGTGGAAGAGAAGGTCACTTAGCTCGATTTTGTCGTTCACCAAAGACAAATTTAGCTAGGATGGAGGCACCAAAGGCCGTCCCAGAAAAGTCAAAGCCGGTAGTGCAAGGGAGAGTGTTTGTTGTGACCTCCCATAAAGCAAGGAACCCGAATGAGGTTATCACGGGTAAGCTTATCATAAACTCTAGTGAAGTCTATACCTTGTTTGATACTGGTTCTACCAATTCTTTTATTTCTCCTACTTGCGCTCAACGTTTAAATTTGACTCCAGAGAAATTAGACTTTGACTTATCTGTTGAAACTCCATTAGGAGAAACCTTCATTACATCCACTGTTTATAAGTCTTATTTGATTCAAATCGGTAACCGCACGTTACCTGTCGATCTTATATCCTTAAAAATACTTGCATTTGACGTGATTCTAGGGATTGATTGGTTAACTACTCATCATGCTAAAATTGATTGTTTTCGTAAGGTTGTTAGCTTTCATATTCCTAATAAACCTATTATACGAATTCAAGCGACCAAACCATTAAAATCAATCACGGTCATCTCAAGCCATAAAGCTATTTGTTTATTGAAAAATGGATGTCAAGCTTTCTTAGCTCATGTCACGGATTTAAACAAAAATACGTCAGGTTTGAAGGATATTTCTATTGTTAATAAATTTCCTGACGTATTCCCTGAAGAACTTCACAGCCTACCCCGGCGTGAAGTTAAATTTTGTATCGACCTTGAACCCGATACAAAACCCATTTCCAAAGCCCATATCGAATGGCTCTATTGAACTTCGTGGAGTTAAAGGCCCAATTGCGGAATTGTTAGACATTGGTTTCATTCGTCCTAAATCGTCTCCTTGGGGTGCTACTGTTCTATTCGTGAAGAAGAAAGATGGGAGTATGCGACTTTGTATTGATTATCGGGAGTTGGATCATGTCACCATCAAAAATAGGTACCCATTGCTACGTATTGATGACTTGTTTGATCAGTTACAAGGAGCACAATTTTTTTCAAAAATCGATCTTCGTTCTGGATATCATTAGCTGAAGGTTAAAACTGAGGATATTCCAAAGACTGCCTTCGAACTCCTGATGCGCAGCATTATGAATTCTTAGTCATGTCTTTTGGATTGACTAATGCTCCTGCTGCCTTCATGGATATGATGAACCGAGTATTCAAGGAATATTTGGATCACTTTGTGGTCGTCTTTATTGATGACATCCTTATTTATTCCAAAATCCATGAAGATCATGAGCAACACTTGAGGCTGATACTCCAAAAGCTTCGTGAATATAAGCTTTATGCCAAGTTAAATAAATGCGAGTTCTGACTTGAGGAAGTAGCATTCCTTGGGCACGTAGTATCAAGTCATGGAATATCCGTTGACCCGGCAAAGATTGAAGCTATTCAAAGCTGGGAGCAACCCAAATTAGTGACCAAAGTACGTAGCTTTCTCGGTTTAGCTGGTTATTATCGAAGATTCGTGGAAGGATTTTCTCGAATCTCTACTCCATTAACTCAACTGACTCGGAAAGATACAAAGTTTGGTTGGAGCGAGGATTGTGAGAAGAGTTTTCAAGAACTCAAAAGGAGACTCATTTCAACACCTGTTCTGACAATACCATCTAGTTCGGAGGATTTGTCATCTACTGATGATGCTTGCAAAAGGGTTAGGATGTGTTCTCATGCAACATGGGAAAGTCATCGCTTATGCCTCAAGACAACTCAAAGAATATGAGAGGAATTATCCTACTCATGATCTAGAGTTAGCGGTTTGTTGTCTTCGCACTAAAGATTTGGAGGCATTACTTGTATAGGGAGAAAGTGGAGATCTTTACGGATCATAAAAGCCTCAAATATTTCTTCACTCAAAAGGAACTCAACATATGACAACGACGTTGGCTTGAACTATTGAAAGATTATGATCATACTATCCAATACCATCCTGGAAAAAACGAACGTGGTAGCTGACGCATTGAGTAGAAGATCATATGCGGGTACGAGTGAAATATTGTCAATGCAAAGGCCCATTTTGTATGACTTGCAAAGGATGGAGATAGAGATAAAGACTCTAGGGACCCATGTGATGATGGCAAATATACTAGTAGAACCGACTTTAATTGATAAAATTAAAGCTGCTCAAATTACTGATCCGGAGCTGATGCGTATGAGGAAGAAAGTGCAAGAAGGTGCGATGCCGGAAGCAAGAATTGATGAAGAAGGAATACTTCGAGTCAACTCCAGACTTTGTGTTCCTAACGACCCTGATTTAAAGTATAAAATCATGATGGAGGCGCACAACACACCGTTTGCAATCCATCTTGGGAGTACCAAAATGTATCATGATCTTCGACATACATTTTGGTGGGGCAATATGAAGAGAGAGATAACGCTGTTTATCTCAAGGTGTCTAACGTGTCAACGAGTCAAGGCGGAACATCAAGTACCAAAAGGTCCATTGCAACCACTTGAAATTCCAGAATGGAAGTGGGAGCACATTACCATGGATTTCGTTACTGGTCTTCCCAAAGTTTCTCAAGGCATAGATGCGATTTGGGTCATTGTTGATAGATTGACCAAGTCTGCTCATTTCTTACCGATACAAGAAATTTTTACACTTGAACGTCTTGCTCATATGTACATAAACGAGATTATAAGACTGCATGGTATGCCAGTATCCATAGTTTCTGATCGAGACCCAAGATTCACTTCACGATTTTGGGTTAATTTGCGAGAAAGCTATGAGCGCAGTTCTGATTTAGCTTCGGCATATCATCCTCGGACGGACGAGCGATGGAGAGGACGATTCAAACTCTTGAAGATCTATTAAGACTTTGTGTCCTTGACTTCAAGGGAAGTTGGGACAAGTTCTTACCATTGGTGGAGTTTTCCTACAACAACAGTTATCAAGCAAGTATTGGCATGGCTCCATTTGAAGCGTTGTATGGAAGAAAGTGTCATTCTCTAGTATGCTGGGATGAGGTGGGTGAAGCAACGTTGTTGGGACCGGAGTTGGTACGTATGACTACGAAAAAGATTCAAATGATTCGACAATATATAAAAACCTCACAAGATCGACAAAAGAGTTATCTTTGATCTTCATCGAAAAGGGCGTAGAATTGATATTGGAGATCATGTGTTGTTACATGTTGCTCCATGGAAAGGAGTTACAAGATTTGGAGAGAGAGAGAAAGCTCAATCCTCGATTCATTGGCCCATTTTAATCCTCGATCAAGTAGGAGCTGTGGCTATAGACTTGCGTTACACGCTAAGTATGTCTCGTGTTCATAATGTTTTTCAATATCCATGTTACGTAAATATGTGAAAGACCCGAACCACATTATTGAGTTAGAACCGGACGAAATAGAGGAAGATTTAACGTATGAAGAGGTTCCTGTTAGAATCTTGGATAAGAAGGAACATATTCTACGCTCCAAGGTTATACCTCAAGTCAAAGTTTTGTGGAGAAACCACGATGTTGAGGAAATGACCTGGGAGTTAGAATCTGAAAAGAAATCAAAATATCTTCACCTCTTTGACATACCAGGTACGCACCCTAATTTCGAGGACGAAATTTCATAAGAAGGGGAGGTTGTAAGACCCCAACTTTTTGCATAAAGATTAAATTTTCTCGAAATATATTTTTTAATATTATGGTGTGGATTTGATGTAAGACCCCGAATTTTATGAAATAAAAGTATTCCATTTTTCTTGTAATTACTATTCAGTAAATGGTTAAATTGATAAAAGTTTAAAGTTAAGGGTGATATATGTAAATTTTTCAAAATAAGCAAGTGGTTATTTCTATCGGGAATATTAGTTTGGTGGTGTGGAATATTCTTTACGTCGAGGAATATTAAATGCGGCAAGTAGCGACCATTTGTGGGCCCATAATGAATAAGCGTCGGATGAAGAAAAACGACAAAAGGAGTTTTTAAATAACGCGTAGTTGTTACCGTTAATACTATTGGAATACCCGGTGGTTAAAATACGATACTGGCGTTGTTGCACGCGATAGCTTTGCAGTATTGCACCAATTATTGATTCTTACGTGAAAGGCACTACTCAATAATTGTTACATTAATTCTTATTCTCAGATTTTATTGATTCAATAATTGTTGCGTTTATATTTTATATTCTTTATTGTTTTAATCATTGTCACTACGATATTTTCCATTATCGAAGCAATAATTTATATTATCTGAATAATATTATTAGATAACATTATTTACAATGTCTAGAAAGTTCTGTCTAAGGAGAGGTTTGGTCACCTAATTGCGCGCCAGAAAGGAGAAATCCTTATTGGAAAGCCCCCTTTTTCTTGGGAACTGCCTGGTTGTCATTATTGTGATTCTATAATATTATTTGTGAATAATTAATTATTGATTTATATGATAAGGAAAATATTCATTTTATGTGGATATAGATGGAGAAAAAATTTTAAAGTAACAATTGTTGAAAATTGATATTTTATCTTTTCTGATAAAATAATATTTTATTATATTATTATAATATTATAATGGTGATATTTTTACAATGAATGTGGGATATATGAGTATATGAGGAGGAAGAGTATTTTTGTTGCAAAAGTTGTTTAAAACATGTTAAACATGTTGGTGGACCCATTTCTTGACTGAAATTTGATTATAGCCTGTAAAATCGCCCGTTTGTGGATTTCGATCAATTTTTGTTTGGAATTTGGAAAAACTTTCTTCTGTAAAGTTGTAGATAATGAAATTTCCTATAAGAAGAAGCGAGATTCGAATTTTCTGATAAAAGGGCTATTTATTATGAATTATTGAAGTTCCGGATTAATTTATTATTATTATTTTTAGAGTTTTAAGTGACTTTTGCATGAAAAACGTTTTTGTTACATTATTTGAGTGGGTGGCTGATCTCTTGATTTAATTAGTGTGCGTAGTAGGTTTTAGAAAAATAATAATATTATTCATTAAATTTTCTTCTTTGGTGTTCTAAGCATTTTCCTATAAATAGGGTGCTTAGGTTAGAATTGAAAATCACACCAAAAACTGAAGTTTTCTCTCTATTTCTCTCTCTATATTATCGAATGTATTCTTGTGAGTATTTTGATATCTTGAGTATTGCTATACGGTGCAAGTTCGTTCAGCGTTATTCCAGTCAGAAGTACTGCTCTTTTGAGGTAAGGGATAGTAAGGGATTGAAAGGATGTTATTTTCTTCGTAAGTGATATAATTTCTTCAATATCATTATGTTGAAATATAGGTTTGAACTTTTTATCAAATTTGGAACTTTTTCATGTCGGGGTTACTATTCATTAGTTACTATTCATGAGTTACTATTCACGAGTTACTATTCACGATTTACTATTCACGAGTTACTATTCATGAGTTACTAGTTTGAAACTATTTACAACTTTATCATAAGAGTTAAAGTAGTCCTCTTGTAGTATTAGTAACTCTTTAAGGTACTAACAACTTAAATACTAGCGTATTAGAGAAATTACTAGTGTCTTTCATGTTTCGGGGTAATCACAACTTGCTTGGAAAACTTATAGTTCTCATAATACTTTGTAGTTTTATTTTTGTATACTAAAGTATTAAATATTCTTGTTTTTCTTTCATAATGCCAAAACAATCCTTTCATCGTTTATTTACGTCGGCAGTCAAGCTTGGCTTGGCCCCATGAGGCTTGGCTAAGCTTGGCCTGGCCACAATTTGCCTCGCGGCCCTAAACCTAGCCTAATAATTCATATTTCTCTGATTATTGCTGCAAACAACGCAACAAGTGTACAAGACTACTAATTGCCTTTGGTTCATAATGAGCATTCAAACTTAAATTGATAACTCGAGCCTGTTCTGCAAATGATATAAATGTTGATGTTTATGGTGAGTTCCATCTAGGCATACCAATTAGAACTACCCATATGGCTAAGCAACTAGCTAAGGCCATGTGAGACATCACCATTTCACTGAAAACATTGAACCATGAAATAGTAAAATTTTTGAGTAATAATTTGCAATTGGGCATTAAAGCAGGTGCATAATAGTCCATCCTAGCAGAAACCAGAATAGTCGGGACTAACACCTGATATAAAACCCCAAACTATCAAATCGTTAACTGAGTTCTTCAATTTTTTGCAATTATTAAGATAAAAATGTCTAATTGACATCTATTTAACCAAGTCCGTTAATGAAGGAGAATAATTGGCAATGTTTTTCTCTACAAAAGAGTAATAACCGACAAAAGGATATGAATGAAGGAGAGAACTGATAAATGCCTTCATTTGTAAAAATATTGTTTACTTTTTAAGATTACAGTAAAATGAATGAACACAGTGGGCGAGGAGTACCTAATAAAAAAAGGGAGAGGAGTACCTCCGATAGTGGGCGAGGCAGTGGGTGAGGCGGTGGCGGCTGGTGGCGTCGGGTGGCTTTAGGCCTCTTTTTTCTCCTTTTATCTCCCCCTTTCTCCCTCTTCTCTCTATTATGCTCCCTCTTTTTTTTCCTCTGCCTCTGTGTCGAGCGAGATACTGAAACTAGTAACATAAAGTTTGATTAGCGACCGGTATCTGGGACCGCATGCGGTCGCTGATGTTTAACGATATGGACTTATCAGCGACCGCATGCGGTCACTGATATTAATTGGTCGCACAAAGCCTTCGCGGCAACATTTCCTGCCAAATTTTTTGGAGGAAAATTTGTACTAGCGACCGCTCAGTTACCGCATGTGGTCGCTGATATTTAATAACGACTGTATTAAATTACGGTCGCAGATGGCGGTCGCTATTACTACTATCAGTGACCGCATATGCAGTCGATGTTAGGCCTTTTTTTGTAGCGAAAGACGACAATGAACTGATCCAAATATTCTTTGAACACACGGTTCATCATATCCATGAAAATAGCAGGAGCATTAGTCAATCCAAAAGATATGACTAAGAATTCATAATGCCCGTCATAGAGTTACGAAGGCGCCTTTGGAATATCCTCAGTTTTAATCTTCAGCTGATGATATCCAGAACAAAGATCAATCTTTGAAAAGAATTGTGTTCTTTGCAATTGGTCGAATAGGTCATCAATGCGAGGTAGTGAATACCTATTCTTGATGGTGACATGGTTCAATTCCCAGTAGTCAATACAAAGTCGCATATTCTCGTCTTTCTTCTTTACAAATAAAATAGGAGCACCCCAAGGAGATGTACTAGGATGAATGAAACTGATGTCTAACAAATCCTATAGTTGAACCTTTAACTCCTGAAGTTAAATAGGAGCCATTAGATATGGGGTTTTAGAAATGGGTTTTGTACCGAGTTCAAGGTCAATATAGAATTCAACTTCACGTTCTGGGGGTAGACCGGGAAGTTCTTCAAGAAATACGTCAGGAAATTCACTAACAACATAAATATTATTCAAATCTGATGTATTTTTGTTCAAGTCCCTGACATGGGCTAAGAAAGCTTGACATCCATTTTTCAATAAACGAATGGCTTTATGGCTTGATAAGACAGTGATTGATTTTAGTGGTTAGGTTGCTTGAATTCGCATAACAGGTTGGTTAGGAATATGAAAACTAACAACCTTACGAAAACAATCAATTTTAGCATGATGAATGGTTAACCAATCAATCCCTAAAATCACATCAATGAAAGTATTTTCAAAGAAATAAGATCGATAGGTAATGTGATGGTACCAACTTGGATCAACCAATATTTATAAACAGTGGATGTAACGAAAGTTTCTCCTAACAGAGTTTCAACAGATAAGTCAAAGTCTTTTCTCCGGAGTCAAGTTCAAACATTGAGCACAAGTAGGAGAAATAAAAGAATGGGTAGAACTGGTATCTAATAATGTATAAACTTCCCAAGAGTTTATGATTATCTTACTTGTGATCACCTCGTTTGGGTTCCTTGCATTTTGGGAAGTCACGACAAACGTTCTTCTAGGAACCGTTGACTTTGACTTGTCCGGGACAGCCTTTGGAGTCACCATCCCCGCTGGACTTGGTTTCACTATAGAATAATCTCTAGCTATATAACCTTCTTTTCCACAGTTATAACACACCTTGGATTGTTGTGGGCAGTTTAAGGTGATGTGTCCCTCTTTCCCGCATTTATAACATACGGTCGATGATCGTTCTCCTCCCCTAAGAACAGTTGATGCTGGTGCTGACATCTTTACGTTGCCATTATTGTACCTTCTCTTTTTGAAATCTCCCCCTAACTCGCTTCTTCTACTATCATGGCCATGATTACCACAGTGTTACTGCTTTTGTTATGCGGATATTTTTCTCCTCATTTGGTTGTCATTGCTTCCGATAATCGCGCCACCAAGTATGACCCTTGTTGTGGTCCCTCGGTTGAACATACTCATTATCTCGCTCTAATAATTGAGCCATGTTCACAACATCTGAATATAGAGAAAATTTATGAGAAATAAGATATTGCTAAATTTCGTGTTTTTGGACCTCACGAGAAACATTCGCGTCATACGTTCCTCATTCTCTACCAAATGAGGTGCAAACCTGAATAACTCTGCGAACTTAGCCTCGTACTGTAACGACCCCAAAATTCATACAATTTAATTATTAACTTCGGTCATTAATAACACATCTACCTTCTGATTTTATATCATTGAGACTTTATATAATGCGGAATGATTTAAACTTTTATGTCTTCTTACTTTAATTCCCTGAATCAAAACCTTTATCATCCACATGTCTTTGAATCATATATAATCCATGATTCACTTTATCGGAGTTTAATGTATATGTATACTTACATCACAAATTGATATCCTTTATACATTGGATAACTCAAACTTTAACTTTACAACTCAACATAAAATATACACCATAAAACATTGAGTACATCATAAACCCTTATCATGGTTTCAAGAAATAAAAACTTTAGCTAAAGATATTAATCTTCATGTATTATTTTTGATCCACGTCATTCAAGTAGCACATAGTGTTATCTTCAATCCTTAACCTGCAAAAATGGTTATTTGCAAGGTTGAGCTCGACAACCCAGCAAAATCTAACAGTTTTCATGCATCACGTAGCACATAGTAACATGCTCAACATATATCTCATAAACATTGGACTAAATAACATACATGTTACAATTCATATAACAAGTATAAAAATTGATTTCTTTACTCAATCAGCATGCTTTACTCAATTAACGTAGTCATAAGTTGACTTTAACATTTCATACATTCAACATATATAAAACACATCATGCTCTTTGCATTAAAGATTTAAAACAATCAAATTCACATAGCAAATAGGAACTGAAAGACTTGTCTTGATCGTTGTTTACCAATAACAGTTTAACAACTTACGCTTATCTGCGCAGCTTCGTGCCCTACACAATTATATAATCATTCACATCAACTATTAGTCACATAGCAGCGCATAGTAGTTGTAATGTAAACTTTACTCTACATCTCATAACCCTTCCTATATATATACACAATTTCAATTTTATTGTGTTAACTTTCAACTTATATCTCACTGTATTTTATATTCGAAGTTCATTCAAGTGTTTAAGTCTTGCTAGGACTACTTATTGGTTTTATATTAACACTATTCAATATCTTATTATATTCATTTCATTTGATTTAAAACACTTTTTACGTTCATTATCACTTCTCACGGCGTTTCGACGTTTATTCGTCACACGCCCAATTTGTCTCTCTTGTGTGTGCTTTGTATGCATATTCAACTTATCTAATATATCATTTATTAATGTTAAGTATCATTATACTTCATAATATTTATGTTCCATAACTTAGAACAACATATATTATCGTCGACATCACTATACTTGTGTATGTGCATGTCCGACGCCCTTCGATTGCCTCGAATACGCATCAGTCTGAAAGATGACCATTTTAACTACTGTTCCCGACCTCAAATTGAAAAACTTAAAGAATACAAGTTGTAGGTCTATTCATCCTCATTCCGGATCATCTTGAATCACCTCAATCGGAGTTCGTATGAAATAGTTATGACTATTTTACTAAAACAGGTCAAAGCAGTCACACCTGACATACTTTGGGCCTTGAATTTGCGCTAATTAAGCCTTGAGCACGTGACTTACTTGGCCCCAAATGAGCGTAGGGCACAAGCAATTGCAAGCATTAGTAAACAGGACCTGAAGCTACTATTCTTCGCAATTTTTGACCCTTTTTCTCCTACTAATCTTTATAATTTGAGTTACACACTTCAAAATTAGTCTGTTTTTGATTCTATGGATTCATAATTCATAGAACTACAACATACTAGAATTCTAACAATTTATAAAAATATTAACCAACCTAAACTTTGACCGAAAACACATGTTCATCCTCTATTTTCATGTTTTAACACATTTAGCAAATTCGATCGCCACGACTTCGTTTTCATAACCAAATAACACGATTTAAACTAAATGCTGCTTTTGGTTTCTTAACATACTAACATAATCCAACATCAATTTACAGATTATCACATATATTAAACATAGAATTTTGTACTTTCTAAAGCTAATTTCATATAACATACATTGTTATTTACTTTTCTCCCTATAAACCCAAATTTCATGTATTTAACAAGCAAATAACAATCATATATGATGATTAACAGATTTTGCAAAAGTATACATACATAACAACAACCTCTTGTACAATAATTCAACAAAACCCAACTTCAGAGAATAGAAAATTACAAGATTGATAATTAGAACTAGGGGTAAATTATTCCTAAATCCTTTGATTGTATGATAGCAAAGTTGATAACAATCCTTTTCCAAAACCATTCTTCTCCAACTCTCAATATCACTGTGTTTTTTCTCTTTTCTTCCAAGCTCTCTCTAATTCTCTGTTATCTACTTAGCCTTAGGCAAAGAAATAGAATACGTAGAAAATAAACGCCTCCTCACCCCCCGTCGTCGGTCACAACCCCAAAGGTTTAAATGGAGTTAAATTAGACCAAAGGCCACAAGGCCTTGTTTGGCCACTTATAATTCCCCCAACTAGATTATTTTAATAGTATTATATTATATGATTTCATTTGTCACACCTTTAGTTAATTTAAATAGCACATAATAATAGTAGTTAATAATAATTATAATCTCATTATAATTATACTTATAATTAATAAATAATTACATATATCTAATTTAATTAATAAATTAGATTTAAACATTACTTTATTTAATTTATTCCCTTTAATATTAAACAACTCATTTAATTTAATTAATTCATTAAATTAAATCTTCAAAGAATAAAATTTACCTTTTCTTTAACTTAATTATCATACACACATAACTAAATTATTATACCACAACTTTATAAATTATTTATTTTTTCTCAATAAATAAATTATTGAAAATATTTATTCAATTCAATAAATATTTAAGATTAATTATAAAATTCATTTAATTCCTTGATAGTTAACTCAACTATTAAACCTCATTTTCCCAATATATGAATATATATTTCTCTTCACACTAGATCACATATTTCAAAATATATATGCGTATATATAAATACTCAAACTCAAAACATCTCATAATAAAAATTTTAATTATTAAATTCCTATTTTAATTACCTATAAAAATTAGGGTTGTCACACGTCTTTGGGACACAGTCATGTTGTTACATTCGATCTAATAAACTTTACCTCCTTCATATGATGAATACTTTCGGAAAAGTACTTGTCATTGAGCAGTTTCAAATATTTCACAAGACATGTTAAGTCTTGGCAGTAGTGGATACGCCTTCACTGATTCCCACCAATGTCGCCTCACTCTGAAACATAAATGTGGCGAATGGAACCTTATGTTCCTCCGTGTATCCCAAGATATTAAATATCTTGAAAATTTATTTAACCCACGTTTACGCCTTGATCGGATCTGGCTTTCCCTGTAATAACCCGATATTTTCTATATAAATAAATAAAAAAATTTGCTTATAATTTTTTTTTTATATAAAGATGGGATTATGTGCCAGGTAATGTGTAAATATATATGTGATAAATAAAATTTATTTATTACATGAATAATTTCAAATAATTTTATTTTAGAATTATTGATCATTATAAAGTATATTCTTATAATACTTAATTTTATAATAGAAATGTTTTTATTATTTAATTTCCATGAAAAAAATATGATTTTGTATTATTTAAATAATATATGAACTGATTATAGGAATTATTATAATTACTATTTTGTCATATAAATTTTAGTTCGATTATTAAGTTAATTATGTTAACTTAATTAATAATGAAGGATATATCAATTATGGAATCCAAGCCCTAATTTTGGATTTTGAGCTATGAATGAGAATAATAATATTATATTAAATATAATATTATTTTTTCGATCATTATAAATATATCTTTTTATGTATTGGTCAATTATGGTGTATAATGTCGTAACCCTAATATTAAGTTGTTAAACTCAATTATGAGTTCAAAACTGTGTAGTAATGGTGTTATATGATTTATGTTGTGTATTATTAGAATTTTTGTTAATTATGAAAAACCCTAATTAATATTTGGAAAATCCTAATTAAAAATTAGAAACCCTAATTTGCTAATTAGGAACCCTAATTGCTAAAATTAGAAATCCTAATTATTATTTTAATAAATTAAATTGTTAATTTGGGAACCCTAATGATATTAAGGAACCCTAATTATTTAAAACCCTAATTTTCTATTAAAACCCTAATGATATTTTCGTAGTTAGAAAACGACATAATTATCTTTTTATAAAAATAAGGGCTAAAGTGTTCTGAGTTAAAACTGTTGAACTACCCTAGAGTAAAAGTACAAATGTCTGGCGTGGTTGCATAGTAGTACACCTGTATTGATTATTGATGCTTATGTGAGAAGTCACTCGGTTATACTCAATTATTGCTACGATGAATTGTTGCATCATATCTCTCATATTATTTATTCAATTATTGTCACAAGATCATCTACATTATATTTATTATTATTAAATCAATAATTGAGACGACAAAGTTATTCATATTATTATTTGCAATATTGACAATGTCTATAAGTTATGTCAAGGAGAGATTTGGACACCTAATTGCGCGCCAATAAGGAGAAATCCTTATCGGAAAGCCCCCACTTTCCTGGGAACGACATGGTTGTTAAATATTGTGAGTTATAATATTAATGATGAATAAGTTGTGTTGATTAAAGATGAATTTGATAGTTCCATTGTGTTGGGATTATTAGTGTTAGTGAAAATTGACATCTATTCCGATGATAATTGATGTCTGGGGTTATATTGATAAATCGGGTAATTTATCGGATAAATGAGCAATTAATTGCTACTAATTCAAATGCTTATATAACTATTTGTTCATATGTGTGTACTATTGAATCACATTCTTGTACTATTAGGGGAGTTGGTGCAAGATTGATAATATTTGCAGGACTAAATTAAAAATGAAGAAAAAGAGGAAGGTATTATATTGTAATATTTCGAGCCCTAAAACGTGCAATTATCGAAACTATATTTTCCTATAAATAGAAGCTCATTCTTCCTTCATTTCTCACCAATTCAGAAAAGCATTAGAGCAATTATTATAGAGAGAAATTATAAAGAGAAAGAAGAAGAGAAGTCTGCTACCTCACTATTCTAGTATCCAGTTTTTCTAAGGTAAGGGGTATTATTTCTTTAGTGTTTTTGAAGAGAGCTATTGTTATTCCAGCCCTTATTATTCTGTTGGAACATCTTGTCTGTGTGAATTAGGCATGACCTAGTTCCATTATTTATTATTACATTGGAATAACATGTCTATCAAGATACCGCATACATGGTGAAATTCTTCTGTTATTCCATTCTTTATTATTACATTTGGAACATCACATGCATGCGTATTACGCATGACTGGTTCCATTATTTATTATTCTGTTGGAATAACTTTTATGCATGCGGTCTATCGCATGCATTGTGAATTCTTCATTATTCCATTCTTTATTATTCATTTGGAATATCACATACATGCGTTCGCATGACACAATTCCATTATTTATTATTACATTGGAATAAGCGGTGTATGCGGTCTATCGCATGCACAGTGAATTCTTTTGTTATTCCATTCTTTATTATACTCGATTGGTTACGCTTTGGCTTTTATACTCCATGAAATTAGTGGAATATCCTTGATATTTGCGCTTCATCCAATATCTTTTCATGGAAATATTCTTCCGAGCATTCTTGAATTTTTACTCCAAAGGTATCATGTTGACAATTTGGGCGTTATCGGTTCTGGATAAATTAATTCTTGAACTTGTTTTATTGAATTCTTATATCATTGTCATCATCCTCATGTTTATATTATGTTGAAAGTTATCTCGTGGCACATGGTGCATAGATGGACTTGGTATGATTATGACCGAGGATTATTCAAGTATAATCATGGTAGTAATATTACAAATGATGTGGTAAAAGTCCTCATTGGTCCAGAGTAGTGCATTGATGGACGAGTTGTTGGCATGATCATGACCATTGATGAATACACGAATATCCTTGGCACATGTAAGCATGGATAATTTGTGGTTGTGATACTAATGAATATCCTTGGCCGTAGTGCAGGGATGATGTAACACCCCCTTCCCGAAAAGGAAAGGGAGGTCACGTGCAAAGCACAACAAACCTCAAAATAAATAAGCGAGCACTAACAATCTCAAAATATTAATAGTGGTGATTCATTAATAAAGTAATAAGTACAATTCTCAAACCGAGTCAAAATAATCAAAACTTAAAATTGAATCAACCTAAAGGGTTGAAGGCAAAAATCTCATCACACTAGCCCTGATCACCACCCCGAAACTGCGCCAAGAAAAAACACAAAGATGAGCCAATTTCCCAAAGATGGATCTGAGATATCTGAAGATATACAATCGATATACTGAAAATAAGCGAGACAAAATACTGAACAAAACCTCAAGTGCAAATACGAACGAAAATATAATATCCAAAGATTTGAATGGAATATATTTGAATCAACGTAATGAATATATCTGAATCAACGTAATTGACGAAACCAATAAAAGAATAAAGAAATAACGAACTGAAGTAACTAACTCAATGACTTGAACTGAACAGAAACCAACAAAATTAATCCAATAAAATAATAGGCTAAAACAAATGGCTGGAGTTATTTTATACCGAATGAGCTCAGAAATACACATTGCCACACAAGCAAGTCAAAATAATGCCACACAGGCAACCAAAATAATGCCACACAGGCAAATCACACATTGGACCGCGAATCCAAATGTATGCAAATCGGATAGGTGTGTTTGGCACAACATCACAAATCATGAGAATGAAAAACTAGGTTAACCCATACGCCTCCACAACAAAACACCAATGGGCCCACTTCCTCCGGGAGCCCAAAGCGGAGACGCCATGGACTAATCACACGCCACGCGGAAAGTGTCATGTCTCTCGTGCCAAGACGACGACATGCATGGTACCCCCACGCAGTGGTTATAGCTCAGGTATACCTTACGGTATATTCTAACAAAATATCATATCACAACACATGCGACATAATACCAACAAAAGGGTTCTATATGTACATGTTGAACAAAATCAAATTATAATCACAATGTCTCAAAAGAAGGTAGCAACATGTACCGCTCTACAATTATCAAAAATAAATATTAATTAAACATGATAACCTAATTCAAAGAGTACAAATTCGAGTCATATGTATCAACTCCAAAATGAAACTATTATATGAATTTCACAAGAAACAATTATGTGAAAGAATAACGAAATTTAAAATAAGGGACAAAACGAACAAATCAAATGTATCAAGAATGTCGCTGAAAGAGTACGGAATCCATACCTGATACTTCCAAACCATTTATAGCACACTCCACAAAATCTTACCCTCAAATGCCAACGATATCAAATACGAAACGTTATTCATCACCTAAACATATTCACCTCAAATTAAATATAATCCAATTCAATAATTCCAAAATAATTCATAATCTATTTAATATGCCTTTAATCATCGTCTTATATCAATTATTAATACTCCAAAATTTATATTCCAAATATAACTCTTTAAGTTCCTTAAAATCAACTAATTACACAAATTAATAATACTAAATGTAAGTACATTTATAAAAATATGAACACTTCTATTTGGTACGACTATAAAATATAATTACTTATAATATTAAGATTTAATTCATTCCATATAATCTTACATATTTATTTGTATAACATCTCTTACAAATTATGCAAGTTTTAAAAAACTTTAATTACTACTGCTATATATATATTTTTATTTAAAAAAATCATCAATTTATTATTTTAGGATCTCCAAAATCAATCACAGACTACTCCCTCTGTTCAATCTGATTGGAATAAAGTGATAATAATAATAAGTACATCCGTATAAGTATTAAATTAATAAATAAACTCTCCCATCTTTAAAGATCGCTCTTAGTTCTTGAATTACAAAAGTACTTGCTCATGATCAAAAAAACAACATACTAAATTTAATAATTTAATATGGAACCACGTGATTTATCCCCACTTTATATAATGTATAATATACTTACTTATTACTGATGAAATTTCCCCACTAGTGATCAAAATCTCTAGTCTTTCTTCACCTGAGCCCCCTTTGTAGTTGTTCCCTTTATCTCCAAAGTAGCCACCTCTTCTTATTCAGTTTGTATAATGAAGTAATATTAGGTTTAGCTATTTATTAATTAGGTTTGCCCTAATAAACTTCTATTTGGGTTAAATTAATATTAAGGCCCAAATTTTAACCACATAATATTATCTATCACTTATTAATATTTATTAGCCCATATAATTTAAATAACTAGTTTGACCCAAATAAATGACAAGTTCCAAAAAATATGTTTTAAGAATATAAATTGAATATTATTTTATTATTTTTTTTGGGATATTACAGATGATGTGGTTTATTTATTAAGCCGAGTCTCAGCGATAAAAGTGATGAAAAACCTTTTAAATAATAGATGATAATATATTTTATTTTCTACTTGACTCTTTTAATGGATTGCTTGTTCCGCTGTAGTTAAACTTGATGTCTAATATATTTTATCGGTTTAACATTGTTGGAGACTAATGATAATTTATTACGCATTATCTTAGTCATAATATTTCTTCTTGGGCTAGTTGAGCTCACCTTTTCTTTCCTTTGTTCTCTTGAGGAAATGAGAACGTAATTGGGACTAGTCGGGGAGCGGAGTGACGGTCGAGATGATAGCATTAGTAGTCCTCATTATTACATTAAATAGTGTGACAATAAATGTAATGAGGACTCCATTGAGTTTGTATATTGTCTAGATGACAATATTCTTATTAAAAACTCTTAGATTATATTTTGTCGTATTTTACACATTTGTTGTATAATTAAGTTGTATTTGAATTTTGTACCATGTATTTGGCGACCCAAGATGGGTGATGTATACCTATTTTGGGGTGTGTCACGATTAGTATCAAAGCTTAGGATATAATCCACAGGTGAGATGTGAGACAATAACTAGGAGGGAGGCGAGAATTCCTTCCATTAGTATAACCTACCTAAGTTTATTTGGTATTTATTTAGTCGATCCGGATATAGGGATAATATGTGACATGTCAATTAACACATGTTTTGTGGCGA
This sequence comes from Panax ginseng, assembly GCA_020205605.1. Lineage (NCBI taxonomy): Eukaryota > Viridiplantae > Streptophyta > Magnoliopsida > Apiales > Araliaceae > Panax > Panax ginseng. The sequence continues at coordinate 49,527,403 of CM035136.1, read as the reverse complement.
TGTTGAAAATGACATCGAGAGAATGTTGAGAATAGCAATGGAGCACGAGGGAAACCGTTGAGTCTCCACAGATCAATAATTAGGATAATATGCATCGGGAGGCGATAATCCTCATACAAACAACAACCTTGACCAAATGATGAGCGATAGAATGTTCAGAGGCTTTATGCAATTCATGCAACATCAGGCGAGAGCTGCTCCTGTCCAAAATATAGGTGGAAACACTAGAAACCCTCGGACGGTCACTGCTAAACAGTTCAAGGAGCTGGGACCACCGGAGTTTATTGGAGAGCCAAAACCACTTAAGGCAGAAGCGTGGATAAAGCAGATCACCAAGATATTTGATGTTTTGGGATGCTCCAAGGAGAAAAAGGTTCCATTTGCCACCTTTATATTGCGAGGAGAGGAAGATTACTGGTGGGAATCGGTAAAGCGTACTCAACCTGCCGCACTGAAGATGTCTTGGGAGAAGTTCCAAGAACTATTCAACGACAAGAACTTTCCTGAAAGTATTCGTCACATGAAAGAGGTAGAGTTCATCAAGTTGGAGCAGAACAATATGACCGTGTCGCAGTAGGAAGCTAAGTTTGCCGAGTTGTTCCGGTTTGCGTCTCACTTGGTTGACAATGAGGAGAGAATGACGCGGATGTTTCTAAGAGGTTTGAAACCCGAGATACGTCAATATCTAATTTTTCATAAACTGTGTTTGTATTCAGATGTTGTTAATAGGGCTCAATTATTGGAGCGCGATAACGAGTCAACTCAACCAAGAGAAAGCAGCCGACAAAATGATAATACCAGTGGTAGCAGTCATCGAAGCGGTGACAACAAATATGGAGGGAATCAACATGCCATAAATGGTAACCACTTCGGTGGTAATCATGGCCAAGACAGTAAAAATAGACATTTCAAGAAAAGGAGATTCACCGATGATGGAAAGACGTCAGCACCAGCACCCGTTGTTAAGGAAGGAGAACGACCACCTATCATATGCTTCAAATGCGGAGGGGAGGGACATATCAGTCCAAACTGCGTGATGCAGTCCAAAGCGTGTTATAATTATGGAAGAGAAGGTCACCTAGCCTGATTTTGTCGTGCACCAAAGATAAGTCCAGCTCGGATGGAGGCACCAAAGGTCGTCCTACAAAATTCAAAGCCGGTAGTTCAAGGGAGAGCATTTGTCGTAACCTCCCAGAAAGAAAGGAACCTGAACGAGGTCATCACGGGTAAACTTATCATAAACTCTAGCGAAGTCTATACCTTATTTGATACCGGTTCTACCCATTTTTTTATTTCTCCTACTTGCGCTCAACGTTTAAATTTGACTCTGGAGAAATTAGACTTTGACTTATCGGTTGAAACTCTGTTGGGAGAAACCTTCATTACATCCACTATTTATAAGTCTTGTTTGATTCAAATCGGTAACCGCACGTTACCTGTCGATCTTATTTTTTAAAAAATACTTGCATTTGACGTGATTCTAAGGATTGATTGGTTAACTACTCATCATGCTAAAATTGATTATTTTCGTAAGGTTGTTAGCTTTCATATTCCTAATCAACCTATTATGCGAATTCAAGAGACCAAACCATTAAAATCAATGACGGTCATCTCAAGCCATAAAGCTATTCGTTTATTGAAAAACGGATGTCAAGCTTTCTTAGCTCATGTCACAGATTTAAAAAAAAATACGTCAGATTTGAAAGATATTTCTATTGTTAATAAATTTCTGACGTATTCCACTGAAGAACTTCCCAGCCCTACCCCGAGGCGTGAAATTGATTTTTTATCGACCTTGAATCCGGGTTAAAAACCCATTTCCAAAGCCCCATATCGAATGGCTCTATTGAACTTGAGGAGTTAAAGACCCAATTACGGAATTATTAGACATCGGTTTCATTCATCCTAGTACATCTCCTCGGGGTGCTCTGTTACTATTCGTAAGAAAGAAAGATGGAAGTATGCGACTTTGTATTGATTATCGGGAGTTGAATCATGTCACCATCAAAAATAGGTACCCATTGCCTCGCATTGATGACTGTTTGACTAGTTGCAAAGCGCCAAATTCTTTTCAAAGATTGATCTTCATTCCGGATATCATCAGTTGAAGATTATAACTGATGACATTGCAAAGACTTTCAAAACTACTGGTTCGGGCATTATGAATTCTTAGTCATATCTTTTGGATTGACTAATGCTCATGCTGCCTTCATGGATATGATGAACTGAGTATTTAAGGAATATTTGGATCACTTTGTGGTCGTCTTTATTGATGACATCCTCATATACTCCAAAACCCGTGAAGACCATGAGCAACACTTGAGGCTGATACTCCAAAATCTTCGTGAAAACAAGATATATGCCAAGTTGAAGAAATGCGAGTTTTGGCTTGAGGAAGTTGCATTCCTTGGGCACGTGATATCAAATCATGGGATATCGTGACCCGATAAAGATTGAAGAAATTAAAAGTTGGGAGCAACCTAAATCAGTGACCAAAGTACGTAGCTTTCTAGGCTTAACATGTTATTATCGGAGATTCGTAGAAGGGTTTTCTCGAATCGCTACTCCATTAACTCAGCTGAATCAAAAAGATACAAAATTTGGTTGGAGCGAGGAATGTGAGAAGAGTTTTCAAGAACTCAAGAGGAGACTCATTTCAGCACCTGTTCTGACAATACCATCTGGCTCGGAGGGATTTGTCAACTACAATGATGCTTTAGGCAAAGGGTTAGGATGTGTTCTCATGCAACATGGGAAAATTATAGCCTATGCCTCACGACAACTCAAAGAATATGCGAGGAATTATCCTACTCATAATCTAGAGTTGGCAGCAGTCGTTTTTGCGCTTAAGATTTTGAGGCATTACCTGTATGGAGAGAAGGTGGAGATTTATACGGATCATAAAAGCCTCAAATATTTCTTCACTCAAAAGGAACTCAACATGCGGCAATGACGATGGCTTGAGTTGTTGAAATATTACGATCATACCATTCAATACCATCCTGGAAAAGCGAACGTAGTAGCTGATGCATTGAGTAAAAGATCATATTCGGCTACGAGTGCATTATTGTCAATGCAAATGCCCATTTTATACAACTTACAAAGGATGGAGATAGAGTTAAAGACTCTAGGGACCCATGTGATGATGGCGAATATACGAGTAGAACCGACTTTAATCAATAAAGTTAAAGCTGCTCAAGCTACAGACCTGGAGCTGATGCGTATGAGGAAGAAAGTGCAAGAAGGTGCTATGCCGGAAGCAAGAATCGATGAAGAAGGAATACTTTGAGTCAACTCTAGACTTTGTGTTCCTAACAACCCTAATTTAAAGTATAAAATCATGATGGAGGTGCACAACACACCGTTTCTGGGAGTACCAAAATGTATCGTGATCTTTGACATACATTTTGGTGGAGAAATATGAAGAGAGAGATAGTGGAGTTTATCTCAAGGTGTTTAACTTGTCAACGAGGCAAGGCGGAGCATCAAGTACCAAAAGGTCCATTGCAACCACTTGAAATTCCAGAATGGAAGTGGGAGCACATTACCATGGATTTCGTTACTGGTCTTCCCAAGGTTTCTCAAGGCATAGATGCAATTTGGGTCATTATTGACAGATTGACCAAGTCTGCTCATTTCCTACCTATACGAGAAACTTATACACTTGAACATCTTTCTTGTATGTACATAAACGAGATTGTAAGACTAAATGGTATGCCATTATCCATAGTTTCTGATCGAGACCCAAGATTCACTTCAAGATTTTTGGTTAGTTTGCAAAAAGCTATGGGCACAGATTTAGGATTTAGCTCGGCATATCATCCTCAGACGGACGGGCAGTTAGAGAGGACTATTCAAACTCTTGAAGATTTATTAAGACTATGTGTCCTTGACTTCAAAGGAAGTTGGGACAAGTTCTTTCCATTGGTGGAGTTTTCCTACAACAACAGTTATCAAACAAGTATTGGCATGGCTCCATTTGAGGCGTTGTATGGAAGAAAGTGTCATTCTCCAGTATGCTGCGATGAGGTGGGTGAAGCAATGTTGTTGGGACCGGAGTTGGTACGTATGACTACGGAAAAGATTCAAACGATCCGACAACGTATAAAAACCTCACAAGATCGACAAGAGAGTAATGTTGATCTTCATCGAAAGGACGTGGAATTCGATATTGGAGATCATGTGTTGTTACGTGTTGCTCCATGGAAGGGAGTTACAAGATTTGGAAAGAGAAGAAAGCTCAACCCTCGATTCATTGGCCCATTTTTAATTCTTGATCGAGTAGGAACTGTGGCCTATAGTCTCGCCTTACCGCCAAGTATGTCTCGTGTTCATAACGTTTTTCACATATCTATGTTACGTAAATATGTGAAAGACCCGAACCACATTATTAAATTAGAACCAGACGATACAGAGGAAGATTTAACATATGAAGAGTTACCTGTTAAAATCTTGGATAAGAAGGATCATATTCTACGCTCTAAAGTTAACCTCAAGTCAAAGTTTTATGGAGAAACCACGATGTTGAGGAAATGACCTGGGAGTTAAAATCTGAAATAAAATCAAGGTATCCTCACCTCTTCGATATACCAGGTACGTACCCTAATTTCGAGGACGAAATTTCATAAGAAGGGGAGGTTGTAAGACCCCAACTTTTATGAATAAAGAATAATTTTTTTGAAATATATTTTTGAATATTATGGTGTGGATTTGATATAATGTTATAGTTGTGGGTAATATTTACAAATTTTGGAAAGAAAGCAAGTGGTTATATAATATTATTTGGTTCGGAATATTCGTTTTAACAGAAATATTAAATACGACGGCACAATCATTGGTGGACCCCACAACTAAGTATTGTCGTAGTTAAAAATGATGTAATTATCTTTTTATAAAAATAACGGTAAAAGTGTTACCGTTAAAAACTGTTGAACTACCCAAAGAGTAAAAAATACGATGTCTGGCGTGGTTGCATAGTAGCACACGATATTGATTATTGATGCTTACGTGAGAAGTCACTCAGTTATACTCAATTATTACTACAGTAATTATTGCATCATATCTCTCATATTATTTATTCAATTATTGTCACAATATCATCTGCATTATATTTATTTTTATTAAATTAATAATTGATATGACAAAGTTATTCATATTATTATTTGCAATATTGACAATGTCTAGAAGTTCTGTCAAGGAGAGGTTTGGTCACCTAATTGCGGCGCATGATAAGGAGAAATCCTTATCGGAAAGCCCCTCTTTCACGGGAGCGACACGGTTGTTAAATATTGTGAGGTATAATATTAATGATGAATAAGTTGTGTTGATTAAAGATGAATTTGATAGTTCCATTGTGTTGGGATTATTAGTGTTAGTGGAAATCGACATCTATTCCGATGATAATTGATGTCTGTGGGTTATATTGATAAATCGGGTAATTTATCAGATAAATGAGCAATTAATTGCTACTAATTCAAATGTTTATATAACTATTTGTTCACATGTGTGTACTATTGAATCACATTCTTGTACTATTACGGGAGTTGGTGCAAGATTGATAATACTTGCAGGACTAAATTAAAAATGAAGAACAAGAGGAAGGTATTATACTGTAATATTTCGAGCCCTAAAACGTGGAATTATCAAAACTATATTTTCCTATAAATAGAAGCACATTCTTCCTTCATTTCTCACCAATTCACAAAAGCTTTAGAACAATTATTATAGAGAGAAAGAAGAAGAGAAGTCTGCTACCTCACTATTCCAGTATCCATTTTTTCTAATGTAAGAGGTATTATTTCTTTCGTGTTCTTGAAGAGAGCTATTGTTATTCCATCCATTAATATTCTGTTGGAACATCCTGTCTATGCGAATTAGGCATGACCTGGTTCCGTTATTTATTATTTTGTTGGAATAACCTGTCTATGTGAAGTACCGTATACATGGTGAATTCTTCTGTTATTCCATTCTTTATTATTCAGTTGGAATTATCCTGTCTGTGCGTTTACGCATGACCTGGTTCCATTATTTATTATTCTGTTGGAATAACCGGTTTGTGCGGTCTATCGCATGCCTGGTGAATTCTTTTGTTATTCCATTCTTTATTATACTCAGTTGGTTAAAGTTTTGGCTTTTATACTCCATGAAATTAGTGGAATATCCTTGATATTTGCGCTTCATCCAGTATCTTTTAATGGAAATATTATTTTGAGCATTCTTGAATTTTACTCCACAAAGCAGTATCATGTTGACAATTTGGACGTTATCGGTTCCTGGATAAATTAATTCTTGAACTTGTTTTATATTCTTATATCATTGCCATCATCCTCATGTTTATATTATGTTGAAAGTCATTTGTAGCCTGTAGTGCATAGATGGACTTGGTATGATTATGACTAGGGATTATTCGGTATAATCATGACCGTAATGTTACAAATGACGTGGTAAAAGTCCTCATTGGCCTGTAGTGCATTGATGGACAGTTGTTGGCATGATCATGACCATTGATGAATACACGAATATCTTTGGCCCATAGTGCATGGATAATTTGTGGTTGTGATACTAATGAATATCCTTGGCCGTAGTACAGGGATGATGTGGTTTATTTATTAAGCTGAGTCTCAGCGATAAAAGTGATGAAAAACCTTTTAAATTATAGAAGATAGTATATTTTGTTATCTACTTGACTCTTCTAATGGATTGTTTGTTCCGCTGCAGTTAAACTTGATGTTTGTTATATTTTATCAGTTTAACACTATTGAAGGCTAACGATAAATTATTCTGCATTATCTTAGTCATAATATTTCTTACTGGGCTAGTTGAGCTCACCCTTTCATTCACTGGTCTCTTCAGGAAATGAGAACGTAGCTGTGGACTAGTCGGGAGAGCCAGAGTGACGGTCCGGATGATAGCATTAGTAGTCCTCAATATTCTGTTAAATAGTGTGACAATAAATGTAATGAGGACTCCATTGAGTTTGTATATTGTCTAGATGACAATATTCTTATTAAAAACTCTTAGATTATATTTTGTCGTATTTTACACGACTCTTGTATAATTAAGTTGTATTTGAATTTTGTACCATGTATTTGGCGACCCAAGATGGGTGATGTATACCTGTTTTGGGGGCGTCACATATGTATTAAGTTAAGGTTATAGACCTTGGGAATGAAGTGTAAAAGTTTATTGTATAAACAATTTATATTTATATCTTCCGCAATAGTTGTAGAAATGATGTACCAGATCTGAGGTAAAAAGTTCTCGGATTTAGAGATGTCACAATAGTGTTTATAACCTATATAAACACTTGTCAAGTCTAACTAGTTCGGTCTGGTTGGACTTCGGTCTATTCTCGGTGCTCTGGTCACCCTATCCGACAATTAACACATTTATTGTCAATTAAACTCGGTCTCGAAGCTCCAATATTATTTTAGATAAGTCAAATATCGTTTATAATATTTTTCGGAAGCTTTTAATAATAATCAAACAATTATTATAATTTATAATAATTTTTCAAACACTGAAATCATTTTTAAATAATTTAATTATCAAATAATCTTATCATCATTAACATTTAATAATATAAAAATATTAATGACATACTTGTCAAAATATTAAAGTTATTATTAATAACTTAAAAAAATTTAAATCATCAATATTCTACTTAAATGATTTTTAAATATTTAAAATCATTTTAAACCATCACTATTAATATTTAAATATTAATGAATTTATCATAAAAATATTAAAAGTCATTAATTATAACTTAAAATATTTTTAAATCATTTTCTCATTTTTAAATGATTTTTAAATCAATAAAATCATTTTTCTATCGCTTATTTAATATAATATTTAAATAAATCAAATATCATTAATATTAATTTATTAATGAGAATTCTCCAAAAATATTGAAATTATATTTTATAATTCAAAATATTTTTAAACACTTTATTCTTCTTTAAAATGATTTTTATAATATTAAAATCATTTTTAATTCATTTATTTAATTAAATAAATCTATTATCATTAATATTAAATTATTAATAAAAATTCTCTAAAATATTAAAAGTTACATTCTATAACTCAAAATTTTTAAAACACTTTATTTTTATTTAAAATGATTTTTATAATATTAAAATCATTTTTCTCTAATTTATTTAATACACTAATTAAATAAATTAAATATCATTAATATTCAAATATTTATAAATATTAATGAAAAACATCCCAAATAGTCAAAAGTTATTTTTCATAATTTAAAATAATTTTTAAATCCATTTTTTTAATTTTTTTAGAATTTATTTCTGTTTTTAATTAACTGAAAAATCAGAAAATAAAAATAATTAAACCGTCGCTATAGCCTATAGCGACGCTTTCTGTTGTCTTAGGTGTTCTTGGCCTCAAGAACACTAACTTGTCAGTGTTCAAGGTGGCTCGTTTGACCAGCCTTAAATCTCAATCCATTTTGTTTCTAGGTCATGTTAATCATTGATCATGTAGTGTTTATGTAACACTACAATTATCAATCATAATCCAAGTCATAACACACCACAACATGAAGATCTGGTCATGCAAAGTCATTGTTAGACGGCTCCTAGGTTTTCTGGGTAACCCAGAAACCTAGGCAGTCACAAGTGCCTACTTTCTAGATTAATTACTCCTATGTTTCGGTTATGATTCATGTGTTCTTATGATTAAAAGTTGTAGTCGTTATGTCAAAGAACATATACATAACAGGATCTCAGTCCAACAATAACAGAATCACAATATATGATCCGGTCAAAGGCTGTCAGAAAATTCATTTATAGAGTTTCTGGGTTTTCCAGAAACTTATACCGTAACCGCGTGGCCTGGTTTGACCACTTACTACGTTCGATCAGTTGATGTTTTAAGGGATATAAAGGCCAAAATCTATAGTCCATCTAACAAACTACAAAGTGGTTATCAATACATCATCAAACAACATTATATCAGACAGATCTGGGCCTTACAAAATATTGTCAAACATTGAAAAAGGCTTTCTAGGTTACCCAGAATTCACCTGGTCATGCCCGGTCAACGGGTTTTGACCAACTATAACATGAAACATAAACATCAAATGAATGTGATTTCACTTACAGAACAAAGAACACATATCAAACTATAGATCCAAAACATAAAACATCAAAAATCAAGAACAGGGAAGAATCTATGGGCTCTAACTTTAGCTTGCCAAGCCACTATTGTGATGCCCCCAAAACAGGTATACATCACCCATCTTGAGTCGCCCAATACATGGTACAAAATTTGTAAGACCCCAACTTATTATAAACAAAATCAAATTTTCTCTATTTATTATTGTGAATAATAAGGTGATAATTTGATATAATAATTTGGTTATGGGTGAAATGTGCAAATTTTTCAAAATAAGCAAGTGGTTATAAAATATTCATTTTATTGGGGAATATTCATTTGATCGTGGAATATTCTTTACGTAGGGGGAATATTAAATGCGACAGCCAGCCCATGACCATTTATGGGCCCCATAACGAAATAACTGTCGGCTGAAGAAAATGACAAAGTTTGAGTTTTATAAATAACGGCGTAATTGTTATCGTTAACACTGTTGGAATACCTGGTGGTTAAAAATACAGTAAAACACGTGGTTGCACAGTAGCACACGGTATTGCACAGTATTGTTGAATTATTGATTCTTACATAAGAAGGCACTACTCAATAATTGTTACAGTAATTACTGTTCAATATTTTATTTTATTGGTTCAATAATTGATGCGTTGATATTTTATATTATTGTTGTTTCAATAATTGTCATTGCACAGTATTTTCCATTATCAGATCAATAATTCATATTATTTGAATAATATTAATAGATAACATTATTGGCAATGTCTAGAAAGTTCTGTCAATGAGAGGTTTGGTCACCTAATTGCCTTGATGAAGGAGAAATCCTTATCTGAAAGCCCCTCTTTCACAGGAGCAGTGCGTTGTCATAATTGTGATTCTGTAATATTATTTGTAAATAATTAATTATTGATTTATATGATAAGGAAATATTTATTTGATGTAGATATAAATGATGAATATATTTATGTGGTTATAAATGAAGGAAATAATGATGAAGTGTTTTATCAGTATTTTGTCGGAATGGATGTATTAAAAATCATCCATTTGTGGATTTCAGATATTTTTTATTTTGAATTTGGAAAAACTCAAATCTACAAAGTTGTAGAGAATTCGATTTCGTGTGGAATGGAAATAAAATTCGTATTTTTTGGATAAACGGGCTATTTTCTATGAATTACTGAATTTTGAAAAATAAAATAATTTTTATTAAATTATGGATGGGACCCACTTTTGTTTTAATATGTGGGCTACTGGGATTTTTCAAGAATGGCATGCTAGATGGTTTGATATTGCACGCGTAAAAGAAAATTATATAAATAATATTATTTTATTATTTTAGTCTCCAATGGCGTTCTAGCATTTTCCTATAAATAGACGCTTAGGTTAGAATTGAAAATCACACCAGAAACAAGTTTTCTTTCTCTCTAGTTTATCGAGCATATTTTTGTGAGTATTTTGATAAGTTGAGAGTTGCTATTCAGTGCAAGTTTCTGCCAACACTATATCAGAAATTCAGTCAGAAGTACGGTTATTTTGAGGTAAGGGATGTTATTTTCCTCTTAAATGATATTATTTTCTTCAATATCATTATGCCGAAATATTGGTTTGAACTTTTTATCAAATTTGGAACTTTTTGTGTTGGGGTTACTATTCACGTATACGACACTATTCACGTATATGGTTTCACGAATAGGGCACTATTCACCAAAAAATGAATTTTTTTCTTTTTGTCCAAGATGTCTATTATGGTTACTATCTTTGATTGTATCCATGTTTTGATCTTTATTTTTGAATTCTGTTTCAAAATTGGTTATTATGGAGTATTATTGAACTTGGATAAACTGTAATATGAATCCCTAATATTTGTTCTTTTATCTTACTGGATTCGTTCTCTAAAATGTTTTTCATCATTCTCAGTCCTTAATGGTGATACTTGATGATATATCTTTGGCCTGTAGTGCAAAGATGAATGATTACCTGATGAATATCTTTGGCCCGTAGTGCAAAGATGAACAGGTGTTGAGATGAACATGACCAACTGGTGATACAAATGAATATCTTTGGCATATAGTGCAAAGATGAATAATTGATTCAAAATGTATATTGATTGATGTTACATGGATAAAATATTGATGATGGACTTTTAAAAATTAGAAGATAGTAGAATTCTTTCTCTACTTGACTCTTCTAATGGATTGATGTTTTCGCTGCAGTTGTTGATCTAAAACTTGTTGTCTATTATATTTTATCAAATTATTCCCTGTTGAAGACTAATGATAATTTGTTGTATATTATCTTAGTAATAATATTCTTTACTAGGCTAATTGAGCTCACCCTTTCCCTTTTTGTTCTATTGTTCTTCTCAGGATGAGAGAATTTAGCATGAACTAGCTGGGGTATGGAGTGATGATTCAAGATAGTTGTTTTAATAGTCCTCACTATTTGGTAAAATAGTGTATCAATAATTGTAATGAGGACTCCTTTTGAGTTTTTATACTCTCTATTAGACAATATTTGTATTCAAACTCACAAATGATATGTGTTGTCATATTTTGCACGATAATTGTATTCTTTGAAGTTGTATTTGTTTCTATACCATGTATTTGGCGACTCGAAATAGGTGATGTGTACCTATTTTGTGGGTGTCACTGATTAGTATCAAAGCTTAGGATATGATCTCCGGGTGAGATGTGAGACAAGAACTAGGAGGGAGAGATGGGGAATTACTTCGCTAGTATGACCTGACTACGTTTATTTGGTATTTATTTGGTCGGTCAGAGTATAGGGATAATATGTGACATGTTAATTAACCCTTGTTTTCTGGCAGTATTTGAGAATGGCAGCTGCAAATACTAACAATGAAGTGAATGAGACCGTGGAGACCTTTAATCACCACCCAGGGGAACGTGTAACAGGAAGACAATATTCCTCCTGTAAACAACATTACCGAACAAATGATGAATGATGGGATGTTTAAAAGCTTTTTACAATTCATGCAAAATCAGACGAGGGAGACTCGTGCAAAAAATATAGGTGGAAATGATAGCAATGCGCGTCTTGTCACAGCCAAGCAGTTCAACGAGTTGGGACAACCAGAATTTATTGGAAAGCCGGATCCGATCAAGGTGGAAATGTGGGTCAAACAAATTACCAAGATATTCGATGTCTTGGGATGCGCGGAGGAACAGAAGGTTCAATTTGCCACCTTTATGTTCCGCGGAGAGGCAGATTACTGGTGGGAATCTGTGAAGCGTAACCAGCCTGCCGCACTCAACATGTCTTGCGAAACGTTTCAGAAACTGTTTAATGACAAGTACTTTCCTAAAAGTATTCATCATATGAAGGAGGTAGAGTTTACCAGACTGGAACAAAACAAAATGACGGTGTCCCAGTACGAGGCGAAGTTTGCAGAGTTATCCAGGTTTGCACCTTATTTGGTCGAGAATGAGGAACGAATGACGAGGATGTTTCTGAGAGGTCTAAAAACTGAGATTCAGCAATATCCTATCTCTCATAAATTTTCTTTATATCAGATGTTGTAAACAGGGCTCAATTATTAGAGCGAGATAATGAGTATGTTCAAGGCGGCAGTCATAGGAGCAATGAAAACCAGTAGGGAGGAAAACATTCAGACAATAGCGGTAACCACTCTGGTGGTAATCGTGGCCGTGATAATAGAAGGAGCGAGTCGGGAGGTGATTTCAAGAAGAGAAGGTACAACAATGACAACGTAAAGACATCAGCACAAACATCAACTGTTTCTAGGGGAGGAGAACGAGCACCGGTCGTTTGTTACAAATGTGAGAAAAAGGGACACATCAACCCAAACTGCCCACAATAATCCAAGGTATGTTATAACTGTGGAAAGGAAGGTCATATAGCTAGAGATTGTCTAGTTGCGAAACCAAGTTCAACGGGGATGGTGACTCCAAAGGCTATCCCGGACAAGTCAAAGTTGGTGGTTCTGGGAAGGGCATTTGTCGTGACTGCCCAAAATACGAGGAACCCAAACGAGGTGATCACAGGTAAGCTAATCATAAACTCTTGCGAAATTTATACCTTATTAGATACCGGTTCTACCCATTATTTTATCTCTCCTACTTGTGCTCAACGTTTAAACTTGACTCCGGAGAAATTATACCTTGACTTATCTGTTGAGACTCCATTAGGAGAAACTTTCATTACATCAACTGTTTATAAATCTTGCTTGATTCAACTTGGTACCATCACATTACCTGCCGATCTTATTTCGTTGAAAATTTTTGCATTTGATGTGATTTTAGGGATTGATTGGTTAACCACTCATCATGCTAAAATTGATTGTTTTTGTAAGGTTATTAGTTTTCATATTCCTAACCAACCTATTATGCGAATTCAAACAACCAAACCATTAAAGTCAATCACTGTCATATCAAGCCATAAAGCTATTCGTTTATTGAAAAATGGATGTCAAGCTTTCTTAGCCCATGTCACGGACTTGAACAAAAACACGTCAGATTTGAATAACATTTCTGTTGTTAATGAATTTCCTGACGTATTTCCTGAAGAACTTCTCGGTCTACCCCCAGAACGTGAAGTTGAATTCTTTATTGATCTTGAACCTGGTACAAAGCTCATTTTTAAAACCCCATATCGAATGGATCCTATTGAACTTCAGGAGTCAAATGTCTAACTACATGAGTTGTAGGACATCAGTTTCATTCGTCCTAGTACATCTCCATGGGGTGCTCCTGTGTTATTCGTAAAGAAGAAAGACGGGAGTATGCGACTTTGTATTGACTACCGAGAATTGAACCATGTCACCATTAAGAATAGGTATCCGCTACCTCGCATAGATGACTTGTTTGACCAGTTGCAAGGAGCATAATTCTTTTCAAAGATCGATCTTTGTTCTAGATATCATCAGTTAAAGATTAAAACTGAGGATATTCCAAAGACTGCCTTCAGAACTCGGTACGGGCATTATGAATTCTTAGTCATGTCTTTTGGATTGACTAATGCTCCTACTGCTTTCATGGATATGATGAACCGTGTGTTCAAAGAATATTTGGATCAGTTCGTTGTTGTCTTTATTGATAACATCTTCATCTATTCCAAAAGCCGTGAAGATCATGAGCACCATTTGAAGCTGGTACTGCAAAGGCTTCGTGATAACAAGCTATATGCCAAGCTGAAGAAATGCGAGTTCTGGCATGAGGAAGTAGCATTTCTTGGGCATGTGGTGTCAAAACATGGAGTATCTGTCGACCCGGCGAAGATTGAAGCAATACAAAGTTGGGAGCAACCGAAGTACGTAGTTTTCTGGGCTTAGCTGGTTATTATAAGAGATTCGTGGAAGGATCTTCTCGAATCACTACTCCGTTAACTCAGTTGACTCATAAAGATATAAAATTCGGTTGGAGCGAGGATTGTGAGAAGACTTTTCAAGAACTCAAGAGAAGACTCATTTTGGCACCTGTTCTGACAATACCATCTAGTTCGGATGGATTTGTTATCTATAGCGATGCTTCAGGTAAAGGGTTAGGATGTGTTCTCATGCATCATGGGAAAGTCATATCCTATGCCTCGCGACAACTTAAAGAATATGAGAGGAATTATCCTACTCATGATTTGGAGTTGGCAACAGTAATTTTCGCGCTGAAGATCTGGAGACACTACCTGTATGGGGAGAAAGTGGATATCTATACAGATCATAAAATTCTCAAATATTTCTTCACCTTAAAGGAACTCAATATGTGGCAACGACGTTGGCTCGAGCTGTTGAAAGATTAAGATCATACCATCCAATATCATCTTAGAAAAGAAAATGAGTAGCTGACGCATTGAGTAGAAGATCATATGCGGGTACGAGTGCAATGTTGTTAACACAATGGTCCATTTTGTATGATTTGCAAAGGATGGAGATAGAGGTAAAGGCTCCAAGTACCCACGTGATGATATCAAATATACGAGTAGAACCATCTCTAATCGATAAAGTTAAAGCTGCTCAAGCTACGGATATGGAGTTGATGCGTATGAAGAAGAAAGAGCAAGAAGGTGCTATTCCAGAAGCAAGAATCGATGAAGAAAGAATACTTTGAGTCAACTCCAGACTTTGTGTTCCTAATGATTCTGACTTGAAGCATAGAATCATGATGGAGGCACACAACACACCGTTTGCAATCCATCCTGGGAATACCAAAATGTATCATGATCTTCGACATACATTTTGGTGGAACAATATGAAGAGAGAGATCGCGGAGTTTATCTCGAGGTGTTTAACTTGTCAACGTGTAAAGGCAGAGCATCAAGTGCCAAAGGGTCCATTGCAACCAGTTGAGATTCCAAAATGGAAGTGGGAACACATTACTATGGATTTCGTTACGGGTCTTCCAAAGGTTTCTCAAAGCATAGATGCGATTTGGGTTATTGTTGATAGATTAACCAAGTCTGCCCATTTCTTGCCTATCGAGAGACTTATTCCTTGAGCGTCTTGCTAGTATATAACGTGAATGAGATTGTGAGATTGCATGGCATTCCAGTATCCATAGTTTCGGATCATGACCCAAGATTCACTTCACGATTTTGGGTTAGCTTGCAGAAAGTTATGGGCACGGATTTATGATTCAGTTCGGCATACCATCCTCAAACGGACGGGAAATCAGAGAGGAGTATTCAAACTCTTGATGATCTATTAAGACTCTATGTCCTAGATTTCAAAGGGAGTTGCGATAAGTACCTACCATTGGTGGAATTCTCCTACAACAATAGTTATCAAGCAAGTATAGGTGTGGCTCCATTTGAAGCATTGTATGGACGAAAATGTCGCTCTCCAATATGCTGGGACGAGGTGGATGAAGCAACGTTATTGGGACTAGAATTGGTACGCATAACTACAGAGAAGATGTAAATGATCCGACAACGTATACAAACAACACATGATCGACAAAAGAGTTATGTGGATATTCATCGAAAGGACGTGGAATTTAATATTGGGGATCATGTATTGTTATGTGTTGCCCCATAGAAGGGAGTTACAAGATTTGGGAAGAGAGGAAAGCTCAATCCATGATTTGTTGGTCCATTTGAGATTCTTGACCGAATAGGAAATGTGGCCTATAGACTCGCATTACCTCTAAGCATGTCTCGTGTTCATAATATTTTTCACATATCTATGCTTCATAAATATGTGAAAGACCCGAACCACATTATTGAGTTAGAACCAGACGAGATAGCCGAAGATTTAACGTACGAGGAGGTACCTATTAAGATCTTGGATATGACAGAGCATGTGCTACGCACGAAGGTTATACCACAAGTTAAGGTTTTGTGGAGGAACCATGGTATTGAAGAAATGACCTGGGAGTTGGAATCAGAAATAAAAGTGAGGTATCCTCACCTTTTTGAAACACTAGGTACGTACATCAATTTCAAGGACAAAATTTTATAAGGAGGGGAGGTTGTAAGACCCCAACTTATTATAAATAAAATCGAATTTCCTCTATTTATTATTGTGAATAATAAGATGATAATTTGATATAATACTTTGGTTATGGGTGAAATATGCAAATTTTTCAAAATAAGCAAGTGGTTATAAAATATTCATTTTGTTGGGGAATATTCGTTTAGTCGTGGAATATTCTTTCTGTCGGGGAATATTCGTACGACGGCGCATCCATTTGTGGGCCCCATAACGAAATAACTGTCGGATGAAGAAAACAACAAAGTTTGAGTTTTATAAATAACGTCGTAATTGTTACCGTTAACACTGTTGGAATACCTGGTAGTTAAAAATACAATAAAACGCGTGGTTGCACAGTAGCACACGGTATTGCACAGTATTGTTGAATTATTGATTCTTACGTAAGAAGGCACTACTCAATAATTGTTACAGTAATTATTGTTCAATATTTTATTTTATTCTTTCAATAATTGCTGCGTTGATATTTTATATTATTGTTGTTTCAATAATTGTCATTGCACAGTATTTCCCATTATCAGATCACTAATTCATATTATTTGAATAATATTATTAGATAGCATTATTGGCAATATCTAGAAAGTTCTGTCAAGGAGAGGTTTGGTCACCTAATTGCGCACCAGTAAGGAGAAATCCTTATCGGAAAGCCCCCTCTTTCCTAGGAACGGCCTGGTTGTCATAACTGTGATTCTGTAATATTATTTGTGAATAATTAATTATTGATTTATATGATAAGGAAATATTTATTTAATGTGGATATAAATGATGAATATATTTATGTGGTTATAAATGAAGGAATTAATGCTGAGGTGGTTTATCAGTATTTTGTCGGAATGGAGGTATTAAAAACCATCCGTTTGTGGATTTCAGATATTTTTTGTTTGGAATTTGGAAAAACTCAAAGCTACAAAGTTGTAGAGAATTCAATTTCGTATGGAATGGACATAAAATTCGTATTTTTCTAATAAACGGGCTATTTTCTATGAATTACTGAATATTCAGAAAATAAAATGATTTTTATTAAATTATGGGTGGGACCCACTATTGTTTTAACATGTGGGCTGCTGGGATTTTTCAAGAATGGCATGCTAGATGGTCTGATATTGCATGCGTAGAAGAAAAGTATATAAATAATATTATTTTAATATTTTAGTCTCCTATGGCGTTCTAGCATTTTCCTATAAATAGACGCTTAGGTTAGAATTGAAAATCACACCAGAAACAAGTTTTATTTCTCTCTAGATTATCGAGCGTAATTTTGTGAGTATTTTGATACTTTTAGAGTTTCTATTCAAAGGCAAGTTTCACAAAGACTATATCTAAATTCACCAATCAATACGGTCATTTTGAGGTAAGGGATGTTATTTTCCTCTTAAATGATAATATTTTCTTCAATATCATTATGCCGAAATATTGGTTTGAACTTTTTATCAAATTTGGAACTTTTTGTGTTTACTATTCACGTATACGGCACTATTCACCGAAAAATAATTTTTTCTTCTTTTTGTCCGAGATGTCTATTATGGTTACTATCTTTGATTGTATCCATGTTTTGATCTTTATTTTTTAATTCTGCTTCAAAATTGGTTATTATGGAGTATTATTGAGCTTGGATAAACTGTAATACGAATCCCTAATATTTGTTCCTTTATCTTACTGGATTCGTTCTCTAAAATGTTTTTCATCATTCTCAGTCCTTAATGGTGATACTTGAGGATATATCTTTGGCATGTAGTGCAAAGATGAATGATTACCTGATGAATATCTTTGGCCCGTAGTGCAAAGATGAACAAGTGTTGAGATGAACATGACCAACTAGTGATACAAATGAATATCTTTGGCCTGCAGTACAAAGATGAATATTTGATTCAAGATGTATATTGATTGATGTTACAGGGATAAAATATTGATGATGGACTTTTAAATCTTAGAAGATAGTAGAATTCTTTCTCTACTTGACTCTTTAATGGATTGTTGTTTCCGCTGCAGTTGTTGATCTAAAACTTGTTGTCTATTGTGACACCCCCAATTTCAGGTACTTCGATTCCACGGGATTTGGTGTTCATTGTACAAATATCATCTATCTATCTACCCATAATAAAAGCAAACCATGCAATAGATAGAAATAAAATCTTCCCCTTAAGGGGTTACAACATACAATCCCAAGTTAAGCTAACCTTAAACATCTGTGCGGAAACATAAACAATAAGTCTTAAACAACATCAGGTCTTAACACATAAATTCAACATCTCATAAATCTGTGTCTTCAACATTTGTTAATCTTGCCCTTGCCTTTACTAGCGGAAGGCTCATCGGTTCTTTCGTTCTTAACTGCAATGTTATTATTAAGCAAGAGTGAGCATGATTGCCCACAAATAAAATAATGAAATAACAATGTATAATAACATGCGAGGGAATCAAAGACATCTGAATAAAACAACATCTGCATCCCTTGTTAACCTTGCCCTTGCCTTTACTAGTAGAAGGTTCGTCGGTTCTTTCGTTCTTAACTGCAATGTTATTATTACGCAAGAGTGAGTACAAATGCCCACAAGTATAACAATGAAATAACAGTATAATAACATGAGAGTGAATCAAAGACATCTGAATAAAAGCTCAACTTTTGAATCAAGAATGAATAACAAGAATCAAAAGATTTCTGAGGGTCATAAGACCTTGAACCATGTCCTAGGTTATCAAGGGTTATACTTGAAACCTTTAATACCATAAAGACTATGGACCTTTCTACTCGTGCTTAGGGAATCAAATTTTTAGTACCATCTCGTACACAATATCTTAACGCTAACGCATAAGTAAATCCCTTTGCAGGGTTGTTCATCTCAGTTTGACATTCGAGTCCGCACCAAAGGAAGTTTGGTTTGGATAATTCAATAAGGGTTCTGAAATTTAGAACGTTCATCAACTATGGACTAGTCGAATCAATAAGGTTCACTAGTCTAACAAGGTTCAACAATAATGATATTCAAATTGAATAATAATCTCAAGAAGTATACAATAGAACAAATATTGTATAACAATTTCATACTTTGAAAGGATAATAAATCTTTAATATAACAATTCGAACTTGAATAATAGTAATGAGAATTTACTCAAGGTAAATAATAAACTTGAACAATGATAACAAGTAGGGGTAGGAAACTTGCCTCATGCGTAGATTACACTTTAATTAAACACGTTCCTTGAATTTAATACTACGGATTCGTTATAAGGCCAAATCTAACCATTCAAGTTTTGTTTTGTTCGTTTTAGCATACATAATCATATACAAGTATAAATTTTACAAAACCATTTATGGTTGACATATTAAAGTTACGTATAAGGGCCATATGGCCATATAGCGTACTCAGAAAATTTTGAAACAAATAAGTCATAGTATTATGAAACTTATGATATGGAATCATATACAATATATATAAAATATGTTATGCTACTCGAATTATTACATATATTCACATAATTGTTACCCTTTCCAACTACAGAAACTTTACAGAAGACTTTAACAAATATTCATGAAAACTTTAAAAGACGTAAAATAAGAATTGGGTTGGAGAGAATTACCCAGAGTATAATTTAGAAGAGATGATCACAGATGACTCTTTCACAAAAACTTGTTGATTACACATTCACAATTTCTCTAAATCTCACAATTTTTATCTGACAATTTTCTCAAACTCTCTCTCCCTCTCTGTTTTCAGACTTAGAAAATGAATAGAAAAAGAATACGTATAATAAAGGAAAAGAGAACTGACGCGCATAATGGTCAGTTAACCCAACTGCTAATAACTACCACTAAGGCCATGTTTGGCTAGGCTTAATAGATTTCAAAAAAATTTAATTTAATAAAACTTTATCATATAGTTTAATTAATGTCACACTCCTTCATAAAATAAATCAATATATTATTTAATTTATTTTAAATAAAATATAATAAATTCTCATAAAATCACATAGTCACATAATTAATTTCTCATTAATAAATAATGTCAAATTATTAACTCTCTAATTAATAATTAAATTAATTAAAATACCAATAGGCTTATTAAATATTTCTTTTAATACAATAAGCTCACATCATCACATACTTCGATAATAAAAATTCTCCATATTAATTTAATAAATGTAACACATATAGTTAAATTATTCTACCACAATTTCATCAATTAATTATTTAATCTAATAATTAAATCATCGAAAATATTTATTTAATTCAATAAATATTAAAATTAAATTACAAAAATCTCGTTCGTCACATCTATTATATTTTATCAGATTATTCCCTGTTGAAGACTAATGATAATTTGTTGTATATTATCTTAGTCATAATATTCTTTACTAGGCTAGTTGAGCTCACCCTTTTCCTTTTTGTTCGATTGTTCTTCTCAGGAGGAGAGAATTTAGCAGGAACTAGCCGGGGTATGGAGTGATGATTCAAGATAAATTATCATTAGAATAAATTATCATTAGCCTTCAACAATGTTAAACTGATGGAATATAATAGATAACAAGTTTAACTGCAGCGGAACAAGCAATCCATTAGAAGAGTCAATTAGAGCATAAAATCTACTATCTTATATGATTTAAAAAGATTTTCATCAAATTTATCGCTGAGACTCAAATTAATAAAAAAATCGAATCATCCATGCATCACGACCAAGGATATTCATGTAATCATCAATGGTCATGATTATACCGAATAATCCCTGGTCATAATCATACCAACAATTGTCCATCAATGAACTACAGGCCAATGAGGATTTTTACCACATCTTTCGTCACATTACGGTCATGATTATACTGAATAATCCCTGGTCATAATCATACCAAGTCCATTTATGCACATAAGCCAAAGATGACTTTAATCACAATATAAACATGAGGATGCTGACAATGACATAATAATTCAATAAAACAAGTTCAAGGACAAATTTTAAAGATTTATAATTTAAATTTATCCAAAAATCAATAACGTCCAAATTGTCAACATGATACTGTTTTGTGGAGTAAAATTCAAGAATAATATTCATGTACCAAAAATAATTTGAACATAAAAGAAATATATTTTTCTGGTGAATAGTACCCCGTGAATAGTACCCCGTGAATATACCCCGACACGAAAAGTGTCCCGAATACCCGAGTGAATGATACTAGAGTGAATAGTAATCGGGTGAATAGTAACTCGTGAATAGTACTCCAGCACGAAAAGTACCCCGAATATTCGAGTGAATAATACTAGAGTGAATAGTAATGGGGTGAATAGTAACCTATGAATAGTAACTCATAAAAGAAAAATACCAAAAAAATGATATTCCATGACGAGTACAAAAGAAATGATATCTCATACGAGTATAATAGAATATACGAAACTGCAAATGGATTTTCACCCGCCATGCGGTAATCCACGTAGACATATCATTTCCACAATTTAATAAAGAATGAATATGAATGATCATTCACCATGCATGTGGTAATCCACATAGATAGGTTATTCCAACAGAATAATAAAGAATGGAATAACAGAAGAATTCACCAGCGTATGCGTAATTACATGCATGTGTTATTCCAATAGAATAATAAAGAATGGAACCAGGTCATGCGTAACTCCGCATGCATGTGATATTCCAAAAGAATAATAAAGAATGAAATAACAACGAAATTCACCGGGCATGCGATAGATCAGCATGCATAAAAGTTATTCCAACAAAAAAATAAAGAACGGAATAACAGAAGAATTTTACCATGTATGCGGTACTTCGCATAGACAGGTTATTCCAATAGAATAATAAAGAATGGAATAACATAAGAATTCACCAGGCATGCGATAGACCGCACAAACAGGTTATTCCAACAGAATAATAAAGAATGGAATAACAACCCTTACGATTATTGAAAGAAAATAGCTCTCTTCATGAATACGAAAGAAATAATACCCCTTACCTTAGAAGAAACTGGATACTGGAATAGTCAGGTAGCAGACTTCTCTTCTTTTTTCTCTCTATAATTTCTCTCTATAATAATTGCTCTATAGCTTTAGTGAATTGGTGAGAAATGAACGAAGAATGAGCTTCTATTTATAGGAAAATATAGTTTCGATAATTACACGTTTTGGGGCTCGAAATATTATAGTATAATACCTTCCTCTTTTTCTTCATTTTTAATTTAGTCCTGCAAGTATTATCAAACTTGCACCACCTCCCCTAATAGTAAATCATGTGAATCAATAGTAAATCATGTGACTCAATAGTTCTAATCATGTAAAAAAACAATTACAAAGATAAGTACATTCATCTATACCTCCATTTTTAATTTAGTCATGCAAGTATTATCAATCTTGCACCAACTCCCCTAAAAGTAAATCATATGAATCAATAGTACACACATGTGAACACATAGTTATAAGTGTGACGCCCCCAAAATAGGTATACAACACCCATTCTGAGTCGCCAAAATACATGGTATAGAAAGAAAACTACAACTTTGACAATACAGATGTATGTCGTAGAATACGACAATACAATCGTGAGTTTGAATACAAATATTGTCTTTTAGACAATATACACACCCAAATAAGTCCTTATTAATTATTCATACACTATTTTACGTAAATAGTGAGGACTACTAAAACATCTTCCTAGAACCATCACTCCATACCCCGACTCGATCCTCGCTATGTTCTCACCTCCTCCTCGGAAGAAAAATGGAACAAAAAGGAAAAGGGTGAGCTCAACTAGCCCAATAAAGAATATTATGACTAAGATAATATACAACAAATTATCGTTAGTCTTCAACAGGGAAAAATCTAATAGAATACAATAGACAACAAGTTTTAGATCAACAAATGCAGCGGAAACAACAATCCATTAGAAGAGTCACGTAGAGAAAGAATTCTACTATCTTCTAAGGTTTAAAAGTCCATCATCAATATTTCATCCTTGTAACAACAATCAATATACATCTTTAATCATCTTTGCACTACAGGCCAAAGATATTCATTTGTATCACCAGTTGGTCATGTTCATCTCAACACCTGTTCATCTTTGCACTACGGCCAAAGAGATTCATCGCTTAATCATTCATCTTTGCACTACAGGCCAAAGATATTCATCAAGTATCACCATTAAGGACTAAGGATGATGAAAAACATTTTAAGAACGAATCCAAAGGAGAGATAGAAGGACAAATATTAGGGATTCGCTTAACAGCTTTATCCAAGATCAATAATACTTCATAATAAACGATTTTGAAGCGTAACTCAAAAATAACGATCAAAACATGGATCCAATCAAAGATAGTAGTCGAAAAGACATCTTGGACAAAAAGAAAAAATTTTCATTTTTCTATGAATAATGCCGATTTGTGAATAGTGTCGATATCGTGAATAAAGGCCGTATACGTGAATAAGAACTCCCACACAAAAAAGATAGAAATTTCACAAAAACATCTTCACGCTTAAGTGAATAAGAACTCGAATGAATAATCGTGAATAAGAATCATGAATAGTAACCCCAGACATGAAAAAAAAGTTCCAAATTTGATAAAAAGTTCAAATAAGATTTTGGCATAATGATATTGAAGAAAATAATATCATTTAAGAAAGAAATAACATCCTTACCTCAAAATAACCGTATTTCATCAATTTCTAGATAAGGTCGATGTAAACTCGCACCGTGATAAAGAACACTCAAAGTATACTCACAAGAATACGCTTCGATAATATAGAGAGAGAAAGAGAGAAAACTTAGTTTCGTGTGTGATTTTCAATTCTAACTTAGCCTCTATTTATAGGAAAATGTTAGAACGCTAAAAGGAGACTAAAATAATAAAATATATTATTTTCTTATTCTTTTCAATTCTTACGCCTCTACCAACCAAGCAAGCCAACCTTGAACAAAAACTCCAAAGAAATTCTCATGCATAATCAACACCAACCAAAAAGTGGGTCCCCCATAAATTTAATAAAATTATTTTATTTTCCTAAACTTCAATAATTTGTAGAAAATAGCTCTATTATCGTAAAAATTCAAAACTCATGAATTTCCATGGAAAATTCCATTCTCTACAACTTTACGTAAGAAAGTTTTTCAAATTCCAAATGTAAATTGACCAAAAATCCACAAACCAAGCGATTTTATACTATAATAAATTTTCATTAAGAATTGTGTCCACCGACACACAAAAACATGTGTTAAACATTTAATGCCACAAAATACTCTACCTCCTCATATACTCATATATCCCACATTCATTGTAAAATATCATCGTTAATATATTATTAAAATAATATATTTAAATGAATTATTTTATCGTAAAAAGATAAAATATTAATTTTCAACAATTGTCACATTAAAAAAATTTCTCCATCTATATCCATATAAAATAAATATTTTCTTTATCATAATAATCAATAATTAATTATTTTAAAAATAATATTACGTAATCACAAGATCGACAACCGTGCCGCTCCTGTGAAAGAGGGCTTTCCAATAAGGATTTCTCCTTATCTACGCTTGCAATTAGGTGACCAAACCTCTCCTTAGATGTAACTTTCTAGACATTGCCAATAATGTTATCTCGATAATATTATTCAAATAATATGAATTATTGATTTGATAATGGAAAATACCGTAATGACAATTATCAAACAATAAAGGATACAAAATATCAACGCAAAGAATTATTGAATCAATATAATATCAATAAGAATTCACTGTAATAATTATCGAGTAGTGCCTTCTTACGTAAGGATCAATAATTCAACAATACTGCGGTAATACCGCAAAGCATCGTGCAACCACGCATATTATCAGATTTTCACCACCAGTAACCCAACAAAGGTTAATTGTGAATAATTACGCCGTTATTTATAAAAACACATACTTGTCGCTTTTCCTCATCCGATCAGCTTATTCTCATATGGGGCCCATTAAATGATCATACCATCAGCATTTGATATTCCCGACAAAAAAGAATAGTCCACGACCAAACTTAATATTCCCGATAATAATGAATATTTTATAACCACTTGCTTATTTTACAAAATTGCACATTTCACCCATAACCAAAGCATTATATCAAATTAACCCTTATTAATTTAGAATAATGAATAAAGGAAAATTCAATTTTATTTATAATAAGTTGGGGTCTTACAACCTCCCTCCTTATGAAATTTCGCCCCTCGAAATTGACGTATGCACTGTGTATCGAAAAAGATGAAGATACCTCGCTTACATTTCCGTTTCCAACTCCCATGTCATTTCCTCAATAGCATGGTTTCTCCACAAAACTTTAACTTGTGGTATGACCTTCTTACGTAGCACATGCTTCTTCCTATCCAAAATCTTGACAGGTACCTCCTCGTATGTTAAGTCTTCGGCTATCTCATCTGGTTCTAACTCAATAATGTGGTTCAGGTCATCCACATATTTACGTAACATCGATACATGAAAAACGTTATGCACACGCGTCATACTTGGCGGTAAAACGAGTCTATAGGCCACAGTTCCTATTCGATCGAGAATTTCAAATGGATTAATAAATCAAAGGTTTGAGCTTTCCTCACCTCACCGATTCTCACTTTTTGGAATAACAACTTCTTGCACCTCCTTCTTCAAATTCATCACCCAGCAGTGTAGCACGAAAGCGATTTTAATTTTATCGATAAAAGTCGATTATACTCAGATATCATCACGTGGATACCTAGAGTTTTCATCTCCATCTCTAATATTGTAAATTATACTGAAATTAGTCTTTGACAATATCATACTCAGATTTGATACGATCTTATACTCAACACGCCACCTACCACATTCGCTTTTCCAGATGGCATGGTCGTAATATGTGTCAAATGAGTCTCCTCTTGAGTTCTTCAAAGCTCTTTCCACATTCCTCGCTTCATTCAATTTTTGTATCTCTACGAGTCACCAAAGAATGGAATAGCGATTCGAGAATATCCTTCAACGAATCTCCGATAATAACCAACTAAGCCTAGAAAGCTACGATTTCGATTATCGACTTAGGTTGTTCTCAACTCGTGACTCATATCCCAACCTTGATAAAGATGTTACAATAGCACCTATCGCTTTTACTATCGCGAATATGGCGCCCCTACGGAGAGTCCGGGCTTTGCATTCCACAAAGGAAGTCATAAGATAGAGGCTCGTATCAACTTCTATAGTTGGGTTTTTAACTCTCAAGTTCAATAGAGCCATTCGATATGAGATTTTAGAAATGGGTTTTGTACCGGATTTAAAAGTCGATACAAATTCAATATCACGCCCGGGAGTAGGCCAAGAAATTCCTCAGAAATACGTCAGAAATTCACTAACAACAAAAAATATCATTCAAATCGACGATTATTGTTCAAGTCCATAACATGGCTAAGAAAGCTTGACATTCGCTTTTCAATAAACAAATAGCTTTGTGGTTTGATATGACAAAGGTTTGACTTCAATGGTTTGGTTGCTTAAATTCAATAATAGGTTGCTTAGAATATGAAAACTAACAACCTTACAAAAGCAATCAATTTGGCATGATGAGTAGTTAACCAATCAATCCTTAAAATCACATCAAAAGCAAGTATCTTTAAAGAAATAAGGTCAACAGGTAATGTGATGGTGCCAACTTGGATCAGACAAGATTTCTAAACAACGGATGTAATGAAAGTTTTTCCTAACGGAGTTTCCATAAATAGGTCAAAGTCTAATTTCTCCGTAGTCAAGTTCAAACGTTGAGCGCAAACAAGAGAGATAAAAGAATGGGTAGAACCCCAGATTCTAGTAAGGTATAAACTTCGCAAGAATTATAATTAACTAACCCATGCTAAACTCATTCGGGTTCCTCACATTTTGACCGGTCACGACAAACGCTCTTCCAGGAACCGTTGTCTTTGACTTTTCTGGGACATCCTTTTGAGTCACCATTCCTCACTGGATCGGGTTTCGATACTGCATAACTCGAAAGCGATGTGGCCTTCTTTTTCCACAAATTGTAACATACCTTGATTGTTGTGATGCTTGGGTGATATGTCCTCCTTCCCACATTTGTAACATCTAACCGCGCCGCTCTCCTCCCCTAGCATTTGTTGTTGGTGCCGTGTCAGTCGTTGATGTCTTCCCGTCATTGTTGAATCTTCTTTTCTCAAATTTCCACTTGAGTCACCTTTCCTATTATCATGTCCACGATTACCACCGAGTGGTTACCGCCTTTGTCCATATTCTTTCCTCCTCACTCACGGTTATCATCGCTCACGATGACTACCCCGTTGTGGTCCCTCATTGAGTATACTCACTATCTCGCCTAATAATCGAGCCCTCATGACAACATCCTAATACGAGAAAATTTATGAGAGATAAGGTATTGACGAATCTCGGTTTTAGACCTCTCGAAACATACGCGCTATTCGCTCCTCATTCTCCACCAAATGAGGTGCAAACTCGATAATTCTCGCGAACCTTACCTCGCATCGAGACACCGCCATGTTGTTCTCGCTCGAGTCTAATAAACTCTACCTCCTTCATATGACGAATACTTTCTTGAAAGTACTTGTCATTGAAAGCGCTTCAAATCTTTCCCAAGACATGTTAAGTGCATCCGGTCAGGTACGCTTACGATTCCCACCAAGAATCAGCTTCACCACGAAACATAAAGGTGGCGAATGGAACCTTCTGTTCCTCCGTGCACCCCAAGACATCGAATATCTTGGTAATTTGCTTGACCCACGCTTCGCTTTGATCGGATCCGGCTTTCCATGGAAATCTGTGGTCCCAACTCTTTGAATCGCTTGGGTCATGATGCATCATACGTTGCCATCATTTCCACCCGTATTTTGTACACGAGTCTCCTCGTCTGATTTTGCATGAACTACAAAAAGCTTCTAAACATCTCGTCATTCTCATCATCCGCCAAGCGTTGTTCACAGAGGAACATTGCCACCTGCTGTACGCTTCTCCTCGCTGGTGAGTATCAAGCGCCTCCACGGCCTCATTTACTCCATCATTAATATTCTCGAAATGACATTCTCAAATCATCATATAAAACAAGGGTTAATTAAACAAATTAACATGTCACATAATATCCCTATATTATGACTCGCCCAACAAATAAGCTTAGGTAGGACACACTAGCGAAGGATTTACTCTGCCTCCCTCCTAGTTCTATTCCCCGATCTCCGCCAGAGATCATATCCCTAAGCTCGATACCAATTATGACGCCCCCAAAATAGGTATACAATTCACCCATTCTCGAGTCGCCAAAATACATGGTATAGAAAGCAAACTACAACTTTGATAATATTATGTCGTGTAGAATACGACAATACAATTGTGAGTTTGAATACAAATATTGTCTTCTAGACAATATACACACCCAAATAAGTCCTTATTAATTATTCATACACTATTTTTTTACGTAAATAGTGAGGACTACTAAAACATCTTCCTAGAACCATCACTCCATACCCTGACTCGATCCTGCTATGTTCTCACCTCCTGAGAAGAAAAATGGAAGAAAAAGGTAAAGGGTAAGCTCAACTAGCCCAAGAAAGAATATTATGACTAAGATAATATACAACAAATTATCGTTAGTCTTCAACAGGAAAAATCTAATAGAATACAATAGACAACAAGTTTTAGATCAACAAATGCAAATGAAAATAAAGAATCCATTAGAAGAGTCACGAGAGAAAGAATTCTACCGTCTTCTAAGGTTTAAAAGTCCATCATCAATATTTCATCCATGTAACAACAATCAATATACATCTTTAATCATCTTTGCACTCTGTGCCAAAGATATTCATTTGTATCACCAAATGGTCATGTTCATCTCAACACTGCTCATCTTTTTACACTACGGGCCAAAGAAATTAATCAGTTTAATCATTCATCTTTGCACTACAGGCCAAAGATATTCATCAAGTATCACCATTAAGGACTAAGGATGATGAAAAACATTTTTAAGAACGAATCCAGTGAGATAGAAGGACAAATATTAGGGATTCGCATAACAGTTTTATCCAAGATCAATAATACTTCATAATAAACGATTTTGAAGCGTAACTCAAAAATAACGATCAAAACATGGATCCAATCAAAGATAGTAAATTAAAAAGACATCTTGGACAAATTTTTTTTTTTTTTTCTATGAATAGTGTCGTATTTGTGAATAGTGTCAGATATCGTGAATAGTGCCAGATAACGTGAATAAGAACTCCACACAAAAAGATAGAAATTGCACAAAAAACATCTTCACGCTTCGTGAATAGTAACTCGTGAATAAGAACTCATGAATAGTAACTCAATAGAATAAATCATGAATAATAAGAACCCCGACATGAAAAAGTTCCAAATTTGATAAAAAGTTCAACAAAGATTTTGGCATAATGATATTGAAGAAAATAATATCATTTAAGAAAGAAATAACATCCTTACCTCAAAATAACCGTATTTCCGACTAAATTTCTAGATAAAGGTCGATGTAAACTCATCAGATAAGCAACACTCAAAGTATACTCACAAGAATACGCTCGATAATATAGAGAGAAAAGAGAGAAAACTTAGTTTCGGTGTGATTTTCAATTCTAACTTAGCCCTCTATTTATAGGAAAATGTTAGAACGCTGAAGGAGACTAAAATAATAAAATATATTATTTTCTTATTCTTTTCAATTCTTACGCCTCTACCAACCAAGCAAGCCAACCTTGAACAAAAACTCCAAAGAATTTCATGCATAATCAACACCAACCAAAAAGTGGGTCCCCATAAATTTAATAAAATTATTTTATTTTCCAAACTTCAATAATTAGTTAAAAATAGCTCTGTTATCGTAAAATTTGAAACTCATGAATTTCCATGGGAAATTCCATTCTCTACAACTTTGCGTAAGAAAGTTTTTCAAATTCCAAATGTAAATTGACCGAAATCCACAAACCAAGCGATTTTATACCTATAATAAATTTTCGGTCAAGAATTGTGTCCACCGACACACAAAACATGTGTTAAACATTTAATGCCACAAAATACTCTACCTCCTCATATACTCATATATCCCACATTCATTGTAAAAATATCATCATTAATATATTATTAAAATAATATATTTAAATGAATTATTTTATCGGAGAAAAAGATAAAATATTAATTTTCAACAATTGTCACATTAAAAAAAATTTCTCCATCTATATCCATATTAAATAAATATTTTCTTTATCATAATAATCAATAATTAATTATTTTAAAAATAATATTACAGTAATCACAAGATCGACAACCGTGCCGCTCCTCAGAAAGAGGGGGCTTTCAATAAGGATTTCTCCTTACTTGGGCGCAAGCAATTAGGTGACCAAACCTCTCCTTGAGATGTAACTTTCTAGACATTGCCAATAATGTTATCTGATAATATTATTCAAATAATATGAATTATTGATTTGATAATGGAAAATACTGTGTAATGACAATTATTGAAACAACAGTGATACAAAATATCAACGCAACAATTATTGAATCAATATAATATTGAATAAAGAACTCACTCGTAATAATTATTGAGTAGTGCCTTCTTACGTAAGGATCAATAATTCAACAATACTGTGTAATACCGCAAAATAACTACTTGTGCAACCACGCATATTATCAGTATTTTCACCACCAGGTGTAACCCAACAAAGTTATTAATTGTGAATAATTACGTCGTTATTTATAAAAACACATACTTGTCGTTTTCCTCATCCGACAGCTTATTCTGCATGGGGCCCCATAAATGATCTGCGTAAATCATGCGGATATTCCCGACAAAAAAGAATATTCCACGACCAAATAATATTCCCGACAATAATGAATATTTTATAACCACTTGCTTATTTTATAAAAAATTGCACATTTCACCCATAACCAAAGCATTATATCAAATTAACCCTTATTAATTTATAATAATGAATAAAGGAAAATTCAATTTTATTTGTAATAAGTTGGGGTCTTACAATAAGCATGTGAATTAATAGCAATTAATTGCTCATTTATCTGATGAATTACCCGATTGGTCAATATAACCTCCAGACATTAATTATTATCGAAATAAATGTCGATTTCCACTAACACTAATAATTCCCACACAATGGAACTATAAATTTCATCTTTAATCAACACGAAATTATTCATCATTAATATTATAACTCACAATATTTAACAACCATGTCGTTCCCAGGAAAAAGGGGGCTTTCCGATAAGGATTTCTCCTTATTGGCAAATAATTAGGTGACCAAACCTCTCCTTGACAGAACTTCTAGACATTGTCAATATTGCAAATAATAATATGAATAACTTTGTCATCTCAATTATTGATTTAATAATATATATTATGCAGATGATACTGTGACAATAATTGAATAAATAATATGAGAGATATGATGCAGCAATTACTGTAGCAATAATTTAGTATAATTGTGTGACTTCTTACGTAAGCATCAATAATCAATACTGGTATTACTACTATGCAACGGCGCATATTCTTGTACTTTTTTACTACGGTGTAGTTCAATAGTTTTAATTCGTAACACTTTCGATGTTATTTTTATAAAAGATAATTCTTTTCGTTTTCTAACTACGACAATACTTCCATTGGGGGGGGGGGGTCCACCAATGATTGTGTCTTCGTACAGATATTCCCGACCAAAAGAATATTCCCCGACCAAACGAATATTTTATAACAACTAGCTTACTTTGCAAAAAAAATTCACATATCTCCCTTAACGTTAACCTTTTATCAATTTAACCATTTACGAAATAAAATAATAATTATAAGAAAATTGAATACTTTCATTTTATAAAATTCGGGGTCTTACAATCTCCCCTCCTTATGAAATTTCGCCCTTAAAATTTACGTACGTACCTGGTATGCCGAAGAGGTGAGAATACCTTGACTTCATTTCATATTCCAACTCTTGAGGTATAACCTTTGAGTGTCTAATATGATCCTTCTTATCTAAGATTTTAACACGTATCTCATCATACGTTAAATCTTCTGCTATCTCGTCTAGTTTTAATTCGATAATGTGGTTCGGGTCGTCCACATAATTACGTAACATTGATACGTGAAAAATACGACATACTTGGCGGTAAAACGAGTCTATAGGCCACAGTTCCTACTCGATCGAGGATTTCAAATGGGCCAATTAAATCGAGGGTTGAGATTTCCTCTCTTCGTCGATCCTTGCTTCTAGAATAACACCCTCTTGAACCTTCTTCTTCACATTCATCAGCTCTGAGTATGTAGCTTGAACGGCTATAACTTTATCGATTAAAGTCGATTCTAATCGTATATTCATTATCTTCACGTGGGTCCCTAGAGTCTTTAAATCTATCTTCATCATTTGTAAGTTATATGAAATAGGTTTTTTTTTTGTGTTAACAACATCGCACTCGTAAACGCATACAATCTTCTACTCAATGCGTTAGCTACCACGCTCGCTCTTCCATAATGATATTGAATGGTATAGTCGTAATCTTCAACAGCACAAGCCAACGTCTTTGGCACATTATACGTTTGTTTTGGTTGAAGAAATATTTAAGGGTTGAAGAAATGGGTTTTGTACTGGGGTCAATATAAAATTTGATTTCACGCTATGGGGGTAGGCCAGGAAGTCTTCAAGAATACGTCAGGAAATTTATTAACAATAAAAATATCATTCAAAACTGTGACTCTCATCTAAGACTTGGATAATACGTCACATTGATACCTATCAACTTGCCACCGTTATTCACAACGTCCCCTATAGAAAGTTTGGCTTCGGTGCATTCCACACAAG
The DNA here is from genome assembly GCA_020205605.1 of Panax ginseng. Taxonomy (NCBI): domain Eukaryota; kingdom Viridiplantae; phylum Streptophyta; class Magnoliopsida; order Apiales; family Araliaceae; genus Panax; species Panax ginseng. The sequence continues at coordinate 49,494,008 of CM035136.1, read as the reverse complement.
GAAGTCACCAGTGAAAGGCTCGGGGCTCTTTACTTGTGGCTTGATATGACAATGATTAACTTTAGTGGTTTGATTGCTTGAATTCGCATAACAGGTTGGTTAGGATTATGAAAGCTAACAACCTTACGAAAAACATGATGAGTAGTTAACCAATCGATTCCTAAAATCACATCAAAGACAAGTATTTTTAAAGAGATAAGATCGACAGGTAACGTGAAAGTGTCGATTTGAATAAAACAAGACTTATAAACAGTGGAGGTAACGAAGGTTTCTCCTAACCAAGTTTCAACCGATAAGTCAAAGATTAATCTCTCCGGAGTCAAATTTAAACGTTGAGCGCAAGCAAGATAGATAAAAGAATGGGTAGAACCGGTATCTAATAAGGTATAGACTTCACAAGAATTTGTAATTAACTAATTGGTGCTGACTTCGTTCGGGTTACTCTCTTTTTGAGAAGTCACAAAAAACGCTCTTCCTGAAACCACCGACCTTGTTTTGTCCTTATCCGCCTTTGGTACCACTGTCCCAGTTGGACTTGTCTTTGGTGCACGACAAAATCGGGCTAGGTGACCTTCTTTTCCACAATTATAACATGCTTTGGACTGCATCACGCAGTTTGGACTGATATGTCCCTCCCCTCCGCATTTGAAGCATACAACCGACGGTCGTTCTCCTTCCTTAACAGGTGCTGGTGCTATTGTCTTTCCATCATTATTGAACCTTCTCTTCTTAAAATTTCCACTTCTATTATCTTATCCATGATTACCACCGAAGTGGTTACCATTCTTGGCATGATAATTTCCCCCACGATGATTATCATTGTTCCGATGGCCGTTGCCACCGGTATGATTATTATCGTGTTATTGCTCGTTATCCTTTGGTTGGGCTGGCTCATTATCGCGCTCTAATAACTGAGCCCTATTCACTACATCTGAATATAAACAAAGTTTGTGAGAAATGAGGTATTGACGTATATCGGGTTTCAAACCTCTTAGAAACATTCGCGTCATTCCCTCCTCATTATCGACCAAATGGAATGCAAAACGGGATAACTCCGCAAATTTAGCCTCGTATTGCGACACGGTCATATTATTTTGCTCCAGCTTGATAAACTCTACCTCCTTCATGTGACGAATACTTTCGGGAAAGTACTTGTCGTTGAACAGCTCTTGGAACCTTTCCTAAGACATCTTGAGTGCTTCGGGCTGGGTACGTTTTATAGATTCCCACCAGTAATCTGTCTCTTCACGCAACATAAAGGTGGCAAAGGGAACCTTTTGCTCCTCGGAGCATCCCAAGACATCAAATATCTTGGTGATCTGCTTTAACCACATCTCCGCATTAAGTGGTTCTGGCTTTCCCAAAAACTATGGCGGTCCCAGCTCCTTGAACTGCTTAGCAGTGACCAGCCGTGGGTTGCCATTGTTTCCACCTGCATTTTGAACAGGAGTCTCTCTCGCCTGAAGTTGCATGAATTGCATAAAGCCTCTGAACATCCCATCGTTCATTATTTCGTCGGTGTTGTTATTTACCTGAGGATTATTATCTTCATGTTGCACATTATCCTGGGTATTGATCGTGGGTGACTCAACGGTCTCATGTGCTTCATTACTGATCTCAACATTCTCAGATGTCATTTTCAAATACTGCCACAAAACAAAGGTTAATTGACATGCAACATATTATCCCTATACTCTGACCGACCAATTAAATACCAAATAAACTTAGGTAGGTCATACTAGTGAAGGAATTCCCCGTCTCTCCCCTCCTAGTTCTAGTCTCACATCTTAGCCAGGGATCATATCCCTAAGCTTTAATACCAACTGTGACTCCCCCAAAACAGGTATACATCACCCATCTTGAGTTGCCAAATACATGATACAAAATTCAAATACAACTTAATTATACAACAGTCGTGTAAAATACAACAAAACATAATCTAAGAGTTTTAATAAGAATATTGTCATCTAGACAATATCCACACTCAATGGAGTCCTCATTACATTTATTGTCACACTATTTAATGCGAATAGTGAGGACTACTAATACTATCATCTGGACCGCACTCGTTCCCCGACTAGTCCCAGCTCGTTCTCATTTCGTGAAGAGAACGGTTGAAAGAAAGGGTGAGCTCAACTAGCCCGAAGAAAAATATTATGACTAAGATAATGCGTAATAAATTATCATTAGCCTTCAACAATGTTCAATCGATAGAATATAATAGACAACAAGTTTAATCTGCGGTGAACAAGCAATCCATTAGAAGAGTCAATTAAAGCATAAAATCAACTATCTTCTATGATTTAAAAAGTTTTCATCAACTTTATCGTTGAGACTCGACAATAAAAAAAAAAATCAAATCATCCTCGCATCACGACCACCAAGGATATTCATGTAATCATCAATGGTCATGATTATATCGAATAATCCTGGTCATAATCATACCAACAAGCGTCCATCAATGAACTACGTGCCAATGAGGATTTTTACCACATCATTAAATCACATTACGGTCATGATTATCTTTGAATAATCCTCAGTCATAATCATACCAAGTCCATTTATGCACATAAGCCAAAGATGACTTTAATCACAATATAAACATGAGGATGCTGACAATGACATAATAATTCAATAAAACAAGTTCAAGGACAAATTTTAAAGATTTATAATTTAAATTTATCCAAAAATCAATAACGTCCAAATTGTCAACATGATACTGTTTTGTGGAGTAAAATTCAAGAATAATATTCATGTACCAAAAATAATTTGAACATAAAAGAAATATATTTTTCTGGTGAATAGTACCCCGTGAATAGTACTTTGTGAATAGTACCCCGTGAATATACCCCGACACGAAAAGTGTCCCGAATACCCGAGTGAATGATACTAGAGTGAATAGTAATCGGGTGAATAGTAACTCGTGAATAGTACTCCAGCACGAAAAGTACCCCGAATATTCGAGTGAATAATACTAGAGTGAATAGTAATGGGGTGAATAGTAACCTATGAATAGTAACTCATAAAAGAAAAATACCAAAAAAAATGATATTCCATGACGAGTACAAAAGAAATGATATCTCATACGAGTATAATAGAATATACGAAACTGCAAATGGATTTTCACCCGCCATGCGGTAATCCACGTAGACATATCATTTCCACAATTTAATAAAGAATGAATACGAATGATCATTCACCATGCATGTGGTAATCCACATAGACGGGTTATTCCAACAGAATAATAAAGAATGGAATAACTGAAGAATTCACCAGGCGTGCGTAATCCGCACAGACATGTTATTCCACCAGAATAATAAAGAATGGAACCATGTCATGCGAACTACAGATGCATGATATTCCAATGTAATAATAAAGAATGGAATAACAACGAAATTCACGTGCATGTGATAGACCGAACAGACAGGTTATTCTAACAGAATAATAAAGAATGGAATAACAACCCTTATGAGTATTGAAAGAAAATAACTCTCTTCATGAATACAAAAGAAATAATACCCCTTACCTTAGAAGAAAACGGATCTTTGGAATAGTCGGTAGGCAGACTTCTCTTCTTCTTTCTCTCTATAATTTCTCTCTATAATAATTGCTCTATAGCTTTAGTAAATTGGTGAGAAATGAACGAAGAATGAGCTTCTATTTATAGGAAAATATAGTTTTGATAATTACACGTTTTGGGGCTCAAAATATTACAGTATAATACCTTCCTCTTTTTCTTCATTTTTAATTTAGTCCTGCAAGTATTATCAAACTTGCACCACCTCCCATAATAGTAAATCATGTGAATCAATAGTAAATCATGTGACTCAATAGTTCTAATCATGTAAAAAAAACAATTACAGTATAGTACATTCATCTATACCTTCATTTTTAATTTAGTAATGCAAGTATTATCAATCTTGCACCAACTCCCCTAATAGTAAATCATGTGAATCAACATTACACAAATGTGAACATATAGTTAGCATGCGAATTAATAGCAATTATTTGCTCATTTATCTGGTGAATTATCCGATTGGTCAATAAAACCTCCAGACATTAATTATTATCGAAATAAATGTCGATTTCCACTAACACTAATAATTCTCACACAATGGAACTATCAATTTCATCTTTAATCAACATGAACTTATTCGTCATTACTATTATAACTCACAATATTTAACAACCAGGTCGTTCCCAGGAAAGAGGGGGCTTTCCGATAAGGATTTCTCCTCATTGGCGCGCAATTAGGTGACCAAACCTCTCCTTGACAGAACTTCTAGACATTGTCAATATTGCAAATAATAATATGAATAACTTTGTCGTCTCAATTATTGATTTAATAATATATATTATGTAGATGATATTGTGACAATAATTGAATCAATAATATGAGAGATATGATGCAGCAATTACTGTAGTGACTTTTATAACAATTAGCTTACTTTGCAAAAAAATTCAAATATCACCCTTAATGTTAACCTTTTATCAATTTAACTATTTACGAAATAAAATAATAATTATAAGAAAATTAAATACTTTCATTTCATAAAATTTGGGGTCTTACAACTATGACTGTTCTTGAGCAGTTTTGAAAAACTTTAATTTTTACCCACTTTGATGCTATGGATCATCATAGATCATCTTAAAATATCATTTAGTAAGATTCTAAACACAAAAACACAACTTTTGTCTTAACATGTAAGATCAAAAATGAAATTAGGGTTTATACCTTCTAGTTTCAAATCCTTGATCTATGATCTCCAAATCGTTTCTTGGTGATCTAGGGAGTATTCTAGGGACTGATATACTTGGGATTTTCGGATATGTAGAGAGAGAAAGAGTTGTTGAGAGCTAGTTGGTAAAATGAGTAACTTTAGTAACTTTTCTCTCTCTTTTAACCTATATATAATATGATATATGTATAGATCAGATGTTGCTGGACTGATTGATGGAGATTTTAAGTCATATTGTCAATATTAGTAGGTCACTAACTCCAAATATAGAAAGATTTGCAAGTTAGCTCATTAAAGAATGAAAAAAGGTATTATGGTCATTTGAAATATAATTTTAATGGCATTCTTGACTTTTGTCCAAACCCTTAGGGTTTAACCTTTAGGATTTAATCCTAAGGTTCTAACCCTTAGGTTTTATAACTTTAGTTTCTAAAATTTTCAAATTAGGGTTTTAAAAATAGGAAATTAAGATAACTAAAATATAATCAGTGTTTCGTAATTATATTAAAGTTTAATAATCACATTAGACTTACTAATTAGGATTAAGGTTTCCTAATTAGGGTTTAGAGTTCCCGAATATAAATTTAGGGTTTCTTGGAATTTGTTTAGGGTTCCTAACTGTACGTTAGGGTTTCTAAACCTAAGATTAGGGTTTTTAATCCCTTATTAGGGTTTACAAATTTTAAACCTTATCCGCTCAATCATTGATCAAAATTTCTCTATAGTACAAAAATGTACTCATCAATATAATTATTTTAATTATAGTTTCTATTGAATCCCCATCTGTAACTAAGGTTAGGGTTTCTATTCTTTGTTAAGCATAACTCTACTCTAATTTATCAGTCAATACATAAATTGACTAATTCTCAAAACTCGTATCACCAATACAAAACACAATATTGATAATCAATATTATTTATATAAAAAAATTATTAAAAAAATTCGGATTATTCAAAATCCCGGGTTATTACATTCATCATTCAAACTTTTTACAGATTAATTCCATAGCCAAAGCTATTACATTTCTATCCCGCGATTGAATTCACAAAAATTGGGATTTATAAAAAGACTACCATTTAATTAAACATACTTTTCTACAAAAAATAAATATAAAAGGATCGAAGACTAGGGTTTATGTATTATTACCTTAACGTTCTTTGCGTTCTTGACTAACACTTGAATGTTTTTCTCTTGACTCCTCTTGATTACTTGTTAGTGAACTTTTCTAGAAGATTTAACGTATGAAGAGATACCTGTTAAAATCTTAGATAAAAAGGATCATATTTTACGCTCCAAGGTTATACCTCAAGTCAAAGTTTTGTGGAGAAACCACGATGTTGAGGAAATGACATGGGAGTTAGAATCTGAAATGAAGTCAAGGTATCCTCACATCTTCAACATACTAGCTACGTACCCTAATTTTGAGGATGAAATTTCATAAGAAGGGGAGGTTGTAAGACCCCAACTTTTATGAAAAAAGATTAATTTTTTCTCGAAATATATTTTTGAATATTATGGTGTGGATTTGATATAATAGTTGGGGTAATATTTACAAAATTTGAAAAGTAAGCAAGTGGTTATAAAATATTCGATTGGTCGGGGAATATTCGTTTTAACAGTAATATTCGTACGACGACACAATCATTGGTTGACCCCCCAACGGAAGTATTGTCGTAGTTAAAAAACGACAGAAAGTTTTACCGTTAAACTGCTGAACTACCCGGTGGTAAAAGTAAAGTAATACGCGTGATTGTATAGTAGCACACGGTATTGATTATTGATTCTTACGTGAGAAGTCACTCAGTTATACTTAATTATTGCTATAGTAATTGCTGCATAATATCTCTCATATTATTGATTCAATTATTGTCATAGTATCATCTGCTTAAAATTTTATATTTTTAAATCAATATTTGAGACAACAAAGTTATTCATATTATTATTTACAATATTGACGATGTCTAGAAAGTTCTGTCGAGGAAATGGGTTTGGTCACCTAATTGTGCACCAGTAGGGAGAAATCCTTATCGGAGAGCCACCTCTTTCCTATGAATGAGCTGGTTGTTAAATATTGTGAGTTATAGTATTAATGATGAATACGTTTGTATTGATTAAAGATAAAATTGTTGATAAAAATATTTCCATTGTGTTGGGATTATTTGTGTTAATGGAAATCGACATTTATTTTGATAATAATTGATTTTTGGATGTTAAATTGACCAAACGGGCAATTAATCGGATAAATGAGAAATTAATTGTTATTAATTCACATGCATATAACTATTTGTTCACATGAATGGAACTATTGATTCACATACATGTACTATTAAGGGAGGTGGTGTAAGATTGATAATACTTGTAGGACTAAATTAAAAAATGGAGGAAAAGATGAAGGTACTATACTGTAATAATTCGAGCCCCAAACGTGCAATTATCAAAACTATGTTTTTCTATAAATAGAAGCTCATTCTTCTTTCATTCTCACCAATTCACTAAGACTCACAAGAGCAATTATAGAGAGATAAGTTATAGATAGAGAAGCTATAGAGAGGAAGAAGAAGAGTATTATGTTACTTCACTATTCCAGTATCTAGTCTTCTTATAAGGTAAGAGATATTATTTTTGTTCAGTATTCATAAGAAATAATATTTTCTTCCATACTCTGTAGTATGTGAGTAATATTATTTCGTTTCGTATTCCTGATTCTACACTCATTCTGTTTAAGTATTGCTTCTATATTCCGTGAAATTAGTTGAATATCTTTGATATTTGCGCTTCATCTAGTATCTTCTCATGGAAATATTATCCTGAGCATTCTTGATAATTATTAATTTTTTTATGTCAGAATACTATTCACGGGGTACTATTCATAAAGTACTATTCATGGGGTACTATTCACAAGTACTATTCCTGGGTACTATTCACGAGTACTATTCATGAAGTACTATTCATGAGGTACTATTCACCTAAGAAACTATTCATGATAAAAAATTGATTTCTTTGTTGTCCAAATCATTTTTGATACAATATTATTCTTGAATTTTACTCCACAAAGCTGTATCATGTTGACAATTTGGACATTATTAAATTCTGGATAAATTAAATTATAAATCTTTAAAAATTTATCCTTTGTTTTCTTTTAATTGAATTCTTATATCATTGTCATCATCCTCATGCTTATATTATGATGAAAGTCATCTTTGGCTTACATGCATAGATGGACTGTTAATTGGTATGATTATGACAAGGGATCGTTCGGTATAATCATGACCCGTAATGTTACAAATGATGTGGTAAAAGTCCTCATTGACCCGTAGTGCATTGATGGATAGTTGCTGGTATGATCATGACCATTGGTGATTACACGAATATCCTTGGCCCGTAGTGCATGGATAATTTGTGGACGTGATATTAATGAATATCCTTGGCCCGTAGTGCATGGATAATTTAGTGATGTCGATTATTTGTTAAGTTGAGTCTGAACTATAAAGTTGATGATAAACTTTTTAAATCATAGAAGATAGTAGATATCATGCTCTACTTAACTCTTCTAATTGATTGCTTGTTCTGCTGCAGTTAAACTTGTTGTTTATTGTTTAAGACCGTTGATGGCTAACGATAATTTATTTTGCATTATCTTAGTCATAATATTTCTTACTGGGCTAGTTGAGCTCACCCTTTTTCTTTCATTGTTCTCTTCAGGAAATGAGAACGTAGCCGGGACTAGTCGGGGAACGGAGTGATGGTCCAAGATGGTGGCTATAGTAGTCCTCACTATCTTATAAAATAGTGTGATAATAATTATAATGAGGACTCCTTTTTGAGTTTGAATACTGTCTATTAGACAATATTCGTGTAAAAACTCTCAGCTATGTTTTGTCGTATTGTATAAAAGAAGTTTGTATTTGATTTCTGTACCATGTATTTGGCGACTCAGAATGGGTGATGTATACCTATTTTTGGGGCGTCACATCGTAAATTTCCTCATAACTTTGTTACTCGAATTTTATATGTCAAATCAAATGGAACCAATCCATTGATTCGTTATCTATACCTAACCAAGCAATATGCACGTAACCTATATTTGATGGTTTTCAATTTGTCCATCAACAACCAAATAAACGCTTATTGGTTTTCTTCTCTTAAACTTTCGTAAACGCTTATGATTCTTAATTATTCATGGCTTATCAATATTTTAATTCACTAATAGCCATTCTTATTACTCCGGAAGAGACATGCTCGACTAATACATACTTTTATACGAAAAAGTATTACCTTAACGTTTATGTACTATTACTTTAACGTTTATGTACTATTACCTTAACGTTCTTCGCGTTCTTGACTAACACTTGAATGTTTTGCTCTTGACTCCTCTTGATTACTTGTTAGTGATCTTTTCTCTCTCTCAATATATTTTCTAGAGTTGGTGAAAACAACTAATGAACAACCCTAGCTTCTCTTATATAGAAAATCTAATGGAGGGTAAAATGTTCATTAGGTCCACCTCCTTACTATTAACCTCTTTACTATTCATGCCTTAGCCACCAAGTAAATCCACTTTACTTGGCCTCCAAGTGGCCGGCCCACCTAGCTATTTGGATGCCACATGAGTTGCTACATGGGTTTTACCCATGTGGTAATCCATCGGTTCGATCCGCGATTTTTTTTCTTAGTTTGGGCTTAGAATTAATTTGTATTGGGCTTCACTTGGGCTTGATTTAACAATGCATTTGGACTTGACATAATCCAAGTCCAATTGGATTCTACAAAGTCCAATTACTAAAGTCCATTAAGAATTAATCGTATTCTATTCGTACAATTCTCGTACTCTATTTGTATACTATTCATACGATATTCATATTATTATTGGGTAAAATCTAGTTACACACAACACGCAAGTATACGTGGTCAACAAGTAATAAAGTTTAAGTAGAGTATCGTTCCCACGAGGAATTGTTAATACAAATTACCAAATACTAACTCTTAATTAAACTAATTTTATTTAAATGAATGAATTTCAAATTATATAATTAAACTACTATGAAATTCCACTAGTTAAATTAAGATTACGGATAATACCCATACTAACTTAAATCCACAGATGATAGAATTAAGTAAGACACCCTAATTAACTAATCCACTATATCTCTATATATGTGAATTACAATTAAAAAGGATTTAAAGTACAAGTTCTCTATAAGATTACATATGGCATAAAGGCATATCTCTATCCTAAACACGAATCATAAATTCCATCTATGCAAAAATCATAAACACATGCTATCATGATAAGATCTAAATCTAAATTCATCTCTCGAGTTCATATAGATTATCACGATAATTGCTAGCTAGGCAATTAAGCAATTAAGTCCAAATCACAATAGACAATCCTCACAATAGAACATAATAATTGATAGTGAAGCATATTAAAATAAACTACATAATAAGATCCATTGTAATCTCAAACAAAGAATTAGTTCATGATTATTGAATTAAAACTAAGAATCCACAATTAAATAATCATTAAAATACAACGATAGAAGAAGAAAAGAAGATAGAATATGTTGTCTGCAGATTTGGTGCTCTCTCCTTGCTCCTACTTTGAATCTTCAATGGTCTCCAAGTTGCTTCATTCTCCAAATCTAATAAGAACTAGTGTTTTCTCCTATTATACTCTAACCTAATCTAATGGAATCCTCTCTCTAATCTAATATATCCTCTAATCCTTGTGATTCTCCTCTTTTTATAAGTCTCTTTATATGTCTTTAAGTCCTCTTGGAAGTCCTTGAGTTAATCGGATCGAAACAATCCTTCCCGAACTAAAATTTGGCCAAAAAACGTCTTTTCTGCGCGACTCCAGATTTTATGAATAAATATTTAATTTTCTCAAAATAATTTTTAAATATTATGGTGTGGATTTGATATAATGTTATAGTTGTGGGTAGTATTTATAAATTTTTCAAAGTATGCAAGTTGTTATAAAATATTCGATTGGTCGGGGAATATTCTTTTGTTTGAATATCATCCGCACGACGGTACAATCATTGGTAGAACCCGCAATGTAATTATTATTTGGATTGAGAAAAGACAAAAACACTTTATGAAAATAACGGCGAAAGTTTTACCGTTAAGCTGTTGAAACACGGTGTTAAAAATACGATGAATACTGTGGTTGCATAGTAGCACACGGTATTGATTATTGATGAATACGTGAGAAGTCACTCAGTTATACTCAATTATTGCTATAGTAATTGATGCATCATATCTATCATATTATTGATTCAATTATTGTCACAGTATCATCTGCATAATATGTTACATTATTAAATCAATAATTGAGACGACAAAGTTATTCATATTATTATTTGCAATATTGACAATGTCTATAAGTTCTGTCAAGGAGAGGTTTGGTCACCTAAGTACGCGCCAATAAAGAGAAATCCTTATCGGAAAGCCCCCTCTTTCCTGGGAACGACATGGTTGTTAAATATTGTGAGTTATAATATTAATGATGAATAAGTTGTGTTGATTAAAGATGAAATTGATTGTTCCATTGTGTTGAGATTATTAGTGTTAGTGGAAATTGACATTTATTTCGATGATAATTGATGTCTGGAGGTTATATTGTTCACTCGGGTATTCAGAGCACTTTTCATGTCGGAGTACTATTCACGAGTTATTATTCACGAGTTACTATTCACGGGATACTATTGATTCATATTCTTATACTATTAGGGGTGGTGGTGCAAGATTGATAATACTTGCATGACTAAGTTAAAAATGGAGGTATAGATGGAGGTACTATACTGTAATTATTTTTATCACATGATTAGAACTATTGAGTCACATGATTTACTATTTATTCACATTATTTACCATTAGGGGAGTTGGTGCAAGTTTGATAATACTTCCAAGACTAAATTAAAAATAAAGAAAAAGAGGAAGGTATTATAATGTAATATTTCGAGCCCCAAAACGTGCAATTATTGAAACTATATTTTCCTATAAATTGAAGCTCATTTTTCCTTCATTTCTCACCAATTCACTAAAGCTATAGAGCAATTATTATAGAGAGAAAGAAGAAAAGTATTCTGCTACTTCACCACTTCAATATCAAGTTTCTTCTAAGGTAGGGAGTATTATTTCTTTCTTATCCATGGAGAGAACTTTTGTTATTCCATTCTTTATTATTCTGTTGGAATAACCTGTATACGCGGGCTACCCTATACTTGGTGAAATTCTTCTATTATTCCATTCTTTATTATTATGTTGGAACATCCTCGCATGCGTAAGCGCTTACGCTACCGAATCGTTCCATTATTTATCATTCTGCTGGAACATCCTCGTTGCATGCGTTTCTACGCCGGGACCGGTTCCGCCTTTTATTATTCTATTGAATTTCACATTCATGCGTTTTACGCCTTTAACTTCGATTCCGCTTTTTATTATTCTATTGGAATATCCTGTCTGTGCGTTTTACGCCGGACCTAGTTCCGTTATTTATTATTGTGTTACAATAACCTGTCTGTGCGGTCTATCGCATGCCTGGTGATTTCTTTTGTTATTCCATTCTTTATTATACTCAGTTGGTTAAAGTTTTGACTTTTATACTCCATGAAATTAGTGGAATATCCTTGATATTTGTGCTTCATCTAGTATCTTTTCATGGAAATATTCTTCTGAGCATTCTTAAATTTTTACTCCACAAAGCAGTATCATTTTGACAATTTGGACGTTATTGGTTCCTGGATAAATTAATTCTTGAACTTTTTTTATTGAATTATTATGTCATTGTCATCATCCTCATGTTTCTATTATCTTTGAAAGTCATCTCATGGCACAGAGTGCATAGATGGACTTGGTATGATTATGACCGAGGATTATTCGATAATCATAACTTAGTAATGTTACAAATGATGTGGAAAAAGTCCTCATTGGCCCGTAGTGCATTGATGGACAGTTTTTGGTATGATTATGGCTATGGATTCTCTTCAGCCAAGGGTGCAAAGATGAATTGTTTTATGGCATGATCAGGACCGTTGATGAAAACACGATTATCTTTGGCCCGTAGTGCATGGATAATTCGTGGTCGTGATAAAAGAATATCCTTGGCATGTAGTTCAGGGATGATTTAATGATGTGGATTATTTATTAAGCTTAGTCTCAATGATAAAAGTGATGAAAAACCTTTTTAAAGCATAGAAGATAGTAGATTTTATTCTCTACTTGACTCTTCTAATGGATTGCTTGTTCCGCTGCAGTTAAACTTGATGTCTATTATATTTTATCAGTTTAACACTGTTGAAGGCTAACGATAATATATTCTGCATTATCTTAGTCATAATATTTCCTACTGGGCTAGTTGGGCTCACCCTTTTACTTTCATTGTTCTCTTCAGGAAATGAGAACGTAGCAGGGACTAGTCGGGGAACGGAGTGACGGACTAGATGATAGCATTAGTAGTCCTCACTATTTAGTGAAATAGTGGGAAAATAAATGTAATAATATTGAATTTGAGTTTGGATATTGTCTAGACGATAATATTTGTATTAAAACTCACAGCTTATGTTTTGTCGTACTTTGCTTGATAGTTGTATAATTAGTTTGTATTTTAATTTATGTACCATGTATCTGGCGACTCAAGATGGGTGATGTATACCATTTTTGGGGGCGTCACAGTTGGTATCAAAGCTTAGGGATATAATCCCGGGTGAGATGTGAGACAAGAACTAGGAGGGAGAGACGGGGAATTCTTCATTGGTATGACCTACCTAAGTTTATTTGGTAATTAATTGGTCGGTCAGAGTATAGGGATAATATGTGATATGTTAATTAACCCTTGTTTTATGGCAGTATTTGAAAATGACATCCAAGAATGTTGAGAATAGCAATAGAGCACAAGAGACCGTTGAGTCTCCACAGATCAATAATCAGGAAAATGTACAACAGGATGGCGATAATCCTCCTGTAAATAACAACACTGACCAAATGATGAACGACGGTACATTTAGGAGCTTTTTAGAATTCATGCAACACCAGACAAGAGAGACTCTTGTTCATAATGTAGGAGGAAACAATGGCAACCCACGGTTGGTCACCGCTAAGCAGTTCAAGGAGCTGGGACCACCGGAGTTTTTGGGAAAGCCAGAACCACTTAAGGCGGAGACATGGTTAAAGTAGATCACCAAGATATTTGATGTCTTGGGATGCTCATAGGAGAAAAAGGTTCCCTTTGCCACCTTTATGTTGCGTGAAAAGGCAGATTACTAGTGGGAATCAGAAACGCACCTGATTGGCCTTTTTCTCAAGATGTCTTGGGGGAAGTTCCAAGAGCTGTTCAATGACAAGTACTTTCCCGAAAGTATTCGTCACATGAAGGAGGTGTTTGCCGAGTTGTTTCGGTTTGTATCCCATTTGGTCGATAATGGGGAGTGAATGACGCGAATGTTTTTAAGAGGTTTGAAACCCAATATACGTCAATACCTCATTTCTCACAAACTTTGTTTATATTCAGATGTTTTGAATAGTGCTCAGTTATTGGAACGCGATAACGAGTCAGCACAACCAAAAAGCAACGACCAACAACATGATAGTAATCGTACCGGTGGCAACGACCATCGGAACAATGATAACCATCGTGGGGGAAATTATCATGCCATGAATGGTAACCATTTCGGTGGTAATCATGGCCAAAACAATAAGAATGGACATTTCAAGAAGAGAAGGTTCAACAATGACGTGAAGACGTCGGCACCAGCACCCATTTCAAAGGAAGAAGAACGAACACTAGTCGTATGTTTCAAATGCGGACAGGAGGGACACATTTGTCCAAACTGTATGCAGCAATCCAAAGCGTGTTTTAATTGCAGAAGAGAAGGTCACCTAGCTCAATTTTGTCGTATGGTGAAGTCAAGTCCAGCTGGGATAGTGATGCCAAAGGATGTCCCAGACAAGCCAAAGCCGTAGTTTAAGAGATAACGTTTTTTTTTTTCATGATTTAGAACCCGAATAAAATTATCACGGTATGTTAGTCATAAACTCTTTACGAAGTCTATACTGTGTTAGATACCGGTTCTAATCACTCTTTTATTTCACCTAGTTGTGCTCAATGTTTGAAGCTAACTCCGGAGAAGTTAGACTTTGATATATCTATTTAAACTCAGTTGGCAAAAACCTTCATTACCTCCACTATTTACAAATCTTGTTTAATTCAAATCGACACTTTCACGTTACCCGTCGATCATATCTCTTTGAAAATACTTGCCTTGGATGTGATTTTAGGAATCGATTGGTTAGCTACTTATCAAGCTTTTCGTAAGGTTGTTAGCTTTCATATTCCTAACCAACCTGTTATGCGAATTCAAGCAACCAAACCACTAAAGTCAATCAACATCATATCAAGCCATAAGTAAAGAGCCGGTCCTTTCGTTGTTGACTTCCTTGTGGGAATACACCGAATCAAGACTTTACATGGCGGCGTTGTGAATGATTTATGGCAAGATGATAGGTATCCATGTGACGTGTTACCCAAGTCTTGGATGAGAGTCACAGTTTTGAATGATATTTCTATTGTTAATAAATTTCCTGACGTATTCTTGAAGACTTCTTAGCCTACCCGTAGAGCGTGAAATCGAATTTTGTATTGACCCCAATACAAAACCCATTTCTAAAACCCTCAAATATTTCTTCAACTAAAATGAACGTAACATGCGCCAAAGACGTTGGCTCGAGCTGTTAAAGATTACGATCGTACCATTCAATACCATCGTGGGAAAGCGAACGTGGTAGCTGACGCATTGAGTAGAAGATCGTATGCGTTTATGAGGGCGATGTTGTTAACACAAAGACCCATTTCATACGACTTACAAATGATGAAGATAGAGTTAAAGACTAGGAACCCACGTGAAGATAACGAATATACGAGTAGAATTAATCTACTTTAATCGATAAAGTTAAAGTCGCTCAAGCTACACACCCGGAGCTGATGAATGTGAAGAATTAAGAAGGTTTAAGAGGGCCTTATTCTAGAAGCAAGAATCGATGAAGAGAGGAAATCTCAGCCCTCGATTTAATTGACCCATTTGAAATCCTCGATCGAGTAGGAACTGTGGCTTATAGACTCATTTTACCGCCAAGTATGTCGCGTGTTCATAACATTTTTTTTTACGTATAGACGTTACGTAAATATGTGGACGACCCGAACCACATTATTAATTTAGAACCTGAAGAGATAACGGCTGATTTAACGTTTGAGGAGATACGTGTTAAAATCTTAGATAAGAAGAATCGTATTCAACACTCAAAGGTTATACCTCAAGAGTTAGAATTTGAAATAAAGTTGAGGTATCATCACCTGTTTAGCATACCAAGTACGTATGTAAATTTTGGGGGCAAAATTCCATAAAGATGGGAGATTGTGAGACCCCAGATTTTATGAATAAATATTTAATTTTCTCAAAATAATTTTTTAAATAGTATGGTGTGGATTTGATATAATGTTATAGTTGTGGGTAGTATTTATAAATTTTTCAAAGTATGCAAGTTGTTATAAAATATTCGATTGGTCGGGGAATATTCTTTTTATCGGGGAATATCCGTACGACGGTACAATCATTGGTGGACCTCTACAAATTAATTATTGTCGAGAAAGAGAAAAACGAAAAAAATACTTTATGAAAATAACGGCGGAAGTTTTACCATTAACTGCTGTTGAAACACGGTTAAAAGAAAGTATGATGTCTGGCGTGGTTGCATAGTAGCACATGGTATTGATTATTGATGCTTACGTGAGAAGTCACTCAGTTATACTCAATTATTGCTACAGTAATTGCTGCATCATATCTCTCATATTATTGATTCAATTATTATCACAGTATCATCTGCATAATATGTTATATTATTAAATCAATAATTGAGACAACAAAGTTATTCATATTATTATTTGCAATATTGACAATGTCTAGAAGTTCTGTCAAGGAGAGGTTTGGTAACCTAATTGCGCGCCAATAAAGAGAAATCTTTATCGGAAAGCTGTAAGACCCCAAATTTTATGAAATAAAAGTATTCAATTTTTCTATTTAGTAAATGGTTAAATTGATAACAAGTTAAAGTTAAGGGTAATATATGAAAATTTTCAAAATACATGAAGTGGTTATAAAATATTCATTTATTAGAATATCGTTTGGTAATGTGGAATATTCTTTACGTAGGGAATATTAAATGCAACGTAAGAACCATTGTGGTCCCCATAATGAGAATAAGCCGCTTGATGAAGAAAATGACAAAATTGAGTTTTTATAAATAGCAGGCGTAATCGTTATCAATTAACAACGTTGGAATACGGTTGGTAAAAGTAAAATGTAATACGCGTTGTTGCCACGATAGCATTACGATGTATTGCCTGAAATTCTTTCAATTATTTATTCTTACGTGAGAAGGCACTACTCAATAATTGTTACAGTAATTACTGTTCAATATTTTATTTTATTGATTCAATAATTATTGCATTGATATTTTATATTATTATTGTTTCAATAATTGTCACTGCATAGTATCTCCATTATCAGATCAATAATTCATATTATTTGAATAATATTATTAGATAACATTATTGGCAATGTCTAGAAAGTTCTGTCAAGGAGAGGTTTGGTCACCTAATTGCGCGCCAGTAAGGAGAAATTGTAATAACCGTGAATTTTAAGTCACCATGTATGTATGTACATTTTTTTTAAACTTTGTGTTATATATGGATACATACATTTATGGATTTCATTAAAAATGAAAGCCTTGTGACCTAATTATACATTAGGTAAGGATATTAAATAACCTAAGGGTTATGGTAACACGAAAAAGTTAGTATTTTATATGTATACTAACTTAAGTGGGTAAACTTAGTATTTCAAGTGACTAATAATTTTAAACCTAATTCTTGTAAATCTAATTAGGTTATGAGATAAAATCATATGATTGGAGATGAAAGCCCTAAATTATCAAATTGGGTAACATTATTAAAATTGTTGGACTATGTTTTTATCTAGCCCAAATCAATTAAAAGAAAAGCCCAAGGAAAATAAATTGTAATCCAATACTTAGCCCACTTGATTGGGGTATTCTAGACATTTGATTAATCAAATTGGGCATTTAAAATAAAAAGCTAAATGGTGGATATTATGAGGATCCTAAGTGGAATAATTAATCTAGCTTGTCCATTAGTAGACATGATTAAACATAAGGACAATGTTGTAAGGCTCCATTGGTTGCCACTCCATTATGCACATTTAATCATGTTTAGCCTAAGGTAAGTAATAATACAAAGTTTTTACCTAATGGGCAACAAAATGATTGTGGGAGAATTAATAATGAATTGCCCATTACATTTTGAATGCACATCTCATTCTTCGACACTTCATTCGTATTCCAACATTTCATTTTCTCTCCATCTTCTTCATCTTCTTCTTCTACCTCTTGCTCCCAAGCTAGCCAACTTCAAAGAGAGAAGAGAAAGAGAGAATTTCAGCCATAGGAAGAAGAATTATAGGAGTTCTAGTGGTTTATGCCCCTAAGTTTATTAGTTACTTTGGAAAATCAAGGAAGGTAGCCACTAAGTCAAGGTATAATGTACCTTCATCTTCTTCTCTTACCTTGTTTTGATAGCTTGAGTTTTGATAGGGTTATGTACAACTACTCAAGATACACTAGTTATACATACCATCATGCATGGAACTAAGTATCTTGAGTGTTGGATCTAAGGCTTAGAGGAAGAAAATGAGCATATGTTCTCCAAGGGTGAAAACTCTTGTTTTTCTCCCACTAAATCTTGTGTAACTCAAGTTCTACAACTTGGAATTATGATCCGTCAATCGAAGGGGTGCTAGATACATGAGTTATCTAGTAAACCCAAGTGGTAGATCACAAATCTAGTAAGTTTTGAAACCTTTGAGATTTTTTACAAAAATAGTCCACTTTATATGCTAAAGCTTTGAAATCCTAAATCAGCTCTGACTTGTTTTCATGAGGCTGTTTGGCTAGTTCCTTGTCTTGTAAAAATCTGGAAAAATATTACAGAGGTACCTTATGAAGTTATCTACAGCGTGAGGAAAAAGAATGGACACGTTTGAGTTATATATTGTGCGTAATGACTATTTCCGTAAAGGACTCCATAAATATTATCCTACGAAGATCTCACTGTGTATACACTGGAAAATTCCAAAATATTTACAGTAGCTTCATATGTGTTAAGAAAGCATACCCTGAAAATTTCATATTTTTCTGATTAAAACTCAATTTATGAAAAATAGAGCAAGATCCGAGTGTTTTGGACACTTTAAAAATAGTAAATCATTTTCTAAAATTCTAGAAAAATTAAAGGATCATTGCTTGGTTCATATTCTGTTAAAATCCGAAGCTGAGAATTTTGGAATCAGTTTGCTATTTTTCCTAAAAATGATTAGGTTGTGAATAAAAGGAAATAAATAGTTAAATGATGTCTTTAATGAGAAAAATATGATTTTTATGCTTGAATGCTCATAATATATTATATCATGACTATCTTAGGGCATTTTGGTAATTTATAATAATAAATATTATTTATGACCTTTTATGGATATTAAATAAGAGGTTAATAAAGGATGAACAATTAGAATAAATTGTTTATTAATTTAATAAATCATTGGAATATTATTATAATATTAATAATATTATAATATGATGTTGTTATGTAAATAAAAATATTAGATTAGAGTATTATTATTAAATAATAATATTCGAGATTAAATAAAATATTATTAAATGATTAATAATATTAGTAAGTGAATAAAATATTAGTAAATGATTTAAAAGTATTATTAGTGAACCAATAATACTAGAAGGTGAATTAATATTATCTAAGTTAATAATATTATGTGAATTAAAGGTAGTCGTTAATTAATAATAACACTATCTAGACATGATAATGTTTATAAGAACTTATTGTAATGTATAATATCTATGTGATTACATAATGCGATGTTATGCGTTGACTAATTGAAAGACTATTTATAGGTCTCTCAAAGGAAGATAATTTAAGCTGCATAGTGGATAGAAATTAATTTAAATGAAATGTAACCTTCGATCGAGGCAAGTTTCCTAACTCGACTTGAGTTATTATTTTCAAAGCATGCTAGTGAATAATTATTGATGATTATTCACGTCTTTATTAGTTATTGAAATTAGCACTTTGTGCAATCGAATTCCGTTCTCTGCCATTGAGGCTGTGAATTAAATTAAAGTTCTTCATTTATGAACTGTTTATGGGATAGATCTATGCTAATTGTATCAGCTAGATCAAGCATGTCTAAATTTGTTAAATCAAATGGATTTTAAATAACTGTTCTTATTAATTGATATGGTAAGAACTCTTGACTGAGAAATGGACAAATTTGATTAAGGCATGATATCAATGTCGGATTATTAAGTGTTTATGCATAAATAACGGGGTATGAAAGGCTGATCCCCTTGAATACCAAAACTTATTAAAAGGTCCAGTTTAAATCACTGAGCACCTTGCAAATGTTCATGGTTATTCAAAACCACTCAGTTCATGTTATTCAATTATCGAATATTCAATTGTTGATTATTAATTCATGTTCCTTCACAATCTTATATTATTGTTGAACATTGAAGGCAATATTTCTTTCTAAGTCATGATATATCTCCTTTGTCTTTATAAACTTGTGAAGCAAATTAGTTGCTTACTCTTGCTATATCATGACCTCTATTTTCGATTAAGCTAGAAGGATCTAATCTGAAGGACAAGAGGCGAGGGCAAGATCCGAGGAGTAATTTTAGAATGAATGTTAAATTAGTTATTATCTAATGGAATTTCTTGAGTAAACTATTTGTATTATAAATGGTGTATTTAAAGTTAAGGTTAGAGACCTTGGGACCATGTTTTGAGACTTTTGTATAATGAACAATGTATGTTTATTATTTGAAATAGTTATAGAATGCTTATGATGATGATAGGATCGTGAGCACTAAATGCGAGGTTAGAGAACTCGGATTTGGGGGCGTCCACAGAAATCCTTATCGAAAGCCCCTCTTTCCTGGAGGAGCTGCCTAGTTGTCATTGTTGTGATTACGTAATATTATTTGTGAATAATTAAATATTAATTTATATGATAAGGAAATATTTATTTGATGTGGATATAAATGATGGATTTATTTATGTGGTTATAAATGAAGGAATTAATGTTGAGGTATTTTATTAGTATTTTGTCGGATTGGAGGTATTAAAAGATCAAATCGATTATTCTTACGACTTTATTGTGTGAGTTATAATTTTTAATCGTAGTTGGATCGTTGTGATTTTTGGATATGTTATACATATATAAGTTGAGTATATGTTCACAAATTTTGAACCATTAAAATGAGCGAATGATTTGTTATGAATTTTAAGAGGTGGTGATTGAAAATTAGGTTTATAAATGATTTTGGTAGAAAATTCTAGAAATGGGTGGGCCCCACTTTTGGTTGTTAGGGGAAGATGGCTTTGATTTTTGGTGGGTGGAATAGTAGCGAGTAAAGCCATCGGTAGCAGTCAAATCTGTTTGACGTCTTAACATTTTCCCTATAAATAGAGGGCTAAGTTAGAATTGAAAATCGATTGACGAATTCATAAGTTTTCTCTCTTTTCTCTCTAGATTATCGAGTGTATTTTGTGAGTATTTAGATACTTGGTGAGTTTCTATTCAACATGTGCAAGTTTCCTTGATCATCATCCAGATATCCGATTTAAATCTTGCTCTTTTGTGGTAAGGTATAGTAAGGGATAGTAAGGGATGTTATATTCTACATAATGATGTTATTCTTTCAATATCATTATCTTGACATATTAGTATGGATCTTATTGTGGAATTTCTACCTTTTTTGAGTCGGGTTACTATTCACGTATACTGCCTTATTCACGTATCGACCTTTATTCATGTATATGACACTATTTACGTATATGACATTATTTACGTATACGGTACTATGTACGAATACGGAGTACTATTCACGAGTTACTATTCACGAATTACTATTCATGAGTTACTATTCATGGGTTACTATTCACGAGTTACTATTCATGACAAAATTGGTTTATTTTTCTAACCAAATTATAGTTGAGTTATGAATATTACTCTTGAGATTAAATCTATATGTTGATTATATTATTTTTATTATCATATATAACATTTTTATAACCCTAATGATGATATTAATTTCCCTTTGAATTGAGTGTAAAGATGGGTAGATTATTGGTATGATCATGACTATTGGTTCTCTTTGGCCAGTAATGCAAAATTGAATTGTTGACTGGTATGATCATGACCATTGAATTTATAATTGAATATCTTTAGCTTATGTGCAAAGGTGAAATGATAAACATGGTTATAATTATTGTTTATATAAATTCTGAAATGATTATATATTTCTTTGAGATACTAATATATTTGGCTTTGTAGTGCAAATATGGGCTGTTGAGAATATCTTTGGCACATGGTGCAGAAGATGAATTGTTGATGAATATCTTTTTTTGCGTAGTGGTGTAAAGATGACTGTTATTGAATATCTTTGGCACATGTAATGCAAGATGGTGCATTGATGAATATCTTTGGCCCGTAGTGCAAAAGATGAAATTATTAGTATGATTATAAGCGAGGGCTGTGATTTGGTATAACCATGATCTTTGATGTTTAGGGTAAAGACATATGATGAAAATTATCTTAAATCACAGGAGTGCGAAGAGAATTTAGAATCCACAATTATGATTATGAGTTATTCATATAATTGTGGAAAAGGCTGTTGAGTGATATTACGAGGATAAAACAACTTTGTTGGTGGAATTTTAATGTGGAAGATAGTAGACTTTATAGTGTATTTTGACTCTTACAATGGTTGCTTTCGTTCACTTTGCAACTATGGTTGAAAAGTTTTATCATCTACCATATATTTCTAAATCTACGATTTATTCTGATGAAGGCTATTGATAATTTAATTATCTTTAGTCATGATATTCTTTCTTTGGGCTAGTTGTTCTCACCCTTTTTCTTCACAATTTCTTTTGAATTAATAAGAGTGCCATTTGGGTTGAAAGCGAGGTAGCAGGGAAATAGAGCGGTGGTCTCTAGGCTGTGGAGGTTCTCCTAGCGGTATAGAAAGGTGTTGTATACATCATTTAGTAGTTATATTTGGTGAATCAAATAGGGTGGCCGAACAATGACGTTGGAAGGGTGTTTGCCCATATCATAAAGATGTCTAATGACATTGTGTCAAGGGGTTGTACTTCCACTTCTTGAAGTATATCTCCGAGGCACTTGGTATAGCTTGCAAGATATAGGTCTAGATATACTCGACATACAGCAACCTGTGTGACATCATAATGATAGGGTTGTCTCATCCACTTCTTTGAGTATATCTATAGGCAAATTATAAAGTATCGAGCTTAGGGATATGCGGTAGTGCTGTACTGAGATAGATCTTCAATATATTCATCGACCAATAGCTACAATATATCATTTCTCCCGATAAATGATATTGAAATAACATTTCTTAAACTTATAAACAATTTATTTTAATTATTTACACTTTACTAAATAATGCATTTAATCATCCTAAAATTCCAAACTCAAAAGATTTCATCACCAATAACCAAAACCCTCATCAAAAATCAGATATACCTCATATAGGATTTACTCAAGCCAAACTTATAAAATCCTATTTTCCAATTTTCTTACTTTCACTTAAATACATTTAATCATCCTAAAATTCCAAACTCAAAGATTTCATCACATTTTCATGAAAATACCAATATCAAGTATAGGATTCTCAATTTTCCAATTTTCTTTTCCTTAACATATTTAATTCATTTACTCATAACTAGTCCATTTTTCATGAAAATATATTTTTTCTTTTACGAGATTTAGTAGAATATGGTCCCACGTATTGAACATATATTTTTCTCAGAATTTTTAAAAATTATTTACTATTTTTATATGGCCAAAACAGCCGAATATTTAGATATTTATCAAAAATTTTACTTTTATCCAAAAATTCTGAAATTTACAGAGTATACTTCTATCATATACATGTACTCCCAATACAAATTTCATCAATTTTGGAGTTAACCACAATGAGTTATAAGGGTTTACTTTAAAAATAATCTTTTCTCATAAAATTCATAACTCATAATCTATACATCCAAAAATCGCCATTTTTGGACACAATCTAGAAAACTCATCAAATTATCATTTTAAATTTTTCCAAAATTTTTGAAGGTCAGAAAAATTACGAAACTGAAAAAACATAACAACCCTTAAAATCCCTTACCTCAAAAGAGCAGTATTTCTGACTGGATATCGGATATGACTTTGAAGGAAACTTGCACTGATGAATAGCAACTCACCAAGTATCTAAATACTCATAAAATACGCTCGATAATATAGAGAGAAAAAGAGAGAAAACTTATGTTTCTGGTGTGATTTTCAATTCTAACTTAGCCCTCTATTTATAGGAAAATGTTAGCACGCCGAAGCAGACTTGACCTGCTACCTAATGGATTTACCTGTTACTATTCCACCCACCAAAAATCAGCCATCTTCCCCAACAATCAAAAGTGGGGCCCACCCATTTCTAGATTTTTCCACCAAAATCATTTATAAACCTAATTTTCGAATCAGTCACCTCTTAAAATTCATAACAAATTATACGTTCATTTTTAACGGTTCAAAATTTGTGGACATATACTCAACTTATATATGTATAACATATCCAAAAATTACAACGATCCAACGGTCGGATTAAATATTATAACTCACACAATAAAGCTATAAGAACACCGATTTGATCTTTTAATACCTCCAATCCGACATAATACTGATAAAACACCTCAACATTTACTCTTTCATTTATAACCACATAAATAAATCCATCATTTATATCCACATCAAATAAATATTTACTTATCATATAAATCAATAATTAATTATTCATAAATAATATTACAGAATCACAATAATGACAACCAGGCAGTTCCCAGGAAAGAGGGGGACTTTCCGATGAGGATTTCTCCTTACTGACGTGCAATTAGGTGACCAAACCTCTCCTTGACATAACTTTCTAGACATTGCCAATATGCTATCTAATGATATTATTCAAATAATATGAATTATTGATTTGATAATGGAGATACTGTGAAGTGACAATTATTGAAACAACAATAATATAAAATATCAACGCAACAATTATTGATTCAATAAAATAAAATATTGAGCGATAATTCTTGTAACAATTATTGAGTAGTGCCTTCTCACGTAAGAATCAATAATTCAAAATCTTTATGCAAAACCGTAATATTCTTGTATTTTAACCACCGGTATTCCAACGATGTTAGCAGTAACAACTACGTCCGTTATTTGTAAAACTCAAATTTGTCATTTTCTTCATCCGTGAATTGCTCCGTTATGGGGCCCACAAATAATCTGGCAAATAATACGAATATTCCCAAACAGAAAGAATATTCCACGACCAAACGAATATTCCCCGACAACAATGAATATTTTATAACCACTTGTTTATTTTGAAAAAAATTTCATATAGCACCCTTAACTTTGCTTTTTATGAATTTAACCATTTATTGAATAGAAAAATTGAATACTTTTATTTCATAAAATTCGGGGTCTTACAATCTCCCCTCCTTATGAAATTTCGTCCTCGAAATTTACGTACCTGGTATTGCAAAGATTTTCAGATTCCATCTTTCCTGTCATCATGATTTAGAGTGAATAGTAACCTGGTATTTTATGACAACTTGTCTACTTTGAAAAATTTTCAAATATCACCCTTAACTTTACATTTTAATCAATTTAACTATTTACCAAAATAGAAAAATTGAATACTTTTATTTCATAAAATTCGGGGGCTCACAATCTCTCCTCCTTATGAAATTTCTCCCTCGAAATTTACGTACGTACCTGATATTTGAAGAGATGAGAATAACTTGCTTTCTTTTCGGATTGTACCTTCCCGGTTATTTCCTCTCTATCATGATTTTCCATTTCTCATCTCCTATATTTCAAATATCATTCTAGAATATAGTTTCAAAATAAGGGTTAATTGACATACCATATAATACCCCTATATTATGACCGACCAATTAAATAACAAATAAACTTAGGTAGGTCATACTAGCGAAGGAATTCCCCGTCTCTCCCCTCCTAGGGATGTGAGTTTTGATACCAACTGTGACGCCCCCAAAAGAGGTATACATCACCCATCTTGGGTCGCCAGATACAAGGTACTGAATACAAATACAACTTAATTATATAACAGTTGTGTAAAATACGACAAAATATAGGATGTGAGTTTTAATACAAATATTGTCATCTAGACAATATCTACACTCAATGGAGTCCTCATTACATTTATTATCACACTATTTCACAGAATAGTGAGGACTACTAATGCACTATCTAGGATCATCACTCAGTTCCCCGACTAGTCCCAGCTACGTTCTCATTTCACAGAAGAACGAAAGAAAGAAAGGGTGAACTCAACTAGCCCAGTAAGAAATATTATGACTAAGATAATGCAGAATAAATTATCATTAGCCTTCAACGGTCTTAAACTGATAAAATATAATAAACATCAAGTTTAACTGCAGCGGAACAAATAATCCATTAGAAGAGTCAAGTAGAACATAATGTCTACTATCTCCTCTAGATTTAAAAGTCCATCGTTGATATTTTATTCCTGTAATACTCATCGACAGTTCTTTGTTATACTTAAGACAAATAGAACTTTCATCACTTGTCTTCACCTGAACCACCAAAGATGTTAGTTAAATTCACAATTCATATTTATAATAATGTGAATTTATAGTTCCTTCTTGCCACAAAGGCTTAATAGAACGTTTACTCAATATCCTTACCCCAAAGGCTAAAGATATTCAAATGTAATAATAATGATCATACCAATCAGTTGTCTATCTTTGCACTACGGGCCAAAGATATTCAACTATAAAACCAATGGTCATGATCATACCAATCAATTGCTGTCGATTACTACGACCAAAGACATTCAATTTGTTAACTAATGGTCATGATCACCTTGATCACATCATTGAATTATCCATGCACTACTACCATGGATATTCGTTAAATATCACTAGTGGTCATGATCATGTCAAACATCCGTCCGTCTTACACTACGGGTCAAAGCTATCAAACAATGAGATCATCTTTTGCACCACGTGCCAAAGATATTCAACGACATATCAACTTTGCACTCACAAAGCAAAAGACATACAACTCGTAAAACCAATAACCAACAATATAATAAAGAATAGAATAATAAAAGAATTTCACC
The DNA here is from genome assembly GCA_020205605.1 of Panax ginseng. NCBI lineage: Eukaryota > Viridiplantae > Streptophyta > Magnoliopsida > Apiales > Araliaceae > Panax > Panax ginseng. The sequence goes on along the minus strand of CM035136.1, from coordinate 49,466,886 downwards.
ATGTATATAAGATTGCTTGCAGACGAGTTATTCCAACATAATAATAAAGAATGGATTAATAAAATAATTTCACCATGTATGCGATTACTTGTGACAGAGGTTATTCCAACATGATAATAAAGAATGGAATAACGAAGAATTTCACCATCGTGCGTAATCCGCATGATGCATGAGTTATTCCCAATAGAATAATAAATAATGGAACCAGTCCGACGTAAAACGCACGATGTGATATATCCGAGCAAAATAATAATTAATGGAACCCGAGTCCGGCGTGGCGCTTACGAGCACGATATATTAAACGAATAATAAAGAACGAAATATTAGAAGAATTTTACCATGTATGCGGTACTTCGCATAAACAGGTTATTCCAACAGAATAATAAGAATGGAATAACAACATAATTCACCAAGCATGTGATAGACCGCACATACAGGTTATTCTAACATAATAATAAAGAATGGAATAACAGAAGAATTTCACCATGTATGCGGTACTTTGCATAATCAGGTTATTTCAACATAATAATAAAGAATGGAATAACATAAGAATTTCACCAATTATAGGGTATCCTGCGTATACAGGTTATTCCAACAGAATAATAAAGAATGGAATAACAAAATTTCTCTTCACGAATAAGAAAGAAAGAATACCCCTTACGAGTACAACAAATAATATCCCCTACCTTAGAAGAAACTGGATATTGGAGTAGTGAAGTAACAGAATACTTTTCTTCTTTCTCTCTATAGTTTCTCCTCTAGAGTTTCAGTGAATTCGTAAGAAATAATGAAGGAATGAGCACTATTTATAGGAGAATGGACTGAATAGTAACTAATTCATGAATGATCTAGATTGATTTACTTTTAAACGGACGGTCCATATTGGTTTACTATTAAAACTTAAAGCAACGGTCCATACTGATTCACTATTAAAACTTTAAAGCAACGGTCCATACTGATCCACTATTAAAACTTTAAAGCAACGGTCCATACTGATTCACTATTAAAACTTTAAACCAGCGATCCATAATGATTTACTATTAAAACTTTAAACCAACGATCCATATTGATTTACTAATATAATTTCAACCAACGGTCTGAAAATTAGCACATCTCCTCATGGAATAATATTGTACCCAAAAATGATTTGGACCAAAAAAAAATATATCTTACGGGTGAATAGTACCCCATGAATAGTAACTCATGAATAGTAACTTGTGAATAGTACTCCGACATAAAAAGTACCCCAAATACTCGAGTGAACAATACTAGAGTGAATAGTAACTGGGTATTTTATGACAACTTGTCTACTTTGAAAAATTTTCACATATCACCCTTAACTTTACATTTTTATCAATTTAACTATTTACCAAAATAAAAAAATTGAATACTTTTATTTCATAAAATTCGGGGTCTCACATAGGATTTTCTAAATTTTTAATTAGGGTTTACCTAATTAATCATTTAATACACAACATAAAACATATAACACAGTTATAAAACATTGTAAATCTCACAATTGATTTTCAAATTAGGGTTTCCCCCCCAGTAAAACTAGGGTTTAACCAATTATTATTAGGGTTTTGAAATTAAACACCATAATTGACCAACCATCCTCAATACATACATACAGTACATATTTATTGCACTTAAAAATCAAAAATATAATTAATATTATATTATTATTATCATTCCTTGTTCCAAAACAATAATTAGGGTTTGGATTCCATATCTGATTTAACTTGCATAAACAGCTTTATGAAATTAAGTTAAAATATTTAACTTAATAATCCGAGGTAAAATTCATATAAATAAATAATAATTATAATAACTACAATAACCATTCCTTATATTATTTAAATAATATAATATCATATTTCCTTTTAATAATAAAAACATTTCTACAATAAAATTAATTATTATAAAAATATAATTTATAATGATCATTAATTCTAAAATAAAATTATTTGTAAATATTCATGTAATAAATATATTTTTATTTATCACATAAATACATATACACATTATCGTGTACAAATCCTCATCCTTAAAATAAAAAAAAATTTATATGCAAAATTTTTGATTTATTTATATAAAAAATATCGGGTTATTACATTCACCCTCCCTTATAAAGATTCCATCCCCGGAATCACCGTTTTAAAACTTACACATATAAGAGTACATAGCATACACAGTCATTTCAAGTAGATCTCGATCATAAATTATAGAACTGATCTTTAACTTTTAAATAAAGCTTGTCTTTCTGATTAAACGGAAATTTGATTTCTTAAAAGAACTTAAATTCCTCTTTCAAAATTTCTTTATAAATTTTTTTATTATTTATAGGAAAATCATGTATAAGAGAATAAAAGTTATAATGAATAATACCGGAGTTCATTGTGCAAATTGTCATTATAGATCCTCGGATCTATTATGTTGAAGACCCTTGTAGTAGATTTTGTCGGCTTGATATATGATGTTGGTCCTGTGATAGCCAAAGTTCTGCCGCTTTTCCCCATGTTCACGCTTTCTGCCTCCGTCCTCCTTTTCGGACAGTCCTTCACCTTATGATCCTTTGATCCGCATAGAAAACACCCATTAATAGTTCTAGGATTGGGGCGATTGGGAGATATGGCCCTCCTGCCCACACTTAAAACATGCAAATTTACCTTTCAGACATTCCCCCAAATGGTTCTTCCCACAGTTTCCACATTGCACCAATTGCTTCTTCTTTGTACCTTCCTGCTTCACCTGCATACCTCCAAAGTTGTTTCCCTTCCTCTTTTGACTCCTATTCCCACTGTTTGTTTCTACCTTCCCAGCTCCCTCAGCCTTACCCTTGTTCCTTCTTTCCTTGTTGTAGAGACTCATGGCCTCACTCCCCTCCTCAGCAATAATCCCTTTCTCCGTGAGTGCTGCAAATGTAGGAATTTGCAACACTGCCACTTTATTTTAGAGCTAGGGTTTTAATCTCAACTCAAACCTTCTATCTTTCCTAGCCTCCGTATCAACTTGATGCGGAGCAAACCTAGCCAACTCATTAAACTTAGTGGTGTATTCTGACACCGTCATATTCTCCTGTTTTAATTCCAAGAATTTTTACCTCCATCCTAGCCTGCATACTAGATGAAAAATAGTTTTTGAAAAATAGAGTTTTAAACCTTTCCCAAGTAACTACACCTTCTCCTGCCCTCGCTTGATTCGCTTCCCACCAAAAATTTGCCTCACCCTTCATCATTAGGTGGCAAAAGCGGTCTTTTGCCCCTCAGCTACCCTAGCTATAACGAACGCCTTTTCGATTTCCTGAACCCAAGTTTAGGCTTCTATAGGGTCAATTGTACCTCTAAATGAGGGCATTGGCGACGGCAGAGTTCGTCGCCCTTCCATTCAGCCAGATGGGTCATCCATGCTTTGTCTCCGTCGCCACCGCTTCAAGAAGCTAGTCATTCTCGACGGAATTAAATGATATTTACACACTGCCGTCAAGCAATGATGTATTGGTGATTACAGTGGTATGCACGAAGAAACCACAAGATAATGGTCACCACTAAAAAATTAAAAATAGTCATTGCCGACGGCATAGCCGTCGCCTATGACCCTCAACCCCCGTCGCCAATGAAGTTTTTAAATTTTTTTTTTGAATATCAAAATACCGCTGTTCATTTACATATACATAATTATACTTGTAATAAACTAAAGAAAAATAAAGAATTCTTCACATACGCATATCAATAATATCAACCATCAAATATATAAACAACGTAATGACTTATAAATAAAAGTCGTATGATCTAAATACAAAATGTAATCATAAACAATCAATATAGTTAGATCATATATCATAAACCTAACTAGATATTAAACTCTAGTCTTTACAACTCAAAAGCTGTATAAATATACATATATGAAGGTCAAAATATAAACATAATGGGTACTACAACCTAAGATCAGGAATTCCGTCGGTATCATCATCGCCTTGATCCCACTCATCGTCCCACCGCACGGTCCCACCTCCAGCAGGATCGCCAGCCTCACCTCAATAGTCTCATCAAGATCGTACCCGTGCGGTCATCACCATCTCCACCACGGGCATCGCCCGTGCCGCAGGCTCCACCCACCGAAGTCTCATCAACAAGACCCTACAAAATTAAAATATTAATAACGAATTCGAAAATAGAGCATATTTAAATTAGTTTTGTTTGTGTTCTTCAAGTGTTGTTGAGTGTTGCAAACTGTGCGATAACTCGATCTTCGTATGTCGGAATTGAGTCCCGTAAGTTGTAACGCGTGTCTATTACCTACGCGGTGCTATGTGTGTGTTTACGTGGCGTTCGGACTGCCGATGTGGGTTTTGGGCTCTTTTTCGGCTTTTTGCCTAAGCGTTGTTGAGTTTTGCAAACTGTGCGATAACTCGGTCTCCGTATGTCGGAATCGAGTCCTGTAAGTTGTAACGCGTGTCTATTACCTACGCGGTGCTATGTGTGTGTTTTTGTGATGTTCGGACGACCGATGCGGGTTTTGGGCTATTTTTCGGCTTTTTTCCGAAGTGTTGGCGAGTTTTGCAAACTGTGCGATAACTCGGTCTCCGTATGTCAGAATCGAGTCCCGTAAGTTCTAACACGTGTCTATTACCTACGCGATGCTATGTGTGTGTTTGCGTGGCGTTCGGACGGACGATGCGGGTTTTGGGCTCTTTTTTGGCTTTTTGCCTAAGTGTTGTTGTGTCTTTCATCACATCCATATACAGATTCCAATCGGAAGTATGAACCAAAGCAGACTTCACTATCATGTTAGTACAGTCAAAGGTTTCGTCACCTCTAGATTTTGGTTCTGATTAATGTTCATCCAACCAGGTTTCCCCATGATAGATCCATGTCGTATAACCTTGCTTGAACCCATACGCAAATAAGTCGCACATGACATCACTCCATTCCTTCCATATTTCATTCACACACCTCTTACAAGGATATCTAATCTCATCGCCGGTGACTTGCTCAAACCCGAAATTGAGAAACTGTTCAACCCCACTACGGTACTCAGAGCTAAGCCCACTCTTATCAGTGGCTACCCTACGTTCCATCCAACTTCGATCAACAGACATCTTGGACAACTGTCTGCTATATATATGGAAAGTTAGACAAACACAATCAAGTCTCCAAGTTAATGTATATGCAAGCTTATGAGTTTCCTAACTTCATCTCCCACTCTAACGGGTCAGGCTTCTATCCCATTCCCGGATGTGTCGCCTCACTGATGCCAACAACTTGAACACATCTTTAAATTTTTCAGAAATTTTGGCAGCACCTCCCCATGGTCTTCAAGTACACGAAATAGACTAACACATCGTAGTCTAAATATGCACCCGAAGAACGTCAAGAGATATATACTGAACGAAAATTCAAAAAATATAAAGACGTGCTCAAGTCGTTAACACCGACCTAAGTGAGATCGAAACATACAAGAACAGTCCCAAAACGGGGACTATTCCCAAAACGGGTTTCTAAGCTTCCTAAACTATATAAAAATATGCACATGTCAAGTCACGTGGAATAACTATTATTTTTACCCTTACTCATATTTTTTTAACAACATACTCACAAACACTTGACAACCATAAACAAAGACAGTTAATTTCCCCTAAATCTCTCCCATAGTGATTACTGAAGAAAAAAAGACAGTTCTTCAAGGATGAATAAGAAATCAAAGAAACACAAAGAAGATCACTTTCTTAGACACCCAGATGATATTATAATCACTATATTTACTAAGTTGAGTAATCTTCAATAACCCAATAAACGAACATTACACAACATTAACATACAACCATTACATGGGCAATCTTCAAATGCTAGTATCAAACTTTGATTGATGTTCAAATGCTCTTTATACATGTAAAATTAATAATTACAAAGTGTTATACATTTCTCTAAACTAGTACGGAGAGAATGCCACTTAATCAAGTGTTTCCTTTCACACAACCATTTGTCCTTCAGGGGAATCTCATTTGTATAAATTAACTGGGAATTTTTATGCCTATATATTCACAAACTACTAGTATCAAATTTTAGCTAAGTGCTAACTAACACATAAGACTACTTTTAACACAGGAATCACAATCCAAGAACACGCCAGAAAATAATACACAAAACGAGATATTCCTTCAGTTATGAAAACATATTAGATTACCCAAGTAACCCAATACAATATAAATTTTCCATTCAAAAAATATATATCTTTTACAATTGACTGTCCACCAAATATATAGCTAACTCTATTTTTTCAATAAACACCACGACCAAATTAAATATTTTTTTCTCTCTCTAACTTTCACAAAGATAGATATGGCCATATAACTAAAATATTCACAGGATGAGATTGAACATACCTAAAAACAAATTAATTACTACCCATTATACCAAGCAAGTCAGCGCATATACCATCTAAAAATTTCTAAATTAATGTAAAATCAGAGCATACTTGAACTTTGATTCAAGAAATAACTAAATTCTTCAACACAATAATTTATCAACACAAGTTGGATATATGTCACTAAGCCATGAAAATCCCAGTTCAGCACCAAACGGAAAGAATGAAGTAATACACTGCAATTGGGTATCTCATGTCACATTAAAATTTTCATAAAAAATGGCAAACTATAAATTTGTAATACACAGCAACTGATATTTGGGGAAAAATAGAGTGAAATTGTAGAAACATAGATTATTAGGTTACATTTGGGGGAAAATTGGATTTGGGAACATACCTTGCACTCAAGAGAGACACAGAGGGACTGCAATGGTGCAAAGAGAGGATGGTGGCGACGACAAGAAGGAAGACGGCGACGGCAAGAGGAGAAGTTAGAATCGCGAGAGGGAAAGAGAAGTAGAAAACAAAAGAGCAGAATGAATAAATCGAAATGGGTGAAATGGGTCAACTTTAGAGAATCAATAAATGCAATTTGAGATTCGTGGGGAAATTAAGGAGCGAAAATGGCTGATATTGAGAAGGAAAGAAAAATAGAGAAGAAAAATTCATAATAGGAGTTGTTGCTGTCGAAGAGGTTTTAATTGTCATTCTCGACGGCATCCCCCGTCGATAATGACCCCGTCGCTATTACCTCAATACCGACGGCACCACCGTCGACCAGAAAATAAACACCATCGCCAATGAGGTTTTCCCTCCACCGGGAATGTCTGGCGCCAAAAAAGGTGTCATTAGCGACGGCTATCATTGGCGACGGGTAGGCTGTCGATAATGACTTTAGTGTCGACGGGGATTGTGCTGTCAGTATTGATCCCGTCGCCAATGACTCTTTTTTTTGTATTGTAAGCTCTGATACCATAATGTGACACCCCCAAATTTAGGTACATGAAACCCGAACTCAGTGCTTCACGATACCATTTCTATGAGCGAAATAATACTAATAATAATAACAATAATATAGATTATCAAATTTATTTTACATATTATCAGAGTTTTCAATCCCAAGTACAAAACCTTCAAACATTCGTTACATTACATGATAATTAATATATATCATCATAAATCCTAATAAAGTCTAGTTATTACAAAAGATAGCATTATCATTCATTCAGCGACCTTCCCTTTTTCTTTGTTCTTTATAGAGCCTTCAGGTTGTTCACACTTAGCTGAAAACATTTAAATTAAGCAAGGATGAGAATTTGAGTGCCCATCAAGTAATATCAACAATAACGTTTAGCTGAACGAATTAAATGTTTTCTTTGAACGATACTTCTACAATGAATCAACAGTTTTGAAGTCAGTTGATCCAATAATAAACAACATATCATTTCGATTTTAAATTTTTTAAACTACATATTGACAATAAATGAGGATCAGTTGACAGACTATGAACATTGTTTTCTATTTTTGAAAAGGTTAAACAAAACTTCATCTCAGAACTGTCATAACTTACAGACGCAGGGTGATCACCGTTATGCCCTCAGACGATCAATACTACATTAAAGGATGATATTTTCGTCCCAAAGATTTTCCGCCTTAGGCACATAAAAGTTTCCCATATTTATGATGTTCATACCAGTCTAGAATCTGAACCAAAACAATTCAATTGGATAACAATAACGTTCTTATCTTGTTCAACAACAATTTTTAAGTTAGTGTCTAGCCAGATCAAATAGCTTAGACGGCTTTTAATTCAACTTGTACATACTGGACACCGATAAGTATGTAACGACATGTGATAAAATATAATGATTATCCAAGTGAGGACACTTGTATAACCAAGTTTAGAAATTAACGAACAGAATATATTTCTTGATTTACAATAACAGAATTAAGGAACTTGTACAACATATTATAATTTAATAACTTACTTATACATAATCATTGTATAAGTACATACAAAGGTTGAAATATTTGAATAATTGACAAGAATAGTTCAGATATTATCTTACGCATATCCATTGCATAAAGTAAATGGAAAGGGTTAGATACTTGCCTTGCCTGCTGCGTACATAACTTAGATTTATCTTTTATATTAAGCCCTATCATTAAATAGATCATTCGTTTGATTAGAATAACATATCATATCATATTCTACTGCTATTTGTAGCAAGCACATAACCTAATTACATTATCATGTAAGTTTAACAACCATTGAATCACAAATAAACATTTATTTAGTCAACCTATCTAAGTCCAGATCAATTTCTGAAATATGTCGGTGTACTGACAACTTTATCGATTATTTATCGAGTCTAAGACTCTAACCTGTAACTTAGTATCAGTCATATTATTTTTAAATGACTTATAATAATTTTTAAAAATTTATTATAATTTATCATAATTTTTGAAATACCAGAATCATTATTAAATGATTTAAATATTAAGTAATTTCATTATCATTAACATTTAATTAATATTAAACTATTAATGAAACCATTGTCAAAATATTAAAGTTATTTATAATAACTTAGAATATTTTTAAAGTATTAATATTACCCTTAAATGATTTTTAAAACATTTAAAATCATTTTAAATACTTACCATCAATATTAAAGTATTAATGTATTATTTATCAAAATATTAAAAGTCATTAAGTATAAATTAATAATATTTTAATTCATTTATATCCTTTTAAATGATTAATAAAACCATTTTTAAACTATTTATTTAATATAATTATTAAATAAATTTAATATCATAAATTAATAATCATTAATATTAAATTATTAATAAAATTATCCTTTAAATATTAAAAGTTATATTTTATAACTTAAAATATCTTTAAACACTTTATTTTCATTTAAAATGATTATTATAATATTAAAATCATTTTTAAACTAATTTATTTAATATAATTATTAAATAACTTTAATATCATTAATAATAATTAGTTAATGAAATTTACCTTTAAATATTAAAAGTTATATTTTATAACTTAAAATATTTTAAACTATTTATTTTCTTTTAAAATAATTTTATAATATTAAAATCATTTTAATTAATTTATTTAATTTAATTGTTAAATAAATCTAATATCGTTAATATTAAATAATTAATGAAATTTACTTTTAAATATTAAAATTTATATTTTATAACTTAAAATATTTTTAAATAACTTATTATCATTTAAAATAATTTTAATATAATAAAATCATTTTTAATTAATTTATTTATTGCATTTAATAAATAAATTAATTACTAATAATATTTACATAAATACTAATATTTATGAAAAATATTTCAAATTATTAAAAGTTAAAATTTTATAACTTAAAATAATTTTTGTAATTTTCGGAATTAAATTTCTATTTTTAAATGATTTTTGAAATTTTAATTCATTAAAATTAATAAAATTGTCGCTATAGGCCTTTAGCGACAGACAGTGTAATCTATGGTGTTCTTGAGCCTTCAAGAACATTCATAGCCAGCGTTTAAGTACCCTACTTTGACCAAGATTTCTGAGCTGATCATGATGTTTTCTGGACTCGGTTTTGGTCAGATCATGTAGATCTTTTGTAGTACTACATGACCTAACAACAAAAATGATTATAACATGCATAACCAACGAGAGATCCGAGCCTTGAACAAGTCAATCAGAAGTTGTTCTTCATTTCGTGGTTACCCGTAAATGAAGAAAGTCAGATTCGACCGCTAGTTTTGGGCTTCCATAACTTGCTAATCTTGTGTTATTTTTGTGATTTAAAACCTGCAGTATGTAGCCAACATGTACTACACGATATCGATTACACAACATTAACAAAATCACAACACAATCGTCAGATCCGGACCGATCTAACCTTGTCAGAATACATGATCATACATTTTCTGGGTTACCTAAAAAATGTATTTCGTGTTCTTCCTGTTTGGTTTGACCGTTCACATAATGCAACACGAATGATGTTTAGATGATATTAAAGCTTGAAAATAAAGTTAATCTAGCATACTACAACTTAGATACAACAAAACAACACAAATAAGCTAACACCTGCAAGACCCAAAGTCATGAACAAGCTGTCAGACCGATCAAGGCATATTCTGGGCTGCCTAGATTTCTTCCAGTCAATGTCGGTCAACGGATTTTGACCGTTAATAACTACACATCTAGACTAGATATAAGCTTGATTCTTGTTCTAGATCATAGACCACATAACAGGCTACATATTTAAAGCTTGAAACAACAAAAACATCTAACAGAGAACGATTGGTGGCCACTGACATTCGTTGTCAAACCACCAAGAAATTTTTTTCCAGATTTGAAATTTTCAAATCCGAGCCTCTAGATGTTATGGATCTAACATCTAGCAACCCAGATCATCATTAGACACCTTATATAACATGTTTAACAAAAAAAATCTAACATCTAACAACAGATTTATGGACATAAATCATGGCTAGGGTTTATACCTTCTTTGATCAATCTTTGATTCTGTGTTTCTAATTTGGTTATGGATTTTGTGGGACTGATCTTGGGGACTGGAAAGCTTATAAATTTCGGAGGTGAGAGCTTGAGAGAGCTTAGGTTGAGAGTTGTGCAAAATGTAAGTTAACAAATGAACTTTTTCTCTCTCCAATCTATATATAGTTGTCTTGGATGCATGAATGGCTGAGCTAGCTTAATGTGCTGGAGTCTTATGTGTCATGGAAAGTCAAGGTTTGGCCAACAACTCCAATAACTCTAACACTTGGCAAAATCCAATAATGCAAGAGGGTATTTTGGTCATTTGGTTGGGAATTTTAATGGCAATCTTGTAATCCTTGCAAACCCTTAGGGTTTGACCCTTAGGGTTTAACCCTTAGGGTTTGACCTTTAGGGTTTAACCCTAAGGTTTAGCACAAATTATTTGCAATATCTAGCAATTAAGGTTTGCACAAAATGTAAAATTAAATAAATTTTAGTTTCTAAAATTAGAAAATTATGGTTTGTTAATTATATTAGGTTTCTAATTAATTTATACAGGAACATTAGGGTTTTATATCTCTAATGATAATTAAATTTACTAAATAATCAATTAGGGTTTATACTTTTGGTAATTAGGGTTACCAAATTATAATTAGAGTTTCCAATTACTAAATTATTGTTCTAGTTTAGTAATTAGGGTTTAACAATTTAGGTTTTTATGATTAACAATTATAATTCTAATACTTGTTAATTAATCACATTAACACAATTACCAATAAATCTTGAACTCTAATTTGAGTTTCAAATTAGGGTTTAGCATTTAAAATTAGAGTTTTTAATAACTTAGGGTTTTCTAAATTTTTAATTAGGGTTTACCTAATTAATCATTTAATACACAACATAAAACATATAACACAGTTATAAAACATTCTAAATCTCACAATTGATTTTCAAATTAGGGTTCCCCCCTAGTAAAACTAGGGTTGAACCAATTATTATTAGGGTTTTAAAATTAAACACCATAATTGACCAACCATCTTCAATACGTACATACAGTACATATTTATAGCACTTAAAAATCAAAAATATAATTAATATTATATTATTATTATCATTCCTTGTTTCAAAATAAGAATTAGGGTTTGGATTTCATATCTGATTTACCTTGCATAAAAGCATTATATTAAATTAAGTTAAAATATTTAACTTTATAATCCGAGGTAAAATTCATATAAATAAATAATAATTATAATAACTACAATAACCATTCCTTATATTATTTAAATAATATAATATCATATTTCCTTTGAATAATAAAAACATTTCTACAATAAAATTAATTATTATAAAAATATAATTTATAATGATCATTAATTCTAAAATAAAATTATTTGTAAATATTCATGTAATAAATATATTTTTATTTACCACATAAATACATATACACATTATCTTGTACAAATCCTCATCCTTAAAATAAATAAAAAATTTATACGCAAAAGTTCTGATTTATTTATATAAAAAATATCGGGTTATTACAGTTCGGGGGTGCTATACAGATGATCCAAATGAGCACCTATTGAGTTTCATTGAAATATGTGACACCCTCAGATACAATGGGGTGACAGAGGATGCAATCAGACTTACACTATTCCCATTTTCATTACGGGACAAAGCATGAAGTTGGCTTCACTCTTTACCTTCAGGATCTATCACCACATGGGAGAACCTAGCACATAAATTCTTAGCCAAATTCTTTCCAATGGCTAAGACTACGAAAATGAGGACAACAATTTCCCAGTTTGAGCAGCAATAGGGTGAATCTCTATATGAAGCTTGGGAAAGATACAAGGAGATGCTCAGGAAGTGTCCACATCATGGCATGCCAGATTGGATGGTGATTAACACATTCTATAATGGATTGGGATGGCAGTCAAGGCCTATTATAGATGCAGCTGCAGGAGGAGCTCTATGGGCAAAGAGCAATGAAGAAGCTTACAATCTTATTAAGATGATATCAACAAATGATTTCCAAAATCCTACCGCCAGAATGCCACAACCCAAAGTTGCAGGAGTATTGGAGGTAGATGCTATCACACAATTATCAGCTCATATGGCATCAATGGCAAATAAGATTGATTCTTTAGCGGATAGTAAGGTAAAGACAGTTGTTTTTGTATGTGAGATATGTGCAGGGTCACATTCAACCGACCAATGTGCTATCAGTTCAGAGTCTGTACAATATGTGAACAACTATCGGAAATATCAAGGTCAATTCCAGAATACATACAACTCCAACAACCGCAACCATCCAAATTTTAGTTTGTCAAACAACCAAAATAATCAACAAAGTCAGTTTAAACCACAATAAAAGTTTCAATCACAATCAGCTCAGCAACAGTTTTCACCAAGACCACCCTATCCACCTGGATTTTCTCAACAACAACAACATCATCCACCACCGGCACCTTAACAAGAAAAGAAGTCAGAGATGAAGGAGATGATGATGTACATGGCAAACACCGAGGTAATGATTAAAAGCCAAGCAGTGGCTATCAAAAATCTGGAAACTCAAATGGGTCAGATGGCCAGCATGCTTAACAACAGACCACATGGTTCATTGCCAAGTACCACAGAGGCCAATCCAAGAAGAGAAGGGAAGGAACAATGTCAAGCAATTACACTTAGGTTTGGGAAACAAGTTGAAGGAAACCAGCACGGCGCGCCCGCACCACTTTTGCAAAGGGAAGACGCGCGACCAGGAAATTTTTTCTGAGGAGAATTTGAATAATGAAGATTCTGAACAATAACAAGAAGAGAAGAATAAATACTGTTCAACTTTATTATTAGAGTTAGGGAACTCTTTAAATTATACCCTGTCGAGATTCATCTTTGAATCTTACCGACACACTAACTCTATTTGAGTTAGTACTTATCCTAATCACTGCGGTTATTAGTCTCATGTATTCCTACCTAAGGTTCATAACCTACAGCTTTGATACCAACTGTAGCATCCCCAAATCCGGGTCCCAAATCACCACGTATGCTAATTCTATAACTATAACTATTTGCGGAAGATATAAACATAAATTGTTTATACATTAAACTTTACACAAAATTTCCCCAAGGTCGAGTAACCTTCAAATAAACACAATTCATTATCCTATATGACATACAACTTTATTATCATACTATACTATTACAATTTAGCTGGACATATAATCCCAAGCTGAACTTGGTCTTGTCCCTTCCGGTATAAGACGTATTCATCTTAATCTACAATGTTAAATCATGATATAGAAAGGGTGAGCAATAGGTTTGCCCAGCAAGTTTAAGTTCAATAAGTTAAAGATATATCATGATAGAAAGAATTAAATAAAAGCTGGCAACAGTTCTACAATATAATTGCGAACTAGCATGAACAAATTTTACATAGCTGAACGAACATTGAACATGAACATATATATATCTGGATCGAATGATAATAAAGGCGATCAACCTTTCATACCTGATGAATACATGCAGTGTGCACAAAGTGCGATTTAATAATTCTTAGACATGTCGATCAATAATGATTAACCACCAGTATATTTGAATAATTCAACTCGAGGTCGAGTTAAGAAAAACTTGCCTGAACCGTTGATTACCGCTATGCAATTTAATAAGCTTTGTCTGAACCTAATATATAAATAATATCGATTGCTAAGTTAGAATAATATAATCACAATATTTAAAATCACTTAAACACATTATCTCATAAGCCTATCAGTCTATAACACACATAAGACCTAATCTCAAGTCAAACTTTGACAGTCTGAGTCGAGTTCGATGTAATTTTAACATCCCGACGGTCTAGTCAGATAATCCTCGAGTTTAATTTCAATTAAACTTTGCCTAACACTTAACAATAATCTCAGATAATTTTAATATCAATCAAATAATTTTCCAAGTCTCATAATAATTTTTAAATAATTATTATCATTTATCGTGAATTTTCAATCATTAAAAACGTATTTATATAATATAAATACCACAATATTCTATTATCATTAATATCTATTTATTATCAAATATTAATGAAATATATGTCATCATATTATAATATATTTATAATATCACAAAGTATTTTTAATACTTTAAAATCACCTTTATATGATTTTTAAATAATTAAATTCATTATCCGATAATTGCTATTAATATTAAAATATTAATATTTTCATGACAAAATATCAAAAGTTATATTAAAAATATTAAAAGTCACTAAAAAACATAAAATATTTTCTTATACCATAATATAATTTTTCATGATTTTTCATGTATTAAAATCATTTTTAAATAATTTATATAATATTATAATTAAATAAATTAAATATTATTTATATTCCAAAAATATTAAATATTTATGAAATATACTCACTATAGTAAAAAACTAATTTTCAGATTTTAAAATAATTTTTAGGAATTTATTTTATATTTTTAATAATTAAAAACTATTTATTTCAATTTATTTAATTAAAATATTTATTTTCAGAATTTAATTATTAATAAAAGGGCCCTATAGCGACAGAACCGTCGCTATAGGTGTTCTTGAGCCTGTTCTTGAGCTTGCCCAGAAAACATGTGAGTGTGCAGGGTACTATGTTTGACCACCTATAAATCTTAGATCTTAAAGTTTCTGGGCTGATTGATGTTATAAACATGTCGTATTAATGTAATACTACAATAACAAACTAAGTTCAGATCCATACGATAAGAAATCAGATAGATCAAAGCCTCTAAACATTCTGACAACGTTGTTCTTTATTTTTGGGTTTTCCAGAAAATGAAGAACAACCGAAGGTGCTAGATCTAGATCCTTATAACTTACGCTACCGGTCTGATTTATGAGATTTAAAGATTCACACTTGTAGTTGAGATGTTAAAGAACATCTTTATACAATCAGATTAGTCTAACAACAACACCAAGTGAATATTTCATCCGGTCAAACTACTTGTCAGAAAACGCCCTTTGAAGATCTGGGTTACCCAGAATCTTCTTTCGGCGTGATGGTCAACGCTCGTTGACCCTGATTTAATCGGATTCCAGGTATGATCTGGGAGTTCTAGAGACAGGAATGGGTAGCCTACATGTCAGACTACAAACATATAACAACAACATGGCCAAAAGTATTAACAGCAGTAAGTTCAAAGGCTCGAAAAATGTTGTCAGGAGGTTCCTGGAAAAATGGGCTGCCCAGAATTCAATTTCCGTGATCAGTCAACGTGGTTTGACTAATCATATCTTACGATCTAGACAAGAATTGACACTATTTCTAGTTCCAGATTACATTATACATGGCATAGAACAGATCCCAAACATAAAACACTACAAACAACTAACAGATAAAGATCTATGGGCCCTAACATATGGTTGTCAGGCCATTTTTTTCAATTTTTCCAGATTTGTGAAATCTTTAGATTCGTGCATCTAGATGTTATGGATCCATGATCCAACAACCCAGATCCCTTATTAACACCCTAATACACAACTTTAACCAACAACTTATAACATCTAATATCAAATACAAAGATTTTCAAGATTTAGGGTTTTTATACCTTTTAGGCTTTGATCTTGAATTTGATCATCATGATCTGTTCTTGAGATACTATGGATCATTCTAGGGACTGAATCACTAATTAATTTCGGATGTTTAGAGAGAGAGAGTTGTTTGAGGGCTAGAGCACAAATAAACCATATATGTGAACTTTCTCTTTCTTTAATTATTGAAATATTTGGATGAAATAGATATGGCTGATATTGAGGGCTGATATTGCTTATATTTTTAGCACATGGGTGTATCTTAGCTAGTCCCCAACTACAAGTAGGGCAATAATTGAAAGCTACTTCAATAATGCACAAAGGGTAATTTAGTCATTTTGATTTTAGTTTTAATGGCATACTAGTAAATTTTCTAAACCCTAGGGTTTAGGGTTTAACCCTTAAGGTTTAGGATTTGACCCTTAGGGTTTAGGGTTTAACCCTAAAATATTTGAAATTTAATTTTTAGGATTTCCAAATTTCATTTTTTTAAAAATAGAAAATTACTATTTCCAAATTATAATTAGAATTTTCTAATTAAATTAAAATTTACTAATCATTATTCAAGTTTGCTAATTAGGATTAATATTTCCTAATTAAAATTACTAATTTAACAATTAGGTTTCATGATCATGCATTAGGGTTTATAACCCAAGAATTAGGATTTCTAAATTATTGAAAATGTAATTAATCATTAGGGTTATCCCTAATTAGATTTGTAATTAAAATACATAAACCTTATATATAGAATTTAAATTCCCAAATTAGGATTTTAATATCCGAATTAGGGTTTCAAATTCTCGGAACTGAAATTAGGGTTTCTAGGATTTCTTATCAGACGTTAGGGTTTTCTAACTGCACGTTGATGTTCTAAATATATACTTAGGGGTTGGACACTGATATAGTTATCTGGTCAACCATTGACCCTTAACCACATACTGTACTCATATACAACCATATATATAGAATATATACACTTATATACGTACTTAATCCTGAATAATTCACTACAAAAATTTTTAAATCCAAAAATATCTTTTTAGAAATGTCTAATCCATACACTTATTTGCTGTCTAAGTTTATTATTTAACCTTTATTCAATAATTTAAGATTTAAATAATTTTTTCTAAATTCTTGGGTCGTCACATTCACCCCTTCTTCTAAAAATTTCGTCCTCAAAATTTACCTTACCACCCTACACCATACACCGTTCATCACATGCTACCCAATAAATTCCTTACAAGAATAAAAATTTTGAAATTGTGATGAGGGGTTATATAGACTATTGTCTATCATTTTCGCAAAGGTTATATGGAAATTCATCCGTAAACTGTCATAACTTACAGACATAGTGGGTAATTAGCCTGATATGCCCAGTACTTATTAAGTACTGCTGGTCAAATCTGTTTCTCGTATCTGCCATAGGCACAAGATTTTACATCAGTCTTATTAGATTCCGTACCAAAACAATTTGGTTCGAGAAATTTCTTTCAATGAACACTTAGAGTTTTCATAAACATTAGTCTAGCTGAATCGAATAGCATAGACTCATATTAATAATTCAATTCAATCGAATTATTTAGGTGTAGCAAAACCCCGTTGGCAAATTAAAACTTTTAAAAAAAGTTTGATCTAAAATGACATCATTATACCGTACTGTATTAACAGCCCGTTTGAAGATGTCGTCATTGTATGACTTTGTCATAACACATCATACAATAGTGGAACAACGATTTTTGATTAATTCAACACTAAGTATTCCTGCATTTACACCTCCATCAACTTTTTATCATCTCTACACCAGGTTACATGGTACATAAGTGATAAATAAAAATATATTTTGATTTTTCAAATCATTATTGTCTAGCCGAAGTAATTAGCATAGACTGTACTTTAAACCGTTCAAAAATCTTTGTAAATCTGTTTTATTACTCAACAGGTAACGACATGTCAGTGGCCCAAAGTCCACTCATACATAATGGTCACCCGAAGTTGAGAATAAAAATTAATTTTCAAAAAGGCACATAGTGCGTATTTAGCTTGATGTCCAAAAAGTTTGAAACCTAGCATAGCTAGGAATTTTGGAAAACCTATGTCTCCACTAATAATCCATTACCTAATCAATATATATGTTCCTATTATCCTCAATACTCCATTCACGCAAAACTATACCCAGTTCGTCAAACATACCACACTTATGAGTTCAGGAACTTGCCACAATTATATGAGTTTGAGAACTTTTCCTAGACAGATCTTTGGTGTCCATTCGCTATGGGGTTCATAAACATTTCATATAATTATGAGTCACAAATGTACCATAACTATGAGTTTTAAGAACTCGTACTTAACCTTATATTCTCTACCTATAACCTATCTATCTATTATAAACATGAGAAAAGAATCAACTTCTCAACACGCATATAACAAATAGCGCGACACAGACATTTCAATGATTATAAGTGCCAGAAACTAAGTGGTTTTTACACCAAGTACAATTCCCCGCCCATAACAAGGAATCATACAACTCAGCTGTTAACATGAGTCCTCAATTGAAATCCCCACCTAATCTTAACTCCTTTTTCAATACGAATTTCATTTAATCCGTATTCATAATCATTTCCTAAATTCGTACCCATTCATAGACACACACCAATCTTGCTGTAAACTTGTCAATCATTCGCTTAATCCATATCAGATCATGGGGTGATCTCATCGTATATATTATGATTCATTTCTATTTTATAATCATTTTGCTTTTCGATCTTCTATCACTCTACTTTTAGTCTTTTAGACTCTATCTATTCATCACTACTGTTCAACTTTATTATCAGAGTTAGGAAACTCTATAAATTATACCCCGCCGAGATTCGTCTTAGAATCTTACTGACACACTAACTCTATTTGAGTTAGTACTTATCCTAATCACTATGGTTATTAGTCTCAGGTATATTTCTTACCTAAGGTTCATAACCTACAGCTTTGATATCAACTGTAGCATCCCCAAATCCAGGTCCCAAATCATCACATATATTGGTATGCTGATTCTATAAGTATTACTATTTGCGGAAGATATAAACATAATTTTTTTATAAATTAAACTTTACACAAAATTTCCCCAAGGTCGAGTAACCTTTAAATAAAGACAATTCATTATCCTATCTGACATACAACTTTATTATCATACTATACTATTACAATTTAGCTACACATATAATCCAAAGCTGAACTTGGTCTTGTCCCTTCCTGTATTCGACGTATTCGTCTTAATCTGCAATGTTAAATCATGATATAGCAAGGGTGAGCAATAGGTTTGCCCAATAAGTTTAAGTTCAATAAGTTTAAGATATATCATGATACAAAGAATTAAATAAAAGCTGGCTATAGTTCTACAATATAATTTCGAACTAGCATGAACAAATTTTACATAGCTGAACGAACATTGAACATGAACATATATATATCTGGACCGAATGGTAATGAAGGTGATCAACCTTTCATACCTGATGAATACATGCAATGTGCACAGAGTGCGATTTAATAATTCTTAGACATGTCAATCAACAATGATTAACCACCAGTATATTTGAATAATTCAACTCGAGGTCGAGTTAAGAAAAACTTGCATGAACCGTTGATTATCGCTATGCAATTTAATAAGCTTTGTCTGAACCTAATATATAAATAATATCGATTGTTAAGTTAGAATAATATCATCACAGTATTTAAAATCACCTAAACACAGTATCTCATAAGCCTATCAGTCTATAACACACATAAGACCTAACCTCAAGTCAAACTTTGACAGTTTGAGTCGAGTTCGGTGTAATTCTAACATCCTGATGGTCTAGTCGGATAATCCTCGAGTTTAAGTTCAATTAAACTCTGCCTAACACTTAAAAATTATCTTAGATAATTTTAATATCAGTCAAAATAATTTTTCAAGTCTCATAATAATTTTTAAATAATTATTATCATTTATCGTGAATTTTCGATCATTAAAAACGTATTTATATAATATAAATACCACAATATTCTATTATCATTAATATCTATTTATTATCAAATATTAATGAAATACATGTCATAATATTATAATATATTTATAATATCACAAAGTATTTTTAATACTTTAAAATCACCTTTATATTATTTTTAAATAATTAAATTCATTATCCGATAATTGCTATTAATATTAAAATATTAATATTTTTGTGAGAAAGTATCAAAAGTTATATTTTATAACTTAAAATAATTTTATAACAGATTAAATAATTTTTATATGATTTATAAAACATTAATTCTATTTTTCCACAATTTATTTAATATATTTATTAAATAAATTAACTATCATTAATATTGATTAATTAATGCAATTTCTCACAAAATATTAAAAGTCACTAAAAATAACTTAAAATATTTTTTTATACCATAATATATTTTTTCATGATTTAATATGTATTAAAATCATTTTAAATAATTTATTTAATATTATAATTAAATAAATTAAATACTATTTATATTCCAAAATATTAAATATTTATGAAATATACTCACTATAGTTAAAAACTAATTTTCGACTTTAAAATAATTTTTAGGAATTTATTTTGTATTTTTAATAATTAAAACCATTTATTGTGATTTATTTAATTAAAATATTTATTTTTCGAATTTAATTATTAATAATAGGCCCTATAGTGACAGAACCGTCACTATAGGTGTTCTGGAGCCTGTTCTTGAGCTTGCCCAAAAAACATGTCAGTGTGTAGGGTACCATGTTTGACCACCTATAAATCTTAAATCCTGAAGTTTCTAGGCTGATTGATGTTATAAACATGTAGTATTAATGTAATACTACAATAACAAACTAAGTTCAGATCCATACGACAAGAAATCAGAGAGATCAAAGCCTCTAAACATTCTGACAACATTGTTCTTAATTTCTGAGTTTTCCAGAAAATGTAGAACAACCGAAGGTGCTAGATCTAGATCCTTATAACTTACGCTACCGGTCTGATTTATGAGATTTAAAAATTCACACTTGTAGTTGAGATGTCAAAGAACATCTCTATACAATCTGATTAGTCTAACAACAACACCAAGTGAATATTTCATCCGGTCAAACTACCTGGCGTGATGGTCAATGCTCGTTGACCCTGATTTAATCTGATTTCAGGTATGATCTGGGAGTTCTAGAGACAGGAATGGGTAGCCTACATGTCAGTCTAAAAACATATAACAACAACATGGCCAAAAGTATTAACAACAGCAAGATCAAAGGCTCGAAAAATGTTGTCAGGAGGTTCCTGGGAAAATGGGCTGCCCAGAATTCAATTCCCCTAATCAGTCAACGTGGTTTGACTGATCATATCTTACAATCTAGACAAGATTTGACATTTGTTTCCGATTCAGTTACATTATACATGGCATGTAAATGGATCCCAAACATAAAACACAACAAACAACTAACATATAAAGATCTATGGGCCCTGACATATGGTTGTCAAGCCATTTTTTTTCAATTTTTCCAGATTTGTGAAATCTTTAGATTCGTGCATCTAGATGTTATGGATCCATGATCCAACAACCCAGATCACTTATTAACACCCTAATACACAACTTTAACCAACAACTTATAACATCTAACATCAAATACAAAGATTTTCACGATTTAGGAATTTTATACCTTTTAGGCTTTGATCTTGAATCTGATCATCATGATCTGTTATTGAGATGCTATGGATCATTCTAGGGACTGAATCACTAATTAATTTTGGATGTTTAGAGAGAGAGAAAGAGTTGTTTGAGGGCTAGAGCACAAATAAACCATATATGTGAACTTTCTCTTTCTTCAATTATTGAAATAATTGGATGCAATAGATATGGCTGATAATGAGGGCTGATATTGCTTATATTTTTAGCACATGGGTATATCTTAGCTAGTCCCCAACTACAAGTAGGGCAATAATTGAAAGCTACTTCAATAATGCATAAAGGGTAATTTAGTCATTTTGATTTTAGTTTTAATGGCATACTAGTAAATTATCCAAACCTTAGGGTTTAGGGTTTAACCCTTAAGGTTTAGGGTTTGACCCTTAGGGTTTAGGGCTTAACCCTAAAATATTTGAAATTTAATTTATAGGATTTCCAAATTTCGTTTTTTTAAAAATAGAAAATTACTATTTCTAAATTATAATTAGAATTGTCTAATTATATTAAAATTTCACTACAAAAAAATGGGCCTTTAGCAACGATTTTTCGGGCAACGACTTTGTAAGTCGTTGCTAAAAGTATATGTTTAGCAACACAATTTGTCCTTCATTGCAGATTGTGTCAGACTTTCACTTTTTGCAACGAAATTCGTAAGTCGTTGGAAAATTTCGCTGCTAATTTATTGGGGGAAAAAAATTTCGTTGCAAATTTTTCGGCCACTTTCTTTCCCGTCATCGTGGGCAACGAAAGTTTTTTTGTTGCTCAAAATGGGGCTTTAGCAACGATTTTTCAGGCAACGACTTTATAAGTCGTTGCTAAAAGTGTATGTTTAGCAACGAACCTTGTCATTCGTTACAGATTGTGTCAGACTTTTACTTTTTGCAACGAAATTCATAAGTAGTTGCAAAATTTGGAAACAAAATTCGTTAGAAATTCGTTGCAAAATTTCTAACCACTTGATTTCTCCTCATCGTGGGCAACAAAAGTTTTTTTTTGTTGCTATATTTCGTTGCCTAATATAGACCACATTCATTGGCAACAATTTTTATTTTCGTTGCATATTTTATACAACTTTTTGCAACGACTATTAAAATGTTGCCTTAGATTAAGATAATAATAATAATAATAATAATAATAATAATAATAATAGTACTAATAATAATAATAATAATAATAATAATAATAATAATAATAATAATAATAATAATAATAAATAAATAAATAATAATAACAATAATAATAATAATAGTACTAATAATAGTCATAAAAACAACAACAACAATAATAACAATTATTATAACAATAATAATAATAATAATAATAATAATAATAATAATAATAATAATAATAATAATAATAATAATAATAATAATAATGGGACGATGCCCTCCGATCTTCAAGCTTCAAATTCTATCCGTTACCCCGCACAATAGTCACTCGGGATTGATTATCCTTGATTCTTGTGGGACATCGTTGCGTAGAGATTTGTATGAAATGTTGAGACGACGTGGCGTGGCATCGTGTTGGCGAGATGACGATGTTGCCCCTCACCGGTGTTATCGCCGATTTGGGCTGATAAAGCAGACGTTGCTCAGAGCTTCGCTGAGATTGGACTGATGCATTTGTTGACGGTCCTCTTTGTCATCTTTGAGGTGTGCCTGTCCTCCCGGTGTTATCTCCTGGTTAGTACAGAGTATCTCGTTGTGAGCATCGAGATTGAAGTTGGTCGCATTTGAAACAAGCATTTCCGGGGTTATCGCCGAAACTGCATTCCTTGGGGTTATCACCAAGGTTGGTGGCTATTTCCATGGTTGGGACTGAGACTGGATACCTCGGGGTTATCTCCGAGATTAATCGGTCTTCTCCGGTGTGTGTTTTGGTATTGGATCTGCACGCCTTGGGGTTATCTCCGAGGTTGGAATTGTTACTCCCAGTGTGTGCTCTGGCGTTGATGCTTTGAACTTCCTAGTATCCGGGGATGGATATGGATTGTCTTTGTGGTTCCTCTTAAAGATTTAATCATGCCCTCCCGCAATGTTAGTGATGATGAAATATGTAAAATTTGAGTGTCTACAATATATATATATATATATATATATATTCATAGTTACGTTATATATATTTAGTTTAATGTGGAGATTTAAGATGGGCAAATGAGGTAGACAGTATTAACGGTAGACAGTGTAGCAAATGAGCAAATGAGGGGCAAATGAGTAATTTCTCATGTCTCTATAGCTTGTAGCGGCATGGGGAAATCCATTTCAATCCGTGTCATCCAATGTTGCGATCAACATTATAGATTATGGTTGTTGAAATAGTAATCGTGACAATCGATTGCCAAGCATGTTAGTTTTGGGTCTCCGACCCAAATAAACCCAACCTCATCAAACCTGATTAGTATATCTATGTTTCCCAATGTTTTCTATTTCTAGATAGAAGTAGGATATACTTACAAGTACTCCTCACTCCGAGTATGAAAGTGATGATTGATTTTACGCGAATTTAAAAAAAATATCAAATGATAAAATTATTCATATTTAAATTCTCATATAATTGCATATTTTTCTATACATGACTAGTGATATTATATCAAATCCACACCATAATATTCAAAAATATATTTCGAGAAAATTATTCTTTATTCATAAAAGTTGGGGATCTTGCAAATGGTATACCCCTAGCTATTCCTAGTTCTCCTTTTACCTTTTTTCCATATATATTATAAAATTAAATTATAATAATAGCAGTTCTAAGAGAAAACATAAAAGATGAAAAAAAAATTATTATGTTTTATGAACTAAAACAGAATAAAATTATTTAAAAATGACTTATAAGTCATTCCTAATAAGTTAGTTTGACCCATATTAATGTAATATCAATTTTATCTCTATTTTATTTTTTAAAAAAAACGAATTTGAAAAAATGAAGAGTAAGATGCAATGTCACTTTAATTAGCGTTAGAATTTTTATGTTTATTTTTTATAGCTGAAGTCTTATATACTCCTTCATTTCCAACGCCGATGACAACGAATAAACATAAAAAAATATTGATCTTACTCTTCTTTTTTACAAATTTGCTTTATAATTTTTTTTTAAAAAAACTTACAATGCCGGTTAGTTTGGCATTGGATCACATTTTGTTTTTCAAATTTCTTTAAAAAATTAAAATCATTTTTAAAAAATTAAGTTAAATGGTTTTTAAAAAAAAATTTTTTAAAGTGGCCTTGGTTGCCTTTCTGATTTTTAGTCAAAAAAAATTGTCATTTAGTAGTTTTTCCCAAATTAGATGTAAGAGCTTTTACTCCCAACGGTAGTCGTTGAAGTTTTTATCTTTTAAAAAATATTCGTTTAAAAATAAAATCTTTTTTAAAAAAATTAAAGGTTTTTTTTTTAAAAAAATAAAGTTTTTTTTATTTATAAAAATTATTCTTAAATTAATTAATTTGGTTAAGAAAAAAGCATATTCCAAGAAAATTTGAACAAAATGGATATAATTGAGAAAGTTGAAAATAATTAATTGTATAACTAATAGTAATTTTTTAGATTTTTATAATTATATTGATATAAATTAAATGAATACATGTTAAATTTGAATTTAAAAATATTTGAAATTGACTTTTTTAAAAGTTGATATTAATAGTATTATAATTTAAAATGGAAGGATTAATATAGTTTTTTAAACAAATTTTTCTTCCTAAAATTCACAAATAAAATAAAATAATTTTTCAGTGCTAGAAACCCAACAGGAAAACCGAGCCAGAGGCTACTTTCTCTAGCTTCTTATCCTTTCTCCTCTCTTTGATTCTCTAAATTCCAATGGATGCTACTTTTTCTTCATCGGCAGCCATGGCACAACAAACATGGGTACTCGAAAATAACATCGCAACATCGAGGTGATGGGCCTTATGCAGGGAAGATCGACGGTGACACGATTATTGTGATGGTCGCCTTAGCGTTGCCAGTGGAAGGAACGGAAATTAGGGTTAATGCGCAGGCTGATGCTTATGAGTATATGGTGGATTACTCCAAGACTAATAAGCAGGTAAATTAATTAATGTGACACCCCCAAATTCGAGTACTTCAATTCCACGAGATTTTGTGTTAACTGTACAAATATCATCTATCTATCTACCCATAATAAATGCAAACCATGGAATAGATAGAAATAAATCTTCCCCTTATGGGGTTACAACATCTGAATAATAAACATAATCCCAGGTCATACTAACCTTAAACATTTATGCGGAAACATAAACAAATTAGTCTTAAACAACATCATTAACTTAAGTCTTAAAAAAAAATACATCATCATATAAAACAACAAGTATTCATCACTTGTTAATCTTGCCCTTGCCTTTGATAGTAGAAGGCTCGTCGGACCTTTCGTTCTTAACTGCAATGTTATTATTACGCAAGAGTGAGCACTATTGCCCACAAGTAAAATAATGAAATAATAATGTATAATAACATGCGAGTGAATCAAAGACTTCTGAAATAAAAGCTCAACTTTTGAATCAAGAATGAATAACAAGAATCAAAAGATTTCTGAGGGTCATAAGATCTTGAACTATGTCCTAGGTTATCAAGGGTTATACTTGAAACCTTTAACAGTCATAAGACTATGGACTCTTCTTCTCGTACTTAGGGGGATCAAATTTCTTAGTACCACATCACATGCACAATAATATCTTAACGCTAACGCATAAGTAAATCCCTTTGTAGGGTTGTTCATCACAGTTTGACATTTGAGTCCGCACCAAAGGAAGTTTGGTTTGGATAATTCATCAAGGGTTCTGAAATTTAGAACGCTCATCAACTATGGACTAGTCGAATCATAAAGGGTTCGCTAGTCTAACAAGATTTAACAGTAACTGAATATTCAAATTGAATAAAATCTCAAAAGGTATACAATAGAATAAGTATTGTATAACATCATCATTCTTGAAAGATTAATAGGCTTTAATATAACAAAACAGACTTGATCAATAATAATGAGAACTTGCTCAATGTAGAAAGGTTAATTCATCACTTATATAACTATAACAAGTAGGGTTAGGAAACTTGCCTCATGCGTAGATTACACGTTAATTAAACTCGTTCCTTGATTTAAATCCTACATATCATTTACGTTCACAATACCAGTCAATTATAACGTAATTAATCATAGCAACTTCATTCTTTTTGTCTAACTTTAGATATGACTATACTTAGTCAAATTATCACACTTATTGTCACATAATAAGCACTTCACGAATAATAAGCTAACTATACATTTAATAATTCAGTCCACATGCAATTATGTTATTTGCATGTTAAGAATCTATTTTAACATCTCATTATATTTCTAACATATCTCTATGTTCTTTAAATTAAGTTGTTATCACATTGCTAGACTTGAACATTTAAAAATAATTCATTTTTGAACATTACGGAGAATGAAATGCATACCATCATGCTAGTCTTGGTCTTCAGGTCTTATGCTACTGCTTGAGACCAAGCAACAGGTGTAGATTTAAGCAGTAAAGTGATGATGCGGTACCCATTCATGAGAATTTGCAGTTCGCGAAAAATCGCAGAACATGCCAATTTCTACCAATTTCTTATTTTCTACACGAATTTAGACATACCCACATGATATAATTCATACATAATCATTACCCAACATTTATAAAATTATTTTAACCCATTAAAACACATAATTACAGAATTAAAAATGTGTAAATTTCTCTGTTCTTGATGTTCTTGAAGGTTTTGAACATAAATCATGAAAATTAATACTACATATTCGTTATAGCACCGAATCCGTTCATTTAAGGTTTGGTCTCTTCGTATCAACATGCATAATCAAATAAGAGTGGGAAATTTTTACAAAACATTTATGTTTGACATATTAAAATCACGTATAAGGCTATATGGCCATATTCCATACTCTGTAAATTTTGAGGCCATATATATGTTAATATTATGAAACTGATGATATGGTCTACATAATATATATATATATATATATATATATATATATATATATATATCAAATACGATATAGTAACATTTAACACATACATAAACTCATAATCATACCCTTTCCCAATTACAGAGACTTTACAAAAGCTTTGAAAGCCATTTTCATGAAAACTAAATGACGTAAAAAGAGAATTTGGGTTCGGAGAATTTACCCAGAGTATAAAGTGTAGAGTATAAAGATAACAACTCTTTTTCAAAAGCTTCTTCAATCATAGAGTTTCTCACAACTCCTCTGAATTCTCTCTTGAATTTCTCAATTTTATCAGACTTAGTAAAATGAAGAAATAAAGAAGACGTCGTATATCAATTAAACTGACTTGTTGTGGAGGTCAGTTACCCATCATGGGTTAACTGCCCTCAACCTTCACTAGTGCCATGTTTGGCTAGCCTTAAAGGCTTATACTCAATTAATTTAATAAACTCTTTTATCATATAGTTTAAATAATGTCACACCCTTTATAAAATAACTCAATTAATTTATTTAATTTAAATTAAATAAAATATAATAATTTTCATTAATTAATAATATCAAATTATTAATCTCTAATTAATTATTACACTAATTAAAATAACATTAGGTTTATTAAATATTTTTTTTAATTAATAAACTCACATAATTACAAACTTTGAATAATAAAATTCTCTACATTAATTTAATAAATATAATACATATCATTAAATTAATCTATCACAATTGCATCAATTAATTATTTAATCTAATAATTAAATCATCGAAAATATTTATTTAATTCAATAAATATTAAGAATTAAATTACAAAAATCTTGTTTGTCACATCTTTCCACCCTTAAAAGGATTATGTCCCCAAAATCACGACTCAATAATTTCGACCGGTTACATTCTCCCCCCTTACAAAGATTATGTCCCCAGAATCGCTTACACAAAAATTAAGTAAATAAATGAGGGTAATTCTTCATCATATTCTCTTCGAGTTCCTACGTAGCTTCTTCAGCATCGTGGTTCCTCCAAATTACCTTAACAGAAGGTATTACTTTATTTCTAAGAACTTGTTCTTTTCTGTCGACAATTTGAACAGGAATTTCTTCGTAAGATAAGTCTTTTTCAAAATGTAGGGGTTCGTATTCAATTACATGCTTGTAATCGGGTTTGTAGGGTCGTAAAACAAAAACATGGAAGACGTTGTGGACATTCTTGAGTGCTGGAGGTAGGGCTACCTCGTACGCGACTTCTCCGATTCTTCGTAGTACTTCAAAGGGTCCAATGAATTTTGGGCTCAATTTTCCTTTCTTTTCGAACCTAATCTTTCCCTTCTAGGGAGAGACCTTTAAGAACACGTAACTACCCGGTTCAAATTCAACATTCTTACGGTGTGGATCAGCGTATTTCTTCTGTCTATCTTGAGCTGCTACCAGTCGTGCTCGGATCACTTTGACTATTTTTGCTGTCTACTATACCAATTTTGGGCCTAGCAATTGTCTTTCGCCAATTTCATCCTAATAAAGTGGAGTTCTGCACTTTCTTCCGTATAACGCTTCGTAAGGCGAAATGCCTATACTAGCGTGGTAACTGTTGTTGTAGCCGAACTCTACTAACGGTAGGTGATCATCCCAATTTCCTTGAAAGTCCATTACACAGGCTCTTAGAATATCTTCTAATGTCTGAATCATTCTCTCACTCTGTTCGTCTATTT
This sequence comes from Panax ginseng, assembly GCA_020205605.1. Taxonomy (NCBI): domain Eukaryota; kingdom Viridiplantae; phylum Streptophyta; class Magnoliopsida; order Apiales; family Araliaceae; genus Panax; species Panax ginseng. The sequence continues at coordinate 49,437,020 of CM035136.1, read as the reverse complement.
GAGGGTGGTATGTTGTACTCATTCGCAATTGCGTTCCCATATATTCCTGTAGACGTTTTCAGAAATTCGATGTAAAGCGCGGATCTCTTTCAGAAACAATTGACACCGGCACTTCGTGCCTCAAAACAATCTCTTTTACGTATAGTCTCGCCAACTGATCTAAGTTAAATCTGATTTTGATCGGAAGGAAGTGTACGGATTTCGTCAGTCGGTCAACGATAACCCATATTTGCGTCGTCAGCCTTTTTACGAGTCACTCGAAGGCCAACCACGAAGTCCATTGTAATATGTTCCCATTTCCATTCTGGAATCTCCAACGGTTGTAGCAATCCACTTGGTCTCTGATGTTCTACTTTCACTTTCTGACAGGTCAGACACTTGGCAACACATTCTGCAACATCACGTTTCAAATTCGGCCACCAAAAATGTTGTCGAAGATCTTGGTACATCTTGGTACTACCAGGGTGAATCGAATATCGTGAACTATGAGCCTAACTCAAAATGTCTTCCTTAATCTCTTGTATTGGCGGTACCCAAATTCTGCTCTCAAATCTTACTATTCCTTCCTTATCCATCTTAAATCTCGGTTCAGTTCCTTCAGATATCTTCTTTGTCACCTTTTTTGCATTCTTCGTCCTGAAGTTGAGCCTCCTTAACTTTATCTAGTAGGGTTTTACCAGATTGTATCTGAAATAGCTTCTCATCAATCTCCATAGGATACTTCACTTCCAACTCCAGTTTCTCCATTACGGCAATTAGCTCCTCCTGAGCAGTCAATCTCATCAATTTCTCACGACCCTTTCTACTTAAGGCGTCGGCAACCACATTTGCCTTACCCGGATGTTATAAAATCTCACAGTCATACTCCTTAATTAACTCCAACCACCTTCTTTGACGCATATTCAAGTCCTTCTGTGTAAAAATATATTTAGCACTCTTGTGGTCTCAGATATATTTCACACTTCTCCCGAGAGATAGTGCCTCCAAATTTTCAAAGCAAAAACTACCGCAACTAACTCCAAGTCGTGGGTTGGATATCCCTTCTCGTAATCCTTCAATTGTCGTGATGCATACAAGATGACTCGCTGCGTGTTGCATAAGCACACGCCAAGTCCTTTATGCGACGCATCACTAAAAACAACAAAGTTTCATGTATCATCCGGGAGAGATAACACAGGTGTCGTTGTAACAACCCGATATTTTCTATAAAAATTAAATCATAAATTTTGCGTATAAATTTTTTTTATTTTAAGGATGAGGATTTGTACAAGATAATGTGTGTATGTAATTATGTAATAAATAAAAATATATTTATTACACTTTAACGTTTACAAATTATTTTATTATTATAAATTATATTCTTATGATAATTAATTTTATGGTAGAAATGGTTTTATTAATTATTTTCCATGAAATTATAATTATATATTATTTAAATAATATATGAAAAGGTTATTAGAATTATTATAAATAATTATTTATTTTATTATATGAATTTATGCAAGATTAATTAAGTTAATTATTTTAACTTAATTAATAATGTTATATATGAAGAATAAATCAAATATGGAATCCAAACTCTAATTTTGGATTTTCATCAATGGATAAGAATAATAATATAATATTATATTTTGATTTTTCAAAGGCTATAATTATGTACCGTATTTTGTGGATGATGTATAATGGTTGGTCAATTATGGGGTATTATGATGAAACCCTAATTTTAATGACAAACACTAATTTCAAGTCAAATGAGACTTTAAAATCATTAAGTCAATATGTTATGTGATTCATGATAATTGTAATTATTAATAATCAAGAGAAAACCCTAATTGTAAATTATAACCCTAATTTCTTAAATTAGAAACCTTAAATCAATAATTAACTTATTGATAAATGGAAACCCTAATTTGGAACTCGATTATGAGTTCGAGGTTGTTATATAACTATGTTATGCGATTTATGTGGTGTATTATAGAGTTTAATATTAATTAGAGAAACCCTAATTAATATCTAGAAATCCTAAATTTGGAAACCTAATTAATTAGAAACCCTAATTAATTGAGAACCATAATTACTAAATTTGGAAACCTAGTTTCAAAATTTAGAAACCCTAATTAGTTATTATAAACCCTAATTACTAAAGGTAAACCCTAATCGTGAAATTAGAAAACCTTAATTAAATAATTAAAAATTTTAATTAATAATTAGAAACCCTAATTATTTTATGGGTAATGCTAATTGCTAATTATTTGCGCTAATTGCTAGATTAGTAAGCTTAATGAGAATTATTAAATCATAAACCTAATTATCAAGTCTATGTGATTAAGAAACTTAGTTAATTAAGAAACCTTAATTTTGTATTTTAGAAACTAAAATTTATTATTTTATTTTAATTTTGTTTTTCAAACCCTAAATTATAAATTCTAGAAATTATTGTTAAACCTTAAAATGGTCCAAACCCTAAACCCTAAACCCTAAGGGTTTGACAAGATTACAAGATTGCCCTTAAATTTCCAAGCAAAAAGACAATTTTAGCCCTCTTGCATAATTGAGCTTACTTGCAAATCTTGCTATAATAAGAGTTGGTCAACAACTCTTATCAACCCCATGTGACTACAATGCCAGCAATCAGCCACAAATCTCAGCAATATTCAATGCATCCAACATCTATATAAGATCAAGGAGAGAGAAAATATCATTGGTTAGCTTATTTTATACAAACACAAATCCTAGAGTCTCTCTCTCAAGACCTACGAAAAACAATAGTATATCAGTCCTAAATCAGAGCCCCGCGAATTCCTCTAACAAATCAGAAGCCCAAGTTCTAGAAATCAAAGCTTAAAGGTATAAACCCTAATCAAAATTTCGGACTTTGATCCTCGGTTAAAAGTTATGTTTGAGTGTTAGGATATGTTGTATATAGTGTTATTAAGTGATCTGGGTTGATAGATGCTAGATCCATAACATCTATAAGCTCAGATCTAGTGTTTTTGCAACTGAAATTTTTTAAAGCGTTGGTCCGACAATGAATGTCGGAATTCTATAGATCTCAAAGATGATATGTGTTTTTGATGTTTAAATGTTTAAACATGTAGTTTGTTATGTGATATTTCATCTGGAATTGGATTAAAAGCCAGATCAGTTGTATACTGAAAGTTATTGATGGTCAAAGGTCGTTGACCGACCACGACTTCACTGATTTTGGGTAACCCAGAATTTTTCCAGAAGTCTGACAATGTTTATTTATAATGGGCTCTGATCTTGCTGTATGTTTATGTTTTAGCTATTTTGTTGTTTGATTCTTGTAGCCTGGCATGAGTACTACATGTTAAAGTCTTTATCTCACCCAGATCATGAGCAGAAACGAAATTATTTAAGGTCAAAGTAGGTTGACCGAACTGCCGGAAGAAGAAATCTGGGTAACCCAGATTCTTCATGAACCATTTTTTTGTCAGAACTTTGACCGATATAGATCTTACTGTTTTGATGTGTTTCAGTCGATTTGTTGATATATTATTGTAGCCTGATATCTCCACTTCATTCTTGAAGCTTTAAATAACACTAAGTAAACCTGGAATGCATTGATCAAAGACCTGGAAAGTAACCTCTCGAACAGTTCTTCATTTCTGGGAAACCCAGAAATGAAGAACAGCTTTGACATGAAATTCGAATGCTTATAACTCACTGATTAGTTGTTGGGTAGCCATGAACTTAGTTGTTAGTTGTTGTATTACATTAGTATTACAATATTAAAGCAAGAACACAGCCAGAAAACCTTAGCATCACGATTTAAATGTCAAGTCAAACTAAGCCCCATGCTCACCGACAAGAAAATGGTTGGGTGATGAACACCTCAAGAACACCTATAATGACAGTGTCATCGCTATATTGCCCTTTTAATGACAGCTTTTATTATTATTATTTTTCAAAATTATTTAAAATAGATAAAAATGGTTTTTAATTATTAAAATACATAATAAATTAAAAAAATTATTTTAAATTAAAAAATAGTTTTAATTATTTAGAGTATATTTCATAAATATTTAATATTTTTGGAATATAAATGGTATTTAATTTATTTAATTATAATATTCAATAAATGATTTAAAATGATTTTAATTCATAAAAAATCATGAAAAATAATAATATGGTATAAGAAAATAATTTAAGTTATTTTTGATAACTTTTAATATTTTGTGATGAATTTCATTAATTAATTAATATTAATGATAATTAAACTTAATTATGGAATATATATTAAATAAATAATGGAAAATAGAATTAATGATTTAAAAATTACATAATAATTATATAAAGGTTATAAAAATAATTTAAGTTATAAAATATAACTTTTAGTATTTTGTCATGAAAAATATTAATATTTTAATAATAAATGATATTAAGTTTATTTAATAATTATATTAAATAAATAGTTTAAAAATGGTTTTATTTATTTAAAAATCATTTAATAAGGATATTAATGAATTAAAAATATTTTAAGTTATAATTAATAACTTTTAATATTTTGATAGATAAAGTAATAATATTTTAATATGAATGATAATTATTTAAAAATGATTTTAATTCTTTTAAAAATCATTTAAGGGTAATATTAATACTTTAAAAGTATTTTAGTTATTATAAATAACTTTAACATTTTGGCAATGGTTTCATTAATAGTTTAATATTAATTAAATATTAATGATAATAGAATTATTCAATATTTAAATCATTTAATAATGATTCCTTGTTTGTAAATTCATGATAAATTATGATAAATAATTAAAAATTATTATAAGTCATTTAAAAATAATATGACCGATATTTATAGATATTGAGTTACAGGAATAGAGTCTTAGACTGATAATTACTCGATAAAGTCGCTTATGACAAACATGTTTCGTAAATTGATCTGGACTTAGATATTTTGATCGATATGTGTTTATTTGTGATTCAATGGTCATGGAATATATGTGATAATGTGATTAGGTTATGTAATTGATTGCAATAAGCAGTGCTATGTGTTATAGTATGTTGTTCTAATCGAACGAATGATCTTATTACTGATAGGTGTTATATAAGGATAGAACTAAGTTACGAACTGTAAGCAGCGCATCAGGCAAGTATCTTACCTTTGCATTTCCTTTATGCAATGGACATGAGTAAGAAGTTTTAGAATTTTATTATTATAATGCTATATTATTAACCCTATTATGATATATTCTATATCTGATCATTGTTCATCAACATGTTAGTATATGATAATTCAGATATATATATTCTGTTCGTTAATTTCTATATATGGTCATACAAGTGTCCCCACTTGGATAATTATTGTATTTAATCACATGTTGATATATATATATATATATATATATATATATATATATATATATATATATATATATATATAGCTGCCTAAGCTACTTGCTTAGCTAGACACAAATTTCAAATGTCGCTTGAATATGATAAAACCTTTTGTATCCAATCAAATTATTTTGGTTCTGGATTCCAAATTAAAATATGAACATCCCGATCACTTGAAAACTTTTATGCTACTAAGGCGATGGGAGAGTGAACGATTCTATCGTTCTTGTAATGTAGTATTGATCAATACAGGGCCCATGGGAAGTACAACCTAAAGCCCGTAAGTTATGATGGTTTGTAGATGAAGTTCTGTTAAACCTTATCGAAAACAAAAAACAATGTTCATAGTATGTCGACTACCCTATATATATAGTCTATACGTAGTTTCAAAATTTGGAGATAGAATTGTTATGTTATGATTATCGGTTCAGTTTACTTCACAACTATAAATTCATTGTAGAAGTGATGTACAAAGAAAACATTTATTTCTTTCAATTACTTATATTTCTAATTGTTATTACTTGCTAGACACCCAAATGCTCACCCTTGTTTAAATTTAAATGTTTTCGGCTAGGCATGAACAACTCGAAGGTTCAGGCAAGAACAAGTGAAAAGAAAAGCAAACAGAACAAGTTTATTAATGGTATCTTTTGTAATAGTTAAACAATATATAGACAATGATATGTATTATATATCATGTAAAGAATTATAGTAAAGGTTGCGTAATTGGGATTAGACTCTGATAAATGCAAGATAAGTTTGATATTTATATTATTGTTATTATTATTAGTATTATTTCGCTCATAGAAATGGTATCGTGAAGAACCGAGTTCGGGTTTCAAGTACCCGAGTTTGGGGTCTCCACAGCCGTACTCAACCTCTTCTTCAATTCTTGAAAACTTTCCTCACACTTATCCGTCCAAACAAATTTCATAGCATGTCGAGTTAAATTCGTTAGCGGAGTTGCGATCTTGGAAAAGTCTTGAATGAATCTTCTATAATATCCTGCCAATCCAAGAAAACTTCTTACTTCCGATGGCGTTCTCGGCTGATCCCAGTTAATCACGGCTTCGACTTTTGATGGATCTATCGAAAATCCATTTTTATCAATCACGTGACCAAGAAATTGTACTCGCTCGATCCAAAATTCACATTTCGAAAAATGAGCATACAACTTCTCTCTTCTCAATACCTCCAACTTTAATCTCAAATGCTCTTCGTGTTCTTCTTTGGTTTTCAAATATACCAAAATGTTGTCTATAAATATCACTACAAATTTGTCCAAAAATGACTTGAACACACCATTCATTAGTCCCATAAACGCTGCAGGAGCATTCATTAGACCAAATGACATTACCAAAAATTCGTAGTGACCATATCGCGCTTAAACGCCATCTTGAGTACATCCTCTGGTCTCACCTTCAGTTGATGATAACCACTTCTCAAATCTATCTTGGAAAAATATCTCGCTCCCTTCAATTGATCAAACAGGTCGTCGATCCTCGGTAATGGATATCTATTCTTAATTGTGACCTTATTCGGCTTCTTCGTAGTCAATGCAGAGTACATCGATCCATCCTTCTTTTTACAAACAACACCGGCGCCTCACCACGGTGATACGCTCTCGATTGAATGTACTTCTTGTCCAATAATTCTTGTAGTTGTACCATTAATTCTTGTATCTCTCATCGGTGCCATTCGGTATGGTGCCTTCGATATTGGAGCGCTTTGAGCGCAAATCGATCATGAAATCTACCTCTCTATTTGGTGGAAGTCCCGAAAATCGTGCTGAAATACGCTTCATGAAGTCCCTCACAATCGGTATTTCTTCTACCTTCGGATTTTCTTTTCGATTGTCGACTATGTAAGCTAAGTATCCTACACAGCCTTGTCTTAATAACTTCCTGGCCTGCATCATCGTCAGACAACTCGCTTGTCAAGGCGACTTGCTACCATAAAACACAACCTTTGACGGAGTCATAAGGTTAATACGCTTCTTTTGGCAATCAATTACAGCCCCGTAATTGAATAACCAGTCCATTCCCAATATAACGTCAAATTCCCCAAGTTGAATAGGGATAAGATCTACGTTCATGATATTACCCTTAATATCCACTCTACAGTTCTTATACGCATACTTAACATGGATTATCTCTCTATTCGCAATTTCTATGTTCATGGGATATTCCAACTCATCCTTAAGCAAATCTAAACTATTAGCAAAGTCATCGGATATAAAGGAACAAGTAGCACCCGAATCAAATAAAACATAAGCATTAATTTTATTGATCGGAATGATACTTGACACCACATCACGAGACTGAACTGCATCCTGTACCGTTATGTTGGAAGTCCTGGCGGTCGGTCGATTTGTTGCGGTTGGTCCGGTGATAGACAAGGCCTTTCCACTGTTGTTTCCTCAGTTTCCTCCTGATCCCGCCCCTCCCGATCCCTTCTTAGGACAATCTCTTTCCAGGTGGTCCTTTGAACCACAAGTGAAGCAAGCACCCTTCTTTGGGTTAGGACAGTTAGGTGCTATGTGGCCTTCTTGACCACAATTGTAGCACACTCTTTTTCCCTTCATACAAACTCCCAGATAAGCTTTCCCGCAGGTCGGGCATGATTCGATTGTTTTCTTCTGACTTCCTTGTTGATTCCCCGATGATGAGTTGTCATTCCACCTTTTCTTCTGATTAAAATTACCACCTCCTGTGCCACTTCCACTAGCCTTGTTATTTCTTTCACTTTCACTCTTCTTCTTCTTCTGATCTTGATTGTACTTGGTCACCACATCGCTTCCACCTTCAGTGAGGATGGCCTTTTCTAGTACTCTGGCAAATGTGTTTATCTGAAACATTCATACTTTACTATATACTTAGGGCTTTAGTCCTTGTTCGAATCTTTTGGCTTTTCTCTCGTCCATGTGTACTTGGTACGGGGCGAACTTCGCCAACTCGTTGAATCTAGCCGCATAATCAGGTACGCTCATATTTCCCTACTTCAATTTAAGAAATTGAACCTCCATCTGGTTCTGCGAGCTGGTCGGGAAATACATCTCGAAGAACATCTCTTTAAATCTTTCCCAAGTAATTACACCTTCACCTCCACGAAATTTGTTTGCTTGCCACCAATAGCTAACTTCAGACTTCAGCATAAACGTTGCAAAAGCGGTCTTCTGGTCTTCCCTAACTCTAGCAACATCGAAAACCTTCTCCATTTCCATAATCCACGTTTGAGCCTCAATTGGGTTCATGGAACCTTTAAACTCTGGCGGTCCCACCGCCTTGAAATCCTTAAACGTAGTATTTGGTGGAGCTTGAGGTTGATTATTCATTGCTCCAGTCAAGAAGTTAACCAACTGCTGAACGGGATTAGCATTGGCATTATTATTGTTATTTGTTGACTCTTCCTGAGCAGGTTGACGTTTTTGTCTTCTTCTTGGCGGCATATATCTGTTAAAATATATGCTTATTAGATCTTTGTTTATTTATCTAAATAGTTAAGGCATTACTCAACAATTAACATAATTATTTAACACATTATCTCAAATAACTTGATATATATTCATTCAAATCAAAAGTTTTACATCAAACGACAGCATCACTGCTATTTACATCAACTATCCTGAGATAAAGAGTCCACATGATTTAAATAATAAAATATTCCTTTGTTCATAACTACATCAGAATTTACATCTGAGTACTAGATAAGTTTATCACATAAGCAAACAAATTCCATCACTGTCTGTCAAGGCGCTGAATAGCCTTGCTACGCTCCTCTTCAATGATGCGATACATCGTCCTGCGATCCAACATATACGATGGAAGTCCTTCGAACTGGATGGGGTACCTCAAAACTCGATCTTGGGCCTCATCCATTGCATGATTAAGTATAGAGTACGTCTCCCCAAGCTTTGCCTTCTTTGCACGACCGTCCTCTTCTGCAAGATTAGTACGACGTGACTCTCTTACCCATCCTTCCTCTGCTATAATCAATCTTTCAATGCTTTCCTTCAGTTCCTTCTTCAACTTTTCTATCTCTGCAGTCTTATCTTCGGTTTGACCCTTCTCGTGGATAAAATCCCATTCTACATTTCCTAGTCGTGAGTGAAGAGTCGAAATCTCCCTCTCCTTACCTCGCCGAGTAATCAATCAATAATCGCCCGCTTCGCTTAGATCTCTTGACATCGCCTCGTAACTTACGTTACTACCAGTATAACGCGTCATACATTTCAAAGATCAATGGAGTCTTTGTGAAACTCCTCTTCTTCCTCTTCCTCTTCAAATTCCTCCTCAGGATCCTCCTCATGATCAGTCTCAGGTTCATGCTCCTGACCAACAACAGTGATAAATGGAGATGACTCCCTCTGTACCAACTGTTCCCTAACAACATGAATGTCTCGGGGCTCTTCTTAGAGGTACAGAGGTACTTCTGGGTTCCTCCTCCCCAAAGACCGCACTAGTTCCTCCAACATCAGACATCCTGACAACAAAATTTCGAGTTTTAGTTACTAAGTCGTACTAATGAGCACATAATTTAACACATAAGCACATAAAGTCTTTTATTATCTTCAATGAATTACAAAAATTCATTTCCTAGAACTCGATAAGAGTTTTCCATCACTATGTTCTTCCTATAAGGCTACTACCTAAGGTTGTTCCCCCACCTAAGGTTCATAACCTACAACTTTGATACCAACTTGTGACACCCCCAAATCCGGGTTCTTCGATTCCAAGAAATTTGGTGTTCACTGTACAAATATCATCTATCTATCTACCCATAATAAATGCAAACCATGCAATAGATAGAAATAAATCTTCCCCTTATGGGGTTACAACATCTGAATAATAAACATAATCCCAGTTCATACTAACCATAAATATCTATGCGGAAACATAAACAAATAAGTCTTAAACAACATCATTAACTTAAGTGTTAAACAAAAATACATCATCATATAAAACAACAAGTCTTCATCACTTGTTAATCTTTCCATTGCATTTGCTAGTAGAAGGCTCGTCAGACCTTTCGTTCTTAACTGCAATGTTATTATTACGCAAGAGTGAGCACTATTGCCCACAAGTAAAATAATGAAATAATAATGTTTAATAACATGCGAGTGAATCAAAGACTTCTGAAATTAAAGATCAACTTTTGAATCAAGAATGAATAACAAGAATCAAAAGATTTCTGAGGGTCATAAGACCTTGAACTATGTCCTAGGTTATCAAGGGTTATACTTGAAACCTTTAACAATCATAAGACTATGGACTCTTTTCTCGTGCACTTAGGGGATCACTTCTTAGTACCATCATCGCACAATATCTTAACGCTTAACGATAAGTAAATCCCTTTCAGTGGTTGTTCATCTCGGCTTTGACATTCGAGTCGAAGACCATAGGAAGTTTGGTTTGGATAATTCATCAAGGGTTCTGAAATTTTGAACGCTCATCAACTATGGACTAGTCGAATCATAAAGGGTTCGCTAGTCTAACAAGATTTAACAGTAACTGAATATTCAAATTGAATAAAATCTCAAAAGGTATACAATAAAATAAGTATTGTATAACATCATCATGCTTGAAAGATTAATAGGCTTTAATATAACAAAATAGACTTGATCAATAATAATGAGAACTTGCTCAATGTAGAAAGGTGAATTCATCACTTATATAATGATAACAAGTAGGGTTAGGAAACTTGCCTCGTGCGTAGATTACACGTTAATTAAACTCGTTCCTTGATTTAAATCCTACATATCATTTACGTTCACAATACCAGTCAATTATAACGTAATTAATCATAGCAACTTCATTCTTTTTGTCTAACTTTGGATATGACTATACTTAGTCAAATTATCACACTTATTGTCACATAATAAGCACTTTACGAATAATAAGCTAACTATGCATTTAATAATTCAGTCCACATGCAATTATGTTATTTGCATGTTAAGAATCTATTTTAACATCTCATTATATTTCTAACATATCTCTATGTTCTTTAAATTAAGTTGCTATCACATTGCTAGACTTGAACATTTAAAAATAATTCATTTCTGAACATTCTGGAGAATGGTGTCATGCGCTACTACTATCAGATTTGGGTTCATTTACGCAAGTGCCATGGCGCCTGCTGGCTTGAGACTCAAGTACAAGACGCGAGAATTAGGCAGAAAAGCAAAGTTACGGGTATATGGACGTACAGTGAGAATTTGCGATTCGCAAAAAAATTGCGTAACATGCCAATTTCTACCAATTTCTTATTTTCTACAATTTAATTTAGACATACCCACATGATATAATTCATACATAATCATTACCCAACATTTATAAAATGATTTTAACCCATTAAAACACATAATTACAGAATTAAAAATTGTAAATTTCACTGTTCTTGATGTTCTTGAAGGTTTTGAACATAAATCATGAAAATTAATACTACAGATTCGTTATAGCACCGAATCCGTTCATTTAAGGTTTGGTCTCTTCGTATCAACATGCATAATCAAATAAGAGTGGGAAATTTTTACAAAACATTTATGTTTGACATATTAAAATCATGTATAAGGATATATGGTCATATTCCATACTCTATAAATTTTGAGGCCATATATACGTTAATATTATGAAACTGATGATATGGTCTACATAATATATATATATATATATATATAATCAAATACGATATGGTAACATTTAACACATACATAAACTCATAATCATACCCTTTTCCAATTACAGAGACTTTACAAAAGCTTTGAAAGCCATTTTCATGAAAACTAAATGACGTAAAAAGAGAATTTGGGTTTGGAGAATTTACCCAGATAATAAAGTGTAGAGTATAAAGAGAACAACTCTTTTTCAAAAGCTTCTTCAATCACAGAGTTTCTCACAACTCCTCTGAATTCTCTCTTGAATTTCTCAATTTCTCTCTAACTAGATTTATCAGACTTAGTAAAATGAAGAAATAAAGAAGACGTCTTATATCAATTAAACTGACGCGTTGTGGAGGTCAGTTACCCATCATGGGTTAACTGCCCTCAACCTCCACTAGTGCCATGTTTGGCTAGCCTTAAAGGCTTATACTCAATTAATTTAATAAACTCTTTTATCATATAGTTTAAATAATGTCACACCATTTATAAAATAACTCAATTAATTTATTTAATTTAAATTAAATAAAATATAATAATTTTCCATTAATTAATAATATCAAATTATTAATCTCTAATTAATTATTACATTAGTTAAAATAACATTAGGTTTATTAAATATTTCTTTTAATTAATAAACTCACATAATTAAAAACTTTGAATAATAAAATTCTCTACATTAATTTAATAAATACAATACATATCATTAAATTAATCTATCACAATTGCATCAATTAATTATTTAATCTAATAATTAAATCATCGAAAATATTTATTTAATTCAATAAATATTAAGAATTAAATTACAAAAATCTCGTTCGTCACAATTAATATCAGTCTTGATTAATTGTTTTGGGGATTATTTTGGGTGTTTTGTAGAAACTCCTAGAACCATAGTTTGTAAAATAGCTTGAAGCTTTAATTTTTCTGGGATTTTAGTAACCTTTAGAGAAAAACCCTAACCCCAGATCTAAAAAAAGGGCATTTGCCAACTTAATTCTGTTATAGTCCTAGTATGTTTTGATCGCTCATCTTCAATCTGTTTAAAATTGTATGGAAATAGTTGATTTTTTCACTTCAATCTACACTTGATTGGAAAACATTATATATCTATTGTTTTTTAAATTGAAATACTATGAGAATCAGTATATACTTCCGCTGTCTATTCTATTTAAATAAGTGAACTGACTGTTGAATTTTTTTTCCCGCTAGACGAATGATTGGTATTTTAAAATTTTAATTAATATAACAAAATGCACACTTCTTTTCTAAACTTTTTATTTTGGAAAATTCATTTAAATAATTCTAGCAATGTTTATTTTAAAGTTGAACCTTTTGAGTTGGAGTAGGTGCATTGTTATGAGAACATCAGCAGGACTGAGCCAATTCATTATTAAATGGGTGGGGATTTTTAATGGTGTGTTGGAATTTTGCAGAGATTGGTTCAACACCAGCCAACTCAGTATCCAACATTTGAAGAGCTAAGTATTGGGAAAATCAAGTTCAAGGCTTTTGATTTGGGTGGGCATCAGATTGCTCGCAGAGTTTGGAAAGATTACTATGCCAAGGTATATTGAATTTTTCTTCACTTTGTTTTCCATTGTTTTTGTGAATTCTTCATCTTCTACAGTTTATTATTAGGTGCTTTAACAAGATTGCCTTTTGGGTTGTTACTTGGTGGCTTTCTTATAACATTGTTACTCTCATGTTTACCTTGTTGACTGTCAGTTTTTACATGTTAAAGCTAATATTATTATGACTTGTAAAGGTTGATGTTGGTTTAATCTCCTTAGCTACAAAGTCTTCTCTGGTTTCTTCTCGTTGTCACAAATACCTCTGATTGTGAAGTTGATCTTCTATTTTGACATGTCATTTTAGCTTCCTTGCTCACCTGAACTACCTACTTCTGAAGTCACACAGACAATTATCCTATGTCTAAATGTTCGTGTTATTCACTATTCCTCTCTTATATCAGGTAACTTTAGATGATCGTAACCGAAAGCGCTTGATTTCGAGATTTGTGGTCTTCTTCACTAATATTTCAAAGTACAAATCATACTTTAGCTCTCTAGAGTTAATCGAGTTTCCAACTAAAGTGCCTGGTCAAAATGAATATGCATACTTTTATCCACCAACCAACCCCATCTAATAAGCTAGTCAAGATGAAAAACATCCATTACTATTGAAAAGCCATGGTATGTATATTATTTTTGTCCACTGTGATTAAACTGTTATGGTTGACAAAAGAAGGATGAATCCCATCATATATCTTATGATTTGTTTATTTAGGGTAAAACATTTATAAATGTATCGGCATCACAGGGAGTACATATTGAGTTAAGTGATATCATATAAATAGAAAGATTGAGCTGTGGTGCTTAAAATGGCATATAATTACTCAAGACTTGTGTACTTGAAATTTTTTCCTTGAATACATTATAAAGAGCAGAGTTTTGAAATATTGTAAACAATATTATGGGCTGTACTTAAGGAGGTGAACTCTTTTACTTTTGATTAGACAAGGCTTTTCCTTGCCAGTTGCCAGGATGTAAATACTTTACACATAATATTGATTATTATTGTAGGTGGGCCTACAGCTGAAACACGTGGAATCTTAAATCCTAGCATCCCGTATTGGTCACTTTTATTAAATCCCATGTCGATTTGAAAACTAAGACATTAAAATGTTGTGGGGCTGGATTTCCAAAAACAATGTCAAGAGAAGAGAACTACACTAGTTTTCCATTAGTAAAGTTGTGAAGAAATAGGAATGTACTAAAATATTTCTCATGAACCTTTTATTTTGAGAACTTGTCTTCTAGCAATCTAGCCTTAATTATGTGGACATGGCATTTTTCAATATTCTACTTTTAAAACTCGTCACATTCCACAAATATTTAGGATGGAAGCAGATGTCTTCTTTATGCACCTACGAATTTGTTAAAAAGAAGAGTAAGATGCAACGTCATTTGCTATTTATGTATGCACTAATGTGTCACTAAAACCCTATCTATTGCACTATTTGCTATGTGTGTTGACCTCGCAGATGGTTTATTCAGGTAACTGATGTGAAGAAAATTATAGACAGCACAGGGTGCCAATGTTTACCCTGGCCCACAACAGATGCTCATCCATCAGGATAAAGTTCTGAAGGACGCAACAACACTAGAGGAAAACAAAGTTGCTGAAAATATTTTCATTGTCATTATGCTCTCTAAGGTAAATTTGATTATATCCTCCAACCTAATCTTTTCTCTCTATGTCTTTACTCATGAAAGAAAAGCAGCCACACTCAAAGTATGGTGTGGTATTTGAATGAGTGGTGATAATGTAATTGTTTGGGTGGAACATCTAAACTGAAATAGTTATAATGCAACTTATATTTAGTTTAGATCCGGGAAAGGGTTGAACTATTCAGTTCTATAGGTACATTTATCTTATGTCATGGTGCCATCAATAACCAGTCACACCCTTCATTTTTTTAATATAACTATTTTACCTACCGTAAGAAAGAATTTAAATCTATTACTGATTCTTTATGTATTCTGTAACCACATGTAGACTAAAGTGTTATCAAGCGGGGCGTCAACCACATCAGTTGTACCTTCAAGTACGGTGAGTTCAAAGCCGTGTTTGTCTTGTAATTTGAATTATAGTATCACAATCAGATGCTTGGCATCAGACTTTGTTGGATAAAATTAACAT
The DNA here is from genome assembly GCA_020205605.1 of Panax ginseng. Taxonomy (NCBI): domain Eukaryota; kingdom Viridiplantae; phylum Streptophyta; class Magnoliopsida; order Apiales; family Araliaceae; genus Panax; species Panax ginseng. Next base: position 49,421,290 of record CM035136.1, on the reverse strand, counting down.
CTATTGTCAACTACTTTCAAATTTATAAAGAAAAAGAGAAATGAAGAAAAAAAGGATTAAATATCATTTATCATAACATTATTATAGGATTTGCAGATTAAAAAAGTTATTTCCAGTCTTATTGTGAAGAGATAAACACAATCGCATTTGAGCTTTCCCTTTGCTAAAATTAAAGTAGATTTTTCATTTCATTATTACCGTGAAATTTATAACCGCTAACAGAATTAAAAACAACTGGACACTTCATTTAAACAAAGTATCAAACTATTTTAGCTTTATTAGAGATATATGATTATGTGTCAAGGTTTTGTGTTAATGAGGCCAGAACATGATATTAATCAGTGCATTTTAGTTATTTTACTGATATTATGTTTTTTTTCTTTGAATAAAGGGGCCAGTTGCATTTACTGATATAAGGACCTCTTTTTATTTTTGCATTTTTAAAATGTGTTATCCCCAAATAACTATGATTGTAATTTTCTTGAGTTGCCTAAGAAAAAGTGCAATGATTAAAAATTCTGCGTGATTAACAAAGTTGGTTGAAACTATTACTTGAAGTGCATTAAATTTCCCGTTCGTCCCTTTGTTGTTTCGTGCTCTCGCGCACATGTTTGGGGATGGGGAAACTATATATGTTGATGTCGTGGAACCATTTTTATATGTCAAGTATTTCTATAGTATGAATTTGAAGTGCTAATGGAGTTGCTTAACTATGTAGGCCCAACCAAAGAAGTTCTTTTGCACGCCTTTCAAAGGCAACTTAAAATGACTTCTCGCGCGTGCAGCATCAACATATATAGTTCCCTCAAAGATATTCATTCAACAGTTAGCCTTTTGGTTCCATTTGTACAAGTATTTTTTTTAATGAATGGGTTTGGTGGTTAAATTTAGGAGGTTTGACAACTAGATTCGATAAAAAAAAGAAGAAAGAGAGAAAAAAACTAAAGAAATGAATGGAGTTGAGGATAGAAATAGAATTATTATTAAATTTATAACTTAATATATTTGCAATTAGAATCTTTCTATGATGAACTTTATATTATTTTAAATGCCATGTTATTTCATATCCACTCAAACAAGCGTTGCATCAATAGTTTCATGGTATAAACATTTTATTTTGTATGATAAAGAAGTTTTTCATAGCAATGGCATACTTTTCTTTGATTAAATGAGTTTTCCATTGTCAATGTAGCCGTTGATGGACACCATTTTTGGGAATCTGATATTTATTTGCTTGCTACGTACTTCTTGGGACAAGAGTTTTACCAAAGGCATCAATTGTAAGCTTAAGGTAAAATCTTCTTTTTTTTTGCCTACCTTAAATATATCTTCGGCTAGTAAACAGTATAAGTTAGTTTGGGTGCTTTATTATCAAAGGACCACCTTTAAAAAACTGAGCATTGCTTACACAAGATCAATTTCCTTTCTATCACATTATTTTCATTCTTTCTATTTTTTCTTGTGCTTGACTTTCTTTGTAAATCGGGACTTTTTATCCATGTCTAGATTTTACATATATATATATATATATATATATAATATTGATAAATATATCTAGATGTCAAATTATACATATCAGCTGGCATTATCTCAACATTGAACATGTTTTTACCAGCTAAATTGATAGACTTGTCTATTGATTTCCATATGGCTTCACTATCATATATGATGGTTCTTTGAAAATGATGAATGGTTTATCCAACATTCCCATATGACTAGCATATGCTTTGTAAATCACACTTTTTTTTACTGTTATGTGTTTCATAGTTTAATTTGGTGAAGTTTCACAATATATGTTTTAGAGAATGTGAATTGAGCAAAAGAGCCACACTAGGATTCACAACGACAATTACAGCAACAACAACCAAATATATTACAACAAGACATGCTGCTAAGGCACCAAACATCAGACTCGTTCCAGAAACATCATGCAATTAAGCAGGAAAAGCAGTTATTTCAATCAACAATTTCCTTTCCAGCAGAATCATCAAGTATGTTTCTGACTTTCGCTACACACATGAACATATTTATCAAGTTGTACTGTCATCATTATAAGCCTGTAAAATGTCTGTTCACTTGTAGCATTATTTATGAGCACCAATTATTATCTTGATCCGTGTGTTAATGTATACCCACCAGGACGAGGTTCACGGAGCACATGCTTGTCTTCTTTAGGATATTTTATTTAGATATTAATTTGGTAGTCAATAAAAAGGGTATTACCTTCTTCCATGTCCCTTGATTAGTAAGAAAATAACACAACATTGATGTCTTTGTGTATTGATTTTGGCACTAAGTGCCTCTGGTGACCTATTTGCTTCATTTTCCTGACTTGCTATTATTTTTAAATATGTGCAGAAGACCGCTTTCGACGACCGCCTTACAATATCGGGTATCAAATTTTCGTACTACGCTTACTTTACCTACAAGGGACGAAAATTATGAAGTGTACTTCTCTATATATGTAGATATATACTTTGATTGAAGAACTGTGGTAGCTTTAGATGGTTAATTGTAAAGATAATGAATGATTATGTAGTGGATGATTTTATTAAGTTAATAATATTTAAGTTTTTTGTATTTTTGTCATTATTTGCTATGGGGACATTGAGCCAGCCAGGCACACAAAAAGAATGTCAAATTTTGATTTGGCAACAATATAATTCGTTACCAAAGCATTGAACAAGTTTTAATATAGCAACAATTTTTTATACATTTAGCAACAAATTTTCGTTGCTAATGACATTAAAAATATAATATTTGGCAACGAAAAATTAACCTAATAAGAACGGAGATGATATTGTTGCTAATACTAAAATAAAAGGCAACATTTTTATCGTTGCAAATCATATCAACTTTTGTTGCATATATAAAGAAACGACAACATATAATGTCGTTGCTATTGAAAAATAACCACCAACAAACATTTTCGTTGCTGATTCAGCATAATGTCGTTGCCAAATAATATAATCAGCAACGAAAATCGTTGCTAAAAAGTTTACATTCCGCAACGAAAGCAAGCTTAGACAACAATTTTCATAATTTCTTCGCAACGAAAAAAATATCGTTGCAAAATGGTGTCAATTGCAACAAAAATGCATGGTCGTTGCAAAAAAAAAAAGAGTTCATTTCGTTGCCAATTAGCAGGCTTTTGCAACAAAATGGGGTTTTTAGCAACAAAATTTTAATTATTCTGCAATAATACATTTTGTTGCTAAAGGATCGATGTATTTGTACGAAAGCCAAATTTCGTTGCAAAATGTATTACTTTTGGCAACGAAAAAAATACGTTCGTTGTGGGACAATTAGCAACGCTCATTGCGCAACGAAAAGACGCAACGACAGTAAAGTCGTTGCCAAAAACCTTTAGCAATGAAATTTGGCACCTTTAGCAACGAAAATCGGTTGTTGCTGAAGTCCCATTTTTTTGTAGTGTTTACTAATCATTATTCAAGCTTGCTAATTAGGATTAATATTTCCTTATTAAAATTACTAATTTAACAATTAGGTTTCATGATCATGCATTAGGGTTTATAACCCAAGAATTAGGGTTTCTAAATTATTAAAAATCTAATTAATCATTAGGGTTATCCCTAATTAGGGTTGTTATTAAAATACATAAACCTTATACATATCATTTAAATTCCCAAATTATGATTTAAATATCTGAATTAGGGTTTCAAATTCTCGGAACTAAAATTAGTGTTTCCAGAACCGATTTCTAGGGTTTCTTATCCGACATTAGGGTTTTCTAACTACATGTTGATGTTCTAAATATATACTTAGGGGTTGGACACTGATATAGTTATCTGGTCAACCCTTGACCCTTAACCACATACTATACTCATATACAACCATATACACAGAACATATACACTTATATACTTAATCCTGAATAATTCACCACAAAGATTTTTAAATCCAAAAATTTCTTTTCAAAAATGTCAAATCCATACACTTATTTTATGTCTAAGTTTATTATTTAACCTTTATTCAATAATTTAAGATTTAAATAATTTTCTAAATTCTTGGGTCGTCATATTCACCCCTTCTTCTAAAAATTTCGTCCCCAAAATTTACCTTACACCCTACACCATACACCATACACCGTTCATTCTTATCATCACATGCTACCCAATACATTCCTTACAAGAATAAAAATTTTGAAATTGTGCTGAGGGGTTATATAGACTATTGTCTATCATTTTCGCAAAGGTTATATGGAAATTTATCCGCAAACCGTCATAACTTATGGACATAATAGGTAATTAGCTCGATAAGCCCTGTACTTATGTACTGCTGGTCGAATCTGTTTCTCGTATCTGCCATAGGCACAAAATTTTACCTCAGTCTTATTAGATTCCGCACCAAAACAATTTGGTTTGAGAAATTTCTTTCAATGAACACTTAGAGTTTTCATAAACAATAGTCTAGCTGAATCAAATAACATAGACTCATATCAATAATTCAATTCAATCGAATTATTTAGGTGTAGCCAAACCCCGTTGGCAAATTAAAACTTTTAAAATTAGTTTGAAAATGACGTCATTATGCCGTACTGTATTAATAGCCCGTTTGAAGATGTCGTCATTGTATGACTTTGTCATAACACATCATACAATAGAGGAACAACGATTTTAGATCAATTCAACACTAAGTATTCCTGCATTTACAACTCCATCAACTTTTTATCATCTCTACACCAGGTTATATGGTACATAAGTGATAAATAAATATATATTTTGATATTTCAAATCATTATTGTCTAGCCGAAGAAATTAGCATAGACTGTACTTTAAACCGTTCAAAAATCTTTGCAAATCTGTTTTATTACTCAATAGGTAACGACGTGTCGGTGGCCCGAAGTCCACTCATACACAATGGTCACCCGGAGTTGAGAATAAAAATTCATTTTCAAAAAGGCACATAGTGCGTATTTAGCTTGATGTCCAAAAAGTTCGAAGCCTAGCATAGCTAGGAATTTTGGAAAACCTATGTCTCCACTAATAATCCATTACCTAATCAATCTATTTGTTCCTATTATCCTCAATACTCCATTCACACAAAACTATACCCAGTTCATCAAACTTACCACACTTATGAGTTCAGGAACTTGCCACAATCATATGAGTTTAAGAACTTGTCCTGCATGCACTTTTGACGCCCATTCGCCAGGGGTTCATAAATATTTCATATAGTTATGAGTCACAAACGTACCATAACTATGAGTTTTAAGAACTCGTACTTAACCTTATATTCTCTACCTATAACTTATCTATCTGTTATACACATGAGAAAAGAATCACCTTCTCAACACGCATATAGAAAATAGCGCGACACCTACATTTCAATGATTATCAGTGCCAGAAACTAAGTGGTTTTTACACCAAGTACAATTCCCCGCCCATAACAAGGAATCATACAACTCAGCTGTTGACATGAGTCCTCAATTGAAATCCCCACCGAATCTTAACTCCCTTCTCAATATAAATTTCAGTTAATCCGTATTCATAATCATTTCCTAAATTCGTACCCATTCATAGACACACAACAATCTTGCTATAAACTTGTCAATCATTCGCTTAATCCACATCAGATCACGGGGTGATCTCATCGTATATATTACGATTCATTTATATTCTATGATCGTTTTACTTTTCGATCTTCTATCACTGTACTTTTAGTCTTTTAGACTCTATCTATTCATCACTACTGTTTAACTTTATTATCAGAGTTAGGGAACTCTGTAAATTATAACCCGCCGAGATTCGTCTTTGAATCTTACCGACACACTAACTCTATTTGAGTTATTACTTATCCTAATCACTGCGGTTATTAGTCTCAGGTATTCCTACCTAAGGTTCATAACCTCATGACTTTGATATTAATCGTAGCATCCCCAAATCCGGGTCCCAAATCAGCACGGATCTTGGTATGCTAATTCTATAACTATTACTATTTGCGGAAGATATAAACATAAATTGTTTATACATTAAACTTTACACAAAATTTCCCTAAGGTCGAGTAACCTTCAAATAAACACAATTCATTATCTTATTTGACATACAACTTTATTATCATACTATACTATTACAATTTAGCTGCACATATAATCCCAAGCTGAACTTGATCTTGTCCCTTCCTGTATTCGACGTATTCGTCTTAATCTGCAATGTTAAATCATGATATATCAAGGGTGAGCAATAGGTTTGCTCAGCAAGTTTAAGTTCAATAAGTTTAAGATATATCATGATAGAAAAAATTAAATAAAAGCTGGCTATAGTTCTACAATATAATTGCGAACTAGCATGAACAAATTTTAAATACCTGAACGAACATTAAACATGAATATATATATATATCTAGACCGAATGGTAATGAAGGTGATCAATCTTTCATACCTGATGAATACATAAAGTGTGCATAAAGTGCGATTTAATAATTCTTAGACATGTCAATCAACAATGATTAACCACCAGTATATTTGAATAATTCAACTTGAGGTCGAGTTAAGAAAAACTTGCCTGAACCGTTAATTACCGCTATGTAATTTAATAAGATTTGTCTGAACCTAATATATAAATAATATCGATTGCTAAGTTAGAATAATATCATCACAATACTTAAAATCACCTAAACACATTATCTCATAAGCCTATCAGTCTATAACACAAATAAGACCTAACCACAAGTCAAACTTTGACAGTTTGAGTCGAGTTCGGTGTAATTCTAACATCCCGACGGTCTAGCCGGATAATCCTCGAGTTTAAGTTCAATTAAACTCTGCCTAAAACTTAAAAATTATTTCAAATAATTTTAATATCAGTCAAAATAATTTTCCAAGTCTCATAATAATTTTTAAATAATTATTATCATTTATCGTGAATTTTCAATCATTAAAAACGTATTTATATAATATAAATACCACAATATTCTATTATCATTAATATCTATTTATTATTAAATATTAATGAAATAAATGTCATAATATTATAATATATTTATAATATCACAAAGTATTTTTAATACTTTAAAATCACCTTTATATGATTTTTAAACAATTAAATTCATTATCCGATAATTGCTATTAAAATTAAAATATTAATATTTTCATGACAAAATGTGACAACCCCAAAATAGGTCCATTCCATCCAACCTATTTTGAGCCGCCAAATACATGGTACAGAAAACGACTACAACTTTATTACAATAATTATCGTGCAAAATAAAATAACACATATGCTGTGAGTTTGGATACAAATATATACCAACTATGACTCTCATCCCAACCTTGGATATCACGTCACAATGACACCTTACATAAAGGTATAGTCAAAAACTGTTTAAGAAATTAGAATCTTTGGGAAGTGCTCAAGGAAACCTTCGTACATGGGAGGCCATGCGTCTAGGTTATGATAGATATCATATGGCCACAGAATTATCCTTGGTTTACCCAATAGACCCCAAAGAAAAACGAGAAGATTACTATCATATTCTTCCCAATGGTTAGTCTTCTCTTGACATATCATTATCTCCACTGTCTCTAAATGAGAATTATACTTCAACCAAACACCAAGATTATATAGGTAGTGCTCAGAATATACTCAATAATTGGATGAGCACAACCTCGCCTTTTATGATGACACGAGGTTGTATGTCATCAGACATCTTGTATGATAGTGACAAAATACCCTTCCAACGTTGGGTTCGCCTCACCCTAGTTGATTCAACAAATATAACTACTAAATGATGACCATCGTTCTATTCCACTGTTACCCCCGCTCGACCCAGCTACACTCTTATTACCTGAAAGGAATTGTGAAGCAAAAGGGTGAGCACAACTAGCTTAGTAAAGAATATCATGACTAAAGATAATTAAATTATCAATAGCCTTCATCAATAATAAATCAGAGATTTAGAACATATGGTAGATGATAAAAATTTCAACCATAGTTGCAGCAGAACGAGCAATCCATTAGAAGAGTCAAATAGACTATAAAGTCTATTATCTTCTCTATGTTAAAAATCCACCAACAATTATTTTATCCCCGTAACATCAATCAACAATTACGGTCCACAATCATATGATTAACTCATAATCATAATTGTAGTTCTAAATTCCTCTTCTCATCCATGAGCGAAGATAATTTTCATCACCTATCTTTACACGAAACATCAAAGATCATGGTTACACCAAATCACATTTCATGTTCATAATCATACTGATAAGTTCATCTTTGCACTACGGCCAAAGATATTCATTTGTATCACCAGTTGGTCACGTTCATCTCAACACATGTTCATCTTTGCACTATTGGCCAAAGATATTCAACAACATGTTATCTTTTGCACTACGGCCAAAGATATTCATCAACAATTCATCTTTTTGCACCACAGTGCCAAAGATATTCCTCAACAGCTTCATATTTGCACTTCTGTGCCAAATATATTCATCAACAGCTCATATTTGCACTACAGGTGCCAAATATATTAATATCTCAAAGAAATATATAATCATTTCGAATTTATATAAAACAATTATAACCATGTTGATCATTTCACCTTTGCACTTAAGCTAAATATAGTCAATTATAAATTCAACGGTCATTATCATACCACTCAACAATTCTACTTTGCACTACTAGCCAAAGAGAACTCATAGTCATGATCATACCAAAAATCTACCTATCTTTACACTCAAGTCAAAGAGAAATATCATCATTAGGGTTATAAAAATATTATATATGATAATAAAAATAATATGATCAACATATAGTTTTAATCTCAAAAGTAATATTCATAACTCAACTATAATTTGGTTAGAAAAAGAAACCAAATTTATCATGAATAGTAACTCATGAATAGTACCCCATGAATAGTAACTTCGTGAATAGTAACTCATGAATAAGAATCTAACACAAAAAAGGTAGAAATTCCACAATAAAATTTATACCAATATTTTGGTATAATGATATTGAAATAACATTTCTTAAACTTATAAACAATTTATTTTAATTGTTTACACTTTACTAAATAATTCATTTAATCATTCTAAAATGCCAAACTCATAAGATTTCATCACCAATAACCAAAACCCTTATCAAAAGTCTGCATATAACTCATGTATGATTCTCAAGCCATAAAATCATATTTTCCAATTTTCTTACTTCACATAACATATTTAATTCATTTACTCATAACTAGTCTATTTTCATGAAAAATACTAAATCAGTTCTAAAAATATTTCTTTTCTGGGATTTAGCAGAATATAGTCATAGATTTAACATATATTTTTCTCAGAATTTTTAAAATTCATTTACTATTTTTCATATGGCCAAAACCGTCGAATATTTAGACATTTAACATAAATTGTACTTTTATCTAAAAATTTTGAAATTCACAGAGTACACTGATATTAAATAGATGTACTCCCAATAAACAATTCATCAATTTTAGAGTTAACCACAAGGAGTTATAAGCGGTTACTTTTAAAATAGTCTTTTCCCGTAAAATTCATAACTCTTAATCTATACATCCAAAAATCATCATTTTTGGATACAATCAATAAAACTCATCATATTATAATTTTAAAGTTTTCCAGAATTTTCTGAAGGTTGGAAGAAGTACGAACTGAAAAAAAATAATAACCCTTAAAATCCCTTACCTCAAGAGAGCAGTACTTCGAATGAAAAATCGAAGGAAACTTCTACTAAATAGCAACTCTCAAAGTATCTAAATACTCTCAAAAATATGCTTGATAATATAGAGAGAAAGAAAACTTATTTCTGGTGTGATTTTCAATTCTAACATAAGCACTTATTGATAGGAAAATGCTAGAACGCCAAAGGAGACTAAATTAATAAAATAATATTATTAATTTTCTTCAGTCCTACGTATGTTCACCAACCAAGACCAGCCTCTAGCATGCCATACTTGAACAAATTTGGCAGCCCACATGTTGATAACCAAGTGGGTCCCACCCATAAATTAATAAAATCATTTTATTTTCCTAAACTTCAACAACTTCATAGAAAATAGCCCTTGTTATCGTAAAAATACAAATTTTATGTCCATTCCTGATCAAAATCGAATTCTCTACAACTTTGTAGCTTTGAGTTTTTCTAAATTCCAAACCAAAAATATCCGAAATCCACAAACGGATGATTTTTAATACCTTCACACCGACAAAATACTGATAAAACACCTCATCATTAATTCCTTCATTTTATCCACATAAAAATAAATATATCCATTATTTATATCCACATAAAATAAATATTTTCTTATCATATAAATTAATAATTAATTATTCACAAATAATATTACGAATCACAATTATGACAACTGTGTAGCTTCCTGTGAAAGAGGGGGCTTTCCAATAAGAATTTCTCTTTACTGGCGCGCAATTAGGTGACCAAACCTCTCCTTGACAGAACTTTCTAGACATTGCCAATAATGCTATCTAATAATATTATTTAAATAATATGAATTATTGATCTGATAATGGAGATACTGTGCAGTGGCAATTATTGAAACAACAATAATATAAAATATCAACGCAACAATTATTGAATTAATAAAATAAAATATTGAACAGTAATTACTGTAATAATTATTGAGTAGTGTCTTCTTACGTAAGAATCAATAATTCAAAAATATTGTGCAATACCGTGTGCTACTGTGCACTAACGCGTATTTTTGTATTTTAAACACCGGGTATTCCAACAGTGTTAACGATAACAACTACGTCGTTATTTGTAAAAACTAAATTTTTGTCGTTTTCTTCATCCGACAGTTATTCGTTATGGGGCCCTAAATGGTCAGCATTACTGTCGCATTTAATATTCTCCAGAAGCGAAAAGAATATTCCACGACCAAACGAATATTCGCCGACAATTGAATATTTTATAACCACTTGCGTATTTTGAAAAAAAAATCATATCTCACCCTTAACTTTTTAAACTTTTATCAATTTAATCATTTATTGAGTTGTAATTATAAGAAAAATTGAATACTTTTATTTCATAAAATTCGGTGTCTTACAATTTCCCCTCCTTATGAAATTTAATCCCCAAAATTTACGTACCTGGTATTTCGAAAAGTTGAGAATACCTTATTTTTCATTTCAGATTTTATTTCCCGGGTCATCATGATTTCTCCGTTGCTCATCTCCCGTGATAACTTCATTTGGGTTCCTCATTTGTTGGGAAGTCATGACAACCGCCATCCCTCGAAGTACCCGACTTTGACTTGTCTGGGGCAGCATTTGGCGTCATCACTACCGTTGAAATATATTTTTCTATAGGGCATATTCCTCCCTCAACTGCCTCGTTGTACTCCTGATTCATGATCTGAATCATCAATCTTCGATCCATATCGAATTCAAGTTGACCACTCTGTACAGGGTAATTCAAAACTCGATGTTGGGTTCTCCCAATTGCTTTCCAAAAAGAGAAATTCATATCATCTGTTTTAGCCTTCTTAGATCGGACATCTCTTTCCACAATATCCACGTATCTTGCGGCTTTTTCCCATGCATCACATATTCTCACTCGTTCAGTTTTTTCATCTTTCAGCTCAGATTCCATCTTTATCATCTTATACTCTACCAAAGAATGCTTCTGTTCAAGCATCACATATCGGGTAACACAAGCTTGAATTGTTGCATCCTTTTGTTCCACGCATCACCGCTGCTCTTCAAATTTGTTCTTCTAACTCATGAATACGATTTAAAAATTTTACATTTTGATCATATAATACCTCTAATAAATTCTCCTCAGGTACCTCTTCTTCCTCTTCTTCCTCTTCTTCCTCACTCTCAGCTGTTACATGTGCGACCATCTCGGGTGCAACTATCAATTCTTCACTCAACACATGGATTTCTCTAATTCCTTCTTCGCCTGACATCACATTATCCTGGTTGGTGATTAGAGGTATCCCCACGGTCTCATTCACTCCATTGTTAATATTCTCAATGTACCATTCTCAAATCGCTTATAAAACAAGGGTTAATTTAAACAAATTAACATATCATATAATATCCCGATATTATGACTAACCAACAAATAATCTTAGGTAGGACACACTAGCGAAGGATTTACTCATCTCTCCCCTCCTAGTTATATTCCCCGATCTCCGCCAGAGACCATGTCCCTAAGCTCTGATACCAACTGTGACAACCCCAAAATAGGTCCATTCCATCTAACCTATTTTGAGTCGCCAAATACATGGTAAAGAAAATAACTACAACTTTATTACAATAATTATCGTGCAAAATAAAATAACACATATGCTGTGAGTTTGGATACAAATATATACCAACTATGACTCTCATCCCAACCTTGGATATCACGTCACAATGACACCTTACATAAAGGTATAGTCAAAAACTGTTTAAGAAATTAGAATCTTTGGGAAGTGCTCAAGAAAACCTTCGTACATGGGAGGCCATGCGTCTAGGTTATGATAGATATCATATGGCCACAGAATTATCCTTGGTTTACCCAATAGACCCCAAAGAAAAATGAGAAGATTACTATCATATTCTTCCCAATGGTTAGTCTTCTCTTGACATATCATTATCTCCACTGTCTCTAAATGAGAATTATACTTCAACCAAACACCAAGATTATATAGGTAGTGCTCGTAAATATACTCAATAATTGGATGAGCACAACCACATCCTTATGATGACACGAGGTTGTATGTCATCGGACATCTTGTATGATAGTGACAAAATACCCTTCCAACGTTGGGTTCGCTCACCCTAGTTGATTCAACAAATATAACTACTAAATGATGACCACCGCTTCTATTCCATCACATTCCCACCAATCCAGACTACACTCTTATTACCCTAAAGGAATTGTGAAGCAAAAGGGTGAGCACAACTAGCTTAGTAAAGAATATCATGACTAAAGATAATTAAATTATCAATAGCCTTCATCAATAATAAATCGAGATTTAGAACATATGGTAGATGATAAAATTTCAACCATAGTTAAAGCAGAATCGAGCAATCCATTAGAAGAGTCAAATAGACTATAAAGTCTATTATCTTCTATGTTAAAAATCCACCAAAAAATATTTTATCCACCGTAACATCAATCAACAATTACGTCCATAATCATATGAATAACTCATAATCATAATTGTAGTTCTAAATTCCTCTTCTCATCCATGACGAAGATAATTTTCATCACCTATCTTTACCAGAAACATCAAAGATCATGGTTACACCAAATCACATTTCCTGTTCATAATCATACTGATAAGTTCATCTTTGCACTACGACCAAAGATATTCATTTGTATCACCAGTTGGTCACGTTCATCTCAACACATGTTCATCTTTGCACTATTGGCCAAAGATATTCAACAACATGTTATCTTTGCACTACGGGCCAAAGATATTCATCAACAATTCATCTTTGCACTACAGGCCAAATATATTCATCAACAGTTCATATTTGCACTACAGGCCAAATATATTAATATCTCAAAGAAATATATAATCATTTCAGAATTTATATAAATAATTATAACCATGTTGATCATTTCACCTTTGCACTTAAGCTAAATATAGTCAATTATAAATTCAACGGTCATTATCATACCAGTCAACAATTCTACTTTGCACTACTGGCCAAAGAGAACTCATAGTCATGATCATACCAAAAATCTACCTATCTTTACACTCAAGTCAAAGAGAAATATCATCATTAGGGTTATAAAAATATTATATATGATAATAAAAATAATATGATCAACATATAGTTTTAATCTCAAAAGTAATATTCATAACTCAACTATAATTTGGTTAGAAAAAGAAACCAAATTTATCATGAATAGTAACTCATGAATAGTACCCCATGAATAGTAACTTCGTGAATAGTAACTCATGAATAGTAACTCGACACAAAAAGGTAGAAATTCCACAATAAAATTTATACCAATATTTTAGTATAATGATATTGAAATAACATTTCTTAAACTTATAAACAATTTATTTTAATTGTTTACACTTTACTAAATAATGCATTTAATCATTCTAAAATGCCAAACTCATAAGATTTCATCACCAATAACCAAAACCCTTATCAAAAGTCTGCATATAACTCATGTATGATTCTCAAGCCATAAAATCATATTTTCCAATTTTCTTACTTCACATAACATATTTAATTCATTTACTCATAACTAGTCTATTTTCATGAAAAATACTAAATCAGTTCTAAAAATATTTCTTTTCTGGGATTTAGCAGAATATAGTCATAGATTTAACATATATTTTTCTCAGAATTTTTAAAATTCATTTACTATTTTTTTCATATGGCCAAAACCGTGAATATTTAGACATTTATCATAAATTGTACTTTTATCTAAAATTTTGAAATTCACAGTAGTACACCGATATTAAATAGATGTACTCCCAATAAAAAATTCATCAATTTTAGAGTTAACCACAAGGAGTTATAAGCGGTTACTTTTAAAATAGTCTTTTCCCGTAAAATTCATAACTCTTAATCTATACATCCAAAATCATCATTTTGGATACAATCAATAAAAATCATCATATTATAATTTTAAAGTTTTCCGAATTTTACAAGGTTGAAAGAAGTACTGAATCGAAAAAAATAATAACCCTTAAAATCCCTTTACCTCAAGAGAAGCGAAGATTGAATGAAAAATCGAAGGAAACTTCTACTAAATAGCAACTCTCAAAGTATCTAAATACTCTCAAAAATATGCTTGATAATATAGAGAGAAAGAAAACTTATTTCTGGTGTGATTTTCAATTCTAACATAAGCACTTATTGATAGGAAAATGCTAGAACGCCGAAGGAGACTAAATTAATAAAATAATATTATTAATTTTCTTCAGTCCTACGTATGTTCACCAACCAAGACCAGCCTCTAGCATGCCATACTTGAACAAATTTGGCAGCCCACATGTTGATAACCAAGTGGGTCCCACCCATAAATTAATAAAAATCATTTTATTTTCCGAAACTTCAACAACTTCATAGAAAATAGCCCTAAGTTATCGAAAAAAATACAAATTTTATGTCCATTCTGACTGAAATCGAATTCTCTACAACTTTGTAGCTTTGAGTTTTTCTAAATTCCAAACCAAAAATATCCGAAATCCACAAACGGATGATTTTTAATACCTTCACACCGACAAAATACTGATAAAACACCTCATCATTAATTCCTTCATTTTATCCACATAAAAATAAATATATCCATTATTTATATCCACATAAAATAAATATTTTCTTATCATATAAATTAATAATTAATTATTCACAAATAATATTACGAGAATCACAATTATGATAACCAGTAGTTCTCCTCAGAAAGAGGGGCTTTCAATAAGAATTTCTCCTTCTTGGCCGCAATTAATTAGGTGACCAAACCTCTCCTTGATGTAAATTTCTAGACATTGCCAATAATGCTATCTAATAATATTATTCAAATAATATGAATTATTGATCCGATAATGGAGATACTGCATGACAATTATTGAAACAACAATAATATAAAATATCAACGCAAAGAATTATTGAATCAATAAAATAAAATATTGAACAAAGAATTATCAGAATAATTATTGAGTAGTGTCTTCTTATGTAAGAATCACTAATTCAAAAATACCATGCAATCTGCAGTATTGCTACTCATGCACTAACGTAGCGTATTATTGTATTTTAACCACCGGGTATTTCAACAGAGGTTAATTCAGAATAACTACTGACGTTATTTGTAAAAACTCAATTTTATCGCTTTTCTTCATCCGAAGCCGCTTATTCGTTATGGGGCCCATGAAATGGTTGCGCTGGTCGCATTTAATATTCTCCGACGAAAAGAATATTCCACGACCAAACGAATATTCCCCGACAATTTAATATTTTATAACCACTTGCGTATTTTGAAAAAAAAAATCATATCTCACCCTTAACTTTAAACTTTTATCAATTTAATCATTTACTGAATTGTAATTATAAGAAAAATTGAATACTTTTATTTCATAAAATTCGGGGTCTTACACAAAATATCAAAAGTTATATTTA
Organism: Panax ginseng; assembly: GCA_020205605.1. Classification (NCBI taxonomy): domain Eukaryota; kingdom Viridiplantae; phylum Streptophyta; class Magnoliopsida; order Apiales; family Araliaceae; genus Panax; species Panax ginseng. Next base: position 49,405,215 of record CM035136.1, on the reverse strand, counting down.
TAACTTAAAATATTTTTATAACACTTAAATCATTTTTATATGATTTATAAAACATTAATTCTATTTTTCTACAATTTATTTAATATATTTATTAAATAAATTAACTATCATTAATATTGATTAATTAATGCAATTTCTCACAAAATATTAAAAGTCACTAAAAATAACTTAAAAATATTTTCTTATACCATAATATAATTTTTCATGTATTAAAATTATTTTTAAATAATTTATTTAATATTATAATTAAATAAATTAAATACTATTTATATTCCATAAATATTAAATATTTATGAAATATACTCACTATAGTTAAAAACTAATTTTCAGACTTTAAAATAATTTTTAGGAATTTATTTTGTATTTTTAATAATTAAAACCATTTATTTTGATTTTTAATTAAAATATTTATTTTTGGAATTTAATTATTAATAATAGGGCCCTATAGCGACAGAACCGTCGCTATAGGTGTTCTTGAGCTTGCCCAGAAAATATGTCAGTGTGTAGGGTACCATGTTTGACCACCTATAAATCTTCGATCCTGAAGTTTCTAGGCTGATTGATGTTATAAACATGTAGTATTAATATAATACTACAATAACAAACTAAGTTCAGATCCATACGACAAGAAATCAGAGTGATCAAAGCCTCTAAACATTCTGACAACGTCGTTATTCATTTCTAGGGTTTTCCAGAAAATGAAGAACAGCCGAAGGTGCTAGATCTAGATCCTTATAACTTACGCTACCGGTCTGATTTATGAGATTTAAAGATTCACACTTGTAGTTGAGATGTCAAAGAACATCTCTATACAATCAGATTAGTCTAACAACAACACCAAGTGAATATTTCATCCGGTCAAACTACCTATCAGAAAATGCCCTTTGAAGATCTGGGTTACCCATAATTTTCTTCCGGCGTGATGATCAACGCTCGTTTGACCCTGATTTAATCCGATTCCAGGTATGATCTGGGAGTTCTAGAGACATGAATGGGTAGCCTAAATGTCAGTCTACAAACATATAACAACAACATGGCCAAAAGTATTAACAGCAGCAAGATCAAAATCTCAAAAAATGTTGTCAGGAGGTTCTTGGGAAAATGGGCTGCCCAGAATTCAATTCTCGTGATCAGTCAACGTGGTTTGACTGATCATATCTTACGATCTAAACAAGATTTGACACTGTTTCCAGTTCCAGATTACATTATACATGGCATAGAACAGATCCCAAACATAAAACACAACAAACAACTAACAAATAAAGATCTATGGGCCCTGACATATAGTTGTCAGGCCATTTTTTTTTTCAATTTTTCCAGATTTGTGAAATCTTTTAATTCGTGCATCTAGATGTTATGGATCCATGATCCAACAACCCAGATCACTTATTAACACCCTAATACACAACTTTAACCAACAACTTATAACATCTAACATCAAATACAAAGATTTTCAAGATTTAGGGTTTTTTTTACCTTTTAGGCTTTGATCTTGAATCTGATCATCATGATCTGTTCTTGAGATGCTATGGACCATTCTAGGGACTGAATCACTAATTAATTTCGGATGTTTACACAGAGAGAGAGAGAGAGAGAGAGATAGATAGAGAGAAAGAGTTGTTTGAGTGCTAGAGCACAAATAAACCATATATGTGAACTTTCTCTTTCTTTAATTATTGAAATAATTGGATGGAATAGATATGGCAGATATTGAGGGCTGATATTGCTTAGATTTTTAGCACATGGGTGTATCTTAGCTAGTCCCTAACTACAAGTAGGGCAATAATTGAAAGCTACTTCAATAATGCACAAATGGTAATTCAGTCATTTTGATTTTAGTTTTAATGGCATACTAGTAAATTGTCCAAACCCTTATGGTTTAGGGTTTAACCCTTAAATATTTGAAATTTAATTTCTAGGATTTCCAAATTTCATTTTTTTAAAAATAGAAAATTACTACTTCTAAATTATATTTATAATTTTCTAATTATATTAAAATTTCCTAATCATTATTCAAGCTTGCTAATTAGGATTAATATTTCGTAATTAAAATTACTAATTTAACAATTAGGTTTCATGATCATGCATTAGGGTTTATAACCCAAGAATTAGGGTTTCTAAATTATTAAAAATCTAATTAATCATCAGGGTTATCCCTAATTAGGTTTGTAATTAAAATACATAAACCTTATACATAGCATTTAAATTCCCACATTAGGATTTTAATATCCAATTAGGGTTTCAAATTTCCAGAAGTGAAATTAGTGTTTCTAGAACCGGTTTCTAGGGTTTCTTATCAGACGTTAGGGTTTTCTGGCTGCACGCTGATGTTCTAAATATATACTTAGGGGTTGAACACTAATATAGTTATCTGTTCAACCCTTGACCCTTAACCACATACTATACTCATATACAACCATATACACAGAACATATAAACTTATATACTTAATCTTGAATAATTCACCACAAAGATTTTTAAATCCAAAAATTTCTTTTCAGAAATGTCAAATCCATACACTTATTTTCTATCTAGGTTTATTATATAACCTTTATTCAATAATTTAAGATTTAAATAATTTTCTAAATTCTTGGGTCGTCACAGTTTAAGCATATGAAAATAGTGATACGATTGGTGTATGATAATTTATATTTAAAACCTTTCTCCGTGGATCGATACTGTTCTCACTCTGTACTACTTGTTGACCCGTGTATACTTGCATAAGTTAGAGTCCTTTTGTTAAGATTAAAAAGGAGGCAACAAGTTTTTGGCGCCGTTGCCTGAGAAAGGCGTTTATTTTTAATATTATTATCATCAATTTTAAGCTAAATTTGTATAACTTAGACAATTATGACCCTTTCTTATTTCTATTTTTGTTTTTGTTTGAATTTCAGGTACTCGTGCTTAGTATATGCGCACTCGATAATCCAATTCCGAGTTAACACCTGTACAAGACAACATCAAAGACATAGGTTGGAAATCAAGAGCGTGTAGAAATATACAAGTAGAGTTAGAGACCACAACATCTAATATGGCAGCAGAACAAAGAGAAGAGCAAAGGGAGGAGCACATGGCATTGGGAGATTATTCGATGCCAAACAATAATGGATTGCAGTCAAGTATAGTCAGGCCAGCTATAGCAGCCAACACTTTCGAGATAAAGCTAGGCACTATTCAAATGGTGCAGAATTCAGTATAGTTCGGGGGTGCTAGTAAAGACGATCCAAATGAGCACATGTTGAGTTTCATTGAAATATGTGACACCCCCAGATACAACGGGGTGACAGAGGATGCAATCAGACTTAGACTATTCCCATTTTCATTACGGGACAAAGCAAGAAATTGGCTTCACTCTTTACCTTCAGGATTTATCACCACATGGGAGGACCTGGCACATAAATTCTTAGCCAAATTCTTTCCAATGGCTAAGATTGCGAAAATGAGGACAACAATTTCCCAGTTTGAGCAGCATCAGGGTGAATCTATATATGAAGCTTGGGAAAGATATAAGGAGATGCTCAAGAAGTGTCCACACCATGGCATGCCAGATTGGATGATGATTAACACGTTCTATAATGGATTGGGATGGCAGTCAAGGCCTATTGTAGATGCAGCTGCAGGAGGAGCTCTATGGGCAAAGAGCTATAAAGAAGCTTACAATCTTATTGAGACGATATCAATGAATGATTTCCAAAATCCTACAGCCACAATGCCATAACCCAAAGTTGTAGGAGTATTGGAGGTAGATGATATCACAAAATTATCAGCTCAGATGGCATCAATGGCAAAGAAGATTGATTCTTTGGCGGATAGTAAGGTAAAGACAGTTTCTTTCGTATGTGAGATATGTGCAGGGTCACATTAAACCGACCAATGTGCTATCAGTTCAGAGTCTGTACAATATGTGAGCAACCACCAGAAAGATCAATGTCAATTCTAGAATACATACAACTCCAACAACCGCAACCATCCAAATTTCAGTTGGTCAAACAACCAAAATAATCAACAAAGTCAGTTTCAACCACAACAACAGTTTCAGTCACAATCAGCTCAGCAACAGTTTGCACCAAGACCACCCTATCCACCTGGATTTTCTCAAGAACAACAACATCATCGACCACCGTCACCTCAACAAGAAAAGAAGTCAGAGATGGAGGAGATGATGATGTACATGGAAAACACCGAGGTAATGATTAAAAGCCAAACAGTGGCTATCAAAAATCTGGAAACTCAAATGGGTCAGATGGCCAGCATGCTTAACAACAGACCACATGGTTCATTGCCAAGTACCACAGAGGCCAATCCAAGAAGAAAAAGGGAAGGAACAATGTCAAGCAATTACACTTAGGTCTGGGAAACAAGTTGTAGGAAACCAGGGTTGATTCGGTGGAAAAGATTATAAATGATGAAGTACATAGCTTGGTGAATCAAGAACCATTGAGAAATGCTATTGTTGGGAATTCAGAAATAGATGATGAGGAGATTGAAGAACTTGTTCATTTTCTTGATACCACTCCATAGTTCAGAAAATTAAAGACTCCTGTTGAACCACTAAAGAAATTTGGAGAGTCATCAGTAAAATTGAAGCCATCTCTTGAAATACCTCCAGAACTTGAGTTGAAACCACTTCCAGATCATTTGAGGTATGCGTTTTTAAATGAAAATTCAAAATTACCTGTGATTATTTCTTCTGCACTAACATCTTTTCAGGAAGAAAAACTGCTAAGAGTCCTCAGAGAGTTCAAGTCAGCAATTGGGTAGACTATAACAGATATAAAAGGGATCAACCCATCTTTCTGTATGCACAATATCCTCCTAGAAGATGATAGAAAGCCTTCAGTGGAACATCAAAGACGACTTAATCCAATCATGAACGAAGTGGTAAAGAAGGAAGTGTTGAAATGGCTAGATACAAGTATCATATATCCAATTTCAGATAGTTCATTGGAGAACCCGGTATAGTGTGTACCAAAAAGGGTGGTATGACAAATCGTCTCTAATGAGAACAATGAGTTTATTCCGACAAGAACGATGAATTCAGGGTGGGGGAGTCTACATGGATTACCGTGATACTTAACAAAGCTATAAGGAAAGATCATTTCCCATTGTCGTTTATTGATCATATGTTGGACAGACTAGCGGGGCATAAGTTTAATTGCCTTACGAACATTTGGTATTCAAAGCTACAATCGATTGTTATTCTGACTCTAGAGGACCAAGAAAAGATAACCTTACATATGCACAGATGGTACTTTTGCTTTCGTAAGGATGTCTTTTGGTTTGTGCAATGCCCCAACCACTTTTTGGAGATGTATGATGGCTATCTTTTTGGATATGGTGGAGCATAATGTGGAGGTGTTTGTGGATAATTTCTCAGTATTCAGGGATTCTTTTGATTTGTGCTTGGAAAATTTAGTGATGGTTTTGAGAAGGTGTGTTGAGACGAACTTGGTGTTAAATTGGGAAAAGTGCCATTTTATGGTACACGAAGGAATAATTCTGGGACATAAGGTGTTGAAGAAGGGACTTGAGGTGGACAGAGCCAAATTAGAGACTATTGAGAATTTACCGCCACCAACTTCAGTAAAAAGTGTTCGAAGTTTTCTAGGACATGCATGCTTCTATCGCAGATTCATTAAAGACTTCTCCAAGATAACAAAACCACTTTGTAGTTTATTGGAGAAGGATGCACAGTTCAATTTTAATGAAGATTGCGTGTCTGCATTTGAGCATTTGGAGAAAAGGTTAACTTCGGCACCAATCATTATAGCACCGGATTGTGATCTACCATTCGAGTTGATGTGTGATGCTAGTGATTATGCCGTGGGGGCTATTTTGGGTTAGCGAAAAGGAAAATAATTTTCATGTGATCTACTATGCAAGCAAGACCCTTCTTGATGCGCAGCTTGAACTATACCACCACGAGAAAGGAATTATTGGCGCTTATGTATGCTTTTGACAAGTTTAGAGCTTATCTGATTGGGACAAGGGTGATAGTGTACACGGATCATGCGGCAATTTGACACTTAGTGGCGAAGAAGGATGCAAAGCCTCGTTTGATCAGGTGGATACTTTTGTTGCAAGAATTTGATTTAGAGATTAAGGAAAGAAAGGGAACTGAGAACCAAGTGGCGGACCACTTATCTCGACTGGAAAATCCGGGAAGGGAGGTAGATGACAAGATTGTGATTAATGAATTTTTTCCAGATGAACAGTTGTTTGTGGTAAAAGGGGAAGTGCCATGGTTTGCAGATTATGCGAACTACTTGGTGAGCAGGAAGATTCCTTCTAACTTAGTTGGGTATCAAAAGAAGAAATTCTTGCATGATGTGAAATGGTTTATATGGGATGAACCATATATGTTCAAACAATGTGCTGATCAGATGATAAGGAGATGTATCCCATATAGTGAGACTAAAGGGATTTTGCAGGATTGCCATGCTTCATTATATGGTGGTCACTACGGTGGAGAGCGAACATCAGCTAGAGTGTTACAAGCAGGATTCTACTTGGTCAATTTAATTTCAAGGATGCTTACAGTTTTTTCCAGAGATGTGACAGATGTCAAAGAGTTGGGAATATTTCGAAAAGGAATGAAATGCCATTGAACACGATCCTCGAGGTAGAAATTTTTGATGTTTGGGGGATAGATTTCATGGGTCCTTTCATTTCGTCATGTGGAAATCTATACATCTTGTTAGTAGTTGATTATGTGTCAAAGTGGATGGAAGTGGCAGCTCTTCCAACGAATGATGCCAAAGTGGTCCTAAGATTTTTACACAGGAGTATTTTTACGAGGTTTGGGACTCCACGGGCTATCATTAGTGATGAAGGCAGTCATTTTTGTAATAGGAAATTCACAGCACTGTTGGCTAAGTATGGGGTACATCATCGCATTACTACAACTTATCATCCTCAAACTAATAGTCAAGCAGAGGTTTCAAATCGTGAAGTAAAGAGAAATTTGGAAAAAGTTGTGAACCCCACAAGAAAGGATTGGTCATTAAAGCTTGATGACGCTGTTTGGGCATATAAGGCTGCTTATAAGACTCTGCTGGCATGTCACCTTTTTAGCTGGTTTATGAAAAGGCTTGTCACCTTCCCATGGAGCTTGAACATAAAGCATATTGGGCAATTAGAAAGCTCAATTTTGATTTGAAAGCTGCCGGTGAAAAACTCCTACTTCAACTCAATGAGTTGGATGAATTTAGATTGCAGGCGTATGAAAACTCCAAGCTGTATAAGGAAAAGGTGAAAAATGTCATGATCACAAGATTATAGAGAGAGTATTTGAGCCAGGACAAAGAGTTTTGTTGTTTAACTCACGACTTAAACTCTTCCCTGAGAAGCTCAAATCAAGGTGGTCCCGACCATTCACCGTGAAGAAAATTTTTCCATATGGTGCAGTAGTAGTGTTCGATAAATTCCCTGACAAGCTGTTTAAAGTGAATGGACAGCGGCTAAAGAATTAATTTGGTAGCGAGGTTGACAGGAAGAAAGTCACCTCCATTCTTTCTTCAACGTGATGTGTTCAGAGAGAGTCAAGCTAATTGACTATAACTGAACGCTTAATGGGAGGCACCCCATTAATTCTATCCTTACCTCTTGTTTAATTCTATTTTGATTGTATTTAGTTTTCATGTTCTTGTTAGTCTTTATAGCATAACTAGTATGAACTTTGTGACAACCCGAGAATTTAGACAATTTAATAAAATTTTAAAAGATTGATTAGAGGTTAAATAATAAACCTAGACGGAAAATAAGTGTATGTATTTTAATGAGGTGGAGTGTAGATCTAACCCTACTTGTGGTTGGTGACCAACCCTAAGCTAACCATGTGGTCTAGTAATCCACTTTAATCATCAAATACCAGCCATCTTGCATCCTACAAATTCATTGAACCTAAGATCAAAGTTAAAAAGTAAGGGAATTCACTTACTTTACTTTTCAACCTAGCCTAGACCTTCTCTCTCTAAAAATTCGAAGCCAATGTCAGCCTTTAGCTTGCCAAGAATAAACATCAAGGTCAGAATCAAGATCAAGCTCAAAAAGGAGGTATAAAACCCTAAACTTGAAGATCCATGTGTTTGATGTTAGATGTTATGATTAAGTGTTTAAATATGTTGTTTGTAGTTTATATTAGTGATCTGGGTTGTAATATCACAAATCCATAACACTTAGATGCTCGAAATTGATGTTATTAGAAATTTGGAAAAGTTAGAAAATGTTGACTGACAAGTAAATGTCAGGGCTTCTAGATCGGTGTGTGTTAGGTGTTATGTGTATGTTATGTTTTAGATCTGTTCTTTGATGTTAGGGATCTGACAATTGAATCAACCTCAGATCATGTTTAGATTGCAAGATATGATCGGTCAAAAGTACGCCGATCAACCTGAAAATCTCGGTTTCGGGCAACCCAGCTTTCCCAGAAACTCTGACAACCATTTCTGTGCTTCAGATCTTACCACTGTTTGTGTTTTAGTCAGTGTTAGTGATTTAAACTTGTAGCCTGACATGCGTTCTACACATATCAGCTTTTATATTACTCAGATCATGAACAGAATGCAAATAAATCATGGTCAAACTAAGTTGACCGATCTGCTTGAAGAATAATCTGGAAAACCCAGATTGTTCATGAACACGCATACTGGGTACTTTGACCAACCATGATTTCTTATTTATGTTGTTGTTAGACTAGATTGATGATATATAATTTTAGTCTGACATCCCTTGTACATGTTGGAACTTCTAGATCACACAAAGAAAACACATTACTCAATCTATAATGACCCAAAGTAGGTACTTCGAGCCTGGCTTGAGTTTACAAATGACCCGAAACTCAAGAATGTGTCCTGATAACGATTTCTCTGACTTAGATCTCACAGATTGTTACGTTTTGGCAATGAAAATTGATTAAGATTGTAGTGTGTCATTAATACTACAACAAGAGAGAAAAAATCAAGCCCGTAAATCACTAACAACACCGATTTAATTATGGTCAAACTTAGCACCTTAGCGAATGACATGATGTTCGGTTTCCTCAAGAAACGACCCGAGAACACCTATAATGATGGCAGGTTAGGCTAAGCTATAGGGCACTTTTAGTGGTATAAATGACGACAGATTAATTATAAAATTAGTATTTTCATTAAATAATTAGTATTAAATGGTTTTAATTATTAAAAATACATAATAAAATATGAAAAATTATTTTAAAGCCCTGAAAATTAGTTTTTAATTATTTTGAGTATATTTCATAAATATTTAATATTTGTGGAATATAAATGGTATTTAATTTTAATATTAAATAAATTATTTAAAATGAATTTAATACTTTAAAAATCATGAAAAATTATATTATGATATAAGAAAATATTTGAAGTTATTTTAATGACTTTTAATATTTTGTGATGATTTTCATTAATAAATTATTATTAATGGTAGTTAATTTATTTAATAGATATATTAAATAAATTATGGAAAAATAGAATTAATGCTTTAAAAATTATATGAAAATGATTTATGTGTTATAAAAATATTTTAAGTTATAAAATATAACTTTTGATATTTTGTCATGAAATATATTAATATTTTAATATTAATGGCCGATAATTAATAATGGTTTAAATTACTTTAAAATCATTTAATGGTGATAAAATAGTATTAAAAATACTTTGAGATATTATAAATATATTATAATATTATGTTAATGATTTCATTGATATTTAATATTAAATTAATATTAATGATAAAGGAATTAAGTGGTATTTAATGCATATAAATATGATATTATTGATTGAAAAATCATGATAAATGATAATAATTATCCAAAATTATTGCAAGTCTATGAAAATTATTTTGACTAATTAATAAATTACCCATGATAATCAGTAAGTGTTTAGGCGTAGTTTAATTGAATTTAAACTCGATAATTGTCCGATTAGGCCGTCGGGATGTAATAATAGTACCGAACACAACTCAGACTACAATAGTTTGACTCGATACTAGGTCTTATGTGTTGTATAGACAAATGAGATTATGTGGTAATGTGTTTAGGTTATTTTATACTGTGATGATATTATTTTAATATTTGCAGATCAGTATTATCTATATTAGGTCTTCGAATAATGCTAAGTTATATTTCGTAACGGTAATCAATGGTACATGAAAGTTTTTCTTAACTCTACTAAGAGTTGTTTCATTCAGATATGCTTATGGTTAATCATTGCTGATTGCCATATAGAATTGTACTCTGTACATATTGTATGTATAAGTTAGGTATGAAAGTCTGATCACCTTCATTACCATTCGGTTTAGATATATTTGTTCATGTTTAATACTTGTTCAGTCAAAAGTTTGTTCGTGCTAATTCACAAATACATTGTTGAATTATAGCTTGCTTATTATTCAGACTCTTTCAATCATGATATATCCTTAAAAAAAAATTAAACTTGCTGGGGAACTTTCATGCTCACCCTTGCTATATCATGATAAAAAGTTGCAGATTAAGGCGAATGCGTCAGATATAAGGAAAGGTTAAAGACAGTTCTAGTTTAAAGTTATTGTGTGCGATTAGATATGTAATAATAATGTATGATAATATCTTTGTATGTCAAATAAGATAATGAATTGTGTATAAGTTATGGTTACTCGACCTTGGGGATAGTGTATAATGTTTATTGTATAAACAATTTATGTTTATATCTTTCGCAATAGTTAGAAATAGTGCACCAGATCCGTTGTGATTTAGGACCCGGATTTGGGGGCGCTACATTTGGTATCAAAGTTGTTGGTTATAAACCTAGGGTAGAGTTACCTTAGACTAATAATCGCATTGATTAGGATAAGATCTAACTCATATAGAGTTAATGTGTCGGTATGATTCAAAGACGAATCTCGGCGAGTTATAAAGATACGGAGTTCCCTAACTCTGATAATAAAGGTGAATAGTAGTAATGAATAGATAGAGTCTAAAAGACTAAAAGTACTGGGATAGGAGATCGTAAAACAAAACGATCAAGATATAGAAATAAATCATAATATATACGATGAGATGACCCCGTGATCTGATAAGGTGATAGCAGGGAAAATAATCAGTCTAATGATTGAAAAGTTTACTGCAAAGATTGTTGGGTATGTTATACTATAAATTGGTACAGATTCAAGAAAGGATTATGAATACGGATTAAATGAAATTCGTATTGAGAAGGGAGTCAGTATTAGGTGGGGATTTCAATTGAGGACTCATATCAGCAGCTGAGTTGTATGATTCCTTGTAAGGACGGAGAATTGTACTTGGTGTAAAAACCATTTAGTTTCTGGCACTGATAATCGTTGAAATGTTAGTGTCGCGCTGTTGCTATATGCGTGTTGAGAGGGTGATTCCTTTTTCATGTGTATAACAGATAGATAGGTTATAGGTAGATGATACAAGGTTAAGTATGAGTTTTTAAAACTAATACTTATATTACGTTTGTGACTCATAGTTATATGAAATGTTTATGAACCCCTCAGCGAATGGACGCCAAAAGTCTGACTAGGATAAGTTCTTAAACTCATATGATTATGGAAAGTTCCTGAACTCATAAGTGTGGTAAATTTGACGAACTGGGTAGAACTAAGTGTGAATGGAATATTGAGGGTAATAGGATTAAATAGACTGTTTAAGAAAATGATTATTAGTAGAGATATAAGTTTTCCTAAACTCCTAGCTTTGCTAGACTTCAAAATTTTGACATGAAGCTAAATACGCACTATGTGCTTTAAAAAAAATGTAGACTCGTAATCATTTTTGAAACGGTTTAAAGTTTTATCTAAGCTACTTATTTCGGCTAGACGCAAATGATTTGAAATATCAAAATATATTTTTATTTATACCTCATGTACCATGTAACCTGGTGCAGAGATGATAAAAAGTTGATAGAGTTATAAATACATGAATACATAGTGTGAATTCAATTTAAAAATCATTGTTCCACTATTGTATGATGTGTTATGACAAAGTCATACAATGACGACATCCTCAAACGGACTGTTAATACAGTACAACATCATGACGTCATTCTGAAAAATAATTTCAAAAATTTTAATTTGCCAACAGGGTTTGGCTACACCTAAATAATTCGATTGAATTAAATTATTGATATGAGTCTATGCTAATCGATTCAGCTAGACTAATGTTATGAAAACTCGAAGTGTTCATTAAAAGAATTTTCCCGAACCAAATTGTTTTCGTGCAGAATCTAAAAAAGACCGAGGTAAGAAATTTTGTGCGCCTAAGGCGGATGGGATAGAAGGAACAGGGAAAACTTGTTCCAACCAAAGAATGACTTGGTCAAGATAAAGGCATGTCTGGCTAATCACCCTTTGCGTCCGTAAGTTATGACAGTTTGCGGATGAATTTCCATAAAACCTTTGCGAAAATGACAGACAAATAGTCTATATGATTCCTCAACATAATTCGAAAATTTTACTCTTGTGAGTGGTGTATTTGGTAGAATGTAATGATGTGTGTGAATGGTGTATGCGATTGTTATGTAAGGTATAAGTTGAATTTTGGGGACAAAATTCTTAGAAGAAAAGGGTGAATGTGACAACCCGAGAATTTAGACAATTTAATAAAATCTTAAAAGATTGATTAGAGGTTAAATAATAAACCTAGACGGAAAATAAGTGTATGTATTTAATATTTTTAGGGATAAATTTTGTGAATTTAAAAACTTTTAGTAAAGGTTTACAGTGTTAAGAGTATCTGTGTATATGGTCATATTTGTGTACAGTTTGTGGTTAAGGGTCAAGGGTTGACCGGATAAAGTATATCAGTCACAAACCCTGATAATATTTTAGAACCTCGACGTTCAGTTAGAAAACCCTAACGATTGATTAAAAACCCTATTACCGGCTATGGAAACCGTAATTTTAGTTCCGAGAATCTGAAACCGTAATTCGGATTATTAAAACCCTAATTGCGAAGCTTGAAGATAAGTGTTAAGGTTTTATGTTATTAATATTATATTAATTAGGGATAGCCCTAATTGATTATTAGAAAACCCTAATTTTTCAACTGGAAACCCTATTGTACAACTAGAGAAAACCTAATTATTAATTTATAGAGATTAATTTTAATTAGGAAACCTTAAGCCTAATATGAGTCAAATGACTAAACTACCATTTTTAATATTTTAATGAGGTGGAGTGTAGATCTAACCCTACTTGTGGTTGGTGACCAACCCTAAGCTAGCCATGTGGTCTAGTAATCCACTTTAATCATCAAATACCAGCCATCTTGCATCCTACAAATTCATTGAACCTAAGATCAAAGTTAAAAAGTAAGAGAATTCACTTACTTTACTTTTCAACCTAGCCAAGACCTTCTCTCTCTAAAAATTCGAAAATGTAGAGTGAGAGTGAGTGATAAGTTAAGCAAATGTCAGCCTTTAGCTTGCCAAGAACAAACATCAAGGTCAGAATCAAGATCAAGCTCAAAAAGGAGGTATAAAACCCTAAACTTGAAGATCCATGTGTTTGATGTTAGATGAAATGATTAAGTGTTTAAATATGTTGTTTGTAGTTTATATTAGTGATCTGGGTTGTAATATCACAGATCCATAACACTTAGATGCTCGAAATTGATGTTTTTAGAAATCTGGAAAAGTTAGAAAATGTTGACTGACAAGTAAATGTCAGGGCTTCTAGATCGGTGTGTGTTAGGTGTTATGTGTATGTTATGTTTTAGATCTGTTCTTTGATGTTAGGGATCTGACAATTGAATCAACCTCAGATCATGTTTAGATTGCAAGATATGATCTATTCAAAAGCACGTTGATCGAACACAAAAGTCTGGTTTTAAAGCAACCCACTTTTCCCGAAACTCGACAACCATTTCGTCTGTTTCAGATCTTGCCATTGTTTGTGTTTTAGTCAGTGTTAGTGATTTAAACTTGTAGCCTGACATGCGTTCTACACATATCAGCTTTTATATTACTCAGATCATGAACAGAATGCAAATAAATCATGGTCAAACTAAGTTGACCGATCTGCTTGAAGAATAATCTGGAAAACCCAGATTGTTCATGAACACGTACCTGACAGGTACTTTGACCAACCATGATTTCTTATTTATGTTGTTGTTAGACTAGATTGATGATATATAATTGTAGTCTGACATCCCTTGTACATGTTGGAACTTCTAGATCACACAAAGAAAACACATTACTCAATCTATAATGACCCAAAGTAGGTACCCCGACCCTGCTTGAGTTTCTGGGCAGCCCAGAAACTCAAGAACAGGTCTGACAACGATTTCTACAGCTTAGATCTCACAGGATTGTTACGTTTTGGCAATGAAAATTGATTAAGATTGTAGTGTGTCATTAATACTACAACAGTAGAGAAAAATCAAGGCCAGAAATCACTAACAACACTGATTTAATTATGGTCAAACTTAGCACCTTAGCGAATGACATGATGTTCTGGGTTTCCTCAAGAACAGCCCAAGAACACCTATAGCGACAGTTTCGTCGCTATAGGGCACTTTAGTGGTATAGCGACAGATTAATTATAAAATTAGTATTTTCATTAAATAATTAGTATTAAATGGTTTTTAATTATTAAAAATACATAATAAATTATGAAAATTTATTTTAAAGCCTAAAAATTAGTTTTTAATTATTTTGAGTATATTTCATAAATATTTAATATTTGTGGAATATAAATGGTATTTAATTTTAATATTAAATAAATTATTTAAAAATAATTTTAATACTTTAAAAATCATGAAAAATTATATTATGATATAAGAAAATATTTGAAGTTATTTTTAATGACTTTTAATATTTTGTGATGATTTTCATTAATAAATTATTATTAATGGTAGTTAATTTATTTAATAGATCTATTAAATAAATTATGGAAAAATAGAATTAATGCTTTAAAAATTATATGAAAATGATTTAAGTGTTATAAAAAAATTTTAAGTTATAAAATATAATTTTGATATTTTTCATGAAATATATTAATATTTTAATATTAATGGTAGATAATTAATAATGGTTTTAATTACTTTAAAATCATTTAATGGTGATAAAATAGTATTAAAAATAATTTGAGATATTATAAATATATTATAATATTATGTTAATGATTTCATTGATATTTAATATTAAATTAATATTAATGATAAAGGAATTAAGTGGTATTTAATGCATATAAATATGATATTATTGATTGAAAAATCATGATAAATGATAATAATTATCTGAAAATTATTGCAAGTCTATGAAAATTATTTTGACTAATTAATAAATTACCCATGATAACTGTAAGTGTTTAGGCAGAGTTTAATTGAATTTAAACTCGATAATTGTCCGACTAGGCCGTCGGGATGTAATAATAGTACCGAACACAACTCAGACTACAATAGTTTGACTCGATACTAGGTCTTATGTGTTGTATAAACTAATGAGATTATGTGGTAATGTGTTTAGGTTATTTTATACTGTGATGATATTATTCTAATATTTGCAGATCAGTATTATCTATATTAGGTCTTCGAATAATGCTAAGTTATATTTCGTAACGGTAATCAATGGTACATGAAAGTTTTTCTTAACTCTACTAAGAGTTGTTTCATTCAGATATGCTTATGGTTAATCATTGCTGATTGCCATATAGAATTGTACTCTGTACATATTGTATGTATAAGTCAGGTATGAAAGTCTGATCACCTTCATTACCATTCGGTTTAGATATATTTGTTCATGTTTAATACTGTTCAGTTAAAAGTTTGTTCGTGCTAATTCACAAATACATTGTTGAATTATAGCTTGCTTATTATTCAGACTCTTTCAATCATGATATATCCTTAAAAAAAAATTAAACTTGCTGGGAAACTTTCATGCTCACCCTTGCTATATCATGATAAAAAGTTGCAGATTAAGGCGAATGCGTCAGATACAAGGAAAGGTTAAAGACAGTTCTAGTTTAAAGTTATTGTGTGCGATTAGATTTGTAATAATAATGTATGATAATATCTTTGTATATCAGATAAGATAATGAATTGTGTATAAGTTATGGTTACTCGACCTTGGGGATAGTGTATAATGTTTATTGTATAAAGAATTTATGTTTATATCTTTCGCAATAGTTAGAAATAGTGCACCAGATCCGTGGTGATTTAGGACCCGGATTTGGGGGCGCTACATTTGGTATCAAGGCTGTTGGTTATAAACCTAGGGTAGAGTTACCTTAGACTAATAACCGCATTGAATAGGATAAGATCTAACTCATATAGAGTTAATGTGTCGGTATGATTCAAAGACGAATCTCGGCGAGTTATAAAGATACGGAGTTCCCTAACTCTGATAATAAAGGTGAATAGTAGTAATGAATAGATAGAGTCTAAAAGACTAAAAGTACTGGGATAGGAGATCATAAAACAAAATGATCAAGATATAGAAATAAATCATAATATATACGATGAGATGACGCCGTGATCTGATAAGGTGATAGCAGGGAAAATAATCAGTCTAATGATTGAAAAGTTTACAGCAAAGATTGTTGGGTATGTTATACTATAAATTGGTACAGATTCAAGAAAGGATTATGAATACGGATTAAATGAAATTCGTATTGAGAAGGGAATCAGTATTAGGTGGGGATTTCAATTGAGGACTCATATCGGCGGCTGAGTTGTATGATTCCTTGTATGGGCGGGGAATTGTACTTGGTGTAAAAACCATTTAGTTTCTGGCACTGATAATCGTTGAAATGTTTGTGTCGCGCTATTGCTATATGCGTGTTGAGAGGGTGATTCCTTTTTCATGTGTATAACAGATAGATAGGTTATAGGTAGATGATACAACGTTAAGTACGAGTTCTTAAAACTAATACTTATGTTACGTTTGTGACTCATAGTTATATAAAATGTTTATGAACCCCTCAGCGAATGGATGCCAAAATTCTGACTAGGATAAGTTCTTAAACTCATATGATTATGGAAAGTTCCTGAACTCATAAGTGTGGTAAATTTGACGAACTGGGTAGAACTAAGTGTGAATGGAATATTGAGGGTAATAGGATTAAATAGACTGTTTAAGAAAATGATTATTAGTAGAGATATAAGTTTTCCTAAACTCCTAGCTTTGCTAGACTTCAAAATTTTGACATGAAGCTAAATACGCACTATGTGCTTTAAAAAAAATGTAGACTCGTAATCATTTTTGAAACGGTTTAAAGTTTTATCTAAGCTACTTATTTCGGCTAGACGCAAATGATTTGAAATATCAAAATATATTTTTATTTATCCCTCATGTACCATGTAACCTGGTGCAGAGATGATAAAAAGTTGATAGAGTTATAAATACATGAATACATAGTGTGAATTCAATTTAAAAATCATTGTTCCACTATTGTATGATGTGTTATGACAAAGTCATACAATGACGACATCCTCAAATGGACTGTTAATACAGTACAACATCATGACGTCATTCTGAAAAATAATTTCAAAAATTTTAATTTGCCAACAGGGTTTGGCTACACCTAAATAATTCGATTGAATTAAATTATTGATATGAGTCTATGCTAATCGATTCAGCTAGACTAATGTTATGAAAACTCGAAGTGTTCATTAAAAGAAATTTCCCGAACCAAATTGTTTTCGTGCAGAATCTAAAAAAGACCGAGGTAAGAAATTTTGTGCGCCTAAGGCGGATGGGATAGAAGGAACGGGGAAAACTTGTCCAACCAAAGTAAGATTTGGTCAAGATAAAGGCATGTCTGGCTAATCACCCTTTGCGTCCGTAAGTTATGACAGTTTGCGGATGAATTTCCATAAAACCTTTGCGAAAATGACAGACAAATAGTCTATATGATTCCTTAGCATAATTCAAAAATTTTACTCTTGTGAGTGGTGTATTTGGTAGAATGTAATGATGTGTGTGAATGGTGTAAGCAGTATTGTGTAAGGTATAAGTTGAATTTTGGGGACAAAATTCTTAGAAGAAGGGGTGAATGTGACAACCCGAGAATTTAGACAATTTAATAAAATCTTAAAAGATTGATTAGAGGTTAAATAATAAACCTAGACGGAAAATAAGTGTATGTATTTAATATTTTTAGGGATAAATTTTGTGAATTTAAAAACTTTTAGTAAAGGTTTACAGTGTTAAGAGTATCTGTGTATATGGTCATATGTGTGTACAGAATGTGGTTAAGGGTCAAGGGTTGACCGGATAAAGTATAACAGTCACAAACCCTGATAATATTTTAGAACCTCGACGTTCAGTTAGAAATCCCTAACGATTGATTAGAAACCCTATTACCGGCTATAGAAACCGTAATTTTAGTTCCGAGAATCTGAAACCGTAATTCGGATTATTAAAACCCTAATTGCGAAGCTTGAAGATAAGTGTTAAGGTTTTATGTTATTAATATTATATTAATTAGGGATAGCCCTAATTGATTATTAGAAAACCCAAATTGTTCAACTGGAAACGCTAATGTACAACTAGAGAAAACCTAATTATCAATTTATAGAGCTTAATGTTAATTAGGAAACCTTAAGCCTAATTAGCCAACTTGAAAGTGATTAGTAAACTTTACTATAATTAGAGAACCCTAATTATAATTTTCTATTTTAAAACCTAATTAGTAAATACTAGAATATTAATTTATATAACCTTAGGGTTAAACCCTAAGGGTCAAACCATAAGGGTTAAAACCTAATGGTTGTGAGAATTTACCAAGTTGCCATTCACTATATGAGTCAAATGACTAAACTACCCTTTTTAATATTTTAATGAGGTGGAGTGTAGATCTAACCCTACTTGTGGTTGGTGACCAACCCTAAGCTAGCCATGTGGTCTAGTAATCCACTTTAATCATCAAATACCAGCCATCTTGCATCCTACAACTTCATTGAACCTATGATCAAAGTTAAAAAGTAAGGGAATTCACTTACTTTACTTTTCAACCTAGCCAAGACCTTCTCTCTCTAAAAATTCGAAAATGTAGAGTGAGAGTGATTGATAAGTTAAGCTAGTGTCACCCTTTAGCTTTCCAAGAACAAAAATCAAGGTCAGAATCAAGATCAAGCTCAAAAGGAGGTATAAAACCCTAAACTTGAAGATCAATGTGTTTGATGTTAGATGTTATGATTAAGTGTTTAAATATGTTGTTTGTAGTTTATATTAGTGATCTGGGTTGTAATATCATAGATCCATAACACTTAGATGCTCGAAATTGATGTTTTTAGAATTCTGGAAAAGTTAGAAAATGTTTACTGACAAGCAAATGTCAGGGCTTCTGGATCGGTGTGTGTTAGGTGTTATGTGTATGTTATGTTTTAGATCTGTTCTTTGATGTTAGGGCTTTGATCTGACAATTGAATCAACCTCAGATCATGTTTAGATTGCAAGATATGATCGCTCAAAGTACGTTGACCGAACACAAAGTCTGGTTTCTAGACAACCCAGATTTACCAGAAACTCTGACAACCATTTTCTGTGCTTCAGATCTTCCCATTGTTTGTGTTTTAGTCAGTGTTATTGATTTAATCTTGTAGCCTGACATGCGTTCTACACATATCAGCTTTTATATTTCTCAGATCATGAACAAAATGCAAATAAATCATGGTCAAACTAAGTTGACCGATCTACCTGAAGAACAATCTGGAAAACCCAGATTGTTCATGAACACGTACCTGACAGGTACTTTGACCAACCATGATTTCTTATATATGTTGTTGTTAGACTAGATTGATGATATAGAATTGTAGTCTGACATCCCTTCTACATGTTGGAACTTCTAGATCACACAAAGCAAACACATGACTCAATCTATAATGACCCAAAGTAGGTACCCTGACCCTTTTTGAGTTTCTGGGCAGCCCAGAAACTCAAGAACAAGTCTGACAACGATTTCTGTAGCTTAGATCTCAAGCCCAGAAATCAATAGTAGTGTGTCATTAATACTACAATAGTAGAGAAAAATCAAGCCTAGAAATCATTAACAACACTGATTTAATCATGATGTTCTGGGTTTCCTCAAGAACACCTATAGCGACAGTTTCGTCGCTATACGGCCATTTAGCTACAGATTAATTATCAAATTAGTATTTTCATTAAATAATTAGTATTAAATGGTTTTTAATTATTAAAAATACATAATAAATTATGAAAATTTTTTTTAAAGCCTAAAAATTAGTTTTTAATTATTTTGAGTATATTTCATAAATATTTAATATTTTTGGAATATAAATGGTATTTAAATTATTTAATTTTAATATTAAATAAATTATTTAAAATTGATTTTAATACTTTAAAAATCATAAAAATTATATTATGATATAAGAAAATATTTGAAGTTATTATTAATGACTTTTAATATTTTGTGATGATTTTCATTAATAAATTATTATTAATGGTAGTTAATTTATTTAATAGATCTATTAAATAAATTATGGAAAAATAGAATTAATGCTTTAAAAAATTATATGAAAATAATTTAAGTGTTATAAAAATATTTAAGTTATAAAATATAACTTTTGATATTTTGTCATGAAATATATTAATATTTTAATATTAATGGCCGATAATTAATAATGATTTTAATTACTTTAAAATAATTTCATGGTGATAAAATAGTATTAAAATACTTTGAGATATTACAAATATATTATAATATTATGTTAAGGATTTCATTGATATTTAATATTAAATTAATATTAATGATTAAAGAGTTAAGTGGTATTTAATGCATTGATATTATTGATTGAAAAATCATGATAAATGATAATAATTATCTAAAAATTATTACAAGTCTATGAAAATTATTTTGACTGATTAATAAATTACCTATGATAATTGTTAAGTGTTTAGGCAGAGTTTAATTGAACTTAAACTCGATAATTGTCCGACTAGGCTGTCGGGATGTAATAATAGTACCGAACATAACTCAGACTGCAATAGTTTGACTCGATACTAGGTCTTATGTGATGTATAGACTGATAGGATTATTTGGTACTGTGTTTAGGTTATTTTATACTGTGATGATATTATTCTGATATTTAGAGATCGATATTATCTATATTAGGTCTTCGGATAAAGCTAAGTTATATTTCGTAACGGTAATCAACGGTACAAACAAGTTTTTCTTAACTCTACTAAGAGTTGTTTCATTCAGATATGCTTATGGTTAATCATTGCTGATTTCTAAGTAGAATTGTACTATGTACATATTATATGTATAAGTCAGGTATGAAAGGATGATCACATTCATTACCATTCAGTTCAGATATATTTGTTCATGATTAATACTTGTTCAGTCAAAAGTTTGTTCTTGCTAATTCACAACTACATTGTTGAATTATAGCCTGCTTATTATTCAGACTCTTTCAATCATGATATATCCTTAAATAAAATTTAAACTTGCTGGGCAACTTTCATGCTCACTCTTGCTATATCATTATAAAACATTGCAGATTAAGGCGAATGCGTTGGATACAAGGAAAGGTTAAAGACAGTTCCAGTTTAAAGTTATTGTGTGCGATTAGATTTGTAATAGTAATGTATGATAATATCTTTGTATGTCAGATAGAATAATTAATTGTGCATAAGTTATGGTTATTCGACCTTGGGGATAGTGTATAATGTTTCATGTATAAACAATTTATGTTTATATCTTCCGTAATAGTTAGAAATAGTGCACCAGATCCGTGGTGATTTAGGACCCAGATGTGGGGGCGCTACAAACTTAGTATTATGGAAGCTGAATGTGCGTATGATGAGACATATGAGTAGCAGAGAAAATATTGTTTTAGACTAGTTATGTTGCATCGTTATTAGTTCAGGTTTTGATTTTGGAAGTGTGATATCTCATGATGATTATTGTTGTTTGTGCAAGTGTATTGGAGCGGATTCATTACTGTTTTGGAAAAGTTGAGATGCAGAATGATATTGCAGAATGCAGGGTTGCGCGGCTGCGCCATGATAGCTAAATAAAACCGCACACCCACGCTACAAGTCTGTGCAGTAAGGGTAACTGTGCGGCCGCACCATATTCCCATTCAAAACACGCGCGGCCGCGCGAGAGACCAGAGCCAGAAAATTTGAAATATTTTAAAAGACGTGTTTGTTCCCATCTCTGGTATCAGTTTCATTTTGAAAGAGCAGAGTGCGTATATCATTCCTCTCCACAAAATGCACGACTCTTCCTTCCTAAACCTTTCCAATTCCAAAGTTGTAATGTCTTATCCCACTACGCATATATCGCATCCATCTCCTACCCACGTTCAAAGTCTTCACTGACAAAGCTAGGGTTTGTTTTTGGTGGGTGTGTGAAATACAAGTTTGGGGGTTCTCTGTTCATCAGATAGTACACCCACGATTCCGTTACTCAGGTTTTTCTTCTTCTTCATTCAGAGCAATGGGTCCTAAGCGTGTTCGTTCCGTCACTTCATCATCATCATCCTTCTCCAGTAGTCAAGGCGAGGATGTCGTGGATCACACAAAATTTCTCAGTCTGGAGGCACAAATGGAGTACTACAGAATAGTAGCAAAGATATTTGTGAAGGAACGAGGCTTCAAGCCTGAGAAGTAGGATGACCAATTATGGGATATGATTCGAGAAAGAGGATGGGGATGATTGACTGCGACCCCTATGCCTACTCCTATAGGTATTGTTCGGGAAATTTATGCTAATGCCAAAGACATTATGAGTGGGTTATCTATGGTCCGAGGAGTTCAAGTAGATTACTGACCACAATCAATCAGAGCAATTTTTAGGATACTTGACACACCACCGACTGGGTATGATAATTAGGTCGAGGCTACACATTTTGACTTGTGTATTCTAGGAACGCAGTGGACTTGTAGGGCAGGAACGAATCAACCTAGAACCTTCCCAGCCTCATCCCTGAATCGCTAGGCTAAAGCTTGGAATTTTTTTATATGTGCAAAGCCCGCACCTTCGTCGTATCAGCACGAAATCACAACTGAGAGGGCTATCATTTTATGGGGAATAGTCACAACAAACTACATCGATGTGGGCCACCTCATTCATCAGAATATGTTACGTTATATGAGGGGGAGCACTACGAGAAGTATCCCACATGCGTCCGTTAATGTTAGTCTATGTGCACATCAAGGAGTTAGTTGGGGTAATGAATAAATGCAATGCCCTAGCCAAGATATCACTCATGCGACTATTGCCAAATTCGAGGATTGGGTGGGAGGTGCGCCACACCTTAGGGGAAAAGGCTTTATCCTTTAACCCGCATCCTCGGTGCCTCCACCACAGTCCACACAGGAAACTGAAGAAGGAAGATCAACCCAAGCCACTGCTGTCCATGATGACTGTCGTCTCCGAAGGTTGGAACGGAAGGTTGATGGTATGTACGATAATTTTGCAGCGTTTGCTATGGGGTTGACAAGGTCACTAGCAGAGGCATTTGCGCAACAGAGTACTATGCTCGAGTGGCCACAATTTGGGACAACCGTGCCATTTCTACTGCCGAATTCACCACTCGAATAGGGTGGTGCAACTGATCATTAGGGGAGTTTCTTCTAACCCTATACCTTCATTCATTGGGACAATGAATATATTAAGTTTGGGGGTATTGGGTAGTAGGTAGTTGCATTTAGTTTTTGCATGTTCGTTTAAATTTTGCATGTTTATGTGTTAGTTAATAATTGCAGAAAAATTTTCTATTTTTATTTATTATTATATGTGTTCTTATATGTTTAGTTGCATGTCCCGAATTTCTAGCTTTGTGGAGTTTGAGTCTAGCCAATGACGAAACTGAATTTTGAAGGATTGTTGAATTTAATAGATAACATGAGCTTAGATATAATGTTTTACATGATGTAATATATGGATGTTGTTTAGATGCTTTCGGTTTGCACTTGCATGTTCACAAATGCTTGTAGGTATAAGAGTTATGTGTTTTTATTGCTTAATAGGAAATGTGGTTTTTAAAAATAGAATTATGTGGAAAATGAACTTAGGCTATGAAAACATTGATAATCAAGCTTTAGGAACACATGGGTATGCTTATTGTATATATATAAATAATAATAATAATAATAATAATTAAAAATAAATAAAACTATCGTGGCTAGTCTTGTTTCGTGGCCTTTGTTACTTGAGCAAGTACGCCCGAGAGGATTGTCTTTACACCTAGCACCCTAAGGTCTTTTATGGTCTGGGAGTCGTTGGTTGAAAGCTCGCTAAGGGGTAACACTGTTAGCCTAATGGAATGAGGCATTTCATAGCCATTTGATTAAAAAAATAATAATAAACACCGCAGGAAAGAGCGAAAATCGCCCTCGTGAGTAAAAATAAAGCAGTTTAAACCCATTGTTGAACCTTAGTTAGTTTTGATGTGTTAGATTAATTTTTGTTGCATTAGTATACATGGATCTTGATTTAGACTGCAGTTTTTTGTTTTGAGCAGTTTAACATGTGTATTCTTTGCCTTAGTCAAGTTTTTGGTGAACACAACACACACACACAACATCTTTATAGCAATTATGTGACGCCCTCAAAATAGGTATACATCACCCATCTCGAGTCACCAAATACATGGTACAAAATTCAAATACAACTTAATTATACAACAGTCATGTAAAATACGGCAAAACATTATCTAAGAGTTTTAATAAGAATATTGTCATCTAGACAATATCTACACTCAATGGAGTCCTCATTACATTTATTGTCATAATATTTTATAGAATAGTGAGGACTACTAAAACAACCATCTGGACCGTCAATCCATTCCCCGACTCGTCCCAGCTATATTCTCATTTCCAGAAGAGAACAGTGAAAGAAAGGGTGAGCTCAACTAGCCCAGCAAGAAATATTATGACTAAGATAATACATAATAATTTATCGTTAGCCTTCAACAGTGTTAAACTGATAAAATATAACAAACATCAAGTTTAACTGCAGCGGAATAAGCAATCCATTAAAAGAGTCAAGTAGAGAATAAAATCTACTATCTTCTATGATTTAAAAGGTTTTTCATCACTTTTATCGCTGAGACTCAACTTAATAAATAAACCACATCATCCCTACACTACGGCTAAGGATATTCATTAGTATCACGACCACAAATTATCTATGCACTACGGGCCAAGGATATTCGTGTATTCATCAATGGTCATGATCATGCCAACAACTGTCCATCAATGCACTACGGCCAATGAGGAATTTTACTACATCATTTGTAACATTACGATCATGATTATACCGAATATTCCCTGGTCATAATCACACCAAGTCCATCTATGCACTACATGCCACAGATGACTTTCAACATATTATAAACATGAGGATGATGACAATGATATAAGAATTCAATAAAACAAGTTCAAGGATAAATTTTTAAAGATTTATAATTTAATTTATCCAGAACTCAATAACGTCCAAATTGTCAACATGATACTGTTTTGTGGAGTAAAATTCAAGAATGCTCAGAAAAATATTTTCATGAAAAGATATTGGATGAAGCGCAAATATCCATGATATTCTACTAATTTCATGGAGTATAGAAGCCAAAACTTTAACCAACTGAGTATAATATAATATATGAAACTGCAAATGGAATTTTGCCCGCCATGCAATAATTCACGTAGACAGATCATTTCCACAATTTAATAAGGAATGAATACAAAGGATCATTCACCATGCATGCCATAATCCACATAGAAAGGTTACTCCAACAGAATAATAAAGAATGAAGTAACAGAAGAATTCACCAGGCGTGCGTAATTCGCACATACAGGTTATTCCAACAGAATGATAAAGAATGGAATCGAATCATGCGTATCTGCACATGCATGTGATATTCTAACGAATAATAAAGAATGGAATAACAACAGATTCACCGGGGCATGCGATAGATCATGATGACGAAAGTTATTCCAACAGAATAATAAAGAAATGAATAATAGAAGAATTTCACCATGTATATGGTACTTCGCATAGACAAGTTATTCCAACATAATAATGAAGAATAAAATAACAACCCTTACGAGTATTGAAAGAAAATAACCCTCTTCTGAATACGAAAGAATAATACCCCTTACCTTAGAAGAAGACTGGATACTGGAATACTGAGGTAGCAAACTTCTCTTCTTCTTTCTCTCTATAATTTTTCTCTATAATAATTGCTCTATAGCTTTAGTTAATTGGTGAGAAATGAAGGAAGAATGAGATTCTATTTATAGGAAAATATAGTTTCGATAATTGCACGTTTTGGGGCTCAAAATATTACAGTATAATACCTTCCTCTTTTTCTTCATTTTTAATTTAGTCCTGCAAGTATTATCAAACTTTCACCACCTCCCCTAATAGTAAATAATGTGAATTAATAATTCATTCATGTGACTTAATAGTATAATCATGTGAAAAAACTAATTACAGTATAGTACCTTCATCTATACCTTCATTTTTAATTTAGTCATGCAAGTATTATCAATCTTGCACCACCTTCCCTAATAGTACATGAATGTGAATCAATAGTACACACATGTGAACAAATAGTTATAAGCATGTGAAATAATAGCAATTAATTGCTCATTTATCCGATTAATTACCTGATTAGTCAATATAACCTCCAGACATCAATTATTATCGAAATAAATGTCGATTTCCACTTACACTAATAATCACAACACAATGGAACTATCAATTTCATCTTTAATCAACACAACTTATTCATCATTAATATTATAAACTCACAATATTTAACAATCAGGTCGTTCCCAGGAAAGAGGGGGCTTTCTGATAAGGATTTCTCCTTATTGGCGCGCAATTAGGTGACCAAACCTCTCCTTGATAGAACTTCTAGACATTGTCAATATTGCAAATAATAATATGAATAACTTTGTCGTCTCAATTATTGATTTAATAATAATAAATATTAATGCAGATGATACTATGACAATAATTGAATCAATAATATGAGAGATATGATGCAGCAATTACTGTAGCAATAATTGAGTATAATTGAGTGACTTCTCACGTAAGCATCAATAATCAATACCGTGTGCTACTATGCAACCATGCGTATTACTATACTTTTACTACCGGGTAGTTCAACAGTTTAACGGTAAAACTTTCATCGTTATTTTTATAAAAAGATAATTATGTCATTTTCTAACTACGATAATACTTCCGCTAGGGTCCACTAATGATTGTCTTGTCGTCTAATATTCCTTGTTAAAACAAATATTCCCCGACCAATCGAATATTATATAATCACTTGCTTACTTTGCAAAATTTGAAAATATTACCCACAACTATAACATTATATCAAATCCACACCATAAATTCAAAAATATATTTCGAGAAAATTATTCTTTATTCATTAAAGTTGGGGTCTTACAACCTCCCCTTCTTATGAAATTTCATCCTCGAAATTAGGGTGCATACCTGGTATGTCGAAGAGGTGAGGATACCTTGATTTCATTTCAGATTCTAACCCCAAGGTCATTTCCTCAACATCGTGGTTTCTCCACAACACTTTGACTTGAGGTATAACTTTAGAGCGTAGAATATGATCCTTATTATCCAAGATTTTAACAGGTAACTCTTCATACGTTAAATCTTCCTCTATCTCGTCTGGTTCTAATTCAATAATGTGGTTCGGGTCTTTCACATATTTACATAACATAGATATGTGAAAAACGTTATGAACACGAGACATACTTGGCGGTAAGGCGAGTCTATAGGCCACAGTTCCTACTCGATCAAGTATTATAAATTGGCCAATGAATCGAGGATTTAGCTTTTCTCTCTTTCCAAATCTCGTATCTCCTTTCCATGGAACAACACGTAACAACACATGATCTCCAATATTAAATTCCACGTCCTTTCGATGAACATCAGCATAACTCTTTTGTCGATCTTATGAGGTTTTTATACATTATCAGATCGTTTGAATCTTTTCTGTAGTCATACGTACCAAATCCAGTCCCAACAACGTTGCTTCACCCACCTCATCCCAACATACTGGAGAATGATACTTTCTTCCATACAACGCCTCAAATGGAGCCATGCCAATACTTGCTTGATAACTATTATTGTAGGAAAACTCCACCAATGGTAAGAACTTGTCCCAACTTCCCTTGAAGTCAAGGACATAGAGTCCTAATAAATCTTAAAGAGTTTGAATAGTCCTTTCTGACTGCCCGTCCGTTTGAGGATGATATGCCGAACTAAATTGTAAATCCGTGCCTATAGCTTTTTACAAACTAACCCAAAATCTTGAAGTGAATATTGGGTCTCGATCAGAAACCATGGATACTGGCATACCATGCAATCTTACAATCTCGTTTATGTACATACGAGTAAGACGTTCAAGTGTATAAGTTTCTCGTATCGGTGAGAAATGAGCAGACTTGGTCAATCTATCAACAATGACCCAAATCGCATTTATAGCTTGAAAAACCTTGGGAAGACCAGTAACAAAATCCACGGTAATGTGCTCCCACTTCCATTATGGAATTTCAAGTGGTTGTAATGGACCTTTTGGAACTTAATGCTCCGCCTTGACTCGTTGACAAGTTAGACACCTTGAGATAAACTCCACTATCTCTCTCTTCATATTGCTCCACCAAAATGTATGTCGAAGATCACGATACATTTTGGTACTCCCGGGATGGATTGCAAATGGTGTGGTGTGCGTCTCCATCATGATTTTATACTTTAAGTCAAAATCGTTAGGAACACAAAGTCTAGAGTTGACTCGAAGTATTCCTTCTTCGTCGATTCTTGCTTCCGAAATAGCACCTTCTTGCACTTTCTTCCTCATCTACCGTCGACTCGTGTCAGTAGCTTGAGCAGCTTTAACTTTATCGATTAAAGTCGGTTCTACTCGTATATTCGCCATCATCACATGGGTCCCTGGAGTCTTTAACTCTATCTCCATCCTTTGTAAGTCATATAAAATGGGCCTTTGCGTTGACAATAATGCACCCGTACCCACATATGATGCTCTACTCAATGGTTCAGCTACTACGTTCGCTTTTCCAGGATGGTATTGAATGGTATGATCGTAATCTTTCAATAGCTCAAACCATCGTCGTTGCCGAATGTTGAGTTCTTTTTGAGTGAAGAAATATTTGAGGCTTTTATGATCCGTATAGATCTCCACCTTCTCTCCATACAAGTAATGCCTCCAAATCTTAAGCGCAAAAATTACAGCTGCCAACTCAAGATCACGAGTAGGATAATTCCTCTCATATTCTTTAAGTTGTCATGAGGCATAGGCTATGACTTTTCCATGTTGCATGAGACCACATCCTAACCCTTTGCCTGAAGCATCACTGTAGATGACAAATCCCTCCGAGCCAGATGGTATTGTCAGAATAGGTGCTGAAATAAGCCTCCTCTTGAGTTCTTGAAAACTCTTCTCGCATTCCTCGCTCCAACCAAATTTTATATCTTTTTGAGTCAGCTGAGTTAATGGAGTAGTGATTTGAGAAAACCCTTCTACGAATCTCCGATAATAACCAGCTAAGCCGAGAAATCTACATAATTCAGTCGCTGACTTAGGTTGCTCCCAGCTTTGAATTACTTCAATCTTTGCCAGGTCAACAAATATTCCATGATTTGATATCACGTGCCCAAGGAATGCTACTTCCTCAAGCCAGAACTCGCATTTCTTCAACTTGGCATATAACTTGTTTTCACGAAGCTTTTGGAGTACAGCCTCAAGTGTTGCTCATGAACTTCACGGCTTTTGGAGTAAATGAGGATGTCATCAATAAAGACGACCACAAAGTGATCCAAATATTCCTTGAATACTTGGTTCATCATATCCATGAAGGCAGCAGGAGCATTAGTCAATCCAAAAGACATGACTAGGAATTCGTAATGCCCATACCAAGTTCTGAAAGCAGTCTTTGGAATGTCATCAGTTTTAATCTTCAACTGATGATATCCGGAACGAAGATCAATCTTTGAAAAGAATTTGGCTCCTTGCAATTGGTCAAACAGGTCATCAATGCGAGGCAACGAGTACCTATTTTTGATGGTGACATGATTTAACTCCCGATAATCAATACAAAGTTGCATAGTTCCATCTTTCTTCTTCACGAATAGAACAGAAGCACCCCAAAGAGACGTACTAGGACGAATGAAACTGATGTCTAACAAATCCTGTAGTTGGGTTTTTAACTCCTGAAGTTTAATAGGAGCTATTCGATATGGGGCTTTGGAAATTGGTTTTATACCAGGTTTAAGGTCGATACCAAACTCGATTTCATGCTCCGGGGGTAGGCCAGGAAGTTCTTCGGGGAATACGTCAGGGAATTTATTAACAATAGAAATATCATTCAAATCTGACGTATTTTTATTTAAATCTGTGACATGAGCTAAGAAAGCTTGACATCCGTTTTTCAATAAACGAATAGCTTTATGGCTTGAGATGACCGTGATTGATTTTAATAGTTTGGTCGCTTTAATTCGCATAATAGGTTGATGAGGAATATGAAAGCTAACAACCTTACGAAAATAATCAATTTTAGCATGATGAGTAGTTAACCAATCAATCCCTAGAATCACGTCAAATGCAAGTATTTTTAAGGAAATAAGATCAACATGTAATGTGAGGGTACCAATTTGAACCAAAAAAGACTTATAAATAGTGGATGTAATGAAGGTTTCTCCTAACGGAGTTTCAACAGATAAGTCAAAAACTAATTTCTCCGGAGTCAAATTTAAATGTTAAGCGCGAGTAGGAGAAATAAAAGAATGGGTAGAACCGGTATCAAATAAGATATATACTTTGCTAGAGTTGATGATTAGCTTACCCGTGATGACCTCGTTCGGGTTCCTTTCCTTCTGGGAGGTCATAATAAACGCTCTCCCTTGAACTACTTGTTTTGACTTGTCTGGGACGGCATTTGGTGTCACCGTTCCAGCTGGACTTGGCTTCCCTGTATGACAAAATCTAGCTAGGTGACCTTCTCTTCCATAATTGTAACACGTTTTGGACTGCTGCGCACATTTTGGACTGATATGTCCCTCCCCTCCGCATTTGAAGCATATGATATGTGGTCGTTCTCCTTCCTTAACCACGGGTGCTGATGCTGATGTCTTTCCATTATTGTTGAATCTCCTCTTCTTGAAATGTCCATTCTTATTGTCTTGGCCATGATTACCACCGAATTGGTTACCATTTCTGGCATGTTGATTCCCTCCACGTTTATTATCACCGCTTCGATGACTGCTACTCGTATTATCATTTTGCCGGCTGCTTTCTCTTGGTTGAGTAGACTCATTATCACGCTCCAATAACTGAGCCCTATTTACAACATCTGAATACAAACACAGTTTATGAGAAATTAGATATTGACATATCTCAGGTTTCAAACCTCTTAAAAACATCTGCGTCATTCTCTCCTCATTGTTAACCAAGTGAGAGATAAAACCGGACAACTTCGGCAAACTTAGCCCGTCTTCTGCGCGACACGGTCATATTGTTCTGCTCCAACTTGATGAACTCTACCTCTTTCATGTGATGAATACTTTCGGGAAAGTACTTATCGTTGAATAGTTCTTGGAAGACATCTTCGATCACGGTAGGTTGAGTCACGCTTCTGGATTCCCCACCGATGTCTGCCTCTCCTCACAACATAAAGGTGGCAAAGGGAACCTTTTGCTCCTCGGAGCATCCCAAGACATCAAATATCTTGGTGATCTACTTTATCTACGTCTCCACCTTAAGTGGTTTTGGCTTTCAAATAAACTCCGGTGGTCCCAGCTCCTTGAACTGTTTAGCGGTGATCGTCCGAGAGCTGCCAGTGTTTCCACCTACATTTTGGACAGGAGTCTCTCTTGCCTGATGTTGTACGAATTTCAGAAAGCTCTTAAACATTCTGTCGTTCACCATTTGGTCGGTGTTATTGTTCACCTAAGGATTATTTCCTTCCTGATGCACATTATCCTGGGTGTTGATCTGTGGTGACTCAACGGTCTCCTGTGCTCCATTGCTATTCTAAACATTCTCGGATGTCATTTTCAAATACTGCCACAAAACAAGGGTTAATTGACATGTCACATATTATCCCTATACTCTGATCGACCAATTAAATACCAAATAAACTTAGGTAGGTCATACTAGCGAAGGAATTCCCCGTCTCTCCCCTCCTAGTTCTTATCTCACATCTCAGCCATAAATCATATCCCTAAGCTTTGATACCAACTGTGACGCCCCCAAAATAGGTATACATCACCCATCTTGAGTCACCAAATACATGGTACAAAATTCAAATACAACTTAATTATACAACAGTCGTGTAAAATACGACAAAATATAATCTAAGAGTTTTAATAAGAATATTGTCATCTAGACAATATCCACACTCAATGGAGTCCTCATTACATTTATTGTCACACTATTTTATAGAATAGTGAGGACTACTAAAAAAACCATCTAGGCCAAATCAATCCGCTTCCCAGGCTCGTCCCAACTATATTCTCATTTCACGGAGAGAATAAAGTGAAAGAAAGGGTGAGCTCAACTAGCCCAATAAGAAATATTATGACTAAGATAATGCAGAATAATTTATCGGTAGCCTTCAATAATGTTAAACTAATAAAATATAACAAACATCAAGTTTAACTGCAGCGGAACAAACAATCCATTAGAAGAGTCAAGTAGAGAATAAAATCTACTATCTTCTATGATTTAAAAGGTTTTTCATCACTTTTATCGCTGAGACTCAGCTTAATAAATAAACCACATCATCCCTTCACTGCGGCCAAGGATATTCATTAGTATCACGACCACAAAATATCCATGCACTCCGGGCTAAGGATATTCGTGTATTCATCAATGATCATGATCATGCCAATAACTGTCCATCAATGCACTACGGCCAATGAGGAATTTTACCACATCATTTGTAACATTACGGTCATGATTATACCGAATAATCCCTGGTCATAATCACACCAAGTCCATCTATGCCCTACAGGCCACAGATGACTTTCAATATATTATAAACATGAGAATGATGACAATGATATAAGAATTCAATAAAACAAGTTCAAGGATAAATTTTTAAAGATTTATAATTTATTTTATCCAGAACTCAATAACGTCCAAATTGTCAACATGATATTGTTTTGTGGAGTAAAATTCAAGAATGCTCAGAAGAATATTTCCATGAAAAGATACTAGATGAAGTGCAAATATCCAGGATATTCTACTAATTTCATGGAGTATAGAAGCCAAAACTTTAACCAACTGGGTGTAATAGAATATATGAAACTGCAAATGGATTTTTGCTTGCCATGTTGTAATTCACGTAGACAGATCATTTCCATAATTTAATAAGGAATGAATACGAAGGATCATTCACCATGCATGCGGTAATCCACATAGACGTGTTATTCCAACAGAATACTAAAGAATGGAATAACAGAAGAATTCACCAGGCGTGCGTAATCCACATATACTGGTTATTCCAACTAAATGATAAAGAATGGAACCAGGTCTTGCGTAACCCGCATAGACAGGATATTCCAATAGAATAATAAAGAATGGAATAACAACAAAATTCACCAGACATGCGATAGACCGCACAAACAGGTTATTCTAACAAAATAATAAATAATGGAATAACAGAAGAATTTCACCATGTATGTGGTACATCGCATAGACAGGTTATTCCAACATAATAATAAAGAATGGAATAACAACCCTTATGAGTATTGAAAGAAAATAACCCTCTTTATGAATACGAAAGAATAATACCCCTTACCTTAGAAGAAGACTGGATACTGGAATAGTGAGGTAGCAGACTTCTCTTCTTCTTTCTCTTTATAATTTTTCTCTATAATAATTGCTCTATAGCTTTAGTGAATTGGTGAGAAATGAAGAAAGAATGTGCTTCTATTTATAGGAAAATATAGTTTCGATAATTGCACGTTTTGGGGCTCAAAATATTACAGTATAATTCCTTCCTCTTTTTCTTCATTTTTAATTTAGTCCTGCAAGTATTATCAAACTTGCACCACCTCCCCTAATAGTAAATAATATGAATTAATAGTTAATTCATGTGGCTTAATAGTATAATCATGTGAAAAAACTAATTACAGTATAATACCTTCATCTATACCTTCATTTTTAATTTAGTCATGCAAGTATTATCAATCTTGCACCACCTCCCCTAATAGTACATGAATATGAATCAATAGTACACACATATGAACAAATAGTTATAAACATGTGAAATAATAGCAATTAATTGCTCATTTATCTGATTAATTACCCGATTAGTCAATATAACCTCCGGACATCAATTATTATCGAAATAAATTTTGATTTCCACTAACACTAATAATCCATCTTTAATCAACACAAATTATTCATCATTAATATTATAACTCACAATATTTAACAACCAAGTCGTTCCCAAGAAAAAGGAGGCTCTACGATAATGATTTCTCCTTATTGGTGCGCAATTAGGTGACCAAACCTCTCATTGACAGAACTTCTAAGACATTTTCAATATTGCAAATAATAATATGAATAACTTTATCGTCTCAATTATTGATTTAATAATAATAAATATTATGAAGATGATACTGTGACAATAATTGAATCAATAATATGAGAGATTTTATGCAGCAATTACTGTTGCAATAATTGAGTATAACTGAGTGACCTCTGACGTAAACATCAATAATCAATACCGTGTGCTACTACGCAACCACGCCAGACATATTCTTTTACTTTACTACGGGTAGTTCAACGGTTTAACGGTAAAACTTTTTATTTTATTTTATAAAAGATAATTACGTCGCTTTTCTAACTACGATAATACTTCCGTTGTGGGGTCCACTAATGATTATGCCGTCGTACGAATATTCCATGTTAAAACGAATATTCCCCGACTAATCGAATATTATATAACCACTTACTTACTTTGCAAAATTTGAAAATATTACCCACAACTATAACATTATATCAAATCCACACCATAATATTCAAAAATATATTTCGAGAAAATTATTCTTTATTCATTAAAGTTGGGGTCTTACAAATTATGGGTTATTTGATTGTATGATATTATGTCTATAGTTTAGTTTGAATTTTCATTTATTCTTGAATCTAGATAATTCACTGAGCCACATTGGATTAGAATTTCAACTTGGCTGGAAAGACTTGGGACGCATTTGCATCGTAATCTAGTTGCATAACATTTAGTTGCATTTCATTGTTTAATGTCATATGCATTGCTTGAGGTCAAGCAATAGTTCAAGTTTGGGGGTATTTGATAAGTAGATTTTATACCTACTTATTGGATATCAATTCACGAGAACTATTCTCATCTCAAGTAGATTTTAGTATGTTTTTAGTTGCATTTTATGTTTATTTTACAAGACTCGTAATTAGAACTCCTATGGTATGGAAATGCAGGAAATGGCTTAGTTTTGCATTGGCAAGGTGGTATTAGACTAGCAAAGGAATGGCAAGTGGAACGTGTATAGACAAGGAACTAAGTAGTGATGAGTGTTATGCAGAAAGGCAAGATGAAGGACAAATAGCAAAGGCATGAAGTACAAAACGAGCGCGGGCGCGCGATGTCAATTTCTGCCAAGCCTTGGGATTTTAGTTTCTGCAGGCAGATAGTGCGGGCGCTCTAGAATTGACTTGTCTAGTAAGCGACTTGGCCGTCTGCTTCTTCAGCTCACGCACTCGATGTTCTCATCGCGACACCCCAAATCAAGTGTAACATCGATTACAGGACATGGTGCTCACGATATAACATACATCATCATCTATCTAAGTAACTCTAATAATAATAATAATAATAACTATTACATACTTATTCAAAATAAAGTCCCAAGTCTTTACAACCTTTAATAAACTAAAACTTAAACTTAGCGTTTATCGCTACATCACATCATATGCGGAAATATAATTATTACATAAATAACTCTCATCATTTCATCTTAGACTTTCCTTTGTCCTTGCTTGAGCCCTCAGCGTTATCAGCCTTACCTGAAATGTTTAAGCAAGAATGAGCACAAATTTCCCAGCAAGTATATAAAGTAGTTTGAGAACATACATCAGAAGTAAAAGCATTAGTATGAATTTTTCTCAACAGTTGAAATAAATATCAAGAGATAAACTGGAATATCAAGATAAGAGTTCTGGAATTATCAATAGCATACTAAGGGGTGTTAGATACCCTGAACATTACTTTGTTTCATCAAAAACCATCAGACGGTTTAACAATCAAATAGATTATAAACGGTCTCTACAAGTACTCCAGGTGATCAGCCTATCGTACCCTACATTGTGCACAAGTATAAAGTTTAAACGCGTAAGCGTAAATTGGACTATATGCCCGACATCTGTTTGCCCGATTATTCGGGTTGTTCATCTTAGTATTCATGTGGGACCTCACCAAAGCAATTTGGATTGGTAAACATTAAATATCTTCAAAGGATTTGAATTGTTCAAACAATATACTATGTTTGCATCAATAACATCTAGCTGGAACGAAAACTAGAAAGCATGCTTGAATATAGTTCATTAAGGGATTACGAACTTTAAAGTATAACAGTTGCAATAGGAACTGAGTAATCATCAATAATGTTTCGCATCACAATTGAAGTTATAGAACTTTATAATAGAGGAGCTTGCACGAATGATTAATTAATCACAAGCCCAAACTTACCCTCGCTGCAATCAACTGAATAGGAGTTGAATAAATTCATAATGAAAAATAGGGTAAGAAACTTGCATGTTACGTCTTCTACAATTACTGCTATTTACTAGCCCTTCACGTAACCTATTCACATGTGTCACATTAAGTAATTTAATTCTCAAACACCATTTTGAAGTGTAATGGTTCCCTTTTATTTTAATAAGAAGATTAAACTCACATGTATTCAAATACAACTCAATTACCTAACATGTTGCTATAAATAGGCCACGTGGTTAAATAAAAGAAAATAAGAAACATTAATTTGTGACATTTTTAGGACCAAAAATCTGCATAAAATATGCTTAAGGGTCTCAAGTCAGAAAATCTCATTTTCCATAATTATGACATCACATATATAATTAAATTCATTTATCCATATAACATCATTTATATAAAAAATACCATTCAGTTCCAAAAATATTTCTTTTTCGGGATTTTGTAGAATATAGTCCCACATTGAACATATAATTTTCCGGGAATTTTTAAAATTCATCTACTATTTTTAAATAGTCCATAATAGCCAAATATTCTCAGATTTTTTATAAATCGAGATTAGCTCCAAAAATTCAGAAATTTTCAGGGTTAACTCCTGTTATACACATGTACTTCCAGTAAAAATTTCGTAATTTTTGGACTTACACACAAAGAGTTATTCGGGTATCTTCTCACAAAGTGTCCCTAACCGTAAAATTCATAACTCTCAAACCGTATGGCCAAAAATTCTCAAATTTTTACAGGACCTTCATATCTTCTTATATTAATACTAAATATTTTTTTTGAATTTTTAAAGTACAACACAAGGTACCTCTTCTTCCTCTTCTTCCTCTTCTTCCTCACTCTCACCGTTATTACGTATGCACCATCTAAAAAGCAACTATCAATTCTTCACTCAACACATGGATTTCTCTAATTCCTTCTTCGCCTGACATCACATTATCCTGGTTGGTGATTAGAGGTATCCCCACGGTCTCATTCACTCCATTGTTAATATTCTCAACAGCCATTCTCAAATACTGCCATAAAACAAGGGTTAATTTAAACAAATTAACATATCATATAATATCCCGATATTATGACTAACCAACAAATAATCTTAGGTAGGACACACTAGCGGAAGGATTTACTCATCTCTCCCTCCTAGTTATATTCCCGATCTCCGCCGCCAGAGACCATGTCCCTAAGCTCGATACTCAATCAGGATAACCCCAAAAATAGGTCCATTCCATCTAACCTATTTTGAGTCGCCAAATACATGGTAAAGAAAATAACTACAACTTTATTACAATAATTATCGTGCAAAATAAAATAACACATATGCTGTGAGTTTGGATACAAATATATACCAACTATGACTCTCATCCCAACCTTGGATATCACGTCACAATGACACCTTACATAAAGGTATAGTCAAAAACTGTTTAAGAAATTAGAATCTTTGGGAAGTGCTCAAGAAAACCATCGTACATGGGAGGCCATGCGTCTAGGTTATGATAGATATCATATGGCCACAGAATTATCCTTGGTTTACCCAATAGACCCCAAAGAAAAATGAGAAGATTACTATCATATTCTTCCCAATGGTTAGTCTTCTCTTGACATATCATTATCTCCACTGTCTCTAAATGAGAATTATACTTCAACCAAACACCAAGATTATATAGGTAGTGCTCGTAAATATACTCAATAATTGGATGAGCACAACCCTGTCTTATGATGACACGAGGTTGTATGTCATCAGACATCTTGTATGATAGTGACAAAATACCCTTCCAACGTTGGGTTCGCCTCACCCTAGTTGATTCAACAAATATAACTACTAAATGATGACCACCGCTCTATTCCATTTACTTCCCAGCAATCGACCGGACTACACTCTTATTACACCGAAAGGAATTGTGAAGCAAAAGGGTGAGCACAACTAGCTTAGTAAAGAATATCATGACTAAAGATAATTAAATTATCAATAGCCTTCATCAATAATAAATCAGAGATTTAGAACATATGGTAGATGATAAAAATTTCAACCATAGTTGCAGCAGAACGAGCAATCCATTAGAAGAGTCAAATAGACTATAAAGTCTATTATCTTCTCTATGTTAAAAATCCACCAAAAATATTTTATCCCTGTAACATCAATCAACAATTCTGGTCCATAATCATATGAATAACTCATAATCATAATTGTAGTTCTAAATTCCTCTTCTCATCCATGACGAAGATAATTTTCATCACCTATCTTTACCAGAAACATCAAAGATCATGGTTACACCAAATCACATTTCGCTCATAATCATATCGATAAGTTCATCTTTTTTACGCTGACCAAAGATATTCATTTGTATCACCAGTTGGTCACGTTCATCTCAACACATGTTCATCTTTGCACTATTGGCCAAAGATATTCAACAACATGTTATCTTTGCACTACGGGCCAAAGATATTCATCAACAATTCATCTTTGCACTACAGGCCAAATATATTCATCAACAGTTCATATTTGCACTACAGGCCAAATATATTAATATCTCAAAGAAATATATAATCATTTCAGAATTTATATAAATAATTATAACCATGTTGATCATTTCACCTTTGCACTTAAGCTAAATATAGTCAATTATAAATTCAACGGTCATTATCATACCAGTCAACAATTCTACTTTGCACTACTGGCCAAAGAGAACTCATAGTCATGATCATACCAAAAATCTACCTATCTTTACACTCAAGTCAAAGAGAAATATCATCATTAGGGTTATAAAAATATTATATATGATAATAAAAAAAATAATATGATCAACATATAGTTTTAATCTCAAAAGTAATATTCATAACTCAACTATAATTTGGTTAGAAAAAGAAACCAAATTTATCATGAATAGTAACTCATGAATAGTACCCCATGAATAGTAACTTCGTGAATAGTAACTCATGAATAGTAACTCGACACAAAAAGGTAGAAATTCCACAATAAAATTTATACCAATATTTTAGTATAATGATATTGAAATAACATTTCTTAAACTTATAAACAATTTATTTTAATTGTTTACACTTTACTAAATAATGCATTTAATCATTCTAAATGCCAAACTCATAAGATTTCATCACCAATAACCAAAACCCTTATCAAAAAGTCCAGATATAACTCATGTATGATTCTCAAGCCATAAAATCATATTTTCCAATTTTCTTACTTCACATAACATATTTAATTCATTTACTCATAACTAGTCTATTTTCATGAAAAATACTAAATCAGTTCTAAAAATATTTCTTTTCTGGGATTTAGCAGAATATAGTCATAGATTTAACATATATTTTTCTCAGAATTTTTAAAATTCATTTACTATTTTTCATATGGCCAAAACCGTCGAATATTTAGACATTTATCATAAATTGTACTTTTATCTCTAAAATTTTGAAATTCACAGAGTACAATCGATATTAAATAGATGTACTCCCAATAAAAATTCATCAATTTTAGAGTTAACCACAAGGAGTTATAAGCGGTTACATTTTTAAAATAGTCTTTTCCCGTAAAATTCATAACTCTTAATCTATACATCCAAAAATCATCATTTTGGATACAATCAATAAAACTCATCATATTATAATTTTAAAGTTTTCCGAAATTTTCAAAGGTTGGAAGAAGTACTGAATCAAAAAAATAATAACCCTTAAAATCCTTACCTCACGAAAGCAAAGATTGAATGAAAAATCGAAGGAAACTTCTACTAAATAGCAACTCTCAAAGTATCTAAATACTCTCAAAAATATGCTTGATAATATAGAGAGAAAGAAAACTTATTTCTGGTGTGATTTTCAATTCTAACATAAGCACTTATTGATAGGAAAATGCTAGAACGCCAAAGGAGACTAAATTAATAAAATAATATTATTAATTTTCTTCAATCCTACGGTATGTTCACCAACCAAGACCAAATCTAGCATGCCATACTTGAACAAATTTGGCAGCCCACATGTTGATAACCAAGTGGGTCCCACCCATAAATTAATAAAAATCATTTTATTTTCCGAAACTTCAACAACTTCATAGAAAATAGCCCGGTTATCAGAAAAATACAAATTTTATGTCCATTCTGACTGAAATCGAATTCTCTACAACTTTGTAGCTTTGAGTTTTTCTAAATTCCAAACCAAAAATATCCGAAATCCACAAACGGATGATTTTTAATACCTTCACACCGACAAAATACTGATAAAACACCTCATCATTAATTCCTTCATTTTATCCACATAAAAATAAATATATCCATTATTTATATCCACATAAAATAAATATTTTCTTATCATATAAATTAATAATTAATTATTCACAAATAATATTACGAGAATCACAATTATAACAACCAAAGCCGCTCCTGTGAAAGAGGGGCTTTCAATAAGAATTTCTCCTCATCTGGCGCTGTGATTAGGTGACCAAACCTCTCCTTGATGTAAATTTCTAGACATTGCCAATAATGCTATCTAATAATATTATTCAAATAATATGAATTATTGATCTGATAATGGAGATACCGTGCAATGACAATTATTGAAACAACAATAATATAAAATATCAACGCAGCAATTATTGAATCAATAAAATAAAATATTGAACAGTAATTACTGTAACAATTATTGAGTAGTGTCTTCTTATGTAAGAATCACTAATTCAAAAATACTGTGCAATACCGTGTGCTACTGTGCACTAACGCGTATTATTGTATTTTAACCACCGGGTATTTCAACAGTGTTAACGGTAACAACTACGACGTTATTTGTAAAAACTCAATTTTTATCGTTTTCTTCATCCGACAGTTATTCGTTATGGGGCCCACAAATGGTTTACTACCGCAGATAAATAAATATTCTCCTATGTAAAGAATATTCCACGACCAAACGAATATTCCCAACAATTTAATATTTTATAACCACTTGCGTATTTTGAAAAAAAAAAAATCATATCTCACCCTTAACTTTAAACTTTTATCAATTTAATCATTTACTTGAATTGTAATTATAAGAAAAATTGAATACTTTTATTTCATAAAATTGAGGGTCTTACACAAAATATCAAAAGTTATATTTATAACTTAAAATATTTTATAAGACTTAAATCATTTTATATGATTTATAAAACATTAATTCTATTTTTCTACAATTTATTTAATATATTTATTAAATAAATTAACTATCATTAATATTGATTAATTAATGCAATTTCTCACAAAATATTAAAAGTCACTAAAAATAACTTAAAATATTTTCTTATACCATAATATAATTTTTCATGTATTAAAATTATTTTTAAATAATTTATTTAATATTATAATTAAATAAATTAAATACTATTATTTATATTCCATAAATATTAAATATTTATGAAATATACTCACTATAGTTAAAAACTAATTTTCGAGACTTTAAAATAATTTTTAGAATTTATTTTGTATTTTTAATTAAAAATCATTTATTTTGATTTATTTAATTAAAATATTTATTTTGGAATTTAATTATTAATAATAGGGCCTATAAATGTAAACCGTCACATATAGGTGTTCTTGAGCTTGCCTGAAAATATGTCGAATGTGTAGGGTACCATGTTTGACCACCTATAAATCTTCGATCCCAAAGTTTCAGTCGATTGATGTTATAAACATGTAGTATTAATATAATACTACAATAACAAACTAAGTTCAGATCCATACGACAAGAAATCAGAGTGATCAAAGCCTCTAAACATTCTGACAACGCCGTTATTCATTTCTAGGGTTTTCCAGAAAATGAAGAACAGACGAAGGTGCTAGATCTAGATCCTTATAACTTACGCTACCGGTCTGATTTATGAGATTTAAAGATTCACACTTGTAGTTGAGATGTCAAAGAACATCTCTATACAATCGATTAGTCTAACAACAACACCAAGTGAATATTTCATCCCACAAACTACCTATCGAAAAAATGCCCTTTGAAGATCCGGGTTACCCATAATTTTCTTCCTGCGTGATGGTCAACGCTTTCGTTTGACCTGATTTAATCCGATTCCGTGTATGATCTGGGAGTTCTAGAGACATGAATGGGTAGCCTAAATGTCGATCTACAAACATATAACAACAACATGGCCAAAAGTATTAACAATGA
Organism: Panax ginseng; assembly: GCA_020205605.1. NCBI lineage: Eukaryota > Viridiplantae > Streptophyta > Magnoliopsida > Apiales > Araliaceae > Panax > Panax ginseng. The sequence continues at coordinate 49,362,331 of CM035136.1, read as the reverse complement.
GAAGATCAAAATCTCAAAAAATGTTGTCAGGAGGTTCTTGGGAAAATGGGCTGCCCAGAATTCAATTCTCGTGATCAGTCAACGTGGTTTGATCGATCATATCTTACGATCTAAACAAGATTTGACCTCGCTTCCGGTTCAGTTACATTATACATGGCATAGAATGATCCCAAACATAAAACACAACAAACAACTAACAAATAAAGATCTATGGGCCTGACATATAGTTGTCGAGGCCATTTTTCAATTTTTCCGGTTTGTGAAATCTTTTAATTGCAGCATCTAGATGTTATGGATCCATGATCCAACAACCCAGATCACTTATTAACACCCTAATACACAACTTTAACCAACAACTTATAACATCTAACATCAAATACAAAGATTTTCAAGATTTAGGGTTTTTTTACCTTTTAAGCTTTGATCTTGAATCGATCATCATGATCTGCTTCTTGAGATGCTATGGACCATTCTAGGGACCTGAATCACTAATTAATTTCGGATGTTTACACGAGAGAGAGAGAGAGAGAGATAGATAGAGAGAAAGAGTTGTTTGAGTGCTAGAGCACAAATAAACCATATATGTGAACTTTCTCTTTCTTTAATTATTGAAATAATTGGATGGAATAGATATGGCAGATATTGAGGGCTGATATTGCTTAGATTTTTAGCACATGGGTGTATCTTAGCTAGTCCCTAACTACAAGTAGGGCAATAATTGAAAGCTACTTCAATAATGCACAAATGGTAATTCAGTCATTTTGATTTTAGTTTTAATGGCATACTAGTAAATTGTCCAAACCCTTATGGTTTAGGGTTTAACCCTTAAATATTTGAAATTTAATTTCTAGGATTTCCAAATTTCATTTTTTTAAAAATAGAAAATTACTACTTCTAAATTATATTTATAATTTTCTAATTATATTAAAATTTCCTAATCATTATTCAAGCTTGCTAATTAGGATTAATATTTCGTAATTAAAATTACTAATTTAACAATTAGGTTTCATGATCATGCATTAGGGTTTATAACCCAAGAATTAGGGTTTCTAAATTATTAAAAATCTAATTAATCATCAGGGTTATCCCTAATTAGGTTTGTAATTAAAATACATAAACCTTATACATAGCATTTAAATTCCCAAATTAGGATTTTAATATCCAATTAGGGTTTCAAATTTCCAGAAGTGAAATTAGTGTTTCTAGAACCGGTTTCTAGGGTTTCTTATCAGACGTTAGGGTTTTCTCGTCGCATCATCGATGTTCTAAATATATACTTAGGGGTTGAACACTAATATAGTTATCTGTTCAACCCTTGACCCTTAACCACATACTATACTCATATACAACCATATACACAGAACATATAAACTTATATACTTAATCTTGAATAATTCACCACAAAGATTTTAAATCCAAAAATTTCTTTTCAGAAATGTCAAATCCATACACTTATTTTCTGCATCTAGGTTTATTATATAACCTTTATTCAATAATTTAAGATTTAAATAATTTTCTAAATTCTTGGGTCGTCATGCGCTTTAAGCATATGAAAATAGTGATACGATTGGTGTATGATAATTTATATTTAAAACCTTTCTCCGTGGATCGATACTGTTCTCACTCTGTACTACTTGTTGACCCGTGTATACTTGCATAAGTTAGAGTCCTTTTGTTAAGATTAAAAAGGAGGCAACAAGTTTTTGGCGCCGTTGGGAGAAAGGCGTTTATTTTTAATATTATTATCATCAATTTTAAGCTAAATTTGTATAACTTAGACAATTATGACCCTTTCTTATTTCTATTTTTGTTTTTGTTTGAATTTCAGGTACTCGTGCTTAGTATATGCGCACTCGATAATCCAATTCCGAGTTAACACCTGTACAAGACAACATCAAAGACATAGGTTGGAAATCAAGAGCGTGTAGAAATATACAAGTAGAGTTAGAGACCACAACATCTAATATAAGCGTGAGAACAAAGAGAAGAGCAAAGGAGGAGCACATGGCATTGGGAGATTATTCGATGCCAAACAATAATGGATTGCAGTCAAGTATAGTCAGGCCAGCTATAGCAGCCAACACTTTCGAGATAAAGCTAGGCACTATTCAAATGGTGCAGAATTCAGTATAGTTCGGGGGTGCTAGTAAAGACGATCCAAATGAGCACATGTTGAGTTTCATTGAAATATGTGACACCCCCAGATACAACGGGGTGATAGAGGATGCAATCAGACTTAGACTATTCCCATTTTCATTACGGGATAAAGCAAGAAATTGGCTTCACTCTTTACCTTCAGGATTTATCACCACATGGGAGGACCTGGCACATAAATTCTTAGCCAAATTCTTTCCAATGGCTAAGATTGCGAAAATGAGGACAACAATTTCCCAGTTTGAGCAGCATCAGGGTGAATCTATATATGAAGCTTGGGAAAGATATAAGGAGATGCTCAAGAAGTGTCCACACCATGGCATGCCAGATTGGATGATGATTAACACGTTCTATAATGGATTGGGATGGCAGTCAAGGCCTATTGTAGATGCAGCTGCAGGAGGAGCTCTATGGGCAAAGAGCTATAAAGAAGCTTACAATCTTATTGAGACGATATCAATGAATGATTTCCAAAATCCTACAGCCACAATGCCATAACCCAAAGTTGTAGGAGTATTGGAGGTAGATGATATCACACAATTATCAGCTCAGATGGCATCAATGGCAAAGAAGATTGATTCTTTGGCGGATAGTAAGGTAAAGACAGTTTCTTTCGTATGTGAGATATGTGCAGGGTCACATTAAACCGACCAATGTGCTATCAGTTCAGAGTCTGTACAATATGTGAGCAACCACCAGAAAGATCAATGTCAATTCTAGAATACATACAACTCCAACAACCGCAACCATCCAAATTTCAGTTGGTCAAACAACCAAAATAATCAACAAAGTCAGTTTCAACCACAACAACAATTTGATCACAATCACCAAAGAATGTTTGGTTTGCACCAAGACCACCCTATCCACCTGGATTTTCTCAAGAACAACAACATCATCGACCACCGTCACCTCAACAAGAAAAGAAGTCAGAGATGGAGGAGATGATGATGTACATGGAAAACACCGAGGTAATGATTAAAAGCCAAACAGTGGCTATCAAAAATCTGGAAACTCAAATGGGTCAGATGGCCAGCATGCTTAACAACAGACCACATGGTTCATTGCCAAGTACCACAGAGGCCAATCCAAGAAGAAAAAGGGAAGGAACAATGTCAAGCAATTACACTTAGGTCTGGGAAACAAGTTGCAGGAAACCAGGGTTGATTCGGTGGAAAAGATTATAAATGATGAAGTAGATAGCTTGGTGAATCAAGAACCATTGAGAAATGCTATTGTTGGGAATTCAGAAATAGATGATGAGGAGATTGAAGAACTTGTTCATTTTCTTGATACCACTCCATAGTTCAGAAAATTAAAGACTCCTGTTGAACCACTAAAGAAATTTGGAGAGTCATCAGTAAAATTGAAGCCATCTCTTGAAATACCTCCAGAACTTGAGTTGAAACCACTTCCAGATCATTTGAGGTATGCGTTTTTAAATGAAAATTCAAAATTACCTGTGATTATTTCTTCTGCACTAACATCTTTTCAGGAAGAAAAACTGCTAAGAGTCCTCAGAGAGTTCAAGTCAGCAATTGGGTAGACTATAACAGATATAAAAGGGATCAACCCATCTTTCTGTATGCACAATATCCTCCTAGAAGATGATAGAAAGCCTTCAGTGGAACATCAAAGACGACTTAATCCAATCATGAACGAAGTGGTAAAGAAGGAAGTGTTGAAATGGCTAGATACAAGTATCATATATCCAATTTCAGATAGTTCATTGGAGAACCCGGTATAGTGTGTACCAAAAAGGGTGGTATGACCGTCGTCTCTAATGAGAACAATGAGTTTATTCTGACAAGAACAGTAACGGGGTGGGGAGTCTACATGGATTACCGCATACTTAACAAAGCTATAAGGAAAGATCATTTCCCATTGTCGTTTATTGATCATATGTTGGACAGACTAGCGGGGCATAAGTTTAATTGCCTTCTGAACTGGTATTCAGGCTACAATCAGATTGTTACAGCTCTAGAGGACCAAGAAAAGATAACCTTACATGTCTGTATGGTACTTTTGCTTTCAGAAGGATGTCTTTTGGTTTGTGCAATGCCCCAACCACTTTTTGGAGATGTATGATGGCTATCTTTTTGGATATGGTGGAGCATAATGTGGAGGTGTTTGTGGATAATTTCTCAGTATTCAGGGATTCTTTTGGTTTGTGCTTGGAAAATTTAGTGATGGTTTTGAGAAGGTGTGTTGAGACGAACTTGGTGTTAAATTGGGAAAAGTGCCATTTTATGGTACACGAAGGAATAATTCTGGGACATAAGGTGTTGAAGAAGGGACTTGAGGTGGACAGAGCCAAATTAGAGACTATTGAGAATTTACCGCCACCAACTTCAGTAAAAGGTGTTCGAAGTTTTCTAGGACATGCATGCTTCTATCGCAGATTCATTAAAGACTTCTCCAAGATAACAAAACCACTTTGTAGTTTATTGGAGAAGGATGCACGGTTCAATTTTAATGAAGATTGCGTGTCTGCATTTGAGCATTTGGAGAAAAGGTTAACTTCGGCACCAATCATTATAGCACCGGATTGGGATCTACCATTCGAGTTGATGTGTGATGCTAGTGATTATGCCGTGGGGGCTATTTTGGGTTAGCGAAAGGAAAATAATTTTCATGTGATCTACTATGCAAGCAAGACCCTTACTTATGCGCAGTTGAACTATACCACCACAGAGAAGGAATTATTGGCAGTTATGTATGCTTTTGACAAGTTTAGAGCTTATTTGATTGGGACAAGGGTGATAGTGTACACGGATCATGCGGCAATTTGACACTTAGTGGCGAAGAAGGATGAAAAGCCTCGTTTGATCAGGTGGATACTTTTGTTGCAAGAATTTGATTTAGAGATTAAGGAAAGAAAGGGAACTGAGAACCAAGTGGCGGACCACTTATCTCGACTGGAAAATCCGGGAAGGGAGGTAGATGACAAGATTGTGATTAATGAATTTTTTCCAGATGAACAGTTGTTTGTGGTAAAAGGGGAAGTGCCATGGTTTGCAGATTATGCGAACTACTTGGTGAGCAGGAAGATTCCTTCTAACTTAGTTGGGTATCAAAAGAAGAAATTCTTGCATGATGTGAAATGGTTTATATGGGATGAACCATATATGTTCAAATAATGTGCTGATCAGATGATAAGGAGATGTATCCCATATAGTGAGACTAAAGGGATTTTGCAGGATTGCCATGCTTCATTATATGGTGGTCACTACGGTGGAGAGCGAACATCAGCTAGAGTGTTACAAGCAGGATTCTACTGGCCGACGAATTTCAAGGATGCTTACAGTTTTTTCCAGAGATGTGACAGATGTCAAAGAGTTGGGAATATTTCGAAAAGGAATGAAATGCCATTGAACACGATCCTCGAGGTAGAAATTTTTGATGTTTGGGGGATAGATTTCATGGGTCCTTTCATTTCGCGTGTGAAATCTATACATCTTGTTAGTAGTTGATTATGTGTCAAAGTGGATGGAAGTGGCAGCTCTTCCAACGAATGATGCCAAAGTGGTCCTAAGATTTTTACACAGGAGTATTTTTACGAGGTTTGGGACTCCACGGGCTATCATTAGTGATGAAGGCAGTCATTTTTGTAATAGGAAATTCACAGCACTGTTGGTTAAGTATGGGGTACATCATCGCATTACTACAACTTATCATCCTCAAACTAATAGTCAAGCAGAGGTTTCAAATCGTGAAGTAAAGAGAAATTTGGAAAAAGTTGTGAACCCCACAAGAAAGGATTGGTCATTAAAGCTTGATGACGCTGTTTGGGCATATAAGGCTGCTTATAAGACTCTGCTGGCATGTCACCTTTTTAGCTGGTTTATGAAAAGGCTTGTCACCTTCCCATGGAGCTTGAACATAAAGCATATTGGGCAATTAGAAAGCTCAATTTTGATTTGAAAGTCGCTGGGTGAAAACTCCTACTTCAACTCAATGAGTTGGATGAATTTAGATTGCAGGCGTATGAAAACTCCAAGCTGTATAAGGAAAAGGTGAAAAATGTCATGATCACAAGATTATAGAGAGAGTATTTGAGCCAGGACAAAGAGTTTTGTTGTTTAACTCACGACTTAAACTCTTCCCTGAGAAGCTCAAATCAAGGTGGTCCCGACCATTCACCATGAAGAAAATTTTTCCATATGGTGCAATGAGTAGTGTTCGATAAATTCCACGACAAGTCGCTTTAAAGTGAATGGACAAATGGCTAAAGAATTAATTTGGTAGCGAGGTTGGACAGGAAGAAAGTCACCTCCATTCTTTCTTCAACGTGATGTGTTCGGAGAGAGTCAAGCTAATTGACTATAATCGAACGCTTTAATGGGAGGCACCCATTAATTCTATCCTTACCTCTTGTTTAATTCTATTTTGATTGTATTTAGTTTTCATGTTCTTGTTAGTCTTTATAAAGATAACTAGTATGAACTTTGTGACAACCCGAGAATTTAGACAATTTAATAAAATTTTAAAAGATTGATTAGAGGTTAAATAATAAATCTAGACGGAAAATAAGTGTATGTATTTTAATGAGGTGGAGTGTAGATCTAACCCTACTTGTGGTTGGTGACCAACCCTAAGCTAACCATGTGGTCTAGTAATCCACTTTAATCATCAAATACCAGCCATCTTGCATCCTACAAATTCATTGAACCTAAGATCAAAGTTAAAAAGTAAGAAATTCACTTACTTTTACTTTTCAACCTAGCCTAGACCTTCTCTCTCTAAATTCAAAAATATAGAAGCCAATGATAAGTCGCCCTTTAGCTTGCTTTATCTTGCCAAGAATAAACATCAAGGTTAGAATCAAGATCAAGCTCAAAAAGGAGGTATAAAACCCTAAACTTGAAGATCCATGTGTTTGATGTTAGATGTTATGATTAAGTGTTTAAATATGTTGTTTGTAGTTTATATTAGTGATCTGGGTTGTAATATCACAAATCCATAACACTTAGATGCTCGAAATTGATGTTATTAGAAATTTGGAAAAGTTAGAAAATGTTGACTGACAAGTAAATGTCAGGGCTTCTAGATCGGTGTGTGTTAGGTGTTATGTGTATGTTATGTTTTAGATCTGTTCTTTGATGTTAGGGATCTGACAATTGAATCAACCTCAGATCATGTTTAGATTGCAAGATATGTTCGGTCAAAGTACGTTGACCGAACACAAAGTCTGGTTTCTGGGCAACCCAGCTTTCCCAGAAACTCTGACAACCATTTCTGTGCTTCAGATCTTACCATTGTTTGTGTTTTAGTCAGTGTTAGTGATTTAAACTTGCTTGGCGACATGCGTTCTACACATATCAGCTTTTATATTACTCAGATCATGAACATAATGCAAATAAATCACGGTCAAACTAAGTTGACCGATCTGCTTGAAGAATAATCTGAAAACCCAGATTGTTCATGAACACGCATTCTGATGGTGTACTTTGACCAACCATGATTTCTTATTTATGTTGTTGTTAGACTAGATTGATGATATATAATTGTAGTCCGACATCCCTTCTACATGTTGGAACTTCTAGATCACACAAAGCAAAACACATTACTCAATCCATAATGACCCAAAGTTGGTACCTCGATTGCTTGCTTGTTTTTAGGCAACCCGAAACTCAAGAACATGTCTAACAATGTTTTCTCGACAGGGCACTTTAGTGGTATAAATGATTAATTATAAAATTAATATTTTAATTAAATAATTAGTATTAAATGGTTTTAATTATTAAAAATACATAATAAATTATGAAAAATTATTTTAAAGCCCTAAATTAGTTTTTAATTATTTTGAGTATATTTCATAAATATTTAATATTTTTGGAATATAAATGGTATTTAATTTATTTAATATTAATATTAAATAAATTATTTAAAAATGATTTTAATACTTTAAAAATCATGAAAAATTATATTATGATATAAGAAAATATTTGAAGTTATTTTTAATGACTTTTAATATTTTGTGATGATTTTCATTAATAAATTATTATTAATGGTAGTTAATTTATTTAATAGATCTATTAAATAAATTATGGAAAAATAAATTAATGCTTTAAAAATTATATGAAAATGATTTAAGTGTTATAAAAATATTTTAAGTTATAAAATATAACTTTTGATATTTTGTCATGAAATATATTAATATTTTAATATTAATGGCCGATAATTAATAATGGTTTTAATTACTTTAAAATCATTTAATGGTGATAATAATAGTATTAAAAATACTTTGAGATATTATAAATATATTATAATATTATGTTAAGGATTTCATTGATATTTAATATTAAATTAATATTAATGATAAAGGAATTAAGTGGTATTTAATGCATATAAATATGATATTATTGATTGAAAAATCATGATAAATGATAATAATTATCTGAAAATTATTATAAGTCTATGAAAATTATTTTGACTGATTAATAAATTACCTAAGATAATTGTTAAGTGTTTAAGCGAGAGTTAATTGAACTTAAACTTCGATAATTGTCCAAATTAAGTAGTCGGGATGTAATAATAATCTTAGAACACAAACTCGGACTACAATAGTTTGACTCGATACTAGGTCTTATGTGTTGTATATAGGTGATAGGATTATGTGGTAATGTGTTTAGGTTTATATTATATGTGATGATATTATTCTAATATTTGGAGATCGGTATTATCTATATTAGGTCTTGGATAAAGCTAAGTTATATTTATTTAATGTGAATGTCAATGGTACATGAAAAGTTTTTCTTAACTCTACTAAGAGTTGTTTCATTCGAGATATGCTTATGGTTAATCATTGTTTTGATTGCCATATAGAATTGTACTATGTACATATTGTATGTATAAGTCGGTATGAAAAGTGATCACCTTCATTACCATTCGGTTCGGATATATTTGTTCATGTTTAATACTTGTTTTAGGTCAAAAGTTTGTTCGTGCTAATTCACAACTACATTGTTGAATTATAGCCGCTTATTATTATTCGAGACTCTTTCAATCATGATATATCCTTAAATAAAATTTAAACTTGCTGGGCAACTTTCATGCTCACCCTTGCTATATCATGATAAAACATTGCAGATTAAGGCGAATGCGTCGAATATAAGGAAAGGTTAAAGACAGTTCCAGTTTAAAGTTATTGTGTGTGATTAGATTTGTAATAGTAATGTATGATAATATCTTTGTATGTCTAGATAGGATAATGAATTGTGTATAAGTTATGGTTACTCGACCTTGGGGATAGTGTATAATGTTTAATGTATAAACAATTTATGTTTATATCTTCATGATAGTTAGAAATAGTGCACCGATCCGTGGTGATTTAGGACCCGGATTTGGGGGCGCTACATTTGGTATCAAAGTTGTTGGTTATAAACCTAGGGTAGAGTTACCTTAGACTAATAACCGCAGTGATAGGATAAGATCTAACTCACATAGAGTTAGTTTGTCGGTAAGAATCAAAGATGAATCTCGGCGAGTTATAAAGATACGGAGTTCCCTAACTCTGATAATAAAGGTGAACAATAGTAATGAATAGATATAGTCTAAAAGACTAAAAGTACTAGGATAGGAGATCGTAAAACAAAACAATCAAGATATAGAAATATATCATAATATATACGATGAGATTACCCCGTGATCTGATAAGGTGATAGCAGGGGAAAGAATTAGTCTAATGATTGAAAAGTTTACATCAAAGATTGCTGGGTATGTTGTACAATAAATTGGTACAGATTCAAGAAAGGATTATGAATACGGATTAAATGAAATTCGTATTGAGAAGGGAGTTAGTGTTAGGTGGGGATTTCAATTGAGGACTCATGTCGGTAGTTGAGTTGTATGATTCCTTGTATGGGCGGGGAATTGTACTTGGTGTAAAAAAACCACTTAGTTTCTTACACTGATAATCGTTAAAATGTTTGTGCCACGTTTTTTGCTATATTCGTGTTGAGAGGGTGATTCCTTTTTCATGTGTATAACATACAGATAGGTTATAGGTAGAGGATACAAGGTTAAGTACGAGTTCTTAAAACTCATACTTATATTACGTTAAATGACTCATAGTTATATGAAATGTTTATGAACCCCTCGGTGAATGGATGCCAAAAGTCGACTAGGATAAGTTCTTAAACTCATATGATTGTGGAAAGTTCTGAACTCATAAGTGTGGTAAGTTTGATGAAGGTAGAACTAAGTGTGAATGGAGTATTGAGGATAATAGGAATAAATAGGTTTGTTTAAGAAAATGATTATTAGTAGAGACATAAGTTTTCCAAAACTCCTAGCTATGCTAGACTTCAAAATTTTGACATCAAGCTAAATCGCACTATGTGCTTTTAAAAAAAAATGTAGACTAAGTAATCATTTTTGAAACGGTTTAAAAGTATAGTCTATGCTTTACTTATTTTTGGCTAAGCATTGAATGATTTGAAATATCAAAATATATTTTATTTATCACTCATATACCATATAACTTTGAGTGCGAGAGATGATAAAAAGTTGATAGAGTTATAAATACAGGAATACATAGTGTGAATTCGATCTAAAAATCATTGTTCCTTTATTGTATGATGTGTTATGACAAAAAGTCATACAATGACGACATCCTCAAACGAATTTGTTAATCTGATGCGACATCATGACGTCATTCTCAAAAATATTTTCAAAATTTTAATTTGCCAATGGGGTTTGGCTACACCTAAATAATTCGATTGAATTGAATTATTGACATGAGTCTATGCTAATCGATTCAGCTAGACTAATGTTATGAAAACTTGAAGTGTTCATTGAAAGAAATTTCCTGAACTAAATTGTTTTGGTGCGGAATCCAATAAAGACTGAGGTAAGAAATTTTGTGCGCCTAAGGCAGATGGGATAGAAGGAGCAGAAAAACTTGTTCCAACCAAAGCGATACTTAGCGATCTACAGGCATGTCAGGCTAATCACCCTTTGTGTTAAGTAAGTTATGATAGGGTTTTGGGATGAATTTCCACAAAACCTTTGCGAAAATAATAGACAAATAGTCTATATGACTCCTCAGCACAATTCAAAATTTTTTACTCTTATGAGTGGTGTATTTGGTAGAATGTAATGATTTGTGTGAATGGTGTAAGCAGTATGGTGTAAGTTGAATATTGGGGACGAAATTCTTAGAAGAATGGGTTAATGTGACAACCCGAGAATTTAGACAATTTAATAAAATCTTAAAAGATTGATTAGAAGTTAAATAATAAACCTAGACGGAAAATAAGTGTATGTATTTAACATTTTAGGAATAAATTTTGTGAATTTAAAAACTTTTGGTAAAGGTTTACGATGTTAAGAGTATCGTGTATATATATGGTATATGTGTATACAATATGTGGTTAAAAATTCAGGTTGACCGATAAAGTATATCGATCAAAACCCTAATAATATTTTAGAACCTCGACGTTCAGTTAGAAAACCTAACGATTGATAAGAAACCCTATTACCGGCTATGGAAACCCTAATTTCAGTTAGAAATCTAAACCCTAATTCGGATTATTAAACCCCTAATTGGGAAGCTTGAAGGTAAGTGTTAAGGTTTTATGTTATTAATTTTATATTAATTAGGGATAGCCCTAATTGATTATTAGAAAACCCTAATTGTTCAACTGGAAACCCTAATGTACAATTAGAAAAAACCTAATTATTAATTTATAGAGTTTAATGTTAATTAGGAAACCTTAACCCTAATTAGCAAGCTTGAAAGTGATTAGTAAACTTTACTATAATTAGGGAACCCTAATTATAATTTTCTATTTTAAAACCTAATTAGTAAATACTAAAATATTAATTTATGTAACCTTAGGGTTAAACCCTAAAGGTCAAACCCTAAGGGTTAAAACCTAATGGTTGTGAGAAGTTACCAAGTTGCCATTCACTTTATGAGTCAAATGACCAAACTACCCTTTTAATATTTTAATGAGGCGGAGCGTAGATCTAACCCTACTTGTGGTTGGTGACCAACCCTAAGCTAGCCATGTGGTCTAGTAATCCACTTTAATCATCAAATACAAGCAATCTTGCATCCTACAAATTCATTGAACCTAAGATCAAACTTAAAAAGTAAGGAAATTCACTTACTTTACTTTTCAGCCTAGCCAAGACCTTCTCTTTCTAAAAATTCGAAAATGTAGAGTGAGAGTGAGTGATAAGTTAAGTCAATCTCAGCCTTTAGCTTGCCAAGAACAAACATCAAGGTCAGAATCAAGATCAAGCTCAAAAAGGAGGTATAAAACCCTAAACTTTAAGATCTATGTGTTTAATGTTAGATGTTATGATTAAGTGTTTAAATATGTTGTTTGTAGTTTATATTAGTGATATGGATTGCAATATCACAGATCCATAACACTTAGATGCTCGAAATTGATGTTTTTAGAAATCTGGAAAAGTTAGAAAATGTTGACGGATAAGCAAATGTCAGGGCTTCTAGATCGGTGTGTGTTAGGTGTTATATGTATGTTATGTTTTAGATCTGTTCTTTGATGTTAGGGCTTTGATCTGAGACTTAAATCAACCTCAGATCATGTTTAGATTGCAAGATATGATCGGTCAAAGTATGTTGACCGAACACTAAGTCTGGTTTCTAGGCAACCCAGATTTCCGTAAACTCGACAACCATTTTACGTGGCTTCGATCTTGCCATTGTTTGTGTTTTAGTCAGTATTAGTGATTTAATCTTGTAGCCTGACATGCATTCTACACATATCAGCTTTTATATTACTCAGATCATGAATAGAATGCAAATAAATCATGGTCAAACTAAGTTGACCGATTAGCTTGAAGAACAATATGGAAAACCCAGATTGTTCATGAACACGTACCTGACAGGTACTTTGACCAGCCATGATTTCTTATATATGTTGTTGTTAGACTAGATTGATGATATAGAATTGTAGTCTGACATCCCTTCTACATGTTAGAACTTCTAGATCAGACAAAGCAAACACATGACTCAATCTATAATGACCCAAAGTAGGTACCTCGACCATGCTTGAGTTTCTCGGCGAACTTCGACTCAACAATCGACAACGATTTACGTAGCTTTAGATCTCATAGGATTATTATGTTTGGCCATGAAAATTGATTAAGATTGTAGTGTGTCATTAATACTACAACATTAGAGAAAAAAAGCCCAAAGTCATTAACAAAACATTTAATTATGGTCAAACTTAGCATTTAATCGATGTGATGTTGAGGTTTCTCGGTTTAACCCAAGAACACCTATAGCGACAGTTTAAATGCATGCTATAGAGCTACCTTTAGCGACAGATTAATTATAAAATTAATATTTTCATTAAATAATTAGTATTAAATGGTTTTAATTATTAAAAATACATAATAAATTATGAAAATTATTTTAAAGCCTAAAATTAGTTTTTAATTATTTTGAGTATATTTCATAAATATTTAATATTTTTGGAATATAAATGGTATTTAATTTATTTAATTTTAATATTAAATAAATTATTTAAAATTGATTTTAATACTTTAAAAATCATAAAAAATTATATTATGATATAAGAAAATATTTGAAGTTATTTTTAATGACTTTTAATATTTTGTGATGATTTTCATTAATAAATTATTATTAATGGTAGTTAATTTATTTAATAGATCTATTAAATAAATTATGGAAAAATAAATTAATGCTTTAAAAATTATATGAAAATAATTTAAGTGTTATAAAAATATTTTAAGTTATAAAATATAACTTTTGATATTTTGTCATGAAATATATTAATATTTTAATATTAATAGCCATTAATTAATAATGGTTTTAATTACTTTAAAATCATTTAATGGTAATAAAATAGTATTAAAAATACTTTGAGATATTATAAATATATTATAATATTATGTTAAGGATTTCATTGATATTTAATATTAAATTAATATTAATGATAAAAGAAATAAGTAGTATTTAATGCATATAAATATGATATTATTGATTGAAAAATCATGATAAATGATAATAATTATCTAAAAATTATTACAAGTCTATGAAAATTATTTTGACTGATTAATAAATTACCTAAGATAATTGTTAAGTGTTTAGGCAGAGTTTAATTGAACTTAAACTCGATAATTGTCCGACTTAGTAGCTTCGGGATGTAATAATAATACCACCGACACAACTCGGAATTTGCAATAGTTTGACTTGATACTAGGTCTTATGTGATGTATAGGTGATAGATAGATTATGTGGTAATGTGTTTAGGTTATTTTATCTTTGTGATGATATTATTCTAATATTTGGAGATCGGTATTATCTATATTAGGTCTTGGATAAAGCTAAGTTATATTTAAATAGCTTGTAATCAACCCAACAAACAAGTTTTTCTTAACTCTACTAAGAGTTGTTTCATTCGAGATATGCTTATGGTTAATCATTCTTTGATTGCCATCTAAGTAGAATTGTACTTATGTACATATTATATGTATAAGTCGTATATGAAAGGATGATCACCTTCATTACCATTCGATTCAGATATATTTGTTCATGATTAATACTTGTTGGTCAAAAGTTTGTTCGTCTTAATTCACAACTACATTGTTGAATTATAGCCTGCTTATTATTCGAGACTCTTTCAATCATGATATATCCTTAAATAAAATTTAAACTTGTTGGGCAACTTTCATGCTCACTCTTGCTATATCATGATAAAACATTGCAGATAAAATGAATCGTTGGATAAAAGGAAAGGTTAAAAGATAGTTCTAATTTAAAGTTATTATGTGTGTGATTAGATTTTTAATAATAATGTATGATAATATCTTTGTATGTCATATAGATATAATTAATTGTGTATAAGTTATGGTTATTCGACCTTGGGGATAGTGTATAATGTTTAATGTATAAACAATTTATGTTTATATCTTCTAAAATAGTTAGAAATAGTGCACCGGATCCGTGGTGATTTAGGACCCGGATGGGGTTCTCTGCTCATCGGATAGTACACCCACGATTCCGTTACTCGTGTTTTTCTTCTTCTTCATTCGAGCAATGGGTCCTAAGCGTGTTCGTTCATCACTTCATCATCATCATCCTTCTCCAGATAGTCAAGCGAGGATGTCGTGGATCACACAAAATTTCTCGGTCTGAGGCACAAATGGAGTACTACTGAGAATAGTAGCAAAGATATTTGTGAAGGAACGAGGCTTCAAGCCTGAGAAGTAGGATGACCAATTATGGGATATGATTCGAGAAAGAGGATGGGGATGATTGACTGCGACCCCTATGCCTACTCCTATAGGTATTGTTCGGGAAATTTATGCTAATGCCAAAGACATTATGAGTGGGTTATCTATGGTCTGAGGAGTTCAAGTAGATTACTGACCACAATCAATCAGAGCAATTTTTAGGATACTTGACACACCACCGACTGGGTATGATAATTAGGTCGAGGCTACACATTTTGACTTGTGTATTCTAGGAACGCAGGAGTGGACTTAGGGCGAACGAATCAACCTAGAACCTTCCCAGCCTCATCCCTGAATCGCTAGGCTAAAGCTTGGAATTTTTTTATATGTGCAAAGCCCGCACCTTCGTCGTATCAGCACGAAATCACAACTAAGAGGGCTATCATTTTATGGGGAATAGTCACAACAAACTACATCGATGTGGGCCACCTCATTCATCAGAATATGTTACGTTATATGAGGGGGAGCACTACGAGAAAGTATCCCACATGCGTCTGCTTAATGTTAGTCTATGCACATCAAGGAGTTAGTTGGGGTAATGAATAAATGCAATGTCCTAGCCAAGATATCACTTCTCGTGCGACTATTGCCAAATTCGAGGGATTGGGCGGAGGTGCGCCACACCTGGGGGAAAAGGCTTTATCCTTTAACCCGCATCCTCGATGCCTCCACCACACCCCACACAGAAATCGAAGAAGGAAGATCAACCCAAGCCATCGCATCCATGATGGTACCGCTCTCAGAGGTTGGAGCGGAAGGTTGATGGTATGTACGATAATTTTGCGGCGTTTGCTATAGGGGTTGACAAGGTCACTAAAGAGAGGCATTTCATGTAGTACTATGCTCGAGTGACCACAATTTGGGACAACTGTGCCATTTCTACTTTGCCGAATTCACCACTTTCGAATAGGTGGTGCAACCCCGATCATTAGGGGAGTTTCTTCTAACCCTATACCTTCATTCATTGGGACAATGAATATATTAAGTTTAGGGGTATTGGGTAGTAGGTAGTTGCATTTAGTTTTGCATGTTAGTTTAAATTTTGCATGTTTATGTGTTAGTTAATAATTGCGTAAAAATTTTCTATTTTATTTATTATTATATGTGTTCTTATATGTTTAGTCATGTCCTAATTTCTAGCTTTGTGGAGTTTGAGTCTAGCCAACGATGGCCCGAATTTTTGAAGGATTGTTGAATTTAATAGATAACATGAGCTTAGATATAATGTTTTACATGATAAAATAGGTATACATCACCCATCTTGAGTCACCAAATACATGGTACAAAATTCAAATACAACTTAATTATACAACGATCGTGTAAAATACGACAAAACATAATCTAAGAGTTTTAATAAGAATATTGTCATCTAGACAATATCCACACTCAATGGAGTCCTCATTACATTTATTGTCACACTATTTTATAGAATAGTGAGGACTACTAAAACAACCATCTGGATGAGTCAATCCATTCCCCAGAGCTAGTCCCGGCTATATTCTCATTTCACGAAGAAACGGTGAAAGAAAGGGTGAGCTCAACTAGCCCGATAAAATATTATGACTAAGATAATGCGAGAATAATTTATCGTTAGCCTTCAACGATGTTAAGCGATAAAATATAACAAACATCAAGTTTAAGCTGCGGTGAAACAAGCAATCCATTAGAAGAGTCAAGTAGAGAATAAAATCTACTATCTTCTATGATTTAAAGGTTTTTCATCACTTTTATCGTTTGAGACTCGACAATAAATAAACCACATCATCCACACTTTTCGACGAGGATATTCATTAGTATCACGACCACAAATTATCCATGCACTACGGGCCAGGATATTAGTGTATTCATCATCATGGTCATGATCATGCCAACAATTTGTCCCATCGATGCACTTTCTGACCAATGAGGACTTTTACCACATCATTTGTAACATTACGGTCATGATTATCTTAGAATAATCCACAGTCATAATCATACCAAGTCCATCTATGCACTCTGAATACAGATGACTTTCAACATATTATAAACATGAGGATGATGACAATGATATAAAATTCAATAAAACAAGTTCAAGGATAAATTTTTAAAGATTTATAATTTAATTTATCCGAGAAATCAATAACGTCAAATTATCGACATGAATCTTTGTTTTGTGGAGTAAAATTCAAGAATGCTCGAAGAATATTTCCATGAAAAGATCTTTGGATGAAGCGCAAATATCCAGGATATTCTACTAATTTCATGGAGTATAGAAGCCAAAACTTTAACCAATGAGTATAATAGAATATATGAAGCGCAAATGGATTTTTTTTTGCATATGTACGGTAATCCGCGTGAACGAGATCATTTCCACAATTTAATAAGGAATGAATACGAAGGATCATTCACCATGCATGCGTAATCCACATAGACAGAGTTATTCAACGAATAATAAAGAATGGAATAACGGAAGAATTCACCATGCATGTAATAATCCGCAGATACATATTATTCAATAATAAAGAATAATAAAGAATGGAACCGGTCATGTGCGTAACCGCGCAGACGAGGATATTCAACGAATAATAATAAAATAATTCATGCGCGTAATCACTATTACAGACGGGATATTCAACGAATAATAAAGAATGGAATAACAAAAGAATTCACCGGGCATGCGATAGAGCCGCCACAGACGAGGTTATTCAACGAATAATAAAGAATGGAATAACAAAGAATTTCACCATGTATGCGATACCCAGCATAGACAGTTATTCAACATAATAATAAAGAATGGAATAACAACCCTTACAGTATTGAAAATAACTCTCTTCATGAATACGAAAGAAATAATACCCTTACCTTAGAAGAAAAGCTGATCTTTTGGAATAGTGAGGTAGCAGACTTCTCTCTTCTTCTTTCTCTCTATAATTTCTCTCTATAATAATTGCTCTTGTGAGACTTAGTGAATTGGTGAGAATGAAGGAAGAATGAGCTTCTATTTATAGGAAAATATAGTTTAGATAATTGCACGTTTTGGGGCTCAAAATATTACGATATAATACCTTCCTCTTTTTCTTCATTTTTTAATTTAGTCCTGCAAGTATTATCAAACTTGCACCACCTCCCCTAATAGTAAATAATGTGAATTAATAGTTCATTCATGTGACTTAATAGTATAATCATGTGAAAAAAAACTAATTACGATTATAGTACCTTCATCTATACCTCCATTTTTTTATTTAGTCATGCAAGTATTATCAATCTTGCACCACCTCCCTAATAGTACATGAATGTGAATCAATAGTACACACATGTGAACAAATAGTTATAAGCATGTGAAATAATAGCAATTAATTGCTCATTTATCCAGATTAATTACCCGATTGGTCGATATAACCTCCAGGACATCAATTATTATCGAAATAAATGTCGATTTCCACTAACACTAATAATCCCAACACAATGGAACTATCAATTTCATCTTTAATCAACACGAACTTATTCATCATTAATATTATAACTCACAATATTTAACAACGAGTCGTTCCCGGAAGAGGGGGGGCTTTTCGATAAGGATTTCTCCTTATTGGCGGCGCGATTAGGTGACCAAACCTCTCCTTGACGAACTTCTAGACATTGTCAATATTGCAAATAATAATATGAATAACTTTGTCGTCTCAATTATTGATTTAATAATAATAAATATTATGCGAGATGATCTTTGACAATAATTGAAATAATAATATGAGAGATATGATCGTACAATTCTTTGTAGCAATAATTGAGTATAAGCGGTGACTTCTCACGTAAGCATCAATAATCAATCTTGTGTGTTTCTTATGCAACCACAGCGTATTCTTGTACTTTTACTACTAAGGTAGTTCAGCGGTTTAACGGTAAAACTTTTGTAGTTATTTTTTTATAAAAGATAATTTTTGTCATTTTTTAACTACGACAATACTTTTCGTTGTGGGGTCCACCAATGATTGTGTTGTCGTCGAATATTCCTGTTAAAATGCGAATATTCCCAGACCCAATCGAATATTATATAACCACTTGCTTACTTTTTGCAAAATTTGTAAATATTACCCTGAACTATAACATTATATCAAATCCACACCATAATATTCAAAAATATATTTAGAAAATTTAATCTTTATTCATAAAAGTTGGGGTCTTACAACCTCCCTTTCTTATGAAATTTCATCCTCGAAATTAGGGTGCGTACACGGTATGTCGAAGAGGTGAGGATACCTTGATTTCATTTGATTCTAACTCCCGGTCATTTCCTCGACATAATGGTTTCTCCACAAAACTTTGACTTGAGGTATAACTTTGGAAGCGTAGAATATGATCCTTCTTATCCAAGATTTTAACGGGTACCTCTTCATATACGTTAAATCTTCCTCTATCTCGTCTGGTTCTAATTCAATAATGTGGTTGGGTCTTTCACATATTTACGTAACATAGATATGTGAAAAAGCGTTATGAACACGAGACATACTTGGCGGTAAAGAGAGTCTATAGGCCCACAGTTCTACTCGATCGAGGATTAAAATGGGCGATGAATCGAGGATTGAGCTTTCCTCTCTTTCAAATCTCGTAACTCCTTTCCATGGAGCAACACGTAACAACACATGATCTCGATATTGAATTCCACGTCCTTTTCGATGAAGATCGGCATAACTCTTTTTTGTCGATCTTGTGAGGTTTTTATCGTTGTCGGGATCGTTTGAATCTTTTCCATAGTCATACGTACCAACTCGGTCCCAACAACGTTGCTTCACCCACCTCATCCCGACATCTTGGAGAATGACACTTTCTTCCATCTGGCGCCTCAAATGGAGCCATGCGATACTTGCTTGATAAGCTGTTGTTGTAGGAAAACTCCACCAATGGTAAGAACTTGTCCCAACTTCCTTTGAAGTCGAGGACACAGAGTCTTAATAAATCTTCAAGAGTTTGAATAGTCCTCTCCATTTGCCCGTCCGTTTGAGGATGATATCTTAGAACTAAATCGTAAATCCGTGTGCCCATAGCTTTTTGCAAACTAACCCAAAATCTTGAAGTGAATCTTGGGTCTCGATCGAAAAACTATGGATCTTGGCATACCATGCAATCTTACAATCTCGTTTATGTACATACTGAGCAAGGCGTTCAAGTGTATAAGTTTCTCGTATCGGTAAGAAATGAAGACTTGGTCGATCTATCAACAATGACCCAAATCGCATCTATGCCTTGAGAAACCTTGGGAAGACCGATAACTTGAAATCCATGGTAATGTGCTCCCACTTCCATTACGGAATTTCAAGTGGTTGCAATGGACCTTTTGGCACTTGATGCTCGCGCTTGACTTCGTTGACAAGTTAGACACCTTGAGATAAACCCGCTATCTCTCTCTTTCATATTGCTCCACCAAAATGTATGTCGAAGATCACGATACATTTGGTACTCCCGAGATGGATTACAAGCGGTGTGTTGTGCGCCTCCATCATGATTTTTTATACTTTAAATCGAAATCGTTAGGAACACAAAGTCTAGAGTTGACTCAAGTATTCCTTCTTCATCGATTCTTGCTTAGAAATAGCACCTTCTTGCACTTTCTTCCTCATCTGCGTCGACTCCAGAGTGCATAGCTTGAAGCGACTTTAACTTTATCGATTAAAAGTCGGTTACTACTCGTATATTAGCCATCATCACATGGGTCCACAGGTCTTTAACTCTATCTCCATCCTTTGTAAGTCATATAAAATGGGCCTTTGCGTTGACAATATCACTTTCGTACCGCGCGCATATGATCTTACTACTCGATGCATCGACTACTACGTTAAGCTTTTCGAGGATGGTATTGAATGGTATGATCGTAATCTTTCAATAGCTCAAGCATATATCGTCGTTCTTGCATGTTGAGTTCCTTTTGAGTGAAGAAATATTTGAGGCTTTTATGATCCGTATAGATCTCCACCTTCTCTCCATCAAGTAATGCCTCCAAATCTTAAGCGCAAAAATGGCGGTTTGCAACTCTAGATCATGAGTAGGATAATTCCTCTCATATTCTTTGAGTTATCGTGAGGCATATAGGCTATGACTTTCCCATGTTGCATGAGAACACATCCTAACCCTTTGCACGAAGCATCACTTTGTAGATGACAAATCCCTCAAGGCGGATGGTATTGTCGAAGCAGTCTTTGAAATAAGTCTCCTCTTGAGTTCTTGAAAACTCTTCTCACATTCCTCGCTCAAGCAAATTTTGTATCTTTTGGGTCGGTTTGAGTTAATGGAGTAGCGATTAGAAAAACCCTTCTACGAATCTCAGATAATAACCCGGCTAAGCGAAAAAGCTACGTGCTTGATCATTGACTTAGGTTGCTCCCGACTTTGAATTGCTTCAATCTTTGCGGGTCAACGGATATTCCATGATTTGATATCACGTGCCCAAGGAATGCTACTTCCTCGAGCGAACTCGCATTTCTTTAACTTGGCATATAACTTGTTTTCCACGAAGCTTTTGGATGTCGACCTCAAGTGTTGCTCATGATCTTCACGGCTTTTGGAGTAAATGAGGATGTCATCAATAAAAGCGACCACAAAGTGATCCAAATATTCCTTGAATACTCGGTTCATCATATCCATGAAAGGCGGCGGGAGCATTAGTCGATCAAAAGACATGACTAGGAATTCGTAATGCCGTCTTAGGGTTACGGCGATCTTTGGAATGTCATCGGTTTTAATCTTCAATTGATGATATCCGAAAACGAATCGATCTTTGAAAAGAATTTGGCTCCTTGCAAGCTGGTCAAACAGGTCATCAATGCGAGGCAAGCGGTACCTATTTTTTGATGGTGACATGATTCAACTCCAGATAATCAATACAAAATCGCATACTTCCATCTTTCTTCTTCACGAATAGAATATAGGAGCACCCCGAGGAGGCGTCTTAGGGCCGAATGAAACCAGATGTCTAACAATTCCTGTAGTTGGGTTTTAACTCACGAAGTTCAATAGGAGCCATTCGATATGGGGCTTTGGAAATGGGTTTTATCTGGGGTTCAAGTCGATACCAAACTCGATTTCACGCTCTCGGGGGTAGGCGGGAAGTTCTTGAGGGAATCGTCGGGGAAATTTATTAACAATAGAAATATCATTCAAATCGGCGTATTTTTTGTTTAAATCGTGACATGAGCTAAGAAAGCTTGACATCCATTTTTCAATAAGCGAATAGCTTTATGGCTTGAGATGATAGTGATTGATTTTAATGGTTTGGTCGCTTGAATTAGCATAATAGGTTGATTAGGAATATGAAAGCTAACAACCTTACGAAAATAATCAATTTTAGCATGATGAGTAGTTAACCAATCAATCCTAGAATCACGTCAAATGCAAGTATTTTTAAGGAAATAAGATCGACGCGGTAATGTGAGATTCTGGATTTGAATCAAACAAGACTTATAAATAGTGGATGTAATGAAGGTTTCTCCCAGCGGAGTTTCAACGAGATAAGTCAAAGTCTAATTTCTCGGTCAAATTTAAGCGTTGGCGCAAGTAGGAGAAATAAAAGAATGGGTAGAACGGTATCAAATAAGGTATAGACTTATTTAGAGTTTATGATTAGCTTACCGTGATGACCTCGTTCGGGTTCCTTGCTTTTTGGGGAGGTCACGACAAACGCTCTCCCTTGAACTACTTGGTTTTGACTTATGCAGGATGACATTTGGTGCCTCCATCCAAGCTGGACTTGACTTTGGTGCACGACAAAATCTAGCTAGGTGACCTTCTCTTCCACAATTATAACACGTTTTGGATTTGCTGCATGCACAGATTTGGGTGATGTGTCCCTCCCTCTCGCATTTGAAGCATATGATGGGTGGTCGTTCTCCTTCCTTAACAACGGGTGTTGGTCTTGGCGTCTTTCCATCATTGTTGAATCTCCTCTTCTTGAAATGTCCATTCTTATTGTCTTGGCCATGATTACCACCAAAGTGGTTACCATTTACGGCATGTTGATTCCCTCCGTTTGTTGTCACCACCCGATGGCTGCTACCACTGGTATTATTATCATTTTTGCGGTTGCTTTCTCTTGGTTGGGTTGACTCGTTATCGCGCTCCAATAACTGAGCCCTATTTACAACATCTGAATACAAACACAGTTTATGAGAAATTAGATATTGACGTATCTCGGGTTTCAAACCTCTTAGAAACATCCGCGTCATTCTCTCCTCATTATCAACCAAGTGAGGCCTTGAAAGCGGGACAACTCGGCAAACTTAACTTACGTCTTTGTGACACGGTCATATTGTTACTGCTCCAACTTGATGAACTCTACCTCTTTCATGTGATGAATACTTTTGGGAAAGTACTTGTCGTTGAATAGTTCTTGGAACTTCTCCCAAGACATCTTGATCTGGCGGGTTGAGTCGCTTTCTGAATTCCCACCGATGTCTGCCTCTCCTCATGACATAAAAAGGTGGCAAAGGAACCTTTTGCTCCTCGGAGCATCCCAAGACATCAAATATCTTGGTGATCTACTTTTATCCACGTCTCCGCCTTAAGTGGTTTTGGCTCTCCAATAAACTCGGTGGTCCCGACTCCTTGAAGCTGTTTAGCGGTGACCATCAGAGAGTTTCGATGTTTCCACCTACATTTTGGATGAGGCTCTCTCTCTTTGATGTTGCATGAATTGCATAAAGCTCTCTGAACATTCCATCGTTCATCATTTGGTCGGTGTTGTTGTTTGCATGAGGATTATTGCCTTCAGCTACGATGCACATTATCACGATTATTGATCTGTGGAGACTCAGCGGTCTCCTGTGCTCCATTGCTTATTCTCAACATTCTCGGATGTCATTTTCAAATCTTGCCACAAAACAAGGGTTAATTGACATGTCACATATTATCCTATACTCGTGAGAGCCAATTAAATACCAAATAAACTTAGGTAGGTCATACTAGCGAAGAATCCCCGTCTCTCCCCTCCTAGTTCTAGTCTCACATCTTAGCCGGGGATCATATCCTAAGCTTTGATACCAAGCTGTGGCGCCCCCAAAATAGGTATACATCACCCATCTTGAGTCACCAAATACATGGTACAAAATTCAAATACAACTTAATTATACAACGATTAATGTAAAATACGACAAAACATAATCTAAGAGTTTTAATAAGAATATTGTCATCTAGACAATATCCACACTCAATGGAGTCCTCATTACATTTATTGTCACACTATTTTATAGAATAGTGAGGACTACTAAAACAACCATCTGGATAGTCAATCCAGTTCCCAGAGCTAGTCCCGGCTATATTCTCATTTCTGAAGAAACGGTGAAAGAAAGGGTGAGCTCAACTAGCCCGATGAAATATTATGACTAAGATAATGCGAGAATAATTTATCGTTAGCCTTCAACGATGTTAAGCGATAAAATATAACAAACATCAAGTTTAAGCTGCGGATGGAACAAAGCAATCCATTAGAAGAGTCAGTAGAGAATAAAATCTACTATCTTACATGATTTAAAGGTTTTCATCACTTTTATCGTTTGAGACTCGACAATAAATAAACCACATCATCCACACTTTTCTGACGAGGATATTCATTAGTATCACGACCACAAATTATCCATGCACTACGGGCGAGGATATTAGTGTATTCATCATGGTCATGATCATGCCAACAAGCTGTCCATCAATGATACTCTGACCATGAGGACTTTTACCACATCATTTGTAACATTACGGTCATGATTATCTTAGAATAATCCACAGTCATAATCATACCAAGTCCATCTATACACTACAGAACCACAGATGACTTTCAACATATTATAAACATGAGGATGATGACAATGATATAAAATTCAATAAAACAAGTTCAAGGATAAATTTTTAAGATTTATAATTTAATTTATCCGAAATCAATAACGTCAAATTGTCGACATGATCTTTGTTTTGTGGAGTAAAATTCAAGAATGCTCGAAAGAATATTTCCATGAAAAGATCTTTGGATGAAGCGCAAATATCCGGGATATTCTACTAATTTCATGGAGTATAGAAGCCAAAACTTTAACCAGCGAGTATAATAGAATATATGAAGCTATGAATGGATTTTTTTCATGCGCCATGCGGTAATCCACGTGAGCGGATCATTTCCACAATTTAATAAGGAATGAATCTGAAGGATCATTCACCATGCATCTGATAATCCACATAGGCGAGTTATTCCAACGAAATAATAAAGAATGGAATAACGAAAGAATTCACCATGCATGCGATAATCCGCATACAGAGACGAGTTATTCAACGAATAATAAAGAATGGAACCGGTTCATCGTAACAATATTCAACGAATAATAAAGAATGGAACCGGGTCATGCGTAATCCATACAGAGACGGGGTTATTCAACGAATAATAAAGAATGGAATAACAACGAAATTCACCGGGCATCATTCACCATGCAGACGGAGTTATTCAACGAAATAATAAAGAATGGAATAACAAAAGAATTTCACCGGGCATGCGATACTTACCATACAGACGGTTATTCAACATAATAATAAAGAATGGAATAACAACCCTTACAGTATTGAAAGAAAATAACTCTCTTCATGAATCTGAAAGAAATAATACCCTTACCTTAGAAGAAAGCTGGATCTTTGGAATAGTGAGGTAGCAGACTTCTCTTCTTCTTTCTCTCTCTATAATTTCTCTCTATAATAATTGCTCTTGTGAGACTTAGTGAATTGGTGAGAATGAAGAGAAAATGAATGAGCTTATTTATAGGAAAATATAGTTTCGATAATTGCACGTTTTGGGGCTCAAAATATTACAGTATAATACCTTCCTCTTTTTCTTCATTTTTAATTTAGTCCTGCAAGTATTATCAAACTTGCACCACCTCCCCTAATAGTAAATAATGTGAATTAATAGTTCATTCATGTGACTTAATAGTATAATCATGTGAAAAAACTAATTACGATATAGTACCTTCATACATACCTCCATTTTAATTTAGTCATGCAAGTATTATCAATCTTGCACCACCTCCCCTAATAGTACATGAATGTGAATCAATAGTACACACATGTGAACAAATAGTTATAAGCATGTGAAATAATAGCAATTAATTGCTCATTTATCCGATTAATTATCCGATTGGTCAATATAACCTCCAGGACATCAATTATTATCGAAATAAATGTCGATTTCCACTAACACTAATAATCCCAACACAATGGAACTATCAATTTCATCTTTAATCAACACACGAACTTATTCATCATTAATATTATAACTCACAATATTTAACAACGAAGTCGTTCCCGAGAAAGAGGGGGCTTTTCGATAAGGATTTCTCCTTATTGGCGCTGCATGATTAGGTGACCAAACCTCTCCTTGTGAACTTCTAGACATTGTCGATATTGCAAATAATAATATGAATAACTTTGTCGTCTCAATTATTGATTTAATAATAATAAATATTATGCGAGATGATCTTGTGACAATAATTGAATCAATAATATGAGAGATATGATCGACAATTCTTTGTAGCAATAATTGAGTATAAGCTAGTGACTTCTCACGTAAGCATCAATAATCAATACAGTGTGCTTCTTATGCAACCACGCGTATTCTTCTTGTACTTTTACTACTAGGGTAGTTCAACGGTTTAACGGTAAAACTTTCGTAGTTATTTTTTATAAAAAAGATAATTACATCATTTTCTAACTACGACAATACTTTAGTTGTGGGGTCCACCAATGATTGTCTTAGTCGTCTGAATATTCCTGTTAAAAGCGAATATTCCCACCAATCGATATATTATATAACCACTTGCTTACTTTGCAAAATTTGTAAATATTACCCACAACTATAACATTATATCAAATCCACACCATAATATTCAAAAATATATTTAGAGAAAATTAATCTTTATTCATAAAAGTTGGGGTCTTTAAACTTAGCGTTTATCGCTACATCACATCATATCGCGAAATATAATTATTACATAAATAACTCTCATCATTTCATCTTAGACTTTCCTTTGTCCTTGCTTGAGCCCTCAAATACATTATGCCTTACAAAAATGTTTAAGCAAGAATGAGCACAAATTTCCCAAAGAAGTATATAAAGTAGTTTGAGAACATACATCGAAGTAAAAGCATTAGTATGAATTTTTCTCAACAATTGAAATAAATATCAAGAGATAAACCGGAATATCAAGATAAGAGTTCAGAATTATCAATAGCATACTAAGGGGTGTTAGATACCTGAACATTACTTTGTTTCATCAAAAACCATCGAGACGGTTTAACAATCAAATAGATTATAAACGGTTCTCACAAGTACTCGGTGATCAAATTTATGCAAGTACCTACATTGTGCACAAGTATAAAGTTTAAACGCGTGGCGTAAATGGGACTATATGCCCGACATCCGCTTTAGAATTATTCAAGGTTGTTCATCTTAGTATTCATGTGGGACCTCACCAAAGCAATTTGGTTGGTAAACATTAAATATCTTCAAAGGATTTGAATTGTTCAAACAATATACTATGTTTGCATCAATAACATCTAAATTTGAACGAAAACTAGAAAGCATGCTTGAATATAGTTCATTAAGGGATTACGAACTTTAAAGTATAACACTTTGCAATAGGAACTCCGAATAATCATCAATAATGTTTCGCATCACAATTGAAGTTATAGAACTTTATAATAGAGGAGCTTGCACGAATGATTAATTAATCACAAGCCCAAACTTACCTCCGCAAATCAATCAGCTTTGAATAGGAGTTGAATAAATTCATAATGAAAAATAGGGTAAGAAACTTGCATATTACGTCTTCTACAATTCTTCGCTATTTACTAGCCCTTCACGTAACCTATTCACATGTGTCACATTAAGTAATTTAATTCTCGAACACCACTTTGAAGTGTAATGGTTCCCTTTTATTTTAATAAGAAGATTAAACTCACATGTATTCAAATACAACTCAATTACCTAACATGTTGCTATAAATAGGCCACGTGGTTAAATAAAAGAAAATAAGAAACATTAATTTGTGACATTTTTAGGACCAAAAATCTGCATAAAATATGCTTAAGGGTCTCAAGTCAGAAAATCTCATTTTCCATAATTATGACATCACATATATAATTAAATTCATTTATCCATATAACATCATTTATATAAAAAATACCATTCAGTTCCAAAAATATTTCTTTTTCGGGATTTTGTAGAATATAGTCCCACATTGAACATATAATTTTCCGGGAATTTTTAAAATTCATCTACTATTTTTAAATAGTCCATAATAGCCAAATATTCTCAGATTTTTTATAAATCGAGATTAGCTCCAAAAATTCAGAAATTTTCGGGGTTAACTCACTGTATACACATGTACTTCGGTAAAAATTTACGTAATTTTGGACTTACCTACAAAGAGTTATTCGGTATCTTCTCACAAAGTGTCCCTAACCGTAAAATTCATAACTCTCAAACCGTATGGCCAAAAATTCTCAAATTTTTACAGGACCTTCATATCTTATATTAATACTACAATTGTTTCCAGAATTTTGAAAGTACAACACAGTGGATGAAAATGCCCCCAAAATAGACTAATCCCAACAGTTCCAAGAAAGACATCAAATTTTAGTTTCTTGCAGCCACTTTTACGATTTTATTCCTGCTAATCTAAAGATGAAATGACCATGATACTTGGGTACAACAAACTTCATACAGCAAGATATTTTACAAAAATATAGCATTCATAAAACTAGCATGTTAAGACCATAAACCAACTGCATTGAAAACCGTGCCAGCACTAGTTTTATACTTAGAAAAAATCTGGAAATTCTAGATTTTCTGCATATTTTAGTATGAACATGATCGCTTACGATTTTCATAACTTGATCATTATAACTCTGATTCTGATGAAATTTGGGCGGATGAGACTTCATACTACATACTATTTTATAAAATTATTACATACGCTTAATCGAGTCATCTAAACTACAAATCCAAGGCTCAAAAACCCAAAAATCACATATTACACTTTTTAACCAACTTTAACAAAAATCATGATTTTGATTCTAGCATGCATGGATTAGATTCCTCTGAGTCCGGATCTCATCTACTAACATATATGAATATATTACAACAAACAAACTCACTAAATTACCATGATTTGAATAAATTAGCAACTAAGAGGCATTTTCTAGTTATTTCCCTTGAAAATATATAAAGGTTCATGAGTTGCTTACTTGATGGATTTATTCTTGTTTAGCTTCTGAAAATCCTCCTCACTTGATTGTTTAGACTCCCCAAAACCCTAGAATTCGCCACCCTCTATAGCTATTTCCTCTCTCACTCTCAACTTTACTTACGGTAGGATTTTTTTACAAAAAGGAAGAAAACTTGGATAGAGAGTATATGTAGAACATGATAACCAATTGATTTTCCAACCATTTCATCTCCAATATAATTATATGTAATAAGTATATTGTATAAATTCAATTTAATATGGGGTGGGGGTTAGAGAAAAGAAAGGTCTTAGATTGTAAAGAGTTGTAACTCCCTCCCCCATCATTACCTTATAATACTAATGCTCCCTCCCTTGTCCTAATTTAGTTGTCACGTGGGCCCCACGGATGCTGCACTTTTCTATTAAAATAATACTAAAAGTAATTTAATCGTTTAATACATTATTTTGACCATTTTACCCTCCGTAGTCAAACGTGTTCGATACTTATATTGGTTTCTACTAAAGTCGATGTTCCGGACGTCGTGGAACTATCCATTTCGTCAAACTCATCTCTGAAATTCGTAGTTGACTTTTCCCTAGAAAAAGTCAATTGGTTGACTTTGACCAAAAAGTCAACTGTGACACTTTTTCGTGATTACAGTCTATCCTAACTAATTTCGACGTTCCGGACTCGAATACGCAGTCCGTGTCTCTAAATTCTGGTTCGAACTCCAGCTCATAATTTAATACCATCCCACGTAATAAATAGAATAATTCCCTACTCAATCAATTTAAATAGTTAAATAAAACAAAACCAACCATTTAAATACATCTCATCATATATCTTGAAATAACACATATATGTACAACACATATACATCTAATAAATGAAATCTCCTAAAAGTTTCATATAAATTCGTTTATTAATAATTCTTAAATTACATTAAAAAAATCTCGGATATTACATCTGTTGCTGCTGCTTGTTTTTATGTTGTTTGTCTTTCATTTTGCCTTTCTGTATAACACTCATCACTGCTCAGTTCCTTGTCTACACACGTTCCACTTGCAATGCCTTTGCTAGTCTAATATCACCTTGCCAATGCTGAACTATGCCATTTCCTGCATTTCCATACCATAGGAGTTCTAAGTGCGAGTCTTGCAAAATAAACATAAAATGCAACTAAAAATATACTAAAATCTACTTGAGATGAGCATAGTTCTCGTGAATTGATATCCAATAAGTAGGTATAAAACCTACTAATCAAAGTGTATGGATGTTATAGTACTCATACGGTAGTACAACATCATACCAATTGATTGCTTTAACCTATATATAACAAGAAGTTATAGAGGCTCGAAGTCACTGTCAGAGCTGTTCTTGAGTTTCTGGGTAACCCAGAATAGTGGTCATGGTCGGTCAACGGTTTTGTAGCTTCTAAATCTTTCAGTACGTGTGATAGATTTATGTTTTGTTTGTTGTAATATGTAGTCTATATATCAAGGTACCTATATGTAACACTTATTTAGACCAAGTATGATTCTAAGGTCTCGATCTATGTTGGTCAAAGTAAAACCAAAGGTTGTTCTTCATGTTCATTAGTTTTTTGGGAAACCTAGAAAACTTAGTCATGCTCGGTTAACGACTTTTGACCATTAATTCTGGTAATCCTATGAATTGTTTAAACGATTGAGTGTCATAGATATGTATTGTGTATGTCAAGGAATTAATTCATTACAATTAGTCATTATAACATCAAATAAAAAGCGATTAAAAGGTTGGTCAAAGTAGCCAGTTCAACCTGTTCTTGAGTTTTCTGGGTAACCCAGAAAACAGAACCTCGTGATCGGTCAACCACTTTTGACCACCTATATCTTATAATATATGGTTCCAATGAACCTATTTGCTTTACTAGATTAAACACCTCATGTCTTACTACAACTAACATACAATTAATAGACCTAACTATTAACATACACGAACCTACAGGCTCTGACATTCGACTGTCATACCTATTTTTCCAAAATTCCCAGATTGCTTAAAACACTAATTTTATGCATCTAGATGTTATGAAAACATGTTCTATCAACTTAGCATACTTTCTAACATGTTATTACATAAATCTAAACATCTAAACAACAAATTAAACATAACATCAAAGATCTAGCTTATAATTAGGGTTTATACATTTATTGCTTGATTTTGATTTCTGGCTACTGAATCTGTTGTTGCTATCACCAAGGCTTGTTTAGGCAGGTTATATGAGTGTATGGGCTTGTAAAAGTTTTGGATTTCCACTGAGCTAGGGCTGCCTTTTATAGAATTTTCAAAATTAGATTTTTGGTCATTTTATCACCTACTTGCATCCCAAAAGATTCGATCTGTGACTCTGATGTTGCTTGGGAGTTTGGAAGCAGGTCATGTGAAGTTTTGAAACTTGTATTGATGACTCCTAACCTACTTGTGAGCTAGTTGATCAAATTAGTAGCTTAATTATGCCATAATCCTATCTTATCTTGATTAGGGTTTTGGTTTTTATGATTAAGGTTGCTTAATGTTGTTTATTAGTACCTAATTAAAGTTTATCAATTATGATTAGGTGTGAGGATAACCTAATTAGGGTTTAGTCTATCTAATTAGGGTTAGGGTTTACAAATTAAGGTTAAGGTTTATAATCTAGGGTTAGGGTTTGTAATATAGGGTTATTAACTTAGATTTTTCACAAATCCTAACAAGAACGACAGAGCATTTTTTCTGTGTAAGCACGACAAAGCAGCTTGTCAAAACATATATACCGAAAAGTGCGTTTGCGGAAGAAAAATTTTAAGCACGATGTGTCAAGCACATCAACTTTCGGACGAAAATTTATTTGACCTAATTTATTAAACAAAGTATATAATAACATAAAACACTTTCAGAACTGAGAGATTTTATTAATATAACTGAATTTACATAACCGAGTCGTTTTAGGATTTTGGGGTTTCACAATATCTCTAATAAAATGATCATCATGCATGTGAAGGTGATCCAAAGGCAAGTCTATAAGACGCTCATATTGTAAGAGATTATGCTCTAGAGGCCAATTATTTGATATAATTATTTAATATTTTGATATTATATTTGATTGAAAAATGAATGATTTTATTATGGTTTTATTTACTGCATTATATAAATGTTAACATAATAAAAGTCCTTAGAATAGTGATACAAATTATATGGCTTTAAGTAAGTGACTTGAACATGAGATTATATAATTATAATTAGTATCATTGCTCTTAAATGTCCCTAGTCGAGTATCATTGTTAATGGGACAACAATGATACATTGAGACTAGTATGTGGATTGATTGATGACCAAATCTCATTGGTCATAAATATATGAGATATTGAGTCAATGCATAGGTACATGTTAGAGAACGATGTACCGGACAGACCCACCATGAGAATTATATGTAGAGCATTATGTGAAGTGTCATTAGCAATTCTAGTGACAATGATGTAATGATCCTCTGACCTGAAATCACTATATTACTACACGGGAATTTATGTACTTTGATATCATCAAATGTCATCTTTACTAGGGTGGATTATAAAAGTGATTATTGAGTACATCATGAATCGTGTGAGGAATATGAGTGATCTAAATGGAATTTAACCCTCCTATATAATAGGGGTGATATCCATAGGCCTCTTGATTGAGTAGGACTATGAAATGCATGGCCATGCTCAAAAAGTGATTTGTTTCATATAGTCTACTCATTGATCAAGAAAAATCAGATTAAATTATGAAGAGTATGACACATTCCATGACTCGAGTTTAATCTAGGATGTCAAGGTTAAAAGGATTAAATTACATTGAAACATTGGTCACGAAAAGGTTGCATTGAATCATCGATCTTATTATTACTTGGGTAACAGTGACGCATTACTAGATGCCGCTCACTTTTTATAATTTTAAAATATGATTTAAAATTATTGCCAACATAATAATAACCTATAGGGTCACACACATAGAATGTAATTTAAAAGAGTATTAATTTAAATTGTAAGGATTTAAATATATCAATATGATTGATAGTATTTAAATCACGAATTTAAATTAAAGGATAATTTGTATATATATATATATAAATTCGGATTTTAATTAGACGAGGTTTTGATTAATTCCTTCTAACTGCTATATATAAGATATATCAGCCATTTAGGAAAGAGATCATTAACCAAAACCCTAGCCGCTCTTAGAGAGAGACTAGAGAAAAACAGTTTCAAAAATCCTCATCCTTGGTGGCTAGTACCGCGGTTCCTTTTTATGCAGATCGTACGAAGATTCGCGGGGCGTTCGTGTGGATACAGTAGAGACGCAGTTCGTTTAGATTGTGTTGGAGATTCGACCGTATCGATTCTAGCTTAAATAATTGGTATATATAAATTTCTAACCACTGAATTAATATGGTTTTCGTATGGATCTTGTTTTAGGGTTTCGAAATTGCACTTTAAATTGTTTATTTCTGCTGCGTTTTATTTGCCGAAACGCAACATTGGTATCAAAGCTACTTGCGAAACAATTAATTCAGATTACGTGTTTTATTGTTTTTGATATATATGATATATGTTGATACAATTTTACCGATCTGAAATTGATTATATTATTTTTGATATATATGATATATGATGATACAATTTTACCTATATGAAATTGAGTATATGATATTCTGTATGTAGGCATATTCTGGTATTATGAATATCATTAATAGATATGCATGTATATGATGTTCTGTTAATCGTATCTTAGAAGGTGGAATAACAATACAACTTCTGTTCTAATTGTATTAGAAGCATGAAGATTCGGTTTAATATGATTAATTGAAACTGGACATATATGATATGTTTTGGGTGTACTATTATTGTGAGTATTTTGGGGATTTGATATGATTCTGGAATTGTTTGATTCGTATGAAAAATTCTACAATCTGATTAGAAGTTCAAATTTTTTTTCCAGGTATTTGCCCCCACCCATTCATTGACCGATCACCGGACCACCGCTAGAGAGACCCCCCTTGGACCCCACCGTCGTAGTGCACGATGGTCGTGACCCCAATATTTTGTATATTATTTTAATTTAATTATATATACATTGTTATGTGCTTATTGTGATATGCATGGTGCACATTTATGGCCTTTTGACACATAGGTTAGTGGTTTTTGGTTTTTGAATACGGCTTGCATGTCGTGCCTTTCTATAAATTCTAATGTAATATTATCTTCTCATCTAAATCCCCTCGAATGTAACTCGAGGTTTCTTTATGTCATGTAATAATCTATAATCGATGACAAGATATAGAACACGATGGAAAGATGATGATGGAGAGGAGGCACTTGCATGAGGAAGATACAAGGAAGCTACTATTTTGAGATCTTTTACCACCTTAGATTGACCTTCAATCTTTCATTAAGCTTGAAACAGTTGACGATGTAGATTGGGCCATAAGCATGTGATTACATTTAATTTTGCACTTTATTTATGCTTGTATGCGATATGTTATGATAAATAATGTGCATGTTTAATAAGATTAAAATTGGTGAGGTCTAAATTAATTTATAAAATCCCTCAATAAATTATCAAGTCTAAATCAGATGCCTTCAAATGAATAACACTCATCAAGACCTTGATCAATGGATGTAGGTTTGCCCAAGCAAAGTACCCTATTTATCTAGGTAGGATGCGATATGATAATTGTAATATCCAAACTGTTAAAATCATTGGGCCCGACATAACTAAGTTATCTCAATAGGATTGTGGACTTAGAGGCATGGAGTTTGGTAGGTACCATTAGATGGACTAGAAACAAATGTTGTTTACCAAACTATCCAGGAGTTATATATGGTATAATTGACAAGGGGTTGTCTACCTAAATAATTATGTTTTGAGAGAATAGCCAAACCTAACTTAAGGCATAATGAAATATGGATCTTGGCTCACTAGAAAGATTTAATAGAAAATGCTTTCCGAATTAATGGTGAGGGCTATTAATTTGAATAAAATAGTGGGAGGTATATTTTGAATGTACTATTATCAATTATATAATATCAAAAACTCTGCAATTTGACTTATTATTTTTGCACTTATAAATTGTAGATATCAATGGCAAACAACAACAACATAAGTAGTCTTTCACTACGATCAGTCCTTGAGAAGGATAAGCTGAGTGAAATTAATTTTCTTGACTGACATATGAACTTGATGATTGTCCTCAAACAAGAGAGCAAGCTATATGTTATTGAAAAGCCCATTCCTGCAGTACCAGCTGACACTGCACCACATGCAGAGGATAATGCTTACAAGAAGCATCAAGATGATGCTCTGGACGAGAGTTGTCTCATGTTAGCAACTATGAAGGCTGAGCTTCAGAAGCAACATGAGTTGATGGATGCTTATGAGATGATCGAGCATCTCAAGAAATTGTTCGAAGGGCATGCTCTACAGGAAAGGTATGTTATAAACAAAGCTTTGTATCACTGCAAAATGGGTGAACGTGATCCAGTTGGTCCACATGTGCTAAAAATGATTGGGTATATTAAGTAACTTGATAGGTTGGGTTTTCCGATTATTCCAGAAGCCCAAACTGATCTTGTTTTGTAATCATTGAATATCAGCTACTCTCAATTTGTCATGAATTACCTCATGAATAAAATTGTGAAACCCATTACTGAGTTGTTGAGCATGTTAAGAACTGCCGAAAATAACATGAAAAGGGCAGGACCCGCTCCCATAATGATGGTGCAAAAGGGGAATACTAAGGGAAATTGGAAAGGCAAGAAAGAAGATATGATCTAAATCTTTTGCCAAACCAAACAGGCTTTAAAACCTAAAGGTGGGGTGGCTAATGAAGGCGATTGTCACTTCTGTGGAAAACCTGGACACTGGAAGAGGAACTGTTAGGCTTATTTGGCCAAGACTTAAGCCAAGACTTTAATAACCTTCTAAAGGAGTGTGGTATTATATGACAACTCACTCCACCTGGAACAGCACAATGGAATGGTCTATCTGAGAGTAGGAATCGCACCTTGTTGGACATGGTACGATCAATGATGAGTCATACAGATCTTCCAATAAGCTTCTAGGGTCATGCCCTAGAGACAACTTCATTCACACTTAACCGTGTTCCTACAAAGACGGTTTAGAAGACACCATATGAGATGTGGACTGGGAAACGTCCTAGTATATCATTTATGAAGATTTGGGGTTGCGAGGCGTTTGTAAAATGTATGGATTCTAATGTAATATTTTCTTCTCATCTAAATCCCCTCGAATATAACTCGAGGTTTCTTTACGTCATGTAATAATCTATAATTATGAAGATGACAAGATGAAGATCACGATGGAAAGATGATGATGGAGAGGAGACACATGGATGAGGAAGATTCAAGGAAGCTACTATTTTGAGTTCTTTTACCACCTTAGATTGACCTTCAATCTTTCATTAGCTTAAAAGGATTGACAATGGATTGGGCCATAACTATGACACATTTATTTTATTTTGCACTTTATTTATGCTTGTATATGATATGATAAATAATGTGCATGCTTAATAAGATTAAAAATTGGTGAGATCTAAATTTATTAATAAAATCCCTCATTAAATTATTAAGTCTAGATCAGATACCTTCCAATAAATAACACTCATCAAGACCTTGATCAATAGATGTAGGTTTGACAAAGCAAAGTACCCTATTTATCTAGGTAAGATGCGATAGGATAATTGTGATATCCAAACAGTTAAAATTATTGGGTCCGACTTAACTAAGTTATCTCAATAGGATTGTGGACTTAGAGGCATAGAGTTTGGTAGTTACCATTAGATGGACTAGAAACAAATGTTGTTTACCAAACTATCCAAGAGTTATATATGATATAATTGACAAAAGGGTTGTCTACCTAAATAATTGTGTTTTGAGAGATTAGCCAAAGCTAACTTAAGTCATAATGAAATATGGATCTTGGCTCACTAGAAAGATTTAATAGAAAATGCTTTTCGATTTAATGGTGAGGGCTATTAATTTGAATAAAATAGTGGGAGGTATTTTTTGAATATACTGTTATCAATTACATAATATCAACTCTGCAATTTGACTTATTATTTTGGCACTTATAAATTGTAGATATCAATGGCAAACAACAACAACACAAGTAGTCTTTCACTATGATCAGTCCTTGAGAAGGACAAGTTGAGTGGAATTAATTTCCTTGACTGATATAGGAACTTGAGGATTATCCTCAAACAAGAACGCAAGCTATATGTCATTGAAAAGCCCATTTATACAGTCCCAGCTGATACTACATGACATGCAGAGCATGATGCTTATAAGAAGCATCAAGATGATGCTCTGGACGTGAGTTATCTCATGCTAGCAACCATGAACGCTGAGCTTCAGAAGCAACATGAGTTGATGGATGCTTATGAGATGATCAAGCATCTCAAGAAATTATTCGAAGGGCATGCTCGACAGGAAAGGTATGATACAAGCAAGGCATTGTATCACTACAAGATGGGTGAACATGATCCAGTTGGTCCACATGTGCTAAAAATGATTGGGTATACTGAGTACCTTGATAGGTTGTGTTTTCCAATTACTCTGGAAGCCCAAACTGATCTTTTTTTATAATCCTTGAACTGCAGCTACTCTTAATTTGTTATGAATTATCTTATGAAAGAAATTGAGAAACCCCTTACTGAGTTGTTGAGCATGTTAAGAACTGCCGAGAACAACATGAAAAAAGCAGGACCCGCTCCCATAATGATGGTGCAAAAGGGGAATGCTAAGGGAAATTGGAAAGGCAAGAAGAAGATAGGATCTAAATCTGGTGCCAAACCCAATTCCAAAACCAAACAGACTTTAAACCCTAAAGGCGGGGTGGCTAAAAAAGGTGATTATCACTTCTGTGGAAAACCTGGACACTAGAAGCGGAATTGTCATGCTTATTTGGAAGAAGTGAAGAAAAAGAAAGGAAGTGTGACTTCTGATTCAGGTATATATGGCATAGAAGTCAACTTGTCTACTTCTACATCATGGGTATTGGATATTGGATGTGGTTCTTACATTTTTGTTAGTGTGCAGTAACTTCGAAAGAGTATGACTTTGGCAAAAGAGAGGTTGACCTACGAGTTGGAAATGGAGCAAGAGTTGCTGCACTGGCCGTAGGAACTTATCATTTATCTTTTCCCACTAGGCTAGTTTTAGAATTAGAAGATTGTTATTTTGTGCCTGCTATAAGCAAAAACATTATTTCTGTTTCTTATTTGGACAAGAAAGGTTTTTCATTTATAATAAAGATCAATCGGTGTTCGTTTTACTTAAATGATATATGTTATGGTGTTGCACAATTGTTTAATGGTCTTTATATTCTTGATTTAGAAATGTCTATCTGTAACATACTTCAGTAGATATAGATATGTGTATCTTATGAGACACAAATCCGAATCTTTTTAAAAGTTCAAAGAATGAAGTTCAAAACCAATTTGGCAAAAGCATAAAAGCCCTTCGATCCGATCGAGGAGGTGAATACTTAAGCCAAGACTTTTATGACCTTCTAAATGAGTGTGGTATTATATCATAGCTCACTCCACCTGGAACATCACAATGGAATGGTGTATTTGAGAGGAGAAATCGCACCTTATTGGACATGGTACGATCAATGATGAGTCATGTAGATCTTCCAATAAGCTTCTAGGGTCATGCCCTAAAGCCATTTGCATTCATAGCTTAGTGTTCCTACAAAGACGGTTCAGAAGACACCATATGAGATATGGACTGTGAAACGTCCTAGTATGTCGTTCATGAAGATTTGGGGTTGCGAGACGTTTGTAAAACGCCTGGATTCTGACAAGCTCGGACCCAAATCTGACAAATGTAATTTTATGGGATACCCAAAAGAAACAAAAAGGGTATTATTTCTACAAACCTTATGAGAATAAAGTGTTTGTTGCTCGAAGTGGTATTTTTCTAGAAAGAGAATTTGTCTCTAAAGGAAACAGTGGGAGGAAAGTAGAACTCGAAGAAATTCGAGAACCAGAAAATATCATTGAACCTGAGTTGGAACGTGAGCAGGAACCACAAGATATTGTGGAAAGTGAACCTGCTAAAATTACACAAGGCATTTGTAAATCTGGTAGGACACGCCAAGAGCCCGAGAGATATTATGGATATCTTGTGACTCAAAACGGCGATGTGATGCTCATAGATCAGGATGAGCCTGCTTCCTACCAAGAAGCTATGAATGAACTAGATTCTGAGAAATAGCTTGAAGCCATGAAATTTGAGATGGACTCCATGTATACTAACCAAGTATGGACTCTGGTTGATCCACCCGAAGTGGTAAAACCAATCAGGTGCAAGTGGATTTTCAAGAAGAAAACCGATATGGATGGTAACGTACAAACGTATAAAGGCCGACTGGTAGCAAAAGGTTTCAAACAAGTTTAAGGTGTTGACTATGATGAAACCTTCTCTCCAGTGCCAATGGTTAAATCCATCAGGATATTACTTGCTATTGAAGCCTTTTATGATTACAAAATCTGGCAGATGGATGTCAAAACTGCTTTCCTTAACGGAAATCTCCCTGAGGATGTGTACATGACACAACCTGAGGGTTTTGTCACTCCAAAGGATGCTGGAAAGGTATGTAAACTGTAGCGGTCCATTTATGGATTAAAGCAAGCCACTCGGAGTTGGAATCTTCGATTTGATGATGCAGTCAAAGATTTTGGCTTTATAAAAAATGAAGATGAATCTTGTGTATATAGGAAGGTTAGTGGGAGTCACATTGTATTCCTAGTATTATATGTTAATGACATATTAATTATTGTGAATGACATTCCTTCCTTACAGGCTATAAAAACATGGTTAAGAAAATGTTTCTCCATGAAAGATTTGGGCGATGTTGCCAACATTTTAGGTATCAAGATCTATAGAGATAGATCGAGAAAAATGCTCGACCTAAGTCAAAGTACATATATTGATAAAATCTTTGAAAGCAGTTCGGATGCAAGAGGCGAAAAAGGACATTCTGTGACTCATGGTGTAAAGATCTCTAAGGCCCAATGTCCTAAATCACAAGATGATGAGGAGCGTATGAGAAAGATCCCTTATGCTTCGGAAATTGGATCTATCATGTATGCAATGATATGTACTCGTCCGGATGTCTCATATGCTTCGAGCATGACAAGCAGATACTAGTCGAATCTAGGTGAAGGTCACTGGACAGCAGTCAAGAATATTCTCAAGTACCTGAAAAAAGACTAAGTATTCATTCTTGGTATATGGAGGTGAAGATGAACTGGAAGTAAAGGGTTACACAGATGCTAGTTTCCAAACTAACAATGATGACTATAAGTCTCAGTCAGGTTTTGTGTTTTGCCTTAATGGTAGTGTTGTTAGCTGGAAGAGTTCAAAGCAAGAGACAGTAGCCGATTCTACAACAGAGGCTGAGTATATTGCTACTTCTAGTGCG
The DNA here is from genome assembly GCA_020205605.1 of Panax ginseng. NCBI lineage: Eukaryota > Viridiplantae > Streptophyta > Magnoliopsida > Apiales > Araliaceae > Panax > Panax ginseng. The sequence goes on along the minus strand of CM035136.1, from coordinate 49,321,213 downwards.
GCCAAGGAGGCTGTATGGATTAAAAAGTTCATCACTGAACTTGGTGTTGTTCCAACCATTGTTGATCCAGTTAAGCTATAATGTGATAAATGGAGCCATTGCACAGGCTAAGGAACCCAGATCTCACCAATGATCCAAGCATATACTTAGGCGGTACCATCTCATCTCATCAGTGAAATCATTGATAGAGGAGATGTACATATAGGAAGAAGTGCCAACGGATGATAATATTGCGGATCCACTAACCAAGGCTTTGTCGCGTGTAAGAAGCGAAGGTCACACTATTTCCATGGGTATTAGATACATGAGTGATTGGCTCTAGTGCAAGTGAGAGACTGTTAGAGTTTATGCCCTAGAGGCCAATTATTTGATATAATTGTTTAATATTTTGATATTATATTTGATTGAATAAATGAATGATTTTATTATGGTTTTATTTACTGCGTTATATAAATGTTAACATAATAAAAGTCCTTAGAATAAGGATACAAATTATATAGCTTCAAGTAAGTGACTTGAACATAAGATTATATAATTACAATTAGTATCATTGCTCGTAAATGTCCCTAGTCGAGTATCATTGTTAATGGGACAACAATGATACATTGAAACTAGTATGTGGATTTACTGATGACCAAATCTCATTGGTCATAAATATATGAGATATTGAGTCAATGAATAGGTACATGTTACAGAACGATGTACCGGATAGACCCACCATGAGAATTCTATGTGGAGCATTATGCGAAGTGTCATTAGAAATTCTCATAGTGACAATGATGTAATGATCCTCCTACCTGAAATCACTGTATTACTACACAAGAATTTATGTACTTTGATATCATCAAAGGTCACCTTTAATAGGGTGGACTATAAATGTGATTATTGGGTACATCATGAATCGTGTGAGGAATATGAGTGACCTAGATGTAATTTTACCCTCCTATATAATAGGGGTGATATCCATAGGCCTCTTGATTGAGTAGGACTATGAAATGCATGACCATGCTCAAATAGTGATTTATTTTATATATTCTACTAATTGATCAAGAAAACTCAGATTAAATTAGGAAGAGTATGACACATTACATGACTCGAGTTTAATCGAGGATGTCAAGGTTAAAAGGATTAAATTATATTGAAACTTTGGTCACAAAAAAGTTGCATTGAATCATCGATCTTATTATTACTTGGGTAGCAGTGATGCATTACTATATGCCGCTCACTGTTTATAATTTTATAATATGATTTAAAATTATTGCCAACATAATAATAATAATCTATAGGGTCACACACGTAGAACATAATTTAAAAGGGAATTAATTTAAATTGTAAGGATTTAAATATATCAATATGATTGATAATATTTAAATGACGAATTTAAATTAAAAGGATAATTTATATTTATGTATATATATATATATATATATAAATTCGGATTTTAATTAGATGAGGTTTTGATTAATTCCTTCTAACTGCTATATATAAGATATATCAGCAATTTAGGAAGGAGATCATTAACTGAAACCCTAGCCGCTCTTAGAGAGAGACTAGAGAAAAACAGTTTCGAAAATCCTCATCCTTGGTGGCTAGTACCGCGATTCATTTTTCTGCAGATCGTACGATGATTAACGAGGCGTTCGTGTGGATACCTTAGAGATGCAGTTCGTTTGGATTGCGTTGGAGATTCGACCGCATCGATTGTAAGAACCCGATTTTTCAGAAAATATTAAAATAAGAATTTAGTAAATAAAATTCTTAAGGCATGTGATGGGTTCGAATAAGAATATATATATATATATATATATATGTGTGTGTGTGTGTGTGTGTGTGTGTGTGTGTGTGTGTGTGTGTGATATGAGGTATGTAATATTGTGTTACATAGGGTAATATGAGCAATGTGATGTTGTGTTTAATAAATATATATCATTAATTTGTTATACATTATACAGATTAATTAGTAAGAAGATGGATAAGATTTATCTATTTGCATTAAATAATTTATAAAATTATTTTTATCATATTAAGTTGGTGACATAAAATCTCTTTGATGGATAATCACCATTTTCTTGAATATATATACTAGTAACTAGTATTATGTAATATGAGTTTTAGTTAGTGCTTAAGCTATCCATGGATAGATTGAGATAGTAAAACATAAATTAGTTAATTATGAGAATTAACTAACAAGTAGAAATATTTGTTAATTTATATTAAAGTGGAAGTTATATTATGGAATAATATACTTTGAAGGGGTTTAAGAATCACTTAAGTAAATAGTGAATATGTGATTATAGTGGGTGCTTTATATTTGACTTTGGTGGTATGAACTGTAAATGTGAGACCCCAGATTTTATGAATAAAGATTTAATTTTCTCGAAATATTTTTTTTTAATATTATGGTATGGATTTGAGATAGTGTTATAGTTGTGGGTAGTATTTATAAATTTTGAAAAGTATGCAAGTTGTTGTATAATATTCGATTGGTCGGGGAATATTCTTTTTATCGGGGAATATCTGTACAACGGTACAATCATTGGTGGATCCCACAACGGAATTATTGTCGAATTGAGAAAACGACAAAAATATTTTTATGAAATTAATGGCGGAAGATTTACCGTTAAAACTATTGAACTACTTTCATTAGTAAAAAATAAGATGTCTGGCGTGGTTTCATTGTAGCAGCACGATATTGATTATTGATGTTTACGTGATAAGTCACTCGGTTTTGTTTTATTAGTATTATTAATGTAATAAAATGAAAAGCTTTTTATATAAAAGCGAAATACTTTTATAAAGTTATTCTATAAATAGAATATATTATATTCTATTATGCATAGTATTTTGCATAGTAAAATCTTTTTATATAAAACAGAATAGTTTTATAAAGTTATTCTATAAATAGAATATATTATATTTTATTATGCATAGTGCCTGCATAGTAAAATCTTTTTATATAAAACATAATACTTTTATAAAGTTATTCGTTTTATTAGATTATAAATAGAATATATTATATTTTATTTAAAAGATTTTGCTTTAAATATGGACCATCCGATTAAAAGTAAATCAATCTGGACCGTTCATGAATTAGTTACTATGCAGTCCATTCTTCTATAAATAGAAACTCATTCCTTCATTATTTCTTACGAATTCACTAAAACTCTAAAGAGAGAAACTATAGAGAGAGTTCTTCTTCTATAATCTTGAGCGTATTTCTTTAGAGTTTAAGAAAGCTTTGAGCGTAGTGTAAGTTTTCTTCGAGTATATCCTCGCCCTAATAGTCGGAATACTCTTCTTTCAAAGGTAGGGGATATTATTTGTTGTACTTGTAAGGGGTATTATTCTTTCGTATTCATGAAGAGATTTATTTTCTTTCAATACTCGTAAGGGTTGTTATTCCATTCTTTATTATTATGTTGGAATAACTTTGTCTATAATGGGCAATCGCATACATGGTGAAATTTTTCTATTATTCCATTCTTTATTATTACATTGGAATAACTTTGCCTATGTGGTCTATCGCATGCCTGGTGAATTCTTTTATTATTCCATTCTTTATTATTTTGTTGGAAATAGCCTGTCTGTGCGGTCTATCGCATGCCTAGTGAATTCTTCTATTATTCCATTATTTATTATTACGCCGAATATCATGTCATATGCGTCATGCGTTCTGTTGGACTGGTTCCATTATTTATTATTACGTCGGGAATATCACATGCGTGCGTTTACAATCGGACTGGTTCCACTATTTATTATTCTATTGGGAATAACATGTCTATGCAGTCTATCACACGCATGGTGAATCCTTATGTTATTACATTCTTTATTATTCTGTTGGAATAACATGTCTATGTGGATTACCACATGTATGGTGAATTATCTTTCATATTCATTCCTTATTAAATTATGGAAATGATCTGTCTACGTGGATTACCGCATGGCGGGCAAAAATCCATTTGCAGTTTCATATATTCTATTATACTCAGTTGGTTAAAGCTTTGGCTTCTATACTCCATGAAATTATTGGAATATCCTTGATATTTGCGCTTCATCCAATATCTTTTCATGGAAATATTCTTTTGAGCATTCTTGAATTTTTACTCCACAAAGCAGTATCATGTTGACAATTTGGACGTTATTGGTTCTTGGATAAATTAATTCTTAAACTTGTTTTATTGAATTATAATGTCATTGTCATCATCTTCATGTTTATATTATGTTGAAAGTCATATGTGGCCTTTAGTGCATAGATGGACTCGGTATGATTATGACCATGGATTATTCGGTATAATCATGGTAGTAGTAATGTTACAAATGATGTGGAAAAAGTCCTAATTGGTAGTAGTGCATTGATGGGCGGTTTTTGGTATGATTATGGCTATGGATTCTCTTGACAAGGGTGCAAAGATGAATTATTTTATGGCATGATCAGGACCGTTGATGAAAACATGATTATCTTTGGCCCGGAGTGCATGGATAATTCGTGGTCGTGATACTAAAGAATATCTTTGGCCTGTAGTGCAGGGATGATTTGATTATGTGGATTATTTATTAAGCTGAGTCTCAGTGATAAAAGTGATGAAAAACCTTGTAAATCATAGAAGATAGTAGATTTTATTCTCTACTTGACTCTTCTAATGGATTGCTTGTTCATTGCAGATTAAACTTGATGTTTATTATATTTTATCGCTTTAACACATTAAAGGCTAACGATAAATTATTACGCATTATCTTAGTCATAATATTTCTTCTTGGGCTAGTTGAGCTCAACCTTTTGCTTTCATTGTTCTCTTGAGAAATGAGAACGTGGCGAGGACTAGTCGGGGAAGCAGTGATGGTCCTAGATGGTGCATTAGTAGTCCTCACTATTCTGTGAAATAGTGTGATAATAAATGTAATAAGGACCCCATTGAGTTTGTATATTGTCTAGATGACAATATTTGTATTAAAACTCACACCATATGTTTAGTCGTATTTTACACGACTGTTGTATAATTAAGTTGTATTTGAATTTTGTACCATGTATTTGGCGTCTCAAGATGGATGGTGTATACCTATTTTGGGGGCGTCACAGTAAAGGAGATGTATAGTTAGTTAAACTAATAAGGGAAAATAGAGTTTTAAAACTCGAAGTGTGATTATTAAATTATTAAGGTGAATAGTGATTGATGATGTGGAATCAAAGAGGGCATTGATTTTAGACGAGTTAACACTTAAGGAGGATGTGTAAAGTATTTAGAAGCGTAGGTTTCAGTTCTGCTGATGCAGAACTAGTCTGCCACTAATTTTGGTATGGCACATCTACTCCATTTCTAAGTCTGTGACCAGCGCAGCAGCGCCGGTCTATAGAAAATCCCGAGTCAGTTTATGAATGTGAATTACAAGCCATGCATACTAATAAAATTTTACAAGGTCATGAATGGTGACTAAGTGTTCATGAAGAAATTTAGTTAACAAAACATGACGTAAATAAAGGCTTAATTAATTAACTCGGATTAAATATGGTTAATTAAGTGGTATTATAGAATATTATATTCTATTAAAAGAATGCATAATAATTATGTATTTCTAATAATGGATATTAAAATAATTTCTAATATTGAGTTATTTTAATAAAAGGAGGAAATGTTATTTTTGAATAATAATATTACCTTATATAGTTTTGTATAGTAATAATATAGTAAATGTATTAAAACGTATTTGCTATATGTAAATAAATTGATGTAAACAATTTATTATGATAGAAAATAAACTTATTATCTATTTTCTATATATAATATATGTACATGTGGCGTACATATAGTTAATTGATATTATATTGAAAGAATAATAAGTGTGGAGAATGAGAGAAGCTTAAGATCGAGCTTGTTAAATATGTCTTGTGTGGCACAGTTATGAGATATATTGTCTTATAATATTAATTATTGTTATGGACAATATACTAGTATCTAGTAATTATATGATGGTATATTGAATTATTATTATTGCGAGTGATAGCATGATAATAAGTATATTGGTTATAAATATTATAAGATTTATATTTATTGTGATAATTAACCATATAAATGCTAATCAATTGTTATAGAGATTAATAATTGATTTACGAGGAATGGATTAATTAATACTATTAATTAATTGATAAGATAAGTAATTTATTAATTTCCATGTGCATGTATGCGATATTAAACGTATAACGTATGGTAGTTAACTATATATTATATGAAATGTAAAGTGTGGTGTGACTATATTATATAGAAACCATATATTAAGATTTATTGAAACTATATGATATGAATACATCATGGAATGTGTATGTGACAATATGTATGTGGGCATATATTAAAATAATATACCATGAACATATTGTAAACTATTATTTTAATATACTGGTGTGATAAAATGTACATGGATTATATGTATATTACATTTCCATATCACATTTACTACCTTGAAATATTAAATCATATTGTGACATTAAGTTATAACTAATGTATGGTTGAGATGTGTATAAAATATAACATAAGAGTAGTATGGGTATGAGTGTTGCAAGAATGCTGAGATAATTGGCTTGTCCCAAATTTAGTGTCCCATTTGCTCCTCATTTCTTAGTCACGTGAATCACATAGAGGCTAAGGCCTATTTTCTTTTCTTTCTTCCAAGCTTCTAGCTAATGATTACTGGGGGGGGGGGTGATTATGATGAGTTTCAACTAACATCCAACAACTCCTCCTTACCCTTCATGCAATCCTTTCATCCATGAGTTTGATTTAGGGGGAAATTTCATTGTCTGGGTATTGGGTGTTCTATAAATGAGGACTCTCCTTCTCCAATTTCCATTGCTGAGAATTGTCAAAGTGTGAGATTGAGAGCATACAAGTATTCTACGACATTGGAAGTTCAATTAGTAGCAAGTTCATTCATATTGCAGAGGTAAAACTCCATTCCTTGTTTCCCAATTCATTCTCTATCAAAAATAAGTTTGAGTTCATGAATGTCAAATTTTTGATTTGGTGGAGTTAGATGTTAAAAAGGATTGGATAATGTTTATATAGTTGTTATATAATGATATAAACATGTTTAAATTTATATATGACTGGTTAGAATCGAATTCGTGAGTAATTTCTGTGGTTGGGCTAGTTTTACTTGGCAAGCGGTATTTCTTAGCTTGAACTAGACACGGTAGCAAATGTGCCGGATTAACAATCGAGGTATTTGCCTCTGAATTTAGTTTTGGTTTTTGTTAGGTACTGTTATATGCTAGCATGTGGTATATCAGTAGAACAAGCATATGTACACATAAATACCATGTATATATGAGTATCATGACATGACATAAATGATAGTATACATTATTGATGAAGAACTTATAGTTTTAAAATGAAACCTATAGTTTTTTATATGAACTTTGATACATGTGTAACATGTGTTCTAACCTTTTAAGTGCATTTGTATGACTTAGACATGCATAATAGTTGGTATTAACTTATAGTATGTGTTCATGAACTTTCATGGCCATGTTAGGCCATATTATGGAAGGAAAATGTATGATCTTAAAATAAAACTTATGGTCTTGGATTTAAACCTTGACGCTTACATAGCATGTATATATTCTGATTTGGTGAACGTAGTCATGTGGCCTATATTGACATGAAGGCATGCTTAAAGTGTTGAACACACACTAGCATACATGATTAAAGACTACATTGATTTCAAAAGACAAACTTAGAGTTTCTGGACGTATATATAGGATGTCCACATTCCGATCATTTGAACACGTATAAGTGACTTGTTTAGGTGCTCTAAAACATGAAAGTCGTGGTTTCGAGGCACTTGACATGTACTAAGTTACCTTGTTGACTTAGTGCGATTTTTCATGAAAAATTTAGAATGTGTAAGATGATAGCATTAAACACTGTGTGAGTTACATTATGATCATGCGAACATGTATATTAAGATTCATTATGCCTATAGACATGTTAACATAAACATCATGTTATGAAAGCTGGATTTCACCTACGCACACATATTCAAGGAAATGAATTTCTAAAGCATAAACTATGTGATTAAGTATACATGTGTATTGTAACGATCGAGAAATTTGTAATATAATTTAAATATTTATTGAATTAAATAAATATTTTAAATAATTTATTTATTGAGGAAAATAAATAATTAATGAATTGTGGTGAATTAATTTAGTAACTAAATTGATTAATATTAATTAAATTGAGTATTGATAATTTATCCGAAAGGATTTAATTTAAGAAAATAATTAAATTAAATCAATTGCTTAATATTGAAGAAGATAATTAAATTAAGTGAATTGTTTAATATTAAATAAATAAATTAAATAAAGTGATGTTTCTAATTTATTAATTAAATTAGATATATAATTATTTATTAAGTATAAGGTCTAATGATAATAAGAATTTTATTATTATTATAAGTTATTTAAAATTTACTAATCAAGTTAAAGTGTGACAAGTAGTAACTATATAATATAAATATTATTTAAAATAATCTAGTATGGTGAATTAGTGTGTAACCAAATGTAACTTTGTAATAACCCGATATTTTCTATAAAAATAAATAAGGAATTTTTGCATATGAATTTTTTTTTGATAAGAATAAGTGTCAAGTAATGTGTACGATAAATGTAAATATATTTATTACTTGAAAAATTAGAAATAATTTTAGAATTATTAATTACTACAAATTATATTCTTATGGTAATTAATTTCTGTAAGCAGAAATATTTTTATTAATTATTTTCCATGAAAACATGATTGGATATTATTTAAATAATATATGAAGAGACAATTAGAATTATGATAATAAATATTTTATTATATGAATCTGTTCAGAATATTTAAGTTAATTATTTTAACTGGATTATTGATGTTGTGCACGAAGGATAAGTCAGATATGGAATCCAAACCCTAAATTTGGATTTTTATCCAGGAATGAGAATAATAATGTAATATTAATTATATTTTAAGTTTCAGTACTATAAATATATACCGTATATCTGTAGACTGTTAATATTGGTTAAATGTGGTAAATTATGATCCTTATCTTAGTGTTGTTAAACCCCAATTATTAAACTCGATTTATGAGATAAAATGTAGTAATGAATCGTATTATATGATTTTTACTGTGTATTAGAATGTCTGTAATTAGAAGAAACCCTAATTACTGTAAATTATACGGATATTTAGGAAAAACCAAAATTATTATTTAAATAACCCTAATTGGTTGAAATTAGAAATCGTAATTACTGTGTTAGTAAAATATACAGATAATTAGGAAACCCTAATGGTTAATTAGGAAACCCTAATTGTTAATACTAAGAAACCCTAATTTTTTATTGAAAACCCTAATTTTAATTTATTGTGTTTAATTAAAATGTTATTGTATAGTTATTTTAAATTGTCAAACCCTAGGAATTATTTGGTAATTGTAAGATTTACAATCTAGTGAATAAACCTTAGATTTAATTACCTTGTACAAGAATGCCCTTAAAACTTTAAGTGAAATTACCAAAATACCCTTTTTTGTCCCATTAGTGCTTTATTGGTGAATTATTGTGCATTATTACTACCAAATCTCCACAAAATCTGGCCATTCACCCTAGATTTACCTATGAACTTTATCATTACCAGCCATGTTGATTGAATCCATATATTATATATTTTAAGAGAGAGGAAATGCATTATTACATTAATTGTGCATCAAACACTTAGCCATAATCTCTCAAGACCCAACCTCCGAAATTTCTTTGCTAAGATAGTCTATAATCAAGCCCCCGAACACAAACATCAAAACCGAAAGCATAGAAATCAGAATCAAAGTTTGGAAAAGGTATAAAACCCTACTTGAATTTCTGTCCAATTTTTTTGTGTTAGATGTTATGTTTAAGTGTTAGAATATGTTTATTATAGTGTCTTATGATGATCTGGGTTGCTAGATGTTAGATCCATAACATTTATAAGCTCAGATTTGAAAATCTTCAAAATCTGGAAAATTTCATTTTTGTGTTCTAACAACGAATGTCAGAGGCTGTAGAGGCTGTAGATCTCAGCCTGTTAAGTGTTTTTGATGTTTAAAGGTTGTTATGTGTAGTCTTTCATGTTGTCTTTAATCTACAAAAAGAATCAAAGTCAATTGATGTATAGATTGGTAGTTATTAACGGTCAAAATCCGTTGACCGAATTTAATCGATCGCCATTTCGGGTAACCTGAATGCATGAACAAGCGTCCCGATGTGTATTCCAAATGTCTAGATCTGCTGTCGTGTGTTGATTATTTGGTTTGTTTATTGTGTCTAAGTTGTTGCTTGGTATTAGTACTACATGATTATGCCTTAAAATCTCCTTACGATTGAACTATTTGATCGTAGTGGCTGGTCAAAGTGGTGCAGAAGTTCACGCTTCGTTTTTACGGAAATTCCAGAAAACTTCAAGAACATTGTTCTGACAACTGTTTGACTGAACATTATCTGCTTTATTATTTGTTGTTATTGTTCTTTTATGTGATATATCCGTAGTCCTAAATGTTATCTACATACTGCAGCAATTAGATCATAAAACGATTAAAAGGATAACATGTAGTGAAGCCTCAAAATATGACCCTCGAGTTTCTGGGCAACCCAGAAACTCAAGATCATGTCTGACATCAACTTCTGTAGATTAGATCTTGCTATTATGTGATGATATGGCCATGAAATCTGTTTAATTATAGTACTACATGAGTACTACAATATTAGGTAAATTTATAGTCTAGAAACATCATTATTTGATCACAATTCTTGCTCAAAATGGGCCACTCGATAACTGACTTGATTTCTGGGTTTTGATGAAGAACACCTATAGCGACGATTATTGCCGCTATAAAAGCGACTTTTTTAGCTGACGGTTTATTTATAAAATTAATTGTTTTAATTAAATAATTACAAAAAATTAGATTTAAATTATTAAAAATACATTATTAATTATTAAAAATTATTTTAATGTCCAAAGTTATATTTTAATTATTTTGAATATATTTCATAAATATTTAATATTTTTTGGAATATTAAAATTATTTAATTTATTAATTATAATATTAAATAAATTATTTAAAATGATTTTAATACACGAAAATTATTTAAAATTATATTATGGTATAAGAAAATATTTTAAGTTATTTTCCATGACTTTTAATATTTTGTGATGAATTTCTTTAATTAATTATTATTAATGATATTAAAGTTATTTAATGATTATATTAAATAATTTAGTTTAAAAATAATTTTATTATTTTAAAAATCATTTTAAATGAAAATAAAGTGTTTAAAAATATTTTAAGTTATAAAATATAATTTTTAATATTTAAAGGATAATTTCATTAATAAATCAATATTAATGATAATAATGTAATATTATGGATATTTTATTTATTTAATAATTACATTAAATAAATAGTTTAAAAATGGTTTTATTTACTTAAAAATCATTTAAAAGGATATAAATAAATTAAAAATATTTTAAGTTATTATAAATAACTTTGATATTTTGGTAATGATTTCATTAATAGTTTAATATTAATTGAATATTAATGATAATAGAATTGTTTGATATTTAAATCATTTAATTATTATTCCGATATTCGAAAATTCATGATAAATTATTATAAATGTTTACTATGTCATTTAAAATAATATGACTGATACTTAAGGATGTTGAGATACATAATAGAGTTTTAGACTTGATAATTACCCGATAAAGCTATCGATACACCGACAATTTTTAGAAATTAATATAGACTTAGATATTTTGAATGTGTTATTGTTTGTTTATGATGTAATGACTGTTAGATATGTGTGATAATGTGATTAGGTTATGTGTTGACTGCAATAGGTAGTATTATGTGTTGTAATATTTTATTCTAATCAGTAAATGATCTTATTACTGATAGGTGATTATATAAAAGATAAAACTAAGTTGCATTCTGTAAGCAGCGTATCAGGCAAGTATCATACCTTTGCATTTTCTTTATGCAATGGACATGAGTAAGAATGTTTCAGAATTATATTATTCTTGTACAGATTATATACGCTCATTTATTATCAATATTTTAGTTCAGATATATTGTGACGCCCCCAAAATTAGGTATACATCACCCATCTTGGGTCGTCAGATACATGGTACAAAATTCAAATACAACTTACTAATACAACTGTCGTGTACAATACGACAAAACATAAATGTGAGTTTGAATACAATATTGTCTACTATAGATTATACAAACTCAAAAGGAGTCCTCATTACAATTATTATCACACTATTTCACAGAATAGTGAGGACTACTAATGCACCATCTAGGATCATCACTCCATTCCCCGACTAGTCCTAGCTACGTTCTCATTTCCTGAAGAGAACAGTGAGAGAAAGGGTGAGCTCAACTAGCCCAGTAAGAAATATTATGACTAAGATAATGCAGAATAAATTATCATTAGCTTCCAATAATGTTAAACTGATAAAATACAATAGACATCAAGTTTAACTACAACAAAACAAGCAATCCATTAAAAGAGACAACTAGAGAATAGAATCTACTATCTTTTATGATTTAAAAAGTTTTTCATCACTTTTATCGCTGAGACTCAGCTCAGTAAATAATCCACATCATTAAATCATCACTGCACAACAGGCCAATGATATTCTTTAGTATCACGACCACGAATTATCCATGCACTACAGGCCAAAGATAATCGTGTTTTCATCAACTGGTCTGATCATGCCATAAAACAATTCATCTTTGCTCCCTTGGCAAGAGAATCCATAGCCATAATCATACCAAAACTCGTCCCATCAATGCACTACGGGCCAATGAGGACTTTTAATTTTCACATCATCAATAACATTACGGTCATGATTATACCGAATAATTCCTGGTCATAATCATACCATGTCCATCTATGCACTACAGACCACAAATGACTTTCAACACAACATAAACATGAGGATGATGACAATGATATAAGAATTAAATAAAACAAGTTCAAGAATTAATTTGTCCAAGAACTACTAATGTCCAAATTGTCAACATGATACTGCTTTATAGAGTAAAATTCAAGAATGCTCAGAAGAATATTTCCATGAAAAATACTGGATGAAGCGCAAATATCAAGGATATTCCATTAATTTCATGGAGTATAGAAGTCAAAATTTTAATCAACTGAGTATAATACCGAATAGAATAACAAAAGATATCACCATGCATGCGGTACTTTGCATAGATGGTTATTCCAACAAAATAATAATAACGGAACCAGGTCGGTAAAATTCACACCGACAGGATGTTCCAACAGAATAATAAATGCGGAATAATAAATGATGGAACCAGTGTCCAAGCGTATAAAGATGCATGTGATATTCCGACAGATTAATAAAAAAAATGGAACCAGTCCCACAGATAAGCATGCATGAGGATATTCCAATGTAAATAATAAAGATGTAATAATAGAATAATGTCACCAAGTATAGGGTAGCTCATGATACAAGTTATTCCAATGTAACAATTAAGAAATGGAATAACATAAGTTCTCTTCTTGAATACAAAAGAATAATATCCCTTACCGTAAAATAATACTTGATATAAGAGTAGTGAAGTAAGGTAAAACTTTTCTTCTATCTCTATAGTCTCTCTCTATAGTTTCTCTCTCTAGAGTTCAAATTGAATTAAGTAAGAAAATAATGAAGGAATGAGCTTCTATTTATAGGAAAATGGAATGCATAGTAACTAATCTATGAACGGTCCAGATTGATTTACTTTAATCTGACGGTCCATATTTAAAGAAAAATCTTTTAAATAAAATATAATATATTCTATTTATATAAAAAAAAAAATTACTATGCAAACACTATGCGGGAACTATGCAAACACTATGCATAGTAAAATATAATATATTCTATTTATAGAATAACTTTAATAAAGTATTCGCTTTATATAAAAAATTTACTATGAAAACACTACTATGCATAATAGAATATAATATATTCTATTTATAGAATAACTTTAATAAAGTATTCTGTTTTATATTATTTCTATTTTATTACGTGAATAAAACAAAACTTCTAAATCAGCAATAATTAAATCAAATAATGTGAGATACTATGCAGCAACTATTGTAGCAATAATTGAACAAAACTGAGTGACTTCTCACATAAATATCAATAATCAATACTGCGCGTCAAAGAACGCCAGACATTATACTTTTACTACCGAGTAATTCGACAGTATCAACGGTAAAACTTCCACCATTATTTTCAATAAAATATTTTTGTCGTTTTCTCAATCCGACAATAATTCCGTTGTGGGGTCCACCAATGATTGTGTAAAACGAATATTCTCCAACCAATCGAATATAATATGACAACTTGCATACTTTGCGAAATTTATAAATATTACCCACAACTATAACATTATCTCAAATTCACACCATAATATAAAAAAAATTATTTCAAGAAAATTAATTCTTTATTCATAAAATCTGGGGTTTCACAATCTCCCCTCCTTATGGAATTTCGCCCTCGAAATTTACGTACGTACCTGGTATGCCGAATAGGTGAGGATACCTTGACTTCATTTCAGATTCTAACTCTTGAGGTATAACCCTTGAGTGTTGGATACGATTCTTCTTATCCAAGATTTTAACACGAGATCTCATACGTTAAATCATCCGCTATCTCGTCCGATTCTAAATTAATAATGTGGTTCGGGTCATCCACATATTTACGTAACATTGATACGTTAAAAATTTTATGAGCACGTGACATACTTGGCGGTAAAACGAGTCTATAAGCCACATTTCCTACTCAATCGAGGATTTCAAATGGGCCAATTAAATCGAGGGTTGAGATTTCCTCTCTTCAGCAACTCTTGCTTCTAGAATAACGCCCTCTTGAACCTTTTTCTTCACATTCATCAGATTCAGGTATGTAGCTTGAGCGTCTTTAACTTTATCGAAAGTCAATTTTACTCGTATATTTGTTATCTTCACGTGGGTTCATATATTCGCACTTGTAACCGCATACGATCTTCTACTCAACGCGTTAGCTACCATATTTGATTTTCCTACGATGATATTGCATGGTATGATCGTAATCTTCAACAGCTCGAGCCAACGTCTTTAGCGCATGTTGCGTTCATTTTAGTTGAAGAAATATTTGAGGGTTTAAGAAATGGGTTTTGTACTGGGGTCAATACAAAATTCGATTTCACGCTCTAGGGGTAGGCTAAGAAGTCTTTAAGAATACGTCAGGAAATTTATTAATAATAGAAATATCATTCAAAGCTGTGACCCTCATCAAAGACTTGGATAGTACGTCACATTGATACCTATCAACTTGCCATCGCTATTCACGACGCCGCCTACGTAAAAGTCCGGCTTCTGCTTTCCACTCAAGGAAGTCAACAACGAAAGGACTGGGGCTCTTTACTTATGGCTTGATATGACAATGATTGACTTTAGTGGTTTGGTTGCTTGAATTTGCATAACATGTTGGTTAGGAATATGAAAGCTAACAACCTTACGAAAAGCATGATGAGTAGTTAACCAATCGATTCCTAAAATTGCATCAAAGGCAAGTATTTTCAAAGATATAAGATTGACAGGTAACGTGAAAGTGTCGATTTGAATCTACAAGATTTATAAACAGTGGAGGTAACGAAGGTTTCTACTAACGAATTTTCAACCAATAAGTCAAAGTCTAACTTCTCTGGAGTTAAATTCAAACATTTAACACAACTAGGTTAAATAAAAGAGTAAGTAGAACTGGTATCTAATAAGGTATAGACTTCGCAAGAGCTTATGATTAACTTAATCGTAATAACCTCGTCTGGGTTCCTTGATAAACGCTTTCACTTAAACTACCGGCTTTGACTTGTCGGAGACATCTTTTGGCATCACTATCCCAGTTGGACTTGACTTCGATAAAATCGAGCTAGGTGACTTTCTCTTCTAGAAATTCCCACTCTATTATCTTGGCCATGATTACCACCGAAGTGGTTACCATTCTTGGCATGATAATTTCCCCCACGATGGTTATCATTGTTCCGATGGCCGTTGCCACCAGTATGATTATTATCGTGTTGTTGGTCGTTACCTTTTGGTTGAGCTGACTCAACGGTCTCATGTGCTTCATTGCTTATCTCAACATTTTCGGATGCCATTTGCAAATACTGCTACAAAACAAGGGTTAATTAATATATCACATATTATCTCTATACTCTGACCGACCAATTAAATATCAAATAAACTTAGGTAGGTCATACTAGCGAAGGAATTCCCCGTCTCTCCCCTCTTAGTTCTATTCTCACATCCTAGCCAGGGATCATATCCCTAAGCTTTGATACCAACTGTGACGCCTCCAAAATTAGGTATACATCACCCATCTTGGGTCGTCAGATACATGGTACAAAATTCAAATACAACTTACTAATAAAACTGTCATGTACAATACGACAAAACATAACTGTGAGTTTGAATACAATATTGTCTACTAGAGATTATACAAACTCAAAAGGAGTCCTCATTACAATTATTATCACACTATTTCACAGAATAGTGAGGACTACTAATGCACCATCTAGGACCATCACTCCATTCCCCTAGTCCCAACTCGTTCTCATTTCCGGAAGAGAACAGTGAAAGAAAGGGTGAGCTCAACTAGCCCAGTAAGAAATATTATGACTAAGATAATGCAGAATAAATTATCATTAGCCTCCAACAATGTTAAACTGATAAAATACAATAAACATCAAGTTTAACTGCAGCGAAACAAATAATCCATTAAAAGAGTCAAGTAGAGAATAGAATCTACTATCTTTTATGATTTAAAAAGTTTTTCATCACTTTTATCGCTAAGACTCAGCTCAATAAATAATCCACATCATTAAATCATCCTTGCACTATAGGCCAAGGATATTCTTTAGTATCACGACCACGAATTATCCATGCACTACAGGCTAAAGATAATCGTGTTTTCATCAACGGTCCTGATCATGCCATAAAACAATTCATCTTTGCTCCCTTGGCCGAAGAGAATCCATAGCCATAATCATACCAAAAACTGTCCATCAATGAACTACGGGCCAATGAGGACTTTTAATTTTCACATCATCTGTAACATTACGGTCATGATTATACCGAATAATTCCTGGTCATAATCATACCAAGTCCATCTATGCACTACAGACCACAGATGACTTTCAACACAACATAAACATGAGGATGATGACAATGATATAAGAATTTAATAAAACAAGTTCAAGAATTAATTTGTCCAAGAACTACTAATGTCCAAATTGTCAACATGATACTGCTTTATAGAGTAAAATTCAAGAATGCTCGAAGAATATTTCCATGAAAATCTTTGGATGAAGCGCAAATATCAAGGATATTCCATTAATTTCATGGAGTATAGAAGTCAAAATTTTAATCAACCGAGTATAATCTTGAATAGAATAACAAAAGATATCACCATGCATGCGATATACTGCGATGACGGTTATTCCAACAAAATAATAATAACGGAACTGTGTCAGAAATTCACAATCGGCAGGATGTTCTAACGAATAATAAATGATGGAACCAGTCCTACAGATAAAGTATGCATAAAGATATTCCAGCAGAATAATAAAGACGGAATAATAAAAATAGAACCGTGTTCCTGCAGATAAAGACGTATGCCAGATATTCCGGCTGTAATAATAAAGATAGAATAATAGAAGAATGTCACCAAGTATAGGGTAGCCCACGTATTATCACAGTTATTCCAACATGTAACAATAAAGAAATGGAATAACATAAGTTCTCTTCTTGAATACAAAAGAATAATATCCCTTACTGTAAATAATACTTGATATAAGAGTAGTGAAGTAGCAGAAAACTTTTCTTCTATCTCTCTATAGTCTCTCTCTATAGTTTCTCTCTCTAAAGTTCAGTGAATTCATAAGAAAATAATGAAGGAATGAGCTTCTATTTATAGGAAAATGGAATGCATAAGAACTAATCCATGAACTATCCAGTTGATTTATTTTAATCGACGGTCCATATTTAAAGAAAATCTTTTAAATAAAATATAATATATTCTATTTATATAAAAAGATTTTTACTATGCAAACACTATCGCGGGCACTATGCAAACACTATGCATAATAAAATATAATATATTCTATTTATAGAATAACTTTAATAAAGTATTTTGTTTTATATAAAAAGATTTTACTATGCAAAATACTATGCATAATAGAATATAATATATTCTATTTATAGAATAACTTTAAAAAGTATTCTGCTTTATATAAAAAGATGTTTCTATTTTATTACGTGAATAAAACAAAACTTCTAAATCAACAATAATTGAATCAAATAATGTGAGATACTATATCAAACTATCATTGTAGCAATAATTGAACAAAACCGAGTGACTTCTCACATAAATATCAATAATCAATACCGTGTGCTACTACGCAACAACATGTATTCTCGTACCTTTACTACCGAGTATTTCAACAAAGATCAACGGTGAAAACTTCCACCGTTATTTTTTTAATAAAATATTTTTGTCGCTTTCTCAATCCGACAATAATTTCGTTAGGGGTTCACTAATGATTGTGTTGTCATTTAATATTTCCTATTTAAAACGAATATTCCCCGACCAATCGAATATAATATGACAACTTGCATACTTTGCAAAATTTATAAATATTACCCACAACTATAACATTATCTCAAATTCACACCATAATATAAAAAAAAATTATTTCGAGAAAATTAATTCTTTATTCATAAAATCTGGGGTTTCACATATATATTCTATTCGTTAATTTCTATAAATGGTTATACAAGTGTCCCCACTTGGATAATCATGGTATTCATTCACATGTTGATACACCTTTGTCAATTACCCGTATACGTATATGTTGAATTATAGATTATTGTTGAACAAGATAAAACCTTTTTGTATCCAATCAAATTTCTTTGGTTTGGACTCAAGACTAAGTATGAACATCCCGAATATGGGAAAACTTTTATGCGCCCAAGGCGGACAGAGTGAACGATAACATCGTTCTTGTAATGTAATGTTGATCAATATAGGGCACAACGGGCTGATCACCCCCGTGTCCGTAAGTTATGACGGTATGCGGATGAAGTTCTGCTAAACCATTTCGAAAATGAAAACAATGTTCATAGTATGTCACTTAAACCCCATTTATAGCCAGTACGTAGTTTCAAAAATTTGAAAGAGGGTTGTTATGTTATTATTATCGGTTCAGATTACTTCACAAGTTTTGATTCGTTGTAGAAGAGTTATATAAAGAAAATACTTAAATTCTTTCAAATTTTATATACATATAATTGCTATTACTTCTTTGGGCACTCAAATGCTCATCCTTGCTTAATTTAAATGTTTTCGATTAAGTTTGAAGAACCGTAAAGCTCAAGCGTAAACAAAGGAAAAGGAAAGATAATCGAATAAGATTTGTGGTAGTTGTTGTAATAGTTTTATATTATTAAGATAATGATATATATATAATAATATCATGTATTGTAAAGGAATGTACTTTAAGGTCTCGTGACACAGGGAGATAAACTTTGATGCATATATAAATTAAGTTTGAATTTTATATTATTGTTATTATTATTAGTATTAGTCACTTTATAGAATGGTATCGTGAAGCCTGAGTTAGGTTTGCTTCAAGTACCCGGATTTGGGGGCGTCACATGTTGGTATCAAAGCTTTAGGGTTAGAAACCTTAGGTGGGATCGACCTTAGGTTATAACTTTAGAACAGGGGAAGACGTTGAAAATACAGATAACTCATATAGAGTTTAAAAGGAGATGAATTGAATAAATTCATCGTCAAACAAAGTAAAAGATAACTTATATAAAACTTTTATTTGCTATGCGTATATACTATATTCTAATCAGGATAATTTATGTGTGTAGATGTCTGGTGGAAAAGGTTTGTTGTGTGCGTATAACTTGAAGAAGGATATGATCCATACCCCAGAGCTAATATCGAAGCCAATAGCTGAAATAGAGGCTCACAAAGAAACCAAATCGGACGAGGTGGCTATCGTGGAAAACGTAGTACCAGATTCGAAAATGGTGGAATTGACAGATAGTGATTCGGACACTAAAGTTGAAGCTGATCAAGCATCAATAGAAGTCCAGGATCTGGAGAACAAGGTTTCTTCGCTGGAAAGGTTGTGGGAGATAGAAAAGTTGCTTAATATTCAAGCTGCGTCACAAAGCGTTAATAGAAACAATGGAAGAGCAAGATAAGCTTAAAATTCACATTGATCGGATGGGAGCCTCAAGCAACACATCGTAATGCGACTTGAGAGATAAGGGAAAAAGAAAGATAGAAGACTATGACTTAGAAAGACCCGGTAAGAAGAAAAGGAGAAAGATATGTTATATTTGCGGATATGAGGGACATACCTCTCATCATTGTCCTTACTTTGAACCAAGTTCATGTTTTGTTTGTGGGAGGGAAGGTCATCAAGCGAAGAGTTGTCCGAGAGAAAAGGCTTAGTAAATAGGTAGTATAGGTTCTGTTGTGTAGGTATGTTTAATGTAATATGTGTGATAAGTATGTTTGTGTAATGAGATATTTTCAACTTTTGTGTAGGTTAAGGTTGTAAATCCCGACTTTCGTAGTCACAAAGGGATAGTTGGTGTTTAAAGTAGTATGTGCTATGCTATGTAAAATATTCGATATGAATCTAAGTTTAAGAAATGAAACAAGATTAATATATCAATCTTATGCAATAAGGTTTAGAATGTAAGTTAATAAAGTATAATTTATGGTTTTACTTAACCAGATAATGCCGCCAAGACGTCAAACATGAAACCAAAGGGCAGGAGAAACTGTCATCGATGATGGGAGACCACGGCAAGACCCGATTCAAAAATTTGCAAACATGGTAGCTCAGGCTCTGCAGCGGGGAATACCAGCCGTAGGAAACCAATTAGACAATCGCTTGGCAAAATTTAAAGACTTTAAAGTAGTAGGACCACTAGAATTCAGAGGATCAGCTCACCCTATAGAAGCCCAGACATGGATTAATGAGATAAAAAAGGCGTTCGTAATTGCTAGGGTAGAGGAGGGACAAAAGACCGCTTTTGCCACTTATATGATGAAAGGGGAGGCTAACTTTTGGTGGGAGGCAAATAAAACTAGGGCAGGAGAAGGAGTAGTTACTTGGGATAGGTTTAAGACTTTATTTTTCGAAAACTATCACTCATCTAGTATGCAGGCTAGGATGGAGGTGAAATTTCTGGAGTTAAAGCAGGATAACATGACTGTTGCGGAGTATGCCGTAAAGTTTAATGAGTTGGCTAGGTTTACTCCACATCAAGTTGATACGGAGGCTAGGAAGGAAAGAAGGTTTGAGCTGGGCTTAAAACCCTGGCTCTACAATAAGGTGGCAGTATTGCAACTCAATACTTTTGTAGCACTCATGGAGAAGGCTATCATAGCTAAGCAGGGGAGTGAGACCTTGAGCCTCTACAACAAGGAGAAGAAGAACAGAAGCAAGACAGAAGGATATGTGAAGGTGGAAGGTAATAGTGGAAATAGGGGTGAGAAAAGAAAGGGGAATTTTGCTGAGAATGTTTAGGTAAAGCAGGAAGGTGTGAAGAAAATGTACCGCGCGTGTGTAAGAATTGTGGAAAGAATCACTCTGGTGAGTGCACAGAAGGTAAGTTTGTGTGTTACAAGTGCGAGGCGGAGAGGTCATATCTCTCCGCCTCTGACCAAGGATGAATAGTGGGTGTTTTATATGTGGATCGACTGAACATCAGGTGAAGGATTGTCCAAAGAGGAGAATGGAGGCAGGGAATGTAACCACGGGGAAAGGTAGTGGGACTTTGGCGAGCAAAGGACAGACCTCAACCAACAATCCAACTGCGAGGGTCTTCAACATGACGGTTGAGGATACTGTGGCAGCTGGAAATGGAACTCCAGGTGCTATTCGAATAACTTATATATTTTATATGATTTTTCTATATATATAGTAAATTATTTTATAAAGAAATTTTGAAGGAGGAATTTGAGTTCTTTTAGAAATCAAATTTTTGTTTAATCAAATAGACAAACTTTATGATGAATAGTTATAGATCAGTTCGATCAATTATGATCGAGGTTTACTTGCAATGATTATATATGTTATGTACCCTTGTACGTATGAGTTTTTAAAACGGTGATTCCGGGGACAGAATCCTTATAAGGGAGGGTGAATGTAATAACCCGATATTTTCTATAAAAATAAATAAGGAATTTTTGCATATGAATTTTTTTTTTATATAAGAATAAGTGTCAAGTAATGTGTACGATAAATGCAAATATACTTATTACTTGAAAAATTAGAAATAATTTTAGAATTATTAATTACTACAACATATATTCTTATGGTAATTAATTTCGTAAGGCGTAAATGTTTTTATTAATTATTTTCCATGAAAACATGATTGGATATTATTTAAATAATATATGAAGAGACAATTAGAATTATGATAATAAATATTTTATTATATGAATCTGTTCAGAATATTTAAGTTAATTATTTTAACTATAATATTGATGTTGTGCACGAAGGATAAGTCAGATATGGAATCCAAACCCTAAATTTGGATTTTTATCCAGGAGTGAGAATAATAATGTAATATTAATTATATTTTAACTTTCAAAGATTATAAATATATACCGTATATCTCAGAGATCTATTAATATTGGTCAAATGTGGTAAATTATGATCCTTATACTTAGTTGTTAAACCCTAATTATTAAACTCGCCATGAGATAAGACCGAGTAAAGAATCGTGTTATATGATTTTTACTGTGTATTAGAATGTCTGTAATTAGAAGAAACCCTAATTATTGTAAATTATACGGATAATTAGGAAAAACCCTAATTATTATTTAAATAACCCTAATTGGTTGAAATTACAAATCGTAATTACTGTGTTAGTAAAATATACAGATAATTAGGAAACCCTAATTGTTAATATTAAGAAACCCTAATTTTTTATTGAAAGCCCTAATTTTAATTTATTGTGTATAATTAAAATGTTATTGTACAATTATTTTAAATTATCAAACCCTAGGAATTATTTGGGTAATTGTAAGATTTACAATCTAGTGAATAAACCCTAGATTTAATTACCTTGTACAAGAATGCACTTGAAACTTTAAGTGAAATTATCAAAATGCCCTTTTTGTCCCATTAGTGCATTATTGGTGAATTATTGTGCATTATTGCTACCAAATCTCCACAAAATCTGGCCATTCACCCTAGATTTAACCTATGAACTGTATCATTACCAGCCATGTTGATTGAATCCATACATTATATAATTTAAGAGAGAAGAAATGCATTATTACATTAATTGTGCATCAAACACTTAGCCATATTCTCTCAAGACCCAACCTTCAAAATTTCTTTGCTAAGATAGTCTATAATCAAGCCCCACGAACACAAACATCAAAACAGAAGCATAGAAATAAGAATCAAAGTTTGGAAAAGGTATAAAACCCTACTTGAATTTCCGTCCAATTTTTTTGTGTGTTAGATGTTATGTTTAAGTGTTAGAATATGTTTATTATAGTGTCTTATGATGATCTGGGTTGCTAGATGTTATATCCATAACATTTAGAAGCTCAGATTTGAAGATCTTCAAAATCTGGAAAATTTCATTTTTGTGTTCTGACAACGAATATCAGAGGCTGTAGATCTCAGCCTGTTAAGTATTTTTGATGTTTAAAGCTTGTTATGTGTAGTCTGTCACGTTGTCTTTAATCTACAAAAAGAATTAGAGTCAATTGATGTATATATTGGTAGTTATTAACGGTCAAAGTCCATTAACTGGAATTGACCGGGCCATTTCTGGGTAACCCAGAATGCATGAACAAGCGTCTGACAGTGTATTCCAGCGTCTAGATCTGTCCGTGTGTTGATTATTTGGTTTGTTTATTGTGTCTACGTTGTAGCTTGGTATTAGTACTACATGATTATGCTTTAAAATCTCCTTACGATTGAACTATTTGATCGTAGTGGCTGGTCAAAGTGGTGCAGAAGTTCACAGTTTCGTTTTCTGGAAATTCCATAAAACTTCAAGAACATTGTTCTCACAACTGTTTGACTGAACATTATCTGCTTTATTATTTGTTGTTATTGTTCTTTTATGTGATATATCTGTAGTCCTACATGTTATCTACATACTGCATCAATTAGATCATAAAACGATTAAAAGGATAACATGTAGTGAAGCCTCAAAATATGACCCTCGCCACTGATCGAGTTTCTGGGCAACCCAGAAACTCAAGATCATGTCTGACATCAACTTCTGTAGATTAGATCTTGCTATTATGTGATGATATGGCCATGAAATCTGTTTATAATTATAGTATTACATGAGTACTACAATATTAGGTAAATTTATAGTCCAAAAACATCATTATTTGATCACAATTCTTGGTCAAAATGGGCCACTCGAAAACTGACTTGATTTCTAGGTTTTGATAAAGAACACCTATAGCGACAGTTACGTCGCTATAGGCAGCCTTTAGTGACAGTTTATTTATAAAATTAATTATTTTAATTAAATAATTACAGAAAATTAGATTTAAATTATTAAAACTACATTATTAATTATTAAAAATTATTTTAATGTCCAAAATTATATTTTAATTATTTTGAATATATTTCATAAATATTTAATATTTTTGGAATATTAAATTATTTAATTATTTAATTATAATATTAAATAAATTATTTAAAAATGATTTTAATACATGAAAAATCATTTTAAATTATATTATGGTATAAGAAAATATTTTAAGTTATTTTCCATGACTTTTAATATTATGTGATGAATTTCATTAATTAATTATTGTTAATGATATTAAAATTATTTAATGATTATATTAAATAATTTAGTTTAAAAATGATTTTATTATTTTAAAAATCATTTTAAATGAAAATAAAGTGTTTAAAAAATATTTTAAGTTATAAAATATAATTTTTAATATTTAAAGGATAATTTCATTAATAAATCAATATTAATGATAATAATGTAATATTAAGGATATTTTACTTATTTAATAATTACATTAAATAAATAGTTTAAAATGGTTTTATTTACTTAAAATCATTTAAAAATGATATAGATAAATTAAAAATATTTTAAGTTATTATAAATAACTTTGATATTTGGTAATGGTTTCATTAATAGTTTAATATTAATTGAATATTAATGATAATAGAATTGTTTGATATTTAAATCATTTAATAATGATTCCGATATTCTAAAATTCATGATAAATTATTATAAATGTTTACTAAGTCATTTAAAATAATATGACTGATACTTAAGGATGTTGAGATACAGAATAGAGTCTTAGACTTGATAATTACCCGATAAAGTTATCGATACACCGAAAATTTTCAAAAATTAATATATACTTAGATATTTTGAATGTGTTATTGTTTGTTTATGATGTAATGACTGTTAGATATGTGTGATAATGTGATTAGGTTATGTGTTGATCGCGAATAGGCGTTATTATGTGTTGTAATATTTTATTCTAATCAAGAAATGATCTTACTACTTGATAGGTGATTATATAAAAGATAAAACTAAGTTGCATTACGTAAGCAAATGATCGTCAAGTTTCATACCTTTTTGCATTTTCTTTATGCAATGGACATGAGTAAGAATGTTTCGTAATTATATTATTCTGTCATGCATTATATCGCTCATTGATTATCAATATTTTAGTTCAGATATATATTCTTTTCGTTAATTTCTATAAATGGTTATACAAGTGTCTCCACTTAGATAATCATGGTATTCATTCACATGTTGATACACCTTTGTCAATTACCCGTATACGTATATGTTGAATTATAGATTATTGTTGAACAAGATTAAACCTTTTTGTATCCAATCAAATTTCTTTGGTTTGGACTCAAGACTAAGTATGAACTTCCCGAATATAGGAAAACTTTTATGCGCCCAAGGCGGATAGAGTGAACGATAAAATCGTTCTTGTAATGTAGTGTTGATCAACATGCGGATGAAGTTCTGCTAAACCATTTCGAAAATGAAAATGATGTTCATAGTATGTCACTTAAACCCCATTTATAGCCAGAACGTAGTTCCAAAAATTTGAAAGAGGGTTGTTATGTTATTATTATCGGTTCAGATTACTTCACAAGTTTTGATTCGTTGTAGAAGAGTTATATAAAGAAAATACTTAAATTCTTTCAGCTTATATACATATAATTGCTATTTCTTGTTGGGCACTCAAATTAATTTAAATATTTTCAGTTAAGTTTGAAGAACCAGAAAGCTCAAGAAGAAAGAAAGGAAAAGGAAAGCTAATCAAATAAGATTTGTGGTAGTTGCTGTAATAGTTTTATATTATTAAGACAATGATATATATATAATAATATCATGTATTGTAAGGAATGTACTTTAAGGTCTCATACTTGGGGAGATAAACTTTGATGCATATGTAAATTAAGTTTGAATTTTATATTATTGTTATTATTATTATTATTAGTCAGCTTATAGAATGGTATCGTGAAGCACCGAGTTCGGGTTTCCAGTACCCGGATTTGGGGGCGTCACATTATGGCTTTTGGTTTATTCAACTTACGCAAACCTTTGGCTTATTTTACCTAACGTTAGTGGGGGAAGTGGGAGTCAGTTTATAATTCATACGCGTATTATTTCCTAAGGCTAGCGTTCAGTTTTCTTATTCACGTATTTGGCTAAGGAGAAAACACAGAAGGTGAGAGAAGTTCAGAGAAATTGAGAGGGTATTCTTTGAGATTTCAAGAGGAAGGAGGGGATTGCTAAACCTTGTTATCATCTCTTGCTAGCATATAATCAAGGATTAAAGGTATATACTATTCCTATTTTTATTTTTAGTTTTGGTAGTATATATATATATATATTGATATGATTTGGAATCATGTGAATGGTGGTAGAGGTATGTGCATATAGTTTGCAAAATCTGTAATCTTCATGTATATTTGATGTTTGTTGGTCAAATTTGTGAGAAATTGGTGTGTAGAAAGAAAATGAAATATCAGTGTTCATATTTGAAAAATAGCCTTAGAAAGTACTAAATTTCATGACTTATATGGGTTGTCATCTGCGAATTGAAGTTGGATTGTGATAATATTTTAAGAAACGAAAGCGGCGTAATTGGAATCGTGTCAATTGATTGAGAAACGAATTTGTGATGATCGAATTCACTAAAGGTGTCAAAAATGGAGTTTTCATGAGAAAACATGAAATTTAAGGAATTCAAATAGTTTAATTTGATGTTTAATTATTCTAAGTTGATGAATATGTGAGGAAACATGTTTGTGTTAGTTTTATATCAATTGGATATGCTAATTTCACTATTTTGTGGGTGAAATTCGTGTTAGTTGGGCTAAAAACGGAACATTGTTCTTTGTATTTTTGTTCGTTACATACTATGCACCAAATAGCATTCTGGCAAGTGTTAAGGCCAAAAATGGCTACTGCTACTTCTGCCCAGTATAAGTGTATGCAATTGCGCCATACCTACTAATCTGAGACAGTGAAGTCTGCTTATTTACAAATCATGTGTAATGGACTTATATTAGTTTACCATGCATGATAAGGATATTAAAACATAAAGTGGACTATAATAACATATTGTAAGATGTTGTAGTTCAAAGTGTGAAAATTTTAAGTAATTATTTATATAAGTTATAAAATGAAACTAAAAGTGATGTTTTCAAAAGTTGTAGATAAACGATAAGGTTTATGTTGATTAATGTGTGGTTTCAGAGGCGTTAAATATGTTAACCTAAATGGTTAGGTTTTAGGTTATGGTTATGACCTAAATGATGGTTTAATACCCATAATGTTGATATTCATACAACTAATTGTTGTTGCGATTGTCATGATGTATATAGGGTAATTGAAGATTATATTACATTTGTGTAGCTTACATTCAAGGCAAGTTCTCTAACTCTACTTTCATAATTGTGCAAGTTTCTAAACCTTAACTCTTTACATTGAGCAAGCTTTCTAACTTCATTCTTTTATTTATGAATGCAAGTTCCCAAACTTTGGTTGAGCGAGATTATTAATTCTATTCTTATATACGATTGATTAAGCTCTTGTAACCTAATTCGTTACATCAAGCAAGTTTCACTTTTCTAATTATTATACAAAGCATATATTGTTCTAATACGTCGATTCAAATGAGATTGTTCTAACTCTTTTGAACATAGTACTTAGCATGTGTATCATGTTTATTCAGTTATATATTGTTAATATTCGATATTTGACTTTGATAGCCTTGCTCAGTTATACATTCTTGTATTAAACCTTTATTGATGGAAATTGAATAAGTGTTCTAAAATTCTAGAAACACTGATAAGCTAGTTCCAAACTAAACTTTTTTTAGTGCGGAAATTCTAAATTCAAACTGAGATGAACAACCCTAACATAGGGGATTTTGTACGTGTAACGTTTAGATGTTTGTGCACAATACATGGTACAAAGGGCTGATCCCCCTAAGTACGTTAAGAAGAGTCTGTATAGTCTAATGACTGTAAAGGTTAAGGTAATAATACCTAAATACTAGGCACATACTTCGTGGTCTTAAGACCCTCAGATATTAAAAGCTCAAACTTGTTTTTGTTTCTATTCGTAGAACAAGTTCATTATTGTACAACACTCGTTCATTCTCAAATGATTATTATTACTATTCTTTATGTCAGTGAGCAATTGTTTGTTCACTCTTGCGAATAAACAATGCAGCTAAAGTCGAAAGAGATGATGAGCCATCTACTAGCAAGGGAAAGGGCAAGATGTCCAAGTGTTGAAGAATTAGTTAAAGTTTATTTAAATGCATGAAGTTATAAGACTTGTTTTATTTTATAATGTATTCCGCAAACTAGTGTAATAATTTAAGGTTAGATTACCTGGGATTGTTTATGAGATGATGTAACCCTTTAATGGGAAAGATTATTGTTTAAAGTTATTTAATGTTTTATCCTTTATTATGGGTAGTTAGAGGTAATTATTTTGACAGTGAGCACCAAATTCGGTGAAAATGAAGTACCCGGATTAAGGGGTGTCACATGTTGGTATCAAAGCTTTAGGTTATGAACCTTAGGTGAGGAAAACCTTAGGAAGTAGCCTTTAAGGAAACAGAAAACATAGAGGTGCTTAACTCTTATCGGGTTTTAAAGAATGGATTAAGGTATCCATTGAAGCTAAATAATAAAAGACATTATATGCTATGTGTTAATAATGTTTTTGATTGCGCGTATCGATAATGTTAAGTAAAACTTAAAATATTTTGTTGTCAGGATGTCTGACGAAGGAGGATCCAGTCCAGCTAGGGAGGTGATACCTTAGATACCTAGAGACGATGAACCCCGGGATATTCACGTAGTGCTGGAACAGTTAATCCAGGAGGATGAGCCTGTGACCGATCCCGAGGAGGATAGTCCTGAGGAGATAGAAGAGGATGATGATGATGAGGATCATGTGGAATTTCCACCAAACTTCGTATCGGCTGAGATGTATGATGCTTTGTACGACCGTAACATAGAGTTATAAGATAATATAGAGGAACTGAAGGAGATAGTTGATATGCATCACGTTGCGTTTGAACAGAAGGATGTAGAGATTCAGGAACTTGATTCAAAACTCAAAAACACAGAATGAGATTTAGTTCATACCAAGGGTCAGCATGAAGACATGTTGGTAGTGAACGAGAAGATGAAGACTGATATGGAGAAGTTGAAAGATGACTTCAAAGAGGAATCAGCTAAGCGTACAAGAGCATAGGACGCTTGGATGAAGGCGACTCACCGTGCAGACCGTGCTGAGGCTAAAGTTCAAGTGAAGAAAGCCAAGATGAAGGAGATGGATTATGCTTTTAATTCTGCGATTGATAGGGCCCAAGATCGAGTCCATTATTACCCACCTCAGTTTGAAGACTCATCGTGGTTTGTGATGGATCGTAGAACTGCTTATCGTATCATGGAGGAAGAACGTCGAGAAGCCTTACGACATCTTAATATGCCTATATATAATATGAGTGATAATAATATGTGGTTAATTATGTGAATAAATAAATTGTGAATCCCTTATTTTGAGGTAAATAAAGGGATAGTATGAGTATGTAATCCTGAAACTTGTCTAGTTCAGGAAAGTAGATGTTTTTAGCGGTTATGCTATCTTTAGTATGTTTTAAAACATTATGAATGAATAAATATTGGAGTTTATTTGAAATGTTATGTGATATAGCTTTAATCTTAGAATATTTAAGTTAAACTTCAATTACCCAAGAAGTGGAGTGATGAACTAATAAGCGTATGTTCTAACAAAAAATGCCTCCTAGAAGAAGACAACCACGCCAACAAGCACCTCCTGAGGGGTCTACTAATAATAACAATGAGACCAACGCTAATCCAGTTCAGCAGTTGGTAACTGATAAGTAGGTTTTATACATACTTATCCGGTATCTATTACTTGAATTAGTTGCCTAAACCTATGTTTCTTAGTTACTTTTCATACATTTTATGTTATTTTGTAGGCTATGACATAACATTGGCATGAAGAAATAACGGAAAGAAATTCGGGCATCTTTTGGACCAAAATACGCAATCAATTATAAGGAGGGATGATTGAAGGACTTTTAACACCAAGTTGGGTGCATGTTCTTGGCTTGGAACTTGGAAATTATGGTAGCTCTACTTCTTAGCTTTCCAGAACATCTTAAATCGTCTCAATCAGAGTTCGGATGCGAGAGTTATGGCCTTTTTATCAACGAAGATCAAAGCTAAGAGTTGTCATGCTTGCCATTTACATAGCATCTACTTCAAGCCTGATTTCCGCCATGATCCAATCTGAATCTGTCAGTTCTCAAAGCATGAAAGTTGTAGATCTCGTCGATATCTTTGATTTGATAAATGGCAGCACCAGTAACTCGAAGCAGATCAAACGTTATGCGTGTTTTACCAAAGGACGTCGCAAAGAAAAAAGTAGTAAAGCGTGGACCGCGCTAAGTATGCTTAGGCCACCGTAACCTCTCACTACATGAGCGGACCACGCTATAAATGACTTGGGGACAGCGTGGGGCGCGCTAGGTGGTAGGAAAAGAGTTGTTTTGGGTTATTTGGTGTCCAATTTGAGCTAGAATAGGATTCTTAGTTGCCTAACTTGCTAGGGTGTCCATTAGAAATCGAAATACTTTAGTTTAACTTGGATTGGGAGGCTAGTTCTAAGACTCCATTAAATCCCTCTTGGGATAGATTTCTATTAACTTATTCTTTACTTTCTTTCTTATATTATGAACCCTAGATTAGATTAGAATTGAAGATTGAAGCTATTGATTATCATTGGAGAATCAAATTGGAAGCGAGAGAATGCAGATTTGTTTCTCTCAATTCTAATTTCTTTTCTTATCTATTTGTATCTTTTTAATGCTTAATCAATTGTGGATGATGGATTCTAGTTCAAGTATGAATTAAACTCTATTTTGAGATTACTATGGATCTTATTGTGTAGTTTACTTTGATATGCTTCTTTGTTAGTCTTATTAGCTATATTTGGATTATCTATTATGATTTGTTTTTAACTGCTTAATTGCCTAGCTAACAATTACCGTGATAATCTATATGAACTCGAGAGATGAAGTATAGATTTAGTTCTGATCATGATAGCATGTGTTTGTGATTTCTGCATAGATGGAATTCATGATTCCTGTTTTGGATAGAGATATACCTTTACGCCATATGTAGTCTAATAAGAACTTGAACTTAAACCCTTTTTAATTACAATTCACATAGAGATATAGTGGGTTAGTTAATTAGGGTGTTCAAATTGATTCTATCATCTGTGGATTTGATTTGATATGAGTATGGTGCATTGAGAGATGGCCATATTTTACTTTCGTGTTCTTGATTAACAATCCAGTATAAATAATATGACTTAACAGGAAGTGTGTTGATTTAAATGAAACAATAAGTGAAGTTGTAATCTCAAGTCTTCAATATCTTGTTTCATTCTAGGGATAGTTAGTAATACTTTATTTAATTATTTTAAATTAAATTATTAAATCATTTGTTTAAATAAGATTAAATTGGTCATATGTTAGTAATTGGTAATTCTTATTAAATAATTTCTCGTGGGAACGATACTCAACTTATCACTTTATTACTTGTTGACCACGTATACTTACGTGTTATGCGTAATTAGATTTTACCCAACAAGTTTTTGGCGCCGCTGCCGGGGAATTAGTTAATATATTTTTGTCAATATATATTAGCTTCAATCAAATTAGTATTAATTTAAACATTTTTTTTCTTTTTTAATTCTCTTCTTATTTTTCTTTCTTTTCAGGTACCATGGCGGAATTTTATTATCAATGGTGGTATACAAGAATGACTCACCCAAGGGGAGAAGAGATTGATGGTCTCAATGCATTTTCTGCATTATCAGCACAACTTGAGACACTTTCGAGGAGGTTGGACGTCATTGCGAAATAGCAACGTAATCGAAGGATAGCGATTAATTGCAATTATTGTCTTTGGTAATCACCGAGTCATCAATGCACCATTAGTTTTGGGCCGGGACACCACGGTGGTGAATACCTCAACGATTATACATATGCTAATTATCATCAAGTTTGGGGGTATCACCCGGATTCGTCATGGAGCGATACTTATGAAGACCAATACTATGCTCCACATCCATCATACACACCGGAATTTTCATGTCCACCTCCAAATGCCACAAGAAGAAAAGCCAAATCCGATGGATGTAATATTGAAGAGTATAGCAGACCAAGAGGAGAGGAGGATTAATCAAGAGATGACAATTCAAAATCAAGCGAGGTCAATTAAAAATCTTCAGAATAAGATAGATCAAATGTTCAAAGCCTTGAACAACTATCCTTAAAACAATTGGTGTTATGATGAGGATTCCGAGATTGGTGAAGTGCCCGAACCAAATCTACAACTGGATGAGACACGTGATGTTGAAAAAGAGGAGACAAGTGGAGATGAACTAACTATGAATACTAACGCATATGAGGCGGTGTTATTAGTGCCTCAAGTGCCTTCTCCGCCAAAGTTCAAGGGTCCAGTTAGATTTGCAAAATCATGCCCACTTGGTAGTCATGTCGTCGGCGAAGCTCTTTATGACATAAGAGCGAGTGCAACAATAAAGCCATGGTGGGAAGAGAAAGAGAAGATAGATGAAGAGCCCATTGTGTTTGGCACTCTTCCATGTCCAAATATGATCACACACACAATGGAGATAGCACCAAGTCATTTGCCCTTCTTCATAGAGATTATACCGAGTCAGAGCATGTTAGGTGACTTGGATGCTATGGCCATCGCTTGTGGGAACCTCCCAAATGATTATTTTTTACTGATGGATGGAGGATTCCTCAACATTCAAAGAGGAATTGGATAGCGTTGACCAGAAAAAGTCTGGCTGAAGGACTATAAATCAAGCGCTTATTGGGAGGCAACCCAAGTTTTATTTTTATTTATAGTTTTTATTAGGTTTGATATTATTAGTTAATAAATTTGCATGTCTTAGGATCTAACAAGCTTGCTTCTATCATACTCACAGGTTAGTCAAGTCCAACTTAAGTGTGGTTCCAGATCTATTCCAATGTGTCTGGCCTATTCTTTTGACTTAGCAGACAAGGAGGAAAATGCTTTATTTTCAAAGAAGTCCTCTCTTTTAATTTTTCCTATCTTAGCCATTGAGGACAATGTCTAGTTTAAGTTTGGGGACATTTTAGTGTCGTATTGCATATAATTAGTTATTTACATTGTAGTTCGAATAGTTACATTTAGTTTTTGCATTTTTGAAAAAAAAAAAATTAAATTTGAAAAATTAGTAGTTAGTTTATTATGTTTATATAGCATTTAGTACATCTTGCATGAGTCCAGCTGTTTGATATTTATAGTTTTTTTTTTTTTGCCAATGATGAGATTGGAATTGGGTAGACAAGTATAGCACTGATTATTAGAGCTTTGATGTGATTTCCTGTTAGGAATTGAGTCTTTTTCTGTTTGAAACTGGTATAATAAGGATAGCACAGTAAAAATAACTTGTTAAATGATTGAGTTTAAATTGATACATAAAGGAGCTCTAAAGGATAATGCTAGTTTGAATGAAAGAATGAAACGAACAAGTAGTGATGGCTAAGGTTACACAAGAACCTAAGTTTGGGGGAATATTTGGGGTATATAAGCTAAAAAAAAGAAGATATTGAGTTGAATAAATTGAGTCCTGTGGTGGGTCGAGAAGAAGCGTGAAATGCACTCCTCATAAACACAGGCGTGAGATGGAGCGTAAAACGCATTCACTATCCATTATTAAAAAAATGAATAAAACGGGAAATAAGAGCAAAAAGCCCCCGTAGATGAAAAATGAAGCATAAGTATCCCGTGTTGACCCTCGATATTGATAATTGTTTAATTTTTGTTGGATCTAGCTTGTTTTTGAATTTCTTGAGTTTACATTGTATGATGCCTTCCAAGAGACTTATTATGTGTTAAATTTGATTTAATATCAGTTAACATTGTTGTGGAGCACACACGCACTATATTAGTGATAACAGTCTAAGATTTGATGATTGATTGAGGAGTTAATGATTTGTTTTGGTATGATGTGTTATCATGTTTACTTGATTTCTCTAAGGTTGGTTGAATAGACTTGTTTTTGTCATTACTGCTGGATTCGTAGGCATGTAGATTAGTTGCATTGCATAGCATTGTTGTTTTGTGTTTTTGCTTGAGGACAAGCAAATATTTAAGTTTGGGGGTATTTGATAAGTAGGTTTTATACATATTTATCCAGTATCTATTACTTGAATTAGTTGCTTAAACTTATGTTTCTTAGTTACTTTTCATACATTTTATGTTATTTTGTAGGCTATGACATAACATTGGCGTGAAGAAACAAGGGAAAGCAATTCGGACATCTTTTGGACCAAAATACGCTAGCAAATACAAGGAGGGATGATTGAAGGACTTTTAACACCACGTTGGATGCATGTTCTTGGCTTGGAACATGGAAATTATGGTATCTCTACTTCTTAGCTTTCCGGAATATCTTAAATCGTCTCAATCGGAGTTCGGATGCGAGAGTTATGGCCTTTTTATCAATGAAGATCAAAGCTAAGAGTTGTCATGCTTGCCATTTACATAGAATCTACTTCGAGCCCGCTTTCCGCCATGATCCAATCTGAATCTGTCAGTTCTCAAAGCATGAAAGTTGTAGATCTCGTCGATATCTTCGATTTAATAGGTGGCAGGACCCGTAACTCGAAGCAGATCAAACATTATGCGTGTTTTACCAAAGGACATCGCAACAGAAAATAGAGTAGCGTGGACCGCGCTAAGGGCGCGCTAGGCCACCAGAATCACTGCTACAGTAGCACGAACCGCACTATAAATGACTTGGGGACAGCGCGGGGCGCGCTAGGTGGTAGGAAAAGAGTTGTTTTGGGTTATTTGGTGTCCAATTTGAGCTAGAATAGGATTCTTAGTTGCCTAACTTGCTAGGGTGTCCATTAGAACTCGAAATACTTTAGTTTAACTTGGATTGGGAGGCTAGTTCTAAGACTCCATTAAATCCCTCTTGGGATAGATTTCTATTAACTTATTCTTTTACTTTCTTTCTTAGATTATGAACCCTAGATTAGATTAGAATTGAAGATTGAAGCTATTGATTGTCATTGGAGAATCAAATTGGAAGCGAGAGAATGCAGATTTGTTTATCTCAATTCTAATTTCTTTTCTTATCTATTTGTATTTTTTTATTGCTTAATCAATTGTGGATGATGGATTCTAGTTTAAA
Source organism: Panax ginseng (assembly GCA_020205605.1). Taxonomy (NCBI): domain Eukaryota; kingdom Viridiplantae; phylum Streptophyta; class Magnoliopsida; order Apiales; family Araliaceae; genus Panax; species Panax ginseng. The sequence continues at coordinate 49,285,266 of CM035136.1, read as the reverse complement.
TGTGAATTAAACTCTATTTTGAGATTACTATGGATCTTATTGTGTAGTTTACTTTGATATGCTTCTTTGTTAGTCTTATTAGCTATATTTGGATTATCTATTATGATTTGTTTTTAACTGCTTAATTGCCTAGCTAACAATTACCGTGATAATCTATATGAACTCGAGAGATGAAGTATAGATTTAGATCTGATCATGATAGCATGTGTTTGTGATTTCTGCATAGATGGAATTCATGATTCGTGTTTAGGATAGAGATATACCTTTACGCTATATGTAGTCTAATAAGAACTTGAACTTAAACCCTTTTTAATTATAATTCACATAGAGATATAGTGGGTTAGTTAATTAGGGTGTTCAAATTGATTCTATCATCTGTGGATTTGATTTGATATGAGTATGGTGCATTGAGAGATGGCCATATTTTACTTTCGTGTTCTTGATTAACAATCCAGTATAAATAATATGACTTAACAGGAAGTGTGTTGATTTAAATGAAACAATAAGTGAAGTTGTAATCTCAAGTCATCAATATCTTGTTTCATTCTAGGGATAGTTAGTAATAGTTTATTTAATTGTTTTAAATTAAATTATTAAATCATTTGTTTAAATAAGATTAAATTGGTCATAGGTTAGTAATTGGTAATTCTTATTAAATAATTCCTCGTGGGAACAATACTCAACTTATCACTTTATTACTCGTTGACCACGTATACTTGCGTGTTGTGCGTAATTAGATTTTACCCAACAGTAACTCTACTGACGGGTGCACTTGCGAATCATCTGCAAGCTCAAGTTATGACCTTCAAGGAATTCAAAGCGGTTGGACCGCCAGAGTTTCAAGGGTCTATGAATCTAGTGGAAGCCTAAACCTGGATCATGGAAATGGAAATGGTGTTTGATGTTGCTAGAGTTAACGAAGATCAAAAGACTGCATTCGCAACGTTTATACTTAAGTCTGAAGCTAGCTACTGGTGGCAAGAAAATAAAGTTCGTAGAGGACAAGGAGTAATAGCGTGGGATAGGTTTAAGGAGATGTTCTTTGAAATGTACTTTCCAGCGAGTTCTCGGAATTAGTTGGAAGTGCAATTTCTGGAGCTTAAACAAGGAACTATGACGGTGCCAGAATATGCTGCGAAGTTTAACGAGTTGGCAAGGTTTGCCACTTATCAAGTCAATACAGATGAGCGTAAGGCGAGAAGGTTCGAACAAGGATTGAAACCCTGGTTGTATAGCAAGGTTTCAATGTTCCAGTTAAATACATTTGTGGCTGTACTGGAAAAGGCAATTATCGTAGAAGGTGGACGCGATGCCTTGACCAAGTACAACCAATAACAGAAGAAGAGGAAGAATGATAACGAGAATAAGGCTGGTGGGAGTAATGTTCGAAGTAACAATCAGAAGAGGAAGTGGAACAAGAATTCGACTACGGGAGGACAGCGGGGAAGTCAGCAGAAGAAAAAGTTTGAAGCTTGTACTACTTGTGGAAAGAACCATACTGGGGTATGTTTGAAGGAAAAGTGGGTGTGTTTCAACTGTGGTCAGGAGGGACACATTGCACCAAACTACTTTAGCCCAAAGAAAGAAGCATGTTTTACCTGCAGTTCGAAGGATCACATGGCTCGTGATTTCCATAAAAAGCCAATGGGGAGTGCAAGTGGAGGAAAAGGAAACAACAATGGTGGTGGTTCATTGACTATCACTGGACCAGCACAGTCAAGCCGACCTACTGCGAGAACTTTCAATATGACTATGCAGGATGTTGTTTAGTCTAAGGATGTGGTGTCAGGTATCATTCCAATTAATGGTATTAATGCTTATATATTGTTTGATTCGGGTGCTACTTGTTCATTTATATCCGATGAATTTACTCAAAACTTAGATTTACCTTAGGAAGAATTAGATTATCCTTTGAGCATAGAGATTGTAAATAGGGAAGTGATTCCTGTTAGGTTCATATATAAGAATTGTAAAGAGATTATAAAGGGTCAAGAGATGAGGGTAGACTTGATACCAATTAGACTGGGGGAGTTTGATGTTATCTTGGGAATGGATTGGTTATTCAATCACGGAGAAGTAATTGATTGCCAAAGAAAGTGTGTTAACCTTATGACTCCGTCAAAGGTTGTGTTCTATGGAAGCAAGTCACCTCGACAAGCAAGTTGTCTGACGGTGATGCAAGCCAAAAAGTTGTTAAGACAAGGGTGTGTAGGATACTTAGCCAAATATTTGATACACAAAAGAAGAGTGCGAAGTTAGAAGAGATACCGATCATAAGAGATTTTGCAGACGTATTTCCAGATGATTTGCCGGGTCTTCCGCCAGATCGACAATTTGAGTTCATGATTGATTTAGTACTAAGAACAAGCCTGATATCTAAGGCACCTACCAGAATGGCCCTGGTGGAGATGAAAGATTTGATGGTGCAATTGCAAGAATTACTCGACAAGAAGTATATCCAGCCGAGTGTATCTCCATGGGGAGCACCAGTGTTATTTGTTAAGAAGGAGGATGGATCGATGTGGCTCTACATTGATTACAGAGAATTGAATAAGGTCACGATTAAAAATATGTATCCGTTACCAAGAATTGATGACCTGTTTGATCAACTGAAGGGTGTGAGGTATTTTTCAAAGATAGACTTGAGGAGTGGTTATCAACAATTGAAGGAGAGGCCAAAAGACGTACCAAAGATGGCATTCAAAACTCGGTAAGGTCATTACGAGTTTCTGGTTATGTCATTTGGTTTAACCAATACACCTGCAGCGTTTATGGATTTGATGAACAGGGTGTTTAAACCATTCTTAGATAATATTGTGGTGGTGTTTATTGATGATATCCTGGTGTATTCTAAGACCAAGGAAGAACATATTGAACACTTAAGAGTGACGTTGGAGACATTGAGAAAACAGAAGTTGTACACAAAATTTTTTAAATGTGAGTTTTGGTTAGAACGTGTACAGTTTCTTGGGCATGTTATTGATAAAGATGGAATTTCGGTAGATCCATCGAAAGTTGAAGCTGTAGTAAACTGGGATCAGCCAAAGATACCGTCAGAGATAAAGAGTTTCGTAGGATTGGAAGGTTACTATAGGCATTTTATTCAAGATTTATCCAAGATCGCGACCCTGTTGATGAATTTAACCCGGAAGGCAGTTAAGTTTGTTTGGACGGAGAAGTGTGAGGAAAGTTTTAACGAATTGAAGAAGAGGTTGAGCTCAGCACCTATGTTGTCATTGCCTAATGATACAGGGAATTTTGTAGTGTACAGTGACGCATCACATAAAGGACTAGGTTGTGTGCTTATGCAAAACGATAGAGTTATCGCGTATGCATCACGTCAATTAAAAGATTACGAAAATGGGTATCCGACTCATGACTTAGAGTTGGTTGCGGTGGTGTTTTCCCTGAAGATTTGGAGACATTATCTTTACGGAGAGAGGTGTGAGATATATACTGACCATAAAAGTTTGAAGTATATCTTTACACAAAAAGACTTGAACATGCGACAAAGAAGATGGTTGGAGCTGATTAAAGACTACGACTGCGAGATTTTCTATCATCTCGGAAAGGCGAATGTTGTTGATTATGCCTTAACTAGGAAGGGACGGGAGAAGTTAATGTTGTTGACTGCTCAGGAGAAGCTAGTGTCAGAAATGGCTAAGATGGACTTGGAAATTAAATATTCGATAGAATCCGATGAAAAGTTGTTCCAGATGGGAAACAATTCAACATTGGTGGATAAGGTGAAAAATGCACAACTTCAGAATTAAGACTGCAAAAAGATAAAACAGAAGATATCTGAAGGTGAGGAAAACAAATTCAAAATCGATTCAGAAGGGTTACTTCGATTCGAAGGGAGAATTTGGGTTCCGCCAGTACCGGAAGTTAAAGAGGAAGTTCTGAGTGAAGCTCACAACTCAAGATATTCGATTCACCCTGGAAGTCAAAAATGTACAAGGATCTTAGACGTCATTTTTGGTGGCCGAATTTTAAGAAGGATGTGGCTGAGTGTGTGGCGATATGCTTAACGTATCAGAAAGTTAAAGCTGAACATCAAAGGTCAAGCGATTATTACAACCGTTGGAGATACCAGAATAGAAATGGGAGCATATCACAATGGATTTTGTGGTAAGTCTTCCAATGACCCAACAAGGTTACGATGCCATTTGGGTGATTGTCGATCGATTGACGAAGTCGACACACTTCTTACCAATCAAGATTAGATTTACCCTAGATCGGTTAGCAAAACTGTACGTGAGGGAAATTGTGTCAAGACACGGTGTACCTGTGTCCATTGTGTCAGACAGAGATCCACGTTTCACATCTAATTTCTGGAAATGATTACAAGAATATTTGGGAACATAGCTGAGAATGAGCACAGCGTACCATCCTCAAACAGACGGACAAAGCGAGAGAACCATCCAAACACTAGAAGATATGCTCAGAGCATGTATAATGGATTTCAAAGGAAATTGGGATGACCATCTGACATTGGTGGAATTTACTTATAATAATAGTTATCACACAAGTATCTGCATGCCGCCTTACGAAGCGTTTTACGGCAGAAAATGCAGAACTCTGTTATGCTGGGATGAGGTAGGTGAACGTCAATTTTTGGGTCCAGAATTGGTACAATAGACTATCGAGATCATCAAAGTTATTCGAGCGAGATTAATAGCTGCACAAGATAGACATAAGAAATATGCTGATCAACATCGACAAAATAGAGAATTCGATGTCGGTAGTTATGTTTTCTTAAAAGTATCTCCTTGGAAGGGGAAAATTCGGTTTGGCAAGAAAGGGAAATGGAGCCCTAGATTTATAGGACTTTTTGAAGTGCTTTGACGAGTTGGTGAAGTAGCGTATGAGGTAGCTTTACCTCCGGAGTTAGAGCATATTCATAATGTTTTCCATATATCGGTATTGAGGCTAAATAAACCTGATTATAAACATGTAATAGAATATGAGCCATTACAGTTTGAGAAAGACTTAACATATGAAGAAGTCCATGTTTAAATTGTTGACAGAAAAGAGCAAGTACTGAGGAATAAGGTGATACCTTATGTTAAGGTAATCTAGAGGAACCACAATGCTGAGGAAGCCACGTAGGAACTTGAAAGCGTTATGATGAAGAATTATCCTCAGTTGTTTGCTTGATTTTGTATAGCGATTCTGGGGACAGAATCTTGTTAAGGAGGGAAGAATGTAATGAATAAATTTTTTGAGTTGTGATTCTAGGGACAGAATCCTTTTAAGGAGGGAAGGATGTAACGATTGAGAAATTTGTAATATAATTTAAATATTTATTGAATTAAATAAATATTTTAAATAATTTATTTATTGAGGAAAATAAATAATTAATGAATTGTGGTGAATTAATTTAGTAACTAAATTGATTAATGTTAATTAAATTGAGTATTGATAATTTATCTGAAGGATTTAATTTGAGAAAATAATTAAATTAAATCTATTGCTTAATATTTTTGAAGATAATTAAATTAAGTGAATTGTTTAATATTAAATAAATAAATTAAATAAAGTGATGTTTCTAATTTATTAATTAAATTAGATATATATTTATTTATTAAGTATAAGGTATAATGATAATAAGAATTTTATTATTATTATTATAAGTTATTTAAAAATTTACTAATCAAATTAAAGTGTGACAAGTAGTAACTATATAATATAAATATTATTTAAAATAATCTAGTATGGGGAATTAGTGTGTAACCAAACGTAGCCTTATGGCTTTTGGTTTATTCAACTGACGCAAACATTTGGCTTATTTTACCTGACGTTAGTGGGGGAAGTGGGAGTCAGTTTATAATTCCTACGCGTATTATTTCCTAAGGCTAGCGTTCAGTTTTCTTATTCACGTATTTGGCTAAGGAGAAAACTCAGAGGGTGAGAGAAGTTCAGAGAAATTGAGAGGGTATTCTCTGAGATTTCAAGAGGAATGAGAGGATTGCTAAACCTTGTTATCATCTCTTGCTAGCATATAATCAAGGATTAAAGGTATATACTATTCCTATTTTTATTTTTAGTTTTGGTAGTATATATATATATATATATATTTTGATATGATTTGGAATCATGTGAATGGTGGTAGAGGTATGTGAATGATTTGGAATCATGTGAATGGTGGACTATAATAACAGATTGTAAGATATTGTACTTCAAAGTGTGAAGATTTTAAGTAATTATTTAAATAAGTTATAAAATGAAACTAAAAGTGACGTTTTCAAAAGTTGTAGATAAACTATAAGGTTTATGTTGATTAATGTGTGATTTGAGAGGCGTTAAATATGTTAACCTAAATGGTTAGGTTCTAGATTAGGGTTATGACCTAAATGATGGTCTAATACACATAGTGTTGATATTCATACAACTAAATGTTGTTTCGATTGTAATGATGTATGTAGGGTAATTGAAGATTATATTACATTTGTGTAGCTTACATTCAAGGCAAGTTCTCTAACTCTACTTTCATAATTGTGCAAGTTTCTAAACCTTAACTCTTTACATTGAGCATGTAACGATCGAGAAATTCGGATCTTATTGTAAAATGATTTTATTAAATTAAATAATAATAAAATCATATTCCATGTGTTATCAAGATGGTTGTCATTGTCTAACCTATTGATGTTAGAATGTCGTAGTATTTGAGCTACGTGGATGAGTTAAAGTGTTTGAATTTCCAAGACGAAAATAAAAGTTTTCCGAGAAATTTTCCGAAAAACACTATTCATCGGTATTTGCTCGAGAAATAATTTTGAGATTTCGAGAAATACGTAATGATGAAATAACAAGGTAAGATGGATTATGTAATAAAAATCTTGTTATGGAAAATGTAATAATTCGCTTGTGGACTTAATTTATAAACGTTAAGTAAAGCGAAGTGTTAAGGAATAAGTAATAATTGTATGATACTTGGTATTGTATGCGAGTATTGAAAAGCGAGTATAATACTAGGTATTATACTGAGTTTGAATGAAGGATGAAATATCGTATATAAATTCTATATGAATTAGAATACGAAAATAATATAAAAAATATATGTATATGTATATGTATTAAGAAATGTTAATGGACTTGGAAGAATTGATAAGAATTAATATAAGTCCAAGTGAATTAAAGGAAGAGGCCCAATAATTGATTAATGAACAAACTAGTGTTTATTAATGCAAAGCCCAAAGATTTATTTAATCCAAGCCCAAGCTAGAATCCATGAGTTAATAGACCCATGGGGCAAAACCATATTAATATGGTTAATGTGTGATGACCAAGATAAGTGGTGATCAAGATAAGTGGTGACCAAGTTAAATGAGTGATAACCAAGCATAGGATAAGAGTTGTGCTAGCCAAGTAATGGATAGTAAGGAGGTGGCTTCAGGAGGTGGGATGGTTTAATGACTAAACTACCCTAGCTTTGCAATTTCTATAAATAGAGGAAGCTTACAAGCCATTTGTTGGTTGTTCAAATAATCTAACTATCACAAAGTGCTTAAGTGTTAGAGAGTTTAAGTCACAAATAAGTTACTTCCATAAGCCAAGAAGAAGAAGAAGCTACTTATCAAAGACTTCAAGAGTAAGACCTCTTCTCCAATTATCTTCTATCTCTATCATGATAGGTTGATAAGAAAATTTTGGATTGGGGAATATGAATGATAAAAAGTAAGAAGAATGTGTAAGTAATGAACTTAAGCCACATAAGTTGGCAATAATTCATTTGAACTTATAAAAGTTATAAACTTATTATAAGTTAACCTTGACTGTTAAGTATAAAAATATGAACTTGTGATGAGTTTAGTAAGAAAAGTGAATTAAGAACTTATATGATTATATTTATCATATATACCTAAGTAAAGTTATATGTGAAAAACATGTAAGGTATGATGATTAAGAAACTCTAATTGTCATAAGTCATGAATAATCAAATCTTAAGTAGTTTATAAATTGACAAGTTATAAGCTCTTGAAGAATAAGTCAAAATCCAACAATGAATATAAGTTGTTGTATTAAGTATGTTAAGATGTTCACATGATGAATGAAGTTCATTTGTAATGTTGAACAAATCATAAGAATGAAGAATTGCCGGAATTTGCACGATTGGACGATAAACGTCGAATACGTAAAATTCTCGGATTGGAAGTCAAATTTTGTGTTGGATCACGAAACCTTTGTTTTCCAATAGAGACAAGTCATATTTGGCATTTAAGTGTTGCGGACTCGAAAATGACTGGATTCTGACTTAGAACGTAGAAACGAGCGTTGAACGTTCACGAACGTTTATCATTTTCGTTAAAAATGAACCAATAGGGGAATTTTAGCAAACGAAGTCAAATAGATAAAATTCTTAAATGATCATGTAGATTACATAATTTTTAAACTGTAGGCTTTTGAACGAGCCAATTCGGACTTATAACGAAGAAGTTATGCGTCCGGGAAGTTCACAAAATTCACAAACTGAATTTGGTTTCTGGTGCACAGAGTTGGCGCCATGGCGCCAACCCTAGGCAAAATGAACCGTCTTGCATGTGTGAATAATAACAAAACACCAACGCAAGAGTTCACCACTTGTAATGCGAACTATAGTACGTATTATGGCGCATGCATTACCATGAAACAAAGCATCTCAAAAACCTCTGAGAGTGGGCGCCACAGATGATGCGCCGAATAAGTAAGGACTCATGGCCACACACAATTCCGAAAAATAACATTAAGAGCTCATGTGCCGACGTGAGATGTAGGTATAAAGATGGCGCCGCAGCACCAGTCTCAGAACAAAAATAGTAATGAATGTTTCTAAGTACAAAGAAAAGAAAAAGAAGTAAACACAACTTAAGGAATGTAATGTAACATTGTTAAACCTTAAGGATGTTGTATAAAGGTTGAGATAACCTAGTTAAATATAATACAAGCATAATGATAAACTGGAACGAATAGTAACTGAATCTAATACACAATTAGATTGAAATGAAGGGTATGATATAGTCATATATATACTTGATTATATGTGACCTAGTGTAAGGCATTATGTGATCATGTATTGTAGAGACTTGAACGACTTGAACATAAAGTTAATATACCGTAGCAGACGCTAAAGGCGAGTATTCTAACTCTTGTCTCAATTCAATCTGAACAAGTTTTTGAGGTTCATGTATTTCTTCGCATGAATTGAAGTATGTTGAAGTTAAAGCTAATTCCTTTGGCTAGACTTGATGTATTAATAATCTATTCATATATTATCAAATGTTGCTATCTTTTGTCAACTACTTGATATGGTTTTCAAAAGAAGACTGAAATGTTAAACAAATGTTTTGTCGGTACAACGACAGGCACGTGAGGTTGCCAAATGCTTAAACGTTCATACGTTTAATGGATGTAGTGTTGATCAACATAGAGTACAATAGGCTGATCACCTAGAAGTGCTCGTAAGTAATATCAGGCTTACGGACTTGCTTCCGGGTTGTCCTTTTTAAATAAAGAATGAATACTCGAGGTCTTTGACCGGAGTGAATGTTTTACTAAATATTGTTATTATTGTAAAACATTTTAAAAGAAAAGATGAAGTGCTATTTTGAGTTATCAATAGTACTTCATAACTATAGTTCAGTTATAGAAGATATACGATTTATATGTGTCAAGCATGTTGTTATTAAATTGTTATACTTGCTGAGCTAGTTATGCTCATTCTTGTTTGAACCATATGAATGCAACTTAAGATCGAAACGTCCGAAGGATCGAAAAAGGATAAGGGGAAAAGCTAAAGGCGATTACTAAGTCGTCTTGTAATAGTATAGGTCTATTATTGTAATGTAATCGATATTATGACAAAGAACCTTTATAGCAGTTATAGAACTTGGGAAATGTAAATATTACTTTAAATATATAGAAGTTATGTTCGTTCTTTGAGACTTTTCAATTGAATGAATGTATGAATGTTATACGAAGATAGCACCATCTCGCTCGGGTTGGAAGATACCCGGATTTGGGGCGCTACTAGTTGGTATCAAAGCCTGGGTTATAAAAAGCTGAAGGGGGGAAGTAGAACCTTAAGTCATAACCTTAAGAAAGAATAATGAAGTAAAAGATGGAAAGTAACCCTATAAAAATGCATTATATTATGTTATGTATTTCTATTATTTTACTGATGTGTACTAATCAAACTATATTGTTTTATCGTAGATGTCAGGAGAAAATGATATGTATAGAGATATACATGTAGTGAGCGAGGATTCAGTTAATCAGGTAGAGATACTACCAAATCCCGTAGCAGTAGAACCAGAATTGGTGACGATCGAGTCTGGAGACTCGGACGATTTAGACTACATGTCTATATTTGATGGCATGCTAGAGGAGGAGATGGACGTGATGTCCTTTGACCAGGTTCCACCTACAGAGGAAATGTCTATGGGGGAATCAATGAAGGCATTGTTTATGTCGGTATTGGATAGGAATGTCCATTACTTCCAAGAGGTGAAGGAGTTGAAAGAGGAACTCCAAGCTGTCTGTGAGGACAAGGCTAGCATGGAGGGAATGTGGGAAGAGGAGCATGATGATAGAGTTCTAGTTAAGGACAAGGTCCGAGAGCTAAAATGTGAAGTCTTTGAGCTCAAGCAGGAGCTAAAGACTAAAAAGAGAAAGTTACAGAGGATGTCCTATATTCATAGGAGTTCTCACGTAGATTTCAAAGACAGTGTAAATGGATATCGATAGAAGCAAGGCAGACCCGACACACTATCAAGAGAGATGTTATTGCCGGTCTGGCTAGCAAAGATTTCGAGAATGCCCTGCGACAGATGTAGTCTAGCAATAGCTAGAGTAGAATAGATATGTAAATATTATTTATCTAGTAGTGACGTAAAACCCTCTTTTGTATAACAAAGGGTTGTCTTTTGTAAATCCCAATTTTTGGAAAGTAATTGTGGGATGGTAATGTAATCAGCTAAGGCTGAGTAATGTAAACAATGTAGTATTATACTACAAGTTATGAATCAATATAACTCTTTTTATGGAATATGTTGAGTAATGAGTACGAGTTGTTGTTTTAATTACAAATAATAACAAACCAACAAGAATAAAGTAATAATGATGTGTTGTTTTCTTAACAGCAAAATGCCGCCAAGAAGGAGACAACGAAATCAGGGCGCTAATTTAAACCAACTGGAGGGTGGTCCGGTTAATCCAATGCAAGAGTTCGTTAATCTTTTAACGGCTACATTTAATAGAACGGGGCTAATGTACCCGTGATTCTGAGTAATCTGAGCTACTACTTTTAAGGATTTCAAAAGTGTAGGTCATGGGAGTTCAAAGGAACTACGGACCCTATAGATGCCCAGACATGGGTAAAAGAAATCGAGAAAGCATTTGTAATAGCAAATGTTGGGAGGGTCAAAAGGTTGCCTTTGTAACCTATTTGATGAAGGGAGAAGCCAACTTCTGGTGGGAGGCAAACCAGGCTAGGGCCGATATAGGAAACCTAACGTGGGAGAGGTTCAAGGAGATTTTCTTTGAGAACTATTTTCCCACGAGTATGCAAGGGAGGATGGAGATGAGGTTTCTGGAATTGAGACAAGGGGATATGACAGTTCCCCAGTATGCTGCCAAGTTTAATGAACTGGCATGATTCGCTCCACATCAAGTGGACACTGAAGTGAGAAAGGCTAGAAGGTTTGAGCAGGGCTTGAAACCACGCTCTATAAGCCAAATCTCTCTGTTCCAAAGTACTTCCTTTGAAACATACTAGAAAAGGCAATAATTGCCAAAGGTGGGAATGAGGCTCTTAGCCAGTACCACAAAGATAAGAAGACCAAAGGCAAGGTTGATGGAGGAACCAAGACCGAGGGAGCCAGTGGAAGTGGCGGCCAGAAGAGGAGGAAGGGCTTGAACTCGGAATCCAAGTAAAACAAGGGGACTCTAAGAGGAGGATGGATGCACAGAAAACAAGGAAGACTCATTTAGGAGTCTGTCTCAAAGGAAAGGAGGTTTGTTATAATTGTGGACAGGAAGGGCACATTTCGCCTAACTCCCAATTCGAAGAAAAATCACGGATTCTTTGTATGTGGATCAACTGACCACATAGCAAAGAAATGCCAGGAGAAGGGAATAGAAGGAAATAAGGGAACTAATAGCGGGAAGTTAGCTATTAGTGGTCCAGCTCAGCCGGGGAAATCAATGGCCCGCACTTTTAATATGACGGTCCAAGATGCGGTGGCATCAGGGAAAGTAGTTTCAAGTATTATTCCGATCAACAATATAAATGCATATGTGCTATTTGATTCGGGTGCTACTTGTTCGTTTATAGCATGTGATTTTGCTAGACGACTAGAATTATTTCCCCAAAAAATTCATATACCTTTGAACATTAAGGTAGCAAACGAAGAGATAATTCATGTTGAAGATATTCATAGGAGTTGTTGCGTAGATGTACGTGGTCGTAAGCTATCGGTAGATTTGATACTGATAAAGGTAGGAGAATTCGACGTAATTCTCGGAATGGATTGGTTGATTAACCATGGAACAATTATAGATTGCCAAAAGAAATGTGTGAGCATCAGGATGTTGAAACAACCTCCTGTAGTATTTTACGGTAGTAAATTACCAGGACGTCCGTGTTGCCTTACGATGACACAAACTAGAAAACTTTTAAGGAAGGGTTGTGTAGGTTACCTATGCCATGTTGTTGATACCCAGAGAGTGGGAGCAACCATGGAACAAATACCTATAGTAAACGAATTCATGGATGTATTTCCAAGTGAATTATCGGGTTTACCGCCGGATAGGGAGATCGAATTTGTGATAGACACTGTGCCAGGAGCGGCACAAGTCTCAAGGGCACCGTACCGTATGGCACCTGTGGAAATGAAAGAGCTAATGGTTCAGCCACAGGAACTATTGGACAAGAAGTACATTCAACCAAGTGTTTCGCCGTGGGGGGCGCCAGTGTTGTTTGTCAAGAAGAAAGAAGGATCGTTAAGGCTTTGTATCGACTATCAGGAGTTGAACAAGTTAACGATAAAGAATAAATACCCATTGCCCAGGATCGATGACCTCTTTGATCAATTAAAAGGGGCAAAGTATTTTTTTAAAATAGATTTGCAGACGGGGTATCATCGGTTGAAGGTTAGGAAGGAAGATGTACTAAAGATCGCATTCGTGACTCGTTATGGTCATTACGAGTTTCTGGTGATGTCATTTGGGTTGACGAATGCACCTGCTGCATTTATGGATATGATGAACAGAGTGTTCAAATTATATTTGGACAAGTTCGTCGTGCTGTTTATCGATGATATTCTAGTCTATTCTAAGATGCCAGAAGATCATGCTGAACACTTAAGATTAGTGTTGGAGACACTAAGGAAGGAGAAGTTATATGCGAAATTCACTAAATGTGAATTTTGGCTAGAAAAGGTGCAGTTTTTAGGCCATGTCATTGACCAAGAGGGGATTTCAGTGGATCCAGCGAAGGTGGAAGCAGTAATGAATTGGGAGCAACCGAAAACACCGACTGAGGTGCGGAGTTTCCTAGGGTTAGCAAGGTACTATCGAAGATTTATCCAAGATTTTTTGAAGATAGCTACCTCATTGACCAATTTAATAAGGAAGACGGTGAAATACGTATGGACGGATAAATGTGAAGATAGTTTTCAAGAACTGAAGAAGAGATTAAGTGAAGCTCCTATTTTGTCATTGCCAGATGACACATGAAATTTTGTAGTGTATAGTGATGCTTTGCATAGAGGACTTGGTTGTGTGCTTATGCAGCATGGAAAAGTCATTGCGTATGCATCTCGGCAGTTAAAGGATTATGAGAAAGTTTATCCTACTCATGATCTAGAACTGGCCGCGGTAGTGTTTACCCTAAAGATATGGAGACATTATCTTTATGGGGAAAAATGTGAGATATATACGAACCATAAAAGTCTAAAGTATTTCTTCACTCAGAAGGAGTTGAATATGAGACAGAGAAGATGGCTAGAGTTGATAAAGGATTATGATTGTGAAATCCTGTATCACCCTGGAAAGGCCAATGTAGTTGCCGACGCCTTAAGTAGAAAGGGTCGGGAAAAGTTGTCTATGTTAACGGCTCAACATGAGTTAATAACAGAGATGGCTAGAATGGAAATAGAAGTCAAGATGCCAAGTGATTCGGGGCAGTTACTCTTTGCGACAGAGATGCAGTCTACCATCGTAGAAAGAGTCAAGGAGGTACAACTCAAGACGGACGAGTGTAACCAAATGAAGAAGCGGTTATCTGAGAAGGAAGATGCTAAGTATAGTCTTGATAATGAAGGATTATTAAGATTTGAGAGAAGAATTTGGATTCCGAATGAGACGGAATTAAAGGAGCAAGTGTTACAAGAAGCTCATAGTTTGAGGTACTCGATACATCCTGGTAACACTAAGATGTATCAAGACCTTCAACAGAGTTTTTGGTGGCCAAACATGAAAAGAGAAATAGCAGAGTACGTGAGTAGGTGCTTGACCTGTCAAAAAGTTAAGGTCGAACATCAACGACCCAGTGGCTTGTTACAGTCATTGGAGATTCCAGAATGGAAGTGGGAGCATATCATGATGGACTTCGTGGTGGGACTTCCGACGACGCAAAAAGGATACGATTCGATTTGGGTAATAGTGGACCGGCTGACGAAGTCGGCTCACTTTTTGCCAATTAGGATCAAGTATAACTTAGACCAGTTAGCTAAACTTTATGTTAAGGAAATCATTTCCAGACATGGAGTACCGGTATCGATTGTGTCAGATCGTGATCCACGATTCACATCAAACTTTTGGAGGAGTTTGCAAGAGCAGTTGGGAACACAGCTGAGGTTAAGTACGGCTTATCATCCACAAACCGATGGGCAGAGCTTAAGAACAATTCAGACGTTAGAAAACATGTTGAGGTCTTGCGTCATGGATTTCAAGGGTAGTTGGGATGATCACCTACCACTAGTAGAGTTTGCATATAACAATAGTTATCATGCAAGCATAGGCATGCCGCCGTATGAAGCTTTGTATGGAAGGAAATGCAGAACACCCTTGTGTTGGGATGAGGTGGGAGAACGCCGGATGCTAGGGCCAGAATTGGTGCAGCAGACAGCGGATGTGGTAAAGTTAATTCGGATGCGTCTCGTCACGCCTCAGATGCATGAGAAAAAAGTATCTTGCGGACTCACATAGACTAAGTCGAGAGTTTGAAGTGGGTTCATATGTGTTTCTAAAGGTATCTCCATGGAAAGGAAAGATACGCTTTGGAAAGAAAGGAAAGTTAAGTCTAAGGTTTATAGGACCTTTTGAGGTGTTAAAACTGGTGGGAGAGGTAGCTTATATGATAGCATTACCTCCAGACCTAGAATGAATACATAACGTGTTTCACGTATCTGTATTACGTCCATATAAGTCGGACTATAAGCATGTAATCGAGTATGAGCCGATTCATATCGATAAAGACTTAACGTATGAAGAGTCGCCGATGCAGATCATTGATAGAAAAGAACAAGTTCTGAGGAAAAAGGTAATACCATCAGTAAAGGTATTATGGAAGAACCACGATGCTGAAGAAGCAACATGGGAACTAGAAGAAAAGATGAAGAAAAATTTTCCTCATCTATTTGATTAAAGTTAGACGAGATTCTGGGGACATAATCTTTATAAGGGGGAAAGAATGTAACGACCGAGAAATTCGGATCTTATTGTAAAATGTTTTAATTAAATTAAATAATAATAAAATTATATTCCATGTGTTATCAAGATGATTGTCATTGTATAACCTATTGATGTTAGAATGTCGTAGTATTTGAGCTACGTGGATGAATTAAAGTGTTTGAATTTCCAAGACGAAAATAAAAGTTTTCCGAGAAATTTTTCGAAAAACACTATTCATCGGTATTTGCTCGAGAAATAATTTTGAGATTCCGAGAAATACGTAATGATGAAATAACTAGGTAAGATGGATTATGTAATAAAAATCTAGTTATGGAAAATGTAATAATTCGCGTGTGGACTTAATTTATAAACGTTAAGTAAAGCGAAGTGTTAAGGAATAAGTAATAATTGTATGATACTTGGTATTGTACGGAGTATTGAAAACGAGTATAATACTAGGTATTATACGAGTTTGAATGAAGGATGAAATATCGTATATAAATTCTATATGAATTAGAATACGAAAATAATATAAAAAATATATGTATATGTATATGTATTAAGAAATGTTAATGGACTTGGAAGAATTGATAAGAATTAATATAAGTCCAAGTGAATTAAAGGAAGAGGCCCAATAATTGATTAATGAACAAACTAGTGTTTATTAATGCAAAGCCCAAAGATTTATTTAATCCAAGCCCAAGCTAGAATCCATGAGTTAATAGACCCATGGGGCAAAACCATATTAATATGGTTAATGTGTGATGACCAAGATAAGTGGTGATCAAGATAAGTGGTGATCAAGATAAGTGGTGACCAAGTTAAATGAGTGATAACCAAGCATAGGATAAGAGTTGTGCTAGCCAAGTAATGAATAGTAAGGAGGTGGCTTGAGGAGGTGGGATGGTTTAATGACTAAACTACCCTAGCTTTGCAATTTCTATAAATAGAGGAAGCTTACAAATCATTTGTTGGTTGTTAAAATAATCTAACTGTCACAAAGTGCTTAAGTGTTAGAGATTTTAAGTCACAAATAAGTTACTTCCATAAGCCAAGAAGAAGAAGAAGCTACTTATCAAAGACTTCAAGAATAAGACCTCTTCTCCAATTATCTTCTATCTCTATCATGATAGGTTGATAAGAAAAGTTTGGATTGAGGAATATGAATGATAAAAAGTAAGAAGAATGTGTAAGTAATGAACTTAAGCCACATATAAGTTGGCAATAAGTCATTTGAACTTATAAAAGTTATAAACTTATTATAAGTTAACCTTGAATGTTAAGTCTTAAAATATGAACTTGTGATGAGTTTAGTAAGAAAAGTGAATTAAGAACTTATATGATTATATGTATCATATATACCTAAGTAAAGTTATATGTGAAAAATATGTAAAGTATGATGATTAAGAAACTCTAATTGTCATAAGTCATGAATAATCAAATCTTAAGTAGTTTATAAATTGACAAGTTATAAGCTCTTGAAGAATAAGTCAAAATCCAACAGTGAATATAAGTTGATGTATTAAGTATGTTAAGATGTTCACATGATGAATAAGTTCATTTGTAATGTTGAACAAATCATAAGAATGAAGAATTGCCAGAATTTGCACGATTGGACGATAAACGTCGAATACATAAAATTATCATATTGGAAGTCAAATTTTGTGTTGGATCATGAAACCTTTGTTTTCCAATAGAGACAAGTCATATTTGGCATTTAAGAGTTACGGACTCAAAAATGATCGGATTCCGACTTAGAACGAAGAAACAAGATAAAATTTTCGTTAAAAATGAACTACTAGGTGAATTTTAGTAAATGAAGTCAAATAGATAAAATTCTTGAATGATCATGTAGATTACGTAATTTATGAACCGTAGGCTTTTGAACGAGCCAATTCGGACTTATAAGGAAGAAGTTATGCATCCGGGAAGTTCACAAAATTTACTAACTGAATTTGGTTTCTGGTGCACAGAGTTGGCCATGCAAGGCTTCAACCCTAAACAAAATGAGCCATGTACAACAGAGAAAAGATCGAGCATATCTGCAAGAGTTTGACGCGGTGTGAACTATAGTACATATTGTGGCGCCAAGCCATACGCATGAACGATACTAAAAACCTCTAGAGAGTAGCACCGCAATGGTATGCACTATAAAGTATGGACTGTGTACTTGGCTTTCCAAGTCCGGACAAAGACATTAAGAGCTCATGTACAAAGACGAGATGTAGGTATAAAGATGGCGCCACAGTGCCAGTCTCAGAACAAAAATAGTAATGAATGTTTCTAAGTACAAAGAAAAGAAAAGGAAGTAAACACAACTTAAGGAATGTAATGTAACATTGTTAAACCTTAAGGATGTTGTATAAAGGTTGTGAAAACCTAGTCAAATATAATGCAAGAATAATGATAAACCAGAACGAATAGTAACTGAATCTAATACACAATTAGATTGAAATGAAGGGTATGATATAGTCATATATATACTTGATTATATGTGACCTAGTGTAAGGCATTATGTGATCATGTATTGTAGAGACTTGAACGACTTGAACATAAAGTTAATATACCGTAGCAGACGCTAAAGGTAAGTATTCTAACTCTTGTCTCAGTTAAATCTGAACAAGTTTTTGAGGTTCATGTATTCTTTCGCATGAATTGAAGTATGTTGAAGTTAAAGCCAATTCCTTTGGCTAGACTTGATGTATTGATAATCTATTCATATATTATCAAATGTTGCTATCTTTTGTCAACTACTTGATATGGTTTTCAAAAGAAGACCTGAAATGTTAAATGATGTTTTGTCGGTACAACTACGAACACGTGAGGTTGCCAAATGCTTAAACGTGCATACGTTTAATGGATGTAGTGTTGATCAACATAGAGTACAATAGGCTGATCACCTAGAAGTGCTCGTAAGTAATATCGGGCTTACGGACTTGTTTCCGTATTGTCCTTTTTCAATAAAGAATGAATACTCGAGGTCTTTGACCGGAATGAATGTTTAACTAAATATTGTTATTATTGTAAAACATTTTGAAAGAAAAGATGAAGTGCTATTTTGAGTTATCAATAGTACTTCATAACTATTGTTCAGTTATCGAAGATATATGATTTGTATGTGTCAAGCATGTTGTTATTAAATTGTTATACTTGCTGAGCTAGTTATGCTCATTCTTGCTTGAACCATATGAATGCAGCTAAGACTGCACGTCCTGAAGGATCGAAAAAGGATAAGGGAAAAGATAAGGCAGATTACTAAGCTGTCTTGTAATAGTATAGGTCTATTGTTGTAATGTAACTGATATTATGACAAAGAACCTTTGTAACGGGTATTGAACTTGGGAAATGTAAATATTACTTTAAATATATAGAAGTTATGTTCGTTCTTTGAGACTTTTCAATTGAATGAATGTATGAATGTTTTACAGTATAGCACCATCTGTCGGGTTGGAAGATACCCGGATTTGGAGGAGCACAAGAGCAACTTTCTAACTTCATTCTTTTATTTATGAATGCAAGTTCCCAAACTTTGGTTGATCGAGAGTATTAATTCTATTCTTATATACGATTGATTAAGCTCTTGTAACCTAATTCGTTACATCGAGCAAGTTTCACATTTCTAATTATTATACAGAGCATATATTGTTCTAATACGTCGATTCAAATGAGATTGTTCTAACTCTTTTGAACATAGTACTTTGCATGTGTATTATGTTTATTCAGTTGTATATTGTTAATATTCGATCTTTGACTTTGATAGCCTTTCTCAGTTATACATTCTTGTATTAAACCTTTATTAATGGAAATTGAATAAGTGTTCTAAAATTCTAGAAACACTGATAAGCTAGTTCCAAACTAAACTTTCTTTAGTGCAGAAATTTAAATTCAAACTGAGACGAACAACCCTAACATAGGGTATTTTATACGTGTAACGTTTAGATGTTTATGCACAATACATGTTACAAAGGGTTGATCCCCCTAAGTACGTTAAGAAGAGTCTGTATAGTCTAATGACTTTTAAGGTTAATGTAATAATACCTAAATACCAGGGACATACTTCGTGGTCATAAGACCCTCAGATATTAAAAACTCGAACTTGTTTCTGTTTCTATTCGTAGAACAAGTTCATTATTGTACAGCATTCGTTGTTCAATCTCATATGATTATTATTAATATTCTTTATGTCAGTGAGAAATTGTTTGCTCACTCTTGCAATTAAACAATGCAGCTAAAGTTAAAAGAGGTGATGAGCCATCTACTAGCAAGGGAAAGGGGCAGATGTCCAAGTGTTCAAGAATTAGTTAAAGTTTATTTAAATGCATGAAGTTATAAGACTTGTTTTATTTTATAATGTATTATGCAAACTGGTGTAATAATTTAAGGTTAGATTACCTGGGATTGTTTATGAGATGATGTAACCATTTAATGGGAAAGATTATTGTTTAAAGTTATTTAATGTTTTATCCTTTATTATGGGTAGTTAGAGGTAATTATTTTAATAGTGAGCACCAAATTCGGTGGAAATGAAGTACCCGGATTTGGTGTCACATGTATTATAAGCACGAGCATGCCTACTTAGTATTGTTTAAGCTTGTTATGTGATAACATGGCCTTAGTAGTTGACCTTAAAGCATGGACTTGAATTACTTAAGGTATATTAAAGTCTGACATGAAAACCATGTAATTTTGAATTAGATTTGAATGAGCATGCTAGGTTTCAAAACTTGAGTTAAAAACCATGATAAAACTAGAAAATAAATATTCAAACTTTGTCAAAGGTGGGCGGTGCAATGAATGGCCATCCCAAACCTAACCTCGAGGCAAATTTGTCTTTAAAAGGCGCTTTAGTTTGGATATTTTATTTGATTTCTGATTTTGGAAACTTACTTATAGTACTATCCTAAACTATAGTACTTGACATGGATGATGTTTTAAGCCTAAGAGCGTGTAATGGTTATATAAAACCCAAATTTATTAAAGTTTGCAAAAGGCAAGAACTATATGAAACATTCATCTATGAGTTTGAAATGTGTAAAGAACACATAGCGAGTCAAGTGTGTGATAGATATATATGAATATTGATGTCAAGTACGAGTGGTTTAGGTATACCTAGACATACCTAACTATTCAAAGAGTATGATGAGAAAGTGAAATGTAGGTCTTATAAACCAAGATAGAGAACAATGTAACATTATTATTACATTAAGAATGTATGAATGTATGACTAATGAATATGAATCCATGATTATATAACTGTGTAGGAATACATGAAGTGCAGATAAGCTTTAAATAGTTAAGTCATAGTTGATAAACTACGACTCAGGCAAGTCATTCAGTTCCTATTTGATATATGAATTTGATAACTGTTAGTTGAGCTATATTATGCTATGCAAATGTTGATGAGATACATATGAGATATATATGAAATGTGAAAGTTGATCTTTGATGATATGCATGTGATATAAACCTCTATGCCTGTTATGTGAGAAGTAACATACGTAGTAAATATTAATCGATTATGAATGCATGAACTGAATACACTATTATATGTTATTTGTTGTATGCAAACTGTTAGAATTGATGGGCTGTCGAGCTCAACCTTGCAAATAACCACTTTTACAGGTTAAGGACTCACGGTAAAGATTTTGTGCTACTTGATTGATATAATTCAATAGTATCAAAGGAGATTGATTCGTTTACTTAAATATATGCTTTTGAACCATGTTTAGATTCTAGGAGATGTACATGATAGTAGTTTACGATGTGTAATACATGTTAAGTTATAAAGTTGTACTAGGGGACCAGCTGGAGCACAAGCCCATATAGGGAAGTTGCTGAAGCACAGTACATCCCATGTGGGGCATTATAGCAATGTCTTCGAAAACAAGGGCAGCTTAACTAGAATAAGCCGAGTAAAAAAACCCAAATCTAAAAATGATTTGCACCAGAAATAGAGGACCCAAAACACCTCTAGCAGGACCCCAAGAACAAATCAAAATTTAGCAACACATGATATAGAGCAACCAGAGACAAATGCTAAATTCGAAGAATGGCTTACAAGCCAGAAAAACTTCAGCCCGTAGCTTCAAGGAGGATCGTTTTCCACTAACTGCAATGATTTACTCCCAGTTGATGCCTTTCAACATGATTTGAGGGCTGAAAAGGAAATAGTACATAAAGCATCTTCTTTAGCAAGGTTAGCTTTATCAAAATGAACTCTTTTTTCTGAGCTAGTTCATGGGATGGAGCCTTATGCTTGGAAGAGTCAATTGGTTTGATAGGTAAACTAACAACATGTGTTTTCCCATTACAAAGATCCAAGGGATTTATAGAAGCCATTGGTTCCACAAGAGTGGGAAGTCATTGGTTTAATGTTAAATTAAACTCCGATAATGTTATGGAGACCTTTATCTTGCAACCAAAAAGGTTACAAAAAACATAGCAGAATCCTAGCAAAAAAAAAGAAACTACAACATCAATATAATTCCCAAATAAAGTAAAGAAAGGCACACTAAGAACTTCCTCATTTGTTAATGGTGGTTCTGTACACTACACCATACTTACTAGATGAAATTTCATTTTAGTGGAAAACACTAAACATTTGTTAGTGACAAATACTAACAAATTTGAGCTAATAGACAGGGATGCCTTGGCCTTTGATGCAACGTCTTTACAATGGAAACACAAAAGAAAATTTTAAGCAAGGAAAGAAAATTAAGCAAAGTCTAAAAATGAAGAATTAAGTTATCTACTAAATAATAAGTTTATCTATGGAATTCAGGTCTACAACTAACAAAACACATATATACTATTATTGTGGAAATAATAACGAATATGAATGAATATACCTGGTTAGCAGTAATTATAAAGGCACAAAAGCATATGCAACTAACAACAGAAAATTAGGAGCAGGTGAAGTAAAAAATAGTAGAAATTATTAAGGAAAACATAAAACTAGGGCATACAATTAGTACAATTTAAACAAATTTGAGGGCTATTTCTATGATGGGCAATAACGATGAAAAGAACAAAGAAGAAATTAGGGGTTCCAAATTGAGAAATTAACTAGAAGTTTCAATTTGTTAGAAATAGAGCAAAGTTTGTTACAAAAAATTTTGAAATAACATACCAGTGACAATTTTAAAGCAGAGAGTTTTAATTTACGAGAGGACAACTTCAATTTCAGAGAAGAGAGCTTCAATTTCGAGACAAGTGGCAAGGTAGCAGCGATGGAAAGGCATGGAGACAAGGCAGCGACAAGATATAGATCTACAAGGCTCCTTGGAGAGGGCAGAGACATAGTCAGTATTTGGGATTAAGGGATTTGGGTTAGGAGAGCCTGTTCGACAGTGACTTATAAGTCATTTTCCATTATTCTTTTATTTCACAATAACTTATTTTTTATTTATAAGTTAATTTTTAAGTATAAAAAAATAAGTCAGTTGTGACGCCCCCAAAAATAGGTATACATCAACCATTCTGAGTCGCCAAATATCACATTATAAAAATCAAATACAAACTTCATTTATACAACTGTTGAACTGTCGTATAAAATACGACCACAGTTAACTGTGAGTTTTAATACAATATTATCTCATAGACAGTATCCAAACTCAAATTGTTACAATGCCATATAAAATACAGCAGCAAATATTTTAAGACCCCAAAGAAGAACGAGAAGATTACTATCATATTCATTCTAATGAGGTACACTTTTGACGCTTTCAAAGTCAGGTTCTCATCACCCTATTGTTGTTCACCAAAATCAATTATTATGTGATGTATAAAATACGACACACACATCTTAGGTCTTCAATACAATTATCTGTTGCATGTCATGCCGTTTTATAATGTATTGAGAAACTTCACGGGCCTCGAACCATCACACTATTTCCTATTATCCCCCTCAAACCCGATACACTCTTATTACCTCAAAGAAATTGTGAAGCAAAAGGGTGAGCACAACTAGCCCAAGAAAAGAATATCATGGCTAAGATAATTAATTTATCAACGACCTTTATCGTAATAAATCGATTTAGAATATATAGTAGATAATTAAACTTTTCAACCATAATTGCAAATGGAATCAACAATCCATTATAAGAGTTAAGTAGAACATAATGTCTACTTTCTCCTCCAAATTAAAAGCCCATCGTTAATATTTCATTCTTGTAATACTCATCAACAGCTTCTTCGTTGTACCAAAGACAAAGAGAACTTTCATCACTGTCTTCACCGAACCACTAAAGATTTTAATTAAGTTCACAATTCATATTTAAAATCATGTAAATTAACATTTCTCCTTGCCACAAAGGATTAATAGAATGTTTACTCAATATCCTCACCCCAAAGGCTGAAAATATTCAAATGTAATAACAATGATCATACCAATCAGTTGTCTATCTTTGTACTACGGGCCAAAGATATTCAACTATAAAACTAATGGTCATGATCATACCAATCAATTGTCTGTCAGTGCACTACGGCCAAAGACATTCAACTGTTAATTAATGGTCATGATCCTGCCAATCACATCGTTGAATTATCCATGAAATACGACCAAGGATATTCGTTATTATAACTAGTGGTCATGATCATGTCATACACATGTCCATCTTCGCACTACGGGTCAAAGCTATCAAACAACAGATCATCTTTGCACTACAGGCTAAAGATATTCAATAACATATCATCTTTGCACTACATGCCAAAGACATACAACTGTGAAACCCATAACCAACAGTATAATAAAGAATGGAATAATAAAAGAATTTCACCATGTATTCGATGATTACGATGACAAAGTTATTCAAACATAATAATAAAGAATGGAATAATAAAAGAATTTCACCATGTATGCGATTGATAATTGCATAGACAAAGTTATTCCAACATAATAATAAAGAATGGAATAACGAATGAAATTTTCGCAAATGCGTGCATAATCCATATGCATAAAAAGTTTATTCAAATAATATAATAAATAATGGAACCAGTGTCATACGTAATCGCTTACGCATGGATATTCCAATGAATAATGAAGAATGGAATAACAACAAAGATATTCACCATGCATGCGATAGATCGCACGACGATTATTCAACGGAATAATAAATAATGGAACCAGTCTTGCGTAAAAGCACGTATGAGATATTAAACGAATAATAAAGAATGGAATAATAGAAGAATTTCACCATGTATGCGGTATTAGCATAAGCAGTTATTCAACATAATAATAAAGAATGAAATAATGTAAGAATTTCACCAAGTATAGGGTAGCTCACAGCGTATCTGAGTTATTCCAATGAATAATAAAGAATGGAATAACAGAAGTTCTCTTCATGAACACAAAAGAAATAATACCCCTTACGACTATAACAAATAATATTCCTTACGAGTACAACAAATAATATCCCCTACCTTTGAAAGAAGAGTATTCCGACTGGTAGGGCGAGGATATACTCGAAAAAAACTTGTACTACGCTCAAAGCTTTCTTAAACTCTAAATAAATACGCTCAAGATTATAGAAGAAGAACTCTCTCTATAGTTTCTCTCTCTAGAGTTTCAGTGAATTCGTAAGAAATAATGAAGGAATGAGCTTCTATTTATAGAAAAATGATTGCATAAGATCTAACTCATAAGCGGTCCGTATTGATTTACTTTAATCGGACGGTCCATATTTAAAGCAAAATCTTTTAAATAAAATATAATATATTCTATTTATAATCTAATAAAATGAATAACATTATAAAAGATTTTACTATGCAAACACTATACAGGCACTATGCAAACATTATGCATAATAAAATATAATATATTCTATTTATAGAATAACTTTAATAAAGTATTCATTTTATATAAAAAGATTTTACTATGCAAAACACTATGCACAATATAATATAATATATTATATTTATAGAATAACTTTATAAAAGTATTACATTTTATATAAAAAGATTTTACTATGCAAAACACAATGCATAATAGAATATAATATATTCTATTTATAGAATAACTTTATAAAAATATTCATTTTATATAAAAAGCTTTTTTGTTATAATTTCAACAACCATCACGAAAAATTAGTACATCTCTTCATGGAATAATATTGTACCCAAAAAATGATTTGCACCAAAAAAGAAATATATTTTGTTCAGGTGAATAGTATCCCGTGAAGAGTAACTCGTGAATAGTAACTCGTGAATAGTAACTCATGAATAGTAACTCGTAAATAGTACTCTGCCACAAAAAGTATCCCAAATACTCGAGTGAATAATACTAGAGTGAATAGTAACCGGGTATTTTATGACAACTTGTCTACTTAAAAAAAAATTCACATAAAACCCTTAACTTTAACCTTTTATCAATTTAACCATTTACTAAAATAGAAAAATTGAATACTTTTATTTCATAAAATTTGGGGTCTCACAATCTCCCTCCTTATGAAATTTAAGCCCCTCGAAATTTACGTGACGTACTGATATTCAAGAGAGATGAGAATATCTTGCTTTCTTTTCAGATTGTACCTTCCCGGTAATTTCCTCGCTATCATGATTTTCCCATTTCTCATCTCATGTATTTCAGATATCATTCTAGAATATAGCTTCAAAACAAAGGTTAATTAATATATCATAATTTGTCAACTTATCAAGTAAACAATTTCAGCTTAGGTAAGTCACACACTAGCGAAGTATATAGCTCATCTCTCCCCTCATAGTTCTAGACTCTTATATCCGCCAGCGACCATATCCCTAAGCTCTGATACCAATTGTGACGCCCCCAAAACAGGTATACATAACCCATTCTGAGTCGCCAGATATCACATTATAAAAATCAAATACAAACTTCATTTATACAATCATTGAATCGTCAGATAAAATACGAATTACAGCTTAATCGTGAGTTTTAATACAATATTGTCTCATAGACGATCCAAACTCAAATTATTACAATGCCATATAAAATATAGCAATAAAAATATTTTAAGACCCCAAAGAAGAACGAGAAGATTACTATCATATTCATTCTAATGAGGTGCACTTTTGACGCTTTCAAAGTCGGGTTCTCATCACCCTATTGTTGTTCGCTAAAATCAATTATTATGTGACGATAAAAATACACACACATCTTAGTTCTTCAATACAATTATACGTTACATGTCATGCCGCTTTTATAATGTATTGAGAAACTCGACAATCTCGAACCATCACACTATTTCCCTATTATCCCCGCCGACCCGACCCGATTACACTCTTATTACCCGAAAGAAATTGTGAAGCAAAAGGGTGAGCACAAACTAGCCCAAGAAAGAATATCATGGCTAAGATAATTAATTAATCAACAAATTTTTTATCGTAATAAATCAGAGATTTAGAATATATAGTAGATAATAAAACTTTTCAACCATAATTGCAGCGGAATCAACAATCCATTATAAGAGTTAAGTAGAACATAATGTCTACTTTCTCCTCCAAATTAAAAGTCCATCGTTAATATTTCATTCTTGTAATACTCATCAACAGTTCTTCGTTGTACCAAAGACAAAGAGAACTTTCATCACCTGTCTTCACCTGAACCACTAAAGATTTTAATTAAGTTCACAATTCATATTTAAAATCATGTAAATTAACAGTTTCTCCTTGCCACAAAGGATTAATAGAATGTTTACTCAATATCCTCACCCCAAAGGCTGAAAATATTCAAATGTAATAACAATGATCATACCAATCAGTTGTCTATCTTTGTACTACGGGCCAAAGATATTCAACTATAAAACTAATGGTCATGATCATACCAATCAATTGTCTGTCAGTGCACTACGGCCAAAGACATTCAACTGTTAACTAATGGTCATGATCCTGCCAATCACATCGTTGAATTATCCATGAAATACGGCCAAGGATATTCGTTATTATAACTAGTGGTCATGATCATGTCATACACCGGTCCATCTTCGCACTACGGGTCAAAGCTATCAAACAATGAGATCATCTTTTTACACTACAAAGCTAAAAGACATTCAATAACATATCATTTTTGCACTACATGCCAAAGACATACAACTGTGAAACCCATAACCAACAGTATAATAAAGAATGGAATAATAAAAGAATTTCACCATGTATTCAGTACTACGCATAGACAGGTTATTCAAACATAATAATAAAGAATGGAATAATAAAAGAATTTCACCATGTATGCGATTTCATGTATGAGCAGAGTTATTCCAACATAATAATAAAGAATGGAATAACGAGAAGAATTTCGCCATGTAAATGCATAATCCGCATGATATTCCAGTTATTCAAATAATATAATAAATAATGGAACCATGTCATGCGTAATCCATACAGACAGGATATTCCAATGAAATAATGAAGAATGGAATAACAACGATATTTCACCGTAAATGCGATAGATCGCATGCATGATTATTCAACGAATAATAAATAATGGAACCAGTCTTGCGTAAAAGCAGCATGAGGATATATTCGACGAGAATAATAAAGAATGGAATAATAGAAGAATTTCACCATGTATGCGGTACTTCGCATAAACAGGTTATTCCAACATAATAATAAAGAATGAAATAACAGAAGAATTTCACCAAGTATAGGTAAGTATAGGGTAGCCACCAAGTATAGAAATCACAGATACAAAGTTATTCCAATGTAATAATAAAGAATGGAATAATGTAAGTTCTCTTCATGAACACAAAAGAAATAATACCCCTTACGAGTACAACAAATAATATTCCTTACGAGTACAACAAATAATATCCCCTACCTTTGAAAGAAGAGTATTCCGACTGGTAGGGCGAGGATATACTCGAAAAAAACTTGTACTACGCTCAAAGCTTTCTTAAACTCTAAATAAATACGCTCAAGATTATAGAAGAAGAACTCTCTCTATAGTTTCTCTCTCTAGAGTTTCAATTGAATTAAGAGAAATAATGAAGGAATGAGCTTATTTTATAGAAAAATGGATCCAGATAAGTATCTAACTCATAAACGGTCCATTTGATTTACTTTAATCTGACTATCCATATTTAAAGCAAAATCTTTTAAATAAAATATAATATATTCTATTTATAATCTAATAAAATGAATAACATTATAAAAGATTTTACTATATAAACACTATATCTATGAAAACGCACTATGCAAACATTATGCATAATAAAATATAATATATTCTATTTATAGAATAACTTTAATAAAGTATTACTGCTTTTATATAAAAAGATTTTACTATGCAAAATACTATGCACAATATAATATAATATATTATATTTATAGAATAACTTTATAAAAGTATTCTGTTTTATATAAAAAGATTTTACTATGCAAAACACTATGCATAATAGAATATAATATATTCTATTTATAGAATAACTTTATAAAAGTATTCTGTTTTATATAAAAAGCTTTTTTGTTATAATTTCAACAACCAGTCTGAAAAATTAGTACATCTCTTCATGGAATAATATTGTACCCAAAAATGATTTGCACCGAAAAGAAATATATTTTGTTCAGGTGAATAGTATCCCGTGAAGAGTAACTCGTGAATAGTAACTCATGAATAGTAACTCGTAAATAGTACTCTGCCACAAAAAGTATCCCAAATACTCGAGTGAATAATACTAGAGTGACTAGTAACCAGGTATTTTATGACAACTTGTCTACTTAAAAAAAAATTCACATAAAACCCTTAACTTTAACCTTTTATCAATTTAACCATTTACTAAAATAGAAAAATTGAATACTTTTATTTCATAAAATTTGGGGTCTCACAATCTCCCCTCCTTATGAAATTTACATCAAAATTTAATTTAACGCATTCTGATATTCGAAGAGATGAGAATATCTTGCTTTCTTTTCAGATTGTACCTTCCCGGTAATTTCCTCGCTATCATGATTTTCCCATTTCTCATCTCATTTATTTTAGATATCATTCTAGAATATAGCTTCAAAACAAAGGTTAATTAATATATCACAATTTGTCAACTTATCAAGTAAACAATTTCAGCTTAGGTAAGTCACACACTAGCGAAGTATATAGCTCATCTCTCCCCTCATAGTTCTAGACTCTTATATCCGCCAGCGACCATATCCCTAAGCTCTGATACCAATTGTGACGCCCCCAAAACAGGTATACATAACCCATTCTGAGTCGCCAGATATCACATTATAAAAATCAAATACAAACTTCATTTATATTAATCATTGAACTGTCAGATAAAATACGACCCTGTATTAATCGTGAGTTTTAATACAATATTGTCTCATAGGCATGATCCAAACTCAAATTATTACAATGCCATATAAAATATAGCAACAAATATTTTAAGACCCCAAAGAAAAACGAGAAGATTACTATCATATTCATTCTAATGAGGTGCACTTTTGGACGCTTTCAAAGTCGGGTTCTCATCACCCTATTGTTGTTCGCTAAAATCAATTATTATGTGACGATAAAATACGACACACACATCTTAGTTCTTCAATACAATTATCTGTTACATGTCATGCCGTTTTTATAATGTATTGAGAAACTTCACAATCTCGAACCATCACACTATTTCCCTATTATCCCCCTCGACCCCAGTTACACTCTTATTACCTGAAAGAAATTGTGAAGCAAAAGGGTGAGCACAACTAGCCCAGTAAAGAATATCATGGCTAAGATAATTAATTTATCAACAGCCTTTATCAGAATAAATCAGAGATTTAGAATATATAGTAGATAATAAAACTTTTCAACCATAATTGCAGCGGAATCAACAATCCATTATAAGAGTTAAGTAGAACATAATGTCTACTTTCTCCTCCAAATTAAAAGTCCATCGTTAATATTTCATTCTTGTAATACTCATCAACAGTTCTTCGTTGTACCAAAGACAAAGAGAACTTTCATCACTTGTCTTCACCTGAACCACTAAAGATTTTAATTAAGTTCACAATTCATATTTAAAATCATGTAAATTAACAGTTTCTCCTTGCCACAAAGGATTAATAGAATGTTTACTCAATATCCTCACCCCAAAGGCTGAAAATATTCAAATGTAATAACAATGATCATACCAATCAGTTGTCTATCTTTGTACTACGGGCCAAAGATATTCAACTATAAAACTAATGGTCATGATCATACCAATCAATTGTCTGTCAGTGCACTACGGCCAAAGACATTCAACTGTTAACTAATGGTCATGATCCCCTTGATCATCACATCATTGAATTATCCATGAAATACGGCCAAGGATATTCGTTATTATAACTAGTGGTCATGATCATGTCATACACCGTCCATCTTCGCACTACGGTCAAAGCTATCAAACAATGTATCATCTTTGCACTACAAAGCCAAAGACATTCAATAACATATCATTTTTTGCACTACATGCCAAAGACATACAACCGTGAAACCCATAACCAACAAAGATAATAAAGAATGGAATAATAAAAGAATTTCACCATGTATTCAATTACTAATTACGATGTATACAAAGTTATTCAAACATAATAATAAAGAATGGAATAATAAAAATTTTCACCATGTATGCAAATATGCTTAGCATGTGACAAAAGTTATTCCAACATAATAATAAAGAATGGAATAACGAGAAGAATTTCGCCATGTGCGCATAATCCGCATACATGCACGAGTTATTCAAATAATATAATAAATAATGGAACCAAAAGTCATGCGTATCGCATTGCATGTGGATATTCCAATGAATAATGAAGAATGGAATAACAACAAGATTCACCATGCATGCGATAGATCGCATGAATGATTATTCCAAATGTAATAATAAATAATGGAACCAGTCTTATGTGCGTAAAACACGAGATGAGGATATTCCAATGCGAATAATAAAGAATGGAATAATAGAAGAATTTCACCATGTATGCGATTTCGCATACAGCAGTTATTCCAACATAATAATAAAGAATGAAATAACGTAAGAATTTCACCAAGTATAGGGTAGCATTCCACCAAGGTATAGGTAGATCATACAAAGTTATTCCAACAGAATAATAAAGAATGGAATAATGTAAGTTCTCTTCATGAACACAAAAGAAATAATACCCTCTTTACTATAACAAATAATATTCCTTACGAGTACAACAAATAATATCCCTACCTTTGAAAGAAGAGTATTCCAATTTGGTAGGGCGAGGATATACTCGAAAAAAAAACTTGTACTACGCTCAAAGCTTTCTTAAACTCTAAATAAATACGCCAAGATTATAGAAGAAGAACTCTCTATAGTTTCTCTCTCTAGAGTTTCAAAGAATTAAGTAAGAAATAATGAAGGAATGAGCTTCTATTTATAGAAAAATGGACTGCATAAGAATCTAACTCATAAACAGTCCAGATTGATTTACTTTAATCGACGGTCCATATTTAAAGCAAAATCTTTTAAATAAAATATAATATATTCTATTTATAATCTAATAAAATGAATAACATTATAAAAGATTTTACTATGCAAACACTATATAAAGTACTTATGCAAACATTATATATAATAAAATATAATATATTCTATTTATAGAATAACTTTAATAAAGTATTACATTTTATATAAAAAGATTTTACTATGCAAAACACTATGCACAATATAATATAATATATTATATTTATAGAATAACTTTATAAAAGTATTACATTTTTATATAAAAAGATTTTACTATGCAAAACACGATGCATAATAGAATATAATATATTCTATTTATAGAATAACTTTATAAAATATTACATTTTATATAAAAGCTTTTTTTGTTATAATTTCAACAACCG
Source organism: Panax ginseng (assembly GCA_020205605.1). Classification (NCBI taxonomy): domain Eukaryota; kingdom Viridiplantae; phylum Streptophyta; class Magnoliopsida; order Apiales; family Araliaceae; genus Panax; species Panax ginseng. The sequence continues at coordinate 49,252,802 of CM035136.1, read as the reverse complement.
ATCGAAAAATTAGTACATCTCTTCATGGAATAATATTGTACCCAAAAATGATTTGCACCAAGAAAAGAAATATATTTTGTTCAAAGTGAATAGTATCCGTGAAGAAGAACTAACTCGTGAATAGTAACTCGTGAATAGTAACTCATGAATAGTAACTCGTAAATAGTACTCGCCACAAAAAAGTATCCCAAATACTAGAAAGTGAATAATACTAGAGTGAATAGTAACTCGGGTATTTTATGACAACTTGTCTACTTAAAAAAAATTCACATAAAACCCTTAACTTTAACCTTTTATCAATTTAACCATTTACTAAAATAGAAAAATTGAATACTTTTATTTCATAAAATTTGGGGTCTCACAATCTCCCTCCTTATGAAATTTCTCGCCCTCGAAATTTACGTGACGACGTACTTATATTCAAGAGATGAGAATATCTTGCTTTCTTTTCAGATCAGACCTTCCCAGTAATTTCCTCGCTATCATGATTTTTCCCATTTCTCATCTCATGTATTTCAGATATCATTCTAGAATATAGCTTCAAAACAAAGGTTAATTAATATATCATAATTTGTCAACTTATCAAGTAAACAATTTCAAAGGTAAGTCACACACTAAATAAGTATATAACTCTCATCTCTCCCTCATAGTTCTAGACTCTTATATCCGCCAAATACCATATCCCTAAGCTCGATACCAATTGTGACGCCCCAAAACAGTATACATAACCCATTCCGAGTCGCCAGATATCACATTATAAAAATCAAATACAAACTTCATTTATATTAATCATTGAATCGTCAGATAAAATACGACCATTAAGATTAATCGTGAGTTTTAATACAATATTGTCTCATAGACAGTATCCAAACTCAAATTGTTACAATGCCATATAAAATATAGCAGCAAATATTTTAAGACCCCAAAGAAGAACGAGAAGATTACTATCATATTCATTCTAATGAGGTGCACTTTTGACGCTTTCAAAGTCGGGTTCTCATCACCCTATTGTTGTTCGCTAAAATCAATTATTATGTGACGTATAAAATACGACACACACATCTTAGTTCTTCAATACAATTATCTGTTACATGTCATGCCGTTTTATAATGTATTGAGAAACTTCGACAATCTCGAACCATCACACTATTTCCCTATTATCCCCGCTCGACCCAGTTACACTCTTATTACCTGAAAGAAATTGTGAAGCAAAAGGGTGAGCACAACTAGCCCAGTAAAGAATATCATGGCTAAGATAATTAATTAATCAACAAATTTTTATCGTAATAAATCGTAGATTTAGAATATATAGTAGATAATAAAACTTTTCAACCATAATTGCGTGCGGAATCAACAATCCATTATAAGAGTTAAGTAGAACATAATGTCTACTTTCTCCTCCAAATTAAAAGTCCATCGTTAATATTTCATTCTTGTAATACTCATCAACAGTTCTTCGTTGTACCAAAGACAAAGAGAACTTTCATCACCTGTCTTCACCTGAACCACTAAAGATTTTAATTAAGTTCACAATTCATATTTAAAATCATGTAAATTAACAGTTTCTCCTTGCCACAAAGGATTAATAGAATGTTTACTCAATATCCTCACCCCAAAGGCTGAAAATATTCAAATGTAATAACAATGATCATACCAATCAGTTGTCTATCTTTGTACTACGGGCCAAAGATATTCAACTATAAAACTAATGGTCATGATCATACCAATCAATTGTCTGTCAAAGGCACTACTACTGAAGACATTCAACCGTTAACTAATGGTCATGATCCCGCCAATCACATCATTGAATTATCCATGAAATACGGCCAAGGATATTCGTTATTATAACTAGTGGTCATGATCATGTCATACACCTGTCCATCTTCGCACTACGGGTCAAAGCTATCAAACAACAGATCATCTTTGCACTACAGGCTAAAGACATTCAATAACATATCATTTTTGCACTACATGCCAAAGACATACAACCGAAAACCCATAACCAACAAATAATAATAAAGAATGGAATAATAAAAGAATTTCACCATGTATTCAAGATTTTACGATGACAGGTTATTCAAACATAATAATAAAGAATGGAATAATAAAAGAATTTCACCATGTATGCGATTGCATATGCATAAAAGTTATTCCAACATAATAATAAAAAGAATGGAATAACGTAAGAATTTCGCCATGCGTGCATAATCCGCATGCATACGGGTTATTCAAATAATATAATAAATAATGGAACTGTGTCATGCGTAGAATCGCACGCATGTGATATTCCAATGTAATAATGAAGAATGGAATAACAACAATTATTCACCATGCATGCGATAGATCGCATGAATGATTATTCCAACGAATAATAAATAATGGAACCGTGTCTTGCGTAAAAGCCACAGACGGAGGATATTCCGAAACGGAATAATAATAAGAATGGAATAATAGAAGAATTTCACCATGTATGCACAGTGATTTCGCATAAACAAAGTTATTCCAACATAATAATAAAGAATGAAATAATGTAAGAATTTCACCAAGTATAGGGTAGCCATATTATGCAAAGTATACAAAGAGTTATTCCAACAGAATAATAAAGAATGGAATAATGTAAGTTCTCTTCATGAACACAAAAGAAATAATACCCTTACGAGTACAACAAATAATATTCCTTACGAGTACAACAAATAATATCCCCTACCTTTGAAAGAAGAGTATTCCGACTGGTAGGGCGAGGATATACTCGAAAAAAACTTGTACTACGCTCAAAGCTTTCTTAAACTCTAAATAAATACGCTCAAGATTATAGAAGAAGAACTCTCTCTATAGTTTCTCTCTAGAGTTTCAGTGAATTCGTAAGAAATAATGAAGGAATGAGCTTCTATTTATAGAAAAATGGACTGCATAGTATCTAACTCATAAACGGTCCAGATTGATTTACTTTAATCTGACGGTCCATATTTAAAGCAAAATCTTTTAAATAAAATATAATATATTCTATTTATAATCTAATAAAATGAATAACATTATAAAAGATTTTACTATCGCAAACACTATATCGAGCACTATACGCAAACATTATGCATAATAAAATATAATATATTCTATTTATAGAATAACTTTAATAAAGTATTCTGCTTTTATATAAAAGATTTTACTATAAAAAAACACTATGCACAATATAATATAATATATTATATTTATAGAATAACTTTATAAAAGTATTCTGTTTTATATAAAAAGATTTTACTATGCAAAACACAATGCATAATAGAATATAATATATTCTATTTATAGAATAACTTTATAAAAATATTCTGTTTTATATAAAAAGCTTTTTTGTTATAATTTCAACAACCAGTCTGAAAAATTAGTACATCTCTTCATGGAATAATATTGTACCCAAAAATGATTTGCACCGAAAAGAAATATATTTTGTTCAGGTGAATAGTATCCCGTGAAGAGTAACTCGTGAATAGTAACTCGTGAATAGTAACTCATGAATAGTAACTCGTAAATAGTACTCTGCCACAAAAAGTATCCCAAATACTCGAGTGAATAATACTAGAGTGAATAGTAACCGGGTATTTTATGACAACTTGTCTACTTAAAAAAAAATTCACATAAAACCCTTAACTTTAACCTTTTATCAATTTAACCATTTACTAAAATAGAAAAATTGAATACTTTTATTTCATAAAATTTGGGGTCTCACAATCTCCCCTCCTTATGAAATTTCGCCCTCCAAATTTACGTCACGCACTGATATTCAAGAGATGAGAATATCTTGCTTTTTTTCAGATTGTACCTTCCCTTAATTTCCTCGCTATCATGATTTTCCCATTTCTCATCTCATGTATTTCGATATCATTCTAGAATATAGCTTCAAAACAAAGGTTAATTAATATATCACAATTTGTCAACTTATCAAGTAAACAATTTCACTTTTAGGTAAGTCACACACTAATGTAAGTATATAACTCATCTCTCCCTCATAGTTCTAGACTCTTATATCCGCCAAATGACCATATCCCTAAGCTCGATACCAATTGTGACGCCTCCCAAAATAGTATACATAACCCATTCTCGAGTCGCCAGATATCACATTATAAAAATCAAATACAAACTTCATTTATACAATCATTGAAATCGTCAGATAAAATACGACCACGCTTAATCGTGAGCTTTAATACAATATTGTCTCATAGACAAAGATCCAAACTCAAATTGTTACAATGCCATATAAAATATAAAGAAGAAATATTTTAAGACCCCAAAGAAGAACGAGAAGATTACTATCATATTCATTCTAATGAGGTGCACTTTTGACGCTTTCAAAGTCCAAGTTCTCATCACCCTATTGTTGTTCGCTAAAATCAATTATTATGTGACGATAAAATATGACACACACATCTTAGTTCTTCAATACAATTATCTCGTTATATGTCATGCCGCTTTATAATGTATTGAGAAACTTGACAATCTCGAACCATCACACTATTTCCTATTATCCCCCCGCCACCCAAATTACACTCTTATTACATTCGAAGAAATTGTGAAGCAAAAGGGTGAGCACAAACTAGCCCAAAGAAAGAATATCATGGCTAAGATAATTAATTTATCAACAAACTTTTATCGTAATAAATCGTAGATTTAGAATATATAGTAGATAATAAAACTTTTCAACCATAATTGCAATGGAATCAACAATCCATTATAAGAGTTAAGTAGAACATAATGTCTACTTTCTCCTCCAAATTAAAAGTCCATCGTTAATATTTCATTCTTGTAATACTCATCAACAGCTTCTACGTTGTACCAAAGACAAAGAGAACTTTCATCACCGTCTTCACCGAACCACTAAAGATTTTAATTAAGTTCACAATTCATATTTAAAATCATGTAAATTAACAGCTTCTCTCCTTGCCACAAAGGATTAATAGAATGTTTACTCAATATCCTCACCCCAAAGGTCAAAATATTCCAATGTAATAACAATGATCATACCAATCAGCTTGTCTATCTATCTTTACTACTACGGCCAAAGATATTCAACTATAAAACTAATGGTCATGATCATACCAATCAATTGTCTCATCGCTGCACTACTACCAAAGACATTCAACTGTTAACTAATGGTCATGATCCCGCCAATCACATCGTTGAATTATCCACGAAATACGGCCAAGGATATTCGTTATTATAACTCTCATCGTCATGATCATGTCATACACCGCCCCATCTTCGCACTACGGTCAAAGCTATCAAACAACAGATCATCTTTGCACTACATGCCAAAGACATAAACATATCATCTTTGCACTACGTGCCAACATACAAAACGTGAAAACCCATAACCAACAAAGATAATAAAGAATGGAATAATAAAAGAATTTCACCATGTATTCAAAGATTACGATGATGAAGGTTATTCAAACATAATAATAAAGAATGGAATAATAAAAGAATTTCACCATGTATGCAAGATTGTGATGATGTGTTATTCCAACATAATAATAAAGAATGGAATAATGAAGAATTTCGCCATGCGTGCATAATCCGCATGCATATGAGTTATTTCAAATAATATAATAAATAATGGAACCAGAGTCACGCGTAATCGCACGCATGTGATATTCCAACAGTAATAATGAAGAATGGAATAACAACAAGATTCACCATGCATGCGATAGATCGACGTGCATGCATTATTCCAACGTAATAATAAATAATGGAACCAGTCTCATGCGTAAAGCACAGATGATATATTAATGACGAATAATAAAGAATGGAATAATAGAAGAATTTCACCATGTATGCGGTAGATTAGATAAACAAAGTTATTCCAACATAATAATAAAGAATGAAATAATGTAAGAATTTCACCAAGTATAGGGTAGCATCACAGATACAAAAGTTATTCCAATGTAATAATAAAGAATGGAATAACAAGAAGTTCTCTTCATGAACACAAAAGAAATAATACCCCTTACGAGTATAACAAATAATATTCCTTACGAAAGTACAACAAATAAATAATATCCCTACCTTTGAAAAGAAGAGTATTCACTAATTTGGTAGGCGAGGATATACTCGAAAAAAACTTGTACTACGCTCAAAGCTTTCTTAAACTCTAAATAAATACGCCAAGATTATAGAAGAAGAACTCTCTCTATAGTTTCTCTCTCAGAGTTTCAAAGAATTCGTAAAGAAATAATGAAGGAATGAGCTTCTATTTATAGAAAAAATGGACCGTATAAGTATCTAACTCATAAACTATCCAGATTGATTTACTTTAATCTGACGGTCCATATTTAAAGCAAAATCTTTTAAATAAAATATAATATATTCTATTTATAATCTAATAAAATGAATAACATTATAAAAGATTTTACTATGCAAACACTATACAGTGCTATGCAAACATTATGCATAATAAAATATAATATATTCTATTTATAGAATAACTTTAATAAAGTATTCGCTTTTATATAAAAAGATTTTACTATACAAAAACACTATGCATAATATAATATAATATATTATATTTATAGAATAACTTTATAAAAGTATTACATTTTATATAAAAAGATTTTACTATGCAAAACACAATGCATAATAGAATATAATATATTCTATTTATAGAATAACTTTATAAAAATATTCTGCTTTTTATATAAAAGCTTTTTGTTATAATTTCAACAACCACCTGAAAAATTAGTACATCTCTTCATGGAATAATATTGTACCCAAAATGATTTGCATTAGAAAAGAAATATATTTTGTTCAATGAATAGATCCCGAAAGAGTAACTCGTGAATAGTAACTCGTGAATAGTAACTCATGAATAGTAACTCGTAAATAGTACTCGCCACAAAAAGTATCCCAAATACTCGAGTGAATAATACTAGAGTGAATAATGAATCGGTATTTTATGACAACTTGTTTACTTAAAAAAAATTCACATAAAACCCTTAACTTTAACCTTTTATCAATTTAACCATTTACTAAAATAGAAAAATTGAATACTTTTATTTCATAAAATTTGGGGTCTCACAATCTCCCCTCCTTATGAAATTTCGCCCTCGAATTTACGTGTCGATTACTGATATTCGAAGAGATGAGAATATCTTGCTTTCTTTTCAGATTGTACCTTCCCGGTAATTTCCTCGCTATCATGATTTTCCCATTTCTCATCTCATGTATTTCAGATATCATTCTAGAATATAGCTTCAAAACAAAGGTTAATTAATATATCACAATTTGTCAACTTATCAAGTAAACAATTTCAGCTTAGGTAAGTCACACACTAGCGAAGTATATAGCTCATCTCTCCCCTCATAGTTCTAGACTCTTATATCCGCCAGCGACCATATCCCTAAGCTCTGATACCAATTGTGACGCCCCCAAAACAGGTATACATAACCCATTCTGAGTCGCCAGATATCACATTATAAAAATCAAATACAAACTTCATTTATATTAATCATTGAATCTGCAGATAAAATACGACCCTTAAGCTTAATCGTGAGTTTTAATACAATATTGTCTCATAGACAGTATCCAAACTCAAATTGTTACAATGCCATATAAAATATAGCAGCAAATATTTTAAGACCCCAAAGAAGAACGAGAAGATTACTATCATATTCATTCTAATGAGGTGCACTTTTGACGCTTTCAAAGCTCTGGGTTCTCATCACCCTATTGTTGTTCGCTAAAATCAATTATTATGTGACGTATAAAAATACGACACACACATCTTAGTTCTTCAATACAATTATCTCGTTACATGTCATGCCGCTTTTATAATGTATTGAGAAACTTCGACAATCTCGAACCATCACACTATTTCCTATTATCCCCGCCAATTCCCGATTTACACTCTTATTACCGAAAGAAATTGTGAAGCAAAAGGGTGAGCACAACTAGCCCAAAGAAAGAATATCATGGCTAAGATAATTAATTTATCAACAAACCTTTATCGTAATAAATCGAGATTTAGAATATATAGTAGATAATAAAACTTTTCAACCATAATTGCAAATGAATCAACAATCCATTATAAGAGTTAAGTAGAACATAATGTCTACTTTCTCCTCCAAATTAAAAAGTCCATCGTTAATATTTCATTCTTGTAATACTCATCAACAGCTTCTTCGTTGTACCAAAGACAAAGAGAACTTTCATCACTTGTCTTCACCGACAACCACTAAAGATTTTAATTAAGTTCACAATTCATATTTAAAATCATGTAAATTAACAGCCTCCTTGCCACAAAGGATTAATAGAATGTTTACTCAATATCCTCACCCCAAAGGCTGAAAATATTCCAATGTAATAACAATGATCATACCAATCAGTTGTCTATCTTTGTACTACGGGCCAAAGATATTCAACTATAAAACTAATGGTCATGATCATACCAATCAATTGTCTGTCAGTGCACTACGGCCAAAGACATTCAACTGTTAACTAATGGTCATGATCCTGCCAATCACATCGTTGAATTATCCATGAAATACGGCCAAGGATATTCGTTATTATAACTAGTGGTCATGATCATGTCATACACCTGTCCATCTTCGCACTACGGGTCAAAGCTATCAAACAACAGATCATCTTTGCACTACAGGCTAAAGACATTCAATAACATATCATTTTTGCACTACATGCCAAAGACATACAACTGTGAAACCCATAACCAACAGTATAATAAAGAATGGAATAATAAAAGAATTTCACCATGTATTCAAGATTCATGATGTAGACAAAAGTTATTCAAACATAATAATAAAGAATGGAATAATAAAAGAATTTCACCATGTATGCAGTACTTCGCATAGACAGGTTATTCCAACATAATAATAAAGAATGGAATAACAGAAGAATTTCGCCATGCGTGCATAATCCGCATGATACAAGTTATTCAAATAATATAATAAATAATGGAACCAAGTCATGCGTGTAATCGCACGCATGTGATATTCCAATGTAATAATGAAGAATAGAATAACAACAAGATTCACCATGTATGCGATAGATCGCATGCATGATTATTCAAATGTAATAATAAATAATGGAACCGTGTCTTCGTAAAAGCATGCATGTGATATTCCACGTAATAATAAAGAATGGAATAATAGAAGAATTTCACCATGTATGCGGTACTTAGCATAAAACAAAAGTTATTCCAACATAATAATAAAGAATGAAATAACAGTAAGAATTTCACCAAGTATAGGGTAGCCAGCATATCTGAAAGTTATTCCAATGTAATAATAAAGAATGGAATAACAAGTTCTCTTCATGAACACAAAAGAAATAATACCCCTTAGAGTACAACAAATAATATTCCTTACGAGTACAACAAATAATATCCCCTACCTTTGAAAGAAGAGTATTCCGACTGGTAGGGCGAGGATATACTCGAAAAAAACTTGTACTACGCTCAAAGCTTTCTTAAACTCTAAATAAATACGCTCAAGATTATAGAAGAAGAACTCTCTCTATAGTTTCTCTCTCTAGAGTTTCAGTGAATTCGTAAGAAATAATGAAGGAATGAGCTTCTATTTATAGAAAAATGGACTGCATAGTATCTAACTCATAAACGGTCCAGATTGATTTACTTTAATCTGACGGTCCATATTTAAAGCAAAATCTTTTAAATAAAATATAATATATTCTATTTATAATCTAATAAAATGAATAACATTATAAAAGATTTTACTATGCAAACACTATATAGGCACTATGCAAACATTATGCATAATAAAATATAATATATTCTATTTATAGAATAACTTTAATAAAGTATTCTGTTTTATATAAAAAGATTTTACTATGCAAAACACTATGCACAATATAATATAATATATTATATTTATAGAATAACTTTATAAAAGTATTCTATTTTATATAAAATGATTTTACTATGCAAAACACAATGCATAATAGAATATAATATATTCTATTTATAGAATAACTTTATAAAAATATTATGTTTTATATAAAAAGCTTTTTTGTTATAATTTCAACAACCAGTCTGAAAAATTAGTACATCTCTTCATGGAATAATATTGTACCCAAAACTGATTTGCACCGAAAAGAAATATATTTTGTTCAGGTGAATAGTATCCCGTGAAGAGTAACTCGTGAATAGTAACTCGTGAATAGTAACTCATGAATAGTAACTCGTAAATAGTACTCTGCCACAAAAAGTATCCCAAATACTCGAGTGAATAATACTAGAGTGAATAGTAACCGGGTATTTTATGACAACTTGTCTACTTAAAAAAAAATTCACATAAAACCCTTAACTTTAACCTTTTATCAATTTAACCATTTACTAAAATAGAAAAATTGAATACTTTTATTTCATAAAATTTGGGGTCTCACAATCTCCCCTCCTTATGAAATTTCGCCCTCGAAATTTACGTACGTACCTGATATTCGAAGAGATGAGAATATCTTGCTTTCTTTTCAGATTGTACCTTCCCGGTAATTTCCTCGCTATCATGATTTTCCCATTTCTCATCTCATGTATTTTAGATATCATTCCAGAATATAGCTTCAAAACAAAGGTTAATTAATATATCACAATTTGTCAACTTATCAAGTAAACAATTTCAGCTTAGGTAAGTCACACACTAGCGAAGTATATAGCTTATCTCTCCCTCATAGTTCTAGACTCTTATATCCGCCAAATGACCATATCCCTAAGCTCGATACCAATTGTGACGCCCCCAAAATGCAGTATACATAACCCATTCTCGAGTCGCCAGATATCACATTATAAAATCAAATACAAACTTCATTTATACAATCATTGAATCAATAGTATAAAATACGACCACGATTAATCGTGAGCTTTAATACAATATTGTCTCATAGATGTGATCCAAACTCAAATTGTTACAATGCCATATAAAATATAGCAGCAAATATTTTAAGACCCCAAAGAAGAACGAGAAGATTACTATCATATTCATTCTAATGAGGTGCACTTTTGACGCTTTCAAAGTCGGGTTCTCATCACCCTATTGTTGTTCGCTAAAATCAATTATTATGTGACGTATAAAATACGACACACACATCTTAGTTCTTCAATACAATTATCTGTTACATGTCATGCCGTTTTATAATGTATTGAGAAACTTCGACAATCTCGAACCATCACACTATTTCCCTATTATCCCCGCTCGACCCAGTTACACTCTTATTACCTGAAAGAAATTGTGAAGCAAAAGGGTGAGCACAACTAGCCCAGTAAAGAATATCATGGCTAAGATAATTAATTTATCAACAGCCTTTATCAGAATAAATCAGAGATTTAGAATATATAGTAGATAATAAAACTTTTCAACCATAATTGCAGCGGAATCAACAATCCATTATAAGAGTTAAGTAGAACATAATGTCTACTTTCTCCTCCAAATTAAAAGTCCATCGTTAATATTTCATTCTTGTAATACTCATCAACAGTTCTTCGTTGTACCAAAGACAAAGAGAACTTTCATCACCTGTCTTCACCTGAACCACTAAAGATTTTAATTAAGTTCACAATTCATATTTAAAATCATGTAAATTAACAGTTTCTCCTTGCCACAAAGGATTAATAGAATGTTTACTCAATATCCTCACCCCAAAGGCTGAAAATATTCCAATGTAATAACAATGATCATACCAATCAGTTGTCTATCTTTGTACTACGGGCCAAAGATATTCAACTATAAAACTAATGGTCATGATCATACCAATCAATTGTCTGTCAGTGCACTACGGCCAAAGACATTCAACTGTTAACTAATGGTCATGATCCTGCCAATCACATCGTTGAATTATCCATGAAATACGGCCAAGGATATTCGTTATTATAACTAGTGGTCATGATCATGTCATACACCTGTCCATCTTCGCACTACGGGTCAAAGCTATCAAACAACAGATCATCTTTGCACTACATGCCAAAGACATACAACTGTGAAACCCATAACCAACAGTATAATAAAGAATGGAATAATAAAAGAATTTCACCATGTATTCAGTACTACGCATAGACAGGTTATTCAAACATAATAATAAAGAATGGAATAATAAAAGAATTTCACCATGTATGCAGTACTTCGCATAGACAGGTTATTCCAACATAATAATAAAGAATGGAATAACAGAAGAATTTCGCCATGCGTGCATAATCCGCACAGACAGGTTATTCAAATAATATAATAAATAATGGAACCAGGTCATGCGTAATCGCACAGACAGGATATTCCAACAGAATAATGAAGAATGGAATAACAACAGTATTCACCATGCATGCGATAGATCGCACAGACAGATTATTCCAACAGAATAATAAATAATGGAACCAGGTCTTGCGTAAAGCACAGACAGGATATTCCGACAGAATAATAAAGAATGGAATAATAGAAGAATTTCACCATGTATGCGGTACTTCGCATAAACAGGTTATTCCAACATAATAATAAAGAATGAAATAACAGAAGAATTTCACCAAGTATAGGGTAGCCACAGATATCAAGTTATTCCAATGAATAATAAAGAATAGAATAACAGAAGTTCTCTTCATGAACACAAAAGAAATAATACCCCTTACGAGTACAACAAATAATATTCTTTACGAGTACAACAAATAATATCCCCTACCTTTGAAAGAAGAGTATTCCGACTGGTAGGGCGAGGATATACTAGAAGAAAACTTGTACTACGCTTTCAAAGCTTTCTTAAACTCTAAATAAATACGCCAAGATTATAGAAGAAGAACTCTCTATAGTTTCTCTCTCTAGAGTTTCAGTGAATTCGTAAGAAATAATGAAGGAATGAGCTTCTATTTATAGAAAAATGGACTGCATAGTATCTAACTCATAAACGGTCCAGATTGATTTACTTTAATCTGACGGTCCATATTTAAAGCAAAATCTTTTAAATAAAATATAATATATTCTATTTATAATCTAATAAAATGAATAACTTTATAAAAGATTTTACCATGCAAACACTATACAGGCACTATGCAAACACTATGAATAATAAAATATAATATATTCTATTTATAGAATAACTTTAATAAAGTATTCTGTTTATATAAAAAGATTTTACTATGCAAAACACTATGCACAATAGAATATAATATATTCTATTTATAGAATAACTTTATAAAAGTATTCTATTTTATATAAAAAAAGATTTTACTATGCAAAACACTATGCATAATAGAATATAATATATTCTATTTATAGAATAACTTTATAAAAGTATTCTGTTTTATATAAAAAGTTTTTCTGTTATAATTTCAACCACCGGTCTGAAAAATTAGTACATCTCTTCATGGAATAATATTGTACCCAAAAATGATTTGCACCGAAAAGAAATATATTTTGTTCGGGTGAATAGTATCCCGTGAATAGTAACTCCTGAATAGTAACTCGTGAATAGTATCTTATGAATAGTAACTCGTAAATAGTACTCCGACACAAAAAGTGTCCCAAATACCCGAGTGAATAATACTAGAGTGAATAGTGACCGGGTATTTTATGACAACTTGTCTACTTAAAAAAAATTCATATATCACCCTTAACTTTAACCTTTTATCAATTTAACCATTTACTAAAATAGAAAAAATGAATACTTTTATTTCATAAAATTCGGGGTCTCACATCAGTATTTATAACTTGTTTTAAAATGACTTATACGTCATTTTAAAATAAGTTAGTTTGACTTAATAAAATGTTTATTTTGCCATTCTTTTATTTTTCTCCTCTTTTTATTAATGTCATTTTTAGTAATTTTTACATTTATAAGTCATTATGAGCCGAACATCTTCAGAACTTGTTTGAACTAAATTTCTTACTTATAGGTCATATTGATGTCGAATACTTTTACTTATAAAACCACAACTTATAAGTCAATTTATATTTTAATTTTAAGTCATTTTAAAATAAGTAGTTGTCAAAGGGGCTCTAAGAGAGCCAGAGACTGATTTGGGTAATTGTTATCAAGGAGTCGTGTAGCATTACTGTTTTAACTTTTAAGTTAATTTTTTTAATATCTTATTCGGCTACCGACGCCACTATAAAAAATATGTTTTTAAAAGACGAATTTAAAAAAAATTATCTTAATATTTTTTTTAAACGATTTTATTTTTTTAAAGAAATTTGAAAAAAAAAATGTGATCCAATGCCAAACTAACTGGCATTGTAACTTTTTTTTAATTTTTTTATAAATCAAATTTGTAAAAAAGAATGGTAAGATGTAACATCACTTTAACTGTCGATGGAATATCTCTTCTTTTTTTAAAATTTCTTTAATCTCTTGTATTTGTTTACAAACATCAATATTTTTTTTATGTTTATTCTCTGTCATCGGCGTTGGAAATGAACGAGTATATAATACTTCAGCTATAAAAAAATAAAAATAAAAATTCTAATGCCAATTAAAGTGACGTTGCATCTTATTCTTCTTTTTTACAAATTCATTTTTTTAAAAAATTAAATAAAATAGGGATAAAATTGATATTACATTAATATGGGTCAAACTAACTTATTAGGAATGACTTATAAGTCATTTTTAAATAATTTTATTTTGTTTTAGTTCATAAAACATAATAAAATTTTCTTCATCTTTTATGTTTTCTCTTAGAACTGATAGTATTATAATTTAATTTTATAATATATTTGAAAAAAGGTAAAAGGAGAACTAGGAATAGCTAGGGCTATACCATTACTATTCTTCTTTTTATGTTTTATTTTTAGACTTAAAAATATGTTCATGATTTAAGTTACTCCCTCCGTCTAAGAATAAAAGTTCTTATTCTTTTATGTAATCTCAAGTTAAATATTTACTTATATTAAATAATATATTTTTTTTACAATAATTTGTGTGTAATATCCTTAGTATTAAATGTCATATTTTTATTATTTATAAATATTTATATAATATCACTAGTCATGTATAGAAAAATATGCAATTAGATGAGAATTTAAATATGAATAATTTTATCATTTGATTTTTTTTTTAATTCGCATAAAATCAATCATCACTTTCATTCTCGGAGTGAGGGAGTACTTGTAAGTATATCCTACTTCTATCTAGAAATAGGAAACATTGGAAAGCATAGATATAATAATCAGGTTTGAAGAGGTTGGATTTTTTTGGGTCGGAGGCCCGGAACTAAATGCTTAGCAATCGGTTGTCATGGGTACTATTTCAACAACCATAATCTATACTGTTGATCGTAACATTGGATGACACAGATTGAAATTGATTTCCCCCTGCCGCTACAGGTTGTAGCGACATGAGAAATTACTCATTTGCCCCTCATTTGCTCATGTGCTACATTGTCTACCGTTACATGTTATGGCGGTAGTTTAGTTAACTAATAAATTAGAATGACTCAATGGTAACTTAATGACCCAATAACCCATAGGTCTTAGGTTCGAAATCTAGTTGTGATATTTTGACTTCTTATGTTATATTTTTTTTGTATTAGATAAATTCTATTACCATCTTAAATCTCCTCATTAAACTATATATATATAAAGTAACTATGAATATTTTAATATATATATATATATATATATATATAAATTTATCTCTAAATATTCATATAGATATTTATAAACAAATATTCATATAAATTTATAAACAAATATTTATTTATAAATTTATAAATATTTCATCTAAAATTTATAAAATTTAGATATGACTATTTTTTATAAATATTTATATGAGTATTTAGAGATAAATTTATAAATATTTATATGAATATTTGTTTATATATATATATATATATATATATATATATATAGTAGTAAAATTGATCCAATACATAAAAATATAGTAGCACATGAAGCATATATGTAAAATAACGAGTTACAAGAAAAAATCATATAAATTATTTTAGAAATTAATTATATTTTGTTACAAAATTATAAGTGTGCGAATATGATCATTATAAACTACATCCATATAACTACAAACTTTAATTTTTGTAAATTATAAAATATATCTATATGTGCTCAATTTTAATTTCAAAAACTATAACTTTTAAAAAAATAAAGCTGGGCATTTATTTTGAGACGAACGGAGTGAAACATTTCACAGTATAAAATTGTGTCTAAATAAATAAAAAAAATTAAATGAAAAATGATGCGTTTTTGGGGGGAAAAAAGAGGCATGCTTATTGGGTTTGTCTTAATTTTGGGCAACAATTTACTAGTCGTTGCAAAAAATGTATTAAATACGCAACGAAAAAAATTTGTTTCCAATAAATGCTGCCTATATTAGGCAACGAAATATAGCAACAAAAAAGTTTTTGTTGCCGAAGCGATTTATGTGAGAAATCTCATCTAAGAAACAAAAAATATAAAGTGTGTGTTTTTTTCCTCATGATGATTTGGCAACAAATTTTTTCAACGACTTATGAATTTCGTTACGAAAAATAAAAGCCTTTCATAAACTGTAATGAATGAAAAATTTAGTTGTTAAACATGCATTTATAAAGTCGTTGCCCGAAAGATTGTTGCCAAATATCTATTTTTTGTAGTATGATGTAGGGAATAGAAAACATTATACATACATTACTAAGTACATCATAATCTAATACATCATCTTTGTATACAATTAGAAATAAAAGTATAGGGAAATGGGGCACAACCGCCCAACATCTAACAGAGACCTATCAAAAGATATAACAAGAATTGGGGCACAACTACCTAATATCTAACAGAGATCTATCAAAAGAAATAGCAAGAAATGCATCAGAAGAAGTCAATGATGTCCACATCATCCAGTATATCCATTTGATGTAACTCCTCTAGAGTCACTGAGTCTCTGCTAGAAGGGATCTCAGGCCTACATAATGGAGGATATGCATCGGTTAAACCATCGAAATATGGGCCACCTGAAGGGCCAGCCCCAAAGCTGAAAGGATCAAAAGTATCTGCCTCTGATGGATCTCTGACCAAATGTCAGATAAATAAATGTGCCCGGTCTAACCATTGGGTCAAACTCTCAATCTGCGTCAAATGAGTAGGCTTTCGGACGTAGAAAATCCAATTTATCATCATGACGGAGCCAAGAACCATATCCCCCATAAACTGTGTGGCGAGGGTCTGAGCTACAATGGTGCGAGGGAACCACCAGCAGTAAAAAGCCTCCTGAGTGAAGGGTCCCTCTGACAAAGTAAAACCATCTACGCCCATCAATGGGATCTCGGTGATCGGCTAGGATACAAGCTAATGACGCCTACCAGGAGGAAAGAACAGAATGCGTATCTCTCAGGTGGTGCTCCTAATAACACACTCTCCCAAATAGAGCTTCCAACTGTCAAGTGATCCTCGGAGTAAGGAACTAATATAATGACATCTACGTTCAACAACTCCAACTACAGGCGAGAGTGCTAATGGGACAAAGACATGGGAGCCTCTCGTAGGCCCAAAACTGTGAATGTAAAGATCAAATATCTGCGGTCAGGAAAATTGGCAACCCGAACAAGGGTAATTAAAAATCAAGAGAAAATACTGACTAGTAAGAATAGGTAAAATCCTAACTAAGTCTCCGTTACGCCCTCTGAGCGTAGGCACATCCCTATGAGGAAGTAGGCAAAGGTGTAGGAGCCCCAATCAAACTCTTTGATACAGTCCACTTCCCGAGTGGCACTAACTAAAGCGAATGATACCGTCGAGGTTTGTCCACCAGGAAACAACCCTGAGGATGATCATAAAAAATCGCCGAAGGATGCGATCTCTAACCATCCGATCATCGGGCAATGGCCTTGTCCGAGCCCCACTCATAGCATCTACACTCAAGGGACTAGAACAGACACTCTGACCCTTTAGCGTCGTGGCCGTGACTCCCAACAAGGATCTGACGGCAGTCGGGAAGATGTTAGCCACCAAAGGCTCGGGCGCCCCTAAAAAATCCAATCTAGTGATGAATTGCCAATCCATTAGTATCATTATCACCTCACAATCCAACAAGTGGAGAGACTGGGTCTGGTGAAACCAGCGCTCAGACAAAGCCCTGAGATAACCCTAGGGACAACGATGGGGGGAATGGAAAAGAAAGCCTTGAAGCCCTAGACATGAATAATCTCCCAGTACTCTGGATGGAGAGTTTGGTATAGAGAGTGTATGCTAAACCAGTTCCCTTTAGGCTACGTAAAGAAGGGAACCTGCATCAAATTACAAATCAAAATCAGAACCCTTGCCCCCACAAATGGGAAAAGGAATATCAACACGGCTATTACATCGTTCACGTGAAGATAGATCGAGGGGTGACGACTCAAATCATCTAGAAGATCTGGAATCATCACATTTATAGCTGGAATCTCCCTGTGGGGAATGGAAGAAGAAGGATCATGATATGCAATGGGTACGTCCTCCTGGTCGTCCTCAACATCCGGTCTCTAAACCCGGATAGGGGCTTAATCATCGACTCGATCAACAACCGACGAGGTCAGTTTCAAGTCAAGCGGTAGGCCGAGGAACATCTGAAGCTCTCCTACTCACACCTGAAGAGGTCCTATGGGAGCTACTCATCTGCTCTAGATCCATATATCTAGACAAAAGTCTCCAAATCACCTCATAAAGGGTGTGGTAAATTCTAACCTAGAACTCATTAATTTCAGTTCATAGCTTCATGCATTCATGCATTGCTTTAACATAAGTCTACTATAGAGTTAAAATGCATGTTCGACATGGTAAAACACTAACATTTACTCCGTTGAATAATTTTTATCAAGTCATATGAGCATGCATATTCACTACTATGTGTTTAGAAGCATTCTATATGATATCTCACTTTCCAACGGTCAAAACTAGAAAAGAAAACATGTAAACGTTACCAGGATAGTGCAAAACGATTGTATAGTGACGGATTTTGCAAAAAAATACCGGAACTCAGTAGATCTAAAGAAGAAATCTTGGATTTTCTATGTGGCTTCAACTGGAAAATGACTTATGAAAGAGATTGGATGGAGTATATAACCCACAAGTGGCTGTGGGTAAACCCACGGGTGGCTACGGATCAACCCGCGGTAGCCATAGGTCTACCTGCGGCTACCTAGGGTGGTCCCTACTCCCTCAGACTCGATCAAATTTGAGTTGCAAAGGAGGTCCCAAAAGCTGAAAAGTCAAATCTAGAAAAATGTGCTACACGATTGAGCGGAAAGAACCTGTAATCCTTAATTCAGAGACCAAACTGCGGGTCTACATGTAAGTCATTGATATTCTCTCGGATACAGGGTTAAAACCAATGATAGAGGTTATTGAAAGCATCCCTTGTCAACGCATCGCGAAGGTCTGATGCCATCAACCGGGGGTTGTGATTGCAATCAAAAGCATCCAAACTTGTCAAGAGTGTAGCTCATCAGAAATGCATCCCCATCAAAGATCAGAGTATCTGTAACATTCCAGAATTTTAAATGTAATATTAAATATTTATTGATTTATATAAATATTTAATGGATGTGATTATCGTTGATTAAATATTTGTTTAATTGATTTAATTTTATTTGGAGAAGTATTTGTTAAATAAATAAGTGATGAATTAAGAAAATTATTATTATATTGATATTTCAATTTAATGATTAATTATTTGTATTGTGTTATGTGATTAAAGGATTTATTTAATTAATTGTTATTTTAATTAATTAAAATTAAATATGAAAGCTTGATTAATATAGTGTGACAAATAACTATATTATAAGGAGTTATTAAAATAAATTAAAATAGTTTAATTTAGTTTTTAACAAACAATGCTTAATATATTAATTCTTTAATATTTAAAGGGTTTTTGCCAAACAAGCCTTATGGCTTTTGGGATTTCTAGTTTTTGAAATTAAATAAAATAAATAGAATAAATAATATAAATAAAAAAAATTAAATAATAAATATAATAACTTATACGTTATTTTTATAACTGATATCCTAATAAGTATACGTATTATTGTTATATCAGTTTTATTTTTTTTACGCATACTTGTTGGTTGTCTAGTCTAAGCTTAGAGAATATAAGAGTTTGAGAGTTCAGAGAATTACAGAGAGAATTGTGAGAATTTGAGAAAGAAGGATTTCAAAGCATTTTTCAGTGTTTATCAAAAAGGATTGCAAGCAATTTGAAGGTATTTCTTATACAACCCTAATATATATATGTATATGTCTACATATGTGAACTACGACAAAGTTTTTCTATGCTCTGTAAATTCTATTTCTTCCGAATTTTGTTATGTAACTAAGTTATAGTGGTTATACATGCTATAATGATAGAGATTATGTTTAAACAACAATTGCATGCTAATTTTGGTTTACAATAGAAGAAAATTTCGACAATATATGTTTGTGTATATTTTTTTCATATGGCTCATGTAAGCATCAATTCTAGTGGCTAATTTGTATGTTAAAGTATAAATTAAAGTTTGTATATGTTAGTTCATTGAGATACGAGCATAACGTAATTTGAATGAGATAATTTGATCGTGTATTGAATTCACAGTGATGATTTTTAGGACGAATGTCAAGAAAATTGAATTTTTATGAAAAACACGAAATTTGTGAAATTAAAATAGTTTTAGTTGTTGATAAATTGTTCTAATTGGTTGTAAATGTTAGAAAACATGTTTATGATAGTTGTATATTTATTTTACGTGTTGATATTACTTTCTATTGGGTGAAATTTGTGTTTGTTGGGCTAAAAACGCCATCGCTTCATGTCGTGTTCACGCCTGTTCGAACACCGCAAAATTGCCACGGTGCAGGTAGAAAACTTTGTATGATGTTGATTGCGTTGCCATACCCCTCGCTTTGAGATTCTCGCTTCTTCTGCTATTTCTGCAGATTTAGGAAAGCGTCATAACATGGTCTGAAATTGTGTTAGCATGTTAAATGTGTAATGTTAAGGTTAACATAACATAGTGAATTGTGGTTAGTAAGTTCAAGGTTGCAAAAATGATTAGTAAATCGAGAATGCGTTATGTGATAACTTAGTTTATACAATGAACGTTAGTTAAGTGTTGTGATGATTAACACTTGGGAGTTCTGAAATGTAAATGGTAGCATAAGACTTGTGCTAAAATAACACGTCTAGCTAGTAATGCGTTTTAAATTGAAAAGTGAATATTAGTATGTCTAATAGATGTTGTGGTTTTAGTACCGTGTATAGGTGAACGTGAGTTTAATATTTTAGCTTACGCTCGAGGCAAGTTTTCTAACTCTACACCTTCGTTGAGTTAGTTCTATTATTACATTGTATAATTTCATGATTTTGATTGAGCAAGCTTTTTATCTTAACTGTTATTGAATAAGTCAATTGTTCCTAAAATTCATTCGAGCAAACTCTAACTCTAATGTTATTTGAAATTCTTATTGATTGATTCATTCTAACTTGTTTCTAAGTTCTATTATTGTATAATGAACGTAGTTTTGAACTCTCGTCTCTATTATTGAATTGTTTTAATTCTTTGCATGAGTTAATACATTGTTGGGAAAGTTTTTAGTTTCCAGCTTGCTATCAGTTAAATGTACATTCATGAATATCATTTCTAATGTTATAAGACTCGAACCTTAGCTTATTTTACTGTTCAAGTAAATGTTATCCATTTTATTCATTTTATTGAATGCTTATGCTCTATAGTTATTTCAAGCATGAGTTTGATATGTAGAATCAGTTCATTTATGATTCTCAAATGTTCTAAGTTATGTTGTTATTAAACAACTATTGTATTATCAAGCATTGTTGATTCAACTAGTTCCCTAGTTGATGATCATTAAACTTCAATTACCCTTGAAAGCTTATCCAAAACAAACTTTCTTTGGTACTGGACTTGTACTCTAAATATCGAGATGAACAACCCTATGTTTATGGGTTTATGCTTAAGCGTTGAAATGGTTGTGCACAATACATTGTACGAAGGATTGATCCCCTAAGTCGTGGGACTCCTTTATAGTCATATATGGTTTCCGTTAAAGTTAAAGTTGAAAGATTACTTATAACTCGTGGACATGGTTCGTGGTCATTTGACCTCAAGAGTATATTTAAGAATGTTAATAGAACATATCATTCAGTTCTATTAAGCCTATGAGTTGGCAAATGTTGTAATGCTAATAGAACATATCATTAAGTTTTATTGAGCCTATTATTTGGCAAATGATGTAAAGATATTTATTCTTATTTCAAGTGAGCTTTTTTTGCTCACTCATGCATATTTATACACTTATTGCAGCTATGGTTGAGAAGGTAGATAATCCTACAACTAGCAAAGGAAAGGGAAAAATGTAAAAGTGATGAAGACTTTTAATTTTCCTTTATTGTTATAACGATATACTTTTAATAATGATGTGATGTAATAATTTTATTTCTGCACTGATATGATGTTTAAAGGTTAGATAACCTGGGAGATAATGTTTTTATTAAAGTAATCTTGTATGGACAGGTTTTATTATTCAATTATATAATGATTGGGTAGTTAGATATGAATGTTTTGATTATCTGAACACCAAATCTTGAGGTAATGAAGTACCGAGATTTGGGGGTGTCACAAGTTGGTATCAAAGCATTAGGTTATGAACCTTAGGTGGGGAAATTCCTTAGGAAGTAACCTTTGAAAAGATAGTGGTGATTAACTCTTATCGAGTTTTAAGGAAGAAATAATAAAACACTTATGTGATTATGTGTTTATAACTTTTGTGCTCGTGAGTGTCGAGTAGTAATGATTAATAATTAAAACTTAAAATTTTGTAGTCAGGATGACTAATGTCGGAGAATCCAGTCAGGCTAGGGAGGAAAGACCTCAGATGCCAATAGAGGAAGAGCCTCGTGACATTCAGGTTATTTAGGAACAACTATTGCCACGGGAGTCAGCCCCATTGGTCACAGTGGTTGAAAATGAGGATGATGATGTGGAGACAGATGAGGAGGATCCCGTTGAGTTGCCACAGGAGGAAGAGGATGATGAGGAAGAGGAGGTAGAGACTCCACTAACCTCGATAGTTGCTCATATGTACGATGAAGTCTACGACCGTAACGTGGAACTTCAGGATACAGTCGAGGAATTGCAAGAGATAGTAGCTAAACAACAGACTGCAATGACACAGAAAGACGATGAGATCCAGGATCGTGAGGAACGACTGACTAATATCGAGGAGAAGCTAGAACAAACTAAAGGAGAGAAAGAACAACTGATCAAGGAGGTCGCTGAATTGAAGAATAAGCTAAGGGAAGAAGCTACGAAGAGGGCAAGAGCCGAAGACGCATACGAGGAAATGTTTCAACGAGCTGGAATAGCAGTGAAAGATGCACAAGCAAAGAGAATAAAGATGGAAGAGATGAATAGAGTATTCAACATCGTGGTTAATCGAGCTCATGATCGGGTCATGGGTTATCCGATCCAGTTTGAGACGCTGCCATCATATGTATTAGATCGCAGAACAATGTTCCGGATTATGGAAGAAGAGCGTAGTAAGGCTAACAGTATCTTAGTAGAACATCATAGTTGTTATACGAGTTATAAATATTAAATAAATTATAAATCCCAAGTGTTATGTAACCTATGGGATATGACGATGATGTTGTCCTGAAACTTTTGTAGTTCAAGAAAGTAATGTAAATAGCAGTGATGCTATTGTTTTATATTTTCAAAGAGGTTATGAATAAATAAAAGTTGTTATTTTATTCAAAGTGTTACGTGATTATGTGTTTATTTCTTTTGTGGAGGCAAGCTAAATAGAAATTACTTAAAAGAGTTGAATAATAACCTAATGAGTGTATTTTTAACAGAAAATGCCTCCCAGACGTTAACCACCACGACAGAGAACCACCGAAGGAACCAACAATAACGATAATGTTGATGCTAACCCCGTTCAACAATTAGTGACGTTACTGACAGGAGCATTGCAGAATCAACCACAGAACTAAAGAACAACATTTAAGGAATTCAAGGCGGTTGGACCACCTGAATTTTGTGGGGATAAAGAATCCAAATGAGGCACGTGACTTAGATTATGGAGATAGAAAAGGTGTTCGATGTTGCTAGGGTAGGGGATGACCAGAAGACTGCTTTTGCAACATTCATGTTAAAAGAAGAGGATAGTTATTGGTGGCAGGCTAATAAAACTTGAGAAGGACCAGGGATGATGACCTTGGATAGGTTTAAGGAGATATTCTTCGAGACCTATTTTCCTGAGAGTTCGAAGGGTCAGCTGGAAGTGCAATTTTTGGAACTGAAGCAGGGAACGATGATGGTATCCGAGTATGCCGCTAAATTCAACGAGTTGGCGAGGTTTGCGCCTTATCAAGTCAACACGGACGAACGCAAGGCGAAGAGGTTTGAACAGGGACTGAAGCCCTGGTTGTACAGTAGGGTTTCCCTATTCTAATTGATGACTTTCACAACAGTGATAGAGAAAGCAATACTCGCTGAAGGTAGGGGCGAAGCAGTGACAAAGTTCAATCAGGAACAAAAGAAGAAGAAGAATGAGGTGTAAATTAAGAATGGAGGTGGTAGTGGTGGAAACAACAACAACAACAACTTGAAGAGGAAGTGGAATGGAAACGTGGGTGCTGAAAACCAGCAGGGTAACCAGCAAAACAAGAAGTTTGAAGCATGTGCTACATGCGGGAATTTTCACAAGGGTGCGTGCTTGATGGGGAAATGATTATGCTTCAATTGTGGCCAGGAGGGTCACATCGCCCCAAATTTCACTCAACCTAAGAAGAACGTGTGCTTCACATGCGGATCCAAGGATCACTTTGCTCGTGAATGCCCTAAGATGAAGGATGGAGTGACAACCAGAAGTAATGGAGGTAACAGTGGAGGTACAACATCAAACAAACCCACAGCTAGAACTTTCAACATGACTGTGCAAGATGTTGTGCAATCAAAAGATGTCGTGTCATGTATTATCCCAATCAATGATATTGATGCTTATGTATTATTTGATTCGGGTGCTACTTGCTCGTTTATCTCTGATGAATTTGCTAAGAGATTAGAATTGCCTAGACAAGAACTGAATTTCTCTTTGAACATAAAAATTCCGAATAAGGAGGTAATCCCTATTAGATTCGTATACAAGAACTGTAGAGTGAACATTAAGGAGAATATCTTGATGGTAGAATTGATTCTGATTAGACTTGGAGAGTTTGATGTTATTTTGGGAATGGATTGGCTGTTCAAATATGGAGCGGTAATTGATTGCCAAAAGAAGTGTGTAAACCTTATGACCCTGTCAAAGGTAGTATTTTATGGTAGCAAGTCACCTAGGCAAATAAAATGTCTGACGATTATGCAGGCCAATAAATTGTTAAGTTAAGGCTGTGTGGGCTATTTAGCTTATATAGTCGAAACTCAGAAAAAGAATGTGAAACTGGAAGAGATACCAGTGGTGAAGGAATTTGAGGATGTGTTTCCAGAGGATTTTACAGGACTTCCTCCTGACAGAGAAATTGAGTTTGTGATCGACTTAGTGTCGGGAATAACACCGATATCGAAGGCCCCGTACATAATGGCTCCAGTAGAAATGAAGGAACTGATGGTACAGTTGCAAGAGTTGCTAGAAAAGAAATATATTTAACCAAGCGTATCACCATGGGGAGCGCCAGTGTTATTCATGAAGAAGAAGGATGGATCAATGCGACTTTGCATTGATTATAGAGAATTAAACAAATTCACTATTAAAAACAAATATCCATTGCCAAGAATAGATGACTTGTTTGATCAGTTGAAGGGTGTTAAATACTTCTCGAAAATAGATTTGAGAAGTGGGTATCACCAATTGAAAGTGAGGAAGGAGGATATACCTAGAACGTCATTCAGGACTCGGTATGGACATTACAAGTTTCTGGTGATGTCTCTTGGTTTAACCAATGCACGTGCTGCATTCATGGATTTGATGAATATGGTGTCTAAACCATTCTTAGATAAGTTTGTAGTGGTATTCATCGATGACATTCTGGTGTATTCCAAAACTCAAGAAAAACACGTGGAACACTTACGTTTGACATTAGAAATACTAAGAAAGGAAAAGTTGTACGCAAAATTCTCTAAGTGCGAATTTTGGCTAGATCGTGTGCAATTTCTTGGGCATGTGATTGACAAAGATGGGATTTCAGTGGATCCATCAAAAGTGAAAGCTAAAATAAATTGGGAACAACCAAGAACACCGTCAGAAGTGAGGAGTTTCTTGGGACTGGACGGTTATTATAAACGATTTATTCATGATTTTTCTAAGATAACCACTCCATTAACAAATTTGACAAGGAAAATTGTGAAATTTGTTTGGACGGAGAAATGTGAAGAAAGTTTCCAAGATTTGAAGATGAAATTAAGCATGGCACCTGTATTGTCATTGCCAGATAGCATAGGAAACTTTGTGGTGTATAGTGATGCCTCATATAAATGGTTGGGATGTGTTCTTATGAAGAACGACAAAGTAATTGCGTATGCATCAAGACAACTAAAGGATTATGAGAAAGGTTATCCGACTCATGATTTGGAATTGGCTGCAGTAGTATTTGCTCTCAAGATATGGAGACACTATCTCTGTGGAGAGAAATGTGAAATCTACACAAACCATAAAAGTCTGAAGTATATTTTCACACAGAAGGACCTGAATATGCGTCAAAGAAGATGGATGGAATTGATAAAGGATTACGATTGTGAGATCTTTTATCATCTGGCTAAAGCGAATGTGGTTGCAGATGCTTTGAGCAGGAAAGGTGAGGAGAAGTTGATGTTGATAACTACTCAGGAGGAGCTTATTTCACCAATGACAAAGCTAGAGTTGGAAATCAAATTTCCAAAGGAATACGATGAATGACTATTTCAGATAGATGTCAGTCCAACTTTGGTGGACAAAGTGAAGAGTGCTCAACTATAAGATACAGAATGCGAAACGATCAAACACAAAGTGGTTGAGGGTAGCGATGTAAAATACAAGGTCGATATTGAAGGACTACTACGATTCGAGGGAAGAATCTGGGTTCCAGCAGTACCAGATATTAGAGACAAAATCTTGACTGAAGCACACAACACCAGATATTCGATTCATCTAGGAAGTACAAAGATATATCAAGATTTGCGGCGACATTTTTGGTGGCCGAATATGAAAAGAGACGTTGCAGAATGCGTTACAAAATGTTTGACGTGTCAGAAGGTGAAAGGTGGACATCAATGACCAAGATGGTTACTTCAACCGTTGGAAATACCGGAATGGAAATGGGAACATATCACAATGGATTTTGTTGTAGGACTTCCAACGACTCAGAAAGGATACGATGCGATATGGGTGATAGTGGACAGACTAACAAAATTTGCACACATTTTTCCAATAAAGATTAGATTTAATCTTGATCAGCTAGCAAAACTGTACGTTAAAGATATCGTGTCAAGACATGGAATTCCAGTGTCAATTGTATCAGACAGAGATCCAAGGTTCACATCAAACTTCTAGAAGAGACTACAAGAATGTATGGGAACACAGTTACGAATGAGTACAACATACCATCCGCAAATCGACGGGCAAAGCGAACAAAAAATCCAAACGTTGGAAGATATGTTGAGAGCATGCGTCATGGATTTCAAAGGAAGTTGGGATGAACATTTACCATTGGTAGAATTTTCTTACAACAACAGTTACCATGCGAGCATCGGCATGCCACCTTACGAGGCATTGTATGGCAGAAAGTGCAGAACTCCACTGTGCTGGGATGAAGTCGGTGAACGCCAACTGTTAGGACCAAAACTGGTACAAAAAACTGCTGAAGTTGTCAAACTCAACAGGACAAGATTGGTAACAGCCCAAGACAGATAGAAAAAGTATGCCGATCAACATAGGCAGAATCACGAATTTGAAGTAGGAAATTTTGTTTTCCTAAAAGTGTTTCCTTGGAAGGGGAAAATTCATTTTGGCAAGAAAAGAAAGCTCAGCCAAAGATTTATTGGACCTTTTGAGATACTACGAAGAGTGGGGGAAGTGTCTTATGAGGTAGCTCTACCTCTAGAGTTGGAAAACATTCATAATGTTTTTCACACTTCGGTGTTACGACAGTATAAACCCGATTACAAGCACGTGATCGAGTACGAACCATCGCAATTCAATAAAGATTTGTCGTATGAAGAGACTCGTATCCAGATAGTCGACAGGAAAGAACAAGTGCTTAGAAATAAAGTGATACCTTCTGTGAAGGTGATATCGAGAAACCACAATGTCGAAGAGGCAACGTGGGAACTTGAAGCTGAAATGATAAAAAATTAACCTGAGTTATTTGTTTAATCTATGTCTTCGATTCTGGGGACAGAATCTTTGTATGTAGGGAAGAATGTGACGATTTGATTGTTTGAATTGTGATTCTGAGGACAGAATCCTTTTAAGGAGGGAATGATATAACATTCCATAATTTTAAATGTAATATTAAATATTTATTGATTTATATAAATATTTAATGGATGTGATTATCGTTGAATAAAAATTTGTTTAATTGATTTAATTTTATTTGGAGAATTATTTGTTAACTAAATAATTGATGAAATAAGGAAATTATTATATTGATATTTCAATTTAATGATTAATTATTTGTATTGTGTTATTTGATTAAAGGATTTATTTAATTAATTGTTATTTGAATTAAATAAAATTAAATATGAAAGCTTGATTAATATAGTATGACAAATAACTATATTATAAGGAGTTATTAAAATAAATTAAAGTAGTTTAATTTAGTTTTTAACAAACAAGGCTTACTATATTAATTCTTTAATATTTAAAGGGTTTTTGCCAAACAAGCCTTATGGCTTTTGGGATTTCTAGTTTTTGAAATTAAATAAAATAAATAGAATAAATAATATAAATAAAACAAATTAAATAATAAATATAATAACTTATACGTTATTTTTATAACTGATATCCTTATAAGTATACATATTATTGTTATATCGCATACTTGTTAGTTGTCTAGTCTAAGCTTAGAGAAGAGAAGAGTTTGAGAGTTCAGAGAATTACAGAGAGAAATATAAGAATTTGAGAGATAAGGATTTCAGAGCATTTTTCAGTGTTTATCAAAAAGGATTGCAAGCAATTTGAAGGTATTTCTTATATAACCCTAATATATATGTATATGTCTACATATGTGAACTATGGCAAAGTTTTTCTATGCTCTGTAAATTCTATTTCTTCCGAATTTTGTTATGTAACTAAGTTATTGTGGTTATACATGCTATAATGATAGAGATTATGTTTAAACAACAATTGCATGCTAATTTCGGTTTATAATAGAAGAAAATTTCGACAGTATATGTATGTGTATATTTTTTTCACATGGCTCATGTAAGCATCAATTCTAGTGGCTAATTTGTATGTTAAAGTATAAATTGAAGCTTGTATATGTTAGTTCATGGAGATATGAGCATAACGTAATTTGAATGAGATAATTTGATCATGTATTGAATTCACAGTGATAATTTTTAGAATGAATGTCAATAAAATTGAGTTTTTATGAAAAACATAAAAATTGAGAAATTAAAATAGTTTTAGTTGTTGATAAATTGTGCTAATTGGTTGTAAATGTTAGCAAATGTGAGACCCCGAATTTTATGAAATAAAAGTATTCAATTTTTCTATTTTGGTAAATAGTTAAATTGATAAAAGTTTAAAGTTAAGGGTGATATATGAAATTTTTTCAAAGTAGACAAGTTGTCATAAAATACCCAGTTACTATTCACTCTAGTATTATTCACTCGAGTATTTGGGGCACTTTTTGTGTCGGAGTACTATTCACGAGTTACTATTCATGAGTTATTATTCATGAGTTACTATTCACGAGCTACTATTCATGAGTTACTATTCATGAGTTACTATTCACGAGTTACTATTCATGAGTTACTATTCACGGGGTACTATTCACCCATAAGATATATTTCATTTTGGTCAAAACATTTTTGGGTACAATATTATTCCATGAGGAGATGTGCTATTTTTCAGACCATTGGTTGAAATTATATTAGTAAATCAATATGGATCGTTGGTTTAAAGTTTTAATAGTAAATCAATATGGATCGCTGGTTTATAGTTTTAATAGTGAATTAGTATGGACCGTTGCTTTAAAGTTTTAATAATGAATCAGTATGGACCGTTGCTTTAAAGTTTTAATAGTGAATCAGTATGGACCGTTGCTTTAAGTTTTAATAGTAAACCAATATGGACCGTCCGTTTAAAAGTAAATCAATCTGGACCGTTCATGAATTAGTTACTATTCAGTTCATTCTCCTATAAATAGAACCTCATTCCGTCATTATTTCTTACGAATTCACTAAAACTCTAGAGAGAAACTATAGAGAGAAAGAAGAAAAGTATTCTGCTACTTCACTACTCCAATATCCAGTTTCTTCTAAGGTAGGGGATATTATTTGTTGTACTCATAAGGGGTATTATTTCTTTCTTATTCATGAAGAGAACTTCTGTTATTCCATTCTTTATTATTCTATTGAATAACTTTGTTTCTGTGAATAACCTATACTTGGTGAAATTCTTCTGTTATTCCATTCTTTATTATTATGTTGGAATAACCTGTCTATGCAAAGTACTGTATACATGGTGAAATTCTTTTAATATTTCGTTCTTTATTATTATGTGGGAATATCCTATCTCAATGGCTTTCGTGCCGGACTGGTTCCATTATTTATTATTATTCAGAATATCCTCATCAATGCTTTCGCCGGACCGGTTCTATTATTTATTATTCCGCCGAATATCCTCGTCTGCATACGCTTTATGCTTGGGACTGGTTCCATTATTTATTATTTTGTTGGGAATAACATATACGTGTGGATTACGCACGCGATAGTGATTTTCTTCTTCATTATTCCATTCTTTATTATTATGTTGGAATAACTTTTATCATATGCAAAGTAATTTATACATGGTGAAATTATTTTATTATTCCATTCTTTATTATTTTGTTGGAATAACTTTTATGCGGCAATCGCATATACACGGTGAAATTCTTTTATTATTCCATTCTTTATTATTATGTTGGAATAACTTTGTCTGCGCGAAGTACTACATACATGATGAAATTCTTTTATTATTCCATTCTTTATTATCTTTGTTGGTTATTGGTTTTATACATTTGTATGTCTTTGGCATGTAGTGCAAAGATGATATGTTGTTGAATATCTTTGGCCTGTAAGGCAAAGATGATCTGTTGTTTGATAGCTTTGACCCGTAGTGCGAAGATGGACAGGTGTATGACATGATCATGACCACTAGTAATACTAACGAATATCCTTGGCCGTAGTGCATGGATAATTCAATGATGTGATTGGCAGGATCATGACCATTAGTTAACTATTGAATGTCTTTGGCCGTAGTGCACTGACAGGCAATTGATTGGTATGATCATGACCATTGGTTTATTAGTTGAATATCTTTGGCCCGTAGTGCAAAGATAGACAACTGATTTGTATAATCTTTGTTATTACATTTGAATATCTACAACCTTTGGGGTAAGGATATTGAGTAAACGTTCTATTAAGCCTTTGTGGCAAGAAGGAACTGTTAATTCACATTATTATAAATATGAATTGTGAATTTAACTAACATCTTTAGTGGTTCAGGTGAAGACAAGTGACGAAAGTTCTATTTGTCTTGAGTATAACAAAGAACTGTTGATGAGTAGTACAGGACTAAAATATCAACGATGGACTTTTAATTTAGAAGAGATTTTCAACTTGACTCTTTTAATGGATTGCTTATTCCGCTGTAGTTAAACTTAATGTTTGTTATATTGTATCAGTTTAACACTGTCGAAGGCTAACGATAATTTATTCTGCATTATCTTAGTCATAATATTTCTTACTGGGCTAGTTGAGGTCTACCTTTCTTTCACTGTTCTCTTCAGGCAATGAGAACGTAACTGGGACTAGTCGGGGAATAGAGTGATGTTCCTAGATGGTGCATTAGTAGTCCTCACTATTCTGTGAAATAGTGTGACAATAAATGTAATAAGGACTTCTTTTGAGTGTGGATATTGTCTAGATGACAATATTTGTATTAAAACTCACAGCATATGTTTTGTCGTATTTTTACCAGACAGTTGTATAATTAGTTTGTATTTGTATTTTGTACCATCTATCTGGCGACCCGAGATGGGTGATGTATACCTAATTTTGGGGGCGTCACAGTTGGTATCAAAGCTTAGGGATATGATCCATGGCTGAGATGTGAGACAAGAACTAGGAGGGGAGAGACAGGGAATTCCTTCGCTAGTATGACCTACCTAAGTTTATTTGGTATTTAATTGGTCGGTCATAGTATAGGGATAATATGTGACATGTTAATTAACCCTTATTTTGAAACTATATTCTAGAATGATATTTGAAATATAGGAGATGAGAGATGAAAAATCATGATAGAGAGGAAATAACGGAGAAGGTACAATCCAAAAAGAAAGTAAGGTATTCTAATCTCTTCGAATATCAGGTACGTACGTAAATTTCGAGGGCGAAATTTCATAAGGAAGGGAGATTGTGAGACCCCGAATTTTATGAAATAAAAGTTTTCAATTTTTCTATTTTGGTAAATAGTTAAATTGATAAAAGTTTAAAGTTATGGGTGATATGTGAAAATTTTTCAAAGTAGATAAGTTGTCATAAAATACCGTGTTACTATTCATTCTAGTATTGTTCACTCGAGTATTTGGGGCACTTTTTGTGTCAGAGTACTATTCATGAGTTACTATTCATAAGTTACTATTTACGAGTTACTATTTATAAGTTACTATTCAAGAGTTACTATTCACGAGTTACTATTCACGAGTTACTATTCATGAGTAACTATTCACGGGGTACTATTCACCCGTAAGATATATTTCTTTTTGGTCTAAATTATTTTTGGGTACAATATTATTCCATGAGGAGATGTGATATTTTTCAGACCGTTGGTTGAAATTATATTAGTAAATCAATATGGATCGTTGATTTAAAGTTTTAATAGTAAATCAATATGGATCGCTGGTTTAAAGTTTTAATAGTGACTCAGTATGGACCGTTGGTTTAAAGTTTTAATAGTGAATAAGTATGGACCGTTGCTTTAAAGTTTTAATAGTGAATCAGTATGGACCATTGCTTTAAGTTTTA
The DNA here is from genome assembly GCA_020205605.1 of Panax ginseng. Taxonomy (NCBI): domain Eukaryota; kingdom Viridiplantae; phylum Streptophyta; class Magnoliopsida; order Apiales; family Araliaceae; genus Panax; species Panax ginseng. The sequence continues at coordinate 49,219,648 of CM035136.1, read as the reverse complement.
ATAGTAAAACCAATATGGACCATCCGTTTAAAAGTAAATCAATCTGAACCGTTCATGAATTAGTTACTATTCAGTCCATTCTCCTATAAAGAGAAGCTCATTCCTTCATTATTTCTTACGAATTCACTGAAACTCTAGAGAGAAAGAAGAAAAGTATTATGCTACTTCACTACTCCAATATCAAGTTTCTTCTAAGGTAGGGGATATTATTTGTTGTACTCATAAGGGGTATTCTTTCTTTCTTATTCATGAAGAGAACTTCTGTTATTCCATTCTTTATTATTCTCACTGAATAACTTTGCTTACGCTGAATACCCTATACTTGGTGAAATTCTTCATTATTCCATTCTTTATTATTATGTTGGAATAACTTTTATCATGCAAAGTAATCTTGTATACATGGTGAAATTCTTTTAATATTCCGTTCTTTATTATTCGGTCGGAATATCCTGTCTTTGCGTTTTACGCCGGACCTGATTTCATTATTTATTATTCTGCCGGAATATCCTGTCTGTGCTTTTACGCCAGACCTGGTTCCATTATTTATTATTATTTTGAAATATCATGTATGTGCGTTTATGCCGGACCTGGTTCCATTATTTATTATTCTGTTGGGAATAACCTGTCTGTGCGGATTACGCACACATGGTGAAATTCTTCTATTATTCTATTCTTTATTATTATGTTGGAATAACCTGTCTATGCGAAGTACTGCATACATGGTGAAATTATTTTATTATTCCATTCTTTATTTTTATGTTGGAATAACCTGTCTATGCGAAGTACTACATACATGATGAAATTCTTTTATTATTCCATTCTTTATTATACTGTTGGTTATTGGTTTTACAGTTATATGTCTTTGGCCTGTAGTGTAAAGATGATATGTTGTTGAATATCTTTGGCCTGTAAGGCAAAGATGATCTGTTGTTTGATAGCTTTGACCCGTAGTGCGAAGATGGACAGGTGTATGACATGATCATGACTACTAGTGATACTAACGAATATCCTTGGCCGTAGTGCATTGATAATTCAATGATGTGATTGGCAGGATCAAGACCATTAGTTAACAGTTGAATGTCTTTGGCCGTAGTGCACTGACATGCAATTGATTGGTATGATCATGACCATTGGTTTATTAGTTGAATATCTTTGGCCCGTAGTGCAAAGATAGACAACTGATTGGTATGATCATTGTTATTACATTTGAATATCTTCAGTCTTTGGGGTAAGGATATTGAGTAAACGTTCTATTAAGCCTTTGTGGCAAGAAGGAACCTCAAGTAATTCACATTATTATAAATATGAATTGTGAATTTAACTAACATCTTTAATGGTTCGGTGAAGACAAGTGATGAAAGTTCTATTTGTCTTTAGTATAACAAAGAACTGCTGATGATGAGTAAAACAGAATAAAATATCAACGATGGACTTTTAATTTAGAAGAGATAGTAGATATTATGTTCTACTTGACTCTTCTAATGGATTGCTTATTCCGCTGCAGTTAAACTTGATGTTTGTTATATTGTATCGCTTTAACACCTGTTGAAGGCTAACGATAATTTATTCGCATTATCTTAGTCATAATATTTCTTCTTTGGGCTAGTTGAGCTCATCCTTTCTTTCAATCGTTTCTTCGTGAAATTCAACTTAGCCGGGACTAGTCGGAGAACGTGAGTGATTAGCCCTAGATGGTGCATTAGTAGTCCTCACTATTCTGTGAAATAGTGTGACAATAAATGTAATGAGGACTTCTTTTGAGTGTGGATATTGTCTAGATGACAATATTTGTATTAAAACTCACAGCATATGTTTTGTCGTATTTTTACCAGACAGTTGTATAATTAGTTTGTATTTGTATTCTGTACCATGTATACCTAATTTTGTGGGCGTCACAGCAAACATGTTTATGATTGTTGTATATTTATTTTACGTATTGATATTACTGTCTATTTGATGAAATTTGTGTTTGTTGGGCTAAAAATGGTTATTGTTCATGTCAGGTTCAATCACATGAATCCGAACAAGTAGCATTTGCCAGTGGTGCCAAGGCGAAAAAGCATGAGTCGCTTGGGTCCCAAGCTCTTGTATGGTGCAATTAAGCATGCCATACCCTGGTTTGAGATTCTGGCTTCTGCTATTTCTACAGATTTTGGAAAGCGTCATAACATGGTCTAAAATTGTGTTAGCATGTTGAATGTGTAATGTTACGGTTAACATAACATAGTGAATTGTGGTTAGTAAGTTCAAGGTTGCAAAAATGATTAGTAAATCGAGAATGCGTTATGTGATAACTTAGTTTATACAATGAACGTTAGTTAAGTGTTGTGATGATTAACACTTGGGAGTTCTGAAATGTAAATGGTAGCATAAGACTTGTGCTAAAATAACAAGTCTAGCTAGTAATGCGTTTTAAATTGAAAAGTGAATATTAGTATGTCTAATAGATGTTGTGGTTTTAATATTGTGTATAGGTGAACGTGAGTTTAATATTTTAGCTTACGCTCGAGGCAAGTTTTCTAACTCTACACTTTCGTTGAGTTAGTTCTATTATTACATTGTATAACTTCATGCTTTTGATTGAGCAAGCTTTTTATCTTAACTGTTATTGAATAAGTTAATTGTTGCTAAAATTCATTAAAGCAAACTCTAACTCTAATGTTATTCGAAATTCTTATTTATGGATTCATTCTAACTTGTTACAGTTAAACAAGTTTCTTAAGTTCTATTATTGTATAATGAACGTAGTTTTGAACTCTCGTCTCTATTATTGAACTGTTTTAATTCTTTGCATGAGTTAATACATTGTTGGGCAAGTTTTTAGTGTCCAGCTTGCTATCAGTTAAATGTACATTCAGGAATATCATTTCTAACGTTATAAGACTCGAACCTTAGCTTATTTTA